>OY725325.1:12358596-13789877 GCA_963242795.1 Inga leiocalycina
TACACCTATATATAATCATTATATTCTAGTTTATTGGAGACATGCATGTATAATTAGTAGTAAATTTTTTTAGAACTTTTATGTTCGTTATATATAAATATTTATATATGAGTGAGAAGTTTGTAAACACTGGCGGGCCTTGATGTTTACCAAAGTGGGAGAGTTAAAGATTGGAGGATAACTGCATGAGATCCATGAGTCGTTTTTTAATTTATTGACAACAAAGACACTGACACAGTGAATATATGCTCCTCCAAATAGGAACGGAACTTTATTTTTTATTCGTAATATAGGGGATTAGGCTGTGGACCAGTCAAACTTCATTGGATTCTCCGGTCATGCTTTAAAAGTTTATCGTTATTTTCTGTATCTGCTGGTCTCACTTGCTTGGATCCAAATCTGAGTCGTACTCGGCCCACTTTGCATTTAAGAGCTTTGCCCTGATGTATGTGGGCCACTATTAGTAGTGTAGAAGTGGGAAGCAACAAGCTTTTATGTGTGTGTTTGTTTAACGTTTGGAGGCAGTAAACGGACTTAAAAAGTGATAAATTGAGATTGAACAGTAATCTGGATTTATATGGGTGTTTGTTTTAGCAATTAAATTTAAGGTGAAAAAATTTATAAGTTGGAAAAAGTCATAAGCTTGAAAATGAAGCTTATTGGAGCTTATGTGCATGTGTGTGTATAAAAAAATATTAATAGGAGTATTTTTATATTTTTAGAGATCAATGAGGTACTCAAAATCACTTCTAATCACAAAAATTCTCTTATGTAAAATGTTCTAAATAATTTTCTATTTCTTTAGATTATAATCATCTGCTAATTAGATAATACTTTGGGATAAGAGTTTAGACAAGTTTTGAGTTTTGTTAATATATAACTGTAGAAATGTAGAGAATAATTAATAATTAATTTTAATCAGTTTAGATTTATTATTTAGTTGTTTTATGATTTTATAATCAATTTTTTTTATAAACATGTCATAAATTAATTTCTATATAGTGTTTTTACCCATTAAATTTAGTTTAAATAATTTATTTGGATTATTGGAGATATTATTAAGGTTTTAATCGGCTTATTTTGTTAGATTTTGAGTTATGTGAAAATATGAGTTAGGATTTAATATTTAAATTAAAGTTTGATATAATTTATAAAATTTAAATTTGATGTGCATAATAGAAAATATTTTTGGAGTGTATCAATTTAAATTAGAGTTTGATATAATTTTATTTAAAATTGTACCATTGCCAAATTTTCAAATTTAATTTTTGAGAAAATTGTGAAAAAATCCCTTCGTGTGTAGATATCTTTTTAGGTCCCATTTGACAATTAAGTTGCCAATGAAGGCTTTTTTCACAATTATCCCTTCATTTTTTCATTTTTCATAATATTTTCAATTTTGTCTATCTTAATTAATATAAAAGTCACTTATGCAAAAGTCAAACCAAACATCATTCACTTTTACATAAGTTACTTATCCAATCGCTAATCCAAACACTCATCATTTTACCCAATCTAACTTTTTTCCAATCTTAAGATTCTATAAGTTTAAGTAAAAATAAGTTACTTATCCAATCACCAAAACAAATACACCCTATATTTATTTGCTACAGGATTTGCAAGGGAGTTCATGACAGGTGAGAGTGCTTGGAGTGAAAATATCAGTGTATGTATGTACAAACGAAACATAAAAACCATTTAGTCCATTTAGTAAAAGGTTTGTCTCATAACCATAAGGTTGTGAGTTCAAATCTTACCGTTGTGAAGATCTTACTAGTGGGCAATCTTGTAAGTACCTCTGTAAGTGCTCTTTGAGTCTGAATGCATACTTTGACCCTAGTAAATCCCCGAACTTTTGTACAGGAAAAACTACAGCTATAGTTGGACAGGGAGCTATATAGTTTTAACTAAGGTGGATATGATATTTCAATTATTCAAATGCAAATGACTTTACTTCATTGATTTAAATTCATAGTACCATCAGCAGAATGGGGTTTACCTTACCTTATCGTCTGGTTGTTACAAGAAAAATACAGGGGGAGGCATGAGGAAGAAAATTGTTTTATGAGTTTGAATTAAAAAAAATGAAAAATTGGGGTTAGAAGTTTATAATTAATGTTTGCTATTCTTTTATCTTATATATTCTTTTTATTAAAATTTTATAACCGTATCTTTTTAACTTTTTTTGTTAAAATCAATCGAACTAGTTAAATTTTTCCCTCCATTTCTCTCAAACCAAATAGACTTTTAGATGCCAAAAAGACTTTTAAAGTAATACATTATATTACCTTTGATTCTTAATATAAGAGTTAGTTAATTAATTTAAGTAGATTAAGGAAGTTAGTTGTATAAATTGGTTATTTGAAACAAATATAGATTAATCTTTTTAAAATGCCATCTTTCATCATAACTACCGTTGGATAGAAATTTTTTAATATGTGCAATTAATAGGAATATTTTAAAACAATTATAAATTTAAGAAATAATAGACTGAGATTTTATATTTAAAATCAAATTTAATATCTAATGCTTATATTAAGGATAGAGGTAGTATTCATTATATATAAAAAAAGGAAAACATATTTGCTCGGGTATAAGCTTAGGCCTTTTTGACATTTAAATGTGATATCATTATCTTTTACAAATGGATCAACAAGATAGAATATACATAAAATGGAAAAGTGCTCTATGAGAAAATATTACTACCTCCCGTTTTTAATATAAGATATCGTTAATAGTACAATTTGCATCTATATTTTATATTAAGAAACAGAGGTAATACAATTAAGCAAAGATATTTCCAAAATTCATTTACATGATAAATTTTTTTTCTGTTTTTAAAAGTAAAAAGAAAATAATTTAAATTAAAATAACCATAGAAGATTCATTCCAATGGTGTTAACCTCTAATTTCATAAGTGATTACTTAATTGAACTTAACTAAGCACAAGTCTAATATGTACATGTAAGGCTGTTAGGTATCTTCTTTCCTACAAGCACATCAAGTTATCCGTTAACCAAGTTCTCCATTCTACATTATTTAATTGAGGGCCTAATATTCTAGATTTCCTTTGTTTATGCTCATTTAGATAAAGGCAATGATCAGCCCCAATATTATCTCTCATGTTTTAGGACAAGCAAGCACCACTAAAAAGAGGGGCTATTTTATAGTGGTTAATTTGTTACATTTGTCACGGTTGCTTAAACTGCTACTAGGTGGTCGCGGTTTAGGTTCTTAAACTACTACAAATGCTTCTGCCAATGCTCATCCGCCACTTGGCGCCAGTTGAGACAATACAATTTTGGGTTCTACAAGAGCCAGGACACCATTACCTTGATGTCGTGGCACTAGAGAGGAATTATGCATTTTTTGACACTGTTGCTGACACCTTAATTAACTTCCAGAGAGCCTAATTAACATGACTTTGATTTTTACCTCTGTGATCTCCATTTTCTTATATTAAAAAGAAAATAATTTAACATGACTTTGATTTTCTTAATTACCTCTTGCTCAAAATGCTTAACTCCACCTATAAGAAATCAACAATTATGAATGAAATACTTGTTTACCTCAATTCTATTATCCTGTAACTCATTTTCTTAATGATATTCGCAACATGGCTCAATTATTTTAATTTTTCTTTTATGAAATTATGCAAACGCTTGCTACTATGAATTGATATCTAAATCTTAGCTCAAACATCGATATCAATAAATATACGATATCATGTGTCATCAAAATCAACCACAAATTAACTGGCCAAGTGTTTGATCCTAGTTAAGAAGAAGATTGTAACTTTTAGTCTCCTCGTTTTTCAATTGACTAAGCACAGTGACAGATTTAGAATTAACTTGGTGGCCAATTTCCACAAATAGTATATAAGAACAAAAAACTATCGCAGGCATTCAACGACAACTTTACAATCGACTTCAGCTTAGTGTCCCTATGAGCATTCACGGTTCTACGTATAGAGTTGTATTAGCCGGAATAATTGGTTTGCCTTTTGTAATTAGTTAGGAAAATAACATATCAGGAAGAAAGACTCATTTAGGAGCTTATGAAAGAGTATAACATATTGGCATCTTTCCGTGAGGAGCCCTTTCCGTGGGTTTAATCTCCAATGGAGAGAGCTTCCCTTTCCATTACGGAGAGTAACTCCCTACCCATTAGGGAGAGTTTTTTGGACTTTGATGTTTGGTCGAGTTGGTCCCCCTTTCCTTGACATGTCGTTGGGGAAGGGTGTGTCGACGGGAGAGTTTCTCCAAGCCCACCTTTTGGACATTTCAGCGTGACAGACGGAACTGAGAAATTCTATTTTTTTGGGTACAAAATTTTTAGCTAGGTTGGGTCTTAGCGGCATGTCTCCAGGATCAAAAAGTGTTTATAGGAGTATTTACAAACATTGGTAAAATTTGAACCCATAATTTTATAGTTATGAGGTAACTTCTTTACAATTTGGACTAACAGTTGTTGGCTCATAAATTCTATTTGAATGTGTAAAACTCTTTTTATATGGTACGTTTGTTTTTACGCATGTTTTTTTTTTTTTAAAAATAGAATTGAAGAAGTAAAGAAAATTGTACTGCAATCAAACCTAGAAGATTTACATTGAAATGGGAAAAAAAAAATCTATAAAAACATCACTATTGATGCGAAGGACTGTTTTATAATCTTAGTAACTAGTACTTATAAATGCTTCGCTAAAAAAGGAAAACATATTTGCTTGTGCCTAAGCGCACCTTTTGGACATTTCAGTTTGGTGTTTTTAACTTTTAGAAAGGGGATTTAATGCGATGAGCGAAATAGAATTGACATGAAATGGAAATTAAAATCGCTCAATATATGACAAAATTAAAGATCACAATTAAACAAAGATACTCTGTTTCCAAGACTTGTGCTGAAAATGGAGAAATTATGGGCTGTTTGATTTTGTTTTTAAAAATTATTTTTCTGTTTTTAAAAACAATAAACTTGTTTGGTAATTTTTTTTTTAAAAAATAAATTAAACACTAAAAAAAATAGTTTTTAGTTGTTTTCTTATTTTTGTTTTCCTATTTTTTTATTTTTTGAGGCCGCCACTTATCCACTATTGACACTATATTATCAGTGACGACTACCGCCGGCGACCGCACCGCCATATCACTTTAAAAACATATTTTTTAAAGCAACTATCCAAGGATATTTTTTATTTTTTTTTATTTTTAAAACTTGTTTTCAAAAATTATTTTTTAAAACTATTTCTAAGAATAAAAAAATAGAGAATAGAATCAAACAAGTCCTATATTATCAATCCACCCCCATTTGAGCCCTAACCTCCTCTCTGGTCTAAAATGCCTCAAATGATAAAAACAATTTACTTATATGAAGGAAAACCCTAAAAAATGTGTTTTAAATAAGGTAATCAAACTCGGACCGGTCACTGAACCGGTCGGGGTACTGGGTTAAGGGTCAGTGGGTCAGACCGGAGTTAAACCAGAACTAAACTGATGAGAAATGGAAGATTTCATGATTATTAATATGAAATTCTAAAGAAAAAATTTAAAAAATTTGATTTTTAAAAAATAAAAAATAAAAAACTCAGACCGGACTGGTCTACTGACCGGTTTGGCGGTTTTCGGGCGGGATCTGTGAGTCCAGTCTGGGTCTGAGTACTCTGGTTTTAAACACTTGGCCAATGATTAAACGAACTCCTTCTTACAGAAAATTAAACATGGTCAAAGAATAGTAATATATAAATAGAACTCAACAATAGAAGAACAGAGGGGAGGAGAGATGCTCAAAAGGCGGGAAATGCTAGCAGGACAGTAGAAAATCTGGTTTGAGTCTTGCCCAAAGAGGAGGAGGAGAGATGCTCAAAAGTGTGACATTGGTGTGCTCTGAACTAGAATTCCACCGCATTTGCCTGCGTTGGCACATTGTCATGCGCACAAGTCCACTCCTTTTATTAGCCATTTTATTAGTCCAAACTCACACGTTGATATATACACTTGGACTCCTTTAGCACAATAATGTTTTGGACATTTTTTTGACACATTGTCATGAGTCCCTCATTAACTTGAAGGAAAGGCCTTAGTAAGGAAGTGAGTTTTCCAACTCTAACAGTTAGTTTTAAAGATAAAGTTCCCCCAAAGTTCAAGGATTTATAATTATTACAATGATGCTTTTATTGAGAATAACAACCAAAGATGACTACTTACAGCTACAGAGGGTTCTAAGTAGCCAGATGGACCAACCAATAGGAAACCGAGCAAAAAACTGAGTGAAGTGTTGTAGTGTGGAGTTATAGAGATGTCAACTATTGAGGGGGTGCATTGTATTGAGTCCCATCTTAGAGGATTACCTTGGAAGGGGGGGCTTAAGACTTTAGTCCCCAAGTCCAACCTCTAGCTTTTAAAATATAATTCTAAGGGTTTACACTTGTTACACACAGTCGCACAATATTTACAACAGGAAATTGGTCTCTATGGATCGAAATTGGCAGGGCGGAGAAAAACCAATTTCCACAGCAAGACCATTAGAATAGAGTTAAGAGTAAGCGAATGATTTGCCTTTTATAATTGGTTAAGAAAATAAAATATAAGGAAGAAAGACTTAATTTTAAATTTGATCTAAAGAGAAATAAATCTTTTGAATTAAAGAACATAAATTAAATGTAAGGAAGAAATTAAAGACTCAAATTGGTCTCACGAACAAGAATAGTTTTTTTTTTTTTTTTAAAGAAAAGAAGTGTTGCGATAGTATTGTGGGTCTATAAATAGCGGTTAATGCTTCCCATACATTTACAAGCTAAAGTCACCATGGGTGTGATGAAGAAGATGAAGTCATTTGCTTCTGTTATGGCCATAACTCTGCTCTTACTCGCCATCTTCTGCAACAACCTCGCTTCTGCTGAGTTCAAACTCGGTAACTTTCCTTTTCCTTCCTTACTTCCTTCCTTCATTCTAACGTTCCCTCAAGCTATATATATATGTATGTATGTACGTCCGTACGTGCCCAGTATATTAATATTTCGTTTAATTTATGTCTTGAGTTGCAGGACGGACACTTTCGCAGGTGTATGGCAGTCCTGGAGGATACAGCCCTCCTACTTACGGCGGACCTTCGCCTCCGGGCCAAGGATACAGCCCTCCTACTTACGGCGGACCTCCGCGCGGAGGATACGGCCCTCCCGGAGGATGCGGCCCTCCGGGATACGGCGGATATAGCCCTCCCCCTCCTAGTTACGGCGGATACAGACCTCCGGGATACGGAGGATACGGCCCTCCCTACTCTCCCTCAAAACCATAGTTATGATCATAAGTCATAACTTAATTATTCTGGTTTATATTATGTGCCTTTTGGACCTCTATAAAAATAATAACTTAAAATAAACGGATCCAAATAAAGCACTGTGTGTCCTTAGCTTAATTATGGTGTCCAGAAGTTAGTTGAGAACACTATATCTACGTTTATCATCAGTTCTCACGTGGCACACACAAACACCAAACCTTCTGGATAAGTTTCTTAGTTTTTGTACTCCCCCAGTTTATGTACTCTATCCCCACTCCTGTTTAATAATTAATACTCTATTTACTACCTCTGTTCCCACTGTTTTACTTAATTAATGTTCCAAATATAAATTAATATACGTACATACTCCTAGCTTATTAAATATTATCATCGGTCCTAAATATAAGATTCAGTTAATTTTTTTGGAAAATTAAAGAAGCTAATTTAAATAAATTTAAAGTATTTATATCTATCGTTTTTTTTTAAAACTAATTTGTCTGAGTTATAAAATGATGTAGAATTTAATTATGCATAAGATATGATATGATTAATTAACCAACACACATGTGCAATGAGGTGAATCAAGTTTACTAGTTTAATTTTCAGGTAGCGAGGAACATGGTCAAATGACAAATATATAGTAACTTTTAAAGCTCAAACCAAGTCTTTTCACCGATAGTGGTGGTTATTTATAGTTCATTCCTCTGAAAGTTGAGTGGCTCCTGATTCTTGACCCAACGGCTTCCTAAAAATTCATCTTCGTCTCCCACTCTTCTGCATTAGACACAGACGCAAAAGAAATCAACTACTTCGGTTCTTAATCAGTTACTACACTATATGCAGAAAGTAGAAATGGCGGAAGCACAAGTGTGTTTGACATTTTATACCTTTTCCTCCTCCCCTTCTTGTATGCATTATTACTATATATGGATACACTATATATGCACTCTTAGAACTTAGAATATAATTAGGGATATTTGAGTAAATTCTGTAAAGGGCAATATATATTTTGTGTTTGTTATTTGTTAGTATAGAATAGGAAAGGTGTTATTTTTGTAAGCAGTCAGTGAGAATATAAAGGTCATATGAGTAATGACCTGTTACCGTCTGCCTCTAGTTCTCACAGGTTACTTTGTTGTAAATAGGTATTTGGTGTATGCATCAATTAATGAGAATTATTTCAGTTCCCTCATGTATTGTTTCCACTGAGTTTTTCGGGTTCTGGATTTATCATGCACGAATAAGGTTTATTGCTTTTGCAGCAAATAATGCCTAAAACTTTGGTGTTTTCTGTGGCGCGTTTAATATGGTGCTTTGTGCCCGTGGTTACTGGTTCCGGACAAGCTTCAAAGTAAGAAAGTGTACTCTCGAAAATGCAGAAAGCGGAAATGCTCTGGAGCACTTTTTCCGTGATTGGTAAAAATGTGCTCATCACTTGTCCATTGTCTTAGATTGATTTTAGACATTTTATATTTAATTTAATTTTTATATTTCAAATAAAGTTTTATTTTAATATATATAAAATAAAAAATAAAAATAATCTTATAATTATCACTTTTTATAAAAATGAATTTATTATTTAAAAGAATCACAAATTAAAAATTTTAAATTTGGACTATTCAGATCAAAGGGGGGAGGTGTTTATTCTCTTCCGCTTCCAAGTAATTAAGTATGGTCATTGACTCATTAGCGATCCAAGTAACCTGATTTTCTCTCTCACACATACAACCATGCACACGAATAATCATTCTAGATTAATTGTTGAAGACATATGCATACATAATTAATAAATTTGAAGATGTTTGATGTTAATTAATCATTATATAATTATATATAATATATTAATATTTGTAAATAAATTTAGTAAGAAGTTTTTGTCAATACTACTACTAGCGATTCTTAATGTTATCAAAGTGATCTATGTGGAAGAGTTTAAAGTTAGAGACGATAACTGCATGAGATCTGGAAGCGTTTTTCATTTATTTACAACAAAGACGACACAAAAGCAGCTGAAAATTCTTTATCCGGTAGACGGTTCAAATCTAATTTGGATGGTTTAAAATGAATTTCTTTTTTACTTGTACTTTTTTTAAAAAATATTTCAGTATTTACAAAATCTAAAATAAAGATAATTTCTTAACTATTAGTTTTTCAAAAATTTTTTTTTATTTAAAAATCTTAAAACATTAAAATTTTATTTGAACTGTGTAGATTTTAGCATAGTGAAGTGTTCTTAGTGCTCATCATTGTGATAAGCACCAAAACTGTTCCTGACACACATAGTGAATGGTATATGCTCTTCCAAATAGGAAACTTTATTTTTGATACGTAATGATTGGAAGATATACGAGATTAATTAGTAAATGGTATATGCTCCTCCAAATAGGAAACTTAATTTTTGATTCTTAAGGATTGGAAGATGTACGAGATTAGTGAATGGTATATGATCCTCCAAATAGGAAACTTAATTTTTGATTCGTAATAATTGGAAGATATACGGGATTAGCTATGGACCGGCCAAGCTTCACTAGATTCTACGGTCATGTTTTCTTAAAGTTTATTGTTATTTTTTGTCTCACTTGCTCGGGTCCAAATCTTAGTCGTACTCAACTTACTTTGCATTTATGAGATTCGCATTGATGTGACCACTGTAAGTAAGTAGTACGTAGTAAGTGTTAAGCTTTTTCTCTTTCGCCGTCAGTGTGATTTTCCTTCGAGTAGGCGTCAATCTCTTCCAGCGGCAGCTTGACCCTATTGGGAGGTAGATCTTGTCTCTCTCTGTAAGGTTGTCTCTCCCTTTCTGGGGGAGCTCTTGAGTAGCCCCTATGTTGTGGCGGTGGAGGTACTGGTTAGAAGTGAAACCTGTAACATTTCAACTTTTTTAAAACCAAATTTAACGCATTGATTAAGTAACCTACCATAGAAATAAAAAAAGTTAAAACTCAAACAATAAAATTTTCCATGGTAGAAAGTTCTAAACAATAGTTTAAAAAGCCAATCAAGGTAGAAAATGGGAAAAACTTAACAGTGGGATGTCAACCCCAATTAATAGAACATAATCAAAACAATTTGATAAATCATTTTCTAAACACAGCGAAAGTAAGTACTAGGGATCCCTGAGAAACAACTGGACCTCGGACATTCGAAACCCAACTATACAACAGTCCTTCCACAAGCCCAGATAACAATTTATTAAATCTCTTAATCCAAATCCATTATCACAAAATCACATCAATAGGGGGCTCCGCTCAATAATAACAAACATTTATCGAATATCTCAATCAAACACCAAAACTAATCATTTCCAAAACTAGAGTTCACAATACTCAATTTATATAGAATTCTCAAATCATGATTTAAATAGTTCCTAGGTCATGGCATGACATATGTAAATAGGAAGACATGTGCAAATAAGAGGAACCTTAATGAGAGCCTGCAACTAGACTCACCCTCTTACCAACTTCCCTGCGGCCCTACTCATATCTTACCTGAAAAAAAAACGTATATATAGCAACCGTGAGATCCAAAGATCTCAGTAAACATTGGTTATTCAGAAATATACATGCAAACCGAGATCGAGAACATATAGCTTGAAAATCAAGTTTAGCTTACAATAATTAATTTATATTACTCTTTACATAGAACATTTAACAAACTAGTTCTCGATTCGGTTATCAAAACCCCCTTCCAAATAGGTTCCAAAATGCTTGAAAATCACAATTCATTTTCCAAATATTGTTCACAAGAGATTTCACAAGAAAACATGTGTCAACCTTGTTACAAAAAAAATAATTATACAAAAACTTTATCGTATTCAAATCATAAATCACATATATAACATGCCAAGCAAGTGATTGATGCACATATCATCCTTATTACCCCGAACCAGCCTTATAACCGCTGACTGGAGTTATAGGCTAACACATAGTCCAACAAAAACTCATCCATTTAACTGGATTGTCTCAAGCTCACCAGTTCTTAAGATGTACCTGGCCAAAGGTGCAGAGCTCAAGTCTGGACTATGGCTCCCCTCCTTAAAAGAATAAAACTAAGGAGGTGTCACATGTCCCACAGCTCCAATGAAATCCCGGCCAAAGGAAAACATGGAAGAAGGGGCCCTGACAAGTGCCATCCACTGTGCACCGAGTGATGGCATACCACGTGGTATTAACTTACACAAAATCTCCCATCACCACTCCACAACCATCCACTTGCATCAAAGGCAATCAATCACAATCATGGCATATATATTCGAGTTCCAAATCATGAGTATGGCCCCAAACAATATCGATAAAAAATATACATCATCTCAATAATCATAAAGATAATAATACTATTTCAACTTAAGGAACCATAACAAATGTATTCATTATCTAAAACATAACATCATTTCCAAATCTTTCCATTATCACACACAAGCATGCTTAAACAATTTCCAAAATACAAATCCATGAGTTCTAATACACACAAGCATGCTTGAATAGTTTCCAAGTATAATATTAGTTTCTATTAAATATACAATTCCAAATTAAGCCCTCCATAGGCACAACAAATCCCAAAACAATTTAGTGTGTATATATATATATATATAGTTGACAAGTATATAAAAGAATAACCAATGTTACCTCTATCCCAAGCTTATTATTACCAACACTTGAGTGCTTCCAATTTGCCAACATCAAACAATCTAACTTCAATCTACATAATTATTATACAATTTCTCATTACTCAAATTGTCAAATAAATATTCAAGATAATTACATAGACTTAATTAAAGTCTCTAACTCTACCTCTAACTTTTAAATCTCACTTATAATGTCTAATTCTTCATTCTAATGCCAATCCTATCATTTCTAAATTCCAATAATTCATTTGAACTAACAACTAACTCAAAATAATTCAAATTGATTAAAATCCCCAATTTCTCCAATTTAGGGTTCCAACCAAAATACCCATTTCCATTTTACAAGCTTAAACAACATTATAAACCGATTAAATATCAATTCTACCTCCAATAAACTTAACTCAACCATTAAACTCAAGCTTAATATGTAAAAACTATCATCTTCAATCATGACATTTCTCTAACAATCAAACCCTAATTCTAAATCTCTCAATTAATGTAATATAAAAATTATAAACCGATTAAATGTCAATATTTACTCACCTCTACAAGCTTATGGTTCCCATTTGTTGAAACCCCATACTTGCTTCAAGCCCTAATCTTCAAACTTGCTTTTCTCCTATCACAATCTATACTTCTAGAAAGCTCTCAATGAACAGAAAAATATTTAGGAAATAAGTGTGGCGATTGGGGAATTTTATGGGGAAGAAATGAAGCTCAAAGGCATCTCAACTTCTCCATTAATGGAGCAATGAAGCTCCTGGACGAATAACCAAAGACGGGCAGTGAGGCGCACGGGAGAAGGAACTAATAACAGGATGAATTATATAATAGTGATGTGGGTCCCACTTGTTATTTTTATATTATTTCATTCTCCTTTAATTCTTTTCTTTTTTATTTGTTTTGTTTTATTCTTTCACTTTCTTCTCCTCTTTCTTTCTTTTTTTTTTCCACTTCTATGTTTTCTTCATAACAAGAAAAATTATTCATAATCCACTGAATCTTTAAGAATAGTATCAATGATTAAGTTATATTTATGTATTTTTCTCAAATAAAATCTCCATAACATATAAATAATCATAATCATTTTGGTATTAAGATATTTTAAATACCTTTATTTAATCCCTCCACACCTTATTAAGTTATCTCTCCCCTTTTTTTTCTAAATTTATAATATGAGATTATTATTATAAAATTTAATCCATTTATGATAAACTCTTTATACTCAAATAATTATATGGTAATTTCCCATTCCCATAAACTAATCTCATTAAATTCAACTTATTATTAATAAATATACTACTCAAAATTTCCAATAATATTTTATTATTCCTATTTTTTTTTATCTCAAATAATGCATTAGTTTACTCTACACTTCAAATGACTTAATAAATTGCTTCCTAATAATGCTTAAATAATATGAGTAAAAATTGGGATGTTACAAAACCGGTGCAGCGGTGAGTGGGGAAGAAGTGAGGAAGGATGCGAGAAGCCATTTAGGCCTCAATGCTCTGTGAAGCCCTTTGATAAGGATCTCTGATGGGTTCCCCCATGGCTCTCGCAGGTGAAGAACATATCGAAACGGTGGATCTCTTTCCACCCTAGCGAAATGACGATCTCGATGGAGGCTAGTAGTTGGGGATTTTCAACCATTCTGAGCAAACCTAAGGCAATGTCACAGATGCACTCAAAGGCACCAATTGGTCGATCCTTAGATATTGAGGTGAGTGATTTGCTAAAGGTTTTCATCTTTCCCCAATAATGGCCGGTTAGGTTTGAAATTTGTTTCTGCTAGGACCATTTTGCTTATTGCTGATTTCTCTATGCTAAATTTAGTCTATTGTTCAGAAGTTGTGATATTTGGTGAAATCGGGTTCATCTTATATGCTCGGGTGGTTTGTTATAAATGTCCATTGGGCAGTGGGGTTTATAAGTCAAAATCCAGTAATCAAGATGCTTTTGCCTTAATAGAAATGGTATAGAAGGTTTTAAGGGGGGAAAGAGACGGATTGACATATCTAAGCTCAAAAAACAGGGCTTTAGAGATTGCTTCAAACACTGGTTATGCTTGGTCAAGGGTATTGGTAAGGGGCTAGGTGGTGAAGTATGTTATTGTTCAACAATATAAGGGGCTGGGTAGGATTTGGGGACTTTTAGCTTATGTAAGGAAATCAGAGGTTAATATACCAAACCATACATTCTATGTTACTGGTGATTTGGGAATGAGATTTGAGTATGGTGGTATGGCTAGATGTGTGTCATGGACTTAAATGAGCAGAATCAAGAAATTAACATACATACAGGCCCAGTCAAGAACTACCCTAAAAGCCCAGTAAGAAAAAGCCTATGAGTTAAGAAAAAGACAGGGAAGCTTAATGCCTTAGAGGGAATATAAATAACAATACACCTTCAGATATAGGGTGTGGATAGTTTTGTGGAAATTTTCCTTTCTCTTTCATGTATCTTTTTACTCTCTTTTCTGTTATTCCCTTCCTACTGCTACTTTGTAATTTTGTTATCATTTCTTGACAGATAGTATTCTAGAATCGGTGATTTGATTTTTTCCAGTAATATATATAGAGTTATATTATGCTTCTTCTTCATTTATTTTTGTGCATTTCGTACCATAACATTTGGTGCTTTCATCATCGATCTCTTGTGCAGAAATGGCGAAAAACACTAGATTGAAGGAAATGCAAGCTGACCTAAAGAAAACTCAAGAATTCATGGAGTACGCTAAAGACCGTTTCTGTCTGCTCAACTAATTCGGTGTATTAATTTAATCTCTGGTCCAATCAGTGGACTCTATTCAGCTCAAACTTGAACAATCTTTATCAAGGTCCAAAGATCACTACGGTATTGATTCCCACGGTCAGTTTGCTATTGGGGTTATTCCATTTCATAGCATTAAATTGGATTTTCCACGGTTTAATGGTACCGATGCCCTGAATTGGATATTTTGTGCAGAACAATACTTCAAGTATTATGATATGGCCGATTCTCATAAAATTTTTGCCTCGGTTCATTTTGACGGTGATGTTTTAGCTTGGTTTCAAATGCTCGGAAAGGCCGGTCACATTCCCACCTGGTTTGATTTGATGAAGGCTATCAAAATCCAATATGGCCCTCCACTATTTGATTGTCCCAAATCTCAATTATTTTAGCTCACCTAGACCAGCGTCGGTGGGTCATTAACTGACTATAACACTTAGTTTTTAGCCCTATCTAATCAGACCAAAGAATTATCTGAATCTACTTTATTGGATTATTATATAGGTAGATTATTGCCAGACTTGAAACGTGATATTTTGTTATAACAACCATCAACGATTGTCAGTGCCATGTCGTTAGCTCGATTATTTTTAGGTTCTTCCCCTGTATCTATTGGTCTTCTGAAACTAGACTCTGTTTTGAAACCATGAACTACAACTTTGACACCATCGAGCCAAGCACTTGTACTTTACAACAATCCTTAGGGGTTAGGGTCTTCTACAACATCTGGTGGGGGCAAGGCGAATATGCTACCTCTTTTGCCAACACCATCAACGTCATCGATTAAGCGTATGTCCCTTGTCAAAACACATATTCGGAGTGAGAAGGGCTTGTGCTATACTTGTGATGCTAAGTTCACTCCAACACATCGATACCCCAATAAACAACTTATGCTACTCATTTGTAAGGAGGAGGAGGGTGATTTATCTGTTGTTGCACCCATAAATCTAGCCGATAACACAACACCTTCCAATGCTACCTTACATCACTTATCCATACATGCTTTACGGGGGACTAATGGTGCAACTACTATTCTCTTTCAAGGTGCAATCCATGGTACCATTGTTCAAATCTTTTTAGATGGTGGAAGCTCTGATAATTTTCTACACCCGTACATCATTCATCATCTCGGATTACTAGTATAACTTGCGCCTCCGATCCATGTTTTAGGGGGTACAGGTAGGGTAATTAGCAGTAACGAAAGGGTTGTGGATATACCCATTAATATTTCGAGTCATACTCTCTCTCTCTCTCTCACTATGTATGTATTCCCAGTTGCTTGTGTAGATTTAATTATTGGTGCTAATTGGTTAGAGACGCTTGGACCCCACATGGCCGATTATAGCACTTCCACTATAAAATTCTTTGACAAACAAGATTTTATTACTTTAATGGGATATCATGGCTCAGGTCCCACCGAGGCATATTTTCACGATATAGTTTGTCTCTCTCAAACAGATTTTATTACTACTGTCTTTATAATGACACATATTGATCCCACCTCCCCTGTTTTTGATATTACTGCAATATCACTCTATTTTTTTTGTTCTATACGGCCTCCCCGCTTTCACGATTTTGAACACAAAATTGATCTCTTACCAGGAACAGGGCCTATCAAAGGGCGGCCATATCGATATTCTATTAGTCAGAAGACAGAAATTGAAGCTATTGTCAATGAATTGCTTACCGAGGGTCCTATTTAACTAAGCTCAAGGCCTTTTTCAGTACCTGTCATTTTGGTAAAGATAAAAGGACGGGACATGGCATTTTTGAATTGACTATAAGATCTAAATGCAGTCACTGTGAAGGATTCTTTCCCTATGCCAATAGTTGATGAGTTACTTGATGACTTACACGGTTCCATGTTTTTTTTTCAAAACTTGATCGTCGATCCGGCTATCACCAAATTCTCATGCGTGAAGATGATCGAGGCAAAACTGCGTTCCGCACCCACCATTGTCTCTATGAATGGCTTGTCATGCCATTTGGCCTTTCAAATGCTCCGGTAACTTTTCAGGCTCTAATGAACTCAGTTTTCTGACACTATCTTCGACAATTTATTCTCATATTTTTTGATGATATTTTAATCTATAGCTCATCATGGGAACAACACTTATGTCACGTGGTCACTATTTTGTTTATTGCGGCACACAATCACCTTTTTACGAAAATGAGTAAGTGTGCTTTTGGGAAGCATAGGATTGAATACTTGGGCCACATTATTTCGGCCCAAGGCATGGAGATGGATTCTTCTAAGGTATAGGCGATAGTGGATTGGCCTATTCCATAAACAGTTACTCAATTAAAAGGCTTCTTGGGCCTTAGTGGGTATTATAGGAGATTTATTGCACATTATGCCCAGATTGCTAGTCCACTAACAGATTTATTAAAAAAAGATTCTTTTCAATGGAATTCTCTTGCCCAGACTACTTTCGAATCTCTCAAATGCGCATTAACTGAAGCTCCCCTGCTAGCTCTACCTGATTTTTGGTAAACTTTCGTTTTAGAGACTGATGCTTCTAGCATAGGGATTAGCGTAGTGCTTAGTCAAAACAATTGTCCAATTGCTTACATACTTCTCTAAGAAATTATCTCCATGACTCCAAAAGCAATCTGTATATATCCGTGAGCTCCATGCCATCACTGAAGCTGTGGCCAAATTTTGGCTTTATCTCTTTGGTCATCATTTTACTATTAAAATTGATCATGCCGGTTTATGTCATTTAAAAGAACATGTGTTACAAACTCCAGAGCAAGAACGATGCCTTCCTAAATTATTGGGGGTACAATTTTGATGTTAAATATCGCTCTGGGAAGTCAAACAGGGCCGCGGATGCTTTATCCAGAGTTCTACTTTTGGCTTTGTCTCATGTTGAAGGCACGTTTATGGATTTTGTTTATCAGCAAGTTCATTCTTTAGCTCAAATCGCTGATCTTAAAAACCAAGTATTATCTTCCCAACATGTATCACCGAGTTATGAGATCAAACATGGTGAACTATTTTGGCAATATCGCTTGGTTATTCCTTTGGATGATGAGTTTTTAATCAAACGAATACTCGATGAATTCCATTCTTCTTCCACGGGAAGTCATGTCAGATTCCTTCAAACTTTCCATAGAATAACTCATCTATTTTTTTTTGGAAAAACATGCACAAGGATATTCGTACTTGTATAAAAAGCTGCTCTGTTTGCCTGCAAGCAAAGGTTTTGCAATTACAATAATTATCTATTCTAACAGGGATTTGGGAAGATATTGCCATGGATTTTATAGTTGGATTTCCAACCATTCGAGGCATCTCGGTTATTATGGTTGTCATTGATTGATTATCCAAGTATGGCCATTTTATTCTTTTGCCTACTAATTTTTCTAGTAAGATAGTTGTTGAAGCATTTGTTAGCCACATTGTCAAGCTTCATGGTATTCCTAACACCATCGTATTAGACAGAGACTGTACTTTTACTAGCAATTTGTGTTGACATTTGATGAAACTTTAAGGTACCACTTTGTGTTTTTGTACGACTTACCATCCCTAATCAGATGGACAATCGAAAGCCTTAAATCGATGTCTCGAGATGTACCTTTGTTGTTTTGTTCATGACTATCCGAGAAATTGGATTTCCTTTTTACCTTGGGCTGAATTTTGGTATAACACGACCTATCACTGCTCAACTAGTTTTACTCCTGTTAAAATAGTATATGGCAGAGATTCACCTCTAGTTTTACTGACTTTATCCTTAGATAACACACATTGGGATGTACACCAACAGTTAGTGGAAAAGGATGCTGTTTTGGCTGTTTTAAAATCAAATCTTTCTAAAGCTTAGAACAAGATGAAACATTTTACTGATAAAAATAGAATTGAGATAGATTTTCAAATTGATGATTGGGTTCTCATTCGTCTTCAGCCTTATCACCAACATTCTGTACAACTTCAAAAATATCAGAAATTGGCTCTACTTTATTTCGACCCTTTTTAGATCACAAAGCGTATTGGTGCAGTTGCTTATCACTTAGCTCTTCCTGAAACAGCCAAGATACATCCGGTTTTTCACGTTTCTCAACTTAAATGATTTCATGGTTATGATACTTCACAACCATATCTTCTACTACCTTTACAATCAGTACCAGAAGGACCACTCTATAATCCCATTGCCATTTTAAAATCACGTTGGGTTCAACATGAAGATACTTGGGTGCAACAACTGTTAGTTCAATGGGACGGTGCCACTCAAACTACTTGGGAAACAGTTAAAGATTTACAATGCCTTTGTCCTAATTTGAACCTTGAGGACAAGGTTCTTTCAGATGGGGAGGGTATTGTCATGGACTCAAATGACCAGAATTAAGAAATTAACATACATACAGGCCCAGTCAAGAACTACCCTAGAAGCCTAGTTAGAAAAAGTGAAAAACATGCAAGTTAAGAAAAAGACCTGGAAGCTTCGTGCCTAGCTTAGAGGGAATAAAGGGAATATAAATAACAATACACCTTTAGATACAGGGTGTGGATAGTTTTGTGGAAATCTTCCTTTCTCTTTCACATATCTTTTCTCTCTCTCTCTTTTCTGTTATTCCCTTCCTATTGCTACTCTGTAATTCTGTTATCATTTCCTAAAAGATAGTATTCTAGAATTGGTGATTTGATTTTTTCCAATAATATATACAAATTTATATTGTGCTTCTTCTTCATTTATTCTTGTGCATTTCGTACCATAACAATGTATTGCTCTGAATTGTTATATATGGTGTTTATATGATAGAATTATCAATTTGAGTCTGTTCAGTAGGTTCGTACACACTGTTCTTCATTAGGTAGACATTTGCCTGTTCAGTACACTTCTCAACACTATTCATATTTGGTTTCAATGTATGCCTATTCAGTGGGTATGACGACACTGTTCATCATTAGGCTGGAATTGTGTTTCTTTCATTTATTGTCATACTGACTGTGCTATGTTTGCTAGTGTTTTGATTGTTGACCTCTTTGAGCATTATCTTGCCTCAAGGAAATTTGTCAGGGACCACTTTTATAGATGAATTCTCATAGAAGCATATTTGGTGACCGTGTGGACTACCAAAGCTTCTTTGAATGGTTTTGCTCTTTGCGTTGGGTACCTCGACCTCTGTCACAGTTGTTGGCCTTCTGGGCCTCTGGCGTTGGGGATGATTAGTTTGATTATGATTTATGTTCTTGATACATTGAAGAACCTTTATTGGCTTATGTTTTTAGATTCAGTGTCTGTATGTTTTAAGTTTAACGTGTATTGTTAGTTTATAGGTTGTTTTTTTTGGTTTCTAAGTTGTAATTTTCGGTTGATTTCAATATATTCTATTTTTTTCTTGGCAAACAAAAAGTAAGCATTAATTAAGCTTTTATATTTATATGGTATAGGAATTGCAAGCAAGAGAGCACATGACAAGTGAGAGAGCTTGGAGTGAAAATATCAGCGTACGTACGTACGTACAAACGAAACATAAAAACCAAGGTATTAAAACTCGGACCGGTCATTGAACCGGTCGGGATACTGGGTTAAGGGTCAGTGGGTCAAACCGGGACCAAACCTGAGCTAAACCGGTGAAAAATTGAAAATTTTAGACTTATAGTATGAAATTCTAGAGGAAATTTTTTTTTTTTTTATTAAAAACACCAACCCGGACCGGACCGGTTTACCTGCCGGTTCGCCGGTTACCGGGCCGGACCGAACCGGTCCGGGTTTCACAACTTGGATAAAAACAGATGTGTTGTTGAACAAGAAAAGCCAGAGCAATAATTGAATAGTGAGCTTTAAGTGTTATAACTTTTACACACATTTGTGATTCATATAGCAAGCGGTCTTCCTTATTGCCTGCAGTTTTCTGATTCTCATCCATGGCCGACGCAAACTTTTCAAGGTTTTAACTTTAAACATTCCTTCAATATGCCATCGATCGGTTGGCATTTTCCCAATGAGACAACTCCAGAAGTACACGGCAAAAAAAAAACTCCAGAAGTAAAACCCCAAAACAAGTTACAAGAACGTTAGAAAATTTTAAGGATAACATATTAAAGCTATTCAGAAAAATATTGGGGCTTATGCCCATAAGTGGTGGACTCATGCTATTGAAACTTAGACCGGACTAGTTAAGCCCATAAAACCAGTGAGCAAGTGGCTGGGCCATCCAACAGTTCCAACCCGTTAACCCTGGAATGGCCTGGTGTTATATCCAAGACGATGGTGTTTTAATATTTTTTTTGAAAAAATTAATACTTTTTTCAATTTGAGCGTGATTATGAATTTATGAGTTTGATTATTTCGAGAATTGAACTCTAATTTGTACTTGAGTTTGATTGGTTATGATTTGGTAGCTTTTGTTATAATCTTTAGGATGAAACTCGGATTCCTTGGCAAAACCACGTCACTGGGATAAGGGGTTTTGTTTTTGGATCTTGTTTCTTTTCTTAAAATTTTTTTTACACAAGGTGAAACAATACTCTTTTTACATATTTTTTTTGTACAAAAAAAATTTAGGTGAATTAGGTTTTGGAGACTCATTAGGATTAGAGCATGCCTCAGAGCAAGAGCATCCACCAATAAAATCCTCATATCGATGGGGTTTGAACTCACAACCTATGATTATATATCAATCCCTTTACCAATTGGACTAACTTTTGTTGGTCTTGCTTACATACTTACTTTTCTTACATACACGTTTCGTTCATACCCTGTAAAGTTTCTTCTAAAAAGCTAATCCGATCATACAATTAATTGTAGATGCATGAAACGAAGAGTGATGATTAGGGAAGAAGATGGGAAGTGTTGGATTGTGGGGGATTTACCTTGGTGGATTAAATCCAAGTTCTTTTATCAATTTGGGTGCCAATAAAAATAACACAAATATAGGGATTGAGATTGTGATATTCCCACTTTGTTGAAAATGCAGGAGTGAAAGAAGTTGAGGTTGTCAGTGTCGTAACTCAACAGTTTTATGAATGCACGTAAAACTCCCAAATCCATTAAGAGGGGATAACATTTTTCTTCCCATAAATACACAAGTGGCTCGGATATTGCAGCTGAGTGTTGTGTATGCTCTCTCTTCTCCTTTTATCTGTGGTGCATTTGTTGTGCATGCGTCTATAATCCTGTCCGACCATAATTCTATTTGGTGTGAGTATTCGAGGTAGTAGATTACACTCTTAATAAAACCATAATCTCACACGAAGGAAGGCCCTAATGGAATGTGGTTTAACTTAGAATCATAGTGTGTATTCTGATTATCTTTTGAAAAATAGCTTTTACAGTTTACGAGGTAAGTATGTGAGAGAAGTTTTATCCCGATTTATGAAAAAATGTTTCTAAAACCATAATTTTGAGGATATAAGAACACACACATAATCTGTGTCAAAGAGAGTTTTTTCCTTCAATCCTTAATATAATATCCATTTTTTGATTTAATTGATGTAATTTTGGTTTAGCTCTTAGCTTATGGTTTCCAGAAGAGAGTTTGGTACCCTACAAGGCCTACAATATATCAGTTCTCACGCTGCACACCAAACAATCTAGATTGATACGCTTCCTAGTTTTTGTACTCTCCGACAATTTCTGAACTCCACAGTCTACTCAATGACCACATTTGTTTAATAATCAATTAATACTAGCTAACTCTACGGTCATGTATATACTCTCTATTGTGTTTTTTGGGATAAGGTGTAAATTTACCAACGAAGTTTTATTCGAGGAGTGTTTGATACAAATATCTTTTAGAAGGGGTATAAATATTAATGAACAATTAAAAATAGGCATCCACCACAAAAACCGTTAATCTGTACTAACGACGTTAAATTATAAGAGAAGAAAACTCATAACGGCGTTAGTACGGATTTAACGGTTTTTGTGGTGGATGCCCCTTTTTAATTATTCATTGGTATTTTTGCCCCTTATTAATTGTTCATTAGTATTTTTGTCTCTTCTAAAAGATATTTGTGCCAGATGCTCTGATGTTACTAAATTTTTAAATAAGCACCGCAAGTGTACGGGCTGTTGAAATAGTATAGTAGCAAATCAAGGTCATTCTACAGAGATTCAAGGTAATAGATAATTAGGCATCAAAATTCCCATTTTCATTTAAGTTGAGTAAATCAAAGAAAGAGATTGAAAGACAATTTAAACTAATGCAAAAGAAACAATTCTAATGATTTAAATATTTCAATTGGTAAAAATAACCTAGAGTGGCTAATCCCTTCTTTAAGTCTTAAAGCATGTATTTACCCAATTAAAAACACTTAATGTTAATTTGTTAATCTAGAGTTTAAATGAATATAAGTATCTTTCAATCATTTATACTCCTCTCTCAGGTTAAAATTGTTATTCCTAACTAATTTACTCAAGAGGCAATAAATGTCTAAATTCACTCTAATGTGATTATATGGGTCCAATAGATATATTCCTATCCTATTGGTAAATTAGAATAAATTCTAATCCCACATTACTTAACCTATGGTCTAATTAAGATTCCTCTCCCAAGGATAATCTAAATTTCCCAAATTCATACTTACTGGTGATCAAGTATTAAGTAGACAAAATAAATCAAGATTAAGTAAACAAAATTAACATAAACCATAATTAATTAGTTCACATATGCTCAAATCTTCAAATTAGTTCATAGTTATTCTAGTTTCCAAGAAATTCAGCCAGACATCGCTTTAGACACAGTCATCATCTCAATAACAATGAAATCAAAGCTTAGAATCGTGATGAAAAATCAAATACAAAGAATTAAAAACAGATCAATGAAATTAAACACACTAGAACTTCTTCTGCCAATGATTAACGAAACTGATGCTCCAAAATGAGGATTGCCTTTCTCTGAATTGCGTTCTTCTCAATTCAGCAGTTCTCTCTCTCGCAAGCTTAAGAGGAAAGTGATGGATTTTTCAATGTCAACTCCCCCCTGTGTGCGATGATCCAGCTTACTCTGTTCCTCAGTTGCGCCTCCTCTCGAATGAGTCCAACTCCCGTCTCACTCTCCGCTGATTTTTCAATGTATTGCGGCTCCTCCACTGCGCAGCTACCCTCTCTCTTGCTTGAAGGAAGATGATGAAGATATATATAATGGCCCCCCCGAGTCTTTAGTCCGTAGCTTCCTTTTATCCCTTAGGTCATCCAATTTCAGCTCATCTTCCAAAACGTTGTCGTCTTCTGCGCTCTTGGCTGTCAGTTTTCCAGTCAAAATAATTCCAATTCCTAGCCCAAAACGGTGACTCTCTGATGTTGGCCCCTGTAGCTCTATGTCCATTGTCCAATTAGTTAGAAATCAAAACACGTCACCTGCGTGCCTAAGGAAAGAAAAAGAACTATTTAATAATAACTAGCATAAACTTCCCCGCGCGTTGCGCGGGGAGCATTTGTTCATGCAAATAATTGCATTATAGCTGCTCATGCACGAACAACACTCATTCGGAAAATTGAAATTAGCACACTCATAAAGCTAACACGTTTAATTGCATTGGCTTATTAGCATTGAAAAAACATTATGGGATGTGAAATAAGAGTCAAGAAAATGACAAGCATGTATATTTTAACCAGCGTAATGTTCAATTTATGAAGGTCATTCACGTGTAATAATATGTTTTAAAAACTATTGCAAAGGACTTGAGGGCATTTTGGTGGCCTTTATTCAACTTTTGTGAAATAAGAGTCAAGAAAATGACAAGCAGCAACACATAAATATAAACAGAAAACTAACGAAGGTATCGCCTTTTCAATTGCAGGGCTTTGCTTTTCAAGTTTGCCTATAAAGTAAGATTCAATGCTGCACAAGCCCACCAACTTACCTTCTTTCATGGCATGACATGAACCATGATTTAATCACATTGTTTATTTTGGTGCTTTGATTGAACTTATGTAATTGAAGATATCATATAGACATTGTTGTTCAATAGATGTTAAACATCTAAATCCAAGCATTTGACAATTTCTTCACAGGCCATAGTATTCATTAATAACTTTGCAGTGAACATGGAAAGCTGTAAATGTTGCAGACTTTGTACAAATGAACTACAACATAGAGGCAATTCTAATTTTGTATTTGATGGAACTTAATTTTATAGAATGGTATCTATAAAAGCTGCATAATATAAAGGAATAGTTTAAATATTCCTAACAAAAATAAGGAAGGGTTCCATTGTGAGACTATTTCAGCAATGAATGAGGGGCCATAAGTGCAATGACAATATTTAAGTAAATAGGGGAACTCAGTGATCCCAAACAAGATGCTCTGGAGTTGGACACTTGATAGACTCTAATGCATTTTGGAATCCAAATTTATAGGCTACACGCATCACAAAGTTCTTACACTTGCACCAAGTGCAACATGAGTAGGATTACTGAGTTCAAAATTTTTGAAGTTCAAATTTTCGTCCCTCCAAAATTTTGACCATGAATTTCAAACAGATTTTTGCATAACTATTCAAATTTTTGCAAAAACATGAGTAGGATTATTGGTTAAGTTTGTTGGCAGCAATTTCAAACTGATTTTTGAACACTGGACAGATTTGAGTCATAGTCCAACCTAGCAACAACACGTTGTCATCATGCACAGACTGCAACTTGGGCAGCATATGACATATGTTTATCAAAGGGCTCAAAAGCAATGTAAGATACAACACTTGTTAATGAAGAAACATACAAGTCCAAAGTGTATTAAAGATGTGAATCAGGAGTGACATGGCATTTCACATGAAAGAGGTTTAAGCTAATGTATATAGGCTTGTGCATAGGGATGTTCGATTTCAAATTTGATGATAAAACCTCTGAAATTTCCTGCAGCAAATACAAAAGCATATATCATTTCAGTGCTTGCATCAATGACTAAACCTGGCTCAAAAGATGTCATTGTGTGGTAATTTAGCTTGAAATAGGAATAGGATTTAATCAATGGCAACTGTACCGTTTACATAAGCACTGACATCTTACTAAATAAGTCTTACTCTTTGATAATATCTCTTGAAATCATGGAAATGGTATGCAATCAATTAAAGTAAGGTCTGTACAAACCACTACTTTGTCATAGCTTATATATCCCAACAGTTGATGTGAATATAGGACTGCCACACAGCATAAAAAAATATACACCTATGACAATGGATGGCAGTAAAGAAATCTCTACTTGGTTTTTAAGGGAGGTTAACAAAATGACATTTAGCGATAGACATCTAGATACTATGTTTAAATTGTGTTGTTTACATTAATGTCATTTTAGTATCTCGGAAGTTTAAGTGACCAAATAGTGCAGCAATGCGTTTCAAATTTTTGAGTGCAGTATCTCTCCAAAGATTTTTTTAGTTTCTTTGCTTAGAGTTATTTGGTAGATTTACAATGGTGTGCTCAAAAGTTATCTAATTTGTATCAATAAGTGTTCCTCTTTGATAAGATCTCTTGAAATCGTGGAAATGGTAAGCAATCAATTAAAGTAAGCCTTGTACAAACCACGACTCTGTCATAGCTCATTTTTCCTCATTGCTTATATGAATATAGGACTATCCATACAGCATCAGAAAATATAAACCTATGTCAATGGATGGCAGTAAAGAAATATTACACATATTTTAAACCTAGGTCAATGAAATATTCATAATTTGATCATTAACTTAGGCCGCAACCACATATCCATAATGTGAAAATCTGCAAATCAGATATAAATATAAAATATTCATCTAAGTTGCAGAACATGACTGACTAATGAATAATGAAGACTTAATTGATTTGATATTCCTTCCCCGAACAAAATGAAATCAGAAATGGGAGGGGAGTGTACCTGGTGAAGTGAATGAGTGGGTTAGCAATTAAGACCCTTAAAATCACGAAAGCATACCTAAGCTTTCATGCTGGAGGGAACTGGTAATGACATACCTTAAAAAAAACAGAAGCAGGAACCAAGACGATGATAAACATTTATAATGGCCCGCACATGACATTATCTTTAAAGATATGTGTAAGGGCATGGTTTTCTGTGCTGAAAGCATACTTTCATGAATAAAACTAACTGCTTTATTGCTGCCATCAAAAGTTTTAAAAAGTGTCACATAAGACAAGCATCAAATAGTAATTCAATGAAAGGACTTACAGATCATATCAAAGGGGTTATCCACCCTAAAAGGGACCTATCGTCCTAAATCGAAGGAAGGTTGAAAGGCATTGAAACAACAGAAGGAATATATTTGGGTTGAAGGAATCTCGGTTGCACACAATTTGAAATTAGGCTCTGACATTTCGGTAATGGCTGACAGTAAAGTTGGTCAAAGGCTGTGCACAGTGACAAAAAAAATGTCAGTATTGGGACATCAAAACATGCATGATTCTTACTTAAACTGCCATATTAATGGCGTGAGCAGAGAAAGCATGTACCTATCGCATCCAAATTGTGTACTGGTCATTAATCGTTTTATATTTTACATTAATTCAGAAGTGGCAATCTGACATACAGACAATAACCATGCGATATGGCTTAAAAGTGTCGAAATGTGAACTTAATATCCTTAACCTATGTATAAAAGAGTGTATTTATATATACACAAATACAAGAATGAATATATATATATATATATAAACACACTTAACCCAGTTCTTAACCAATGGTTTCTCCCATTACACGTAAAATGATAATCGATACAACCACCCACTCAAGCAAACATATTAATTGAGATAAGTAGACAGGATCTATATAAGGAACTAACACTGGGGCATATTTATCTCGCTGAAACTTGTTTGAACAGTAGTCCTCTCCTTCTCTCATCATCAACAATCAACAATGAGTGCCTTCCCAACCTTCTCAGAAAATGAACTATACAGGATGTTGCATGCATGGAGGGAAAATGGGGTTAGTTCACTTAATATTACATGCGGGCCTCTGATTGTTTTTGCCAGCTATAACTGTGGTGAGGAGATATGGAGAGTTCATGGCATTCGCAAAGGAAGGATCATGCCTGGCTTTCTGAGGTTTTATTCATCAAGGTATTCCCTCTTTCAATGCTTGTATGGTATCATGAGAACACAAGGGTTGGAAAGTCCTGAATAGGAAGAATCAGACTATCATAGCTTTAAGTTTCACATAGAATACCTGAATCTAATCTCACATTTCATACCATACATGAGAGTTAAGATGCAAAGGGGATCAGATGAAGGGATTTTCATCCAGAATCTTCTCAGTTACAGCTATATAAAGATCACACATGTCCGTCTATATCATGGAAGAATTAATAGAGTAGACGTAATTCAACAAAATGAAACCACTGATATCAATGAATCACATCCAAGCTTGCATATGCCTACTGCAACTACGTTGGGACAGCTGGGATTCGTAAGTGAGGCAGAACATTCTTCAAACTAAGTGATAACATGTCCCAATACACAGAGACTACAGTGTTGTGATAGCACCAAACCCTTTTTAGATTATCTAAGCATGTGTTAAACTGATTTCCCAAGTTTCTACATCTTTTAATTTCATATTTCATGTAATCTGCGCTAAGTTTCTCTTTAGTGTAGTTTCCGGCCGTATGGTTATTTTTCTGTCTCAACACCTTGCATTGTTAATTTTAATATAGGGTGACATCACAATAGTTAGTGTTTCTCTTTTTCCCATTTCTCTTATGTTAAATATTAAGTGATGATGCTTAAAGTTGTTCCCTCAGTTTTTTTTGTTAACTTCCAGTGCAAACCTCACTCATGTGCTTATCAGCACTTTCACTCTATTTCCCTTCATGTTAGTAAAATGAAACAGCTCGCCTCCTGTGCTACATAGAGACTAAGATATGAGTGAGGTTTGCACTGGAAGTTAACAAAAAAAAATGAGGAAACAACTTTAAGAGTTTCACCAACGGAACAAACAATGTAAATGGAAGAGGAACTTAGCCAAAAAAAAAGGAAGAGGAACTTAAAAGTCAAAACTTGTTTTGACTTAAGTGACAACATTGCAAAACATTAAAACACAAGACTTAAGACTACAACCTCTTACAACATGTTTAACTATTAACAAAGAACAACCTCACTCTTCCTATCGTACTATAACAATGTAGACTACACTTGGTATTTGTTGCCTATACTGTCACCTCACAAGCTACATTGATCTCCAAATCTCCATACACGATCTGACATAACACCAACCAAGACTTTTGTTTTCTCAGAAAGAGTGTTTTGAGAAAGCATAAAAGCAATGTAAGTGACCAAACTTACTCGAGTGGAGACCAAATAAACAACATAAGTTCAAAATATTAAATCACCCTATAATATTGAATGTTTGTTAATTTACTACCTTAGCGTCCAAAAAGAAAAATTCCATGCAAACTATCTCCTGTCCAGCAACAAATGAACTGCAAAACTCATCAAAATTATACGGTCAAGCTTGAGTATGATACTACTTTTGAGTACTCCACAGTGGAGATCATCCATGGAAGGTCCAATATCCACAACACTATGAATGAACCAATAGCTGTTGCATCACCCTCCACGACCTATAAGTAACCAATACACGCAATTAGTATAGCGTTGACATAATCTGGAGTGCAGAGTATGGTAAGCTAAATATTCCTGAAACTATAAACTTTATATTGCTTCATAGAACTAACCGTGCATGCGAATGTCCGTCAATGTACCAAATATTTCAGGCCTTCCACCAAACACAATATGACATCGTCCAGATCGGAGCCATGCCATCACATCAAGGTACAATTGAAGCAAATTCCTCATTATGTCTGCACCAACACCTTACAGGGGAAAGAGATAAACAGAGAAGACGATGGGTGGAGGTTTAACAATGGTCAGCCGACGGAAGGATTTATAGAAGGACTCTTGAAGGGTTGATGGAACAGTATAAAAAGATAGTAACATGGCGGGAAGTTTTGAAATGTAGGATCCTGTTTTCAAATGCTTACTAAGCCGACCTCCCTTACTCCAAGCTGACAGCTCGGCATGAAGCCAGAGGACTTTTTTTTTGTTTGCAAGCCGATTCCACCTTGTGAACAGTGTTTTGAGTGACGAGCCACACTGAGCCGTGTAAGAGCAATCGGTTTGGGTGGAATAGTATTAGTAGATATGTTGATAATAACAAAAACTAACCTAAAGTCAAATAAATATAATATGCATCTTTTTATTATATTATTTTCAAAACATTGAAAACTATAATATTTAAAATAAAATCCCTAAATAATACACCAACTTGATATTTTATAAAATCTTAAGAAAATCATCTTAAATTAGTATTGATAACTCCCCAATTATATCAAAATGTTCTTTAAATGTATAAAATATGGAGAGTTGTCACACTCCTCAGACAAAACTTCATTGATAAATTTGCACCTTAACCCGTGTTTTTTTTAAGGGGAAATTATATTCAGGTTTCAAGTAAGAGAAAAAATAAAAAAATATGGTCAATTCAGATTTCAAAATAAAAAAATGGTCTCAAGAACTTATCAATAGCATCTTTGGTGTTGTTAATGGCCCGCATTTGATATTGTCAATGAGACCATTATTTCATTTTAAAATCTGAATAGACCATTTTTTAATTTTTTTCTCTTGCCTGGGACCTGAATATAATTTTTTATTTTTTGTAAGGGCCTAAGATTTGAATTTTTTAGTCCTTTTTATAGTAGTCCAATAACATTTCATGGGTATTTTTTTTTTCATTTGTGCCCCTCTTAATTATACATATTGCATTTATTAAAGGGTTGATGATATTTATATTTATTCTATTTATCTCTCTTACTTATCCCTTATAAATAACGGCATACTTGGAAAAAATAGTTTATTTCAAGACATATTATTATTTTTAACCAACATTAACTGCTTTTTTAAATCACATAATTTGGTTATCGGGCTCTTATAAATAAGACTGGAGGGAGTATATATATATACATGACTACTCTCAAAGTACCCCTATTTATTCCACATATTAAAGAATTTTTATCTAAGGGTAATCATGATAAAAGATGGCATTTTAGAAAGAACAACACATATTTAATAAAAATAACTAACATAACTAATTTTCTTAATTTTTCAAAATTAATTATCTAGTTTTTATATTAAGAATAGAAGATATATAGTATTATTTTCTAAGAAAATTAATCTATAAATCTATATAGTTTCATATTATTTTTAATCATGTTCCTATTGTTTTAGGTGACTAATAAAAATGAAAAAAAAACTATAATCTGATGAAAGTATAAAGAACTTAGGGTTAAGGTACAAAAATACTTACAACTTTTTTCAAGAGTGCACCCAGCACTATAAACTTTTTTTTGGGGTAAAAATAACCATAAACTTTCAAAAAGAGGGAAAAAGTGACATTATCGGTGAAATCATATAACTTCTATTAAAACTCCTTGTGGGTCCCACGTTATTAAAAATTAAAAAAGCCTAATTTTTTTTATTTCGATTACTACCCTTCCTCTTACCCCTTCCATCCCTCTCTCATCAAACTCACCCTTCCTCCTTTCAACTCCATCTTTTCCTTCTCAAATCTCAGTGACGGCGGCGGCGGCAAAATCCTCTACCAATGATAGTGGAGAATCAAGCATAGCAAATGTTTGGCTTCCTCTTGCTCGTCTTCACCGATCCTACCCCGTTGTCGTCGCAACTCGATGAGCGGAGAATGGTGACGCCATCTTTATCTGAGGCTGCAAGATAGATGGTGTGGTGGGGAGAAGATAAGGCGATAACCTCCTCCCTAATTTCTCTCTTCTTTCTATCCTATCTCATTCTTCTTCTTCTTCACTCTTGTGTTTTGCTTCCCTCAGCTACCCGTCGATCTCAGAGATTCCGTTCATGGTGCCATCAATCTCAGTGACTCTGTTCACGGCGCCACTGATCTCTTTGTTTTTCCACCCTCCTAACTGAACCCAAACAATAGGAAGAAGAATCAACATCTGGTGCTTCTGTGTTTGAAGAAGAATTGTTGTTCATATCCCCTAGTTTTAGAGGTTCTACTTTTCTTTTTGCAAAATCAAGAGGTGAGTGCTCTCTCTTTTGCTTCGTATATCTAGTTTGTTTGGCGGATAGGAATTTCCCACTCTTTCTTAGGGTTCTTACTATTTTCTGGAGTTAATTCAGAAGCCAATTGTGTAAGAATATCTTGTTTTTATTCATCTATGTTTATTGGGTGCTTCTGATACTTCAATGGGAAGAAGATGGATATGAGGTTTAGAAGGAGACTTTTTTTAGCTACCCATTGTCTTTATTTGATTTTGGAGATGGTCCCATTAAGTTCTTTTTTGGTTGAATTTGATGCCTGGACAAAAGAAAGTGGTGGAATTATTTTCTACTATTGTTTTGCAGATGCCATCACCTAATGTTTCTAAGGAGCATTGGTTCTAAAATGCCTCCTTGATAACATACTTAATCTGGGAAACAATGGATGGGGTTTAGAGGGATTTTTTTTGTACTAGGGGTATTTTGGTACTTTCACAGCGTAGTTAACCTCTGTCAGTTAGTTTTGATAGCGGTGTCACTTTGGCCCTTTTTTTAAAAGTTTATGTTTATTTTTGTCCTAAAAAAAGTTTATAGTGGTGGGTGCACTTTTAAAAAAAGTTTGTGGGTATTTTTGCATATTAACCTAAGAGCTTATAAAAAACTATAAGAACATAAAAAAAGCGAAAAAGACAGTTAAATACCACATGAAATTGCAAAACCCACAAAATACCATTAACACTTGCAAAAGACAGATAAGGATGGGGTGTGAATCTAGATTTTTGTTGTTTTGGGTTAAAAACCAAAATGCCCCATTGAAAATGCTTTCACATTTAAGCTGCTGATGTGCCTAAAACGCTAAGTGCGAGGCTGCTGTCAGCTGAAGGTGACAAAGGAGGTGCTCAATCAATGTCAAAGAAAGGGAAGCTAAGAAAAGAGTCAACGATAAGTAACTTTTCGACAACCATGATCTTTTTCAGATGAATCAGACAATAACCATCTTATTCCCATTATTCATGTTGGTGGGTTTTGGGTATAGTTTAGTGGGTTTGATGGTGCATGTACGGTAAAAATTTCTGGCTTTACATGGGGTTTAGGAGATAATTTATTTGGGGTTGTCAATGAGGGCTAAGAATAATGGCGATGGTGCTATGATTGTAGGTGATTTATAGTGGTTTTAGTTATGGGTAAGTGAGTTTGTAGGTTAAGGGGGATTAAAGGTTCAAACTTTACATAAGTACAACGACATTGATGGTGTGGTATTGGTTATTTATGTATTTGGTTTTATTATCTATAAGAGGGAGTATAATGAAGAGCTTATTGACTTGTAATAGGTTTCATTGAGTTGATGGGGATGACTGATTGGTTGGAGGAAAAAAGTGAGATATGGATGGCTTATATATGTTAGTTGGGTGAGGATGACATGGGTGTTTTATATGCATAAATTGTTAATGGTGAAAATTTATTGCAAGTAATGTATAGGAAACGAACATGTTCTGTGGGGTTGATGACTTGTATGCATTAGGTGTAAGTGGAATGAGTAATCTTCATTGGACTTGTCATTACCATATCTATACATGCATCAATGCCATCACAGGACTTGTCATTACCATAACTAAATTTGTCATTAACATTAACAATAATAGTGAAGCCATTTACTCATTTCATCAGGACCTAACAATTATGTAAGAAACATTACAGTATTTGTCAACAACATTATTGGTTTTGTCACTCACATTACTCAATTGGTCATAAGCCAAAACTCTTAGTCAATCCTTTAACACATGTTATCAGAACTTAGTGATTTTTGTCAACACCATTACTATTTTAGTCAATTCCATAACGGATTTTGTCAAGAGCATCACTAATTTAGTCAATTCCTTGAGAAATGTATGTTGTCATGACATGGAAGTGGAGTTGGAGGTTAAGTACTTAGTAAAGGCTTAATTTTGTTGTCAATTGCGAAGCTGGTATTGTCAAATATCTTATCGAAGTAGTCAATGGTCCAAGTAGGTATGTTGTACTTGTGGGGATTTTTTTAGTGATGAAATTTCATTGGTATAGGACTAACATTGTGAGGAAATCTTAATTTTTTGTTGCAGGTTAGCATGCAAGATAACATCGGATATTCGGGCAACACCTTCTTCAAAGTTAGTTATTTGTTTTTTCCATGTTAGGGTGGGGGGAGTCTGTAACTAATGTTGAAGGTGAAGTTAAATATAATGGTGGGAGTGTGAGGGTAAAATCGATAAAGGAGTGGATGACAGTTGAAGAATTGAGGGTAATGATAGGAGGATGGTTTGATATAGATGGTTATTGGTGTGACATTAAATACACTTTGAGTTTTGATGAAAAGATATTTGTAGATCTCATTGATGATTCCGAATTGGAAAATTTGTTTCATTATAATGACAATAGTGCACATGTGCATGTATCGTGTAAATAAAGTGATAATGAAGGAAGGGGCATGGATGATACAGAAAGGCAACTCATAGTTTTTTTGGTTACGAAGTATTTATTTTTTTTGGTAATATGTTGACAACACTTGTTAATATATATGCAGGGTTGAACTATTCTTAGGACTTGCAGAGCAAATGTGTTACATTGACGAGGCTATGTGTTATAGAATGAGTGATGAATATGTACAAAATGAGTGCAGTACAAGACCTCTTCTAGGCCTTCCATGTGCAGTTGAAAGCACACCAACACCGATGCCAAAGATGAACTCTAAGAAGTGGAAGGATTTGTTGGTAGGAGTGAATCAAACATTTGCACATGCTGATGATTTTAAGAAGGTGTTGCATAGTTCAATATTGCACACAAATTTGAGTACACATATGTAAAGAATTCAAGGGGCTGTGTGTATGTTAAATGTAACATTGAAGATTGTTCATAAAGTATAACTACGAGGGCAATTGGGAAAAGCACTCGTTTCGTAAGTGTGACGAGATACACCAAAGAACATGTTCATACAGCCCAAGACAATCTTGAAGTGATAACGCTAGAAGTGCTAGCTTGACATAATCAATTATGATAATGGAAATGTGTACAATTATGTTGATGAATGCTTCAAAATTACATGCCAACAAAAGATTTATTGCAGAACCATGATCCCAGTAGTCACAATAGAAACGCCAAATTCAAATGACTACCGATTGGAAAATATTGCAAAACAAAAGTTTCTGGTACCACCGAAGACTATTCGACCTCCTGGAAGGCCAAGAATTGCAAGGAAAGAGTCACAGTTCAAAAACAATAAAATATACCACTGGAGTGCATGCCATCAAGCAGGATACTCAAGAAGAACCTGCAAAAATCTAAACCCAATGTACAATGACTTGGATCCCTTCACGTATTTTTGTTTAGAAGGGCTATGACATATATGATGTCTTGGATCCTTTCACATATTTTTTGTTAGAAGGGTTATGGCATATATGATGTCCTTTTTGTAAGTACTATATAAGGAAAAGAATATCTTGTATGGTGGGAATGACAAAAAACATTAGGTACAGGTGGAATCGTAATGTTTACTTGTCATTTAACTTTGTATATGGTAGTTGCTGTCATGAAGAATTTGGTTTTTTGTAAATTACAATACTGTACTTGTCATTACTATTACTATTTTTGTTAATGGTGAGAATTTATTGTAAGTAAGGTATATATGAAGGAGCATGTTCTTTTGGGTTCATGACTTATATGCATTAGGTGTAAGTGGAATGGGTAATGTTAACTTGTCATTTGACTATTTATGTGGTAGTTGTGTCATGAAGAATTTGGTTTTTTGTAAATTCCAACTGTACTTGTCATTACCATTACAACTTTTGTTAATAATGACGCTTTTTTGTAAGTAATGTAAACGTGAAGGAACATGTTCTTTGGGGTTTTATGACTTGTATACATTAGGTGTAGGTGATGTTCACAAGCCATTTGACCATTTGCATGATAATTGTTGTCATGAACATTTGTGGTTTTTTATCAACGGCATAACTAAACTTGTCATTACTATTAATAAACTTGTCATTCCCATTAACAAAATTAGTGAACGCAATAACTGATTTGGTCAATAAGTTACGCATTTGTGAAAATTAATATGAATTTTGTCAACACCATTACTAATTTAGTTGTTCCCATTACTGAATTGCTCATAGCCTATACCTCTTAGCCAAACCTTTCACACATGTGGTCAGTACCTCAAACATTTGTGAAAACCATTATGAAGTTTGTCAAAGCCATTACTGATTAAGTCATTCCCATTACTGAATTTGTTATAGCCCACACATTTTACCAAAGACTAACACATTTGGTCAGTATGTCATGCATGCAGTATTTGTCATTCCCATTGAAAATTTTGTGAAACCAATTATTCATTTAGTCATTCTCATTACTCAATTTGTCATATCCCATACCTTTTGTCAAACACTTTAACACATTTAGACATCATGCAATATTTGTTATTTCCATTGAAACTTTTGTGAAAACCATTATTCATGTAGTCATTCTTATTACTCAATTAATCATAGCCCATACCTTTTGGCAAACACTTCAACACATTTGGACGTCATCATGCAATATTTGTCATTCTAATCAAAACTTTTATGAAAATTATTATTCATTTAGTCATTTACATTACTCAATTTGTCATAGCTCACACTTTTTGCCAAACACTTCAACACATTTGGATGTCATGCAATCTTTTTCGTTCCCATTGAAAATTTTGTGAAAACCATTATTCATTTAGTTATTCCCTTTACTCAATTTGTCATAGCCTATACCTTTTGCCAAACAATTTAACACATTTGGTCAGTATGTCATGTAGTATTTGTCATTCCCATTATGCATTTTGTCAAACCCATTATACATTTAGTTAATATCATTACTGATTTTCACATAATCATTCCTGATTTTCTGAGTTCCTGTACAAAAGATGTGCACAATAGCATAATTTTGGAATAAAGGGATTAAAGCTTTAGTCAACCTTCATATACTAACAGCACATTACAAAAGACCATAGATTTCAATTAGTATACATGATTAGTGACAAAAAATGTGCACCCATCATTGCCAATTAGGGGACACTGATGTCGACTATGACAATTTGAGGAAGAAGAAGTTAGAGCCCGTGATGCGACACCCATAGCTCAATATCTTTAGTACTCGCTTACTCTCACTCTCCTTCAAGCAAGCATGCAACGGATTGCACCCACCATTGCCAATTTGGGGAGGATGGTGCCAACTATGAGAGTTAGAGGAAGAAGTTTTTTTGAACAACCAGAGGATGAAGAAGTTGGAGTCCTGGCACTTCTTTGTGTTTTGAATTCATTAAGTTTTAAAGGCATTTTGGTCTTTCAGCTAAAACATCAAAAACCCAGATTCTCACCCCATCTCTTATCTATATTTTGCAAGTGTTAATGGTGTTTTGTGGGTTTTGCAATTTCATATGGTATTTAACTGTCTTTTTCTCTAAAAAAATCAGGCAAATTATAAGAACTTGTAGTAAAAATCGTTATAAGTGCCTCATTAAAAGAAAGGTAAAATTTGCAGATTTTTTCTTACATTTTTTATTATTTTCTTGAAATACCATTCATTAAATTAGAAATTTAATAAAGTAAGCCTTGCTAGCCCAAAATCTCCCACTTAAGCATAAGCTCATATTTTCATCTTAATCATTATATTTATTAGAGATATGAAATGTTACGAAGGGCAGTCTTGTTATATAATCTAATTAACTAATTAAACATTGTATTGCCTCTCGCCAAAAAAGAAAAAACACAATTTCTTGTGACTTAGCACACTCATTCTGTTGACATTTCAACGTGATGAATTGTCATTACCTCTCGCCAACGTAGGATGTCAAGAGGTGAAAGAGACAGGAGGGGTCTCTTCTTTTCTCTTCCCATCTTATGCTCTCCTCTTTAACCATTATATTATATTAACATTTGAATGGTTTAAATTTGATATTTTGAAAAAAATTATTATCAGATTGTTAACTAACGGACCAAACTTATATCAAGTTAGTTAGGTCAAGTATGTCCTTGTCGCCAACTAGCTTTTGCCATGTGTTTTAATTAGACACATCATCACTTAACCCCAATTAGCCTCGGTTTGTTCAAGGTCAGCGTGAGATTAAGTTTGCAAAAAGGTCATCACGGAAAACGACTGTACAACAGCCATTGAGCTAATCAAGAATGGCATTGACGAGGATCATGTTGACCGCGGAATTGCAAGAGAAGTTCATACTCTCTTAGCACGAAATTGGGATGTTCGAAATTTCTCAGCTTCTAATTTCTTTTATGTTTATGATGTCGTGTCTTTTGGAAATTGGAAGTGAGATGCAATGCCATGCATGACCAAGATAGAATTGACATGAAATGAAAAAGAGCTCTGTATGTATACGACAAAAGATATTATGCATAAACAAAGATATTTCGAAGACTAATGTTAAAAATAAATATTTAAAAATTTATATTATGGAAACTAGGCTTGGCTTGAATTGGAATCCTTATTTTCTTGTATACTTCATTACATCTATTTGAAAATTCTATTTGAACGTGTAAAATTCTTTTATAGGGTAAGATTATTTTATACATGTTTTAACAAAAAGGGTTAAGATAAAATTTTGTCCTGAAAATAACTATTAAAAAATGATGCGTATCCAGCAACTTTCAAAGAGTATTTTTGCCCTAGAAGTGATCAAAATAAAATGTAGTAATTTTTCCATTTGCCGTTAAAAATGTTAACGGTCAATGATATTTTTTTAATGGTAAGGGAAAATTTGCTTCTTTTTTTTTAATACTTTTAAGGTAAAATTATTCTTAAAAAGCTTCAAAATATCTAGTATTCTTGAGCGGTTACTTTCAGGATGAAATTTCACCTTAGCCCTTTAAGAAAATAGATGCAAAAAATAGAATATTGAAGGCGTGTAAAGAAGAATGAACTTCAATCAACCATCGAAGATCCCAATTGAAATGGGAAAAAAATCTATAAAAACAGTACTAGGAACAGAATGTTGGTTTACCTTAAACCTTAGAGTAATAGAGTTTGTGCAAAGGACAATTTTATACGAGGGATTTGGAGGAGAGGGGAGCAAAAATTTTTATGAGTTAGATTTAAAAAAATTGGAGAAGTGATATTACAAAATTTTAATAAAAAGAATATGTAAGATAAAAGAGTAAGAAAAATTAATTAAAAATTTTTGACCATACTTCTCTAGATTTTTTAAATCAAACTCAAAAAATTTTTCCCCGAGCTTTCCTTCCCCTATCAAACAGCCTCTCATGAGGTAGTTAATTTCCCTCCTTGATGAGGGCTCTTTTATCCTTCATATAGATTTTAGGATCATTATTAATAACTAAATAGGCGGCTAATCCAACTAACTAATTAATGACCTTACAAATTCAAGCTTCTAACAAGAACTTTTATCCAATAGCTAAACAGAACGTTTTAATTAGATGTTGGAAAAATCAAAAGCTCGTGGTCCATTTTGGAGCTTATGACAGAAAATATTTTGAGCATAAACTGGTTTTTCGTTATATAATGAAAAGTATGAACTAATTATACTGCGCCACTTTTAAAGCTCACACCAAATTCCCAATTTGCAGCGGCCTAAGCAAAGGATTTCATGAAAAGTCATTATCATATAACCCCTTTGATTTGCAGATCATAACACATAATTATATAGTAATTAAAGTTCGAACCAACACATCATGTGCAACGAGGTGAACCAATTTTTGTTCTCTTTAATTTCTAGGAAAAACATGGCCACTTGGTCCTTTTAAAGCTCAAACTAATCCATATCCGTGCAGCTACGAAACTAAGGTTTTTTTTTTTTAAAAAAAATGGAAATAATCATATCCATACGCAAACTTTTCAAGGCTTAAACCTTCCTCCACCAAACAGTTCTCAATCTATGATAAAAGATTTAAACAAAGGTTCCGGGGGAAAAACGAGATGATATTTTCAAGATGTTGAATGAGGAATATTAAAAAATTATATAGCTAAACAAGACCCGCTTTCAATTGAGTTTACTGATTACTTTTGTTTTTTTGAAGAAAAGAGAATTTTATTCATGAGTAAAATGATGCATAAAAAAGGCCCCATCAGTTAATCTAATGATAAATTCTATAGGAACAATCAATTTAAATGATTAATTTATTTTATAATTTTTAACGAAGAAGTAATCAAAACTCAAATTTAATTAATTATTTTATAAAATTTCGAATATGAATTATTCAAATCTTAATCTAATTGTTATAAAGATTTAATTTATACCCGTTACACACACTGCACAATATTTGCAACAGGAAATTAAATTGGTCTCTATTGATCGAAGTTGGCAGGGCGGTGGAGCCCAATTTCGACCGCAAGACCATTAGAATGCCTTTTATAATTGGTCAAGGAAATAAAATAGAAGGAATTATTGAATTAACGAGAAAAAAATATTTTCAATTAAATAATATAACTTAAATGTAAGGAATAAAAGACTCAATTTTGCCTTACGAACAAAAAGAGTTTTTTTTTTTTTTTTAAAGTAGTATTATCGGTAATATTGTGGGGCCATAAATAGCTGTTAGTGCTGCCCAAACATTCACAAGGTCACCATGGGAGTGATGCTGAAGAAGATGAGTCATTTGCTTCTCAACGTCGCTTCTGCAGATTTCAAACTCCGGTACCTTTCCTCTTCCTTCCTTCATTTTAACGTTCTCCCTTTGGCTAGCTATATATATATATATACCATCTCTGGTCCTAAATATAAGATTCAGTTGATTTTTTAGGAAGATTAAAAAAACTAAATAAATTATTTTGAAGTATTTATATTTATCGTTTTGCCTCCAAACTAGCTAGTCTGATTTATAAACCGATATATAATCTAATGATACACAACATATATTATGATTAAGTAATTTATTTAGGTTTTTTAGCCTTTCCAAAAAAACATCAATTAGGTCATATATTTATGAGCAAAGCCAGGGAGTATATATGTATATGTACGTGCCCAGTATATTAATATTTTGTTTGATTTATATCTTGAGTTACGTTGCAGGATGGAAACTTATGCAGCACTATGACGAGCCTCCTCCGGTAGGAGACGAGCCTCCTATTTACGGCCGGCGGAGACAGCCCTCCGGGATACGGAGGATACAACACTCCCTACTCTTCCTCAAAACCATAGTTATAAATCATAACTCATAACTACGTACTTATTTGTTTATCTTGTATATATGTGCCTGTTTGGACCTCTCTATAATATAGCTTAAAATAAACGGATCCAAATAAAGCAGTGTCCTTAGCTTAATTATGGAGTCCAGAAGGCAGTTGAGAACACTATATCTCTCTCTCTCTACCTTTATCATCGCTTCTCCATGTTTATGTCCTCTACCCTGTTTAATAATTAGTATTTACTACCTCCATTGTTCGCACTCTTTTACTTATTGTTCTAAGCTTATTGATTACCAGTCCTCGCTTATTAAATACTAGTGCCTTTTTTTTTTTTCTTGAAGAAATTTGGAATTTCTAATGAGAAAGGCCAACCATTAACTAAGGCTAAATATGAACAACAGAATTACCTTTTTGCTACAAATTTAATATCCAATGTCTGGATCAAAACCATCGATCGAGTCCATGATGGAAATTAAATTAAAGCTCATACCAAAATCCCTATTTAATTTGCAGCGACCTAAGCAAAAGGATTTCATGAAAATCATCGATCATCATATATATTATGCATGTCCACTCCCAAAGCGCAAACCAGAATCTATATATATATATATATATATATATTCATAATCCCTATTAGGGAGAGCAATTCCCTCTCCATTAAACCGCAACTATTCTGCAACAAGTTACAAGAACGTTAGAAAATTGTAAGGATATATAACAGATTAATGATAGTGTTAAAAAAATAACAGATTAATTATAAAGCTGTTCAGTAAAATATTGAGATCCAGAAGCGTTTTTATTTACAAAAAGGACACTGACACAGTGAATATATGCTCCTCCAAATAAGAAACGTTATTTTTGACTGATAATAATTAGAAGATAGGGGATAATATATAGGGAAAATCCCATATAAAGACAATTAAAATAAGAAAATCTTATATAAGGCTGGTAAAATCCACAAATCTTAAATTGCGTCAAAGATCCAATTTAGGATATGTAAATATTGAATAATTATCAATAATACCCCTAACCCAGATTCCCGTCCCGTTTCCTTCTCCCCCTTCTTGATGAATCTGCATTTTAGTTTAATCGAAGGTGTTTTTAACTGGTTACCTTTGCATATTCAGGACAATCATTGATACCAGTGCACTTCGCGGAGGTGCATATTGACTAATCATGGAGGAAGTTCTGTGAACGAGATCATCTATCCTCTCAGTCCTGCTTTTTTAAAATTTTCTATTTGATACTTCCCTGCCTCAGATAAGGGTGTTAGGTCCACGTCCTTTCCACTGAGAGGGTTACCACCCCCATCTCCAGTACCACTTGAACGCCCTCATACCTGGACCAATAGCTTTCATAAGGGAGCACCTTTTGTACCAAACCAACCCTTTGTTGGATCCCCACCGGTGCATCGTCTTCCTTCCATGCCTAGTGATTATCCATCTCCACCTCTTGATAATTATCGCATCAGAGTTGATAACCATCAAATGCTGGCCCGACAAATTAAAGATCTACTAGTCAAGGTGAGTATCAGTGGCCTGTTTGACAATTATAACTTCTCAGGAATTTTTTTTATAAACATTCAATTGAACCAATGGAATTATGATTTAGTTGACGGACATGGGAAAAATTGGGAAGGATCTCTGCAGAATTCTGTTTTTTTTTTTAATAACTAAGGGATATAGAAGTAATTTGACTCAATTTCTAAATCCCTAATTATGTCATATAACCTAATTAATAATATGTTAAGTTTAGTAACCCAAATTAGAATTTGGGTAATTCAACTGTCTTTATATAGGATTTTCCTAATATAATCTCCAGTTTAGGTTTTATTAAAGTTTACTGTACATGTTAATAAAACAGCACGTTGTACAAGAAAAGCAAGAGCTAAGTGAGCTATAAAGTAGTAGTAGTAAGTATAAAATCCCAGAACAATTCACATCTCCTAAGTGTTGAAGATTTGCCGCCTAATTAAACCGCGAGGATTCTGAAACAAGTAACAAGAACATTAGAAAATTTTAAGGATAACAGATTAATGCCGTTAAGAAAAATATTGGGCTTGCTAATTGGACTAATGTTATTGAAATCTAGACCGGACTAGCCAGTTAAACTAACCCATAAACCAGTGATCGAGCAAGTCGCTTGGCCGTCCAACCACCTGGGAATAACCTGGTGTGATATCCAGGACGAGCTGATTTATTTTTTGTAATCCTGAATCTATATAAAATAATGGCGTTTTAATATTTTTTGGGAAAAAAAATTAATACTTTGTTTTTTTTACTTTTTAAGTGTGACTGTGAATTTTTGAGTTTGATTATTTTAAGAATTGAACTCTAACTTGTATTTGAGTTTGATTATTTGTGCTTTGATAACTATACGTTATATACACTTTAGGATGAAACACGGACTCCTTGGCAAAAATGACGCCAGGATAAGTGGTTTTACTCTTATGGCTGTAGATAAAATGAAGGGTGTTAATTGCGGAAGAGGATGGAAGTGTTCGACTATGGGTGATCTACTCTTGGTGGATTAGACTCGAGCCCATCATCCATTGGGGTGCCAATAAAAATAACACAAAATATAGGGGTTGAGATTGTGATATTCACACTTTGTTGAAACTGCATGAGTGGGAGCAATTGAGGTCGTGGGTGTGGTATTTCAAGAGTTTTATGCATGCATTTAAAACTAAAACTTGTGGTAACTCAAGTTTTATGAATGCACATATATAAAACTCCCAAGTCCATTTAGAGGAGAACATTTTTTCTCCCATAAATACACAAATTAAACATCTGCATATTGAAGGCAAAAAAAGAAAAAAGAAATAAATAAAAATCTATGCATATTGTAATTGAGTGTCGTGTGTGCTCTTTCTTCCCTTCCTATCTATAATGTATTTGTTGTGCGTCCACAGACATGTCTGACCATGATTCTATTTAGTGTGAATATTTGAGATGTATAGTATATCAGATTCCATATTGTACACCCATAATGTCACAAGAAACGCCCTAAGAGAATGTGGTTTAACTTAGACTAATTCTGTGCAAAGTAAAGTTTTTATAATCCTAGCAAATAATAATTATAAATGCTTCGTGCCTAAGAGGAAATCATATTTGCTCGTCCATGTGACCCCCTTTATTGAACATTTCATAGTGATGTCATTACCTTTTAGAAATGGGATTTTAATGTGATTAACAAGTTGGAAATGACATGAATTGATGGTCGCGACCCCCTCTCCGTCCTCCTGAATCTATCATACCGGAGGATTTGTGAAGAGTTAGGAATGGACAAATATAAAAACTATATCTTATATTTAGAATGAAAATCAACTCTCCAAATATACATGTCTTATATTAAGCACCGGGAGTAGTTTTATCGTGGCACCCTTAACTCTATGCTGTAGCACCATAAAGTTTAACATAATTAACTTGATTTTAACAACAATGAACTCCACTTTCTCTTGTTTAAAATGCTTATTATATGGAGGAGGAGGCGCAAACCCCCATAACTAAATGATGAAACATAAATGTGACCACCATATAGCTGAGTTTGAACTCGAACAAGGGCTTACATAAAGGTACAAGTTGGCTAGTGTTGTGACAGTACTGATAATTTGTCAGATTAAGAAACTGAAAACAAAGGTTTATGAAACTGGCTAAACCTGTTGAGAGCAAGTATCAGCCAGGTACTCTTCTCGTTTCGAGGCAACTTCCTTGGTTTTCTTTTGAGAAGCTCGAATCTTGTCAATGGTTTGTACTTCATCATCTCTACAGTACTGCAGAAGAGTAAATAAAACATCAGATATAGAAGTGGCATATATATCTTTAAGAACACAATAATGTTGAAGGATGAAACATACAACGGACTTGATGTTTGTTAAATGTGACACCCATGTATTAGAGGAATCACTTAGTCTAGAACCAGAGCTTCCATGTTGAGAAATCTTCTTAGCTCGCTGTTCACATAGCCGAGTTGAAGAGTAAATTTTGCTCTTTTTCTGACATTATGACCTCTCATTAATGCCTGCAGCTTCACTAGTCCTTTAAGTGCCCTTAGTGCTCTCTTCTTGCCTTTCTTATGCAAATCATCAAAACGCACAACAATGAGGGATCCTCATTCTCCAAGATATATATATATATATATATGTAGCAATCAACAAACAAGTCAAATCCTCTATTTACCAGATAACCTCTGAAGGCTGTTTGAATAGTGGTGGCAGCATAATGGCGTCTGACAAAGATGGACGGCCTTGCCAGCCGAACAGCTTCCACGGCCGCCTGAGCAGATGCCACGGCCGCCTGAGCCGCCGCTGTACTTGCCGTGGCTACTGCAATGGCGTGTCCTTGAGGATCAGAATCAACTACCTCAGACACATTACTACTTGCTGCAGCAATATCAGCAACAGTGGTTATAGTTCTTTCGTCAGAAAGCTGGTGAGTTACTACTACTGTTTCTTGTCCCAACGCCTTCCTAAAAATCCATCTTCGCTTTCCCCTCCTCTGCGTTATACACATTCACAAAAGAAATCAACCACTGTGTGCAGAAAGTGGAAACGGCAAAAGCATAAGGATGTTTGAGATTGTATACCTTTTCCTCCTCGTCCTCTTGCTGTCACTACTACAAAACACTATGGCGCTTCTTGCTTCCAGCTCAAATAAAACAAGCTACGACGCTTCTTGAATATATGGAAGCGTCATAGCTTAATTATTTAATTTTTTTTAATTATAAAGCTTTGACGCTTTTTAAGGGAAGCGTCATAGGAAATTGGCAATTCTTATGAATGACTTCCTATGTCACTTCCTTGGAGAAGCGTCATAGGAAGTTTTTTTTTTTAAAAAAATTCATAATTATTTTATTTTCCTGATGAAAACCTTTGTTTACAATTCAACATTCACAGCAATTTATAATACAATCCATAACAAAATGATATAACATAGCACGTATCTTTTGTAATATTGTGTTTTCATGTATCAAGTATAAAAGAACTTTAACATTTAACTTGCTTAAACTTGAGCCATATATGTTACTTCTACGGAGGATTAAATTAAATATTATTATATTTGTAAGTTTAAAATTAAAAAAACTTATAATATATAGGAAGTTCAAGAAGACAGAGTTGAAACTTCAAATAAGTATCTAAAAACAAAATTATGAGCACACATATAAGATTCTTGAGAGATTTTAACTAAAAAAAATGTGGAGCAAATGTTGAAAAAAAACACTTACACGCTAGGGAGCTTTGAAGGAGGCGGAGACAAGAAGAAAAAAAACACGTGAGAGGTGAAGCTTTATGCTGCAGCTAAGGTATAGGAAATGGAGGAGCTAGAGGGAACGTATGAAAATAAAAATGAAAATGGAGGGCTGTGAAAATTATATAGCAACAAAGCACCATTAAAGGCACTATTGTTTGCAGCAATGTAAGTCATTTTTTTTAAATACATAAGCTTTCGTCAATTGACATTATGGTTTTTTTTTTAAGTTTAAAATCTGTCATGAATCTTAACGTATAGTTTTATGTGTGCTTATAATTTTTTTTCCAGGTATTTGCTTGAAATTACAACTTTTTCTTAAACTTCTTATGCATTATAAATTTTTTAATTTTTAAGCTTACAAATATAATTTTATTAGTTATTACTTGTTTAATTTGCTCAATATCTTTTATATTTAACTTATTGCTTAAAATTATTTTTTTAAAAAAATATTTTCCATATACCTACTTGCTTGAGAAAACGTTGAAAAAGTTTTACAAAAAAGAAAACGTTGAAAAAGGTGTATTAAGCCTTTAATGACATTTTCTCAAGGAAGTGCCATTAAAGGCTTAATACACCTTTTTAACGTTTTCTTTTTCAGTAAGACATTTTTTTGTAAAACTTTTTCAACGTTTTCTCAAGTAAGTAGGTATATGGAAAATATTATTTTAAAAAAATAATTTTAAGTAATAAGTTAAATATAAAACACATTGACCAAATTAAACAAGTAACAACTAATCAAATTATATTTGTAAGCTTAAAAATTAAAAAACTTATAATGTATAGGAAGTTTAAGAGAAAGTTATAACTTCAAGCAAATACCTGAAAAAAAATTATAAGCACGCATAAAACTATAAGTCAAGATTTATGACAAATGTTAAATTAAAAAAGAAATAGTGCTAATTGATGAAAGCTTCTATATTAAAAAAAAAAGATTCAAACAATAGTGCATTTAATGATGCTTTCTCAAGGAAGTGCCATTAAAGGCTATTATTAATAACCTTTAATGGCGCTTCCTTGAGAAAGTGTCATTAAAGGCTTAATACACATTTTTAATGTTTTTTTATGTAAGACTTTTTCAACGTTTTCTCAAGTAAGTAGGCATATAGAAAATATTTTTTTTAAAAAATAATTTTAAGTCATAAGTTAAATATAAAACACATTGAGTAAATTAAACAAGTAACAACTAATAAAATTATATTTGTAAGTTTAAAAATTAAAAAACTTATAATACATAGGAAGTTTAAAAGAAAGTTGTAATTTCAAGTAAATACCTAAAAAAAATTATGAGCACATATAAAACTATAAGTTAAGATTCATGATAGATTTTAAACTTTTTTTAAAAAAAACCATAGTGCCAATTGACGAAAGCTTCTGTATTAAAAAAAAAAGACTCAAATAATAGTACCTTTAATAGTGCTTTTTCAAGGAAATGCCATTAAAGATATATATTAAATCTTTAATGACACTTTCTTGAGAAAGTGCCATTAATGACTTAATACACCTTTTTTAACGTTTTTTTTGTAAGACTTTTCAACGATTTCTTAAACAAGTAGGCATATAGAAAATATTTTTTTAAGAAAAATTTTAAGTAATAAGTTAAATATAAAAGACATTGAGCAAATTAAACAAGTAACAACTAATAAAATTATATTTGTAAGCTTAAAAATTTAAAAACTTATAATGTATAGGAAGTTTAAGAGAGAGTTGTAACTTCAAGCTAATACCTGAAAAAAGAAAAATTATAAGCACACATAAAACTACAAGTTAAAATTCATGATAGTTTTTAAACTTAAAAAAAACAAGAATACCATAGTGTAAATTGACGAAAGCTTCTATATATTAAAAAAAAGATTTACAGTCAGACTTATATTTCCCAGCACTATAAAAAAAAAACATATTACCCACGGAATTCTGTCTCTGAAATCAAATTACCCACGGATTAGGGATGGAAACGGAATTACTGACGGAATTTTTTCCGTCTCTAAAAAATCTGTGGCAAATTGATTTACCGACGGAATTTTTATTCCATCGGAAATTACCGACGGATTACCCACGGAAAAAATTTCGTCAGTAATTACCGACGAAAATTACCCACGGAAAATTTTCCGTTGGTAATTATCCACGGAAAAAATTTCGTCGGTGATTACCCATGGAAAATTTTCCGTCAGTGATTACCCACGGAATTTTTCCGTAGGTAATCCGTTGGTAATTTAATATAATTTTTTTTTTAAAAATTCCACGTGGCGACCTTAAAAGAGGCCACGTGGACATCACCGAAAGCCTCCCACCGCCTGTCCCCGCATCTGGCCCCGGCAACCCCCGAGCAAGGGCCATGTGTCTCTGTGAGATAATTGTTGCATTTTGTGACTAAAGTGGGATTTGAACCTTGGACCTTTGGTATGTGTTTTGATGTCTTTGCCAGTTGAGCTGCTTTAACCTTGCGTTATTTATTCACGTAATAATATATATAATGTAATAATTAAAAAACAAATATAATATTAAGATAAATATATATATAATTAAATGTATATTTATATATAATTATATTTTTCATTTTTTATAATATAAAATTTTTGAATTTCTAATTTCGTTTAAATATTTAATATTAATATAAATATATACAATATTACATATATATTTATAAATAATTATATATTTCGTTTTTTATAATATAAATTTAAAATTTTTTAATTTCTTATTTCATTTAAATATTTAATATTAACATAAATATATATAATATTAAATATATAATTATATATTTTGTTTTTATGATATAAAGTTTAAAATTTTTAATTTTTTTTATTTCATTTAAAATTTTTATTATTAATATTATATATATTTAATATATTATATTAAATATTAATTTTATGATATTTAAATTTTTATTTGTTATAGATTATTTTTATTTTTATTATTTTATATAAATTATTAAAAGATAATAAAAAATTATTAGTTTTACCGACGGATTATCCACAGAATTTCGTCGGTAATTTCTCATTCAAATTACCCACGGAATTACCGACGGATTACCCACAGAATTTCGTTGGTAATTTCTCATTCAAATTACCCACGGAATTCCGTGGGTAATTACTGACGGAAAAAATTCCATAGGTAACACATCAGATTTACCGACGGAATTTTGATTCCGTCGAAAATTACCGACGGATTACCCAAGGAAAAAATTACGTCAGTAATTATCGACAGAAATTACCTACGAAAAATTTTCCGTCGGTAACTACCCATGGAAAATTTTTCCGTCGTTCATTAGAGACGGATTACCCACGGAATTCCGTCGGTAATTTCTCATTCAAATTACCCAAGGAATTCCGTGGGTAATTACCGACGGAAAAAATTCCGTGGGTAATCCGTCAGTATTTACCGACGGAATTTTTTCCGTTGGTAATTACCTACGGAATTTTTTTTTGTCAGTAATTTTTCCGACGGAAAATCCGTCTGTAAATCGTAGGAAATTACCGACAGAAATATTTCCGTGGGTAATAATATGTTTTTTTGTAGTGCTGCAAACAATAATGCATTTATCATGAGGTGAGATTTTGGAATTTAGTAAGTATTAAATAACCCTTTGTAAGCTTCTTGATACTTTGTATGACGCTTTCTTGGGCAAGCGCCATAGAAGGTGAGTAATTTTTTTTCTTGCCCAGTCAAGTGTCATATAAGGTATTAGCTAGCTACAACGCTTTCCTAGTTAAACACTATAGCTGCCACATTTGTTTGACGAAGTGCCATAAAATTACCGTCGCTAAATCTATATTTTGTAGTAGTGTTTGGTTCTTCTCTTCTCCTGCTACTGCTTCTCTTATCGTTTTCTTTTGTTGGCGATCTGAAAGCCCTTTTCACTGCAGTCAGCCAAGAGCTTGCTCCTACCTTCCCCATGAAAACATAAAACACTGCTGCACAAAAATCTATAACTTAGGCAGATCCAATTCTTTTCTTGCTTCTCTGGGTTTGAGTAGTTGGTATGTTTAAATGCAACAAACAGAGGGAGATCAGAATGAAGAGGGTAACAAACAAATCATAGGAGTCATTGCTTTTGATGACTGAAATCATGTCAGTCTGATGCATCTGGGTTATAGCAAGTCCATGCATTTGGGAATAGCGAAGACCTCCATTATTATGTATGCACTAATGCACAGAAGGGGTTAATTACTTTTGCAGCAAATAACGCTTAAAACTTTGGTGTTTTCTGTGGCGTGTTTGATATGGTGCTTTGTGCCAGTGGTTCGATACAGGCTTCAAAGTGATAAAGTACTCTCGATAATGCGGAAAGCTAAAATGTAATATCCCAATTTTTTATTAAGGGATAATCATGATTATTATGGATAATTATGGGTTTAATTGGGATTATTATGTAATTTATGGCTATTTTAATTAATATGTCATAATTATGGGAAAAATTGGGATAATGGAATTATTGGCCATGAGTTGGTAATTAAGGGAGAAATTAATTACTAACTAAGATAAATGAGATGTGTGATTAAAATGGCTAATGGAGGGATTAGATAAGTTAATGTGTGACTTATTTGGTGAGAGCCAATGGTAGGGTGACATGTGGCGAAGAGAGTAGGTGTGTATAAAAGTCAAATGGGATAAGAAATTATTTTCTCTCTCCTCTCCTCTCTCTTGTTCGGCTGACATGGGAGTATGGGAGGGTAGCATAATCATTATTTTATCTCCCATACTCTTCCCTCCATCTATCTCTCTCTCGTCAGTTTTGTGCCCAAAGGAAGGAAGAAAAGATTCATTTTTGGGTAAGTAAATGATCTCCATTGCTCAAGTTCCCTTCTTAAATGTTGATCCTTGAATCATGGGCTTCATTTTGGTGTGTGTAGTGTAGCCATTTGGTGTTGATTTGTGCCACACAAAAATCTGATTGTTGGTGAATCAAGAACTCCCTTTGGAGAAGTTGATAAGGTGAGTGAAACTAATCTATCTATCTAAGTTTCATACCATTTGAAATAGTTTATAAATTCTGGAAATTTTGGCTTGAATCCGAAAATTGGATGCCACTGTTCATTTGGTATGTTTTTGGCATGAGAATGGTGTTTTGGAATGAGTTCAGGATAGATAGATTGATTGGTAATGGAAATGCGAAGTTTGGTTAAGATTGGTGTTTTGATGAGATTGTTGCCCAAAACCCAAAGCATGATAATGGAGTAGGATTCTGATGATTCTGAGGATGCCATTGAGTTTATTGGGTGTTTTTGTGTGGGAATGGCTTTAGGTTAAGTTTTGTGTCCATAGGAATCAATTGGGCAAGTGTGAGGGAGAGTGCTGTTACGAGTTTGGATGATCAATTAAATAGTGTAAGTGTACACTGTCATAATCAAGTAATATAGAAGTGAGTAAGTAGAGTATCGTTCCCACGAGGATTGATCACTAAGTACCAAAATGGGTAATTTTAATTCTATTTAGTCGATCGATAAATTGGTGATTGAGAGTACAAATAAAAGAAAAATAATTAAATATGAGTGCAGATGATATGAAAACAAATATGAGAAAAAGTCCTAAGGATTAGATTTCACTTAACAAATTCCGGATTGAATCACTTATCTATTCTAGCCCAATTTATTCCACATGATTGATAGTCGAGTTTCCCTAATTTAATTACTAGCCTCTTCCAAGGTCAAGCAATTCTATAATTAATTGCTAATCCAATATATTCCTATATAAATTTAAGCAATTAATTATGCATTAAGATTTATGGAACTCAATAAGACTACACAACTCATATGAATATATTCCTATTTCATATGCAAGTCATAATTTTAATTATAGGATCTACACACATGCATCTCCTTCCGGTCTCAACATGCATATTGTAATCATTCAAAAGGTGGCCAATCAAATGAAAGCATTAAGAACAATAATTAAAACTCAATCATGAAGGAGAAATTAAAACTAGATTTAATAAGTTAAGATTCAATCCGTCATTAGTAAGCTACGTCATCACCCTAGGAAAATGAAAATTTAGCTCATGATAAAATTAAAAACAAAATAAAAATAAATTGACATTATATAAAACTAGAATGAAATCCACATAAATACTGCATAAATTTGAATATTAAATTCTCAAACATAAATATACAACCAACAAGATGCATGAAAATGGATAAATCTAGCCGTCCCTTTAGGAGGTAAAACCTTCCATGTAGGTGGCATAAAAAATGTAATACAATACTAAGCCTTCCATATAGGAGGCATGCAAGAAGTAATATAATACTAAGCCTTCCATGTAGGAGGCATGAAAAAAATAATACAATACATAAAATTAAAAATAAAAAATAACACAATTTATTTAGAACTGTCAGAGAAAATATCTCTCCCTGTCAGAGAAGGATCTCTGACTGTCAGAGAAAATTCTCCACACTTTCTTCTCTCCTCCTCCTCCCATTTTTGCAAAGAAGCACACATGTATATATAGGCAAGCAAGTGCGTCTGTTGCTTCTCTTTTTTTTCCACAGGTGTTACAGTATTTTTACCTTCATTTCACGCATGAACATGACTTTTCAGCAAACCTATGTATTTTTTCCGTGTTGCTACAGTGCTACAGTGATTCCTTCCGCTACAGTCACCTCCATCCGCTACAGTAACGTCCTGATACAGTGATTCCGTCATGAATAGTGACCGACGCTACAGTACTGACCTTTTTTTATATTTTTCTTTATTTTTTAAATACTATTTATTTTACACCCAAATATATTATATTAAGCTCAAATATCGTCCATAAAATCATCATATAAGGGAAAATAAATATGTAAATATTTCAGTTATCAAGTGCCTCTCTTTCTGCGTTTCTGCTATCTGATGGATTCACTCGAGCAGGGATGGGTCTGCTCGAGTGAAGGATGAGCATCACCCGAGCAGAGATGGGTCTGCTTGAGTGAGGGATGAATATCACCCGAGCAGGGATGAACTCTGCTCGAGTGCTGAGTGGTTTTTCCCTTTTGTGCTTTGAGTCCGTCTGGGTTTTTATGAGCAATGCTCGAGCACATCGCTTTGTGCTCGAGTGAATGAAGAACATGCTTGAGTGAGCATGGTCTGCTCGAGTGATAGTGGGAGTTCAGAGTGAAGGGTTGCTTCGGATCTTCACTTGCGGGTGGATGCCAAAAGTGTGCTCTGACACTCGCGAGCATAGCCTTCTCACTCGAGCACTGGGTGTCTGCTTGAGTGAGCTTGTGCCTCAGGTGGGGGGGTGGTGCTCTCGGGTTGTCACCCGCGAGTAAGGTGCGCGAGTGTGCCTTCTCACTCGCGGGAATGGGGTGTGTGCTCGAGTGCAAATTGCTGTGCTCGAGTGATCCAGTTCTTTGAGAGCTTTGTGTGCTTGCGGGTCCTCACTTCCTGGACTTCTCTCGCGGGTGCTCGAGTGAGGCATTTGACCTTGTGCTCGAGTGAGGTTCTGTGTGCTCGAGTGAGCCAGTTCCTGAAAGTTTCTTTGTGCTCTCGGGTGCTCACTCGCAGTCTCACTTTCTCTTGTGCTCGAGTGCTGTCCGTACCAATGCTCGAGTGAGAGCATTTGTGCTTGAGTGATGTCCGTACTTGTGCTCGAGTGAGAGCATCTGTGCTCGAGTGAGATGACCAAAAATGAGTGTTTTGCCTTCGAGTAAGGGGTCTTTGGGATAGTTCTTCCTACCCTTTAGGAGTTTTGTTAGGGGTATTTAAGGACTCTAAAAGAGCAATAATGATAACCAATTAAGTATTATAAAGTGAATTAAGTCTTGGAATAGAGAATAACTCTTCGTCCCTAATTGTGAAAATAGGATTTGATATTTGCCTTCCTCGGGAGAGACCGGCGCTAGGACACGCCCGGAAGGATCAAGGTAGTGACTTTTCTCTCATATCTTGTATGATGTTTTGGTATGCATATCTTATCATTGAACTTGTGAATTGTGTGCCATGGTCCGTTACGGTGCGAGCAGGTAGCGTGAGCTGTATAGAGAGTGACGGTGGTCATCTCTAGGTCGGCCGTTGGACTGCCGTCGTAATCGACATGGATCTTTGTGAATCCGACCCGTGGGGGCGGCGTTTGTGAAACCAGCCGTGGACTGCGTGTGTGTATCTTGCCTATGTGGCTTGCGATCATGATATGCTTTATATGGATCCCAGCTGTGGTGAATTATACTGTGTTGATTGTTGTGATGCAATACAATGTGAGCAATTCAGCGTGAGCAATCGTCAGGGATGACATGTGTCATACTAACCATTGCCGTTGTAAATGCCGTTGTAGTTGTTTGTGTGGATAGTGATTTGATTACATGCATTATTATTGTACATTATATGATTGACTTGTTACTACGGGGATTCTTTAGAATCTCACTCTCCCAAAATTAACCCTTTTAGACAGGGCTGAAGGTTCAAAAGGCAAGCGGGCGACGAAGAGTAGTTAAAGCTCCTGTTTAGGAGTATCTTTTGGAGTGGATGGTTATCATTGTATATTTTGGAATTGTATATAGTAGATTTTGTGTAATCCCCAAGAAAAAGGGTATGAATTGTAGGCTTTGTGCCTTGTGTAAATCCCTTTTAATTTTGAATGGAACCCGAGTGAGTCGGGAATATATTTTGCACTCTGATAATTGTAAATGAAATCAACTTCTACAGGCCATATTGTATAAAAATGGGAATATGAGACCAATGTAAGTGAGTTTAGAAAAGTTTTTGCAAATCCGATTTTGGGCAAAAGATTTCTTTAATAAGTCCCAAATCAGTTACGGTCTCTAATTCCACATTAATTACGTTTTTACGAACTAATCTCGGCCTTAAGCGCGAAGGGGGTTACATGAAATGCTCACAGAAGTAAGTAAAAGAGAGGGAGGTTGTTCGTTCTTCTATTCTGCTACCAAGTAATCAAGTATGGTCATTAGCGATCCAAGTAACTTGATTCTCTCTCTATCTCACACACACACAACCACGCACACCTATATATAATCATTGAAGACATGCATGCATAATTAGTAGTAAATTTTTCAGAACTTTTATGGTCATTATATATAAATATTTATATGTGAAGTGAGTGAGAAGTTTGTAAACACTGATGGGCCTTGATGTTACCAAAGTGGGAGAGTTTAAGATTAGAGGATAACTGCATGAGATTCATGAGGCGTTTCTAATTTGTTGACAACAAAGACACTGACACAGTGAATATATGCTCCTCCAAATAGGAACATAACTTTATTTTTGATTCGTAATAATGGCAAGATATAGGGGATTAGGATGTGGACCAGTCAAACTTCATTGGATTCTCCGGTCATGCTTTAAAAGTTTATCGTCATTTTCTATATCTGCGTGTCTCACTTGCTCGGATCCAAATCTGAGTCGTACTCGGCCCACTTTGCATTTAAGAGCTTTGCCTTGATGTATGTGGGCCACTACAAGTAGCGTAGAAGTAGTAAGTAACAAGCTTTTATATTTATTTGCTACAGGATTTGCAAGCGAGTTCATGACAGGTGAGAGTGCTTCGAGTGTTTGTCCAAGAAACAAAAAGTGCTTGGACTGAAAAAATCAGCGTATGTATGTACAAACGAAACATAAAAACGACTTTAATCTACTTGGTAAAAGGGTTGGTTCATAATCATGAAGTTGTGAGTTTAAATCTTATCGATGTGAAAACCTTATTGGTGGATGATATTGTTAGTATCTCTGTAAGCACTCTTTAAGCTTGAAGGCATGCATTGTCCCTAGTAAGCCCCTGGACGGTCGTACAAGAAAAACTACAACTATAGTTGAATAGTGAGCTACATAGTTTCAACTTGTATGTATGTTTGTGATTAATATAGCCAGCATAGCGTGCCGATTGCCTGCAATTATAGTTGTACAATTGAACATATGGGTGGATGTGATATTCCCAATTATATGGTGGAAACTAGGCTTGGTTTCAATATGATAATGGTACATTTGGGTGAACATGATATTTCAATTGAACCACAACGTGCTAGGGTTTCATCCCTTTTCTTTCGCCTATGTGATGGTGGTGTCGGCCGATGTGCTGAGGTAACGGATAATCATGCGAGAAGTTGGGAGAAATGGATTCTTAATCGAGAGGAGACGATTCAACATCCAATTTCAATGGAAACAGAAAGCTGATGGAGAGGAGGAGGATCGTTAACTACTTGGAAGAGTTCTTACAAGGTCTAGAGTGGGTTATGGTGTGGTAAGAGATTCTTGTGCGGCTATCTCCGATTTTGATCTCCGGTGGGTGCCTCAAGGGCTCTCGATGGTGCCATAGGGGTCGAGGTGGGGGTTCTACAAACTCTCAGCGGAATGGAAGACATCGCCAGGTAAGTTGATGGGTGGGAGTTGGGGTTTTTCAATTGATGCAAGGAAATTGAAGGTTTACCCACTGTATCTGTCTATACCCTTTATTATTAGCTTTTTGATAAGCATATTCCTTGTTCAAAGTTTAAGAAGTACAATTTCAAACATTCATGTATCCATCTCAAAAGGGCTATAACTGTCACTGGGATTTATGCTATTCTAAGATCCATGGATTCTGAAGATGGTGAGTTATTCAAATTTCAAAGCTTCTATACGATGTTCTCAATCTTGGGATTGTGCTTTGAGAATAATAGTATGGCTTGTTTTGTTGTTGGATTTGATATGTTGAGTATTGATGATTGTCTAGAGGGTTTGGTACAAGTTGGGGCTTAGTTAATCTGGCAATATTGGGAGGCTATCTATATTTATCTTTCGGACAAAACAAATTATAAGCCAATAAATTTCAACAAAGTTGTCATTGTCTCAATTGCATTGGCGGAAAAGGCTAGTAGACCGAGAAAAGTAGGAATGAATGATCATAGTGTTCAAAATTGGGTTGTTGGGTCCCTTTCTAAAAATAGTGATGATTTGTTTGATGTATGTGGGATAGAGGGCTAATTATTCTGTTGGTTTGAATTGTAATGCATGGTTATTAGAGGATCAGTTTAGAATCATCAACTTAAGTCTATTTAGTGAGTTTATACACACTATTCTTTATTGGATAGACATATGCTTGTTCAGTGTGATTGTTAACACTGTTCATTTTCGGGCTAGATATGTTCTTATTCAGTGGGTATGGCATCATCATTGGGCTAGAGTTGTGATTCTTTATTTGATTGTCGCACTGATGGTGTTTTCTTTGTGTTTAATATGTTTGTTACTCTACTTGAGAATTCTCTTGTCTCAGGGAATTTAATCAGAAATCATTCTTGCATATGGATTCCCATCAAAATAGATTTGGCAACCGGATGGATTGCCAAAACTTTATTGGATGGTCTTGCCCTCTGGATTGGGTTTCTCGACCTCCATAGCTATAAGTTTCATTGGCGTTAGGTGTTCAAGATGTTTTTTTTATAATGTGTTATATTCTTGCTACATTAAAGACTTTTTATTGGCTCGTGTTTCTATATCTAATTACTATGTGTTGAGTTTATTCAGTATTTTCAATTTTTTGATTGTGTTTTTTTCTTCTAAGACATTGTAATTTTTGTTGATCTTAATATAATTAGTTTCTTTCTTGGTAAAAAAAAAAAAGGATATGATATTTCAATTATTTAAATGCAAATGACTTTACTTCATTGATTTAAATTCATAGTACCATCAGCAGAATGGGGTTTACCTTACCTTATGGTCTGGTTGTTACAAGAAAAATACAGGAGAGCATGAGGAAGAAATTTTTTTTTTGAGTTTGAATTAAAAAAAATTGAAAAATTGGGGTTAAAAGTTTATAATTAATTTTTGTTAATTTTTTATCTCACATATTCTTTTTATTAAAATTTTATGTCTTTACTTCTTCAACTTTTTATTTTTTAAATCGATCGAACTAGTAAAAAATTTTCCCTCCATTTCTCTCAAACCAAACAAACATTTAGGGTAATAAATTATACTATCGTTGATCCTTAATATAAAAATTAGTTGACTAATCTGAATAGATTAAGGAAGTCAGTTATATAAATTAGTTATTTCAAACAAATATAGATTAATTTTCCTAAAACGCTATATTTTATCATAACTATCATTGGGTAGAAATTTCTTAATATGTGCAATTAATATGAATACTTTGAAAAAAATTATAAATTTTTGGAGACAGTGAACTGATATTTTACATTTCAAACCAATGCCAATATCTAACGCTCATATTAAGGATGGAGATAGAATCAATTATATATATAAAAAAGGAAAACATATTTGCTCGTGTCTAAGCATGGCCCGCCTTTTCGACATTTCAATGTGATATCATTCAATTATCTTTTACAAATGGATCAACAAGATAGAATAGACATGAAATGGAAAATTGCTCTATGAGAAAATATTACTACCTCCCATTTTTAATATAAGATCTCATTAATAGTGTAATTTACATCAAGATCTTATATTAAGAAGTAGAGGTAATACAATTAAGATTAAGCAAAGATATTTCCAAAACTCATTTACATGATAAACTTTTTTTTCTGTTTTTTAAAAAATAAAAAGAAAATAATTTAAATTAAAATAACCACAAAAGATTCATTCCAATGGTGTTGACCCCTAATTTCATAAGTGATTATTTAATTGAACTTAACTAAGCACAAGTTTAATGTGTACATGTAAGGCTGGTAGGTATCTTCCTTCCTACAAGCACATCAAGTTATCCAATAATCGAGTACTCAATTCTGCATGATTCAATTGAGGGCCAAATATTCTAGATTTCCTTTGTCAACGCTCATTTAGAACAAGGAAACGATCAGCCTCAATATGATCTCTCATGTTTTAGGACAATCAAGCACCACTAGAAAAGGGGTTATTTTATAGTGGTTAATTCGTTACATTTGTCAAGGTTGCTTAAACTGCTACTAATTGGTTGAGGTTCAGGTTCTTAAACCACCACAAATGCTTCTGCCAATGCTCTCACGCCTCTTGGCGCCACTTGAGCCAATAAATTTTGGGTTCAACAAGTACCAGGACACTACTACCTTGATGTTGTGACACTAGACATTACAAAAAAAATACTGAATTTTTGATGGAATTACAGACGAAATTTCCGACGGAATGGATTCCGTTGCTAATAATAGCGTGACAAACAAATTTGCGACGGAAATAAATTTCCGACGGAATTCAGATTCCGTCACAAATTTCAGTCAAAAATTTCTGACCGAATTGAATTCCATTGGAAATTCCCTCACAATTTCCAACGGAATTAATTCCATCAAAAGCTAAGTGGCAACTCCGTTGGCCGCCTCCTCATTGCCGACGGCTGTGCGTGGCATCTCCGGCGGCCTCCATCTTGTTGCTGGCACCCAAATCTGCCACGTATCGCAGCCTTTTTTTTCATGAAAATGCAACTCAACTTGCCCTCCTTTGGTTTGAAACCACGACCTCGTCCGTACGTGCTCGATGCCTTACTGGATGGGCTCGACTGCTTTGGCGTTATATTATTACACAATTATATATATATATATATATATATATAATCTTATTATACATAATCAATTATTTATAAATATATATTTTTTTCTTATATATAAATGTAATAATAATATAAAATAATTTTATATATTCTCATAATTTTTAATATAAATTAACTTCAAATTAAAAAATTTTACATCTTAAATAAATTTCAAATGACTATATTTTTGTCTAATTTCTAAAATTAATTTTTTATTAACATTAATTAATAAATAATAAATAATTATTAACTAATATTTTTTTACTAATATTAATTAATAACTAATAAATTTTATTTTTTATAAATACATTTTTATATGACCATTTTGCCTCTATAGGAACCAAAACCTATTATTGGAAATTAAAAATATTTTAAAAATTAGAAAATGATAATTAAAAATAAAATTAAAAATATTAATTCATAACTAATAAATTTTATAATTTCTTTTGAAAATTAAATTTAATTAAATAATAATAATTTTTAAATTTTACCACGAAATTTCCTATGGGATTGTTTTCCTTCGGAAATTGTGAGGGAATTTCCGATGGAATTTTTTTCTGTTGAAAAATTTCGTCAAAAATTCCCCTACAATTTCCGACAAAATTAATTTCTGTCACAAATTTTTGACGGAAATTCTGTCCAAAATTTGCGACGGAATTATTCCGTTGGAAATTCCGTAGCAAAAGATGGAATATTTTTCGTGGCTAATTCCGTCGCAAATTTTGACAGGGAAAAAATTCCGTAGGAAAATTTTTCGACAGAATTTCTATAACAAATTCCATCAGAAATTTCATGTTTTTTTTTGTGGTGATAGAGGAATTATGCATTTTTTGACAGTGTTGCTGACACCTTAATTAGCTTCTAGAGAGCCTAATTAACATGACTTTGATTTTTACCTCTGTGATCTCCATTTTCTTATATTAAAAAGAAAATAATTTAACATGACTTTGATTTTCTTAATTTAACTTATAGCCACCTCGTTTATCAATTGACTAAGCACAGTGACTGATTTAGAATTAACTTGGAGGCCAATTTCCACAAGGCCATTAGAAATAGTATATAAGAACCAAAAACTATCGCAGGCATTCAACGACAACGGTACAATCGACTCCAGCTTCGTGTCCCTATGAGCAGTCACGGTCCTACGTGTAGACTTGTATTAGCCGGATGAATGGTTTGCCTTTTGTAATTAGTTAGGAAAATAAAATATCAGGAAGAAAGACTCATTTAGGAGCTTATGACAGAGTATAACATATTGGGCTCTTTCTTTCCGTGGGTTTCCATTTTTATATTTTAATCTTCAATGGAGAAAGCTTCCCTCTCCATTACGGAGAGTGTTTTTGAGGTTGATGTTTGGTCTAGTTGGTACCCTTTTCTTGGACCGTCATTGGGGAAGCGTGTGTTGACGGGAGAGTTTCTCTAAGCTTACCTTTTGGACATTTCAGCGTGATGGACGGAACTGAGAAATTCTATTTTTTTGGGTACATAATGTTTAGCTGAGTTGGTTTCACACACGTCTCTAATTTCAAAGAGTGTTTACAGAGGTACTTACAAACATCGGTGAAATTTAAACCTACAACCTTATGATTATAAGTTAACTTCTTTACAAATTGCACCAATAACTGTTAGCTCATAAATTCTATTTGAACGTATAGAACTCTTTTTATATGGTAAGTTTATTTTTACGCATTTTTTTAAAAAAAAAAGAAATGAAGAAGTAATAAAGAAAATTGTACTGTAATCAAACATAGAAGATCTAAATTGAAATGGAAAAAAAAAAATCTATAAAAACATCACTATTGATGCGAAGGACTGTTTTATAATCTTAGTAACTAGTACTTATAATTAATGCTTCGCTAAACAAGAAAACATATTTGCTTGTGCCTAAGCCCACTTTTGGACATTTCAGTTTGGTGTCTTTATCATTTAGAAATGGGATATAATGCGATGAACGAAATAGAATTCACATGAAATGGAAATTAAAATTGCTCAATATAGGACAAAATGAAAGATTACTGTTAAACAAAGATACTCTGTTTCGAAGACTTATGCTGAAAATGGAGAAATTATATCATCAATCCACCTCCATTTACTCATATGAAGGAAAACCCTAAAATTTGTGTTTCAAACACTTGGCCATTGATTAAACGAACTCCTTCTTGCATAAAACATGGTCAAAGAATAGTACTATCTCCTGTCCTAAATATAAGACAGTTGATTTTTTTTTTTGGAGAGATTAAGGAAACTAATTAAATTACTTTAATATATTTATATTTTTTATTTTTTCTCCAAACTATTTTTCCTAACTTATAAATTGATATATAATCCATAACATATGATATAATTAAATAATTTATTTAAATATTTTAATCTCTTAAAAAAAATCAACTATATTTTATATTTAAGAGACTAGAGGAAGTAATATATAAATAAAACTCAACAATAGAAGAACAGAGGGGGAGGAGAGATGCTGGAAAGGCGGGAAATGTTAGCAGCACGGTAGAAAATCTGGTTCGAGTCTTACCCAAAGAGGAGGTAGAGATGCTCAAAAGTGCATGACTGGTGTGCTCTGAACTAGAATTCCATCACATTTGCTTGGGTTGGCACATTGTCATGCGCATAAGTTTACTCCTCTTATTAGTCATTTTACTAGTCCAAACTCACATTTTTTTGACACATTGCCATAAGTCCCACATTACCTTGAAGGAAGGGCCTTAGTAAGGTTGTGGGTTTCGCAACTCTATAAGTTAGTTTTTAAGGTATAATTTCTCCAAAGTCCAAGGATTTATTATTATTACAATGGTGCTTTGATTGAGAATAACAATCAAAGATGACTGCATACAGAGGGTTCTTACTAGTTAGAGGGATTGACCAGTAAGAAACAGTGGGGAGACGCAGAGATGTCAACTCTTGAAGAGAGTGCATTATAATGAGTTTTAGATTGGAGGGTTACCTTAGAAGACCGGCCTTATTAAGATCTTAGTCCCCAAGTTCAACCGCTAGCTTTTAAAATATATTACCTCCGATCCTAATTATAAGATAAAATTGATTTTTTCTAGAGAAATTAAGGAAGCTAAATAAGGTACATAATCATATCATATATTATGTATCCTTAAATTATATATTAATTTATTAGTCAAACTAATTAGTTTGAAGAAAAAATAAAAATATAAATACTGTAAAGTAATTTAATTAGCTTCCTTAATTAGGACCGGAGTGTGTAATTCTAAAGATTTGTACTTGTTTCACACAGTCGCAGAATAATTACAACAGGAAGTTGGTCTCTATGGATCGAAATTGACGGGGATGAGGAAACCAATTTCCACGGCAAGATCCTTAGAACGGAGTTAAGAGTAAGCGAATGATTTGCCTTTTATAATTGGTTAAGAAAATAAAATATAAGGAAGAAAGACTCAATTTTAAATTTGATTTAATGAGAAATAAATCTTTTGAATTAAAGAATATAAATTAAATGTAAGGAAGAAATTAAAGACTCAAATTGGTCTCACGACAAGAAAAGTTCTTTTTATTTATTTATTTTTTTAAAGAAGTGCTGTCGATAGTATCGTGGGTCTATAAATAGCGGTTAGTGATGCCCATACATTTACAAGCTAAAGCCACCATGGGAGTGATGAAGAAGATGAAGTCATTTGCTTCTGTTATGTGCATAACACTGCTCTTACTCGCCATCTTCTGCAACAACCTCGCTTCTGCTGAGTTCAAACTCGGTAACTTTCCTCTTCCTTCCTTCATTTTAACGTTTTCCCTCAAGCTATATATATGTATGTACGTACTTATGTACGTGCCCAGTATATTAATATTTCGTTTAGTTTATATCTTGAGTTGCAGGACGGAAGCTTTCACAGGTGTATGGCAGTCCTGGAGGATACCTCCCTCCTACTTACGGCGGATCTCCGGGCGGAGGATACCTCCCTCCCACTTACGGAGGATCTCCGGGCGGAGGATACCTCCCTCCTACTTACGGCGGATCTCCGGGCGGAGGATACAGCCCTCCTTCTTACGGCGGACCTCCGGGCGGAGGATACGGCACTCCCGGATATGGAGGATACGGCCCTCCCTACTCTTCCTCAAAACCATAGTTATGAAAATCATAAGTTAAAACTTACTTATTCTGGTTTATATATGTGCCTGTTTGGACCTCTATAAAATATAACTTAAAATAAACGGATCCAAATAAAGCACTGTATGTCCTTAGATTTATGGTGTCCAGAAGTTGGTTGAGAACACTATATCTACCTTTATCATCAGTTCTCATGTAGCACACACAAACACCAAACCTTCTGGATAAGTTTCTTAGTTTTCGTACTTCCCAAGTTTATGTACTCTACCCCCACTCCTGTTTAATAATTTATACTCTATTAACTACCTCTGTTCCCACTATGTTTTGCTTAATTAATGTTCCAACGATGAATTACTATACGTACATACTCCTGATTTATTAAATATTACCTCCACTCCTAAATATAAAATTTAGTTGATTTTTTTTTTTTTGAGAAATTAAAAAAAATAATTTAAATTATTTTAAAGTATTTATATTTATCATTTTTTCTTCAAACTAATTTGTTTAAGTTATAAACTAATATATAATTTAATCATACATAATATATGATATGATTAATTAACCAACACACATTGCATGTGCAATGAGGTGAATCATAATTAAGTTTACTAGTTTAAGTTTCAGGAAGAACATGGTCAAATGACAAATAGTTACTTTCAAAGCTCAAACCAAGGATTTTCACCGATAGTGATTGTTAGTTATAGTTCATTCCTCTGAAAGTTGAGTGGCTCCTGTTTAACGGCTTCCTAAAAATCCATCTTCGTTTCCCACTCCTCTGCATTAGACACAGACGCAAAAGAAATCAACCACTTCGGTTCTTAATCAGTTACTACGCTATATGGAGAAAGTAGAAATGGCGGAAGCACAAGTGTGTTTGACATTTTACACCTTTTCCTCCTCCTCTTCTTGTATGCATTATTATTATTATACATGTATACACTATATATGCACGTATAAGGTTTATTACTTTTGCAGTAATAATGTTTAAAACTTTGGTGTTTTCATTGGCGCGTTTGATATGGTGCTTTGTGCCCGTGGTTGCTGGTTCCAGACAAGCTTCAAAATGAGAAAGTGTACTCTCGAAAATGCAGAAAGCTGAAATGTTCCGGAGCACTTTTTCTGTGATGAGCAAAAATGTCTTTCATCTGTACTGTTAGATTGATTTTGGATAATTTAGATTTAAATTAATTTTTATATTTCAAATAAATTTTTATTTTAATATTTGTAAAATAAAAAATAAAGATAATTTTATAACCATCATTTTTCATAAAAATGAATTTATCATTTAAAAAAATCACAAATTAAAAATTTTAAATCTGGATAGTTCAGATTAAAACAGGAAAGAGAGGGAGTTGTTTATTCTCTTATGCTTTCAAGTAATTAAGTATGGTCATTAGCGATCCAAGTAACCTGATTCTCTCTCACACACACACAACTATGCACACGAATAATCATTCTAGATTAATTTTTGAAGACATATGCATACAAAATAAATTTGAAGAATTATTATATAATTATATATAATATATATTTAAATTTGTATATAAATTGAGTAAGAAGATTTTGTCAATACTAGCGATTCTTAATGTTTTCAAAGTGATCCAAATGGAAGAGTATGAAGTTAGAGACGATAACCGCATAAGATCTTGAAGTGTTTTTAATTTATTTACAACAAAGACGACACTAAAACAACTTAGAGCTCTTCACTGCTGAAGACGGTTCAATCTAATTTGAATGGTTTAAATTGAATTTCTTTTTACTTATACTTCTTAAAAAGAAACATTTCAATATTTATAGAATATAAAATAAAGATAATCTCTTAACTATCAGTTTGTCAAAAAAATTTGATTTTTTATTTAATAATTATTAGTTAAAAAATCTTAAATTGGAACATTAAAATTTTATTTGAACTATACAAATTTCACCATAGTGAAGTGCTCTCGGTACTTATTGTGATAAGCACTAAAATTGGTTCCCAACACATAGTGAAGTAATGGTATAAGCTCCTCCAAATAGGAAACTTTATTTTTGATACGTAATGATTGGAAGATATACGAGATTAGTGAATGGTATATGCTCCTCCAAATGGGAAACTTAATTTTTGATTCGTAATAATTGGAATATATACGGGATTAGCTATGGACCAGCGAAGCTTCATTGGATTCTACGGTCATGTTTTCTTAAAGTTTATTGTTATTTTCTGTCTCACTTGCTCGGATCCAAATCCGAGTCGTACTCAGCCCATTTCGCATTTATGAGATTTGCACTGATGTGGCCTTAAGTGGTGGACTCATGCTATTGAAACCTAGACCGGACTAGCCGGTTAAGCCCATAAAACCAGTGAGTGAGTGGCTGGGCCATCCAACGGTTCCATTAACCCTGGAATAGCTTGGTGTAATATCCAAGGTGATGGTGTTTTAATTTTTTTTTTTCTGAAACAATTAATACTTTTTTCTTTTTGAGCGTGATTATGAATTTATGAGTTTGATTATTTTGAGAATTGAACTCTAATTTGTACCTGAGCATGATTAGTTATGCTTTGGTAGCTTTGTTATATTCACTTTAGGATGAAACTCGGATTCCTTGGCAAAACCACGTCACTGGGACAAGGGGTTCTGTTTTTGGATCTTGTTTCTTTTATCTTTAATTTTTTGTTTTTTTACACAAGGTTAAACAATACTCTTTTTACATACTTTTTTTTTGTACAAAAAATTTTTAGGCGAGTTAGGTTTTGGGGACTTATTAGGGTTAGGGCATGCCTCAGAGCAAGATCACCCACCAACAAGGTCCTCAGATCGATGGGGTTTGAACTTACAACCTTATAATTATATATCAATTCCTTTATCAATTGAACTAATCTTTATTGGTCTTCCGTTCATACTTACTTTTCTTACATACACACTTCATACCTTGTAAAGTTTCTTCTAAAAGTTAATCCGATCATACAATTAATTGTAGCACTACTACAAAATATACATATTACTACCTTAAAGGACATCTCCTTTTAAAAAATGGATGCCCAAAATATAGCCGGTGGTATATGTGTAATTATAGGTGAAATTTGGAAATATTTTCTAAAATAATTGAATCTCACACCAAAAGGGGGCAGGATGTGTTTTAGACTTCCCCAGTCAAAATAGGGACGCCTAAACACAAGCTTTAGACGTCCCCAGTCAAAATGGGGACGTCTAAAGCTCCCAAAATCAGACCAAAAAACAAAACAAAAGGCTAAAAAAAATAGAAAAACTTTAGGCGTCCCCAGCACAATTGGGGACGCTTAAAGATGGTTCACATGCACTAGTCAAAGGATCAGTGCATAACTTTAGACGTCCTCAGCCGGTATGGGGACGTCTAAAGGTTAACTTTGGGCTGGGACGTCTAAAGGTTGATCACATGCACTGGTCGACATGACCAGTGCATGTGGGTGTGTCAGAAATTTGTTTTAGGCGTCCCCAATCTTGACTGGGGACTCCTAAAGGCTACTCTGCCTTGTCTCATCCACTCTGCCCCTTTTAAAATGCTTTCATATTTAAGCTACTGGTGTGCCAAAAACTCTGAGTGGGAGACTGCTATCAGCTGAGGGTGAAGGTGATGAAGGAGGTGCTTGATCAAGGTCAAAGAAAGGGAAGCTAAGAAAAGAGTCAACTGGAAGTAACTTTTCGACAACCATGATCTTTTCCAGATGAATTGTACAATAACCATCTTATTCCCATTATTCATGTTGGTAGGTTTTGGGTGTGGTTCAGTGGGTTTGATGGTGCATGTACAGTAAAAATTTGGGGCTTTATGTGGGGTATGGGAGATAATTTATTTGGTGTTGTCAATGAGGGTTAAGAACAATGACGCTGGTGCTATGATTGTAGGTGATTTATGGTGGTTTTGGTTATGGGTAAGTAGGTTTGTAGGTTGAGGGGGATTAAAGGTACAGACTTTATGTAAGTACGACGGCATTGATGGTGTGGTATTGGTTATTTATGTATTTGGTCGTGCTAGCTGTAAGAGGGACTATAATGAAGAGCTTATTGATTTGTAATAGGTTTCATTGAGTTGATGGGGATGACTAATTGGTTGGAGGGAAAAAGTGAAATGTGGATGGCTTGTATAAGGTAGTTGGGTGGGGATGACATGGGTGTTTTATATGTATAACTTGTTAATGGTGAAAATTTATTACAAGTAATGTATATAGGAAAGGAACATGTTTTGTGAGGTTGATGACTTATATGTCTTAGATGTAAGTAGAATAAGTAATCTTCACTGGACTTGTCATTGCCATATTTGTATGTGCATGATAGTAGCTGTCATGACCATATATGGTTTGTTGTCAACGCCACCACAAGACTTGTCATTACCATAACTAAATTTGTCATTACCATTAACAATAATAATGAAGTCATTTACTCATTTCGTCATGACCTAACGATTGCGTGAGAAATAGTATGGTATTTGTCAACACTATTACTGGTTTCATCACTGACGTTTCTCAATTGGTCACAAGCCAAAACTCTTGGTCAATCCTTTGACACATGTTGTTAGAACTTAGTGATTTTTGTCAACTTCATTATAGAATTTGTTAACACCATTACTATTTTAGTCAATCCCATAACGGATTCTGTCAAGAGCATAACTAATTTATTCAATTCCTCAAGAAATGTATGTTGTCATGACATGGGTGTGGAGTTGGAGGTTAAATACTTAGTAAAGGCTTAACTTTGTTGTTAACTGTGAAACTGGTATTGTCAAACATCTTGATGAAGTAGTCAATGGTCCAAGTGTGTACATTATGGGGTTTTTTTTAGTGATAAAATTTTATTGGTATAGGACTAACATTGTGATGAAATCTTAATTTTGTGTTGCAGGTTAGCATGCAAGATGACATTGGATATTCGGGCAACACCTTCTTCAAAGTCACTTATTTGTTTTTTTCATGTGGGGGGGGGGGAGTTTGTAACTTACTTTGAAGGTAAAGTTAAATATAATGTGTGAGTGTGAAGGTAAAATCGATAAAGGAGGAAATGACAATTGAAGAATTAGGGTAATGATAGGAGGATGGTTTGGTATATATGGTCATTGGTGTGACATTAAATATACTTTAAATTTTGATGAAAAGATATTAGTAGATCTCATTGATGATTCTGAATTAAAAAATCTATCTCATTATAATGACAGTAGTGCACATGTGTATATATCATGTAAATGAAGTGATAATGAAGGAAGGGACATGGATGATATAAAAAGGCAACTCACAGTTTTTGTGGTTACAGAAGTAGTTATTTCCTATGGTGTTTTTGGTAATATGTTGACAACACTTGTTAATATCCATGCAGGATTGATCAATTCTTGGGACTTGCAGAGCAAATATGTTATATTGACATTGCTATATGTTAATAAGTAATGAATATGTACAAAATGAGTGCAGTGCAAGACCTCTCATGAGCCTTCCATGTGTAGTTGAGAGCACACCAACACCGATGCCAGAGATAAACTCTAAAAAGATAGAAGGATTTGTTGGTAGGAGTGAATCAAACATTTGCACATTGGGATGATTTCAAGAAGGCGTTGCGCAAGTTCAATATTGAGCAAAAATTTGAGTACACATATGTGAAGAATTTAAGGGACTGTGTGTATGTTAAATATAACGTTGAAGATTGTTCATGGAGAATAACTGTGAGGGCAATTGGGAAGAGCACTCATTTCTTAAGTGTGATGAGACACACCAAAGAACATGTTCATATAGCCCAAGACAATCTTGAAGTGACACACGCTCGAAGTGCTAGCTTGACATCATCAATTATCATCATGGCAATGAGTACCATTATGTTGATGAATGCTTCAATATTACATGCCAACAAAAGATTTATAGTAGAACCATGATCCCAGTTGTAACAATAAAAATGTCAAATCCAAATGACTACAGATTGGATAATATAGCAAGTCAAAAGTTCCTAGCACCACTGAAGACTAGTCAACCTCCTAGAAAGCTTGTAAGGAAAGAGTAACAATTCCAAAACAAGAAAATATACTACTACAGCGCATACCATTAAGCAGGACACTCAAGGAAAACTTGTAAAAATCCAAACCCAAGTTAAGCCTGGGTGTCTAGACCTAGGAGTAAATATTTTGCAAGTGATCTTTTGATTTATGTACAATGACTTAGATCCCTTCACATATTTTTATTTAGAAGGGTTATGACATATATGATGTATTGGATCCCTTCATATATTTTTTGTTAGAAAGGTTATGACATATATGATGTCCTTTTTGTAAGTACTATATAGGGAAAAGAATAACTTGTATGGTGGGAATGACAAAAAACATTAGGTGCAGGTAGAATTATATAATGTTTACTTGTCATTTGACTATGTATATGGTAGTTGTTGTCATGAAGAATATGGTTTTTTTGTAAATTCTAATACTGTACTTGTCATTACCTTTAATACTTTTGTTAATGATGACAGTTTATTGTAAGTAAAGTATATGTGAAGGAACATGTTCTTTTGGGCTCATGACTTATATGCATTAAGTGTACGTGGAATGAGTAATGTTAACTTATCATTTGACTATGTATGTGGTAGTTGCTGTCATGAAGAATCTAATTTTTTGTAAATTCCAATACTGTACCTGTCATTACTATTACAACTTTTGTTAATGGTGACACTTTTTTGTAAGTAATGTAAACGTGAAGGAACATGTTCTTTGGGGTTTATGACTTGTATACATTAGGTGTAGGTGATGTTCACAAGCCATTTGACCATTTACGTGATCGTTGTTATCATGAACATTTGTGGTTTTTTGTCAATGGCATAACTAAACTTGTCATTCCCATTAACAAAATTAGTGAATGCAAAAACTGATTTGGTCAATACGTCAGGCATTTGTGAAAACTATTACGAATTTTGTTAACACCGTTATTGATTTAGTCATTCCTATAACTGAATTGCTCATAGCCCACACCTCTTGACCAAACCTTTCACACATGTGGTCAGTACCTTAGGCATTTGTGAAAACCATTATAAAGTTTGTTAAATCCATTACTGGTTAAGTCATTCTCATTACTGAATTTATCGTAGCCCATACATTTTGCCAAAGACCAACACATTTTGTCAGTACATCATGCAGTATTTGTCATTCTCATTGAAAATTTTGTGAAACCAATTATTCATTTAGTCATTCCCATTACTCAATTTGTCATATCCCACACCTTTTGCCAAACACTTTAACATATTTGGATGTCATGTAGTATTTGTCATAGTTAGATCCCATATGTTTGGATGATAATAAATATTGGACTAATAATAAAAGAGGATATGATATCAAACAAATGAATTTGAACAAAGTAAATAAAAGGTAGAAAAAACATTACTTGAAGTAAACACTGGAGTAATGAGAAACAGTACAGGAAAAGCAGACTTTATCATGGCTTACTAGAGTGACTACTTGAGTAAGGGAAGTTGTTACTCGAATAAGCACTCGAGTAATCATGAAGAATATCATCCAGAGAAGCACTGCCAAAATTTGGAAGAAGTTACTCGATAGGTCACTTGAGTAATTTGCAAAGTTATATGAACTATTACTCGAGTCGCCACTCTAGTAACAATATGAGCATAAGGCATTACTCGAGTAACTAGAGCAAATATCTTCCAGTAGCTCTCGGCCAAGAAATGCAACAACTTACTCGAGTAGCCACTCGAGTAACCAAGTGAGAAAAAGCCATTACTCGAGGGAGCACTCAAGTAATCTACAGAGTTATTTAAAGCATTACTCGAGGGGTCACTTGAGTAATCAAGACAGAAAAGAACAGGTACTCTCAGCCAAAAATTTGATGTTATTACTCGAGGAAGTAATCGAGTAATCTGCAAACTTATTTGAGATTTACTCAAGGGATCACTCGAGTAACTTGTGAAGAAAAGACGTGCTCACTCGAGCAACCACTCGAGTAATTTGGTATTTCTAAGGTTTGCGATGTATCTTACTCTATATCTTACCCGGGTAATATTTTATGAAAAATGTTGAATTATATATAAGTTTGTAAACACTGACGGGCCTTGATGTTACCAAAGTGGGAGAGCTTAAGATTAGAGGATAACTGCATAAGATCCATGAGGCGTTTCTAATTTATTGACAACAAAGACACTGACACAGTGAATATATGCTCCTCCAAATAGGAACGGAACCTTATTTTTGATTCGTAATAATGGGAAGATATAGGGTATTAGGCTGTGCACCAGTCAAACTTCATTGGATTCTCCGGTTATGCTTTAAAAGTTCATAGTCATTTTCTGTATCTGCTTGTCTCACTTGCTCGGATCCAAATCTGAGTCGTACTCGGCTCACTTTGCATTTAAGAGCTTTGCCCTGATGTAATTGGGCCACTAAAAGTAGTGTAGAAGTAGTAAGCAACAAGCTTTTATATTTATTTGCTACAGGATTTGCAAGCGAGTTCATGACAGGTGAGAGTGCTTGGAGTGAAAATATCAGCGTATGTACGTACAAACAAAACATAAAAACGAACTTAGTTCATTTGGTAAAGGGGTTGACTTATAATCATAAAGTTGTGAGTTCAAATTCCACAAATATGAAGACTTTGTTGGTAGGCAATCTTATAAATATTTTTGTAAGCGCTCTTTGAGTCTGAAAGACATGCCTTGGCCTGGTAAGCCCGGCTCTGGACCGTCGTACAAAAAAAAAAATACAACTATAATTGAATAGTGAGCTATATAGTTTTAACTTCTACGTATGTTTGTGATTAATATAGCCAGCAGAGTGTGCCTGATTGCCTGCAATTACAGTTGTACAATTGAACATATGGGTGGATGTGATATTGCAATTATATGGTGGAAACTAGGTTTAGTTTCAATATGATAATGGTACATTTAATATGTGCAAATAATATGAATACTTTAAAAAAATGATAAATGTAAGAGACAATGGACTGAAATTTTATATTTAAAATCAAATTCAATATCTAACGCTTATATTAAGGATAGAGGTAGTATCCATTATATATAAAAAAAGGAAAACATATTTGCTCGGGTCTAAGCTTAGACCCGCCTTTTTGACATTTAAATGTGATATCATTATCTTTTACAAATGGATCAACAAGATAGAATAGACAAGAAATGGAAAATTGCTCTATGAGAAAATATTACTACCTCCCATTTTTAATATAAGATATCGTTAATAGTACAATTTGCATCAAGATCTTATATTAAGAAACAGAGGTAATACAATTAAGCAAAGATATTTCCAAAACTCATTTACATGATAAAACTTTTTTCTGTTTTTAAAAATAAAAAGAAAATAATTTAAATTAAAATAACCATAGAAGATCCATTCCAATCGCGTTGACCCCTAATTTCATAAGTGATTACTTAATTGAACTTAAATAAGCACAAGTCTAATATGTACATGTAAGTCTATTAGGTATCTTCTTTCCTACAAGCACATCAAGTTATCCGTTAACCAAGTACTCCATTCTACATGATTTAATTGAGGGCCTAATATTCTAGATTTCCTTTGTTTATGCTCATTTAGAACAAGGCAATGATCAGCCCCAATATTATCTCTCATGTTTTAGGACAAGCAAGCACCACTAAAAAGAGGGGCTATTTTATAGTGGTTAATTTGTTACATTTGTCACGGTTGCTTAAACTGCTACTAGGTGGTCGCGGTTTAGGTTCTTAAACTACTACAAATGCTTCTGCCAATGCTCGTCCGCCACTTGGCGCCAGTTGAGACAATACAATTTTGGGTTCTACAAGAGCCAGGACACCATTACCTTGATGTCGTGGCACTAGAGAGGAATTATGCATTTTTTGACACTGTTGCTGACACCTTAATTAACTTCCAGAGAGCCTAATTAACATGACTTTGATTGTTACCTCTGTGATCTCCATTTTCTTATATTAAAAAGAAAATAATTTAACATGACTTTGATTTTCTTAATTACCTCTTGCTCAAAATGCTTAACTCCGTCCATAAGAAATCAACAATTATGAATGAAATACTTGTTTACCTCAATTCTATTATCCTGTAAATCATTTTCTTAATGATATTCGCAACATGGCTCAATTATTTTAATTTTTCTTTTATGAAATTATGCAAACGCTTGCTACTATGAATTGATAACTCTAAATCTTAGCTCAAACATCGATATCAATAAATATACGACATCATGTGCCATCAAAATCAAGCACAAATTAACTGGCCAAGTGTTTGATCCTAGTTAAGAAGAAGATTGTAACTTATAGTCTCCTCGTTTTCAATTGACTAAGCACAGTGACAGATTTAGAATTAACTTGGTGGCCAATTTCCACAAATAGTATATAAGAACAAAAAGCTATCGCAGGCATTCAACGACAACTTTACAATCGACTTCAGCTTAGTGTCCCTATGAGCATTCACGGTCCTACGTATAGACTTGTATTAGCCGGAAGAATTGGTTTGCCTTTTGTAATTAGTTAGGAAAATAACATATCAGGAAGAAAGACTCATTTAGGAGCTTATGACAGAGTATAACATATTGGCCTCTTTCCGTGGGTTTAATCTCCAATGGAGAGAGCTTCCCTCTCCATTAGGGAGAGTAACTCCCTACCCATTAGGGAGAGTTTTTTTGACTTTGATGTTTGGTCGAGTTGGTCCCCCTTTCTTTGACAGTCGTTGGGGAAGGGTGTGTCGACGGGAGAGTTTCTCCAAGCCCACCTTTTGGACATTTCAGCGTGACGGACGGAACTGAGGAATTCTATTTTTTTGGGTACAAAATTTTCAGCTAGATTGGGTCTAGCAGCATGTCTCCAGGGTTAAAAAGTGTTTATAGTAGTATTTACAAACATCGATTAAATTTGAACCTATAATTTTATAATTATGAGGTAATTTCTTCACAATTTGGACTAACAGTTGTTGGCTCATAAATTCTATTTGAATGTGTAAAACTCTTTTTATATGGTACGTTTATTTTTAAGCATGTTTTTTCTAAAAAAATAGAATTGCAGAAGTAAAGAAAATTTTACTGCAATCAAACCTAGAAGATTTACATTGAAATGGGGAAAAAAATCTATAAAAACATCACTATTGATGCGAAGGACTGTTTTATAATCTTAGTAACTAGTACTTATAAATGCTTCGCTAAAAAAGGAAAACATATTTGCTTGTGCCTAAGCGCATGTTTTGGACATTTCAGTTTGGTGTTTTTATCTTTTAGAAATGGGATTTAATGCGATGAGCGAAATAGAATTGACATGAAATGGAAATTCAAATCGCTCAATATATGACAAAATTAAAGATTACAATTAAACAAAGATACTCTGTTTCCAAGACTGTGCTGAAAATGGAGAAATTATGGGCTGTTTGATTTTGTTTTTAAAAATTATTTTTCTGTTTTTAAAAACAATAAAACAATAAAACCTGTTTGGTAAATTGTTTTTTAAAAAAATAATTTTTAGTTGTTTTCTTATTTTTTTATTTTTTGAGGCCGTCACTTATCCACTATTGACACTATATTATTAGTGACGACCACCGCCCGCGATCACACCGCCACATCACTTTAAGAACAGATTTTTCAAAGCAACTATCCAAGCATTTTTGTTTTTGTTTTTTTATCTTTAAAACTTGTTTTCAAAAATTATTTTTTAAAACTGTTTCTAAGAATAAAAAAATAGAGAATAGAATCAAACAAGTCCTATATTATCAATCCAGCCCCATTTGAGCCCTAACCTCCTCTCAGGTCTAAAATGCCTCAAATGATAAAAACAATTTACTTATTTGAAGGAAAACCCTAAAAAATGTGTTTTAAATAAGGTAATTAAACTCGGACCGGTCACTGAACCCGTCGGGGTACTGAGTTAAGGGTTAGTGGGTCAGACCGGAACTAAACCGGTGAGAAATGGAAGATTTCAGGATTATTAATATGAAATTCTAAAAAAAAAAAATTTTAAAAAGTTGATTTTTAAAAAATAGACATGAAATGGAAAATTGCTCTATGAGAAAATATTATCACCTCCCGTTTTTAATATAAGATTTCGTTAATAATACAATTTGCATCAAGATATTATATTAAGAAACAGAGGTAATACAATTAAGCAAAGATATTTCCAAAACTCATTTACATGATAAAACTTTTTTCTGTTTTTAAAAATAAAAAGAAAATAATTTAAATTAAAATAACCATAGAAGATCCATTCCAATCGTGTTGACCCCTAATTTCATAAGTGATTACTTAATTGAACTTAAATAAGCACAAGTCTAAAATATGTACATGTAAGGCTGTTAGGTATCTTCTTTCCTACAAGCACATCAAGTTATCCAATAACCGAGCACACGATTCTACATGATTCAAATGAGGGCCTAATATTCTAGATTTCCTTTGTCTGAGCTCATTTAGAACAAGGAGATGATCAGCCCCAATATGATCTCTCATATTTTAGGACAATCGAGCGCCACTAAAAAAGGGGTTATTTTATAGTGGTTACTTTGTTACATTTGTCATGGTTGCTTAAACTGCTACTACTTGGTCGCGGTTAAGGTTGATCTTAAACCACTACAAATGCTTCTGCCAATGCTCATGCGCCACTTGGCGCCAGTTGAGACAATATAATTTTGGGTTCTACAAGAGCCAGGACACCATTACCTTGATGTGGTGGCACTAGAGAGGAATTATGCATTTTTTGACACTGTTGCTGACACCTTAATTAACTTTTAGAGAGCCTAATTAACATGACTTTGATTGTTACCTCTGTGATCTCCATTTTCTTATATTAAAAAGAAAATAATTTAACATGACTTTGATTTTCTTAATTACCTCTTGCTCAAAATGCTTAACTCCGTCCATAAGAAATCAACAATTATGAATGAAATACTTGTTTACCTCAATTCTATTATCCTGTAACTCATTTTCTGAATGATATTTGCAACATGGCTCAATTATTTTAATTTTTCTTTTATGAAATTATGCAAACGCTTGCTACTATGAATTGATAACTCTAAGTATTATCTCAAACATCGATATCAATAAATATACGATAGCATGTGTCATCAAAATCAATCACAAGTTAACTGGCCAAGTGTTTGATCCTAAGAAGAAGATTGTAACTTATAGTCACCTCGTTTATCAATTGACTAAGCACAAATTAACGTGGTGGCCAATTTCCACAAGGCCATTAGAAATATTCCCTTCGGTCCTATTTATAAGTAACTTTCTCCTTGATTGAGTAATATGAACTGGTAGTTAAGAGTAATAAGTGTGTCAAAAATGTCATATTTTTTTCATATATGCCCCTATTTATGAAAAGAGTATAGGAGAGAATAGATAAAAAGTATGAGAGATAATGAATATAAGATATGAGAGATAATGAATATTTAATAAAGGTAAAATAGGAAAAAGAAGCTTACATTTTCAGACAAAAAGTAAAAGTTGCTTATAAAAGGGATCAGCTATATAATAGAGAAAGTTGGTTATAAATAGAACAGGAGGGAGTATAATATAAGAACAAAACACTATCACAGGCATTCAACGACAACTGTACAATCGACTCCAGCTTCGTGTCCCTATGAGCATTCACGGTCCTACGTGTAGACTTGTGTTAGCCGGAAGAATGGTTTGCCTTTTGTAATTATTTAGGAAAATAAAATATCAGGAAGAAAGACTCGTTTAGGAGCTTATGACAGAGTATAACATGTTGGGCCCTTTCCGCGAGTAGCCCTTTCCGTGGGTTTTTATTTTTATTTTTTAATCTCCAATGGAGATTGGAGAGAGCTTCCCTCTCCATTACGTTGTAATTAGTTAGGAAAATAAAATATCAGGAAGAAAGACTCATTTTGACGTTGACGTTTGGTCGAGTTGGTGCCCCTTTCTTCGACCGTCGTTGGGGAAGAGCGTGTTGACGGGAGAGTTTCTCTAAGCCCACCTTTTGGACATTTCAGCGTGATGGACGGAACTGAGAAATTCTATTGTTTGGGTACTAAAATTTTAGCTGAGGTGGGTTTCAGAAGCATGCTTCTAAATTCAAAGAGTATTTATAGAGATATTTATAAATATTGATAAAATTTAAATCCATAATTTTATAATTATGAATTAACTTCTCTACAAATTGGACCAACGGCTATTAGCTCATAAAGTCTATTTGAATGCGTAAAACCTTTTTTATATGGTAAGTTTATTTTTACGCATTTTTTTTTTAAAAAATAGAATTGAAGAAGTAAAGAAAATTGTACTGCAATCAAACCTAGAAGATCTAAATTGAAATGGGAAAAAAAATCTATAAAAACATCACTATTGATGCGAAGGACTGTTTTATAATCTTAGTAACTAGTACTTATAAATGCTTCGCTAAAAAAGGAAAACATATTTGCTTGTGCCTAAGCGCACCTTTTGGACATTTCAGTTTGGTGTCTTTATCTTTTAGAAATGCGATTTAATGCGATGAACGAAATAGAATTGACATGAAATGGAAATTAAAATCGATCAATATATGACAAAATTAAATATTACAATTAAACAAAGATACTCCGTTCGCAAGACTTGTGCTGAAAATGGAGTAATTATGGGCTGTTTTTACGTTTTCAAAAATAATAAAACAATAAAACCTGTTTAGTAAACTCTTTTCAAAAATATTTTTAAAAAATAAAAAATAAAACTAAAAAACAAAAATAGTTTTTAGTTGTTTTTTTGTTTTTGTTTTCCTATTTTTTATTTGTTGAGACTGCCATTTATTCACTGTTGACACTATACTATCAATGACGATCATTGCTAACAATTATATCACCACGTTTATTTAAAAACAGATTTTTCAAAACAATTATCCAAACAGATTTTTTTTTTTTAATTTATAAAACTGGTTTCCAAAAATTATTTCTAAGAATAAAAAACAGAAAACAGAATTAAACAAGCCCTATATTATCCATCCACCTCCATTTGAGCCCTAACCTCCTCTCTGCTCTAAAATGCCTCAAGTGATAAAAAAACAATTTACTTCTATGAAGGAGAACCCAAAATTTGTGTTTTAAACACTTGGCCAATGATTAAACGAACTCCTTCTTGTAGAAAATTAAACATGGTCAAAGAACAGTAATATATAAATAGAACTCAACAATAGAAGAATATATAGAGGGGGAGGAGAGATGCTCGAGAGGCGGGAAATGCTAGCAGGACGGTAGAAAATCTGGTTCGAATCTTGCCCAAAGAGTAGGAGGAGAGATGCTCAAAAGTGTAACACTAGTGTGCTCTAAACTAGAATTCCACCTCATTTACCTGCGTTGGCACATTGTCATGCGCACAAGTTCACTCTTCTTATTAGCTATTTTACTAATCCAAACTCACACCTTAATATATATACTTGGACTCCCTTTAGCACAAATAATGTTTTGGACATTTTTTTGACATATTGCCATGAGTCCCACTTTAACTTGAAGGAAGGGCCTTAGTAAGGATGTGGGTTTCCCAACTCTAATATAATAGTTAGTTTTTAAGTTAAGGTTAACCAAAAGTCTAAGGATTTATAATTATTATAATGGTCTTTCATTGAGAATAACAATCAAAGATGACTATCTACAGCTACAAAGGGTTCTAACTAGCCAGTGGGACTGACCAGTAGGAAACCAAGCAAAAAACTGAGTGAATTGTTATAGTGTGAAGTAGCAGAAATGTCAACTCTTGAGGAGAGTGCATTGTAATGAGTCCCTGATTGGAGGGTTACCTTAGAAGAGGGGCCTTATTAAGACCATAGTCCCCAAGTCTAACAACTAGCTTTTAAAATATAATTCTAAAGATTTATACTTGTTACACACGGTCGTCGCACAATTACAACAGGAAATTGGTCTCTATGGATCGAAATTGACGGGGCGGAGGAAACCAATTTCCACAGCAAGATCATTAGAATAGAGTTAAGAGTCAGCGAATGATTTGCCTTTTATAATTGGTTAAGAAATTAAAATATAAGGAAGAAAGATTCAATTTTAAATTTGATTTAATGAGAAATAAATCTTTCGAATTAAAGAATATAAATTAAATGTAAGGAAGAAATTAAAGACTCAAATTGGTCTCACGAACAAGAATAGTTTTTTTTTTTTTAAAAAAAAAAAAAAAGAAGTGTTGCGATAGTATTGTGGGTCTATAAATAGCGGTTAATGCTTCCCATACATTTCCAAGCTAAAGTCACCATGGGAGTGATGAAGAAGATGAAGTCATTTGCTTCTGTTATGGCCATAACAATGCTCTTACTCGCCATCTTCTGCAACAACCTCGCTTCTGCTGAGTTCAAACTCGGTAACTTTCCTCTTCCTTCCTTCATTTTAACGTTTTCCCTCAAGCTATATATATGTATGTACGTACGTATGTACGTGCCCAGTACATTAATATTTCGTTTAATTTATGTCTTGAATTGCAGGACGGAAACTTTCACAGGTGTATGGCAGTCCTGGAGGATACCTCCCTCCTACCTACGGCGGATCTCCGGGCGGAGGATACCTCCCTCCTACCTACGGCGGATCTCCGGGCGGAGGATACCTCCCTCCTACCTACGGCGGATCTCCGGGCGGAGGATACCGCACTCCCGGATACGGAGGATACGGTACTCCCGGATATGGAGGATACGGTACTCCCGGATATGGAGGATACCCCCCTCCCTACTCTTCCTCAAAACCATAGTTATATTATGTGCCTTTTGGACCTCTATAAAATATAACTTAAATAAACGGATCCAAATAAAGCACTGTGTATGCTTAGCTTAATTATGGTGTCCAGAAGTTAGTTGAGAAAACTATATCTACCTTTATCATCAGCTCTCATGTGGCGCATGCACACAAACACCAAACCTTCTGGATAAGTTTCTTAGTTTTCTTACTTCCCAAAGTCATGTACTCTACCCCACTCCTGTTTAATAATTAATACTCTATTTACTACCTCTGTTCCCACTGTTTTACTTGATTAATGTTCCAAATATAAATTAATATACGTACATACTCCTGATTTATTAAATATTATCACTGGTCCTAAATATAAGATTCAGTTGATTTTTTTTGGGAAATTAAATAAGCTAATTTAAATAAATTTAAAGTATTTATATTTATTATTTTTTCTTCAAACTAATTTGTGTGAGTTATAAACTGATATGTAATTTAATCATGCATAATATATGATACGAGTCCTAATTATAAGACAAAGTTAACTTTTTTTTGGAAAAATTAAGGAAGCTAAATAAGTTGCTTAATCATACATATGTTATGTATCCTTAGATTATGTATTAATTTATTAGTCAAACTAATTAGTTTGAAGAAAAAATAAAAATAAAAATACTCTAAAGTAATTTAATTAACTTCCTTAATTTCTCTAAAAAAATCAACTTTGTCTCATAATTAGGACCGGGGGGAGTATGATTAATTAACCAACACACATGTGCAATGAGTTGAATCAAGTTTACTAGTTTAATTTTCAGGAAGAACAAGTTCAAATTACAAATAGTAACTTTTAAAGCTCAAAACCATGGGTTTTCACCGATAGTGGTGGTTATTTACAGTTCATTCCTCTGAAAGTTGAGTGGCTCCTGTTTCTTGACCCAACGGCTTCCTAAAAATCCATCTTCGTTTCCCACTCTTCTGCATTAGACACAGACACAAAAGAAATCAACTACTTCGGTTCTTAATCAGTTACCACACTATATGCAGAAAGTAGAAATGGCGGAAGCACAAGTGTGTTTGACATTATTTTATACCTTTTCCTCCTCCTCTTCTTGGATGCATTATTGTTATATATGTATACAATGCATATGCACATATAAGGTTTATTGCTTTTGCAGTAAATAATGCTTAAAACTTTGGGATCTTGCTTGCCTCCGCTGTTCCTTTCCGTCCGCTGCGTACGTCCTTTTCTCAAAGCTACAACGTTTTCGTGTAGTTTTAAGTGTAAAACGATGGCATGATCTTTTTTTTTTTTAAATAGTTTCTAGTATTTTGAAGGATTTTTTTTTGTTGAAGTATCTAATATCTTAGAAAATGTTTCAAGTAGCATATAGTATTTTAAAATAATTTTTGCTGCTTTTAACCCTTTAAAATATATATTTTAATTTGTATTATATTTAGAGTGGGTGGAAATCAATAAATCGATCAGTATTCTATGTTTTGGGTACTCGTTATTATTGAGAAAAATACATTAAAGGTAAAATTGTAGTTAGTCTCTTAAGACATCAGGCACAACCGAAAAAATATTTTTAAGGGGTTAAAAACACAAAAAATTATTTTAGGATACTATATGCTACTTGAATATTTAAAAGTAATTTTTAAAACTGAAAAAATACATTAAGGGTAAAATTACATTCATTTTGATAAGACACTATATACAACTGAAAAAATATTTGAAGGAGTTAAAAGTACTAAAAGTTATTTTAAAATGCTGTATACTACTTAAAACATTTTCTAATATGCTAGATGCTTCCACAAAAATCTTTCAAAACATTGGACGCCATTAAAAAAAAAGAAGATTATGCTCACATTTTACACCCAAAACTATATCAAAATGGTATAATTTGGAGAAAAGGACGTGGCAGACAGAAAGGCGCAGCAGAGGCAAGGTAGATCCAAAACTTTGGTGTTTTCTGGGGCGCGTTTGATGACTTGATGTGGTCGTGGTTACTGGTTCCAGACAAGCTTCAAACTTCAAAGTGAGAAAGTGTACACTCTACTGGCAAAAAAAAAAAAAAAAGAGAAAGGGTACTCTCGAAAATGCAGAAAGCTCAAATGCTCCGGCGCGCTTTTTCTGTGATGGGCAAAAATGTCTCTTCACTCGTCTACACCTCGCTCGTTTATGTCGTTAGATTAATTTTGGATAATTTAGATTTGATTTGATTTAATATTTATATTTCAAATAAATTTTTATTTTACATAATTTAAAAAAATCACAAATTAAAAATTTTAAATCTCAACCGTTTAGATTAAAGAGGAAAGAGAGGGAGGTGTTTATTCTCTTCTGCTTCCAAGTAATTAAGTATGGTCATTAGCGATCCAAGTAATCTGATTTTCTCTCTCACACATACAACCATGCACACGAATAATCATTCTAGATTAATTGTTGAAGACATATGCATACATAATAAATTTGAAGACGTTTTATGTTCATTAATCATTATATAATTATATATAATATATATTTAATATTCAATTGAGTAAGAAGATTTTGTCAATACTAGAGATTCTTAATGTTATCAAAGTGACCAAATGGAAGAGTTTGAAGTCAGAGACGATCACTGCATAAGATCTTGGAGTGTTACGTTTTTTATTTATTTACAACAAAGACGACACTAAACAACTTAGAGCTCTTCACTGCTGTAGACGATTCAAATTTAATTTGTATGGTTTAAATTGAATTTCTTTTTACTTATAATTTTCAAAAAGAATCATTTCAATATTTATAGAATATAAAATAAAGATAATCTCTTAACTGTCAGTTTTTAAAAAAAAATTGATTTTTTATTTAAAAATCATTAGTTAAAAAATCTTAAATCTAAACATTAAAATTTTATTTGAACCATGCAAATTTCATGATAGTGAAGTGCTCTCAGTATTTATTATTGTGATAAGCCCTAAAATTGGTCCCCGACACATAGTGAATGGTATATGCTCCTCCAAATAGTAAACTTTATTTTTGATAAGTAATGATTGGAAGATATAAGAGATTAGTGAATGGTATATGCTCATCCAAATAGGAAAATTTTTTTTTTTATTACATAAATTTTAGAAAAAGGGTTGGGCTCACCCACGATCCAAAAGTAGCACGAAATCTCCTTTTCTTCTAAGTCATAATAATATTATGCAGGGCAAACCGTCAATTATCCTCAGACGTTTATCGAGACATTCAAAAACTAGAATACCTCTCCAAACATCACGATGATGTGGGGATCAAATCTTCTCTCTATTGATGAGAAGGTGCGATCCTTACCGTTGAGCCCACCAACGATGGGTGGAAATTTAATTTTTGATTCGTAATAATTGGAAGATATACGGGATTAGCTATGAACCAGCGAAGCTTCATTGGATTCTACGGTAACATTTTCTTAAAGTTCATTGTTATTTTCTGTCTCACTTGCTCGGATCCAAATCCGAGTCGTACTCAGCCCACTTCGCATTTATGAGATTTGCATTGATGTGGCCACGGTAAGTAAGTAGTACGTAGTAAGCATTCAGCTTTTATATTTGTATGGTCTAGGATTTGCAAGCAAGCGAGTTCATGACAAGTGAGAGAGCTTGGAGTGAAAATATCAGTGTATGTACGTGCGTACGTACAAATGAAACATAAAAAACAGATGCGTTGCTGTACAAGAAAAGCCATAGCAATAATTGAATAGTGGGCTCTAAGTGTTATAACTTTTACATACATTTGTGATTTATATACGGTGTGTTTGGTTTAGTTTATTAGGTAGAAATAAGTCCATTTTTAGGCAATAAGCCTAAATAAAAACGTGTTGCATTTTTATAGTATTTGGTTCAGTTTATTTTAATTACATCAAGGGTAGAATAAACTACTTATTAAATAAGCTCATCACATTACTTTTCTATTAAGTCACTTATTACATAAGTCGAGATAAAACTCCTCTCACATACTTATCTCGTATACCGTAAATCACGATTTATAAGCACTTATTGTCTAAAAATAAATCGCTCATTCAAACATAAATCACGTTACAAAAACTGACTTTTTTATTAAGTCATTTTTAATAAGTAAGAATCATAATAACTTATTTTTCCTACCGCTATCCCAAACACACACATAACCAGAAGAGTCTTCCTTATTGCCTACAGTTATCTGATTCTCATCCATGGCCGACGCAAAACTTTTCAAGGTTTTAACTTTAAACATATTAGTGTAACTAGCTATTACATGAATAATTAGAGTAACAGATTCAGTTAAAGTATAGTGGCTGCCAGCTGTAACCATATTCTATTATTATGCATCTTCAGATCATTGACACACAATCCCACGGCTATAAATAGAATGTACTGTACATCATTTCATTTCACCTTTTTCATTTACTCTCTAATATACTGAAGCACAGTTATACACTTCTCTCTCTCATGACTTTAATGTTCTTCTTCTTTTCTTCTTCGATGATACTCTATTACAGTATAGCTTTTACATTTGATTTGTTTTGTTTGATTATCTTTATATCTAAATCTTGAAATGGTATCAGAGCTGAAGATCTGGACACCATGACGGAGATCTCACCTTCCGTCAACTCCAAAATCGCAGATTTGAGCAATACTTCTGGAGTTGTTTCCTTCAATCATATGATTTTAGCAAAGCTCAATGAAAAGAATTTTCTGCCATGGCGTCAACAGGTCTTGGCCGCTGTTCGTGGACATGATCTTGAAAGTTTTCTGATCGGTGTCAACATACCTGAGAAATCTGATGCATCAAGAGCACTCAACGATGCTTATATACGATGGCTTAAACAGGATCAGCTGCTTGTGTCGTGGCTTTTGTCCACCGTCTCTAAAATAATGCATACCAGACTCGTGGGCTGTGATACTTCACACCCTCTCTGGCGACGAATTCTTGACTTTTTTGAAGTGCATAACAGAGCTAAGGTATAGCAGTTCAAAAACGAGCTGAGAAATACAAGAAAAGGTTCTTCTCAATCTATCTCTGAGTATTTGCTTAGGATTAAGGCTTTGATTGATTGTCTCATCTCTATTGGCGAAACTATAACTACTCAAGAGCATATTGATGTTATTCTAGAAGGATTACCAGAGGGGTATGATATTACAGTTATGATTATATCGTCACAGAAACATAAATTTACTGTTAGTGAAATTGAGTCCTTGTTATTGACTCAAGAAATCAGGATTACGAAGTCTTTAAAGGCTGCCTCTGTTGATAATATCTCTGTTAATCTTGTTGCTAACTCATCTTCTAGTTCTGGTTTCTCTAGTACTGCTCCATCTCAGTACAAATCACAAAATGAAAATCAATTCATTGAGTTTCCACCTCAACATCAGACTTCTTCTGGTTCTCATCGAGGTCAAGGTTTTCGAGGTGGTAATACTGGAGGACGTTTTAGAGGCAGAGGCAGGAGGTCTAATTTCTATTGCCATTATTGTTGTAGATCTGGTCATACATATTCACATTGTTACTATTGGCCTAATGATTCAATTACTCCTCCTGTGAGACTATACGCCTATAATCCTTCCCTTCCTGTTGTTAACTATGCTGCCTCTCATACTCCTATTCATCCATATGTACCACCTTCACCACCAACTCCAGAATATTATTATGACTACTCATGGATTCCTGACTCTGGAGCATCATATCATGTTACACCTCATCAGTACAATGTGTCTCATGCTGTTCTTGTAACAAATGCATCTAATCAAGTGTTTGTTGGCAATAGAGCAGGTGTGCAAATTCTTCATAAAGGGATCATAGTTTTTCCTTCTCTCAATCCTGCTTTTCCTTTTCAACTAACGAATGTTTTTCATGTTCCTAACATCATCAATAGTCTCATAAATGTCTCCAAAACTAGCAAGGGATAATAATGTCTACTTTGAGTTTCATCCTTCTTGGTGTTACATTAAATCACAGGTTAGCCACCAGATTCTACTCAAGGGACATCTCAGAAGTGATGGTCTCTATTGTTTTACTGATCTTAGGCCAGCTTTCTCTCCAAACTCTCCTCCAACTGGTTTTACAGATCACACGACATCTCCTCAAGCTTTAATAACATCTTCAAGTAGTACTACTAATCCACTTGTTTCTTCTGAATGTATTTTGTCACAGCCTAGTAGTGACTCTTCTGTTTTTGTTTCCCCTGCAACGTCTGTTATGTCTACTTGTTCTACTAGTTGTGATGCTTTAGCTCTTTGGCATCTTAGATTTGGGCATGCCTCTATGTCAATTGTCAAGAAAATTCTCACTGAATGTAAGCTTGGCAAAATTGATACTAATAAAAATGTTTTCCTTTGTTCTTCTTGTTGCCTTGGGAAACTCCATCGTTTTCCTTCACCTTCTTCTCTTACTGAATATACAAGACCTCTTCAGCTAATTTTTGCTGATTTATAGGGGCCAGCTCACTGCGTTTCTGCCTCAGGATACTCTTACTACATTGCCTTTGTTGATGCTTACACTAAATACATCTGGTTGTATCCTCTCAAAACCAAGTCTACTGCTTTGTCTACCTTTATTCAATTTAAAACTATGATTGAAAATCAACTTGATTGTAAGATCAAGTCTCTTCAGACTGATGGAGGAGGTGAGTTCAAAGCTTTTGATTCCTTTTTGGCTCAACATATATGGCATTACTCACAGGTATTCTTGTCCCCATACGCATACACAAATGGGTTCTGTTGAGCGTCGCCACCGGCATATTGTTGATGTTGGTTTAACCATGCTTTCTCATGCTCATATGCCTCTCAAATTCTGGGATGAGGCTTTTATTACTGCTGCTCATGTGATTAATAAACTTCCGTCTTCTGCTATTAACTATGAGGTGCCTTATACTAAACTTTTTCATTCCTTGCCAGATTATAAATTTCTTAAGGTTTTTGGTTGTGCTTGCTATCCCTTATTACGTTTCAATCCATTGAATGTACATTCCTTGGATATAGTTCTACTCATAAGGGCTACAAGTGTTTAGATCCCTCAGGCAAGATCTACATTTCTAGAGATGTTAAATTTCATGAACAATCATTTCCCTTTCTCACCAAGTCTAGCTCAAGTTCAGAATCTATTCCTCAGTATGGTACTCTACCTTCTTCAATAATTCCACTTGTTTGTGCTGATGATGTCACTGATGCACCTTCTCCTTCTCCTGTCTCTTCATCTACTTCACCAAATCTGCTACTTTCACCTTTGCCTTTACCTACTGCATCATCAGTGGACCCTTCTAGTCCCTCTTCTTCTCCTTCTCCTAGTGTTGATTCATCTTCTACCGAGATTATTCATTCTGTCTCAGCCCCTGTCATGTTGGTCATTCTATGAAAACTCGCTCCAAGTCTGGCATCTTTAAACTAAAGGTGCTTACCATTTCACCACTTCCAAAGTCAGTGCCTTCTGCCCTTCAAGATCCAAATTGGTTCTCTGCTATGAAAGCTGAATATCAAACTCTTTTAGCTAATAACACTTGGGCTCTTGTTTCTCCACCAGCAAATCATCTTGTTATAGGCTGTAAATGGGTGTGGCATATTAAGGAGAAGCAAGATGGTACTCTTGATAAGTACAAAGCACGCCTTGTTGCCAAGGGATTTCACCAAACCTTTGGATTTGACTATACTGAAACTTTTTCTCCTATTGTCAAGCCTGCCACTATACGTACTGCGCTTACTATTGCTTTAGCTCACCAGTGGAGTATTTGTCAAATTGATGTTAATAATGCATTCCTAAATGGTGTTCTTGAAAAGGAAGTCTATATGCAACAACCTCCCGGCTTTGAGGTTGGCAATACACCCCTGGTATGTAAATTGCAAAAAGCCTTGTATGGCCTCAAACAAGCTCCTCGGGCTTGGTTTCATAGATTAACTGCAGCTCTACATAAATATGGTTTCACTTCTAGTAAATGTGATCCCTCTTTATTCACTATGCATTCTGGTTCAAATATTGTCTATGTTCTTGCTTATGTTGATGATATTATTATCACTGGCAACTCTATGTCCTTTATTTCTACTCTTAAAACAAAGCTCAATACTAAATTTGCACTTAAGGACTTAAGTGACCTTCACTACTTTCTTGGTATTGAAGTCCAAAAATCCTCTACTAGAGGTCTTACCATGTCTCAACAGAAATATCTTACTGAACTACTTGCCAAGGCTAATATGTCTAATTGTAATCCTGTTAAAACGCCTATGGTCTCTTCTCCACAATTATCTTCCACAGGTTCACCACCTATGCACAATCCTCATCTTTATCGTTCTATTGTTGGTGCTCTTCAGTATGCCACTATCACACGGCCTGAAATTGCCTATAGTGTGAACAGAGTATGTCAATTTATGCAGCATCCGCTTGAGTTTCATTGGCAAGCTGTCAAGCGCATCCTTCGATATCTAAAGGGCACACTTTCTTATGGTTTGACGCTTCATAAGCCTGACTCTCTAAGGCTTCTTGCCTATTTTGATGCTAATTGGGCTACAGATCCAGATGATCGTCGTTCTACTTCTGGAAATTGTGTCTTTTTTGGTGGCAATCTTATCTCGTGGTGTTCTAAGAAACAACCTACTGTTGCTCGCTCCTCTACAGAAGCAGAATTTCATAGCCTTGCTAATGTGGTCTCAGAAATTCTATGGCTTCAATCTCTTCTTACTGAACTGCAGATTCACCCACTTGTTCAGCCACTCATTTTATGTGACAATTTAAGCACAGTTCATCTAGCTCATAATCCTATCCTACATCACCGTACCAAGCATATGGAGCTGGATCTCTTCTTTGTCAGGGAAAAAGTTCTTTGTAAACAAATTGAAGTTCTTCATATTCCAGCTATTGATCAAGTGGCTAATACACTCACCAAACCTCTCTCTGGCTCACTCTTTGGTTACTTTCGACATAAACTTAGTGTTGAAGATGTCTCTACTCTTCACCCCTAAGTTTAGGGGAGGCTATTAGTTTAACTAGCTATTACATGAATAATTAGAGTAACATATTCAGTTAAAGTATAGTGGCTGCCAGCTGTAACCATATTCTGTTATTATGCACCTTCAGATCATTGACACACACAATCCCACGGCTATAAATAGAATGTACTGTATATCATTTCATTTCACCTTTTTCATTTACTCTTTAATATACTGAAGCACAGTTATACACTTCTCTCTCTCTCTCATGACTTTAATGTTATTCTTCTTTTCTTCTTCGATGATACTCTATTACAATATAGCTTTTACATTTGATTTGTTTTGTTTGATTATCTTTATATCTAAATCTTGAAAAAACATTCCTTCAATATGCCATAGATCGGTTGGCATTCCTTCAATACATCAGTTCTCACGCAGCACACACGCGCACACCAAACATTCTGGATAGTCCTAGTTTTTGTACTGTCCGACAGTTAGTTTCTGAACTCTACAGTCTACCCAATGACCACTTCTGTTTAATAATCAATTAATAGTAGCTAACTCTACGGTCATGTATATACTTCGTGGTTTGTTCTTGTTATAAGAGTCTAAACTTTAAATTTTTTGATCTTTTGTATATTTATTATTTTTGACTAACGTTTATCGTTTTCTTAAATCACGTAATTTGATTATTAGATTTTTATAAATAGAATCAGAGAGAGTATATACATGACTACTCTCAAAGTACCCTTATTTATTTCACACATTAAGGAATTTTTATTTAAGGATAATCATGAAGAAAGATGATATTTTAGAAAAAAAAATACATATTTATTAAAAATAATTAATTTTCTTAATTTTTTAAAATTAGTTATCTAATTCTTATATTGAGAATTAAAGATATATTGTATTATTTTCTGAGAAAATTAATCTATAAATCCGTTTAGTTTCATATTTTTTTTATTCATGTTCCTATTGTTTTAGGCAAGGTACTGAAAACTGGACCGGACACTGAACCGGTCGGGGCACTGGGTTAAGGGTCAATGGGTCAGATAGGAGTCAAATCGGAGCAAGATCGGGACTAGACCGGTGAGGAAGTAAAGATTTCAGGTTTATTTATATGAAATTCTATGTAAAATTAATAAAAAAAACCATTTAAAAAAATAAAAAAAAATGGGTGAACCAATCCATACGATTCACCCCTGAAATGGACCGGTTGAACCGTCGGTTTGCTGGTTCATGGGCTGAACCGACCTGTCCGGTCTAGTTTTAAATACTCTGATTTTAGGTGACTAATAAAAAGGGAAAATCTAAAATCAGATGAAAGTATAAAGAGTTGATAAAAAACTACAAGAACATGAAAAAAAATCAGGCGAATTATAAGAACTTGCAGTAAAAATCGTTATAAGTGCCTCATTAAAAGAGAGGTAAAATTTGCAGATTTTTTCTTACATTTTTTTATTATTTTCTTGAAATACGATTCATTAAATTAGAAATTTAATAAAGTAAGCCTTGCTGGCCCAAAATCTCCCACTTAAGCATAAGCTCATATTTTCATCTTAATTCTTATATTTATTAGAGATATAAATGGTTACAAAGGGCAGTCTTATTATATAATCTAATTAACTAATTAAACATTGTCACTACTACAGGATATATATTCTACTACCCCAAAAGACGTTTGTTTTTAAAAAAAGAAAGTAAAAAATAAAGACAGTGGTATTTTTATAATTCTGGGTGGGAACTGAATAGTTATATATATATATAATCATTTTACTATTTATGAGTGCACCCCGTGAATTCATCCGGGGACTCCTAAATGGTAAAAGGATTATATATATATATATATATATATATATATATAAGCTTTTGGCGTCCCTTTTTTGAGGACACCTAAAATCACATTTTATGTGTCCTATTTTGAATTTAGGATGTTTAAAGTTTTTTTTTTTACTTTAGACGCCCCAAATTCAAAAAGAAACGTCCAAAGATAATGCATGTCAATCAAATTGACATCACTTTCTCCAAAATCATGCCTACCCCCCTGAGCTAGCTTCCTCTATTTAGAACTCTCATTCTCTCTTGAAGCTCCTCCTTCCACCATCACTCTCCTGAAGCTCCTTCTTCTACTGTCACTCTCTCTCACTCCCTCTCACTACCGTCACTCTCTCTTGAAGCTCCTCCTTCTACTGTCACTTTGTTAAAGTTCAATATGACAGTCTCTCACTGTCGTCACTCTCTCTCACTCCCTCTCACTATTGTCACTCTCTCTTGAAAATCGCCCTCCTCTCTCTCTCTACTAGGGGTGTTCAAATCCGGGACCGGGACCGGGATCCACCACTCCCGATCCCGGTCCCGGTTTTTGGCCGAGATGCAAATTGCATCCCGGTCCCGGTTTGGTCCTGGTCTCGGTAATCCCGGGCGAGACCGGGATCAAACAAGGAAATCCCGGTTTTTTTAAAAAAAATTAAATTTAAAAAATATTATTATTTTAGTTAAATTTTCTATAATCTAATGTTTAAAGTAATTATTTAACATATAATAAAGCCATAATAATCACACAAATTGATCTAAAATTGAAGAATAACATTTTATTATTATTATTATTATTATTATTATTATCACCTTCATCATTTTTGTTATTATTTTTATACATTATATAATGGGATTAATATAACGATATATACAGTTTAACTCCAACTAAATATGCGATACACATTTTATTAAATGATAACTTAAATTATGGGATAAAAAAATGCAAAAATAAACAATAACTTAGTTTTTAAGAAAAAAATTTAAATAAAAAAATAAAAAAACCGGGACCGGGATCATAACGTGTGTGACCGGTCCTGGGTCCCATAGATCCCGGTCCTGGTCCCGGCCGGGACGGGAAATTCCAGGGATCAAAATTCTAGGATCGGGACTGGACAACCAGGACTGGGATACTTTGGACACCCCTACTCTCCACCATCATTGTCCACCATCCTCCCCTCTCTCTCCACTATTGAAGCTCGGCGCCATCGTTCCTACTCGATCTTTGATGCCATTGGTTCCTCCTCCCTCCCTCTCCCATCGTTGGCCTCCCACCTCCCTCCTCCCTCTTCCACCGTCGCCAAAAGATACGGTTAATTATTTTTGTTTTTTATGGACTAAGTTCTGAACTAAGATTATTGTAGATGCATTTTGTTAGTGTTAGCATTTAGATTTATCATCGTTGTAGATGCATTTTGATTTGTCATCCTTCACCTCTGTTAATATTTTTTGGATTTTGAGTTTTCCTTCTGGCATTTTGTGATAAATTAATGATAATTGATAAGTTTATTTTTATTAGTTAGTAGTTGTATAGACAACTTTTTGACACTTTGTGGTAATTATTATACATTATATTATTAGGAGTCAACACTTTAATTAGTTAGCTAGTGCTGGATATTCCCTTATTATTTGTAAGGACATTTTGCTTTATGAAGAATTGTTCGATCCTATTTTTGTAAGTTTTAATTGCTGAACAGTGAAAAATATAAACGATTTTTTTTTAAAAAAAAGAACTTTTAGGTGTCACTTTAGGCTCCCTTTTAAAAAAGGGACACCTAAATTCACGTACGACGTCCCCTTTTTTAACGGACGCCGTATCCTTATTTTACTACGTCCTCGACATAGGTGTCCTATTATTTTTAGACGTTAAAAGAACTAAAAAACGGATGTTAAAAGCGTTGTCTATAGTAGTGTGTATTAATTCCCGCCAAAAAAGAAAGAACACAATTTCCTGTGACCTAGCACACTCCTTCTTTTGACATTTCAACGTGATGAACTGTCATTACCTCTCGCCAACGTAGGATGTCAAGAGCGGGCATGTTTGTTTTAGCGATTCGATTGCTTATAAGTTGCTTTTTAATAGTGATTTACGATATACGAAGTAAGTATGTGAGAGGAGTTATGTCTCGATTTATGTAAAAAGCAACTTATAAGCAATCGTAATGCTCAAACAAACATGCCTATATATACAGGATGGACCTCTCCTTTTCTCTTCCCATCTTATTGTCTCCTCTTTAACCATTATATTAGATGAACATTTGAATGGTTTAAATCTGATATTTTGAAAAATAAATAAATTATCATATCAAATTGTTAAGTTATATCTTTGCCGCCAAATAGCTTTTGCCTTGTGTTTTAATTAGACACATCATCACTTAACCCCAATTAACCCCAGTTTGTTCAAGGTCAGCGTGGGATTAAGTTTGCAAAAAGGTCATCACGGAAACCGACTCTGCAACAGCCATTGAGCTAATCAACAAGAATGGCATTGACGAGGATCATGTTGACTGCGGAATTGCAAGAGAAGTTCATCCTCCCTTAGCACGAAATTGGGATGTTCGAAATTTCTCAGTTTCTAATTTCTTTTATGTTTATGATGTCGTGTCTTTTGGAAATTGGAAGTGAGATGTAATGCCATGCATGAACAAGATGGAATTAACATGAAATGAAAAAGAGCTCTGTATGTATACGACAGAAGATATTATGCATAAACAAAGATATTTCAAAGACTAGTGTTAAAAAGAAATATTTAAAAAATGTATATTATGCAAACTAGTCTTGGCTTGAATTGGAATCCTCATTTTCTTGTATACTTGATTAGATCTACTTGAAAATTCTATTTGATCTTATAAAATTTTTTTATACGGTAAGATTATTTTATACATGTTTTAAGAAATAGGATTAAGGTGAAATTTTGTCATGAAAATAACCACTCAGAAATGCTACGTATCTAGAAGCTTTTCTTTTTTTCTTTTTTTTCAAATAAAGAGTATTTTTGCTCTAGAAGTAACTAAATTAAAACATAGCAATCTTTCCTTTTGCAGTTAAAAATGTTAACTTTTAACAATAGTTTTTTAATGGTAAGCTAAATTCGCTCCTTTTTTTAATACTTTTAAGACGAAATTGTTTCTTAAAAACTTCCAGATATCCAATACTCCTGAGTGGTTACTTTTAGGGTCACCTTAGCTCTTTAAGAAAATAGAAACAAGAAATAGAATATTGAAGAAGTGTAAAGAAGAATGAACTTCAATCAACCATCGAAGATCCAAATTGAAATGGAAAAAAAAAAAAAATCTAGAAAAACAGTACTAGCAACAGAATGCTGGTTTACCTTAGACCTTAGAGCAATAGAGTTTGTGCAAAGGACAATTTTATATGAGGGATTTGGAGGGAGGGAGGGAAAATTTTTACAAGTTAGATTTAGAAAAATCAGAAAAATAGAGTTATAAAATTTTAATAAAGAGAATATGTAAGATAAAAGAGTAAGAAACATTAATTAAAAAATTTTAATCATAATTTTTTCATTTTTTTAAAAAATCAGACTCAAAAATTTTGTCCCACCCCTCCTTTGGTACAAAACAGCCTCTCATGAGGTAGTTAATTTCCCTATGAGGACTCTTTCATCCTTCATACCTAATTAAATCACAAGTTAAGACCACACACTCAGAGACATATAGATTTTAGGGTCATTATTAATAACTAGCTAGGCGGCTAATCCAACTAACTAATTAATGACCTTGCGAATCCAAGCTTCTAACAAGAATTTTTATCCAATAGCAAAACAGAACGTTTTAATTAGATGTTGGGAAAATCAAAAGCGCGTGGTCCATTTAGGGGGAGAGGGGCCTCTCCACTTCCCTTACCTTCCATTTCCCTCCACTTCTTTATTCTCACTATTAGATTAACTCTAAACAGTTGAGATTCAATATTCTATACAAATTAAAAATTATACATAGAATACTTTAACAAAAATATAAAGATATGAACAGTTATATCAAATTTTAATGATTTAAATGTATTTATATACATTTTTATTATTTAATATTATAATGATATTTTTATAGAATATTAAATCTCAACCATTCAGAGTTAATCTGACGGTGTGAAAAAAGAAATGGAAAGAAGTGGATGGTAAAGGAAATGGAGAGGCTCATCTTCCCCATTTAGGAGCTTATGACAGAACATATTTTAAGCATAAACTAGTTTTTCTTTATATAATGAAAAGTATGAACTAATTATACTGCGCCACTTTTAATGCTCACACCAAATTCCCTATTTGCAGCGGCCTAAGCAAAGGATTTCATGAAAAATCATTATCATATAAGCCCTTTGATTTGCAGATCATATAACATAATATTATACTCCATCTGGTGTTAAATATAAGATAAAGTTGATTTTTTTTGGAGAGATTAAACAAATTAAATAAGTTATTTAATCATATCGTATATTATGTATCCTTAAATTATATATCAATTTATTAGTTAAACTAATTAGTTTGGGGGAAAAAAATAAAAATTTAAATACTTTAAAATAATTTAATTAGCTTCCTTAATCTTTCTAAAAAAGTCAACTTTCTGTTATATTTAGGATGAACCAATTTTTTTCCTTTAATTTCTAGGAAAAACATGGCCACTTTTAAGGCTCAGACTAATCCATATCCGCGCAGCTACCAAACTAAGGTTTTTTTTTCATGGAAATAATCATATCCATGCGCAAACTTTTCAAGGGCTTAAACCTTTCTCGACCAAGCAGTTCTCAATATATGATAAAAGATTTAAACAAAGGTTCCGGGGAAAAAAACGAGATGATATTTTCAATATGTTGAATAAGGAATATTAAAAAATTATATAGCTAAACAAGGCCCGGTTTCAATTGAGTTACCAATTACTTTTTTTTTTTTGAAGAAAAGAGAATTTTATTCATAAGTAAAATGATGCATAAAAAAGGCCCCATCAGTTAATCTAATGATAAATTCTATTGGAAAAATCAATTTAAATGATTAATTTATTTTATATTTTTAACAGAAACGAAGAAGTAATCAAGATTCAAATTTAATTAATTATTTTTCTTTTTATAATTTAAATTTTGATAATTGTTTTATAAAAGATCAAATACGAATCATTCAATTCTTAATCTAATTGTTATAAAGATTTAATTTATACCTGTTACACACACTGCACAATATTTACAAAAGGAAATTAAATTGATCTCTATGGATCGAAGTTGACAGGGCGGTGGAACCCAATTTCGACCGCAAGACCATTAGAATGACTTTTATAATTGGTCAAGAAAATAAAATACAAGGAATTAATGAGAAATAAATCTTTTGAATTAAATGTAAGGAATAGATTAAAGACTCAATTTGGCCTTACGAACAAAAAGAGTTTTTTTTTGGGCAAAAAAAAGAAGTATTGTCGGTAATATTGTGGATCTATAAATAGCTGTTAGTGCTGCGCCCATACATTCACAAGGTCGCCATGGGAGTGATGATGAAGAAGATGAAGTCATTTGCTTCTGTTATGGCAATCACACTGCTCTTACTCACCATCTTCTTCAACCTCGCTTCAACAGATTTCAAACTCGGTACCACTCCTCTTCCTTCCTTCCTTCATTTTAACGTTTTCCCGCAAGCTAGCTAAACACACACACTATATCCGGTTTTAAATATACGATTCAGTTAATTTTTTAAGGAGATTAAGGAAGTTAAATAAATTATTTTAAAGTATCTATATTTATCATTTTGTTTCCAAACTAACCAGTCTGACTTATAAACTGATATATAATCTAATGATACACAATATATATTACAATTAAGTAATTTATTTAACTTTTTTAATCTCTTAAAAAAAAAATCAATTTGGTCATATATTTATTACCGGATGGAGGGAGTATGTATATATATGTACGTGCCCAGTATATTAATATTTTGTTCGATTTATATCTTGAGTTACGTTGCAGGACGGAAACTTACGCAGGACTATGACGAGCCTCCTCCTCCTGACTATGACGAGCCTCCTCCTGAAGGAGACGACCGTCCTATTGACGGCGGAGATAGCCCTCCGGGATACGGAGGATACAACACTCCCTACTCTTCCTCAAAACCATAGTTATGAATCATAAGTCATAACTACTTATGTGTTTATCTTATATATATGTGCCTGTTTGGACCTCTCTAAAATATAACTTCAAAATAAACGGATCCAAATAAGCACAGTGTGTCCATAGTTTAATTATGGTGTCCAGAAGGTAGTTGAGAACCCTATATCTCTATCTTTATCATCACGTCTCCATGTTTTTGTACTCTACCCTGTTTAATAATTACTTTCTTTTCGGTCCTATTTATAAGTAACTTTTTCTTTTATGAGATTGATCATTTTTATAAGCAATTTTCATTTTGTGTCTAAAAATATAAGCCTTCTTTTCCTATTTTTTCCTTGTTAAATACACCCACCAGTCCACAATATAGGGCATTTGTAGAATAATTAATGCTTATTTTTCAGTTTTGTCCCTATAATTAATGCTCATTTCCAATTTGCCCACTCAATAAATTTTCAAACATATTTTCCAACAAGGGTAAAAGTGGAAAAAAATTTCCATTTAGGACATATTTATTGAGTTCATTTTCATTTCTCGTTTCCTTTGAATTAGTTGAAGTGTCATATATTGTGGATCAAAGGGAGTACATGATCTATAATTAATTATCACACACACCAAGAGTTATATTTATGAGAGTGAGTGAAAGAGACTAGGTGAATGAAGTCAACAAAGCATTGGGAAAATGTATGCTCCCTCTGGTCCTTATTATAAAGCACCACCTAACAAGTGCATTTGGTCCTTTTTATAAGGCACTTGTTTGTTTCCAAAGAGTATTAAATATTTTTTTCATGTATGCCCACAATTAATAAGGATAGTGGATGAGAGTAATAATTAATATGATATTAGAATTTAGTGGAATTAGTAGGGATAATATTGGAAATTACTTAAATTTTAGGACAAATTTAATGACTTTAATTGTTTTTATTGGTTTGTGAGAATTGTTAGTTGGTGTCTCATAATAAGGACCATAAGGAGTATTTTATTATCTCTCATACTTTTTATACATTCTCTCTCCTATATCTTTTCATAAATAGGGGTATTTATGGAAAAAATATGATATTTTTGACACACTTATTACTTTTAATTAACTGCCAGTTCGTTTTGCACAATAAAAAAGAAAATTGCTTATAAATAGGATCGGAGGGAGTAATTTTTACTACCTCCGTTGTTCCCACTGTTTTACTTATTGTTCTAATTAAGCTTATTAATTGCTAGTCCTGGCTTATTAAATACTAGTGCCTTTTTTTTCTTGAAGAAATTTGGGATTTCTAATGAGAAAGGCCAAGCATTAACTAAGGCTAAATATGAACAATAGAATTACATTTTTGCTACAAATTTAAAATTGAATGTCTGGATCAAAACCATTGATCGAGTCCATGATGGAAATTAAATTAAAGCTCATACCAAAATCCCTATTTCATTTGCAGCGACCCAAGCAAAAGGATTTCATGAAAATCATCGATCATCATATATATTATGCATGTCCACTCCCAAAGCGCAAACCAGAATCTACACACACACACACACACACACACACAATCCCTATTAGGGAGAGCAATTTCCTCTCCATTAAACCGCAAGGTTGAAGCTTTGCCGGAACGTTAGAAAATTCTAAGGATATATAACAGATTAATTATATTGTTAAAAAAAATAACAGATTAATTATAATGCTGTTCAGTAAAATAATGAGCCTTGTAATTTCCTTGTACGTAGCTGGTGGAATGTAGCCAATGGCACCCTTCAGCCCTAGAGTGGTGGACTGGACTCCACTGAATTCATCTCCAACTTAAACTATCATATTTTCATCCTAAACATTTATTAGAGATATGAAATGTAACTGATAGCTGCTGAACACGGCCCAGCTAATGAGGCAACTGGATCAAAAAGTATTGATCCCCACTTCTCTTATTTATATACAATCATAACAATGTATCTTACAAAAGAAACAAACAAGAAACACATATATCACTGCACTCACTGGGCTTGTACTCTAGGCCCATTAACTAAGCCTATTAACCTATATATATCTAACACCCCCTCCAAGTTGGGGGCTCAAATAAGTTCAAAGTGCCGAACTTGGAAAGCAGTCGACCATAATCTTCACTCCCATGTGGTTTAGTAAACATATCAGCGAGTTGATGTTTAGAAGGTACATGTTGCAAACTAATGGTACCCTGTTGAAGCTTCTCACAGACGGAGTGGCAATCTATCTAATATGCTTCGTCCACTCATGAAATACGGGATTAGAAGCAATGCAAATGGCTAATTTACTATCATAGAAAACAGAAGCTGATTCAATGGTTTTGAGACCCAAATCCTTTAACAAACGCGTCAGCCACACAAGTTTAGACACCGCTATTCCCAAGGCGCGATACTCTGCCTCTACAGAAGACTTGGAGACTGTGTGTTGCTTCTTGGATCTCCAACAGATGGGAGAACCCCCAAAACGAATGAAGTAACTAGTGACTGACCTCCTAATATCCGCGTATGTTGCCCAATCAGAATCAATGTAACATTCAACTTGAGTTCTTCCCATGACAGCCAAAAGAACACCTAGTCCCAGCTTCCCTTTCAAATATCTCACGACCCGAACTGCCACTGCCATGTGAGATCTTCTTGGTGCACTCATGAATTGACTCAACGTCTACATAGCAAAGCAAATATCAGGCCGAGTAGTTGTTAGATATAATAACCTACCTACCAACCGACGATATGTAGAAGGATCAGCCAATAAAGGGTCTTCTTGATTGAAAGATTTGCATTTTCGTTTCTATTTGGATCTTCTTCCTTTCATGGCTATTGTGCCTACTGCATTCAAGCGTACATGCCTTTCCATGGGGACTTGTAGAGGCTTTGCCCCACTTAATCCTACATCAGAAATGAGATCTAGAGTATATTTTCGTTGACTAAGGACTATACCTTTAGGAGATCTTGCTAATTCTAATCCTAGAAAATATCTAAGTGGCCCCAAGTCTTTAATTCGAAAGTGATGATGCAGATATGACTTCAATTCATTAATGTGACTAATGTTATTCCCAACTATGACAAGATCATCAACATAAGCTAATACCAAAAGTGTATCTCCTTTATTTTGCTTAATGAATAATGAGTAGTCATATTTACTTTGCCTAAATTAAACCTCCCTTGAATTAAAGTTTCTGTGATCTTGACATTCCATTGACGAGAAGTTTGTTTGAGTCCATACATCTAACAGTAACAAAGGGCAGTTTTACAATCTAAGTAACTAAAAATTATATTTATTCCGGCCAACAAGAAAAACTTTATTGCTTGTGACTTTAGTCCACCTTGTTTGACGTTTCAACGTTATGCCATTATCTTTTGAACGTAGGAATATATGAGATGGAATAGAAATAAAATGAAAAATTGCTCGATTTAAGACAAAGGATTACACTTAAAAATAGATTTCCACTACTTGTGCTTTGAAGTTATATGGAATATTAAAAAAAACAATACACAATCGAAACTAGGGTGGCTTGAATTGAGGTCCTAATTTTTTTTCTTCTATACTCCTCTCATCCTATTTATAAGGGAGATAGAGAAGTGTGTTTGTCCTTTATTTATTTATTTATTTTTGTGTTATTGTGAGGGCCCAAGGCCCATGTAAAAACAAAAACCTACACTATCCCTTCATTTCCCTCTATCCACGTGGCTTCCCCAGCATGCTCCCCACTAATAAATGAAATCTGAGATAAAAAAAGGGTAAACAGTACTTTTGGTCCCTCAAGTTTGGCTGAGTTTGGGTTTTGGTCCCTGAGGTTTCAAAGTTTGGGTTTTAGTCCCTGTAGTTTGGGCCGTTTTAGCCGTTGGTCCCTGAAGATTTAAAAGGACTTGCTCAGGGTTTAAACATCGTTAAATCGTCGTACGTGGCTTTAACATCGTCAAAAGAGCTGATGTGTCATGCCTATTAGACAGGTGATGTGGCAATTATAATATATTATAATATATTGTTTTATAAAAATAAAAAAATGGCACAGCACCCCCCAAAGTGAACAGAACCGAAACGAAACTAAAGGTGAAAGGAGAAATCGAGAAAGGAAAGGGGGAAAGGCTAGGGCAAGCTTCCAAGAGGCCGGCTGTCTGTTGCCAGACCAAAGAAAAGGGGGAACGGGTTGGGCGAGGTTGGAGGAAGTTGAACGAAGGTGGTCGTCTGTTGCGGTGCGACGGAGTGTGCGTTTGTGTGCGGCAGTGATGCCTTCTTCTAGTCGGTCGTCTGGTTCAAACAGGAAGGGAAGAACAGCGGGTGAAACGTGCAGATGTGGGGATGAAGTTGTAGTTCTCACTTCATGGATAGAGCAAAACTATGGTAGGAGGTTTGTTAAGTGTCCAAATTTTAAGGTTAGTGGATGAGGTGTGAACTCCTAATTCGAATCTAGAGTCAAAAAAGTAGCAATCTTTTAATAAAATTTGATATATTCTGCCAAAGTCAAAATGCTGATGCTTAATTGTAATTATTCGGATATTTCATTGAACACCGAGTGCTTGAAATGTTTGGTCGTGTATAAAAATCAATATGTTAGAAGTTCTGATATTCTGGTGCTTTTGGATGGTTTTCGTAGCTCTATGAATCTATTGTCTTTATGACTTGAGGCTCTTAAAATTTGGTGAGACATGCTCTCAGTTTTGCCCTTTTGTATTAGAGTGGCTTTTAGTGAATATATGAAGTTGTAGATGGTTATTTTTCCTCATTCCAGTCATTGATTGATGAGATGAAAATTATGAATTAAATTTCAGATATTAATGAACTGCCTTTTCTGAAATTTATGATTGTTTGCAAAACAATTAGACTATGGAATTGTCTTCAAAATTGAATACCTGCTAGCTTTTGTGTTTATTCCTTAATATTGTGCTCTCTCAAAATTTAGTTAGTGAGTTGATATCTATCTCATTGGAGTTCCCTATAAATGTAAATGTTGCCATGTGGTATAATGATCTTCTCTCCTACCAAAGGAAAAATTATGGATAGAACTATTCTAGCTGTACTTATTCCATATTCATGTCTGCTCAGGTCTAAATTCAGCTGTTATTTGTTGTGGTTTTTATTCCTTAATACTATGTTATCTCTGAGTTAGTGATTGCCTACTAGCTGATTGTTGTGGCTTGGCTTCTCCTGTAGTGAATTGGGATGCAACTATTGGTGAATATATGACCTTTCTCTGACCAAATAGAAAAGGGACACAACTGATGTAGCTGCTCACCTTGTTTACATGCATTTACCTTAGTTCTAGTTTCTTGGGAAATTGAACTTCAGTAAAATGTGGCAGTTGGTTTATATGGATTAGATAAAACAGTAGCCACGTAAATTGTTTTTGGAGGGATCATCAGGTCGATTAGCTAGATGGTTTAAGATGTTAACTAGTATGTGAATCTTGATTGTTGTGTGTTTTTGAAGCCTTATATGCTGTTGATTTCATCAGGGCGGTGACCCTATGGTGTACTCCTGTGCTGTTTTGTAGAATTCTTGGAGACTTTTGAATACTTGGATACTTTCGTAATGTTAAATAAATCTGCTAGACAGATAGATCATTATTTTTTGTGCTTCACAAACATGTTGGGGATGCAACTACTTTGATTGGATTGATAGACCAATCTAGAATCCAATTGTAGAGGAGTTAAAGAAGATGAAGAAAGACAATATTGAATTGAGAAGGAGGTTGAAGTTTGTGAAAGGGATCTTATTTGTAGTGGCCTTTATGAATGTTTGTTTGATATGGAAAGTTATAATTTTCAATGTATGAAGTTTGTTTATGTAATGGCCTTTGTAGAAGATCACTTCTTTTTGCTGATTGGCTGAAGGCTATGTAATGGCTAAGTTATGTTTGACATTGTAAACCTTAATGACAGCTAATCAATATTTTCACCTCTAATATTTTGCACATCTATCAGAGGGCTAATCGTGACTTCTCTGTAGACTGCAATATTGTGGTGCCTTCCTTTTGCTGTAATGTTGAACTGTAATATTGCTGAACTTCATAAATGATTGGTGGGTCAGCAATAGCAATCTAAAGCCACCATGAAATTGGGCTTAACTTTTCTGGTTGTGTGAAAAGCTTCACATTCTTTTTGAAAGTCAAGTAAACTTCTAATTTTCTTTCTTTTATTTTTTGGTTTTGCATTTTATCTCATTATTTTTTTTGGGCATACTAAAAACAATTATGATTAATGAATTAGCTATATTAAAGCTGAAAACAATCTCTAACAACTGAACATCAAGCTCATTCCCATTAATATAATTGACCTCCACAACACACATATGTAAATATACATGCATTTAATTAACTACTATTATACAGTACAACTATTTTTGCAAACTAAACTCCAACATAAGAAAGCACCGACAACTATTTCTATAAGTAATCACGCAAAGCAAAACACTTACTTTGGTGGCAATGTTATACAACAAAAGCATGAAGAACAGCGGTTATTCCCAATGAACGCTGAACTTCATACATGATAGATTAAAAAAAAAATTGCCACCGTGCTGAATTTCATAACCTTAAAGCCACAATGAACGCTGAACTTCATAACATTAAAGCCACAATCTTAAACCATGGTAACAACATCAAAAGCTGTGGTACTCCAAACAAAAAGCCACAATGGACAGCATTATATACAGATATCATTACAAGCCACAATTTTCATAGGTGCTGTGGTACTCCAAACAAAAGCTGCATGATTATACCAAAAGCTTTTGCTCTTACAAATGCAAGTAATAATTATACCAAATGCTTATACAGAGATCATTACAAGCAAAAGTTTGAGCCATGAACAAAATGTCAAGTTTGATTGCCTCCCGGAGGAGTTGCATGGATTGACTCTTGTGTGGAAGAATGTTGAATGACTTGTTGTCCCGGATGTCTTTTGTTCACCTTTACTTGCTTGCTTGAAGTAGCATTACTTGCTTGCTTGCAAGACCTTCGATTGTGTCCTTGCTTATGACAGTTGGAACATGTGACAAGTGTATTTGCTCTTTTCTCCTTCAAAGTTCCCTTTATGTCTTCATCTACTCCTCTTTTCCTTTTCTTTTGTGGTCGTCCTGGATGTTTGTGAAATGTTGGAGGATCAAGTGCTTCACCATCAGCTTTCTCCCACATTTTCTCTCCATTGATAGGCTCAATTACCGGGGAGTAAGAAGCCACAAAAGATTGCAAAGTTAAGTACTTGTCAACATACTCATGTGGATCCTCCCTCTTAAGGTATATGCACGCAAGTGCATGTCTTTAACATAAAAAATAAATAAAAAAACAGTCAGTATAATCCAATAAAAATAAATAAAAACAATTCATACACTTTGAAGAAGCTACTTGCATGGGATACCATTCAATTGCCACAAAAAACATGAGCACCTTCTAGCGGTAAGATCAACTTGAAACTTATGCATATGAAGTGAAACCTCATAACGATTATCACCCGCATATCTTACTTCCCACTTTTGACATTCTTGAATTTCTTTTTCTAATCTTTTACGAGGACGTGGGCACACGATCCCCTTGTCACGGTACTTCTCTGCCTTCACGCGATTTTCAGCAAATGTCGTCATTAGATACGTTCGGATCCAATCAAGCATACTCACAATGGGAAGCTCTCTTGCCTCTAACAGTCTTCCATTGAATGACTCTGTAATGTTATTGGTCACCATGTCGCATTTGGAAGTCTCATAGAAGTGTGACTTTGCCCAACATGTCGGAGGAATTGCTAATAAATACTCATATGCTCCGGTTGAAACAGCCTTCAACTCATTCATCCGTTCTTTCCATTCACTCTTAACGGTTGCCTTTACAGCACGAAGAATTAAGTCACGAACCACAAGTCCTCCTCCAAATTTGGCTTTGATATTTGCATATAAATGCCGAATGCAAAATCTATGTTCGACACCTTCAAGTAGCTCTTCAAATGTAGGAATAAGACCCTACATGTAATGAAACACATGCTACTGATTAAAATTATATTTTATGCATACAATGGGAGAATAAATTAAACAAGATTGCATTAAATGACAGCACGCCAGAGACCAGAAAAATACTGATATGAATTACTATATCTCACATGCATAGAGTTCATATATGAATTACTATATCTCACATGATATGAAATACTGATATGAATTACTGATATGAAAAAATACTGAATGGACAGACACGCCAGAGACCAAAAAAAATACTGATATGAAATACTGATATGAATTACTGATATCTCACATGCATTAAATGGACAAAAACTAAAAGTAACATTAAATTTTGTCTCAACGACTGAACAGAGACCAACAAAATTGAGTAAATGGACAAAAACTGAAAGTAACTTGAAATATTATATTATATTATTCTTCAAAATTGCATAACAGTAAACATAACTAACAGAACATATTTCCTTTCTTTTCAATGGGGCATAATTATAACACCAGTGATGTTACTAGTGGGAACAATGAATGGAAGAGATAAATTGATCAGCTTGGCTGTGGGTTTATCTAATAAAATTTTGAAGATCCATTCCTTTCAGATTTTACTAGAAACTGCTGGTGCCAACTTAATCCAGTATTTAAGGTATAAAATCTGTAAATTGTCTAGTTTAAATGCTAGAGTTCAGAAACTTAATATTATGTCATTGACACTAAAATCCAAAAAATGAAGAACAAAGTAGATTTTTCTTATGAGAACATAACTATATACAATTCTTGGATATGTACCACTCCCTTTTGTTGCTTCAAAAAAAATAACTAATGAAGCATTAGGGATGAAGAATCACTCTTCTACTTTCTCATCCTAGATTGAGACAGCAAGCTGAAGATATTTGAAAGTTTGCCGATAATTCAAGAAACCCATGAACCAGAAATCAAAGTTATTCACAATCTCTATTTCTAAGTACTTTTGTGAAGCCTTCTTCTCACTTTTACTCTGATTGACACATTTTATATTTTCAAGTGGAATCAAGACCAGCAAATGAGAAATAAATTTGAAGATTTATATCAGGAAAGATTGATTAAAGAACTCTGGAAACTGAACCTTAAAAAATATTATATTATACCTTTTGCAGGTCAGATATAAACACCCAACTTCTTTCTCTCATTGTGCCAATATCAGTAAATAAATTTAGTAAAAACCATGTCTAAGAGTCTCTGTTCTCTCCCTCAACAACAGCCCAAGCTAATGGAAAGTACTGGTCATTAGCATCACGGCCCACTGCCACCAATAGTATTCCCCCATACGGCCCCTTCAAAAAACACCTATCCAACCCAATAATAGGTCTGCATCCAGCTAAGAAACCTTGTTTCACAGCACCAATACACTCATAGAGTCTTCTAAATATAAGAGGGCGATCTATATATGGTTGATCAGTAACCAATACAAAGCTAGTGTCAGGGTTACACTTTCTCACTTCATTGCAATAATCTCTTAACTTATGATATTGCTCCTTATAATCACCCACAATCATTACCTTCGCCCTTTTCCTTGCCTTGTATGCCTTCCACACAGAGACATCAACCATGTAGTGCTCCCTTACTGCTGCAATTACATCTGCCAACTTCAAGTTCTTGTTGATCCTCATAATGTTAACTATTTTCTCTGAAATCCACTTGTACAAAGCATTCTTCCCCTTTATCGACACCCCACATGTGTGTTTTGAGTAAAGTGTCTTCAACCTATATGTTACGTCACCACCGCTTCCTTTACTTACAAATGCTAACCATTTGCATTCCTTATGTGCACACTGTACTCTGCATCTAACCTTATCATTCTTTATGAACTTTATTTCATACCTATTTAGCAATGCATGTTCTCTGACTGCACATTTAAATTATTGAAGTGAAGTGAACTCCATCCCCAATTCAAATTCAAACTCTTTGCACATCTCTGAGGGGTTATATCTAGGGTGTTTTTCTGCAACTACTATCTCATCCCCATCATCACACATTCCATCAATTTCCTCAATCTCCTCAGATTCATAATCAGACAACAAAGCTAAAATATCCTCCTCTCTCACCTCAACCATCGCTCTTTGCTCTTCTACCTCAGGCTTTCTTATTGATTGTAGACTACCAACAACTTCATCTAAAATATCATCTACACCAACATCAACATACTGCCTAAAATTGTCGTCATCTACATTTTCTTCATCACTATCCTCAAACTCCGATAGCCAATCCACTGAGCCTTTATCACTCTCATCCACCGCACTACTATCACTGCTATCTTTTTGTAAATCCATAGTTCACCTATGAAAAACATAATAACTTATAAAAGTAATGAAAAACAGAGCACACATCTTTAGAAAATAACTACTATACTAATATATATCAGCAGAAGTATAAATGTTCCTCCCTCCCGTTAGTGAATAAATCAAACCAAACGACCAAATACTTGAAACCAAACGATAAATTATACAAAAATTTCTCCTTCCCATTCATCTATTTCAACACTTGACTACTTACTATCACAGAGCAACTTGTGTTTTGCAACGCCATCGGTACCAAGAACAAGAAGCTCCTTACCTTTCAAACACGAGACTGACGACGACACTCAAGCTGTGCCCTTGACTCCACCGTCGACGACAGCGATCACCCGTCCGGCGACGGCCATGTTGGACTTCTCCAGTTGTGGGTTCGCTTTAACCTAAAGCTTCCCCTTTTCGTTGACAGTTGAGCAACTCAGATTCAGTTGGATACTGCGTTACGTTTCGGTTATGTTCGCTTTGGGGGGTGCTGTGCCATTTTTTTATTTTTATAAAACAATATATTATAATATATTATAATTGCCACATCACCTGTCTAATAGGCATGACACATCAGCTCTTTTGACGGTGTTAGAGCCACGTAGGACGATTTAACGGTGTTTAAACCCTGAGCAAGTCCTTTTAAATCTTCAGGGACCAACGGCCAAAACGGCCCAAACTATAGGGACCAAAACCCAAACTTTGAAACCTCAGGGACCAAAACCAAACTCGGCCAAACTTGAGGGACCAAATGTACTGTTTACCCTAAAAAAACATTTATGAAGATAGCACTATTAAGTAACCTCTCCAATCCTATTTATAAGTAACTTTCTCTCTTATATGGTTGGTCCCTTTAATAAGAAACTTTCACTTTTTGTCTGAAAATATAAGCTTCTTTTTCCTATTTTACCCTTATTAAATACTCATTATCTCTAATACTTTTTATCTATTCTCTCTTCTATGCTTTTTTCATAAATAGAGGCATATATGGAAAAAAACATGGCATTTTTGACACACTTATTGTTTTTAACTATTAGTTCATTTTACGCAATCAAGGAGAAAGTTGCTTATAAATAGGACCAGAGAGAGTATTAATAGAATGTGGTTTACCTTATTAGAGAGTAATAGAGTCTGTGCAAACGACAGTTTTAAATGTTTAAATGCAACAAGCAGAGGGAGATCAGACTGAAGAGGGTAAAAAACAAATCATATGAGTCATTGCTTTTGATCACTGAAAATCATGTCAGTTTGATGCATGTGGGTTATAGGTGGTGCCCTCCATTATTCTTATGTATGCACTAATGTACTTATAAGCTGTATCACTTTTGCATTAAATAATGCTAACACTATCAATGTATATGGGCTATCAGTGTGTATGGGCTAGACTCCATGCCCAATGACTTGTAACTAAGTAGCTAGCTTATGTTTGGGATAACTTATTTTTGACTTATAAGTGTTTTTCAAATAAGTTGAGATAAAACTCCTTTCACATACTTACCTCAATTGTATACCGTAAATCATGATTTAAAAGTACTTATAAATTAAAATTAAGCTATCCCAAAAAAACACTAAGTTGTTATGGTTGATATAGCCACTTAGTTAGTATATAGCCAGTAGCCACTGTAATATGTAAACCCTAATTGAGATCAATGAAATAAACTCCAAATTACTCTTCTTCTCAGTTTCTCTCTTTCTTTCTCTATTATGCTTTAGTCTGATATGCAAGCATGGTATCAGAGCTATAGCAGGTGACTTCGATCCATTTCTTTGTTTCTTGTAGTTTTGATCTTCAATTTGTTTTTCTACTAGATATAATAGAATGTCGATTTCAGCTGGATCTAGTTTTATTTGTGATAACTCACAAGCCCTTGTTGCTGCACCACGATTCTTTGCTAACAAAAAGATAACAGTGAAACTCGACAACCACAACTTTTTTACGTGTAAACAGCCAGTGTAACTCATGTCAAAGAAACATCGGTTGCTTGGATTTCTTGATGGTACAGTTCTAGTTCCTCTGGCCACGATTTGCAGTAATGATGGTTAACTAGTTCCCAATCCAGCATTTGAAGACTTTGATGTGCAAGATTCCTTACTTGTATCTGGGCTTCTATCTTCTATCAGTTCGTCTATCTTACATGAACTAGTGGGATACAACACATCGGTTCAGATTTGGTCTAGACTTGAGCAGTTGTTTTCTTCTCGCTTCGAATCCAAAATTCTATCATACCATAATCAACTGACAAATCAAAAAAAGGTAGAATTACCTATGCGTGATTATTTGGCCACAATCAAGTCCATATGTGATCATCTTGCAATACTAGGGCATAAAATACCTAATTCTGATCATATCTCTTATATTCTTAATAGACTAATAGCTAAGTATGAGCTATAATTGTAGTTATTAATAGTGCTTATGGTAGTTTCTCTCTCCCCAAAATTCATACGATGCTGGTTGATGATGAAACTTGGCAAAAGAATTTTATACAAACTGTTTCTGCTCAAGAGAATATCATTCATTCATCTTTTATTAAACCTGATGACAATGATGAACAAGTTTTTAATGCTGCGTATAATACCAGTTTTAGTTGTAACAGAGGTGGTCCTTCGCATTATAATCAACGAGCTCCTTTTTTTTGTCGTGGATGAGGACGGAATACGTCACCTACCACATCCTCTAGGCCAACTTGTCAAATATGCCACAAGATAGGACACACTAGTGATCACTGCTATATTCAGTATGATTATAATTCGAATTTTTCTCATAATCATACTGCTACTTCTCCTAATGGTCCTACTAGTGCATATCATGTGTACAATATTAGTCTTATTAGTGGTGTTGATTATGGATCTAGCATAGGAAAATCTCCAGTTGGAGCCTCTACGTCTACATCTTCAACTCAACAACCTGCTTCTGTTGTGGCTCTTCCTCTGACTCTAATACTGTACTTGCTTCAGTTCCACAGATTACATATGATCCAATTCCAAATGATCAAGTATACCTAGCATCTCCTTCTATGGTGAATACTGACACTGCGTGGTACATTGGTTCTAGTACAACTCAACATGTGGCACTCACACCTGCTGTTCTTCAGTAAAATTTGCCTTATAGTGGTAGTGCTATCGTTGAAGTAGGTAATGGTCATCCATTACCTATTACTACAATTGGTTCTTCTATTTTAAATGCCACTAAACCTTTATATTTGCATAATGTGTCATGTGTTCCTGCCATGACAAACAATCTCACGTCCATTACAAAGTTTACTAAGAAAAACCATGTATCTATTGAGTATTTTCCTGATGCATGTGTTGTTAAGGACTTGCAGGCCCGTATGACTTTGGCGTATGGTACTAAAGCCTCTGGCATGTACAAGTACACTGGGCACTCATTGAAGAGTCATACATCAAATTGTGGCACATGCTATTCAATCAATACTAGTGAGACTTTAGTCCTATGGCATCATAGATTAAGACATCCCTCCATTGAGGTTACTAACAAAGTTTTACCTTTGAATAATGTAACTTTACCTAAGGATAGTGATTGGTCCTTATGTCAGGCTTGCCAATTAGGAAAAAGCCACAAACTACCTTTTGTACCTTCTACTACAATCTATAATAAACCATTTCAATTGGTTATAGTTGATATGTGGGGTCTAACACCTCGACTCATCTAGTTATACTTACTATATTGCTGTTATCGATGCAAAAAGTCATTTTGTGTGGCTTTATCTTCTGAAGCATAAGTTTGATACTCTACAAGCCTTTAAGAGTTTCATATCCAAGGTCGAAGTTCAGTTTCACTACAAAATTGAACAATTTTAGTCAAATAATGGTGGAGAATTTCAAGCATTCTCACCTTTCTTGGACTCATATGGTATTGAACAGCTTTTTTCTTGCCCTTATATGTTTGAACAAAATGGTTTATTAGAGAGACGACATAGGCAAATTGTTGAAACTGCTTTAACTTTACTTGCACAAGCATATTTGCCTCTTTATTATTGGCCGCATGCTTTTACCTCTGCTGTTTTCCTTATTAATAGATTACCATCTCAACCTCTACATGGTCTTATACCATTTGAAAAATTGCATGGCCAAAAACCTGATTATTCTATGTTGAAAGTCTTTAGTTGCAAATGCTATCCCTGGATCCGACCTTATCAGGTGAATAAGTTAACCTATCAGTCTACACCATGTATTTTTCTTGGTTACAGCACTCAACACAAGGGATACAAGTGTTCAGACTCTAAGACAAGATGGTTGTATATTTTCTGGCATGTTCTTTTTGATGAATGTACATTTCCCACTCAAACTCAAGACAATGTTCATAACTTGCCATCTTCTTCTCCTGACATTGTTTCTTCTTTACATCCGATGCCTTCTCAACTTCCCAAACCTCATGTACCTCCACCTACCGCAGATCTGTCTTCTATAGATTTGTCTACCATACCCTCACTACATCCTACCATAAATCCTCCCATTTCATCTACAAGTATTTCTGACATAACACCTGACCTTGACCTTAAGTCCATACCTGCCCAGCCACCTTCCATTCCCACCCTTAATAGCAACAATCATCCAATGGTTACTAGGTCCAAAGTTGGCATTTTTAAACCCAAAGTTTACATGATAGCTTCTATCCAACCTAATTGTCCTATCATGATTCATGAAGCCTTAACCAAACCTGAGTGGAAGGCTGCAGCAGAAGAAGAGTTCAATGCCCTTATTAGCTTAAAACCTGGGAGCTTATAGCATGCCATATGATGGAAAAGTTGTGGGGTGCAAGTGGATTTTAAAAAACAAGTCTAATGCAGATGGTGTACTAATAAAGCAAAAGGCAAGCTTGTGGCTAAGGGGTTTGCTCAAGAAGCAAGTTTGAACTATAGTGATACCTTTAGTACCCGATTGTTAAATCATCAACTGTCAAAATCTTGATTACCTTGGCTGTCACTAGGAGTTGGAAAATTCGTCACAATAATGCATTTCTTAATGGAGATTTAGCAAAGGAAATGTTCGTGGAACAACCACCAGGATTTAACAAGGATCCTTCTCTAGTTTGCAAGTTGCAAAAGGCCTTATATGGGCTTAAACAAGCTCCTAGAGCTTGGTTCTATAAGCTGAAAGATACTTTGTGCCATCCAGGTTTTATTCAAACAAAATTAGATGCTTGCTTATTTATCCGCTTAACTAGTACCAAACTTTTGTCCTTACTAGTTTATGTCAATGATATGATATTAACAGGCAGTGATACACAAGACATCACACAGTTAATAGCATCAATGGGTTCTCACTTTGCCTTGAAAGATCTTGGTGAGGTATCATTCTTCGTGGGTATAGAGTTTCATTGCTCTCATATGGGTATGCATTTATCTCAAAAGAAATACATGATCGAACTGCTGCACAAGACTCGTATGCTTATGTCAAATGCTAAAGCAACTCCTATGTCCACTAAAAATAAATTTCATGATGTCAGTAGTCCCTTTTATTATGATCCTTTTGCATACAGAAATGTTGTTAAAGCTCTTCTGTATATCTGTCTTACTAGGCCTGATATAGCATTTGTGTGAATAAATTAGCTCAGTATATGCAGCAGCCGTGAGTGGTGCATTGGCAGGGTGTTAAGCGAGTTCTACGTTACTTAAATGGGACTCCTACTTTTGTCTTATTGATTCAACCAGCATGCAATTTAACTGTGCAAGCCTATGCTGATGCAAATTGGGGTTCTTCTAAAGAAGATAGGCGTTCAACAAGTGGTTATTTTACCTATCTTGGACCAAATCCTATCAAGTGGACATCAAGAAAATAACCAGTTGTTTCCCGAGGCACCACAGAGGCAGAATATAGAAGTTTCGCAGATTCCGTATCTGATGTTATTTGGCTTCTGGCTATCCTAAAGGAGATGCATATTGAGACTATTGGCGTTCCTTTAGAGTTGAATATGTACCAGTTGCAGAACAAGTAGCAGATATTCTAACCAAGGCTTTACCTTCTACATTATTTTCTGACTTTCGTACTAGGTTGCGTGTACTTCCTATTGAAATCATGTATTCCTAGACATTAGCTACCTACTGTTTCTTTTGCAATCAACGGGGATATCAATATATATGGGCTATCAGTGTGTATGGGCTGTACTCCAGGCCCAATGACTTTTAACTAAGTAGCTAAGTATGATGGTTGTTATAGCCACTTAATTAGTATACAACCACTGTAATACTTGTACCAAAAAAAAACCCACTGTAATACTTGAGCCCTAATCGAGATCAATGGAATAAACTCTAAATTACTCTTCTTCTCAGTTTCATTCTTTCTTTCTCTATTATGCTTTAATCTGATATGCAAGCAAACACTTCGATGTTTTCCGTGGCGTATTTGATATGGTGCTTTGTGCCAGTGCCACTGGTTCCAGACAAGCTTCAAAGTGAGAAAGTACTCTTGAAAATGCAGAAAGCTGAAATGCTCTCAGAAGTAAGCATAGAGAGGGAGGTTGTTTATTAATCTATTCTGCTTGCAACAATAATTTAAGTATAGTATGATCTCTTTCTCTCTCACACAACCATACACAAGTATATATAATCATTCTAGATTGTTGAAGACATATATGCATGCAAAATTAATAAATTTTAAGACTTTTATGTTTATTATATATAATATATAAATATTCATAAATAAAGTGGGTAAGAAGTTTTTGTCAATACTGACAATAGAAATTGAAGTGATCGATCCAAGTGGAAGAGTTTAAGGTTAGACGATAAAAGCATGAGATCCAGAAGCATTTTTATTTACCAGAAGGACACTGACACAGTTAATATATGCTCCTCCAAATAAGAAACTTTATTTTTGACTGATAATAATTGGAAGATAGGGGATAATATAGCAGTGGACCCGTCGAACTTCATGGGATTCTCCGGTTTAGGTTTTATTAAAGTTTATTGTACATGTTAATAAAGCAGACACGTTGTACAAGAAAAGCAAGAGATATAAGGCTTGTTTGGGTTAAAAAGTCCTTTCACATATGAAGGCAAAAAAAAAAAGTCCTTTCACATAAGTTGAGGTAAAACCTCTCTCACATAGTTACCTTGTAAACTGTAAATTACATTGGAAAAACAGTTTCTACTGCTAATCCAAAGAGGCACATAACACTACAAAAAAACACAGAATTTCATTCCGTCGCTAATCTCTCCCTAATTCCTCATAAATTCCGTCACTAAAATTAGCAACGGAATTTAGGGACGGAATTTTTCCTTCACTAAATTAGTGATGAAATCACATTTCGTCGCTAAATTCCGCCATTAATCCATCTCTAATTCCATCACTAAAATTAGTGACGAAATAGAGACAAAATCACATTCCGTCGCTAAATTCCGTCTCTAATTTCGTCACTAAAAATTAGCGACGGAATTTTGTCGTCACTAATTTAGAGACGGAATAGCATTCCGTCGCTAAATTCCATCACTAATCCGTCGCTAAATTCCATCACTAAAAATTAGTGACGGAATTTTTCCATCACTAATTTCCATCACAAATAATTAATTTTTTCAATAATTATATTTTTTTATAATTATAAATTTGTTAAATAATTTAAATTTTAAAGTATTATAAATTTATAATATAAATATTAAAATAAATAAATAAAATTATTAATTCAAATTTATTTTTGAAATTGAAATTATAATATAATATATTTGAATTTTTAATAATATTATATACAAATAAAAATAAAATTTTATAAATGCAAACAAAAAATAAAATATATCATAAAATGAATAAAAAAGATATTAATAATAAAAATTTAGGTAGAACATTTACATAAAATAAAATAAGAAAAATAAATTCAAATATTTAATAATAGATTAAATTTTGTATTTCTAATTTTGTTCGCAAAGCAAAATATATAGATATGATTTTGCATTTAAATTACACAGGTTCTTCTTAGCTCAACTAGCAAAGGCACTGGCACACGCGTGAGAGGTCAAGGCTTCGAATCCCAACTTGGTCACAAAATGCAACCAATTTGTGACTTGGACACACGACGCGCGATAGAGGGTGACACGTGGCACGCAATGAAGGGTGACACATGGCGGTTGACCGGGATATGTGGAGGGCGGAGGCGAGGTGGTGGCAGCTGACAAGAACATGTGGCCAGCGGTGGGTACACGTGGCGGCCGCCGGAGGGAGACATGTGGAGGCTCGTCATGAGGACATATGGCAAGTTAAATTATATAAAAAAAATATTTTGCAACGGATTAGAGATGGAAATTCTGTCGCTAATTAGTGAATTCCGTCTCTAATAGCGACGGAATTTTCTGTCGCTAATCCGTCTCAAATTAGCAACGGAATTTAAAATTCCATCCCTAATTAATTAGTTATGGTCTTTTTTACCGATGGAACAAATTCCGTCGCTAAACTAATTAGTGACAGAAATTCCGTTGCTAAATTCTATCGCTAATTTAATGTTTTTTTGTAGTGTAATTGAATAGTGAGCTACAAAGTAGTAGTAGTAAGTATATGATCCCAGAACTATTCACATCTCCCAAGTGTTGAAGATTTGCCGCCTAAGTAAACCGCAAGGATTCTGAAACAAGTTACAAGAACATTAGAAAATTTTAAGGATAAAAGATTATTGCCATTAAGAAAAATATTGGGCTTGCTAATTGGACCTGTGCTATTGAAACCTAGGACGGACTAGCCGGTTGAACTAAGCCATAAACCAGTGACCGAGCTAGCCGTTTGGCCATCCAACCCCCTGGGAATAACCTTGTGTGATATCCAGGACGAGGTTGATTTATTTTTGGTAATCTTGAATCTATATAAAACAACGGGCGTTTTAATATTTTTTGGGAAAAAATTAATAGGTTTTTTTTTTGTTTTGAGTGCGACTATGAATTTTTGAGTTTGACTATTTTGAGAAGTGAACTCCGATTTGTATTTGAGTTTGATTATTTGTGCTTTGATAACTATACATTATATACACACTAGGTATGTATTTGGATTAGTTTTTGGAGAATAGCTTTTACGATTTATAAGGTATGTATGTGAAAAGAGTTTTATCTCAATTTATAGAAACGGGTTTTTGAAATCACGGTTTGTGGCTTACCCAAACACACTAGGATGAAACACGGACTCCTTGGCAAAAATGACGTCGCTAGGATAAGTGGTTTTGTTCTTTTAGTTGTAGATGAATGAAGGGTGTTAATTAGGGAAAACGATGGGAAGTGTTGAACTATGGGTGATCCATTCTTGGTGGATTAGACTCAAGCCCAACAACCATTTGGTTGCCAATGAAAATAACAAAAAATATAGGGATAGAGATCGTGATATTCACGCTTTGTTGAGTGGGAGCAGTTGATCGTGGGTAGGCCTGAGCAAAACGCCCGCAACCCGCCGGTCCGCCCGCAACCCGCAGAATTTTCCCCGTTTAGGCCCGCCCGTATATGACCCGTAATGGGAAACGGGTTTCCCCGTACCTGTTTAAATATAATGGGCGAGTAACAGGTTTGGCCACGGGTAACCCGTTCCCGCCCGTTACCTGTTTGGCTGTATTTTTTTTTTTACGCGTCCGTCTCAGACTCTCAGTGTCTCACCCAATCCCCAATTCGCACAGACCCCCCCAAATCCCCAATTCGCACACACCTGACCTGACTGACACCACAGAGGCACAGACCACACCACACCAGCACGATGCTTCACTCCCTGTCTCCCCCGAGCCCGACAGACCCCCCAGGCGTTCAGACCCCCACTCCGCGCCGCACGACTGCACCACGCCCCGAGACCGAGTCCCCGATGGCCGAGACACTGCCGGCGATTCCCTGTGCGCCGCGATCCCACGACTTCCACTAACTCCCACATGGCCACACACCCACACTCAGTCGAGGTCCAACAGTCCCTCCGGCGGTCTGGCCCTCCCTGCTCCAATGCTTGCTCTCGAATCTCGATCGCTATCTGCCATCCCTTCTTCAGTGCTCCTTCTCGATCGCAATCACCCTGAGTCACAGACCTTGATTTCAAAACGGTGGGAGCCCTGAACGGTAGACGCACGCACTCACTCTCACTCTCACGGCCCCAACCTCGCTCTCATTCCTAGTTCCCAATTCCCATCGGCAAGAGCTAAAATCTGTAAAGGTTTTCTTGAATTCCAGAACGTTTAGAAGTGATATGTTCATCTGTTTGAGGCGTTTTGCTAGAACACTTGTTAGATTTGCAAGTTTTTTGGCCTTATTTTGTGAAGATATAATGCTTTGTTCTGTTTCAAGCCTGACTCGATTTTATGTTTGCTATGCTGTGTTCAATGTTTGATTTTATTATATTCATTGATATCCAGTTTGCTGTGTTCAATGTTTGATTTTATTATATTGCTCAATAATATGCTAGAACACTTGTTGATGTGTTCGTTGCTGTGTTCTGTGAAGATACAAGCTTTAAGTTTATGAATCCGCGGTGCTCAAGCTCAGTTGCAATCTTAGTTTTTTTTTCCTTGATCCTGAACTTTTCTAGTCAAGAATCTCAGCTCAGTGTGATATTTTCAACCCAAAAAAAAAAATTTCAGGTTTTCTTCATGGGTTGCCCCGGTACCCGTTTATAAAACCTGTTTAACCCGTACCCGTTTTTTAACGGGTTAAACGAGTAGGGACACGACGGGCACCCCGTACCAGTGTAAAGATAAACGGGCGGGCTGCGGGTTGGGCCGTGGGGCAGCCCCGCCCGCCCATTGCACAGCCCTAATCGTGGGTGTGGTGTTTCACGAGTTTTATGTATGCATTTAAAACTAAAACTTCTGGGAACTCGAGTTTTATGAATGCACATAAAACTCCTAAGTTCATTTAGAGGAGAACATCTTTTCGCCCAAAAATACACAAACCTCTGCATGTTGAAGGCCAAAAAAAAAATCTATCCATATTGTAATTGAGTGTCATGTGAGCTCTTTCTCCTCGTCCTATCTATAGTATATTTGTTGTACGTCTATAGCCGTGTTTGACTGTGATTCTATTTAATATGAATATTCGAGATATATAGTATACCCGATTCCATATTCTACACCCTATAAGAGAATGTGGTTTAACTTAGACTAATAGTCTCGGCAAAGTAAAGTATTTATAATCTTAGTAAATTATTGAACATTTCAAAGTGATGTCATTATCTTTTAGAAATGGGATTTGAATGTGATAATGAGATGGAATTGACATGAATTGATGGTCGACCCCCTCTCCCTCCTCTTGAAGATCCTATTGGAGGATTCATCAAGAGCTAAAAATTAACAAATATAAAAATTATATCTTATACATTTAAAATTAAGAGTAACTCTCCAAATATATATGTCTTATATTAAGCACTGAAGGGAGTAGTATTATTGTGATACCCTCAACTCTGTGCCGTAGCCCGATAAAGTCTAACATAATTAACTTGATTTGAACATCAATGAACTCCACTTTCTCTTGTTTAATTAAAATGCTTATTATTAATTACAGACAAGTTAGAAGTCAACAATTGTGAATGAAATATTTGTTTACTCAATTTTATCACTCTTGCACGTTTTCTTGATGATACTCACATTCAAGATCATATGGTGCAATTACTTTATTTTTTCCTTATAAAATTATACAAATGCTTCATAATATGGATTATTATTCACAACTCCCAAACAAATTGGTTAACTCAAATATAACTAAACACTGGTAATTAATATAGGATGTCATCACTCATCCTTTGACTAAGCACATGATCATGTCGGTGAAAAATTGGTCCCCATCGATCGGAATTGATGACGGGGTGGAGGGAACCAGTTTCCACCATAAGACCGTTAGGATACAGTTAGCAGGAAGTGAATTGTTTGCATTTTATAATTGTTTTAAGAAAATAAAACATGAGGAGGAAATAAAGACTCAATTTGGGCTCTCGAACAAGGAGAATGAAAAAAGAAAAGAAAAGTGTTGTTGATAACGCGAGTCTATAAATAGTGGTTATTGCTGCCCACACATCTGCAAGTTGTCACCATGGGAGTGATGAAGATGAAGTCATATACTTGTATTATGGTGGCAATAACAATGTTCTAACTCACCATCTTTTGCAACCAGGCTTCTGTAGATTTCAAACTCGGTACCACTCCTCTTTCTTCTTTCCTTCCCCTATATTTAGATGGAGAGAAAATTAGGAAGGAAAGAATACTAGAAGGGAAAACTCTTAAAAATAGTAAATTTTTTTACCATGAAAATTTTCTTTCCTAGTATTTCCTCCTCCCTATTTTTTCTCCATTTAAACGTAGAATTCATGTTATCGCTGTCACTCAAGGTATATATGTAGCTACCTAGTATAATATTTTGTAATTTTAGTTATATATTGAGTACAGGGAGAAACTTTTGAACTTTTACAGCCCTCTTATTCCTGGGGATACAGCCCTCCCCAAGGATATGGAGGATACTACCCTCCAAAAGGATATAGCCCTCCTGGAGGATATGAAGGATACAGCCCACCCGATGGATACGACCCTCCAAAAAGATACAGCCTGCCCAAAGGATATGGAGGATACAGCCCTCCCGGACGGTACAAAGGAGGATGTTGGGGGGGGGGGACGTGGAGGAGGTGGTAGAGGATACAATCTTCCCTACTCTTCCTCAAACCATATAGTTATTAAGTATATACAAGTCATAACTACTTCTATTGTAATCCTGTGGTTTAGCTTATGTATGTGTCCTATGTCTACCTTTCTAAGTTTTCATGCCCCGCGCGCGCACATCAAACCTTTTGGATACGTTTTTAGTTTTTGTACTCCACGCATGTTTCTGTACCCTACCCACTGGCAGTGGCCACTCATGTTTAATAATTAATACTAACTCCACTCCCATTGTTCTACTAATTGTTCAAAGTTTCAATTATTACTACTCCTCCTTATTAAATAATTTTTTAAAAGTTAATATGCAAGTCTTATAGTTTTATCTGATTTTTAATCAGATTCTGATCATTTCATTTAACTGATAAAAAAAAATTAAAAAGACCTGATTACAAAAGTAAGTGAAACCATATATTAGAATTTGATAGAAAGGAAAAAAAAAAACAAACTAGATGAACGTGATGAAAAATTAAGTGAACTACAAAGATTTGATAAAATGAATAAAGAAACTACATAGACCTGATTAAAAAATAAAGTGAAATTATAAGGATTTGCATACTAATTTTTTCTATTTTTTATTATTCTCTTGAAATATCATTACCACATTCATTAGACTAGAAATTTAATAAAGTTTGAAAAAGAAATTTGGGATTTATTATAATGAGAAAGGTAGTTAACCGTTAACTATAAGGCTATAATTCAATATGAACGATAAAATTACATTTTGCTACAGATCTATACAATGCTTGGATGAAAATCATGAGTCCATGATGGAATTTTAAATAAATTTAAAACCTGACGAGCTCATTGAGCACATAGCAAACAGAATTTTTATCCAGCAGCTAAAGAGAAGGTTTTGACTTTTGATTAGATGGAAAAATCAAGAGGGCATGGTCCGTATTTAGGAGAGCTTATAACACAGCATACTTTGAGCACAGCAACGTCCGAAACTAGTTTTTCTTTTCTCTAATGAAAAGTATGCTTTTACTGCCACTTTTAAAGCTCATACCAAAATCCCGATTTGCAGCGACCTAAACAAAGGATTTCATGAAAATGTGCGCGCATATATATATATATATCACTCCCAAAGTACAAACCTCCATAGCTAAATGATGAAACGTAAGAGAGAGAGAGAGAGAGAGAGAGAGAGAGAGAGAGAGAGAGAGAGTGTGTGTGTGTGTGTGTGTGTGTGACGCCCATATATTAGAGGAATCACTTTGTCTAGGATCAGTGGTTCCATGTTGAGAAATCCTCTTAACTCGCTGTTCACATAGCCGAGTTTGAACTCGAACAAGGGCTTGCACGCACTGAAGAGTAGATTTTGCTCTTTTGCAAGATCTTCATTCTGAAACAAGTTACAAGAACTTTAGAAAATTTTAAGGACAACAGATTAATAATGTTGTCCACTAAAATATTGAGCCTTGTAATAATTTCCTTGAGTAGTGGGCTGGACTCCATTAACTTCTGGAAAAGAAGCATTGCTAGTCCAAGATCTCCAACTTAAGCCACTACTATAAAAAGTATAATTTACGACACTAATTAATGACTGTTTTCAAATAACAATAGTAGAAAATCACGTCATGGCAATGGGCTAACGTTTCAATGACTGTTATTGAGAAAACAGTCATTGAAACTTAACATTCAACGAATGTTATGCTTAACAATCGTTGAAAAGAGGTCTTTCAACGACTGTTAATCATAACAGTCGTTGAAAGAGATGTTTCAACTACTGTTAATGAAAACGGTCGTTGAATCTTGCTTTCAACAATTGTTTTCATTAACAGTGGTTGAAACAACCGAAAAAAAACACCCCAGTGCGCGCTTCTTGTTCTTACTTTCCCTTTCCCACCCCCTATCCGACATTACAGTGCTATGAAACTCCCTTCGACCTAACTCGCATCCACTAAATTTCTGTTTGGTCTCTTGAGTGTGCTCTAAATTCTCCTTGGGTCTCTCAGATATCATTATCCGGCCCCCTCTTCGCCCTGTCAATTGACTCTCTATCGAATCCTACCTCTCCGCCGCTCTCGCGCTTCCAGCTTCTCTGTCACATTCACGCATGCCACTCTCTTTGCATTAGAGAAATCTCGTGGGGAAGAAGCTCATAATTTGAAATTTGGTGGTGAAGTGGAAGAAATATCTGGTCTTGAGCACTTTAGAGCTGCAATTTCTTTACCAAGGTAACATTTCTAGGAAATCTTTTCTTTCTGCAGTGACGTTCTTTTGCTCAGTTAATTTATTTTGTGACTTTATTCTGCAGTGACTTTCTGTTGTCCATTTTGAAATTGAATCTGACTCGCAACGCAAACAATTATCACCATTTGTGAACTGTTATTGATTTTATATCTGCCTGTAGTTTTAGCTGCTATATATATATAGCAAGATTTGAGGTCAATGCAACTATATATATATATAGACGACACATATAGTCATATTCTTGCAAAACTTGTTTGATCAGCAAAAGTGGAGGAATCGAAATCTAAAGTAGTTTGGTGTTTGAAAATTACAATGTATGAAAGTTTCTCTTTTTTTCCCAATTGATGTGGCTGCTGTGGGGGAGTGGGTGCCTATGCTGAGGCTTAATAAACGTTTAGTATTATGTGGTGGTTTGTGGTGCAAGGATGATGGAAGTTCAAATAAGCTTAAAAATTTAAGTTTGATAAACTTGGCGAATTGGTTTGAATGCAAATGCTTAAAAGTTTATGATATCTTGTTTATAAATCACGATACTTACTTATTGAGTTATTTTGAATGACTTTCATTATGAGAAAAATTGAAATGTGGATGGGACACACACATACACACTGTAAGAACGAAAAGTCTTGGTGAAAGAGATATTATGGAAACTTTATATAAGTTACATTTAGAGTATTAAAATTTTGATATTATGAAATCTCAAAATGATTATTGTTTTCTTTTCTTGCTTATTAAACAACATTATTTTATATATGTATTTAAGTAATACGGTTATAAAGTTTGTGAGAGAAATGATATGGATTATGGATATTTTGTATCACAAGAAATGGCCGGCAATAATGGTGCTTCTTTGTCTGATTAATTCATACATATAGGTAGTGAGACAAGTGATAATCATGTTTATAAAGATTACCTCTCTGCTTGGGTTATTATTATAGGTTAATGATTCTCTTGAAGATATTTTTCCCCTAATATGTATACCTTTTTTGATTGATGAGAAGTCATTTGGCTTCTTTTGGTCACTATCTTGCTTTTGGGTTTTATAGTTGAGCTGGGTTGGATCAAAGTTGAGCTGTCATTGAGTGGGAACTCGAAATTAGACCAAAAACCGGAATGTTGTTTAGAAAATCGAATGGAGTTTGGGCCTAATCGAAAAGGGACTGAATAAAGTATAGAAAGGCTGATATTATTTAATCAATATTAATATCAATGTGGGATATAAAATTTATAATAATATTCTTAAAAAAGCTAATGAATAGGAGTTAACATTGCTCCCTTTGCTATGTTAATGAAGGTGATGAGCACGTTCACAATATAGGCTCTAGATACACTGTGCAATCAATATCCTTCTGCTAACTTGCTCAAGGTATTTACTGATCAATCTTCTCGTTTACTTCACCATACTTATTCAAGAGGTGAAAGGTGAAGTGGTGTTGTTTTCTGATGCTTGTAATGGTTTTGGGTTTGGTAAAGGTGAATATTCAAAAAAGCCCAACTGACTCTGAGTTTGGCTCCGTCGGTGGCTCCAGTCTCTTCTTTTTCCTGGTAATTCCCTGAATCCCCTCTAGTTTGTACATTTGTGGCTTGTTCTGTTATGTCTTTGTGGAGAAATTAGATTTGAATGCTTGCATATATTTCGTTCTGCGGTGGCATTAAGTATGTAGAAATTCCAAATTTGCAAAATCAACTTCATAAAGTTGAAATTTAGTTGATTAGTATGCAAACTCCATTGTGGGAGGCAAGATTCCACATGTAACACTAGAATCTAAAATAAGTAAGCCCATAAGCCTCTTGCTGCCTTTGATTTCTTTGATTGGGGGTGGTTTTTGAGTGAGAAGAGTAACTGAAAGTGAAGCTAATTTGGGGGGAAATTTAATCCATGTGACTTTATTAGCTAGATGGACTAACGTGAAAGAATTATATTTTAAATGATTATATATAAATAGTGTATTGTATTGTCATTGTTATTGTTAAATTTTGGGAGATAAAACATGATTAAAAGTGTTTTTGTTTAATGCCTCCATATGCTAAACAATTATTCTAGATGGTTAAGCCATAGTGCATGTTTGGGAAACCCATACACCGTGGTTTTATACCTTGTGGGACATGTTGCTGTATGTGAGGCTTATAGTTCCAAGGCTCTTAAATTTATTTGGGTAGACCTAATAGATAGTGATGTCAGAGGTCTGTGCTTGGTAATTGGGTTGTTTTTTGAATTTTTTGATGTCTTACTTTTTAGCACAAAAGATGGTAAAATTTTTAAACAATGAGCAAGGCATCCCTTTTCTTGATCCATATTCATATCATAATGACAATTGGTCTAAAATTGAGTATTGTTGAAAATAGCATAAGTGGTAGTAAAATGGATCACAGCTAGATGAATGCATTGAGAACTAGTGAAGAATATGAGAAAGGGGTGGAAGAGTTTATTTAATTTGCTAAAATGAATACGCCTAGTAAAAATGGGAAGTATTTTTATCCATATGTGAAGTGTTTAAATGAGAATCTACGGGATATTGATGATATAAGAGATCACTTAGTTTGTGATGGAATAAATCTTCGGTACATAAGGTGGATATAGCATGGTGAGGAAGTAACCGCTTGTGCGTCCCACGAGAAGGAAGTCTTGGAGGTTGGAGATGACGATAGAATAGAGAAAATGATTTATGATGTGGAGGTAGAATGTTTTGCTCAATCGCCTGTATATGATAGCGTGAGAAGTGATGCGGAGACACCTTTGTACCCTGGGTGTACTAAGTATACACGCTTGTCAGGTATTTTGCACTTGATCAACTTAAAGGCAACTTGTGGGTAGACTGATAGTAGTTTCACATTATTACTTGAACTATTGTGTGATATATTTCTAAAGGATAATGTACTTCCAAATTGTATGTATGAGGCCAAGAAAATCTTGTCTGCGATGGGTATGGAGTATAAAAAGATGCATGCTTGCCCTAATGATTGTGTATTGTACAATGAGTATGAAAGATTGAGTGAGTGTCCAAAATGTAACACTTCGAGATACAAAGTGAAGAAAGGTGTTGGGTATGGTGATGAGACAAGTAAGAAGCAACCTTTAAAGGTTTTATGGTATCTTCTAATCATTCCACGGTTCAAACGAATGTTTACTAATGCGAAAGAAGCAAAGAAGCTGAGATGGCATTATGATAATAGAGTATATGATGGAAAATACCTTCGACACCCGGCTGACTCTCCATAATGGAAGAAAGTAGATGAAATGTATCCTGGATTTGACAGCGAGCCTAGAAACCTTCGGCTTGGGCTTTGCACAGACGGAATCAATCCCTATGGTACTTTTAGTAGTACACATAGTGCATGGCCGGTTTTGCTAGTGATTTACAACTTACCTCCTTGGTTGTGTCTGAAATGTAAGTATATGATGCTTTATATGATGATTTCGGGACCAAAACAGCTAGGGAACGATATCGATGTCTTCTTGGCACCTTTGATAGAGGACTTGAGTGAGTGTCCAAAATGCTAAACAATTATTCTAGATGGTTAAGCCATAGTGATATAATGGTGCATTTAATAGTTCATCTGGTAAGGGAGGTAAGGCTATACGGCCCAATTTATCTAAGGTGGATGTTCCCTTTCGAGCGATGCATGAAGAACTTAAAAGGGTATTCTAAAAATCCTTATCAACCTGAAGCCTCAATTGTAGAAAGATATGTCGTTGAAAAGGCTATAACTTTTGCAAAGAATATCTATCAAGGTCAAAGGCCCAATCTCGTCATGAAAAGGGTACAAGTAAGGGAACACGAGGGCTTAAAGTGAAGAGTATGCGTCGTGAAGAGGTTTTGCAAGCACTCTTTTATATTTTGAATAATACGGAAGAAGTTTAGCTGTACTTAGCCGAGCACAAAAAGAGTTTAAAAGAGATATATCTAAGAAAAAATGACATGCAGATAGCTAATGAGCTAAACAAGACTTTCATAAAGTGGTTCAAGGATAAGATAGCACGTGAGACCAATGTATCTGAAACAATCAAATGGTTAGCTTGGGGGCCTTGTTTTGAGGTCATAACTTAGAGTGGCTTCGATATAAACGGGTATTCTTTATATACAAAAGCCCAAGATAACAGAAGTACTATGCAAAATAGTAGGGTGATAGTGGTACCCGAATCAATGCACTTTTCTAGTTCAAAAGACCAAAACCCCATTTTGGCATCCATGGTCTATTATGGAGTTATTGAAAACATATGGGAGATAAGCTACACTAAGTTGAGAGTTTCTTTATTCAAATGCAAGTGGGTTAACAATAATACTGTTGAAATAAATCAATTTGGATTTACCTCAGTTGATCTTGAAAGAGTCAGTTATAAAGATAAGTTATTCATTCTAGCAAGTCAGGCAAAGCAAGTGTTTTATGTCATTGATCCAACAAATAAAAAATTGTCTAATGTACTCCAAAGTAAAAAAATAGAAGGATGGTGATCCGAGTTTGAATCTTGACAACACACCACCTTTCACTACAAATTCGCTTATTCTATCTGAAGTGGAATTGGTAGATGATAATGAATATGCAACTAGAGTTGATCCTTCTGAAGGAATCTAGGAAAATACTTAAAGTAAGATTTTGAATTGTTTAAAGTATACATGTAATTTCAATTTACTTATCATATGTCATATTTATTTCTTAGTAAGATTTTGAATTGTTTAAAGTGTGCATGTAATTTCAATTTACTTATCATATGTCACATTTATTTCTTAGCAAGATCATGTCACATTCAAATTCGGGCGACTCTGTTGGCTCACCTGTTAAGAAAAAGGTTAGAGGAAGCACGAAGCTACTGTCGTTGGTCAAACGTTATGAGGAAGAACAAGCGAGGGTTCACGTGGATTTGATGCTGATTTAAAACCTATCGGCGAAGAGGGAGACAAGTTCATTAGCTACGGTAGCTTTTTGGGTTGGAGCAAAGTTAGCATTCTAATTCCTACCTGGAGGGAAGTTTCAAAGGAGACGAAGGCTATGATTTGGGATCAACTTTTGGTATGTAAAGTTGTATTGTTATCTCTATCTTTATTTCTATTTTTTCATATATAACTAATATATATTTTGTTTTTGTAGCAAACCTATGATGTTCCCAATACGAGGCTGATATACAAGCATTGGATGGGGGAAGTTCGTGCGCGATGGAAAGATTTCAAGTCCACCCTCACAACCAAGTACGTTCGAGGGCCAAGGAATCATAAGGATCCTTGCAAAGAGTATTCGTTTCTTTCTCCAAATGACTAGAGGTTGTTTGTGGCATCTCGGCAGGATCCCAATTTCTTGATACATTTTGTTCATCTTAGTGTTAAACATTTTAGTTGAACTTACTTGACATCGCTAACTCAGTTATCATTATTCTTTATTTATATAGAAATTGAGTCAAGCAAATAAAGAGAGGCACGCGAAAAACAATTATCCTCATTACATGTCGCGTGGGGGTTATCGCAAGCTCGAAAAGAAGATGATGCAGGCTGAATTATAAAAATTAGAGGAAGCAGCCCGAACGGATCTTAGTATTGTCGTGCAGGTGCCACCTCCTCCCCCGCGTCACAAAAAATGGAAAGCAGGGAGGATAAAGGGAGAAAAATATATAAATCCAGTCGTTGTTGATGTTGCTAAAAGGATTGTGAGTATTTAATAACAAGTATATTTAAGTGTGTTTCATTTTGCTAACAAAATTGCACGTAATTACTTTCTATTTATCTATTATATGCTGCAGGATGACCTTGAAGAGCAGAGCAACCAGGGTTCCTTCACTTAAACTGAAAGGATGAACATCTTAGCAACGACGCTTGGGAATCTAGATCACCCTGGTCAAGTTAGAGGGGAGTCAAGGGGAGTTGGTCTCTCTAAATACTTTGGACAAGGTTCACAAGCTTATGGACATGGTGAAATGAGTCAGGAGTTTATGGCCAGGTTTCGAGAGGAAATTCGAGCAGAGTTAGCGGTGCAAATAAGTCAATGACTTCGAGACGAGCTTAAAGAAGAGTTGTTGAGTGAGCTACGTGGTGAGATGAGTACGATGGTGTTGTCTCACATGTAAGGCGGGATGTGTAACATGGAGCCTAAATCTGAGGTTTGTAAATAACTTCATTTGATATAACATTGAGTTTTTCCTTACGTTATTTTAATTAATTCTTTCATTTCTCTTACTCAAGAATCCCCGGCCTTTCCCAGCACCAAAGGCAGTTACAATCTGCCAGAGGTTGGACATAGCGACCCTGGTCCTTCACTAAAGCCTGGAGAACCTTACACTATGTATTTGGAAGTCCCGTACCCGCGTGCTGTTGTTGATGATATTGTATACATGCGTGCCACCACCCACCATAATAACCAAATCTGGGATGATCAATGTAAGGTCAATGTCACAAGTGTTCGACTGGGGGAGGAAGGTGTAGCTGTCCCGTTCCCTGATGGTGAAGTTGCCAGACTAGGTCAAGCAACAGGATCTTTAATCTTGTGGCCTAGACATCTTGTTCAGACTGTGCCAATCCCTCCAATGGTAGGAAACACCTTACTTTTACTTGATCCTTGACATTCTACTTATAATCTTTATTTTGTGTCTTACTAAGAAAGAGATGACGTGACAAAATTTCCCTTTTTAGCACGACTGCAAAATATTCATCAAGACATAAACAAGGTCGACTTGCAGATGCCTTATGAGATTGTGGGTCGCAGAATCTCGTATAATTATGGACTTTGGAGGAGAGTTCCTATCTTTGGAGGAGATAGAGAGTTCCTATCTTTGGAGGAGATAGATGTTAGATGGGTCACATTTGCAATCATGTGAGTTTAGTTATAATTTTTAACTGTAATTAATGCACTGATATTTAGGGGTTTTAGGTTTCTACATTTACTGAGTCATTTCTTATTTCATTTATATGCTAGCTGCTTCCACAAATTGTGTGCCGAACGAGGGCTCGGCACTACATATGGCTTCTTATGTCCTGGCAATATGTCACGACATAATAACCAGAGGTTGGAAGATTGAATGAGCTATGTAGGCTATACAATAGGCGAGACTCAGCTGCCTTGTTATGTAGCACCAATTGTTGAAGGGCAAGTAACTTTATTTGATATATTTATACACGTCCACTTTGCTAAACAGTATCATGTTATCTAACCTCATTTTAATCTATATATGCATGTGATTATAGTTATCATTAGAGTCTATGTTCCTTATCCCTCGATCAACGTCATCTTTTGGTTTGACTCATTGGGTCGCAAGCCAGATGCAGATATCAAAAACATTTTTAACACGTAAGTAAATTTATTTGTCCGTCATTGATTTTTGATTTTACTCAATTTTTTTAATGTCTTTTGTTTATCATTTTAATTATTATAGTGCACTGAAGACATATTATATAATGGGTGGGAAGCGTGAAGGTAAAGGTGGTCCGACAAAGTGGTTCCAGCCAAACGTAAGTTCTTTACATTCAAGTTCTTCAATTGACTATTGCTTTACATAGGCCTTTATTCTTTTTTACCGTTTGCTTTTGATGTATAGTGTCCTCGGCAAGCAGGGAAAACTGAGTGCGACTTCTATGTTATACTATATATGTATAACATCATTTTCAGTGGCCTTACTACAAATTTTGAACAGGTGATCATTTTTTGATTCTCATCAATTGAATTTCAATTCTTTTCATGTGATTAAATTGTTAGTTATTTCATTCAATTTATTTATTTATGTTAACATATTCTCCATTTTGCGCACAAATTTTTGGTAATTAGGACCCCTACACAATCGAAGACATTAATTTGATCCGAGACCTGTTGTCAGGACATCTTCTATAACACATAGAGGGGTGATGATGTGTATAGGTTTTTTTACATAGTGCAGTGGTTTTGTACAGTGCTATATAAGTTTGCACATTCGAATACTTTTCCTAGTTTCTTATTTATGAGTATTTTGAATTTGTTAAGGCATTTTGCTTTACAGAGAACACTTTGGAAAATGATGATGAAGAATAGGGATTTCATGGAAGCATGTCATCATCTCTTTGGCCATATGCATGTCATGATTTACATTGAAAGTTGAAGTTTGCATATTGAAATAATGTTATGATGATATATGCGCTATATGTCATGATAGAAAAATTAACATGTGATTTTCACTTCTATGAGTAATAGGGGAAGCTAGAGAGTTAATCATGAGAGAATGGTTCATGGATCTGGTTTTTTCTTTCAAAGATAGCAATGTACAGGTTAGAGAACTCGTTAGGATAGGTTCATCTACAGTATGGAGGCAGCGAAGATGGAGCCGGTGGGAGGGGAGATTTGTAGTAGTATGGAGGCAATGGTGAAGGGGATGGAGCAAATGGGAACTTGTAGTAGTATGGATGCTGTGGTGAAGGGGATGGAGGAGGTGGGGACTTGTAGACATATGGTGGAGGAGCAGAGAGGGATGGTGTACGAGATGGACTTGGGGGAGACTTATAATAATATGGAGATAGCCCACCAATTGTCTGGGTTGTAAAGAGTAAAACGTTAAAAAAAAAAAAAGATACAACGACTGTTTTCCCTAAAACAGTCGTTATATCTCTCATACTATGATTGTTTAAAAACAATTATCTTTTCTCGAATTTTCAACGACCCTAACATAGACGTTCCCCTGAAAATAGTTGTCTAAAGGGCAAAAAAATGGTCGTTAAAAGTCCATTCTGTAGTAGTGAGCTATCATATTTCCTTCTAATTAATCATTTATTAGAGATATGGAATGTTACAAAGCGCAGTCTTATAATAATCTAACTAACGAAAATTTATAATTACTCCATGTAAAAAGGGTTAATATCATATTTAGTCCCTTAAATTTACCATCATTTTGGTTTTTATCTCTTAAATTTCAAACAGTTGGTTTTAATCCTTGTAGGGGCAAAATGATCTAAATTTTTATTGAGTTATAGAAATCAATATTTTAAACAAAATTAAATTTAAGGGACCAAAATCAAAATGAAGGCAAACTTAAAGGACTAAAGATTGTATTAACAGGAAAAAAAAAAAAAAACTCTATTGCTCGTGACTTAACCCGCCTTGTTTGACATTTCTACGTGATGCCATTATCTTTTGAACGAAGGAATTTATGAGATGAACAGGATGGAATAGACATGAAATGAACAATTTGCTCGATATAAACAAAATATTACAGTTAAACAAATACATTTTCAATACTTGTGCTTAGAAATTAGAAGTAATACCAAAAAAAATTATACACCTTATATCCTTAATATAAAACATATTTGGAAAGTTGATCTTAGTCATAAATAAAATACATAGTTTTTATATTTGTCAATCTTTTCCTAATTACTCATATTGCTCCCTCAACAATAATCAAGGAGAAAGAGAATAAGAGAATTAAGAGAGATGAATGGGGTATTCTAGATAATATATGTCATATTAACTAATTTAAATAATTTCATTAATCTAATCAAATTAAGTAAATATGTCTTATAGCGGGAGAAATACTATCAAAACTATTCTTGGTCTAAATTGAGGTCCTAATAGTTTCCTTTTATACTACTCGAATCCTATTTATAAAAGAGAGAGAATAGTTTTTTTGTCCTATTTATAAGTCACATTTATCATTAAATTTTTCATATGAATGTACTCCCTTTGATCCTAAATATAAAGTAAAGTTGACTTTTTTGAAAAGATTAAGAAATCTAATTAAATTACTTTAGAGTATTTATATATTTTTATTTTGTGCTTCAAATTAATTAGTTTAACTTATAAATTGATATATAATCTAAGGATACACAATATATGATATGATTAAGAAACTTATTTATCTTCCTTAATCTCTCCCAAAAAAAAAAGTCAACTATGTCTTAAATTTAGGACCGGAGGGAATATAATTTTACTCTTTATTTATTATTATGTACACTTTATTCTAATAAAGTACTATAGTGTATATATTAAATATAGGTAAAATTGAATAGTTGTTAACTTTCAAGGTATAGTTAATAAAACTCAAGGTTTTTCTTGGTTCTAGCAAAACATATTGAAAATCTCTTATAAATAGGATTAAAAGGGTATTCGATGAGATCTAACGATAAATATTAAATTCTATATATGTTAATATGTAAGAGATTCATTTGAATAATAATAAAAAGAACCAGAAAGAACCACATCCAAATTGAAAACAATAAAATAAAATCTAAAATCTGATTATAATTGCTTCATGCAAGAAGAAAAACATAATTTCTTATGCTCATCAAACCATGTTGACATTTCAACATGATGTCCGTGTCTTTTGGAATGATGCGATAAATAAGATGGAATTGACGTGAAATGCAAAGAGCTCTTTATCCAACAAAGGATTATGCATAAACAATGCAAATATGCAATAGAACCCGGACTGAATCGGGTGGTCCTGACTAGAAACCGGCTAACCGAGTTGTAGATCAGTCTGGTCCGGTCCCCTTTTTTTTTATGTTAAAAAAAATCAATTTTTTAAAATTTTTTTTTTAGAATTTCATATTAATAAGTCTAAAATCTTCAATTTCACACCGGTTTGATCCTAGGTTAATTTTGGTTTGACTCTGGTCTGACCTACTGACCCTTGACCCAATACTCCAGCTGGTTCAATAAAGGGTCCGGGTTTAATTACCTTGTGCATAAACTAAGATATTTCAAATACTAATGTCAAAAACTAGTATGAAAAAATTATTTTATGGAAATCAATGTAGGCCTGGCTTGAATAGAAATCCTTATTTTCTTGTATACTTGATTAGTTCTAATTGAAAAGTCTATTTGAACGTGTAAAATTCTTTTTTATGCAGGGCCGGCAACTTTATTTTATGCATGCTTTTTTTTAAAAAAAATTAACGCAAAAAATAGAATTGAAGAAGTGAATAAGATTGAACTTTAATCAACCATAGAAAATTATACTCAAACTGAAATGAAAAAATAAAAAATAAAAACCGTACTATTAATAGAATGTGGTTTTCCATAGCAATAACATATTTTGTTTCAGGCATTTGCTCATTTAATTTCACTAAAGAAGCAGCTATTTTCATTGTTACTGTGTCTACTGATAAAATTAAGCAATACAGTCCGTGCAAGGACATAGTTTTATAGTCTAAGTAACTAGTAATTATAAATACTTCAGACCTAAAAGGAAATCATATTTGTTAGTGTCAAGAGTCTAATCTAACCTTTTAGACATTTCAATGTGATGTCATTATCTTTGCAACTACCCAACCCGGTAGGAACGAACCCCACTTGTTAAAGTTCCATCTTCCATCAGGGCCAACGAACTGACAAACCCTTTCTTCCGGGTCAAGCAATGCGACTAAAAGGTTAGATTAGACTCTAACCTTTTAAAAGATTCGGGAAATAAACCCTCCGTCACTCTCGGGGAATGACACAGTTTGGTGGAGGAAATCTTCGGATGGGAATTTCAGTGTTAAATCTGCTTACTCCATGATCTATTCATCGCTGTCGGAACCTCCTGACACTATCTGGCAGAGTATCTGGAGATGGCCTCTTCCAGAGAAAGTCAAATACTTCATGTGGCAGTTGCTTCAAGAGAGAATTCCTACAAATTCTGTCAGAGCGAAGAGGGATGTGAGGATAAACAATCTGTGTCCCTTCGAGTGCTCTTGTGAGGAAACACCTATTCATATCATGAGAGACTGTGAGTTCGCAAGCAGTGTGTGGCATTCTTGTATTAACCCTTTATACTGTTCTGCTTTTTTCTCTGGTAATCTGCAGGTTTGGCTCAGATGGAACACTCAACATTCACCTGGCGGCCGTTCAATGATCAAGTGGCCCTGGCTAAGGGTCTTCGGTTCTCTCTGCTGGCTAATTTGGAAAAATAGGTGCAAACGAGCATTTGAAGGAACTAGTGACCGTCCACATCAAATTCTCCACAGAGGCATGCATTTTCTCCACGAAGAAATTGTGGCTGGTCAACTAAGGCACAAGATTTTCAGAATACCAGACAGAACCTCGGATAGATGGATCGCCCCACCTGCTGGTTTCATTCGGATCGACGTTGATGCTGCGGTAGACGAGCATAAGAATTCTGTAGTTGGAGGAGTGGTTCGTGACAGTTCAGGACATTGGATATGTGGGTTCCAACAAAATATTGGAATCACATTTGGTTCAACAGCTGCGGAGGTTCAAGCTATCAAAATTGGTCTACAACTATGCAAATCTCTGAACTATGCTAACATTCAGTTATTCTCGGATTCAACGGAAGCTCTTCAATTGCTACTTCACCCAACCAGTCATTTCCATCCTTTACAAGTTGAGATTGACGAAGTACGGGAGTTCATTTATAGGGACTGGGACTTACAGATTCATCATTCGCACAGAGAAGCCCTTAGATGTGCTGATTACTTAGCCAAAATGGCCCTTGACTCGAACAGCGATCTAACCATTTTGCACTACCCTCCAGATTTCTGTTCAACCCAAATGTTGGCTGATATTAGCTAACATTTGGTTCTATTTCCCTTGTACTCTAGCCTTGGTATCGGCTGTTTGTACTCCAGAGTTTACTCTGTCATTGTAATCGAAAAAAAAAAAAAGAAATGGTATTTGATACGATGAACGAGATATGGAATTGACATGAAATGAAAATTTTCTCAATACATGATAGAAGATTGCAATTAAACGAAGATATTTTCAGTTTGGTTAAAAAAAAACAAAGATATTTTCAAGATGTTGAAAAAGGGATGTTAAAAATATCGTATTTCCTAAACTAGGCTCGGTTTAAATTGAGATACTTACTTACTTATATATTTGATTAAACATAATGATAAATTCTATTTGAACATTTACGATCAATTTAAATGATAATTTTATTTTATCTCTTTTTTAATAGAAACGAAGAAGTAAACAAGATTCAACTTTAATCAACCACAGAAGATTCAAATTTTTAAAAAAATATATAACAATATCAGCTCTAAGCATGTTACGTAGGAGTCTGTGGAAAGGTCAATCTTATAATTTAATTAAAGCCACCTTTAGGACATTTAAACTTAATGGACGGAACCATCATAAAGTTGGTCTAACGGTATAAGACTTCGTTAGATTCTTCTAAATCTTAAGTTTGAGTCTTAGAGGAGATATGTGCAGGAGAGGGATAGATACGAACTCCGAACTGGATACTGGATAATAATATCAAATTCCAAGTAAAGTTAATTTTAAAAGACGAGCGATAAAGTTGATGGAACCAATTTTGGTGCTCAATCTAAGAAATTTGTAGTGAGATCTACATTGTTCAAATATAGTTTTAATGGTCCAAATTTAAAATTTTCAGGTAATGATTTTTAAATAATTAAATTTGATGAGAAGCAAGTCAGTATTCTAAAATTAAATTAAATATTTTGATATTATTTTCTCATAAAATAATTATAATTTTAAAGATTCTCTATAATAAATATCATTATTACTGTTAAGTGTTTCGCTCTAATTTTCTCAAAATAAAATATAAGGAAGTAAACCCAATTAAGAAGTAGGAAAAAAGAAAGAAAGAAAAGTGTTGTTGATAATGTGAGTGTCTACAAACAGTGCATCACAAGAAGATGAAGTGAGTGTTTGGAATAGTTTATTTTTAGAAAATAAGTACTTATTATGTAAGTTGAGACAAAACTCCTTTCACATACTTACCTCATATATCGTAAATCATGAATTATAAATACTTATAAATAAAAAATAAACTATTTAAAACGAAGAAGAAGTCACATGCTTGTATTATGGCGGGAATAACACTGCTTTTACTCGCCATCTTCTGCAACCTCACTTCTGCAGATTCCAAACTGGGTATCGCTACTCTTCCTTCCTTCCTTTTATCGCTTTCACTCAAGCTATGCAGGTTAACTGAATTTAATATATTACCTCTGATTCTTAATATATAAGTCTTCAGTTGAATTTTTTGTGATAAATTAAAGAAGTAAAATAAATTATTTTAATTTAGTTAAATATTTTTATTTAGTTTTCTAAACATCCCCAATAAAAAAAGTCAATGAACTTTTATATTAAGGATAGGAGGGAATATTTCCTTTACATTTAGCTTACACACGTGTATATAAGTGCAGGATGGAAACTTTCGGGGCCCTCCGTGCGAGTGGACCTACAGTGGCTGCCGTCTCCCCCATGGCTCAAAACCATAGTCATGAATCACAAGTCATAACTATGTTTAGCCTGTGTTTAAATGGAGTGAAAAATAAGAGAAAAATAGGAAGAGAAAATGCTAGGAGGGAAGAGTTGAGAAAAATTTACATTTTTTTTTTTGGAGTTTAGTATTCTTTCTGCTCTAATTTTCTTGTCATGTGTGTCCTTAGTTTATGGTGTGCAGAAGGGAGTTTAGGAGTATCCTATATCTACATAAATAATGGCCTTGTTAAATACGAGCATCTTTTTTAGAATAGTAATCGGCAAGTTTCTTTAGTTTTATATGATTTTTAATCAGATTTATGTAATTTTAGGTGACTAATAAAAAAAACTACTATTAGAATATTAATCCCCATTTGCAGAGACATAATTAAGCAAAGGATCTCATGAAAATCATCATCACCGCGTGTGTGTGTGTGAACTACCAAAGCGCAAACCAGAATCTATATATATGCAACGAAATATAATCCAAGGTTTTTCAGACCATACTACAAATAGTAATTAAAGCTCGAACCAACACGTGCAATGAGGTAATTCAAGTTTGTTTCTTTCATTTTCAGGAAAAACATCACATAATTTTAAAGCTCAGACTAATCCATATCCGTGCAAATCATATTATTCATACACCACTTTTGAACTCAAATTAAAAACATCACACACACACATATTATTCTATATATTCTGCTAGCAAGTAATAAGTATATAGTCATCAGCGCTCCAATTAACCTGATTTTCCATCTCTCTCACACACATAATAAGCGTATATAATTAATAAATTTTAATGAGCTATATGTAGTTTTAACTTTTATATATATGTGTTTGTGATTCTTATAGCCAGAAGAGTCTGCCTGATCGCTTGCAGCTTTTGTAAGGCCTCTCTCATGGTCAAGCGATTTGTGGGCATTTCAGCTGCACAAGACAAGCCAACTCTTATCACTGCAGCTACACACTCCTCTGCTTTGCGCTGGCACAGTGTCAAACTACTACTGCCTTCACTACGAAAACCACCTGTGCTTGACCTTTGTGTTGACCATTCAAAATCCTTAAAAAGCTTTGGATCAGCTGCCTCCAGTGTTAATTGTTTCTCATCCATGGCCAACGCAAACTTTTCAAGGCTTAAACCATCCTTGAACATCTCATCAGTTGGCTTTTTTCCAATGAACATCTCGAGCAGTAAAATCCCAAAACTATACACATCTCCAAAGGTTGAAGCTTTGCCACCTTGACCGTATTCTGTTACAAGTTACAACAACGTTAGAAAGTTTCAAGGATAACAGATTGATATATAATGCTGTTCGGTAAAATATTGAGCCTAATAATTTCGTTGTACCTGGTGGAATGTAGCCGATGGTACCCTTCAGTCCTAGAGTGACAGAGTCCAGTAAATCCTGAGCAAGAAGCCTTGCAAGTCCAAAATCTCCAACATGGGCCACCATAGTTTCATCTAATAACACGTTTCCAGGTTTCAGATCGCAATGGACTACTGGCGGGTCACAGTCATGGTGTAAATACTCCATAGCGTTAGCAACATCTATAGCAATATTCAATCTCTGCAAAAATGTCAAGGTGGGCCCTGATTCTTCGTCTACTGGATACAGCCACGTGTCCAAATTACCGTTGGTCATGAATTGCATAACCAAAGCCTTAAAATCATTACCTTTATTATCAATACTCTTGCAAGAAGTGATGAGCTTCACTAGGTTCCTATGCCTGACGTTCTTCAAAGCTTCACACTCTGCAACGAAACTCTGAGAAGCCTTGCTTAGTTTCAAGTCGAGTACTTTCACTGCAAGACTAGTTTCACGTTGGTTGACGCTGAACACACCTTTGTACACAAAGCCAAACCCACCGTTTCCTATCAAGTTCTCAGATGCAAAATTGTTTGTGGCAGTTCGAATATCAGAAAAGGATATACGTTGAGGAACTCTCATGAGAGGAGAAATTGAACAACTTGTTTTATCATCCTTCTTTCGGAAACATTTCATCCACACGAAGCAGAGGATGGAAACGCATAAAACAGAGGCCCCTGTAACTGCAAGTATGAGAGAGAGCAAGAATCTAGGGTTGTGCCTTTTACCTTTGACACATGGAAAGATGCCTAATCTTTCTGCAACTTCTTTGTCAGTACCACATAGCTTGCTGTTTCCTTGGAGGGTAAATTGCAGGGTAAGGTTCGTAAAAACACCTTTCTCGGGAACTTCCCCTTCCAAATGGTTGAAAGACAAATTCAAATCCACCATATATCCAAGCTTTTCCAGAGTTGATGGGATGGGACCTGTGAGGTTGTTTGACGATAAATCCAACGTTTCGAGTGACTCTAAGTTCCCCAAAGTACTAGGTATTGGACCACTAAAGTTGTTTGTTGACAATTGAAGCATCAGCAAGCTTGTGCAGCCATCTATTTCTTTTGGTATATATCCTGTCATAAGATTGTTAGACAAGTCCAAGTACTGAAGTTGCTGCATGGAGTTCACTTCAGAAGGGAGGGACCCGTGTAGGGTATTCCCTGCGAAGGACAAGATTGTTAAACCAGAAAGCCTAAAAATGCCCTCTGGTATGGTCCCATGAAACTTATTCATTTGAAGGTTCAAATAGTTCAGCCTTTGGCACTGTACAATTCTGGAGGGAATTCTGCCAAACAAGTTGTTATTGTGCAACGCGAGGATGGAAAGTTGAGTGAAATTACCAAACATGTCTGGGATTGCTCCAGATAACTGGTTTTTGTGCAGATCAAGTTTCACCAGTTTGTTCAATGATCCTATGTCTCCTGGTATCTCCCCAGTGAAATTATTTCCTTCAAGAGATAAGGACACAAGGTTTTGCAATTTTCCCATACCCTGAGGGATGCTTCCCCTGAATAGGTTATAGGATACACAAAATTGTTCTAGAGAGGTTGAAAGATTTGCTATAGTTTTTGGAAGCTCCCCTGCTAACTGATTAGAGTTGATCATCAGAATTTTCAGCTTAGGGCTATTTCTAAGGGAGTCAAAGAACTCAGAATTTATTGACGTGGTAGAAGAGAGACGATTATTACCAAGAGTTAGACTGGTGAGATTGCTCATGTTTTTGAACAAGGGAAGGTATCCATGAAATTCATTGCGAGAAAGATCGATTTCTTCGAGATTTGAAGCATTGAATATGGAAATAGGAATCACACCCCGAAATTTATTGTTTGCCAGATAGAGACCTTTGAGATTTGGAAGAGAATGGCCTATATGTTGTGGCAATTCTCCCGAAAGATTATTTTGTGTTACAGATAAGAAGGTCAACGAAGAGATGTTAAAGATAGAAATAGGGAAATCGCCGGAGAAATAGTTCTCAGAGAGTTGAAGCTGAGAAAGATTATGAAGATTTCCCAACTCAGCGGGAATCTCTCCAGAGAGATGGTTTCTTGCCAAGGAAAGAATATTGAGAGAGGATAAGTTTCCAAATTCAGGAGGGATTGTACCACTGAGATTGTTTGCAGCTAAATTGATGACATTAAGAAGAGAAAGATTGGAGAGCTCCAAAGGAAGATGGCCCTGGAATGCATTAAAGGAAAGATCAAGTGATTGTAAGGAAGTGAGGTTAAAGAGTGAAGAGGGTATAGTACCAGAAAGGCCTAGTTGTGTTAGCCTAAGAGATTGAACTCTGTTGGTGTTGTTGGAGCAGGAGACTCCAGGCCAAGAGCAGATGGAGGAATTAGAATTCCAGCTAGAAAGAGAATTCTTTGGGTCAGTAACTTGGGATTTGAATGAAAGAAGGGCATATTTGTCATCACAGAGGATGCCATGAAAGTGAAGGTGGAGGAAAAGGAGGAGGAATGAGAGAGGAAGGTAGTGTAATAATGTCGTCATATAAGGGTACGATAAGCTAAGCTTCTGATTCTGCATGCATGGCTCATCAATGGCGGAGACGATGCAGATATTTATAGATTGAAACAAGGCTCTGTTTCGGCATGTTGCTCTGACTGGTAAAAGTTGGGAAATTGTAACATCAAAAGTACAAGTTGGGATGGAAAATGCAAATCTGCAACTTTGGACTTGGATGCGGCACTACGTCCACGGTTAGGTCCACGTTATTGGCTTTGGCCCCCCAACTACTACTTTTTCCTACGGGGGCAGGGCAATTCCCATATAAAGTACAAGTTGGGATGGAAAATGCAAATCCGCGACTTTGATGGCGGCACTACGGTCCAGGGTCAGGTCCACGTTATAGGCTTTGGCGCCCCAACTAGTACTTTTTCCCACGGGGGCAGGGCAATTCCCATACATTTAAAAAGAAAAATTACATTCAGATTTGGATAAAAGGAAGAAGGTCTTTTAAAATTTTAAAATTATGTTCACAAATACCCGTTAACAAGTTTATGGGCATATCATTGACAAGTCCAACAATGCGTCGTTGACAAGTTTAAGGGCGTCTATTGGCAAGTTCAGGAGCATCCATTGGCAAGTTCATTTGTGTCTATTAACAAGTCTATGATTGGAATTTATTGCTAACATTCCCACAGGATTTTTTAGAAATTTTGAGATTTTAAGGGATGATTTTTTCATTTCTTCTCTTATTCGGAACCTAAATGTAATTTTCCCTATATTTAAGCATCATTGTAGAATTGCCACTTGATTGTTGTTTTTTTTTTTTTTTTTTTTGCGCTAAGCATAAGCATTGGTATTCTCCTTATTGGAGGCAATCATATTTAAAAGATTATCGAACACTAAATATAAATACTTCTCCCAATAAAGATTCAAACCTTGATTTGTCATATTGCGAGGAACTAATTCCTTCCGCTAGGGCCAAACACCATTAGTGAATTGCCCCCCAATAGTTAATACTACTCCTCATAGTATATATTAAGTATTCCCTCCCATTGTTTTTATAAGGAACATTCTTTCCTATAAAAGTATATTAAGGAATAGATTTTATTTGTCTAAAATTTTAAACTAGTTTTTCTATTTTTACTCTCATTAAATATATGTTATTTATGCTATGTAATAAATTTTCACTTAAAGGTCACTGGAAGTGAAAGAATAGTCGCTGTGGCGCCAAACCCATTTGGACAAAAGAGAGTACGCATTGATGAAGTACCTATAAATGTCAAAGTGTACACACACTTATAGTTTGGCGTGGAATTGGTCTCCTGGTGACTAATCAAGCAATAATGTAGAAATATATCCCAAGCTAAGTCAACGCATTGGTGATCATATGTGAGTCTATAAATAGCCCAATGCTTCAAGATCAAGTTATAGAAAGCAATAAGAAATATCCAATGGCAGTGATGATGAAGGATATGAAGTGTTCTGTTGTGGCAATAGTGCTTTTGTTACTCATCGTCTTCTGCAACCTCCTGCTGGTTTCTGCTAATCCCACCAAACTTGGTAATTCGTACGATCCCTTATTCATTAATTTAATTATTCTTGTTCATTGTTCTGCGGTGATCTCCATGACGATCTAACTAATATATACCTATTAATGGTGCAGAACCAAAACGCTCACAGGTTCTGGATCCACCTTCAGGGTACCCCACTTGGCCGGGCAAAGGAGGAGTATACCCAAGTCCAAAGCCATTTTAAGCGAAGCAGCAGCAGCAGCTGGCAGACGCTATATACACATACTACTTCCAGTCCTTAGCATTAAAAACTGAATTTTATATTAAGGATTGAAAGTAGTATATAACTAATAAATATCTCTATGCTTGTATCCCAATAATGCCATCTTCTTGTTTACTTTCTTGATTTGAAGATGGCAGCATTCAGTGCATTCAAAAAAAAAAAAAAGGTATATGCCGTGTGTCATGTCTCATTTTCGTGTAACTGCTCGGTTTCATTAATAAAATTTTAGGTATATTATTGCATGGTTTGTTGTCTTTACTATTCACAATTCAGCAATTCTGCATGGGATTATCTTAGTTCTTGATTTATTTATGCTTACACAACTACAAAATTAAAAAAGGAAGCAATATATCGATGTTTCATTATCATCCATGGCCATGCTGATGAGTTTAAATATCAATTAATTATACTCCTCCGGTTCTTAATATAAAAGTTACTTAATTAATTTGAGTAAATTAAGAAAATAAAATAAAATAATTAATCACTCCCTCCAGTCCTATATTATAATAACAACAACTAACCAAATCACATTGATCAAAATGCTAGTTAAAAGTAATAATTAAATGTATAAGATATTTTATATTTAAGACTAAAATTAACTCATCACTAGCTCTTATGTTAAGGATTAGAGGTAGTGTTACCATAATCTATTAGCTAGATTCACCCCCAATAGAATGAGAGACTAACAAGTGAAGAACTTTTGGCAATATAAGCTTGATGTCAAAAGAGGTTTAATTTTAGGCGTAACTGTCAAATACTTGAAATACTGTGAGAGGAAATGTAGGGTGTTTGACCAGGGATAATTTATTACTTATACAGTTTTATTTTATTGTTGATCCTTCTAAATAAATATAATTTTTAACATCCTCTATAATAAATATAGTTTCCTCAGCTGACACATTCGCTCTAATTTAATATTCCCAGGCCAAAACATAATTGCTTGGGACTTATCCCACCTTGTTCGACATTTCAACGTTAGATGTCATTGTTGTTTGAATGTAGGATGTTATGAGATGAGACAGAGAAGGAACAGGCATGAAATGGTGAATTTCCCGATAGAAGACAAAAAAGTTCAATTAAACAAAGATATTTCGAAGACTTACATTCAGAAGGAATGTCAAAAAATTATGTACTGTATCGAAATTAGGCTTGGTTTAAATTGAGGTCCTCATTTTCTTCCTCGATGGAAACCTGTTTACTATATATAATCAGTAGAGATGTTTTAAGAAAACAATTATAAATTTAAAGGATAAAATGGATCAAGATATTATATTTAAGACGAAAGCACCGTCTAACTCCTATATTTTGACAAGAGAGGATACAAATTAAAAAGATAGACTCAATTTGGGATGACGAACAAGGAGAATTAAAAAATAAGAAATAAAAGTGTTGTTGATGATGCATACGAGTCTATAAATAGCCCCCGTGCAAGGGTCACCATATCTGGGAGTGATGAAGATGATGACAGATGCTTCTATAATGGCAGTAACACTCATATTCCTCACCATATTCTGCAACCTCACTTCTGCAAATTTCAAACCCGGTATCACTACTCGTCCTTCCTTCATTTTATCACTATCACTCAAGCTATGTACATATATAGAGTATATATAATATTTCGTCACATACATATATATATTGAGTGTAGGACGGAAACTTTCTCAGACGTACGGCCCTACTATTCCTAAAGGATACAGTGGCCGCCCTACCGGAGTAAACTACATATGCCCCCCTCTTCCAACAGGACACCGCCCTCCCATAGGACACCACGCTCCCGGAGCATTGTGCCCTCCCCCCGCCTCCTCAAAACCATAGTTATGAATCATAAGTCATAATTACTTTTAATCTTTTGCTTGGGTGGAAAGAAACGTGAGAAGAAAATAAGAAAATAGGAGGAAGAGAATATTAGGAAGGAAAATTTTCAAAAATAGTAAAACAAAATTACTATTTTAAAGAATTTTCTCCAATTACTATTCTTTCATCCCTAGTTTTCTTCTCATTCAAACATATTGCTATGGTTTTGCTGTAATTCTTGTTTAGCTTATGGTTTCTAGAAGGTAGTTCAGTAACCTAAATCTGCCTTTCTCAGTTCTCACGCTGCGCGCGCGCACACATCAGAACCTTATGTGGATACTTTTCTTAATTAGATTTTGTACTCTCCAAGTTTCTGTACCCTACCCACACTGGCAGTGACCACTCCTGTTAAATAATTAATACCGCCTCAGATCCCACTGTTTTACTTATGCTTCCAAATATAAACTTAATTGGGATTTATAATGAGAAAGGCCGGCCATAAACTAAAGCTAACGCATATTTTTAATCCTTTAAGTTTATATGAGATATACTTTTGGTCTCTTAACTTTATAAAGTATACTTTTGATCTTATAATTCTAACATTGTTAATGTTATTAATGAAAAACGCTGACACAACAAACTCAAGCGATGATGAGTGTATATACTTAAGTTATAACTGTGTAATTAAATGTTATTAATCTTAAATTTTAAATATGTGTAAATTGAAAAAAATCTAAAAACCTAACGAAGCATATCAATATCAAAACCTCAATTGTATTTTAAAAAATTAGTTTAATGATCTAAATATATTAGTTTAGTAATCTAAACATTAAAACCTTGTTTTCATTTGCAATTATTTGTCAATTTATTTTAGTTTAATAATCTAAATGTATTATATATTAAAAAAATTAAAACTTAATTAAATATTATTTGTCAGCTGCACAATCATCAATTGAGTTTGCTACATTAATATTTTCCTTTAACAACATTAACGGTGTTAGAAATATAGGACCAAAAGCATACTTTGTAAAGTTAAGAGATAAAAAATATACCACATATAAACAAAAATATACTTTAGCTGAAATAAAATTACATTTTGCTACAAATTTAATATGCAATGTCTGGATTAAAACCATATATTTACAAGTTAGTTGATATATTAGTTTAGTAATCTAAATATCAAAATCTAAATAAAATTACAAGTTAGTTAATATAACATGTCTTTTTTTCTAAAACATCATAATCATCTTCCTTACCCTCCCTTTTTCTACTGCTTGATTATTGTTGAAGGATTGTTAATAGTGCTAATTTTTTTTTGGGGATGATAAATATATGTAATAAGTCTTATGTTTAGAACCAATATCAGCTCTCTGATTAAATTCTACATGCATTAAGGAAAAGAGTTACATACATACATGACAAGTAATACATCTCTCCAAGTAGACATGAAAACTGCTATATAAGCCCTACTCGAAACTCTGCAGCTTTATTAATTGTACTCCTTCGGTCCTAAATATAATATTCAGTTAACTTTTATTTTTGAGAAATTAAGGAAGTTAAATAAATTATTTAGTCACATCATATGTTGTGTATTATTAGATAATATATTAATTTATAAGTTAGGCAAAATAGTTCAATGAAAAATGATAAATATAAATATTTTAAATTAATCTAATTAACTTTTTTAATATCTATATAAAAAGTTAACTGAGTTTTATATTTAAGACCAGAGGTAGTATATCTTTTTTGGCCAACTTATTAGTTGTATATCAAACTATATACTTCCTGTAGTCATAAATACAAGATTTGGTAGTTCAAACACGGTTATGATATTGGAATAAGAAAGGAGAGAGAAAGAGAGAAACAGAAGAAAAATTCAAAGAAGGGAGGGAAACTGAGGAGAAATGATCAGAGGGAACAGAGAAGGAAGAGAGAGCAAGGCAAACTGTATTATTCATATTCACATAAGACGAAGATACAATTGAATAGGTCACCTATTTATAGTATCTAATCCCCACCTATCCCCTAACGGTTATTTTAAGTAACCCACTAACTAACTAACCAACTTCTAACTATTCTTATAGTTACAAAGTGGGTCTTATATATAGGGAGGAATATTATTTTCCATGCGTTTGTAATTCATAGAGCCAGCCCAGTCTTCTTTGCGCTTATAATTGTCGCTACTTAATTCCGTCATCATTGGGATAGATAACCAGTGCATGATCTTTATATTAAGCAAGCTTTTATATTTATTTGCTGGCGAGTTTATGACAAGCCATAGATCTTCAGGTGATGAAACATCAACATACGTACAAAGTACAAACGAAACGTAAAAAACAGATGCGTCGTACAAGAAAAGCTACGGCTGTAATTGAATACTGGGCTATATATGTGTTTTAACTTTGTGATTCATATAGCGAGCAGGGTCTGCCTGATTGCCTGCAACTTTTTCAAGGCCTCTCTCATGGTCATACGATTTGTGGGCACTTGAGCTGCACAAGACAAGCCAACTCTTACCACTGCCGCTACACACTCCTCTGCTTTGTGCTGGCTCAGTCTGAAACTAGTATCATAGTTGTCACTACTGTCCTCTTCACTACGTAAACCACCTGTGCTTGAGCTTTGCGTTGTTGACCATTCAAAATCGTTAAAAAGCTTTGCTTCATCTGCGTTTACTATCTGATTCTCATCCATTGCCGCAGCGAACTTTTCAAGGCTCGAACCATCCTTGAACTTCTCATCAGTTGGCTTTTGTCCTATGAACATCTCAAGCAGTAAAATCCCAAAACTATACACATCTCCCAATGTTGAAGCTTTCCCACCCAGACCATATTCTGAAAGTTACAAAACAACCTTAGAAAATGTGAAGGACATTAGATTATTACGGACGGTAAGTTAGTTTCCTTGTACCTGGTGGAATGTAGCCGATGGTACCCTTCAGTCCTAGAGTGACAGACTGCAATAAATCCTTAGAAAGAAGAAGCCTTGCAAGTCCAAAATCTCCAAGATGGGCCACCATAGTTTCATCTAATAACACGTTACCAGGTTTCAGATCGCAATGGACTACTGGCGGGTCACAGTCATGGTGTAAATAATCCACAGCATTAGCAATATCTATAGCAACATTCAATCTCTGCAAGAAGGTCAACGTGGACGGCCCTGATTCTTCGTCTACTGGATACAGCCACGTGTCCAAATTACCGTTGGTCATGAATTGCATAATCAAAGCCTTAAAGTCATCACCTTTATTATCAATACTCGAGCAAGAGGTGATGAGCTTCACAAGGTTCCTATGCCTGACGTTCTTCAACGCTTCGCACTCTGCAACGAAACTCTGAGAAGCCTTACTTAGTTTCAAGTCGAGTACTTTCACTGCAAGAGTAGTTTCCCGTTGGTTGATGCTGAACACACCCTTGTACACAAAGCCAAACCCACCTCTTCCTATCAAGTTTTCAGATGCAAAATTGTTTGTGGCTGTTCGAATATCAGAAAAGGATATGTTTTGAGGAATTCCCTTGAGAGGAGAGATTGAAAAACTAGTTTTCTCATCCTTCTTTTCCTTCTTTCTTTTCCACACTAAGCAAAAGATGAAAAGACATAAAACAGAGGCCCCTGTAACTGCTAGTATGACAGAGAGTAAAAATCTAGTGTGCCCTTTACCTTTGACACATCGAATGATTCTTAATCTTTCCGCAACTTCTTTGTTAGGACTGCAAAGCTTGCTGTTTCCTTGGATGGTAACCTGGGTGAGGTTCATGAACACACCTTTTTTGGGAACTTCCCCTTCCAAATGGTTGAAAGACAAATTCAACCTCACCAAAAACCGAAGCTTTTCCATTGTTGATGGGATGGGACCTGTGAGGTTGTTTAAAGATAAATCCAATGTTTCCAGTGATACTAAGTTCCCCATAGTACTAGGTATTGGACCACTAAAGTTGTTTCTTGACAATTGAAGCATCTGCAAGCTTGTGCAGCCATCTATTTCTTTGGGAATATTTCCTGTCATAAGATTGCTAGACAAGTCCAAGAACAGAAGTTGTTGCATGGAGCTCACTTCAGAAGGGAAGGACCCATGCAGGGTATTCCCTGCTAAGGACAAGGTGATTAAACTTGAAAGCCCAAATATGCCCTCTGGTATGGTCCCATGAAGCTTATTCATTTGAAGGTTCAAATAGTTCAATCTTTGGCACTGTACAATTCTGGAGGGAATTCCGCCAAACAAGTTGTTATTGTGCAACGCGAGGGTGGATAACTGAGTGAAATTACCAAACATGTCTGGGATTTCTCCAGATAACTTGTTTTTGAACATAAGAAGGTTCTCCAGTTTGTTCAGTGCTCCTATGTCTCTTGGTATCTCCCCAGTGAAATTATTTATTTCAAAAGATAGGGACACAAGGTTTTGAAATTTTCCCATACCCTGAGGGATGCTTCCCCTGAATAGGTTATAGGATACACAAAATTGTTCAAGAGAGGTTGAAAGATTTGCTATAGTTTTTGGAAGCTCCCCTGCCAACTGATTAGAGTTTATCATCAGAATTTTCAGAGTTGAGCTATTTCTAAGGGAGTCAAAGAACTCAGAATTACCTGATGGTCTAGAAGAGAGATGATTATTACTAAGAACTAGCCTGGTGAGATTGCTCATGTTGCTGAACAAGGGAAGGTATCCATGAAATTCATTGTGAGAAAGATCGATTTCTTGGAGATGTGAAGCATGGGATATGGAAACAGGAATCACACCCCCAAATGTATTGTTTGCCAGATAGAGACCTCTGAGATTTGGAAGAGAATGGCCTATGTGTTGGGCTAATTTTCCTGAAAGGTGATTTTGTGTTACAGATAAGAAGGTCAACGACGAGATGTTGAAGATAGAAATGGGGAAATCCCCGGAGAAATAGTTCTCAGAGAGTTGAAGCTGAGAAAGATTATGAAGATTTCCCAACTCACTAGGAATTTCTCCAGAGAGATGGTTTCTAGCCAAGGAAAGAATATTGAGGGAGGAAAAGTTTCCAAATTCAGGAGGGATTTGACCACTGAGATTATTCAAAGACAAGTCTAGAACTTGAAGCTGGTGTAGAAGGGATAATTGGGAAGGAAGTGTACCATTGAGATTGTTTGCAGCTAGATTGATAACATTAAGAACAGAAAGACTTGACGATTCCCAAGGAAGATGGCCATGGAATGAATTATAGGAAAGATCAAGTGAATGTAAAAAAGTGAGGTTAAAGAGAGAAGAAGGTAGATTACCAGAAAGGCCTAGTTGTGTTAGGCTAAGAGATTGAACTCTGTTGGTGTCGTTGGAGCAGGAGACACCATGCCAAGAGCAGATGGAGGAATTAGAATTCCAGCTAGAAAGAGAATTCTTTGGGTCATTGACTTGGGATTTGAACGAAAGAAGGGCATGTTTGTCATCACAGAGGATGCCATGAAAGTGAATTTGGATTGAAATTAGGAGGAATATAGCTAGAGGAATGTGTAATGTCGTCGTTGTCATGGGTACAAGCTAGGCTAGGCTTCCATTAATGGCGGAGAGAATGCAGATATTCATATATAAATGAAACAAGGCTCTTTTCGGTTTATATTCCTTGCTCTGACTTTGTCATGGAACGTGTGCAATTAAGTAGGGAAAAATGTAACATCAAGATTACAAGTTGGATGGAAAATGCGTTGCACCAGCAGGGACGTGCCTACGTTATTATAGACTTTGGACTTGGGGGCACTCAATAAGGGAATATAGTTTTAAATTCAGTAATATATATTTATAGTTATAAACCATGCAACACTGAACAAACAAACGCCCTTTAGTCAAAGAGGGTGCTAATACGGCTATTAAAAAGAAACTTGCTAATTATGTTGAATATGTTGGTTGTGGAAAAGAGTCCCATATCGGTGGGATCTTTTTGGATGAGGGGGGGGGGATGAGTATAAAAGGAGCCCCCTCCCTCCTTCAATACTCACCCCTCAACTTGTCTGTTTCCTTTTATAATGTATTTTGTATCTCCTCTTCTCTTATAGTATTTCACTAGTAAATTATTTAGAGTGAAATTAGATTTTGGTATTTCCCTTATTGTTGTTCTATTTATTATTTATTAGCTGTTATTAGATATAGTAGTTGTGATTTATTATATTATTAAATTACGTCTAGAGACTTTGTTTCTAGTTTGTGATTTTTTAGTATAATTGGTTACGCTCTATATATCTCGCTTCCTCAACAGAATATACTAACACATAAAAACTTTATTTGATATGGAAGATTCAGATTGATGATGAGGACGCTAAAAATATGAATGTGGACTAGTACGCAACGATATATAAAACATAACAAGGCAATCGACCTCGTGCTTTGCACGGATTAGAATTTATGAATGACAAACGAAGTAACTTATCAGCATCCTTAAAATTGTCTTTCTATCATACATAAAATGAAACTAAACTTACAAGAACCTACAACCTCAAAAGTAAAATGAAACAATACATCAAGATTCATCACATTAGAAGGTTCTGACACACTTCTCAATAAACGACATTTATTGTACTATTCGTACACTTGTTCAGCTAGTCTAAAATTAGTAAATTCATCCCGTTGAAACTCTTGTCCCTCGATAGTGCAACGTATAATTGACCATGGGAGAAAACCGAGCTTGGAAGGTAGAGGCTAACATTGGTCATTGATTGGCCTTGACTTTTGTTTATCTTTATTGCAAACGAAATGATGATATTGGTCATCGATTGGCCTTGGCCTTTGTTTATCGTCATTGCAAACGAAATGATGATTGGGAATTACCTCCTTGCACAATATGCAACATGTCTTCATAGATAAGAACTTTCGTTTGCTCCCAAGCGACTGCCGGTTGGGACAGAGAGTGGTTGAACAACATGCTTGTGAAAAATTGGCGGAGGTAATCGCCAAAGACCCACAATGACGCTTCTTTTATGGCATCGATACACTCATTGTCATCATCAAGTAACCCAAAAGCATAGCAAGCTTCTCTGAACAATGGGTAAACTACATCATTGACTGTCTATATGCCTTCATAATTTTTTGGTCCGTGAACCATAATAAACGTAGGTAGTATAATTCTCCTTGAGCTAGAGTACAATGGCCCAATCTACCTATCGAAAATCCTCATTCACATAGCTTCCAGAATCTTTTTTTCCCCTAACAAACGTGAAGTAGTTAGGGAATTGAAAGTATGCAATTGTTCTGGCGAATGGGTTATTTATAAAATGGATGGATGGATTTGATTTAGAATCGTAAGTTAATGGCGCGGATCGCCATATCAGCTAAGTGAAAAAAACGCATAACGCATAAGTACGTTTGTAGGTGTAATTAAGTGAGTGTTTGGGAGGGCTTTTGACAACCCTATAAGCCCAATTGGGCATGAATCTGCTTTTATTGAGTGTTTTGGATGATTTATGCAATTTTAAATAGATTTTACCATAAGCTGAAAATTGGTGCTTATTGCGATTGGCTTTTGGAAATTGGATAGAGAAAGTTACTGTTAAGCCATAAATGCTGGGCCCACCATAAAAATCACTCTCATATATAGAACTATTCAAAATGACATTTTGATCACAATTTTTAAATAACAAATAGTTATTTTTTTAAATAAGTATGCTGGAAAAGAATAAGAACGAATTGGATTATACTCCCTTTTTTCAGCAAATATTGTATTATTGCAAAAAATGCTTAAATACAGCTATAAATACAAGTCTGATTAGTTTACGCAACAATGGCTATACATAACTTTATTAGGAGAAATTCACAATCTGATGTTAACTTTGAGCAAGCTAGCAGAAATTGGAAATTTAGCTCATGAAGATAATAATATTGTAAAGAATGAGGTTTCATCGACCAATTATGCTAGGACATCTTCATCCCGTATGAATTGTATTCATGACATAATTAGAGACTAACTTGTACATAACATGTGATCTAATTAGTTATGTAATATTTTTTTATCAAATTATGTATTTTGGCACCACATTTTCTCACTTCAATTTTTTCACTTGTTTATAGTATTAAATATGTTTTTTTATTACAATTATCACAAAAGCACTTTTACAATCACTAATCCAAACAAATTTCAACATTCTCAAAAGCCCTTATGCAATAATTAATCCAAACATAAATCATATTACACAATAGTGTATGTTTGGAACAGCGACTACAAAAGCGGTTTTTTTCAATATGACTTTTTGTAATCTTACTTTTAGGTAAAAGTCAGATTGTGTAATATGATTTATGTTTGGATTGGCGGTTATATAAATGATTTTTGTAAAAGATAAACTTGTTTGGATTGGCTTTAGCATAAATGGCTTTTGTGATAATAGTAAGAGAGAAATTAAATTAAAAATTATAAAAGCTAAAGTTGGGAAATTTGACAATAAAAAAATACATAATTTAATGAAATAATACTATATAACTAATTAGATTATATGTCATTAAGTCCCATACAATTTGTTCTTTAATTGAGTCATAAATATGATTTATTTGGGAGGAAGCTAGCCTACCAAAATTTGTGGCAAAAGGCTATTCATCTACACTATTGTTAAAAATTAATCCCATATGAATTGCAAAAATTAAAATTTAATGGTACAATTAGGCTTTGGGGTGAGCAATCCCTGACCTTCTAAAGGACATAGGTGGCGTAATCTTATGGATGAAAGAAGGAAAGAAGAATTTGAGCAATTTGATCTTTGGCGGCCGTTAAATTAATATTTCTAGAGGAAATGGAATTGAAACAATTTTCCAATTGTGTTAATAATTGGATGAAAGTCATCTAAAGTCCTAAAACACATCAGGAGTGGGTCGGCTAAAAAAATGAGCTGCGGAAAAAAAACAAGAGAGCTGTGAGGGTGAAGAGGAGATAAGAGAAGGAAGAAGAAGAAAAAGAGAGGAAATACTTATACAATCAAGCGGAAATAGGTAATTTCCTATCTCTTAATCATCATACAAGCTTTGCTTTCTTGTTTTGAGCACTTAGGAAGTATATCAAGTTCAGCTTACAGGCTGTACGAATTCAAAAAGCTGGTATGCTAGAATGATGATTTAATACAGGCCCACCTAATAGCTCAAACAAAATCAACCCCACAATTAAAAAAAAAAAAAATTCCAATATCTTTCTCCTTCAAAACTCAATCTTTTTTGCTCCTCTCTGCAACAGACTTTAATCCCTCCAATTAAGTTTTGTTTCATTTCATCTCTCTTCTCTCTTCTCTCTTCTCTCTCTAGGAATCATGCATGTTGTTTCATATGCTTTTGCAACTGCAGAACGTATGAAATGCGGAAGGTCAAAAAGGCCATTTTGTTGAAGCTAAAAGCTCTAAGTTCTAGCTTATTCTAATCGTGCAATTCACTTTCTAAATTGCCACAAGCCCAGCCGCTTAATCATTGAACCAAGCATTGTAGCTTTTACCAAAAGCTAGCAATCGCTGAATTGGGGCTCTAGTCGCACAATTGGGTCTCACAATGGCTCACCCAAACACTCACTATAACTTTTATCCAATTTTAAGTTTTCACAAGTTAGATTAAAAATAAGTCATTTTTCACACCACTATCTTAAACACACACTTAATGTTCACTGGTGTAATGTGGGGTATTCAAAAAGCACCCATTGGTCGGACGATATTCCATGCGTGCAGCCATTTAAGTTCACCTCAGAAATGTATGCAAAATTTTCAGAAGTTGAATCCAAAATATGCCTAGCATTTTAATTACTCCATCGATTGAAAAATTGAATTACTATTTCCTGTATATATAAATGGTTTGTGATATTTTTAATTTTCATACCTTTACGTACTGTGATATTAAAAGTTATGATATAAAGCAAAAAATAAAACATCACCGTCATAGCGATCAATCGAACTTATACATATTAAGCATGACTCAAATAATTACTATGCTGGATATCATAGCAACCTACAAAATACAAGTAATACATCTGAATAGGTTTTGAAGTAATAAGATAGATTAATAGTTCGCTTTATAAAGCTGAGACATGAGTATTTTTTGTGTTTCAAAAATATATTAAAATACTCTAACATTATTGGATTACGAACGTCTTCATTTATTTCAACTACCATGAATATTACATATATGGCATCAAACTATAGCAATTATGAAATTGACAAAAATGATGTGAATAATATTAAGGAAATTGTATATTCAAAGATAATTTCAATATAAGTGTGACACGGTCAGGTAGAATGGTTAGATAATTGTCAATTTCAAGTTATACGATGTCGTCGCGACTCATTAAAGAACTAATTAATTTGATGATGTGAATAAGAAGTACACACGAAAACTAAATGCATGGGTTGACCGTTTATGAATAGCTCAAATTATAAATGACACAAAAACATCCTTAATAAATTTGATAATATAAACTCAATAGAACAAAAAACTGGTGTGCAATAATAATAATAATAATTAGCTTCAAAAAAATTTTAAAATTTGGGTAGGGGACTATTTACATATATGACGTTGATGATAATTACTTCAAATTGTTTTTTAAAATTTGGGTTTAGGACTATTTGCATATATGGCGTTGATAAGTCTATAATTATGTTGAACAAATTAATCTCCATTTCAACCACCCCATAAGAGTAATTCATACAAAGAAATACTAAAAGTGACTACTTAAATTTGAATCTGATTGGCATAAGTTCTACACAATGAACTTAACAACTTAAGAACGATGTGAAGACCAAACAACAACATAATGACACAACGAAGAACGACATTGTCGAAACAGAAATGACAAAAACCACAACGAAATTAAGCCCTTAGTAGACAAACACGAATTCAGTGGCTTGGATGAGTTGAACTTCTAAGTGTTCAATTCAGAAAGTCCAAGTCCTTCACACTCAGTATGGATTACAATACTCCAGTAATCTTCTTTCTCTTGGTGCTTGAATCCGGTGGCGTTATCAGCTGGGACAACGTAGGGTCATCATCTTCAATGACTTTTGTTTGTGAGGCAGTGCGGTCAGATTCCCTAGAAGCGGATGATTCCTGTTGTCAACACAAAATCTAAATTCGTTCAATACAGTCACACGAAAAGAGATTATATAGTTGTTTTATGTGGGTGCCTCATCATGTTTTGATTTTGGTCGTGGAACATAAGAGAACCAAATGGAAAATATTAACATATACAACCTTAATTTGCATCGGTTATAATTGCATTGTAAGTGACTTGGTGATGACTCCTTGCATGCGGGATGTCCTAGAAGTTGGAGATGACGTTCACACAAATGCACCAATTGTTGTGGGTGCTGTCGGTTTGCAAGAAGGAGGATACGTCCGAAGAAGCCATTGCAGCGATTTGTTATATTCTTCCTGAGATGAAAATGAAACAGCGGTCTGGGTGTGGTATCCCAATTGCTAGGGTTAGGATCCTTTTATAGAAAACATGTGGTTCAATTAGGGTTCTTTGGAATGAATCATTTACGGATTGCCGTTAGGAAGGACCAATAGGATCCATAAGTTTATTTCAAACTTTTAACAATCAGATTCAAGTGAATGGGGAAAGGGTTCTTGACATGGGAATTAAGAAGATTTAAATGGTGCTTTGAATTGTATCATGAGCACCAATAGGGGTCAATATTTTGGTTCCGACTAGTGCATGAGAGGGGAGAGGAGTCTCTCCATTGACCTTACCATCTACTTTTCTCCATTTCTTTATTCTTACAATTAGATTAATTTTTTTGAACGGTTGAAATTCAATATCCTATAAAAAATAAAAATATATATAGAATGCTTTAATAAAAGTATAAAGATATGAACTGGTTAATTATATCAAATTTTAATGATTTACATTTATTTATATACATTTTTTATTTAATATTATAATAATATTTTTATAGGATATTAAATTTAAATCATTCAAAGTTAATTTAATGGTGAGAATAAAGAAATGAAAAGAAGTAAACGGCAAGGGAAATGGAAAAGCCCCTCTCCCACATGAGAGTATGCTGATGACTAGGACTTGCATACATGTAATCACACAAACAGCCCATCTAAAAGTAATTTGTAATTGATTAAAGACGCCACGTATTAAGAAGACCAATTACTGTTAAGCCACAAGGTTTAGTAGGATATATTTGATGATGATTGATAAACAATTAATAACGTAGAGTTTGGATTAAATAATTAGTCCAAGTGGTCGAAAGAGAATAGTCAATACATATATCTATATATATAAGCACACACAAGAAAAATACTTTTAACTTGAATAAGCACGGGGATCCTGGCGGAGTTAATTGTGGAATTGGTCACTGAATATAGTTTTTATTTATTAAACTATAATCAGTGACCAATTCCACAATTATTAGACTCTATCCAGTGACCAATTCCACAATTATATATCATTGAACCTCTGGTGGTGCTACTTATGCGATCAATGGAAAGTGATTCAACTGAAAAAAAAAATCAGTATTCATTATATATATATATATATATATATATATTCAGCAACTTATTGACAATTCAACTTAATGAGAGCACACTACTCCCCGGTCCATAATATAAAGTACTTCAACTAATTCATTAGAATAAAAAACTGATAGTTAACTTATTAAATATGCGTTAAATTGAAATTTTTTTTCTAACTTAGCCCATATTAAACTAGGTTTCTCAAATGAGATGGAATATATAAAAAGTCACATTTAAACATTAACTACACACGTAAAATTGATAAATAAGCACATTAATTACTCTTCAAGTGATTTATGTTATGAATCAAGACATTCTTCTAAAAGTGACTTATATCGTAGACTAGTACGAACATAATATATAAAAGATGAAGTAAACGCCGCAGTTTGGATTAAATAGTGAGTCAAAGTGGTTGAAAAGCGAGGAGTTTAATTAATTAACTAAGGCACCAGCCTACCAGGCAGTTTTCAGTGAAATAAGCACCGGGAGCCTGTTAAAGTCGCTGCGGCGGCAACCAATATATAATTGCACAAAACAAGATAAAAAGATAGAGTGAACATTGATAGATGAAGTATATATATATGTATAGTTGGTGTGGAATTGTGTAGAAATCACCGAAAGCACCGAACTGAAGATATTAGATCCACGATTATAGGCACTAATTTTCCTTGATTATACAGTACTCTGTCGGTTTTATTTTCCTTGATTGTACAGTATTTTGTCCAACTCATTTCTGTATAAATATGTAGCCTATCAATATGAAAAATTAATTCAGTCTGCATATTTCTCATATTTCTCTTCATGGTATCAGAGCTTTGGAGAAGAGAATAATCAAGACTGAATCAAATACACTCACCATTGTGTTCTGAGTTGTCGACGCTTGTCTCAGCGTCCCAATCCATCAAAAAACCAGAATCAGTGTGTTTGTCTCCAGCCAACAAGAAGAGCCCGTCCTCAGGATTGTCGCTCTCTTTGACGTTGTCGGCGTGTCCTAGCGCCCCCGTCTCCCATCTCACCGGCGGCTCACGGTCATCCACCACTACCTTCCTCTGCTGTTGCTCGGCCTATCACTCTTGCTGTCTGTCGGCCTATCACCATCGGCGCCATTCAGACAAAAGAAACGCTAAAGGATGACCAAACAGTCACAATTTATATACCTACCCACACAGAACCTAATCCTGATACCTCCCACACAGAACCTAATCTTGATACCTCTGATACTCTTGATAACAACATTGATATCCCTGATAATCCTGATAACCTTGATAACTCTGATAATGTGCCAAATCCAGGGGGAGAAACAAATATGTGGGGTAATACCTACATACGACGACACAAAAGAGGTAATGAGCCACAAGCTATTAGCACTCACCAAGAGTCAGTACCAGTGGCAGGTCTAAGAGAAACAGAAGATTCTGATCTTAATCTTCCCATTGCAATGCGAAAACAACCCAGACAACCCAAATCATCCACTAGATATCCCATTGAGAAATTTGTCTCTTATAAGGCCCTTTCATCTAAATACAATGCATTTGTATCTCATCTTGATAGAATCAGGATACCAGACACTATTGATGAAGCTATGGCTATACCTGAATGGAGACAAGCTGTCTTGGAGGAAATGGAAGCTCTTAAACATAATAAGACATGGGATGTAGTAGATCTACCACGAGGGAAGAAGCCTGTTGGGTGCAAATGGGTATTCACTCCTAAATATAAAGCAGATGGAAGTCTTGAAAAATACAAAGCCAGATTGGTTGCAAAAGGCTTCACGCAAGTATATGGGGAAGATTACACTGAAACATTTGCTCCAGTAGCCAAGTTAAATACCATCAGAATTCTCTTATCTATTGCAGTAAATTTAGATTGGAATCTGCACCAACTCGATGTGAAAAATGCTTTCCTCAATGGAGAACTAAAGGAAGAGGTGTATATGAAGTTACCTCCAGGGTTCCCAGGAAAAAAGGCTAACCAAGTCTGCAAGTTAAAGAGGTCGTTGTATGGGCTAAAGCAATCTCCACGTGCTTGGTTTGACAGATTCACCCGGGTTCTGAAGAGACATGGTTATACTCAGGGGCAGAGTGATCATACCTTGTTCTTTAAACATCATAAAGGCAAGATGGCTGTTCTAGCAGTATATGTTGATGATATAATCCTTACTGGAGATGATGAGGTAGAGATTAATCAAATCAAGGGAGCACTTACACGGGAATTCCAAGTTAAAGATCTTGGAGAGATGAAGTATTTTCTTGGGATGGAAGTTGCTCGGTCAAAAGGTGGTATTTACATTTCTCAAAGAAAGTATATACTGGATCTCTTGAAGGAAACAGGGATGACAGGCTGCAGACCTAGTAATACACCTATTCGGGTTGATAAAATAAATGAAGAAGCAGACCTTGGCAAAGCCGTGGACATAGGAAACTACCAGCGAATGGTAGGTAAATTAATATATTTGTCCCATACCAGACCCGATATTGCATTTGCCGTTAGTATGGTTAGTCAGCACTCCCATAATCCTACACAGAAGCATCTGAATGAAGTCTATAGGATCCTTCGTTATTTGAAGGGTTCTCCAGGACGTGGCTTACTGTTCAAAAAGACTGATAAACGAAATATAGAATTGTTTACAGATGCTGATTGGGCAGGTGATCAAGATGATAGGAAATCTACATCTGGATATTGTACGTATATATGGGGTAACTTGGTCACATGGAGAAGTAAAAAGCAAAGTGTAGTTGCGAGAAGCAGTGCTGAGGCTGAATACCGAGCTGTATCACTTGGGATTTGTGAAGGCATATGGATAAAACGCGTTCTTGAAGATGTAAAGGAATGCATAAATCTACCGATCAAAGTCTATTGTGATAACATGGCTGCAATCAACATTGCTCATAATCCGGTTCAACATGATAGAACTAAACATGTCGAGATAGACAGACACTTTATAAGGGAAAAAGTTGATGAGGGTATCATTGATCTAAGGTACATACCCTCTAAAGAACAAACTTCGGACATCCTCACTAAAGGATTGCCAAAGGACAGATTTGAGTATCTGATTGGCAAGTTGAACTTGATTGATATCTACAGTCCAACTTGAGGGGGAGTGTAGAAATCACCGAAAGCACCGAACTGAAGATATTAGATCCACGATTATAGGCACTAATTTTCCTTGATTATACAGTACTCTGTCGGTTTTATTTTCCTTGATTGTACAGTATTTTGTCCAACTCATTTCTGTATAAATATGTAGCCTATCAATATGAAAAATTAATTCAGTCTGCATATTTCTCATATTTCTCTTCAAATTGGTATCCTTTTTACTAAACAAATCAAATCAAATATAGCAATAAAGGCCAAGGCAACGCGTTGCTGATCGATCAAAGTCCTTCTATATATAAATAGCCCCACCTGCAATGTCCAATCTAAGCTGCGGATCGATGAAGATGATGAAGACCACGAAGAGGTGGAACAACGCAATAATGCTCTTGTTACTCATCGTCTTCTGCAACCTCCTGCTGGTTTCTGCTAATTCCAAACTTGGTAATTCGTACGATATCCTTTATTCATTAATCTAGTTATTCTCGCTCATTATTATGAATATTCAAAAATTTATATATGTGAATTATGGCGCAGGACGAAAAGTGTTGCAGGTTCCAGATCCTCCTACGTACCGAACTTACGGTGGCGGAGGAGGATACCCACCATGAACGATGCATAAGACAATATAATAATAATGGCATCTTCTTTTTAACTTTCTTCATTTGCCAACTCACTTTCATTCATAAGCTTCCTTATTTCATATTTTACAATATTTGTAACCTAGTCAACCTAAATCCTCTTGGGTATTCGTGGTGTGTTGTCTTTACCATTCAATCGCGGCCAAAATTACTATGTTAGCAATAATTCCGCATTTCCATGGATTATTTTGGCTTTAATTTTTTTTTAAAAAAGGAAGTAATGTTTCAATAATTATGATCGATGCCGGCATGATTGTGAATTTAAATATCAGTTCGTTTGCTTACTAATAATATGTTTAATTAATCCCCCTTGTTCCTGCTTCAATACGTGCGTAGCCATACTAGAAATTCGATCTGCAGCTTTATTACTTACTTACTTCCTCTGGTCCTTATTAGTATAAGGCACCAACTATCAATTCTCACAAATTAATAAAGATATTTAAAAGTATTAAAGTTGTCCTAAAATTTAAGTAATTTCTAATATTACTCTTACCAACTACACTAAACTCAAATATCCATTAATTATTATTCTCTCTCACTACCCTTATTAAATATGGGCATATATGAAAAAATAAACAAATGCTCCTTGAAAACTTGCAAGTGCCTTATAAAAAGGACCAAAAACACTTGTTAGTTGGCGTCTTATAATTAGGACCAGATGGAGTAATACTAAACTATGTACTACTCGTATGGTACTATTTACATATAAGTGAGCATGTTTTATACAAATCAAGAAAAGCATACCTTAAAATTAAATAACTTTACAAATTTGCTCATATTCAATATATAGATTAAAGTATACTTTTAATCTTTTAAATTTAGACGAGGTTTCATTTTAGTTCATTAACTTTAAAAATTGTGTTTTAAGTCCTTTTGGGTTAACACCGTTAACTTCACTAACAAAAAAATGCCGGGTGAGCAAATTTATAATACCAACTTAACAAATTTAAATGTTGACATGTCTTTTCATAAGGTTGATTTTAGAATTAAAATATAAAAGTAATTTTATTAATAAATTACAATTGGGGTATGTCAGTATTCAAAATTTGCTAATTCGGCATTTTCTGTAAGTGAAGTTAACAGTGCTAACCCAAAAGGACTAAAAACACATTTTTTAAAGTTAAATGACTAAAATGGAAAGTCATCTAAATTTAAAAGATAAAAAATGTACTTTAACCTAATATATAATATATATCCTGGGAAAATAAAGTCAACGTAATAATAAATGAAAAATATAATTGTACATTTATTTATATAAAAAAATTTAATGGTGTAATTTATAGATAGCATCATATGAGGCATTTTTATACATACATATACATATATATATAGTTCTCTTTTTTTTAACTTGGTTTTCATTTATTTTTCAATTTTAGACATCAAGCTAACAAATGGTCTTTAATTAATAAATGCAATGAACGAAGTGAACGGCTGAGAATAAAAAGTAAAGGGTTACAGTTGTTGAACGTAGGGCCGGGGGAGAGAATAAATCCTTTGTCTGTAGTGAAATTAAAGTTAAAACCGCAAAAGATATAAATGAGAGAGCATTCCAGAAACTAAGCGGAGAGTCCAGTCAGTCCAGAACGTTCGCACTCTCTCTCAAACCCTTCAGACCCTTCTCTACTCTTCCCCTCTTCTCCCTATATATTCCCCACTCTCGTCTCTCTACCTCATCAACAAGCAAAGCCTAAACATCATCACATTCAATTCTAGTGTCGTTGAATCGCATAGCCAATGGCTGCTCAAGCTTTGTCGTGGTCATCTTGTTCGCCTCTTGTATCCCACAGGGCTGGCCCTTCTTCCTGTAAGCCTTGCTTGGCAAATTTCCCGACGGCGACCATGAAGCCTTTGCCTCGTTTGGGAGTGGTCAGGGCTCAGGCCTCTGATCATGATAACAAGGACACTTCTTTGGACGTTCAATTCAACAAGGACAATCGTGGCCAACAACAAACCTCTGTGGAGAGAAGGCCTCGCAGAATGGCCATGGATGCTTCTCCCTTTGGTACGTCCCTTGCTTCACCTCATTTGCTCTGTCATTTAGATTTTGAAGTTTGTATGATCCTTGACCTTGCATGAATATTGGCTATCAATTAGGATTAGGATCTGACAAGGATGTCATTATTAATTTCATTCAGAGATATCGCTTTGGCATTGACTGAGGTTCACTTTGCAACCAAGTTTGGAATGAACAAGGGAAGAACTAAAGAAGAGAGAACGAATAATATAAAATAGAAGTTTCGGACTTTTTCTGTGTCTTCTTGACGCTGTTAATTCCCTTTGGACGCCTCTGGCTTAACTTGATGTCATTAATTAGCTCCCACTTTGTCACCCTCTTTTTTTGATATTTCATTTTCTCTTCTTGACTTCTTGCGTATTTGTTAGGTTAACAATATGAATGATTGATTGGAAAATGCATGAAGCAGAAACCAAAAACAGAACATTGACAGAAATACTTAAATCTGTCAATTTCTTGAATCCTCCCAAAAATAAAAAACAAACAAACTTTACTCTTAATGGTAATGTTCTGCGAAGCATGTAAACTGATGTTGCTTGTTGACCCAATACAGGTTTGTTGGATCCGTGGTCACCCATGAGGAGTATGCGTCAGATGCTGGACACGATGGACCGAATATTCGAAGACGCCATGACAATCCCAGGAAGAAGCAGGGGAGGTGAAATCCGAACTCCTTGGGACATAAAAGAGGAAGAGAATGAGATCAAGATGAGGTTCGACATGCCTGGTCTTTCCAAGGAGGATGTTAAGGTTTCAGTGGAGGAGGATGTTCTTGTCATCAAAGGTGGTCATAAGAAGGAAGAAGGTGGAGACGATTCCTGGTCCTCCCGCAGCTATAGTTCCTTCGACACTCGCCTCCAACTTCCCCATAACTGTGAGAAGGATAAGGTTAAGGCTGAGTTGAAAAATGGGGTGCTTTACATTAACATACCCAAGACCAAAGTTGAACGCAAGGCCATCGACGTCAAGATTGAGTGAACTCTATAAAGGCTAAAGCTTTTTGTTTCGCAGTGTTTTTTCAGTGTGTTTTTTAAGTTTCAAAATATGTGTGTAAAGGTGGAAGTGTGTGCAAGTAATGAAACCACAGTTTGTAATATAATTGCTTGGAAATTATATTTTTCTTTTTCGTCTTTCCAATATGATTTATGTACGAGGTAATGTTTAATTTACGTTTGAGTAATCAAACACTAATTCAAGCAAACTCTTAGCTAGGTACGCTGAAAGAGGCAAAACCTAACTTAAGAAGTATTATGTTCGGTCCTATTTATAAATAACTTTTTTTTTTATAAGATTAATTTTTTTTATAAGTAATTTTTACTTTAAGGCTAAATATAATCTTCTTTTTCTTATTTTATCCTTATTAAATGTCCATTCTCTCTCATATCTTATATTCATTATCTCTCATACTTTTTATCTATTTTCTATCCTATACTCTTTTCATAAATAGAGATATATATAAAAAAACATAATATTTTTTATATATTAATTATTTTTAACTATCAATTCGTTTTACGCCATAAGGAAAAAGTTATTTATAAATAACAGGGAGAATAAAAGAGAAACAATCATAATACCCAAGGATCGATGAATACCGTATGGATGGATCCCAATCATGATCATTAGAGCATGATCTTCTTTAGGACATGGAAACCGTGTCAGTCTCTTGATGGCTAAAAACTTGACACCGATAATTACACACGAAAGTCGCCAATACAAATGGAGTAAGCCATATATGAAAACCGAACTCAGCTCACCTCCTTATTTATAGTTTGTGCCAAGTTTTATGGATCTGTTCCTCCTTTATTTCTCTCCTTTTAACTGCAACGGTCATGGAAGCTACAGAGTAAAGACCAAAATTTCAGAAACAAAGAAAGGAAGAAGGAAAAGCAATCGTTAAAGAGCAAGAGAAATAAAGGTTATATTTTTCTATTTATAATTAGCCTCCCTCTCCCTTCTCTCCCAAACAAAAATCATTACAACACCTGTCGTCCCCTCCCATCCATCCCAACGATGTCATTAAAATCTATTCCTTCCCTTCCCATTCGGTTGAACCAAACACTGTTCTAAGGAAATCTTCCAGTTCTCATTTCATAGTCGGTTCTCTGTTTTGTATTGGTCAGTGTTTGTAAGCGAGTTTTTAATTTTAAACAATCATTTAACGAAGATGTAACCCTGCATGTAATGAAATAACAGTTTCTGATATAACTGGGATCCGTATTTACCATTTTCTTTTTCGTTTTGAGCATTTTAGTCAACCAGTTAGAAGATACAAAACGCAACTTAGAGTGAGACGACAAGTATAAAACAGATAACTGAACATAACGTATTATTCATTAGGACACATCGAATATATGATGAATTTTCACTGAGACGAGAAAACCTGTTCTTTTCAACTCTAATGTTTTTGTTAACTAACGAGCACTAAGCCATCATCTAGAACTTTAGAATACATAACTACATATGAAACCGCTAATACAAAAATGAGCGAGCAAAATGAAAATCGACCTCAACTTCCTATTTATCATATAGTTTATGCTAACTTTTACATTCTCCTTTTCCTTCCATCTTTCTTTTCCTCCTTTAAACTACGACAACAGCCATGTCAGCTACGGAGTACAGAACAAAATTACAGAAACAAAGAAATGAAGAAGGAAAAGAAAAGGTTAAACAGCAGGAAGATAAACCAAAAGCAAAAGGACATATCTATAGATTCTACTCGTCCCCTTCAGGTATGGAGTCCAGTTTAGGCTTGCAAGTGCTTGGGATATCAACAGTCCTATTATGCCCTTGGGACAGAACATCCTCTAAGGATATCTGCTTGGACACTAGCATTTCAAGCTGTTTCCTTGTTATAACAATTTTGACCCTCTTACTCCCATTAGTCATCTCTCTGTTTCCAGTTGAACAAGCATTTGAAGGAAAACTACACTGAGAGTTAAGCAAGTAATACAATCTTCCAGGTTTCAGTTCATAGTCAGGGCAAAGATGCTCTGACTCCGAGGCTTCATTAGATGTCCCAAGATGTAACTCTGGAAAATTCATCAACACATCCTTCACAAGAACTGGTGAGCTAAACTCCAGAATCTTCCCATCCAACTTCACTATCCTCACCACTTTACTCTGCTTCGCCATGCCACCTACCATGGCAAGTCCAGAATAGATCTCACAACGACCAAGACAATTACCCATTTTTTAGTATTTAGATAGACAGAGATAACAGAAGAAAATGGATGGCATAAGATGTGTTTATTGAGTGTGAGTGAGAGAAACAGAGAAAACAGGGGAAACAGAGGATGGTTGAGTTTTGAAGGGAAAGCAAGAGAGTTATATATTGAAATGTGGGAGCGTTAAAATAATTAAAAGAGGGCTTAGTTTTCGTGTGGAGTGGAGTAGAAAGCAGTCATTTCATTGAGTAGAAAGGGGAAGGGAATGAAAATATATATATAAATATATATAAAGAGACAAATTAGGGGGTTGAGGGTATGGAAAAAGAACGAGACTATTTTTCAACACGCATGCTACAGAGTCGGTTAGTGGAAAAGTGGTGCAAATGCAATATCTCATAAAACTACACTATAGTCCTATTTGGTCGTAGGCGATCTCATGAACTTCATTGTAGGACATGTGTCTTTGTATCGTAGGGTAGGCTCTAAGGCGTATCTTTTGGGCCGTACTACCTTGTTCCCCTTGATAAAAGGCAGAGAGAGATATCTCTGTTTCTTGCTTCCTTTCATGTATGAAACATCTTGTACTAATTTGTATTTTGAAGGTTCGTCTGATACGTATGATATGGTTCTGGTGATTATATAGTTTAAAACATATTAGTTAGGCAGTGTCAACTGCTATTTAGTGGGTTCTGCACCAAGCTTACATATGATTGCATGTTATCAAAATAATAGATTAGAAGTTAATAGTGGAATAGATGGATCATATATTTAAAGCAAAATCATTCTAATGAGACTATTCCAAGCTACGAATAGATTTGGACTTGGAGGATTAGAAGGCAAAATCAAAATCAAAGTATGGTAACATGTCACACATTCCAACTCTTTTTCTTCTCCTAAGATTCAATCTATATATATTGATGGGTTAATATAGACTGAAGGGAAAACAAAAGAGACCTTTCACTATCGTTCACTGGCTAGGGGTTCATATAGTGATAGTTAATAAACCAAGAAACAAGGCTCTATTTGCTTCCAAATGCTTTAAGGTAAGCCTTGGTGTCCAAGTTAAGAATATCATTATCACACTTGGGGAAAAAAAGAACAGACAAAGATCTTCTAAATCCACAAAGGCTCCTTTTAGTTATTTGTTTATTCATCTTGTTGACCCACAGGTCTTCTTGCTAATTTTTTTTTTTCCAAACTTTCACATCAAAACGGACCTAACCCTCAACTAGTGTTTTTTTTTTCTTGGGGACAAATGCACCCTCAACTAGTTTTTTAAAGTACTGATTTATATATTTGTGGCCAGGATTAAATTTCAATATACTATGGCGTTTAGAATGTTTGTATGCTTTTACAAAATGGATTAATTGCAAGAACAAATTTTAAAATCTCTTATGGCTATCAGTGAAAGTGTTCCAGTTAATTAACATCTTTTTTAAAAAGAAAAATTATTCATAGATCCTAGTTAAGAAAATTAAATCTAGAGAGAGGGGTTAAAGAATTCAACATTTTTGAAAGTTTAACCTATGAATGATACAGTGCGACTTATAAATATAATTTGTAGGATTTTTTTATTTAATTTTCTTACATGGGACCTGTAAATAATTTTTCATTTTTTTAAAAAAATAACTCTAAATAAAAATCAATGAGTTGTGTGCGCGCGTGTGTGTAAAGCTATCAACTTCAGATTCAAAGCCATCCGGGAAAAAATTTGCACTTGGGAGTTAAATGTTAATCAAAAAGAGAAAAAAATAAATAAATATCAATTGAACTTTAAAATCTCAAATTAGTGATTTCTCAAAAACCTGAATTGTTAGTTCCTATACTCTTTTTATCAATCATATTACTCTTATTGTCAACAAAACCAATTTAGGATTTTGAAGTTGAATTGGTATTTTTTTATTTTTTTTTTCCAAATGAAAATGCATGAAGAGAATCATCTAAAAAAATTTTTTAAAAAAAAAACAAAAGGATACTTGCATGTTTGAAATTGATGATAAGAGGAGGGGAAAAACAAATTTGGTCAATTAAAATTATACGAAAAGTGTGCAGTGAAAAGCGGCAGTCATGTTTGTTAGAATCATGCAAGTGGCCTTGGTCTTTGTAAGTATGTGTGTGAGTCAAAACACAACTGCCTCTTTTGTTTGGATGTGAGGAATTAAAGAACAAAAAAAAAAATGAAAGGTGCAAGGGCACATAATGTGAATGTGATTGATATTTGTTATTCACATTAAACTAGGCTGTAAATTGTTTAGGCATTGCATCATATTCAAGGAATAAATAATGTTATTTGTGAATGGTCCGTGAGAACCACATTTGAGAATACTGAGAATCTGGAGGAAAATATATGTACAAGAAGTTTCAGTTGGGTAAGGCACGTATGAAAGTTATACCGCGCAGCTTTTAATACAGGATATATCACTTTGATCTTATTTATAATTTTTTTTAACTAAATCTCACATATTAAGAAGAGGTAATTAACTCAAAGATTATGGGATAAATTTTCATCTACGTCCTCATTTATGAATGGATACTTTTCAACTCTTTATTTTCTATCTATCTTTAAATTATTTCTTTATTGGTACAACAAATAGAAGTAAAATTGTCACAATCTCATTTACTAAACTAAGACTGGATTTATAAATAAGATCAAATTTTTTGATCGAAAGGAACTTATAAATAAAACTAAAATGGTAATTGCCTAATTTGGGTAGACTAAAGAAGTTAGTTATGATAGTTAACAAATATAGGTTGACTTTACTAAAATATCATATTTCATTATGACTATTATTAAATACAAACTCCTTAATGAGTATAATCAATAAAGATATTTTAAGAAAAAAATTATAAATTTGGGAGATAAAATTAATTAAAATCTTATATTTAAATCCAAACTTTAATCCCAACTAACTCTTATATGAAGTACTCAAGTTAGGATTTGGCTATTATTGTGCAACGAATCTATCTCTCATGTATAGTCAGACTTAGACAAAAGTTTCAAAGAAGAATGATTAGCTAGCATGAAGGCTTTGTGTACTCACGGGTTGCTTGTAAATTCAAAGGCTAAATTTAAGAGGAATAATTCTAGCCCGTTGTTTCTGTTAGATTTCCTTCTTGTTGTCGTTTACATTACATATGGGATCATTGGATTAGAGGGACATTTGATGACAAATCCAATTACCTCAGAAGTTGGGGTAGGCCTTTCAGAAGTTGGGGTTGTTGCGTTAACTCAGAAGTTGGGGTAGGCCTATCAATTGGCATGATTTAGAAGAAATCTCAACGGAGCTCATCAAGTTTGGTGGTATGAGAGAGCCGAACGACATCAAAAGACATGAAACGACAAAGATAAGGGAGGGACATGGACATATGTTGATAGCATTTTGTTCTTTTCTCAGAAGCCCCTAGCCGACATTTAGCTCCAACTCTATCCTAATTTGTCTAGCTTATCCTAACAACCCCACTTGTCCCATTGTTACTTCGCAGTGTTTGGATATCAAACCAACCTTTTCAAAAGGCAATTTTAATGCGGCTAATTTTTCCTATTTTGTAATTAGTTTCACTACAGCGCCTGCTATTCTAACTAATTGTCCACCTTCTCTGAGTGTGATTTCTAGTTTATGTATTGTTGTGTCTAAAGGCATATCAATTAAAGAAGATTCTTCCTTTTTATCAATCAAAACTCCTTCTCAAATGTACAAGCTTCTTTCAAAGTATACAGTTTTCTGGATATAAATGATGGTATCTATAAAAATGGGGGCAACCATATTTAAGACACTATTGGACAATAAATATGAGCATATCTCTCGTGAGGATTCAAACCTTAATTTATCATATTATGAGAGCCATAAAAATCAATCTCAATTGCAATTGCGTTTTGTGGTTGTTAGGCAAGTTAGTTTACCCATCATTCCTTGGAAATCTAATTTGAAAAATCACAAATCATTTTTCAAAGAGTGAACATTAAGATACAATAATTTTTTTTGTGAAAAATAAAATATTTTATAAAACACTATAAATTTGCAACAACAACAAAAAATTCACCTTTGTTTACGAGACTTAAATCTTGTAACATAAAAAAAAATATTCAAATATTTTAAAAGAGTACAACATACGTTTTCTTTTCTACATATAGGAAAGTTTTGAGCATTTCTTTACCCATATCTCATCACTATACCTGCTTATTTAGAATAGCGTATTTTTTACTTATAAGTGTTTATAAATTATGACTTACGGTATACGAGGTAAATATGTGAAGGAATTTTTATCTTAACTTACATAATAAGGATTTATTACCGTAAAATAAGTAATGCCCAAACTATCCCTATATGTGTTTTCTTTAGTTTCATCAAAGTAACACAAGTAACACTATTAATGGCAACACAGTTGCCTCTGCTTACAAAACACGAACGGTGAATGAGTGGGTTGTTAAAAATGGAAATGTTGAACGAGTTTTTTTCTGGTACAATGTTGAACGAAGTTCTTTGATACGACACTTTCTCAGCCCACAAAGTATAAAGAGGCTTCGTTTTTAAGATGATGGGTCAATTAATGTCGGCCCAAACAAAAAGGATAAGAGCATGAGGCCCAATTTATAGACCGTTATATGGGCCCACATACCCAACTGTACCGAATCATGACCGTCCATTTGGATCATAATCCGGGGCTAACTACACAAACCCTGCGTTCATATTTTTAAAGCAACTAAACTCGTGTTTAATTTTTCATGATCATTATCACTTTTTTTTAGGAAAAGAAAAAAGAAGAAAATGAATTTTTCCCCTTTGTCTGAGATATTATTGTGAGTGTGGGGACATGATGCGCAACACAAGTTGTGCATTTTGATGAATGTGCTTCACCGTCAAAACAAAAAAGATATGAATCCCACTCACCATTCTTTTTCTGATTGCTTCACTAATCCCCCTTTATTTAATCAAATCTCCACACTCCTTTTGATCTAAGTGTACAAGGTTGGTAGGTTTCTCAAATTTATGATTGTTTTCTCAAACTGTTTTTATTAATTACATATTTTAAAGAGTTTCTATTGAGTGATATTTTAAGGAAATCAATACATGTCATTTACAATTCACCAAAAAATACATGTCATTTATAAATAATTAATTTAACTATAATATTTTAATATCTGTGAATTAGTTATCAAACTTTTATATTTAGAACTAGAATAAGTATTTGGTTATGCTAGATTGGATGTGTTTGTGGTATAAATTAAATATAAATATTTAATGATGTCTTGAGAAAAAAGAATACATTAGTCCGCACGATTAAACCAAATTGTGGTAAGCTTTATGAGAGGAAATGAGCAAGCTTTTGAAATCTGAATTAGTTATTGGATCGATTAGGGTATTGAGTCAAGAGTCAGTGGGTCATACCGGAGTAACCCGGAGTCAAACCAGTGAGAAATTAAATATTTTAGACTTATTAATATGAAATTCTAAAGAAAAATATAAAAAAATTGATTTTTTTTCAAAATAAACAAAATCGTAGAACCGGTCCAATCCGAATTTAAAAACCTAGGAAATGAGACATGGTGTGCCCATATTGTCTCTTTTCAACAAGGTAATTAAACTTGTACCGGTCGGGATATTGGGTCAAAGGTCAGCGAATCAGACCGGAGTCAAACAGGAGCTAAACCTGAATCAAACCGATGAGAAATAGAATATTTTAGGTTTATAGTATGAAATTCTAAAAGAAAACTAAAAAAAAAAAAGATTTAAAAAAATTTGACCCGGACCGGGTCACCAAAATGAACCGATTTAGTGCCCGGATCGCCGGTTTCCAGTCCATTTCTATTGGTCCAGTCCGGTCAGATAACATAGCTTTTCAACTAAGTGTGTGTTTGGATTAGATTTTTAGAATAAATTTTACAATTTACGAGATAAGTATGTAAAAAGAGTTTTATCTCAGGTTACGTAAATCTAGGTTTGAAATCTAGATTTGGGATCTTCCCAAACACTCAATCAAAAAAAAGTAGTTCCCAATTCGTTTACGTTAAAGAAAAAGAAAAAAACAAAAGGTAGTTTCCAAATTCCAACACCGTCCCCGTACGCATGATTGCTTCAGCGACATGCCCCATACCTTCCATATAGATTAGATTCCGCTCCCTCTTCTCCATCCAAGTTTTTATCACTCTGGATTTCTTATTTTTCTATTAATAAACCATGGACCACTTTTTCTTTTTTGTCACGGAAACGAATTCACGTGCCCATCAAATCTATAAAGGGTTAAATTCACAACCCCGGTGTGGGGATTGGTGTCACTTGGATTAGATGATATGGGCGTGAAAGCATATGCTATTTTCATTTCTAGCTATATGACCTGGACAAATCCTGCATTTTAGTCTTAAATATAAAACCTTAATTAACTTTACTTCTAAAATTTGTAACTTGTTATTCAAAGTACCTCTATTAATTATATATATTAAAGGAGCTCTCAGTTAAAGGGTAATTTCAATGAACATGATTATACTTGATAGTTTAAGGAAATTAAGACACATTTGTTACAAATAAATAATTAAACTAATTTTTTTAAATATCTATAAATTAATCATCTAACTCTTATATGAATCACTGAAAGTAGAGGTTGAGTATCATTTATGGCATCTAAATACTCGAGCTATATCAACTCTACATACATAACTCACAAAACAAATGAAAACTATTGAATCACGCATTTAAATTGCAAGACCCTATCATATAACTTCTCAGTTCCAACCACAGATTTTAAGAAGCCAATTATTATAATCATAAATGTCTCAACAATTGGCCGAAAAAAAAAAATCTCAACAAAACCTAGTCCATTCCGTAGATACCCATTCAATCCCACCTTCATCTATTTTTTGACACTTCCTCTTCCTTTCACCCCTTCTCTTTCGCCATTCTTTTCTCTCTTTTTTTAGTTTACACCCCCGTGTCTCACTTCTTTGGAGGCAGACTAATCTGGAGTCGCCCCCGGTATAGAGGGACTTCTCAAAGATTGAATTCGGGCCCTTGGGACAAATGACAGAGGAGGCACATTAACTTCCCTTTTTAAACTATCCGAACCATCACCGTGCAACCATTCTTTTCTTTTGACGAACCACAAAACTATTCTCATGTACGAGGATTTTTTTTTTTTTTTTTGGATTCGATGTCGGCATCTATTTATTTATTTTTTAAAAAAATGGAGCTATGTCTGATAACCTGTAAGAAGGGACAGAGACACACACATAACTGACTAGGTTGGGAGTAAGCACCAGCTAGATTGCAGCCACGTTCTCTTGTTTTTTTATAAGATGGAAGAACGTGTTGATTTTTTTTTTTTTTGGGGTCCAAAGAAACGCCCCCTATTGGAAGAAGAAACGCGCTAAGCATAACAAATCTGCATATAATAATGGAATGGAAAACGAAATGAAAATATTTTAAAATAATAAAGAATATAAGTGATGCAACGGAGGAAGAAAGATGGAGAGTTGATTACAGCGAGGCTCGTAGTATCTTTGGACCCATTCATACTTTGGGAAGTTTTGATATGGGCTTGGATATAAAAGGCAACGCGTATAGACAAGATTGTTTAAAGCTAAAATTTCAGAAAAATATAATTAAAAAAAGGAAAAAAATAAATTGATACCACGAATTTATCAAATTTTAAATCAAAATTGAAGTAGGAATATGAGATTTTTAATTCTGACTAAATGATCAAAATGCCGTAATTTGAGGGCACAAGTTTCAGAAGTCAATAACATCTGTATCTATATTAATAACATCAGATTTTACATTAACGACTTTATTTTCATGTTTTACAACTTCAAATCCCAAAAATAAAGGATAATTTTCAGGACACAAGTTTTAGGGGTCAATAACAACATCTGTATCTATATTACAACATCATATTTTACATTAACGACTTTACTTCACTATTTTATAACTTCATATCCCAAAAATCAATAATAATTTTAAGGACACAAGTTTTATGGGTCAATAACAAAATTTGTATCTATATTAACAATATCAAATTTTATATTAACGACTTCATTTTCATTTTTCACAACTTAACTCAAGGCAATTTATTCATTTTGTCAGAATTGGAAATCCCAGATTCTTATTTCAATTCTGACATGAGATAAATTCTCAGCACCAATTTGCCTTTTCCCATTTTTAATTGTATTTTTTTGGAATTTTATTTTTTTAAAAAAAAATTATTTTTCAATTTATTTAATTATTTACAATTAGTTTTTCCTTACTTGTTGATCCTACAGACCTGTTGTCCTTTTGCATTCTTGCAAAGTTGTTATTGCCCATCATGGCAGTGCGTGAATAAATTGGGTTTTCAATTATATTCATTTTTCCCTTTTAAGCTGTTTCTTCCTCTCTTGGGTTTTTTCCTCTGTTTCACTGCTTTTCATCTCTTCTAATAATCAGGGTTTTTTTTTTATATTCAAGGGAATCGTTGTTGCAGCATCTGAGGAATTATTATCAGTACTGAAATCGAGTGGTGTTCTTTGGGAGAAAGGCCTAGAAGCTTGAAGGAAGACACCTTGTGGGGTTGATTTGAATTGAATTGGTCCCTTCCTGTTCATATATGCTTTAGAGCCAACCAGAAAGCTTCTGACTTTGTTGCTCTTATTACTGCTCTGTGTTTATCTGGATCCTACTAGTGTTTTTTTGTTGTGAATTGAAAGTTGAAAGCACATGTCACAGCAGAGGCAGATTAATAATAGTAGGATGACGGTGATGAGTGGAAGCAATGCAAAACAAGTTGGCGACACAACTTATACAAAGATCTTCGTGGGAGGCTTGGCCTGGGAGACTAAAAGAGACTCTCTCAGACGCTATTTTGAGCAGTTTGGAGAGATCTCTGAGGCTGTTGTTATCACTGACAGAAATACTGGAGCATCCAAAGGCTATGGCTTTGTGAGCCTCTTCATATATATAATATCATGACAACTTCTTCTTCTTCTTCTACTACCTAATACCTATCTTTGATCTGTGTTTGTGGTTTCAGGTGACTTTTAAGGATCCTGAATCTGCAATGAGAGCTTGTCAAAATCCCTATCCTTTGATCGATGCGAGGAGGGCTAATTGTAATCTTGCAGTTCTTGGTGCTCGCAAATTCAACCCATCATCCACCACAGGTTCAATCTGTGATTATTTCTCATGTATTCATCTAAACTAAACCATGTTTATTAATGGCTAATAAGTTTGCTTGCAGGAGGAGCTGAGAAATTTAACACCAATTCATGGGCTATGGTACCAGTCCCAGTTCAAGGTTCTTCTTCATACTACAATCAGCAGATACCCCATTACCCTTTTCCCTTTCCACCGCCCTATAGGTATATACTCAAAACTCAATCTATATATATAGTTATATACACTTATATGCAATTCAAATTGTTTTTTTTCCCCCAAATTATCTTCATTTATCAACTTCTTCTTCAACAATATTCAGGTATCCTCCTGCTTATCCTCCCTCACAAGAAATCTATGCAATGGTTAGTTCACTCCAAATACATAATAACGTCACCCTGAATTGCTAAACATCATTCTTGAATCACTTGACAGATTTTGTTTTCTTGTGCTTGTGTGCAGAACTACTATAATATTTATGGAGGGAATCAGGTTCCATTTCGATGGCGTCCAGCAATATACCAACCAATTTATGGGCAAAGTAATTCAGTGAGATTGCCAGCAGAAGCAGCAATAATGGGGAAGAAGGCACACTACTCTGATATCCCACCAGAACCTATTTCAGTTTCTCCTTCAATACCCACCTCTGGTTCAGTCCCAGGTTCATGAGATTCTGTTTTTTTTTTTTTTTTTTAACTTTGTTTTGGCTAATATGAGTTTGATTTGTGCATGAATGAAATTATGATGCAGGACTAGTCACAGGAACAGTTTCTTCTGCTGCAGCAGCCAAGGTAGGAGCATCATCCCCTGAACACAAATCTTCGGCTTAGGCTAGTTTCTAGTCACAACAGGTTCCTATCAAATCAAATCATCCTATAGTTTCAAGTGAATGAGACAATTTTTTTTTCCTTTTTTGTCTTGATGATAGGTTCTTGTTTTAAAGAGTCTGGATACACACGGATCATTCTTCAATTTTCTATTTTCTCCTATAGGATGAACTTACTGTTAGGTTATACCGTTATAGTTCGAAAAATTTTGCGTCTTTTTCCCTTTTATTGGTACCTATATCTGTTTTGCATTATTCCATGGGTTACCTATTCAAGATCAAATTTTGAGTTTAGTAGATTTATCATTATTCAACAGTAATGTCTGGACTGAAATACACACTCATTTCTATTTAGAATCGTAATTATTTGTAAATTAATAATTGATAAATTGTCTTAATTGTATATTCTTCTTCTTTTAAGATAAATATTAAAATTGAAAGAATATTAAAACTAAAGCACAATATGGGCAGTTTAATTAAACTTGGACGATTCATATGAAATGATAGGGATGACTTTTATTTGAGATTATGGATGAAATAGTCATTTCCAGAAAATTTCGTTGCTTAAATTTGGGTATAAAAATTTTTATTCGCCCTTTATGTGTGTAAATAATATTCACTTTGAAGTTTGAACCTTGCTGGTACCGCGAGGTTGTGGGTATGTGCTTTTTTTTAGAGATTTGTGTACACATAAGGTTTAAAAATTCCGAATATTGTATCAAACAAATTCTCAATAATGTTCATCATTTCGGAGATATTTTATCTGATGATATATATAAGATTATTTTTTTGGCCTATGATATATATATATATATTATATGTATGCGCTCGTTTAAAATAGTTTATTTTTTAGCAATAAGTGTTTATAAATCATGATTCACGGTATATGAGGTAAGTATGTGAAAGGAATTTTATCTCAATTTATATAATAAGGACTTATTTTTTAAGAAAATACTGAACCAAACAAACCTCATGTGAGACTAGATTAAGATTAAAGGGATAGTTAGGGATGAAGTTTGGGTAAAAGCGACTTTATTTGGCAAAAAAAAAAAAAGGCGACTTTATAATTATGTACTCCTGCCGAGTAATCCAGATCTTATAACCTCAATCATTGCCTCTTACTGTTACTCTCTCTTATCCTTATTATTGGACATCTTCTAAAAATAATTTTTAGTTCTAAATATAAATTATCAATTGCCTTATTAATTATTTTTTTCCCTTTTCACCCTTGTTATTAATGAAGTTGAAAAAACTTATTAATTTAAAACAAATTCAATGACTTGACTGGTATATTTCTTAGTTTCTGAAAATTAGTTGGAATAGCCAGAGTAATTACTAATTCCGATACACTCTATTTGCCATCCTTATAATTTTGTTAAGCCGACACATGCTTCAAAAACTTGAATGTGAAATGCTACCACATCACATGTGGATTCAATACTCATTCATTTTCCTCAACAATTTTTTTAACATAATATTAGTAGCACAACGACAAAATGTTAGAGGCAGGTGATTGTTACCTTCCACCAACCTCTCCACCTTCTACACGCTTCCTTCCCTTGCATTTTCAATGAAACTACTTACAGATATTTTTATATATATTTTTAAAATATATATATATAACGTATATTTCAAAAAAATATTGACACAAAAAATATTAAAAAAAACCCAGTGAAAAGCTCCTATTTAAAAATTTTATTGATCAGAATGATATAATATATTTTTATGCACAGAAAATATTGATACTCTGCAGGAAATTTATATAGAGAGAGTATCAGAATTAGAATTCCCACTAATAAAATTTTCAAACAGAATCGTTTTTTACCAATCCTTCTAAAAATATACTCATTTTCATGGGAAAAAAATATCAAAGCTTTAAAATGCGGGAGCTCGACAAAAAATAATTTAATACCTTCTAAATAAAAAAAAATTAATTCACATGTTATGAGCGAATTAATGTCCAAATCAATGGCTATGCCAATACAAATTGGAGGTCTAATTTTATTCCTCAATATCCTCCCAATCTCAATCCTAATCCCAACGGTTATCATGTAACCTTGACTTTAATTTGTTAACTTTGTACGCCACTATCTTCATTAAAATAATCCTAACATTGATCTCCTTTTCTCATTTTAATACTCCCCACTCACGCTACCCTTCTTTAAATAAACATTTATTGCGAATTTAATTCTTTGAACAGGTTATATTGCAACTGCAAGATTTATGACCAGAAGAAACGCACTCTTCAGTCCATAGATTGGTAAATTTTAAATAAAAAATAGAGTAAAATACTCGGACCACCCTCCAGTTTTGCCTTAATTACACAAACCTCCCTTCTATTTTAAAAACATACACTTAAGTCCAAATAGTTAACTCTGTTAAGAATATTCTAAAAAGATTCCAAAAATATATTTTTTTAATTAAATTTATTTTTTCTTGCACATTTTAACTAAAGTTGTTTTAAAGAATTTAAGAGTTTTTTTTTTACCTATTCCTTAATTTATATTTTTATCTTTACAAGTGGTTGTCTGTTTGATGATTTTAGCATTGATTAATGTAAATATCACAAACGTTGAATATTCAAGCAAAATTTTAAATAAAAATATGCTTGATCAAATGTGTTTATAAATATTTGTGGAAAAAAATATTAAATTATAAATTTAAATGACACATACAATCTCATACTTATATATAGTTTATTATATTTGATAAAAATATATATGTGTTTAATATATATTTTAAGTTAAAATTAATTTATAATATCAAAATTAATAAATTTTTAAAAAAATTAGAAAGTTAGAGAATCTAATAGAATAAATTTATGGTTGTATAAATTTTTATTAACCCCTATATATATATATATATAAATAATTCTAATACTGAAGAAGGGCATTTTGATTAAAAAAAAGTTTAAAAGTCAAACTTAACGGTCAACTAACGATTTGGGTGGATGGAAATAGAATCTCAAACTATAAGGGAGGTTTGTGTAACATAGATTTTAGTTTTAAGGGAGGTTAATATGGGTTTCCAAAATAGAGGGGAGGTCTGTGTAATTAAGGTAAAATAGAGGGGGGTTAGAGTATTTTACTCTAAAAAATATCAGCTCACAAATACGCTTCTTCCATTAAGAAAAACCAATAGTATTTTCTAAGAAACTAGTTCTTTTTTCCCTCTCCTTTTTGGGAAAATAATAGGCATAAGAAAAGTGAGAAAGATAAGGATAAGAAAATGAAGCTTTTGTTTCTAGTTAGACCTCGCATTACAGAAAATCAGAATTTCGCGGCGTCCGCTGATTCATCAATCACTCTCCGGGCCGTCAATTCAATTTCCCTCTTAAAGGCTTTCACATTGAATGAAAGAAACCTTCTATTTTCGACAAGATTGAAACATGCATTGAAAGTCTTGCATATCTAATATGATACTTCTCGAAGTGAAGAAGCCGACACTGATTGTGTGTTGTGTTCCTATGACCATAACTGTAAATTTCCCCCTGATTTAGCCATGCACATGCCAAACCAAAACCCAAACGTTTCACTATTAATAATCCATAATACCACATAAGTACCAGCAACGTAGGAATCTTCCCCATTCAGCAATCTTACTGATCCAAACAAAGTTTCAGAGATTTGATACATACATACAGAGAAGGAAGTGGAGGAGCAGAAAAATACAAGAATGGAATTCATTCAAAATCCAAATAAGGTGCCTTCTTGAAGTTTAGTACAAATGGCTACCCAACGAGGGCTTGTTGGAGATGACAATAGATCCATCACTAACTGACTTATAGTCATGAGAAGCACTTCAAAATCAAGTTTGACGGCAAAAAATGATGTTTCATGACTCGGGGAATAACTGACGTTTTACCGGAAAGCCACTATAATAAAGTTGAACCGACATTTTACCCTATTTAATTTGAAAAAATCAGTTGGGATAAAAATGACTTTTGTTAACGTTCATCCAGACAAGCCCTGAGGAGGCAATGCAATAGTTAGTTGGCAAGTACAATGAAACAATACAGGCTCATCAGAATTGAAACTCTAGGAATCCTTCCACTCTGAGACACACTTCTTAACAAGTATTCGTCAGCTCAATCAATATCCAATTGATACTATATACGTACCCAGAAATTTTTATTGATTGATCACCTTCATCTATTTACCCTTTCCCTTTTGCAGACTAGATTGACCAAAAATAGATTCCACAAGTAGCCATTAGCAGAACCAGATTCACACACTTTAGGAAAGATTAAGATAAGCTAGAGGAAAAATAGGGAGTAAGCCAATGCTTGAAATGGCATAAAAGACGTTCAAAAGAGATGTCCACTCAAATTCTGTAGACAACCAAGTGAAAAAAGTTTAGCTCAGGAGGACCAAAGGTTCGTTACAACTACCAAGTTTCTTACAAGGAACTTCACATGCTGGAAACATCCATTCAACCATTGCTTAACACATTGTGCATCATAACTTAATCCATCTAGATTCTCGAAGTGACGTCCAACTCTACAAGTTAAACAAACAACCCCATAACCCCAAGGGAGGTAGTACGGTCGATCCCTTACTGCAAGACTATGGACAAAAGTATCAACAGAACACCAGTAGTGCCTTACGATATATCTGTTTCTACGTATATATATATAAGATGTAAATAGTTCTCTCAGTAGAAATTATCCCCCAGCATTAAGGATATGACTCAGTGCATATGAGAACGGGGTGTGCGAGACCGGACAGGTGTCTTCGATGGACTTACCCTGCAAACCAAAATCAAAAATGAAGCAGAGATAGAATAAGAGATGCTTTCTTTCTTTTTCTTTTAATAAAAAATAATACAACAGTTGGAATCAGAGAAATATGTCAATCTGACCTGATAGGCAGTGATCCCAAAATCACGCCACTGCAGTTCAGAGCTGCAATTGCACTTTCAGCCTGCAATATTGAGGCAAAGATGAACTTAAGATAACTAAAAAGGAAAGGGGGAATAACAAAAATGTAGTAATTGAAAATTGACCAAGAGAGCAAGTATGAAAATTTAGACATAAGCACCTTGTAGTAAATAAAAGCATCATGGTTTTACAATGTCAAGATAGTTTAATTGATTGAGTTCCCTTACATTATTAAATTTCACTAGGGATGGAAAGACCAGTCCAGGACCACAAGCATATAACTAAACCAGTGCTTCAAATGTATCATTAACTATGAGAAATCCAAATTTGAAACTGACTATCCGGCTGATCCAGAAACCCAAAAATATACCCAAAAAAAAAAGTTAAGTCAAGCAACACCTTAATGTGTGTGGCAGCTCTATTGAATTTTATTTCAAAAAAAAAATTGAGGATGAATGGGTGTCAAAACAAAAAATATTAAAATGAAACAGCCACGATGCACAAGCAACTCAAGGCAACCTCTAGAACAGCTAAAAGCACACAACTGAGCATTGGTCCCAACAAGACTGAGTTATATAAATGATATTAGAGGGGGTGGGAAAAGCACATTTAGAGTACAAGTTTCATTTCTATGAAAACCGATCACTACAAATATATTTGTTTTGGAAAAAAATAAGACTAGATTGAATTCAAATTAAGCTCCAGTGAGCTTTTTTAGAAGACACAATTCAAATTCAAATCAAGCTGAAACAAGAGCGGGTAATCATAAATTAGAGTCATCGCCACTGGATTCTTTAATTCGAATTTGTACATTATCAAGGAAAGCCCAAGTGTCATTGTGCTTTCAATGCCAAAAATAAACTTCCTCGAGAGAAATTTGCAAATGGACAAAGCATTGCCAAGGCATCATGCTAAAACCTACTATGTATTAACACTACTAAATAATCAAGCATCAACAACTGAATTCATCTATTTGGATTCTAAGGTAGAAGGGTATGCTTCATTGTCCGATCAAAAACCATCAACAGCCCCATAGGACCCTCCCTCTCAAGTTGCTCTCATTACAACTTACGTACTTACTGCACTGAGTCCAGCACATCCCACATTATTAAAGCTTCTCCCCCATCACTCCCATGTTCCATACAGCCTCACTCCATGAATAAACAATCAGTAGAACAATCATCATTCTTCCATCAGTGATAAATCAGATGCAAACTAAACAATTCATCAGGTCAGTAAAACAAACAGTTTTCAGTTTGCACAAAAAGCTTATCATCAGAACCCAGATTGGCTCCAATTACCAGATGATTCCTTGATCAACACGATTCATAATAGTTTGATTAGAAAATAAAATTATATGCAAGCAAATAAACATGGCTGCATTTGGCTGCAACATGGCTAAGGAACTCAGGTTTGAATATGTTTGGAACCAAAAAGAATTCAAGAAAGATACTGTGTTACCCTTGTAGATATAGATCAAGAAACGTGGTGCATAGAGAAAAAACAGCAAAAACAGAATAAAATGCAAAGAAACAACCGTAGCAAGTCGAGAAGCAAGGAAATCTCCCAAACAACACTTAACACGGTCCAACCCCCCCTACTCTAATGATCCTCTCTACAATTTCTTCTGGGCGCTCTCACTCTGCCACCTGGCCCAGGAGGATATGCACCCTGATTCATGCTAATTTAGCATCAACCCCTAAACTTCCTTAAGTGCAAGAACTTTCATCATTTCTAAGGTATTCCCTCACATTAAGGGTTCTATCAGAAAACAACTATGTAATCTAAAGCTTCCAACCTTCTAGCTTGGTGGTCCTATCTGTTATATCAGTATTTGTGAAGTATCAAGCTGCATCATCAAATGAATTGTAGAGATCCAGATAGAATAGTTTCTGTCATCCAGACTCTATGCTATAGTTAATATTTCCCATAAGGCATCAAAATACTACCAAAAAAAACGAAAGAAACAAATACCAGCAAGATGCAATAAAAGAAACAATCTAGTGAAGATAGATATTGTAATTTAAACAAGTGAGAAGAAAGGTTGGCTCATTCTGTTTTGGAGGGGTGAGGCTGAAGGGGAGCTGATATCAATAGTATAAATAAAAACAACAATGAACAACAAAAACATGGTATTACTCAATCCAAAACAAATGCAATTCAAGATGAACAATAAAGATCAAGAGCTAGCGAGCAATTACCATTATGAACTCAACAAATGCAATTCGAGTTGAATGATGATAATCACCAAGAAGCCTCAAGCGATGAACCTAGACGGACAAAATCATAGAAAAGGTCTCATAAAAAAAGTAAAAACTCAGTTAAAAAACGAAGAAACTATTTTGTTTCCATGAAAAGCTACAAACCTCTCCACAGAGAGACTCGAAGAAGAGTTTGACATCTGCCTGAGTAACCTGCACCATTGACAATAAAGATAAAAAATGAGTCATGGGCCAAACATTTGATGCAAAAGAACCAATCAAAGGATCCAGCAGTAGTCCTCTGCAAAATTCTATCCCAAGACCAAACTCAAAACAACCTTTTTGTCAATATTTGTGCAATAAATGGTTCTTGAACACATCTCCCGTTCATCTTCAGACTGAGAAACATAACAACATTACAAAGCAAAGACAGGGGGAACACTGTTAGCTCACACTGGTCAATCATCCTCTCAGAGTGGCCATCAGAACTTTAAGTGCTATAACAGTAGACATGCCAATAAATGATAGAACCATTACCCTGGGCAAAAATGTTGGATTAACTGGTGCAATGGCAGTTTTTGAAGGCAGCACTCTCACTGGATAAAATCCAAGCATGGTGCCAGATAGATTCAGAGCAGCCCCAGCACCTTCTGCGGGCATAACACCAAACAATGAAATTCTAAGTCTACATCATATGTAGAGACCAAATAAGTGATGTTACCTTCATCTGTGAACTCAATGAAGGCAAAACGAAGAATGGAATTTGGATCCCCACATACTCGACAATCAACCACCTTTGTCCCAGACAAAAGGAGTCAATTCAGTAATGTTGCCAATTATTATTAAAGAAGAAAAGCACATAGTGAGCTAAGCACAGACGTTTCTACCTGGCCACAGTTAAGAAAGAGAGCCGCCAGCTGCTCTTCAGTAACCTAAAGGCCATCAGAGAAAAATGATCCTCAAAATGAATGCACCATAGCAAATTAGTTGGAATGAGAATCCACAAGCTAGAAATGATCTGTACCTGTTGATCAATGTCAGACACATAAACAGTCCTTCTTATCATCTCTTCTCTCTTTTCCACGTCCATGTTATGATTAATTCTTCTCTTACCCTGGTTATAGCCATTCTTCCTCTGCAACAAGTTGCAATTATATTAAGTACGGTGATATTTTCAGGCAAAAATAAAATGCAAATGCCAGTAACATAATGCTGGGAAGTGGGAACAAGTAAGACAAAACTGTGAACTGCCCTCCTCGACAAATTCAGAAAGCAAAGCATTGGTTCTAAATTTAACCTTAAAAGTGAAACCTCTCAGGCATAGAAACTAAAATTTGCTTCGTTTGACTATGAAAATAAACTGAAACATTGAGAAATATTCATACCCTTCTGTTAATTTGACCATTGGCATTGCCAAAGTTAGCCTGTAATAGAAAATTGTTAGGATAGCCAAATCCTCCTGCACCTCCTAGGATCCCATGATTCTTAGTAAGCGATGGGGGCACAAATTCCTCAGCCATAGGATTCAACTTCGATAATAGTTCCGCCAAATCCCTCATATCTTGCTTGAAACTTTCACCATTGTCGTCTCCACCATTTCTCACCCCATTAGAAATCTGGTTAATGCCATATCCACCATTGTTCATCACCATCTGTTGAGTCTGGACCCCATTTTCTTCAAATCCATTTCGCATCTGAGCCATCTGAGCTTTATAGTTATTATTGGGGACTGACATAGTAGTCGAGACGATATCGTTGTTGTTGAAGACAGCGTTCAGATTCTGATCACCATTGACGGTCTGAACATTATTTTCTATACCATTACCCATGGAACCAGGTTTGAGCTTCGATTTCTCCAGTTCATTAGGTACAGTTGAGTCCGAGGATACTACACGGTTTTCCAAATTTTCACCCGAAGAGCCGATTATGGCCCCAACATTCTCAGCGACAGCCATAACCGAAGAGATACTTGCAGAAGAAAAGATTTCTTTTCTTTCTTTCTTTTTTGTGGCGAAAACTATCCTACAAAATTGATCAGAAAATCATCGTCAAGTGATTCAGTGAGTAGGGTCAAAACAAGAACCCAGACCAAAACCCAAAAACCAAATTTCGAAAAGGAAGACATACCTGGTATTATCTAAAAGATTTCCAGTGAGGCGAGATCAAACTGATCCTGAAGATCGTCTGGACACTTTATAGAGACGAATAAAAAGATACGCATACGAAATGCAAAAAAAAAAAAAGTAGTGCAAATTGATGAGGAATCAGTAAAATAAAAGGAAAAGCTTTTATCTTACTAGTTTCAGTGAAGAAGACGATGATTATTCTAGAGAACGAGGGCAGAGAGAAAAAGGAAAAGGGTATTCTTCGGATCGTCCGTTTTAGCTGCCCGGCCTTTTTTGACCTTCCTCAGAACGTCCCAATTTGACGATGAACGTAGCTAGCGAAAGGCAATACCAAGTAAAAGACCCAATTTTCTTAAATCGACCCATTTTTTCATCAATTTCCGCAAATGCCCATACTCGCTCACATTCATTCATCAATCATCATCCATGTAGAAATCCATTCATCACAATTTCTCACAAATATGGATTATTAATTAATACTAATAGTAGTAATAAGCACCCAGGATTTGAGTCATAGGATGTAATTTGTAATGATGTTATTTGAAATTAAACTCTTTTAATAACTATAAGCATCTTTGGTTTTTTAAGATATGTTAATGATTTACTTATGGTCATGTATGACAAATCCAATGTATGTGTATAAACTGCGAACCTAAACATTTCAACCTGAGACATTTTCTATGGGTTGACGCCTTTTCTTATATTTATTATTCTCGCTCTTTGAAATCTTCAAACAGAAGCCCAAGTTTGACAAAAACTGCATGTTGCACAATGGTTTTTTTAGGTTGTCACGTTGTTTACCAAAACAAGTAATTTAATTATCGAGCAATATATTGTATCAGCAATTAAAAAAATTCAAGACTTCTTATATTACTGTGTGCTTTTTTTGACTGGATATTATATTACTACGGGATCATGTTTAAGGTTGTCCAGGTTTCATGTTTTATGCTGCTTATCAAACGTGAAATGGCTACCAGTGCAGACAAACATAACGATTGGCGATAGAAAATACTCCTTCCGATCTTAATTATAAGACAAAATTAATTTTTTTGGAGAAATTAAAGAAGTCAATTAAATCACTTTAGAGTATTTATATTTTTAGTATCTTTGGATTATATATTAGTTTATTAATCAAATTACTTAGTTTGAAGAAAAAAATATAAATATAAATATTATAAAGTGATTTAATTGGCTTCCTTAATTTCTCCAAAAAAATCAACTTTATCTTATAATTAGAACCGGAGAGAGTAACTAAGTAGGGTTTTCCAATTTTATCACCACTGGGTTAATGTGTTGTCATTATAGTTATATTTACAATTATATTTTTATATAATTATATGATATTTTCTATCTAAAAATTGTCAGACTCTTTTCAATGAGGATTCGAGCAATTAAAATTATGATTGTTATTTAATATTTAATTAATAAAACAATGGGAATGAATATCTTCTTCCAGTTTGAGTGGGATATAATTAAGATTTTTTTATGAACAAACTTGGCACGAGGGGGCGGTCATTTAAATGTCAATCACGTGCCCTACGATCTCCCACATACTGATGAAGGGATCAAAATGACATCTAAGGACTTAGATATTAAAAATTATTATCAATTTTTCGCAGACATATTATTAAGTTTTAATATTTTTTCAAGAAAATAGTATAACAATAAAGTTGATCTTTTAAAAGCACTCATGATGTTAAAGATGCTTTTTCATATTAAAAATCGTAAACTATAAATATTTTTAGAAGAAAGTTCTAGAAAAAAGGACGTCCCTTGGTGGGAGAAAATGACAACAAAATTACAAAAGGAAAAAAAACATTGGCCACATAAAATGATAAAATCAAAATAGATTGTGAGGTTCCCCCAGCAAGCAGCTCATAATTACCGAAGAAAGAAAAATCGTATGGGCAATGAACCAATCACAATATAGATTTAAGGGTTAATAGGTCAATCGGAATCTAACCGGTAGTTGAACCGGTCATATTAAAATATTATAATTTATTAATGGTAATATATATTAATATATTTTTAAACTTCTATAGATAAAAATAAATATTTTTAGAAAAAAATACTTAAAATTTATTAATATGAGTTATAATGCCTATACTTATGCAATGATATCTCTTTTCCTATAATTATTATATATTTTTAAATAATTTTTTTCATTATCTTCTTCATTTTTTTAGATTTGTTCTTTTTTTACTTATTTTTCTCTTCATTTTGGTCTTCAACTTCCAATTTTTTCCTTAAAAAATCATTAAAAAATTTTAAAAATGAAACCGGTCTAACCAGTTGAACCATCGGTTTTACCAGTTTCAGACCAGTTCCCCGGTTTAACCATCAAACAGACCGGATCACTAGCCGGTTCTCGATTCAACCGGTCAAACCGACCAATCCGGTCCGATTTTTCGTACCATGATAATTACTCCCTCCGGTCGATGGTATACGACGTAGTTAATTTTTGTTTGAAAGATTAAAAAAATTAAATAAATGATTTAATCATAATATATGTTATATATTATTAGATTATATATTAATTTATAAGTCATATGAATTAGTTTAAAGAAAAAATGATAAATATAAGTACTCTAAAACAATTTACTCCCTCTAGTCTATAATATAGGTCATTTATAGAAAAATAGCTTGGTCCACAACATAAATCACTTGTAAGATAATTAATTCTTAGTTTTCAGTTTTGCCCTGTAATTAATACTCATTTCTAATTTGCTCCCTTATTAAATTTTCAAAAAACATTTTCCAACCAAGGTAAAAGTGGAAAAAATTTTAATTTAGGACATATTTATTGAGTGAATTGTCATTTTTTGTTTCCCGTGAATTAGTTGAAGTGCCCTATATTATAGACTAAAAGAAATATTTAATTTTCTTAATTTTTATAAAAAAATTAATTATATCTTATATTTAAGAGCGAAGACAGCATCAAGCTTCTCTTTATCTTCTAGTTAATGATTTGCTCTACCTATCCACATGACACTAGGATTTTCCCAATATAATTAGCATGTGTTTGGCATCATTTATTTTTAGACAATAAATTTTTATTACATAAATCGAGATAAAAATTCTCTTATATACTTATTTCGTATACAATAAATCACAATTTATAAGCATTTATAAATCAAAAATAAACTGCCCCAAACAAACATTTAATATTTTAGATATTAATATTCTCTCAATCAATAATGCCAGGTGTGTGGTCTAATTGATAATAACTACTCCCAAATCTCATTATTGGAGTAGGAATAAATATCTTTTTTTTTTAATTTCAGAGCCTCGAACTCTGAAAGAGTGTTTAGCAATGAATAAAGCCCATGCTCTTAAGCCTTAAAAGAAGCCAAAAATTAATTATTGTCCCCACAAAAGAAACCAAGGTTCTCCTTACAAGGGAAATTTTGGAAAATGTCGAAAATGCCATAGCGTTTCATTTTATCCCATCCATTGTTAATGCTTGTCTCTTACCATTATGCCCTTCCAATTAATTCCATTCAAACATAATCTTTCAAAATACTATAGCTTAAGAGTAAAGTGGTAGTAGATGTTTATCAGCTGGTTTTCTCTCATCTTGAGAGTGTGAGGTGCCACCCACTGTGGCGGCAAGAGTACGGATCCCACCCACTGTGGGATTCCGATTCATTTCTTGAATTCATCCTCGTTGTTGGGGTGAAGACGAGACTAGAGTGTGTGAGTAAGAGTGAGTGGGTGCCAGGAGGTAGAAGGTATTTTCTGGAAAAATGGCGACGGATGAGTCATCAGCAGATGGAGGTGCGAGAGTGAAGCTCGTATGGAAGAACCGAGAATAGGAAAATGCTGAGAGTTGTATGTTGATTGGGAAAGTTATTTCAGGCAGAAGCATTAATAAGAGGTCGATTATTGCAACGATCCGAAAGGGGTGGAACCTAGGAGAAGAAACAGAGATCATTCAAATGAGTGATGATGCTCTGGTTTTTACCTTCAAAAACCTCAAGGACAAATTTTGCCTACTACGAGGACGACCGTGGTCGATACAGGGCAACTTAATGAGCATATAGGAGTGGTCAAAGTATATGGTAGTAAGTGAGGTTTCATTCAATAAAACTCCCTTTTGGGTTCAATTTCACAATCTTCCTCTGGGGATATTGGAAGTCGAGCAAAACATTCTGAAAAATGGGGGAGGTCGTTGGAGAGGTAGTGTGGTATGAGAAAGCAAAGGTTAATGGGAAATTTCAGAGAAGTTTTGGTAGAGCTCGAGTGTTGATTGACATTAATAAACCGTTGGTGTATAGATTCTGGGCTCCTCGTCCAGATGGCTTAGAGGTATGGGTAAAGGTAAAGTATGAAAGGTTACAAACCTTTTGCTATCACTGTGGGATGATTGGCCATGATGGTCGAACATGCAAAAAGGAGACCATTTATGATGATCACAATGGTAATGCTTATGGCTCATGGTTAGCAGTGGTTGCAGAGAAAGATATCGATGAAGCTATGACAAAATGCTCGAACTCTTGGGCAGAGGAGGATTGCAGACTTATGACGGTGGCACGTGAAAATGTAGAAGGTAAGACGCGTGGGATAAATTCTGACAAAAACCGTTATGCTGCAGAAGGTAGTGGACGAGGGAGGAGTGTGCGTGTAATGAACAAGATGGGGCCAAAGGACAAAATTGCAGACCATTCATGTATGCTGGGACCACAACAGGAGAATGCACAAACAGCTATGATTGAGGACCAAGGAAAAAACTCGGATGGTGATTGGTCTGAAGGAACTAAAGATGGGCTGATAAAAGCTAAAAAAGCCCAATCCCAAGTGACTCGAATAAACCCAATTTTGCAACAGGGCCTCAGTATTTCAGAGCAACTAAGAGGTAGAGCTATGAGGCAACCCCCATTATCACCAATGGATAAAAACGTAGCAGGCCTATGAAAGACACACAAGCTTATGCCATAATTCCAGTCACACCAATGTCTCCTATATCGGAGGTTGCAGCACGACTGAATAAAGTGAATTTAAAGAGACACGTGGTTGATCTGGAATTACCCACGCAAAGTAAGAGGCGACGACTATGTATTGCACAAGAAGCTGAAGTTAGCAAGCCCCTTTCCACAAAGATTGTCCCTCGTCGAAAGAGCTTCAGGAAAATAAAAAAGGAAATCAGAGCAAGAGTGGGATCTGAACAGCGATTAGTGGAAATCCCAGTAGTGGAGGACATCGATTTTCCTAAAAGCTGGTTAGTAAACAATGGAAGACAAGATGATGAAGGTAAGGAAGATTTATCTGAAGGCTGTGGTGGCTGTCCTTTATCAGCCACCCATAAGCCATGAGTTTGATTGCGTGGAATTGTCAAGGGTTGGGGTCTCCTTGGCAGTTAAAAACCTTCAAGAGGAGGTGAAGAATAAAAAACCCCAAATTTTCTTCTTAATGGAGACTAAAAAGAAAAATGAGTATCTGGAGAAAATCAGAAGAAGATGTGGGTTTGAAGAGTGTTGGTATATACCACCTGTGGGACGAGCAGGAGGACTGGCTTTGTGGTGGCGGGATTCACTGTTCATTAATATAATTAGCAGTTCCAAAAATGTTGTTCATACTAAGGTGAGCTCTACATCTGTAGAATTTCCTGAATATGTTTCATTTATTTATGGCCCACCTATTGAAGGAGACAGGCTGAAAGTATGGGATCAGATCAGAGGAATTGCAGCATCTATGATGAAATCATGGTTATGTTTAGGGGATTTTAATGATTTAATGTCCCAACATGAGAAATTGGGAAGGAACCCACATACGATTCGTAGATTTATTAATTTCTAATTATTTGTCTCGGATTGTGCATTAGTATAGATAGAAGCAAAGGGCTCTAAATATACCTGGAGTAACCAGAGAATAGGCACTAACCATATAAAGGAGAAACTTGATCGTGCTATGGGGAATGTAGAATTTAAGGAAGCCTTTCCCAAAGCTCTGGCTTTTCATGTGGAACCACTTGCATCGGACCATCATTTGTTATTTGTGGATTTGTGTTTCAAAGATACCAAAACGCCTCGTTCCTTCAAGTTTGAAGCAATATGGGCTACTCACCCTGAGTTCAGAGGAATTATAAAAGATTGCTGGGACACTAGGGAGGATTGCGGAATTCATGGATTTGTGGCCTTTCTTGATAGATGCAGAAACAGGCTTATTAAATGGAGCAAGATAATGTTTTCAAATAATAAGAAGCTGATTAGAGAGATTACTCAGAAAATTGAAAAGTTGAAAGTAAATGTCTATGCTAAGGAATCAAAGAACTCTATTGATTCCTTAATTCTAGAGTTGGAACAAGTTTAGCAACGAGAAGAAATTTATTGGTGGCAAAGATCAAGAACAAACTGGTTAAAGGCTGGGGATTTGAATACCAAACTCTTTCACCAATCTACCCTCATAAGAAGACAAAGGAATATGGTGGTTAAATTAAAGAATGAAATGGGTCAGTGGTTTGAACAAGAGGAGGAAATTGCGGATATGATTTCTAGCTTTTATTCCACTCTGTTGACTAGCAGCATTCATGGGCAGGTGGATAATGTCACATTTTTTGTTAAGCCTTATGTGTCCGATCTTCAAAATTCCATGTTGATTAGACCTATAACAGAAGCTGAAGTTAAAGAGGCAGTTTTCCAGCTAGGGGCTTTCAAAGCTCCAGGACCAGATGGGTTTAATGGGCATTTCTGCCAATCGTCATGGAATGAGGTACGCCACTCTGTTCTTAGCATGATTCGAGGTTTCTTTGAAAATGATGAGATGTTGGAACCTCTGAATATCACTAATCTAATTTTAATTCCTAAAGTGGATATCCCTGAAACTGTTTCCCAATATAGACCCATAAGTCTCTATAATTTTGCCTATAAAATTATTTCAAAAGTTCTGGCTAACATACTTCGTAGTGTTCTGGATGATTGTGTATCTGAAAATCAGAGAGCCTTTGTGCCTGATAGGCTTATTCAAGATAATAGCATTATTGTACATGAGGCTTTCCACTATCTTAGCCATAAAAAACATAGGGATAAATATGAAGTAGCTTTGAAGATGGATATGAACAAGGCATATGATAGACTTGAGTGGGAGTTTATGGAGAAAATGCTTCTTAAGCTGAATTTTTGCCAACAATGGGTTAATTGGATTATGAAGTGTATTGGGAGTGTGACTTTTTAGATACAACTTTCAGGGAAGAATGTAGCTACTATTGTACCAGAAAGGGGATTACGTCAGGGAGATCCATTATCCCCATACCTCTTTATTCTTGCATCCGAAGCTCTATCCTCTATGATATCCTTCCAGGCAGATCAAGGAAACTTGAAGGGGATAAAATTAGCTCGAGGAAGCCCGGTGCTAACCCATTGTCTGTTCGCTGATGATACTATGGTTTTCTTGAATGCTAACGAAGATAATTGCTATTTGTTTATGAAACTATTGCATGATTATTGTGATGTTTCAGGCTAAAGAGTTAATTATGATAAGTCCAACCTATTTTTCTCAGCAAATACAACTGATCCGGTTAGAGACAGTATTATATCATATATGAATATTGTGGAGGTGGAGGATCCAGGGAAGTATCTTGGCCTTCCCATTCTATGGGGGAGATCAAAAAATGCAGCTTTAGCCTTTGTAAGAGATAGAATGGGGAGAAAGGTATAAGGATGGAAGAAGAAAAGTCTCTCATTTGCAGGTCGGGAAATAATGATAAAAGCTGTAGCTAATTCCATTCCTGTGTACTCAATGTCGTGTTTCAAATTCCTAAGGAAAATCTGTGAAGATCTTGACATATTGGTTTCTAATTTTTTCTGGAATAATTCAGAAGGTTCTAGAAAGATTCATTGGGTGGCATGGAAGACTCTCTCAAAGGCCAAGAAGGATGGTGGTATGGGCTTCCTGGATTTTATGCAGTTTAATGATGCTTTGTTGGCCCAAACGGCATGGAGAATTCTTCAACATCCAAATAGTTGGTGGGCTCGCATTCTGAAAAGCATATATTTTCCAGCAACGTCTTTATGAAAGCAATGAAGGGTCACAAAGCATCTTGGGTTTGGGACAGTATATTAACGGGGAGAGATCTACTTGAAAAAAATATATGTTGGCAAGTTGGAACTGGACATTACATTGATGTGTAAAAGGATCCTTGGATACCAAGATGTGATAAGTTTTTGTTACCTCGGATAAATAATGACCCAGTTAATATGGAGATGGTGATGGCTCAGATAATCCAAAATAGACAGTGGGCTTTAAATCCGATTCGAAATGTTATATCTAATGACCATGCCAAGCTAATTCAGAATACACACCTCTCTAGTAATCCAAGAGCTGATAGAATTATATGGGCTGACACAAAAGATGGGAAATACAGTGTTAAAAGTGGCTACCTTTTTTCTTTGAAGTTGAATTCTGATAAGCTGATAATTCAAAAAGCCTCAAGCTCAAGGCAGATAGCTACCAGGTTATGGTCTGCTGTCTGGAAGCTGAAAGTCCTCCCAAAAATTCGTTCATTTATTTGGCGTATTCTAAACAAGGCCTTAGCAACAAAGGAAGCTTTGTTTAGGAGGAAAAGTGCTGCAGACCCCATATGTCCAGTATGTGAAAAAGAAGTAGAAACACTTGAACATCTATTCTTACTATGCCCGTGGAGTCGAATTGCTTGGTTTGGTTGCCCTCTGGGGATTTATGTGGATGCAGTGAAGGTGAAGAATGTAAGTTTTTGGCTAGAAGACTTACTTTTGATGAAAGATACTGATCTGGACTTTAGTAAGAATTATGCTGCTACCTTGCTCTGGTACATTTGGAAATTCAGATGTAAAAAAGTGTTTGAATTTGTAGAGCTAGACCCTGAGAAAGCGATAACCTTGGCAAGCCTGTGTTTAAAGAGTTATCTTACAGTCAATTCAATGAGTCCAGAGAACTATCCATCGGAAACCAAAGCTGTAGCATTGTGGAGGAGACCGATGCAATCAATAATTAAGATCAATTGCGATGGTGCCTACTATGCAAGGAATGGCCAAGCGGGGATTGGAGTAATTTGTAGAGACTCAAATGGCACGCTTATTGAGGGATGGGCTGAAAAAGTTGTAGTATAGGATGCTCTACAAGCAGAGATACTAGCTGCATCAAAGGCAGTTAAAATGGCAGTCCAAAGGCAGAATACCACTACTGTCATAGAAACGGATTGCAAAGTGTTATTTGAAGCTCTATCATCAAGAAGTGTTAAATCCATTCCATGGCAATCCCATAATCTTCTATATGACATCTTTGATATGTTAGCAAATCAAAGCTTTATTTCGTTCTCTTTCACTCCGAGAGAGGGCAATGTTGCTGCCGATTGTTTGGCTGCTGTGGCTTCAAGGGAGTTGGGACCTAACGGTCGGATTATTGAATCTCCACCTCCTCTAGCTTCTATCATTCTTCGAGAAGCTAATATCAGAGATATTTACTCACATGACCAGATTGCAATGGAGGATGATAGGGAAGGTGTTGGTTAGTCTTAGAGGGTTGCAGTATAGAATAAGTGCTGCTATTTCTATAGTTGTTATGTTTTGCTGATATTATGTTATCCTTGTAATAACTTTCTTTACTCTATTAATGCAATGGGGTTTTCCACTGGTAAAAAAAAAATACTATAGCCTAATGATATGGAAATTTTCATATAAAATAGAGGTCGTGTATCTGATCCCCTTGTAACATCACATTGTTAAGCTGTTATTGTATATTTCTTTAAATTTAACCCCCAAAAAAAACAGAGAATGAAAAAATGCTTTGGGGAAGTACTGTGATTTTGGATTGCCACATTAACCAATAATTTTAAAACCTAAATCGGACTAGATGGTCCAGTTTGTCCGAAGAGTTTTTAGATTTGCTTTCAATTATTATAATGTTTTGGATATTTAGCTCGTAAGGGTTACCTCTGACCCGACATTAAGCTACAACTCACCATTAAGCTCTAAGCTAAAATGGCATGGAAAGAAAATTGGCCACCCAACTTTAATATTGTGTTTGAATGAAGAGAAAATTATGAGAGAGAATAGTATGAGGAAAAGCTCCTAAAAATAATTAATTTTTTTATCATTTTAGGAAACGTTTGTTCCTAGTATTTCAATCCCTTTATTTTTCTATCACTTTTTTTTCCATCCAAACTTGGGATAAAACTTGAAGATGGTGGTGGTAATTATATGACAAACGTACAACGTGGTTCTCAGAACTTTGCTTTTGTTGGGCTCTACGGATCCTACGAGCTTTGTTGTGGACGCCCCATCTTATTATCTTCGTTTCTCTCTCTATCTAATTGCATGATTAAGCCGACTTCATACAAATCCATTTTCTATTATAATATAGTGTGTCTTTGGTATGGGAGTGATAAAAATAACTTATTGTGAATCTGACTTATTAAAAACGACTTTAAAGAAAAATCAATTTGCATATAATATGTGTGTACTTGGGAAGGGCTTTTGGCAACCTATAAGCACGGTTGGGCATGCATAAGATCAATTGAGCAACTATTAGCTTTTTTGGAGTGTTTGGAGAGGGATCTATACAATTGAGTTTTTGCCAATTTGAGATGTGTGGACGCTAGATTGGGATAAACTAAGGAATAGAGCTTTTGTTAAAAGCTAATCATATTTTACCGTTAATGCCTTCACTGTCTCCTCCTACAAGCTTTGTTGTGAACACCCCATCTTATTATCTTTGTTTCTCTCTCTCTGTCTAATTGCATGATTAAACCGACTTCACATAAATCGATTTTCTATTACTCCCTCTGATCCTATTTATAAGTAAATTTTTCTTTGATTGCGCAAAATAAACTGATAATAACAAAGCAATAAGTGTGTCAAAAATGCCGTGTTTTTTTCATATATGCCTTATTTATTAAAAGACTATAAGAGATAGAATAGATAAAAGATATGAGACATAATGAGTATAAGATATGAGAGAAAATAAGCATTTAATAAGGATAAAGTAAAAAAAGAAGCTTATATTTTTAGATAAAAAATAAAAATTATTTATAAAAAAAGAATCAACTCCATAAAAAAGAAAAGTATTTATAAATAGAATAGGAGGAGGAGGGCGTATAACATAAGCATCGCTTTGGGCCAAGAGGGAATTAATTCCCTCTTGGCCATTGGGCCTACTTCCCTTCCTTTCTCACATGGAAAAAAAGCAGAGAATTGGGAGGTAGTTGCAGGCTTGCAGCAGCAGAGAGGGCACAAATAATGCTGGGCCCCACCAACCTGCTCTTAGGTACTGGTCTCAGCCTTGACTCAGCTGGTGGACCCCATCACCTGCAATCCCAAAATCATTTTCATTTTTAAACAAATTATAAATAGAAATGGAAGTATTGGCATAAATAATTACAACTAATTGCCAAGTCAGATGGCTCTGAGCCTCTTCTCTATTGCATTTTATTGTAACTAAATGAGCTGCTTCCTTCGTCCATTTTTTCCCCAAACAATGAGAACTTTATCTGTTTTATATTTGCTTAAAAATTCTTTATTATTGATAGAAAATTTGAATAGCTCAAATTTAATATTGTTATAAAATAGTTTTTTAGGTTTATTTATTCAGATTTAATATTGTGATAATGTTTTTATCAAATATTAAAGTAATTACATTTAATTTAATTTAATGAATAAGGTGAAAACTGAAAAGTAGAGGGAAAGCGGAGCAGAGATAATGGAGAATCTCACAGGGAAAAAAGAATGAAATGACGGGAACAACAGATGTGGAATTGGACAAAGCACTAAAGGCAACTTGATTTGTTGTTTAAATTATGCATTTGTTCATCTACCAACAACCCAACCGTTTTTAAGACCATTGTCGTGCAATCACAAGGCACACAACGAACCAGGCAGTGTTGGGATTTTTGGCCTCAATCATTCTCTTCACGTGTCCACCTATCAAACGCAGTCTGTAAAACAACGCAAATTAAGGCGATGATGATCACAAATTGAGACAGTCGCTTGCTGGGTCTCACAATCTTGGTCACACAAAAGGTTCAGGCCATGTTACGGTCCACCTCTAACAAACGCAAAGAATAAAATAAAGCGACCGTGCCTGCCTCTTCAGCACCAGTTAATTCATCCATCTCTTGCATCACTTTCTGCATCACATGGCAAAATTGATATTTAAGGCTCCTTCGTTGAATTTTAGTTTTAGTCCATATAATTTCACTAAATCCACAACTCAATAAAAAATATAGTTTCACACAGGATTTTATTCACCCCCTTTACACAGGATTTTATTTATGTCCAGGGCAGTCTTTGGACCTGTTTGAATTGACGTTCACGTAAATCAAACTAAAATCCTTCTCACATTCTTCTTCCTTCATACACCATACATGACATTAATCCAAACATGCACTATATAAAACTTTCAAGGTTATAAACCTGTTCAGGAACCTGCTCGTCTTTACAAAGCTCTAACCCCAATGGATCAATAAACTGATACTTCTTGGGGGTAGTTTTAATTTTCTTTATTGGTGCATGTTTGGGGTATAATGAACCCAAGGTTTCAGAAACTCTTTTCCGCAAGCCGAGACAAAACTCTTCTCATATTTATCTCATAAATCGTTAAAACACTTCTAAAAAGCTAAATCAAACAAACACTAACACCCGTTGTGACAAATAGTTCTTTCAACGTTTGGGATATCCCATGCCTCCAAAGCATTCATAAAGAACCCCTCCAACAACGTTAACATAAATCTGACAGCCATACTAATACATCAGTCGTCTCAGATAAGGCAAACATAAATCCCTAGAATGATTGTATGCCACATCAAACAGCCAGCAAAACACAACATCAGTGCTTTTTCAGAGACCAAACTCGAGTGCATGGATAAATTTCTAACAAAACAACTTAATCCAACTGCATCATCTAAGACTCAGCTGCATTGCAACAATGCAGCTAGCTAGCACCAGATAAGGATCTTGCTGCTGCATTGGCGAGTTAATCAACCACTGCCTGACCGAGCCTGCAAAAAGTCAGTTAAATCACATTCCATACTTGACTAAAAAACTATAAACATGGCGCTTTCTATTCTTGAATGTTCAAATACCTGGCGTGGTGATGCAGATTGTGACCGTGACCGAGACCGTGATGGTGATCTTGGCCTAAACAATTATAAAATTAGATCAAACACTTCAAAAATTTGGATTTACAACAAGACACTGCATGTAATAACAATTATAAAATTAGATCAAACACTTGTGCGTTGTATACCATACCTAGATTTGATTGGGGATGGTGATCTAGACCTAGATGGTGACCTGGATACAGATCGCTCCAATGATCTACTGCAGGACAAAAAAAAAAGATTCACCATAAGAGAATCAACATCTGTATCGCAGTAGTGAGAAACAACAGAAAGTGACAGAATTACCTTCTATTCCGTTTAGGACTTCTGCTTCTGCCAGGGCTCCTGCTGCGGCTGCGGCTGCGGCTCCTTGTGGGGCTGGCCTCATATTTCTTCACCTGCACAATAAACAATTGTTTTTGTTAAAAGTTTTAGCTTCAATCCAGCTATGAGTAAAAACTCCAAACAAGCCACATGATAATTTGGATGCACCATAAACACAAATAACAAATCCTACAGATATAAATAGTGAACTTACCCGAATATAAGCTCTTGCCCAAGGATTTCTAAATTCAGTGTCATCAAGTTTCCGAATCTGCACAGTAGACAGGGTTAGGAAGACAAATAACAGCACTCAGAGAAGCAATGGACCAAATATTATTTAATTATATATTCACTTACAGCATATTTCATGTCGTCATAATTAGTGTAGTCAACAATCCCGAACGTACCTAAAAGAAAATCAACATTAAGAGCGTTAGGTATATACCATATTTTATATAATTGAATCATAGCGTGGCACATTGAGGTGTAAAATTAACACTTCAGTTGAATAGAAATTTGAATACAGCCAAAAGGAGGTTATCAATATCACTAAGAGCTTATATAAGTTGTGGCATGCTATTATCCCCAGAAAGCTAGTCCTCTGCCATTCTAAAAATTAGAACTATAAATATACACTCATTTGTTTCCAAAAACTCTTGTTCCAAAGGGGAATTCAATGTATGGTACCAAGCATCAACTTCAACCGACATAAAAGACTTCAAAACTGACGAAGGTTGAAACAATACAAGCCACACCCAAAAAATTTAGATCCTTCTTCACGCATTGTGTTAATATTCCAAGACATAAAAAGAAATTACGTATTGCGTAGTTTAAAAAAAACATTAGAGAGCAACTTAGGTTTCATGAATTAGCACCCTATGATGACTAAATACTCAGAATGAATCAGCAAACATAGAAAATCACTCCAATCAACATAACAGTTTTTGTCAACAAAATACTGCCAAGAAAACGCAGTAATGTGGGGAGAGGACATGGTACAAACACAAATTACTTTGAAGATGTACCTTCACTATCACGTGAAACCTCAGCAAAACATACATCACCAGCTTTCCGCATATGATCCTGAAAAATGGTGTTCAAGGCATGGTTGATAAGGTTATAGAAATTTGAATTTTAACTTTGGATTAAGTCTGCTGGCCAAAAACAAGTGATAGGTTTGAGAATGCAAATACCTTCAAATCCTGCCAAGATGCAGATGATGGGAGTCCACGGACAATAACTGATCAAACGAAATTTAGAAAACTTTAGTCAAAAGTAGGACCTTCAACAATGACACCAATTAGTACTTTGTCTAAAAACAGGTATAATTGCAGTTCGACAAGAAATGAGAAGGCAAAGAACATGCATCCAAACAAGTTTTTTTAAAACTGGTATCCTATGTACAGACAACAATTTCAAGATTTTAAGCATTAAGAAGTATATTATTTGAATGACTTGCAAATGGCAGCTCTTTCTTGAAATTTGCCTGACAAGAATAGAATAAATTAGCATAGCACACCTCGATATTCAGAATGACGTGATATACCAAAACGGCTCCCACCACCACCACCACCACCACCCCCACCCCCACCATAACCACGCCGATCACTTGATGATGGCCCCCTACCACCATGAGCAAGCTCCACCTATTACAAAAATAGATGAGAAACAAATCAAGGTAAAGTGTTGAGCTTGAAATAAAAAAGGTTGGGACAGCTCATACCCTTAATCGACAGCCATCAAAATTGTAGCCATCACGACCACGAATTGCATCTTCTGCATCTCGAGCATTGTCGAACTAGCAACCCAAAGAACAATATAATAAGAAAGTGAAGATCAAAATATATATTCCTCGTAAGTAAAAGAAGAGTAAAAAGAAGACAGCTACCTCAACAAAACAATAACATGGAGGTCGAGGTGGAATCTTTAACTCAATATCCAATATACGGCCATACTGTAGAAAAGTATACAATGTTGACAAACTACTTTAGTGCACCTATCTTTCAACCACTTACACATCAAAAACTACTCCAACCCCATTCAATCAAAACAACACTAAGAAAGAATAATTACAAGGAATTACAAAAGAAATCAGCAAACCACAAATTATAGTAGCATTAAGATAAGATACGTTCCAAATAGCAAGCAAGGAGAATAATTAAGATACACAGAATAAAATGAACGCACTCCCAAATAATACACAAGGAAAATACACATCAAACCTTGTAGAATAGATCCTCAATTTCTGACTCTCTTATATCTGAGGGCAGGTTGCCAACATATATAGTGCGAGAAAAGCGACCACTCATATCTGATAGAATAAGTTATATTTCCTCTGCAGGCAAAGTGTGGAAACTCATAAACAAAAAAATATCTCACTTTCTTTAGTCATGCCCGATAATGAAATGCCTACTTATTTTCATCATTACTCTAATGATTACACAAATGTAAAGGAATCCAAAACTATGAAGCAAACCAAGAGAGCAATCCTCGAGGTGAGCGGTGCTCCACAAGCTCCATTGCTCATTTGCTCCAAAGATGCTCCAAAGCTATAACAATATTGAAATAAAATTTGATCTCCCAATCCTTTCCAGAATATTAGCAGGTATAGATCTTCCGAGAGTGAGCAAGAATCTCCAATTATATAAAAAAATAACCAAAACTCCACCCTGATTCTCCCACTCCCTCTCTATATCCCTATGTTTGATTGCAAAGCTCATATTTGTCCAAGCGCTTGTCATCTAACATAAACAAAGCATTGGTGTCATGGGATAAGGTAATATCGACATATACTGAAGCAATTACCTCACTCAGCTCTCTTTTAACAGCATTTAAAAATTAACCCGAGAAAAAGGTAATACAACCCCTATTTTAACTAGACTTTGTTAATGCAACAGAATTGTCCTGGGAAGTAGTCAGACTGCATTTCTCTAGCCTCCCTAACTGAAATACATGTATATAACACATCACGTACTGTTAAGGGAAGCAAATAGCCAAATCTACATGGAGATTCCAATTTTGATTATCTGTTGCAGCTCCACAAAAGTCACAAATTACAAAGGAGTGTCATTTGCTGTAGCCATATCAAAAACATTTACTATTGCAGATAATAGGCAACCAGATTATTCAACCTCTACCAATTGTAGAAATGCAAACATAATTCAGGTTTACATCAATTGGGAAGTTGCTCGGACGAGCGACAAGATAGGCGTCGCCTTTTTTTTTTAATTGAACAAGAAAAAACAATTCAGATGTGGCACAGGCAACCAAGAACTGACAACAAGATTAAGCCTTTAAGGCTACGAACTACCGCATGTAAGTCATGGCATTCAGCAATTGCCAACAAGAACCAATATAGCGGACAAAAATTCCATCAATTATATACGAGAACAGCATTTCGAAGCTGCCGATTTCTTTAATAGCCCTAAGGCGACAGTCGGTCATGAAAAATCAGACAAAGACACCTGATTACGGACAAAGAGAAATATCTAGAACAAAGAGATGCCAAAGACTAAAGATTGAGTGGAAAAGTCGACCAACCAACCGAACAAGTCCCTCCCCGAAGCGAGCTCCGGCCGAAGATAACGTTCCCGATGCGTAACACGCAGATGCTGCAAGGGTTTGGGTCTAGGGTTCACACTCCAGATCACAGATCTGGGCCTCCACTTGCTTCAAAATAATCTTGCCCCACCTCTGCCCGCCTTTTATCTGACGCCACTACCGATCACAAGTCCAACACAATTTTTTTAACATTAATTAAAATTAGGAAAAAATGACACACAAAAATACATATAAAATATGTAAAAGATAAATAAACGTGTTACATTTCAATAATTTATAATTTGAAAATATTTATAAATATGAAAAATTATATAATTGTCCTTAAATTTTATTTTTTTTATTTTTCAGGAAAATATAGTTAATATGAATATCTGAGTAGTTAACAGCGAAACTATAAGGACTGGGTCGTAATAAATCAAACTATAAGAATTAAATTATAAACTCAATGAAACTATAAAATTTAAATAATCAATTTTCCCTCAACTTTATTTGGAATAAAAGTGGATAAGATTAGAATCAAGAAGTGAACAAGGTAAAAGATGGTTTGTCATATTTGAATATTTAGTTAGATATTTTGAATGTACAGTGCACCATTTTTTGTGATTAATAAAATTGTTACTGTGGTAAAAAAAAAATAAAGAGGAAAGATGTAATACTAGAAGAAAATAAATTTGGTGCGTGACAGAGAAAATAAAACCTATGACTAGCTTCCACATATTCCATGAAATCTTTTGGAAGGCGGTCCCTGTCCGCTATCTTTTTTTGCTTTTCTACCTTCGAGTTCTTGTCATATTTTGTAAGCACCATATAGTAGAATTATCACGAAAAATGGTCCTTTCAGAAAAGTTCTGAACTTTAATTTTGAATAAATTAATCAAATATAAAAAATTCAATGCCATCCATCAAGGAATCAATGTTGTGTGTGTATTTTGTCCAGCGGATAATGATTGATAATGAATAATTGGATATGACTTTCTAAAGATTTTATAATTTTTTTACCTTAAAGATTTTATAATTAATGTTCGGTATAAATAACCATGTATTTATAAATAATTGGCATAAACAACTATACCATGAAAAAATATTTTATAATATATATTCAAAAGAATTTGGATTAAACTAACACAAAGTTAGTCTAATGGCATAAGACTTCATTAATTTATTCTAAATCTCAAACCCAAGTCTTGATGAATATATTTGTGCTGGGAGGGGAAAAGAATTGGGATTAATATAGAACTTTAAATAGTTAAAATATTTCAATACTCAAAGAGTCGGGGCTACCGAATTTCAATTTAATTTGGATAAATTAAATCCTATTATTTTTAAATTTAAACTGCTACTTTTTTAATGATTGGTAATTAAAAAATCAAAACTACCTTGCAATCCATTTTGTTTAAGATTTAAAATAAGGATGGAAAAAATAAAAAGTATTAAAATTTAGGGAAAATCCCTATAAAATACCCTTGAAATATGCAAATCCCTAATCAGTACATTGAAGTCAAAAATTCCGGATCAGTCACACGTCAGTACGGATGAACAGTGCGGGCGGCGCCAAAAGACGATTTTGCCCTTCAGCCCTCATTCTTGCCACTTCAAAAATAACAACACGGGGTTCTTAATTAATAAGTCCTGATTCTTGATTAACAACTTCATATTCTTGTTGCACAACTTCCTAATTTAAGTTTCAAGGCCAATAACAACACCTCTTTTTTTATTAATAACACGCCCTCTTAATTAACAACTCCGGATTCTTGATTAACAACTCCGTATTCTTGATTAACAACTCCATTTCATCTTTTTACTTTCACAATAACAACACTGGTGTTATTATTAACAATACCCTATTCTACATTAATAACTCCCATTTCTTATTTCATAACTTCGTAATTTAAGTTTCAGGTCCAATAATAACACCGTATCTTACATTAACAACACTATATTTTTGATATGCGAATATGTGGAAGAATAGAGAGGAGTTGTTAATCAAGAATCCGGAGTTGCTAATAACAAGATCGGTGTTGTTATTGTGAAAGTAAAAAGTTGAAACTGGAGTTGTTAATCAAGAATACAGAGTTGTTAATCAAGAATCCCGTGTTGTTATTTTTGAAGTGGAGAGAATGAGGGCTGAAGGGCAAAATCGTCTTTTGGCAACACCCGCACTGTTCATCCGTACTGACGCGTAACTGATCCGAAATTTTTGATTTCAATGTACTGATTAGGAATTTACATATTTCAAGGGTAGTTTATAGGGATTTTCCCTATAATTTATACGTTGTAATAAAAAAAATCTAAATTATTTATAGAATCCACCTTTATAGGATATATTTGTGTCCATCTAAATATCAGTATCCCGATCGAAAGTTATTATAAAAATCCTTCTCCTCCTCCTCCTCCTCCTCCTCCAATTCACAACAATAGCAGCAGTTTGCAGAAGCAAAAAGAAACCAGTGGCATCGCATCTACGTTCATCTTCGCTGCTCCGGGTAACTTCTTCTTTGGTGGGATGTCATATACCTATAAGAGGCCCAAGTCCGAGCCCAAGCCCAGACACAAGCCTGAGTCTGAGCTTGAGTCTAAGCCTGAACCCAAGGGACTAATGGCCGGAGCTCCTTCAGTTGCGGTGGCCAGAGAAACAAGGATGGCGCCGGATTTTGATGGCCTGCTACACAGCTTAGAAACTTTTATATCTACTTGATCTTACTTTTATGCAAGGATTTTGTAATTTTTTTAATCTTGTTATTCTGGTTTTAATTTTAGGAAACAGTCTATTTGTTTTGAGGATGTCGCGGTCTTTATAAATCTTATTATCTTGATTAGTTTAGAGGTTCTAAAGAATTTTTTGATCAAAGAGGTTCTAAAGAATTGAAATCTAGAAGTTTATTGTATGAACATGATCATGCCCTCCACTCTTCTTTGTTTGCTTAATGGCTTGTTTGGTTCAAAAGGAGAGGATAGAAGGAGAGAGATTCATTTTTCACCCCTTCCAAAATCACCCAATTTAAAGGGAACAAAAATGAGACGGTGGGAGGGATTTGAAGTCTGGTCTTTAGGGTCCCTCATCTCCAATTTTTCATATCAAACAAGGAGAGAGGTTCATTTTTCATCCCCTCCCCTCTCCTCCAACCAAACAGCTCTAACAAATTCAAAGATTTAGACACCGACCTCATTAATTACTTTATCGAATTTTAGTCAAATTTTGTGTTCATGCCATGATCCAACATTAGTAAAATTATGATTTCGAACTCTTTATAGGGATAATGGGTGCTTGAGTTAAACCACATAGGAAAAGGAGCCTGTGGTTGAATACCTCTTTGCTCTAACTTATTATTAACTTGGTAAGATTTAAATTTTCCCGAATTAACATCACAAAATATAGATTTTATTATTGGGAACCAGAAAACAAAATTCATGAAAAAGTTAATTTGAATGATTTGTTTTCATGGCTCTTGGTCATAATTTATCACAGTTTTCTATTAAAAAAAATGTAATTTTTTTCCTTTTGAGAAAAATAAGGAAAGATTACAATTAAAAAAGTTATAATCAGAACGATGTTCGCATGCCATCTGTAAATATGTCCTTCAGATTTTACCCAATCCAAATGATGCATTAAGAAAAACAGCGACAGCATAAATTGCACCCAAAATAATATCTTGTTCTCCGAGGACCAAACTGAATCATATACAGCTTGGAGGAAGAGAGATCTATTTTTGCATAATAATAATAATAGATTTAATTATTAGCCCTTGTATAAAATTTTTTGATTGTGAACCAATTCTGAAACACGCGTCCATACTCTTGACGAATCTAACTAGAATAAACCATATTGATAACTACTAATAACAAAAAATTGGATATGACTTTCTAGAGGTTTTATAATTAATGTTGGACATGCTGGGTTTAGATTCTCTCAGAATCTCTTATCTCATTTTTTTCTCAGAATTTTGCCTCCATCCTTATATTAAAAAAAAAAAAGGATGGCCCAAATTTCATATTTTATAAAACTGTTATTTTAAACATAAATAAATAAATATAAGGCTAAAATCTAAAAAACTCCCATAAATTTTAGATGAGTTGCATATGACTCTCTTGATGTTTTAAAGTTTAAATTTAACCCCCTTCACGTTTTGTTTTTTGACATCAAACACATTGCCGTAGTTTACCGTTAAGTCATTGATGAAAACAACCACATTAAATTAATGAGGATGATGTTGCATCCTACACTGTATCTGTTTGAATTAATAATTTTTTGATAATCATATAATGCAAGGATTAAAATGTCTTTTTATCTTTAAAAAACAAACCTAATCCCTTTGACAACGATCTATGATTCAGACTAAAAATATAAAATATAAATTAATAAGAAGATGGAGTTACCCATGTCCTGGGAAAAGAATCTTCAAGCGTCAGGTCATCATCATGTAATGAGCTCCCGGAAACTGGTTGCCACGAAAGTTCCTCGCTTTCGTCGCGGCTCATAGATTTCAGTTTTCTCATCACTTCCATAGCTATAACATCCACAAGTTCAGATTCCATTCTTTATATACCGGGGAAAAAAAAAAGGCATTAGGTATAATCATTTGAATTCAGGCACATAGGATTCTATTAACAGTTTAACACAACCTGATCTGTGACCAAATAAACTTTGTTACTAAGGGTGAGTGAAAGAGAAAGCAATTATTGAGTGCCTATGAGTTGAGCTTTCCCAATTAGCGAGACCGGCCGCTTCTGTCATGGCGTTTGTCCCCCGTCTGCTCCGTCTCCTTCATGCCGGACCTTCACATGTTCTGGTGTTTCTCTAAAACAGCTGAATAACACCTTCTATTTGGTTCTTCTGAAGGACTGATTCTGTAGAAAATGGGGAGGACAAGTTGTCCTCTTGTTCTATTGTAACTTGTTTCCTTCACCGGTTCATCCAAAGTCCACCTTGAGGAGCCAAAGCTTGCAGAGGAGACCAATAGCAAAATCTTGGATTTCTGGATTGCATAGAAACTAGGCTTTGTTATTTAAAGATAAAATAACATTTTAACCATTATGTAGAAAAAATATATGATTATCATAAAATTATTAATTTATGTAGGCACATCTTCATTAATCTAATGTGGCATTTTCTGTTAGTGATTTAATAGCAAAACTAACGGTAGGGTACTTGTGGCAAAAAATATGTCAAGAATGTTAAATTTAAACTTCAAAACATCAATACCTCGTTTGATATGTTGGAATTAGAGTTGGAGAATTGAAATTGGAAGTGGAAGTGATATTTTAGGGTGTTTGGTAGGGTGGGAACTAGGTTCTACATGGAATTCAGTTCCATCAAAATCGTTGGAACTAGGTTTCATGCCTCCCCCCATGGAACCCACTTCCACTTCCCATGGAAGTGGAGATATGCCTATTTTACCCCTTTATCCATTGCAATATATCTTCCCTCACTCCACTGGTCCTTCATTGGCGATGGCTCTCCATGGTGATGGAGAAGATGGCCAACCTCCTGTAATGACAACGACGGCCCTTCTCTCCCAATGATTTCAGCAAAGGGCCGAACACAACACCCTCCAACAACGTACGCAACTCCGTAGTCGTCTCCCTTCGGCAGCGATCCAAACTCCATCGTTGTCTCTCTCCGGCAATGAACGCAACTCCACCGTCGTCTCCCTCTGGCAACAAACGTGAATCTGCCGTCAACTCCCCCTGCAACAAACGCAACTGAGATGACGATTGCTTCATTGGTGCGATTCTTATTTCCCCCTTTTGGTTAGATAGATTCTTTTGTTTATTGGGATTTTGTTATGCTTTGATAAAGATTTGATCTTGAGATTTTGTGACTATGATTTTTCCGTTATGCTCTAATCAATTCTGATTTTCTCGTTTTGCTCTGATGAGGATTTTGATTTTGGTTCTCTGACGGTGGTTCTTGATCTTTGGTGGCAAGTGGTGTTTGCAGGTGGTGATTCTTTAAAAAAATCCCTTTCTTCTTTTTTTTCCTGAGTGGGAGGGACATTTTAGACTTTGCATAAGAAAAATATGCATATAAATTAAAAATTATATCTCATTTCCATCGAGATACCAAACATACTTTTATAACTCACTTTCACTTCCAATTTTACTTCTATTTCCATTTCCACTTCCATAAAAATTCTTCCATCATATCAAACGGGGCACAACGGTGTCATATGCAACTCACTTAAAATTCAAAGAATTTTTCTAGATTTTAAAATAAATTTAAATTATTAGAATCTTATTCACACACTTCATAACTCACTACTACAAAAAGTACATGTAACGTCATTAATTAACGTCCGTTTTTAAAAAACAGTAGTTGAAAAGGAGGCGGTGACATTTTTGAAATTTTGACTTATCTTTGAAAGACTGTTTTTTGAAAACAATCGTTAAAAGTCTACACTTTCAACAACGTTTTCGAAAACGGTCGTTAAAAGTGTCTCATATCTGTTTTAAGTTTTAATTTCAATTGTATCTCCTCTACTAGTCGCGCCTCTCATTTTCAGATCCACCTCTGAGCCCTAGTTCAACCTCCAATCACATCATCTAGCCCCTCTCCGACCCTAGACGCAACCTCCAGCCTATTCTTCGACCTAATTGCAACCTTCACCTTCCTCTCTGCTAGCGTTCTCGTGAACCCTCTCCTCCTCGGCCTCATTCAGATAATCAAGAACATGCTCAGTCCATTCTCAAAAGTATAATATGTGTGGATCTTTAGCACTTCCAGTTTTTTAGCAAAGTAGCAACTTTTGATTGGGTGTTAATGATGTTGTAATGACAACCCAAAAGATTAAGTATTTCCTTGAGCTTGAGAGTGTTTGCAGAGCACTTGAGGTTTTTCTCCTTGCCTTGCCTTTTTATATTTAATTTTTTTTATTATCATTTTTGGAAGTTGAATTGCAATTATATCTGGGGTTTACTTCTTGAAATGAAAAGTTTGAAATTTTATTTGAATATTGCTCATTAGAAATTTTTATCCCAAAACCTGAGTTATGAATAAGAATTTTTTTTAAAAAAAAATAGAGGGATACAAGGACCGTTTTTGCAAAAACAGTCATCGTAAGTCTCTTACAACGACTATTTTAAAACGGTAATCTATTTTAAAACTTTCAACAATACTCACATATACGTCCCTCTAAAAACAGTCGTCTAAAGGGCATAAAAACAGACATTAAAATTCTCTTCTGTAATAATGAGTGCAATATGAACAAAATTTAAAAAGAAATAAATTATAAAACACTATAATAATAATTTTAAAAAATATTAAATCTCACTCATTTATTTATTAATCTTCGTTTGAGACGAGATTCTAAGAATAACAAGAAAAAAATGATTGTGAGATTATCCTCCAGTAGGTAGGGGCTCTAAAGTTAACACTGAATGCACACATATCTTGTTTCCGTTTACTGTTGCCGACGTTTTGTGTGAACGGTGACCTCCATATGGGTTGATTAGCATTCAGTGCCAGGGCCACTTCTTCTGCTTCCTTTATTATTCCTTGCTTTTGATCAAAGGTCGAAATAATGAATATATACTCATCAATCATCACGACTGCTCACAACAGCCCTTTCTCCATTTGTGACGCCGAGCTTCTTGCTCGTGGGTTTGTTGCCGGTGCAGTTTTCCCTGCAGAGCTAAAACGAGGGAGATGCCAAGCCACGTCAGCATTTTTATCGGTGGCGGCAACTTCTTGTGACACACAGGATTAATTTATTGAACATAAAAGCAATTAGGGACTGCTTTTTAGGCTAGTTAAAAGGGGGAAGAATTCCGATCCAAAAAAAAAAAGGGGAAGAATACTTATATACTCTAAAAACGTCATTTCATCTGTATTTTAATTGATTAAAATATGACAACTTATTTTATTTTATTTCCACATGATAGATGAGTCATAAAAAAATTTAAATTTTATGATTTTAAAAAATAACAATTGAAGGGAAGGAATTGCGTTTTGTTGATAATATGGTAATAGAATTGACAAAAAAAATATAGCAATTGATTACTTAAATTTTTTGAATATCATTTATTTAAGATTTTGTAGTTTAAGTGATATTTATTTATCATTCTCTTAAATTTTTAATTGCGAACTAAATTTAAAACATGCAGGCCATCCATACCCTTGATGAACGTATCTAGAACAAACCCTATTGATAGTAATTAATGATAAATAATTGGATATGACTTTATAAAGATTTTATAATTAATGTTCGGCACAAATAATCATATATTTATAAATAATTGGTATTGGTATAAATAATCTTATAGGGAAAATGATTTTATAATATATATTCAAACGAATTCTGATTAAAATGAAGTTCTGATCTTATCATAATTTTTTAATGTAAATTTTGTTAAATTCATTTCGGAATTCGGATGTACAATAATCAATGAAAGATATTGAATGCTGTCTTTTAAATTAAATTTGGATAGTCTAAATCTTGGTATTTTAAAATTTAAACTGCTACTTTTTCAACGATTGCTAATTACAAAAAACAAAATTATCGTGCAATCTACTTTATTTAGGATTCAAGATAAAGATGGAGAAAATTTTAAAAATATTACTCCCTCCTGTCCTAATTATAAGATAAAGTTGACTTTTTTGGAGAAATTAAGGAAGCTAATTAAATTACTTTAGAGTATTTATATTTATATTTATATTTTTTTCTCCAAAATAATTAATTTAACTAATAAACTAATATATAATCTAAGGATACTAAAAATATAAACACTCTAAAGTAATTTAATTGGCTTCCTTAATTTCTCCAAAAAAGTCAACTTTATCTAATAATTAAGACCGAAGGTAGTAAAATTTATACGAATGTAATCAAATTAAATATAAATTATTGAAAGAATCCACCTTCATAGGATATATTTGCATCTGATCTAACTAATTTTTTTTATTTTTTTTTGGCCAATCTGATCTAACTAATTATACATACCCCGTTGGAAAGTTATTATAAATTACCTTCTCCGACTCAAATGTTCTCAAATCTATGTTCGTTACGATGTTCATCTTCGCTCCCAGTGAAGGCTGCTTCTTTGGCGGCCCCAATTCTGAGCCCAAGCCCAAGGCTGATTCTAAACCCAAAACTGAACCGGAGGCCAGAGGTCATTTAACTGTGGTGGCCCGTGTCCCGTTGAACAGGGGTTGATCCGAGGACCAGGGTTGCGCCGGAGTTTGATGGCCTGCGCTACTCTGAAGCTATTATTAAATTAATTTGTTTATCCTATAATTTGTTTAAGTGGGCACTGTTTTAAGGATGTAGTTCTTTATGAATCTCATCTTAATTTTAAAGAATTGAAATTTATGATCATCTACTGCAATTTGTCTTCTATTCTTTTTTTTTTAATCAAACAAGATCAAAATGATACTCCTCCGGTTCTTTTTATAAGAATCTAAAATTTAAATTATCCAGTTCTTTTTATAAGATTCCCATAAGAGTTGTCTGGACATTTAATAAGTTTTTTTTCCTAGTTTTACCCTCATTAATTTTATATATTGCATTAATTAAGAGTTGGTGATGTTTATATTTACTTTATTTTTCTCTCTTACTTGTCCCTTATGAATAAAGACATATTTGGAAAGTAAAATTTATATTGGACATACTTATTATTTTTAACTAACTTAAACCATTTTCTCAAACGGCATAATTTGATTATTGAGCACTTATAAAAAGAATGAGAGAGAGAGAGAGAGAGTATTATCTTAAAAGCGAAAGATTTACATACCAAACCCGAAAGAAGGACCAGAGGCACAGAGTTTCAATTATACATGTAGGGAAACTTTAGTATTTTCTCCGGTCCTAATTATAAAACAACATTTAATAGTTGATTTTGATTCTAATTATAAGGCAAAGTTCTAATTTTTGTCAATTTCTTCCCAAAATACCCCCGATTGATACTTTCTCTATAATAATTAAACACATTAATAATTTAATAAGAGTAGATTGAAAGTTGTTGAGGGAGATTGATGACGCTGGATTGTGTGAAAGTTTGGAGAAGTCGTGTGTGAGGCATGAGAGGTATAAGAAAAAACAGAAAATCAACGTAATTGGATATCATTTTAAATTTTAAATAAGGGTGTTTTAAGAAAATAAATATGATTAACTAATTTAACTACTATCCTTAATTTCTCCAAAGTTAGGTAAATATGTCCTATAATTAGGACCGAAGGGAGTAAAACTTACCCTAACAAACAACAAATGTGAGGAAATGCTCAAGATCCTCCTTAATAATGCTGCTACACAATGAGAAAGTGAGGATGGTGTAGAGCCCCATATCGATTGAGGAAAACGAAAGACAAAAATCTCTTATAAGAGGCTAGATGCTTCATCCTCCTCACAGTTAGTATAAGAACCAGGCTAGGGAAAACTTATTTAACGAGACCTTAAGAAACTCACTCACTTTAAATTAAAATATCAAAGTATCCCTAAAGTTTTTAAATAGATACAAATAAAACAAAAATTCTCATAAAATTTCTAATTGAAATAATAAGTGTCAAACTAAATTCAAACAACTAAAACTAAATCAAATGGAATTATAATAGAAAAATAATTCATAACCTCGTAAATATCTTAATGTTTCTATATCATGTTGATCATGTAATTTTTAAAAGGATTAAAGTGGTCTTTAATAAATACTCCCTCCAGTCCTAAATATAAGACAAAGTTGACTTTTCTGGAGAGATTAAGGAAGTTAATTAAATTATTTTAGAATGTTTATGTTTATATTTTTTTTCTTCAAACTAATTAGTTTGACTAAGAAACTGATATATAATCTAAGGACATACGACATATGATGTAATTAAGTAACTTATTTAACTTCATTAATCTCTTTAAAAAAAAGTCAACTTTGTCTTATTTTTAGAACCGGAGGGAGTAGTATTAGCTAAAAAGGGATTAAAGTGGTTTTAATAAATATTGGCAAAAATACTAAACAAATATTATTACTAAAATGGCTAAACCATACCTAAATAGAAAAAATAATATTATGTAGGTTTAAACATATGCCTCTTGAGAGGTTGGGATTTAAAGGGGTCAGGTAGGGTTTAAACATATGAATTGGAAGGATATTGTTTGTGGTGGTGATTTTCTTCAACTACGGTGTTCTGCACATATTCTCAATTTGATTATCTCTGAAGGCTTGAAGGAATTGAAAGATGCCTTCGAATCAATTTGAAATGTTGTAAGGTATGTCCGTTCCTCCACTGCTCGGCTCAACAGATTTAAAGATTTATGTGAATTGGAAATGTTGGACGAAAAAAATATGTGTGTCTTAGATGTTAACACTAGATGAAATTCTACATATTTAATGTTGGATATCGCTCTAAAATTCCAAAATGCATTTGAAAGATTAGGGGATGAAAATAGAGATCATGTGGCATACTGTAAAAAAATTTCAAAGCGTAATAACACACACATGGATGCTCACTCTATCCAATATATTGATATAACTTGGATGCTCCCAATGGCCCTTCTAACAAACAAGCTTGGAATAAAGCAAATGTGTTTCTTATATTCTTAAAAGTGTTTTATAATGTGACCTTGATATTTTTTAGCTCGCTCACAGCTATTGCAAATGCATATTTCTATAAAATTGCATTGATTCAAGAGCTGTTGAATGAGACTACTATGTTCAAGGACCCTCTTCTTAGGGAGAAGTCCTTTAGCATGAAGATGAAGTTTGATAAATATTGGGGGGCAACAGAAAATATGAATCATTTATTGATTATTGCCGTGATTCTAAATCATTGATACAAGCTTGCCAACATCAATGATGTATTTAAGCAACTTTTTTCTTATTATCAACTTTGTATGTCCATGAAAGACAAGGCAAGAAACACTTTATATCGCATCTTTGAAGAGTATTCTACAAATATTGATGTTGAAATAGTCAGGTCTCATAGTGCCAACACTTTGAACTCTTTTGCTAGTTCCAACGCTTTGAACTCTTCTGGTAGTGCCAACACTTTGAATTCTTCTGAGAGTGTCATCACTTCAATTGCAAATGTCAATAAATAAGACCCTAGTCATAGATGGTTGGCATCCCATAAAGAAAAGATCTCATCAGTAGATCCTCAATCTGAATTAGATTGATATCTTTCAACTAATACAGCTAAAGACATTCCTATTGATGATGATGATTTTCACATATTGACATAGTTGAAGGTCAATGCAACCAAGTACAGAGTGCTTGCCATAATAGCACATGATGTGTTGGTTATACCAATATCTACAGTTGCTTTTGAAGCAGCTTTCAGTACTGGAAGAGTTGTTGATGATCATAGGAGTAATATATCTCCTAAAATAACTGAAGCACTCATCTATGCCCAAAATTGGTTACTTGCTAAGCAATCTATCTCATGATTAGCTACTATGTTGACTGAATATGACAACTTTCAAGAGATTGATAATGTTGTTAATATTCCAGGTAATATTTTCAATTCCATGCTCATTATTTAAGTTTACATATTTCATTATTACTAATTTCTTAACACATATAATTTGTTTTTTTTTAGATGGATCAAGCATCATTGAAGGCGGGGAAGATAAGTGAATGACAATGGATGCTCAAGAAAAAGAAATTAGATCTTAATCATTTGTTTTCCACTTGTGTGTAATATGATAGACTTGTTGTTACTTGTTATGTTTAATTGATTGGCATGGATTGTATTAAAACCACTTTAGAGTGTTGTTGCTTTTTACTTTTTTTTGAACGTTGTTGGAGATTATTATAGATTTATGATTGAGTTTTAATGTTTGGTGATGAGTTTTATATAATTGTATGTATTGTTATGATTTTCATATGTTTAAATATTGTTTCTCAAAGAAGGCAATTTTTTTTAAAAAAAAAACACCAAATAGGTCTAGAACTACCTGGATTAGTCCAGGCAGTTCGTTGGACCTGGTTTGGTCTAGCCCAAGCTCAGATTAGTGCTGGACCAGACTGGACATCAGGCTACCTTATTCAGCCGAGGTATTTTCTAGACCAGACCTCCGGTTGGGGTCAAACTCGGTCTAGTATGGTCCATGATCAACCCTAAGGTCAGGTTTGAAAGCCTGCTTACCCTACTAAAATCATGTTTTTCAAAAACCCCCTCCTTTTGTATATTTTTCATACAGTAAAATAAATTTAATAAGCCAATCACTGATCCTTAATTAAGTTCAGCGAGTTGATTAAAAATTTAAAAGTGATTTTTTATATTTTGGGGAGAAGAGAGAGTATATACCCTGTATTACTCTGCCCTCCGTCTCATTTGCCCAGCGTAGTTTGCCATACAGTGTGAAAAACAAAATTCTGCATGTAATATGATATTCAATTATAGAAAATCTCAGTGTTCCAGATATTAGATGATGAGGGCATTCCATTTGCACACATTGTCATGTTCAACACAAACCAAGGGGTTGTTTGATTTTGTTTTTAAGAATTATTTTTTTAAAATAGTATAACGATAAAACCTGTTTGGTAAACTGTTTTCAAAAACAAAAACAAAAAAAGTTGTTTTTAAAAACTAAAAAATAAAAACAGTTTTTAGTTATTTTCTTGTTTTTATTTTCCTATTTTTTATTATTTGAGGCTGCCACTTATCTATTATGGACATTATATTACCAATAATTACCAACGTTACGTCACCACCGGCGACCGTATCGCTACATCACTTCAAAAACAGATTTTTCAAAATAAAATATCAAAACAGATTTTTTTTTTAATTTTTAAAACTTGTTTACAAAAACTGTTTTATAAAGCTGTTTGTGAAAACATAAAACAAAGAATAGAATCAAACAAACTCTAATCACCCAAACCTTCTTCTGATCTTCCCCAATCATCATCAAAACTCAGATAAGTACTATTTGGTTGACCATAAGTTAGTTTGTTTATTATTGGTATATTGTTGGTTGTTATAACACCAAAACCTGAGACTGTCAGTTGGGAAGACGGATTTGTATAGCAATAGAATAGGCGAAATGAATTATGAACATGATTGAAATTGGTTACCAAGGAAACTGCAAATATTGTAATATACTCATTCCACTGGTATGTAAATCAAGATAAAACTTATTTCATATATTTATTTTATACATTGTAAATCATGTTGTAAAGACAGTTTCTTCTGCAAACCTAGATGAGCATCAATGATTGCCGACTAATCTCCTCTTCACTGCTGATAATGACTGACCCATCAGCAACAATAATTGCCCACTAATCTCACTTTCTTCATTTTCTTTGTTTTTTTTAATAAAAACTGGATTGGTGAGGTAAGACCTTTTGAAATATCTGTTAACTTGAACCTCACTTCTCAATCGAGCCTTTGAAATAACTGTGCCTCGCCTTGGAATTGTCGTTTGGTCCTTTGATTTTTCTTTTTCTGCCAACTTTAATCCTTTGATATGTACCTATGGACAATAATTTTGGTGTTATTCATGACTTCTTTTACTTTTTGTTTTTTTGCCCAGATATTCATGACTTCTTTTACTACATCATAGTTATTTCTTTTTTTTGCCAGCACATAGCTAATTCTTTAAAACTCAGAATAAATAATAGTATAATAGTATAATGCCCGTAATAGCCTATGGCACTCCATGGATGACGTGTTCGGATTTTGTGAGAATTATATTTGGGCCAATACTCGTAAAGTATTTTTTATGCAACTTTATTTTAAAAGTATTTTGTTGGATAGCAATAAACACCTTAAACTTAAATGTTGAATATTATATATATATATATATATATAAATTTATGGCACTATTAGATACATAAAAAAATTACTAAAGTAATAGTTTAGAATACTAAATTGGTCTAGAAAGAAGCTGACAAATTTTGATTCGTCATATTTTTAGGAAATATAATATTTTAGTGGATCATTTAGCTAAATTAACTCATAATATCATAGGAAATTTTTCTATTCTTAATCACTTACCACTTTCTGATCAGAAGACGATCATTGATGAAGGATAGGAGCATATGATCATTGTATTTGTGGTGAACTATTAATGGATTACAGTTTTCATTAAAAAAAAATATTAAATTGATAGTTTAGAATACTAAATTGGTACTCACTACTACTAGATGTAACTTAACCATATTGCGTTTCATATTAAGATGGAAAATAACATTTGTATTACCAAATCCAAATAAGTATAAATTATATTTTTTTTGGTATTTAATATAAGATATATTTATATAATTTAATATAACTAAAAATATTAAATTAATTAATATGATATATATTTTTTAATAAAATATTTTAATTATTTTTTTAAAATTCTCTATTTCTTATTATTTTGAATTATTATTAAGGGAGTATTAATAATAATAAATTAAAAAAAAATTAATAAATAAAAAAATCACTACATATATGTAAAACTAAATCCAACCAACTAGTAACTAGTAGAGGCATAAATTAATAGTAATGATTTGATAGTGTACCACATAGAGATAGTCCAAAGAGTAATTTTCTGTTTAAATTCACAGTGTAACGGACCAATAGTACTGCGGCAACAATTTTGAGGATGCACGTCAGGACGGCAGACCCCAACCTTGTCGCTTTGTCCACGTGGCATCCACTCTCGACGTGCTTCACGCTCCGCTTCCTCTCTCTCTCGCCTTCTTCCTTCCCTGCACTTCACACTCTCTCACTTCAAATCCCAAGTCCCGACCCCTCGGAATCCCCCCATCTCTCCCTCTTTCTCTGTTTTCCCTCCCAATATTTCAAACTTCCGATTTCTCCATTCTTGTGCTCATTTCACCCACCACAGGTCTTAATAAGAAATACAAAAAGGTCCGTACCATGCTCTGCTCGGCTCCGGCCGCTAAGTCCGGTTCGAACTGGCTCGACCGGCTCCGTTCCATCAAGGGCATCCCCACCGGCGACGGCCTTGACCTCGACTCTTTCCTCTCCAACCACTGCAGCTCCAATTCCGACACCACTCTCTTCCCTCCGAAGCGGGACCGCAGTCGGGTTCGGGGCCCCGATTCTTCTACACCCGATCCTCACCCACCATCATCAATGAGGAGCGTCCTCGCAGAGCTCTTCAACATGGGGAGCAGCCTCAGCCAAAGTTATAAACTTTCCGGCAAGAAGTGCCCCAGAAAGCAGACAAACCCCAAATATTTCGTCGCTTCTTCTTCTGTGAGTAACAGTAGAATAATAATCGACCGTGCGCTCAAGGACGAGAAAAATGTGCCCTGTACGAATTCTTCTTCTAATAACCTTGAGCTTGAAAGGAATGAAGAGACCGTGGCTGGTTGGGATTTAGAGGAGGATGAAGGCAAGGAAAAAGAGAGTGGTGGGAACGAGTTGTTGAAGGGGTTTTCGAAGAGTGAGGTTACAGTGATTGATACGAGTTTCCCAGAATGGAAGGTTGACAAGCTTGTGTTTAGAAAGAACAATGTGTGGAAAGTCAGAGAGAGGAAAGGAAAGTCCAAGGTTATTGGGAAGAAAAAGAGGAAAGGGAGTTTTGGGTTTGATAACAAGGAACTCAGACTTTTAGATTCTCAATTTCAATCCCCCTTGGAAACAGATACGGAAGAATTTCGATCGCGATCTACCCAAGTAAGAATGAATTAGCTAGGTGTTTCTATATTTGTTGGAATCTTTATCATATGCTGATTTGGTGCTCTAAACTTGATAATTTCTTCGCAGCTTACGTACTCACTCTGTACAACGTAAATTGCCTGTGCTAATTTTGTTTTTTTTACATTAACTGTATTATTATGAGCGCTTAAAGTCTGTTTTTTCTTCAGCATTTCTATATTTATTGTGGCTGTTGTGTTATGTCTTTGGGTTTCACTATTGCATGTTTGGAAAATGATTATGCCTTTATATTTTATGTTGGTTTTGGCGGATAGCATGCTTTTGCCATCTTGAAATTGTGTTGTTGTGAGTTTAACTGGATGTTTGTATATGTTGATCATGATTCAAACATAAAACAAATGGATAAACTTAATCAATCAAGGGTGACAGCTATCATTTAATACCTTTATGACCAATACGTTGAATCAAATCACTCGCAAAGTTATCATCCGTTTTCAGCGGGGCCTCAATACCTAATGTATATAATATTTTATCACGTTTGTCTCAAACCTTAACTTCTCTTCTCTGAATTACATACGATCTTTAGTTTCGAAAGATTGGCTATGTACTGTATTACCCTTGAATATTGTTCAGGCTGCAGTTTCTTTGAGGGAATATAATTGTTGTTGCTATGGATTCGGATTCTGTCTCTTCCTCTATGTGGCATCATTTAGCAAATCGCGTTCATTATAGGTTCCTATAAGGCTCACTGATAGATTGATTGCATTGATAATTTCAACTATGGTATCAAGATAGTGATTCCTTGTAGAATTCTTGTACTGACTCCTTTTCCTCGACTTTCTGAAAAATTAATGGTTGATTTGGAAGCTAATGACGTGTTCTATACTTTGTAAGTAATGTATTCCCAAAAAGATCAGAAATACATTAATTAGCTCAAGTTTTGTAACATTGCATTTGGCAAATATTGTCTTAATACGTACCACTATTGAAGTCTGATATATCATGCTAGTAATCAGAAATATGTTAGTTTAACTTTTATGTGAGATTTAGAAGCTGCTGGTGCTAACATTGGTCATTGCATATAGGGAAACGCATTTGTAGTTACTGCTATAGCCTTACAACTCATCTTTCTGCTATTAATTACTTGGTACAATAAGAAGTGTTGAGGAAATCATCTGGAACCTTATGAACTAAATCCTATCTTGTGGGGTTGCTGAGCTTCTTTTGGCCTCCTAACTTTTTTGTCTTGATAGATGGGAGAACCTCTGCCAATATGTCTGTGTGGCGTATTATTCTGTATACATTGAATTACTCGTTTTGGTCCTTAATATAAGACATATTTATTTAATTTGATTAGATTAAGGAAGTTAGTTAGATTAGTTAATATGACCCGTATTTTCTAAAACGCCCTAGTTATTTTCCTTAATTTCCTCATTCCCTCTCTTTCTTGATTATTGTTAAGGGAGCATTAATAGGGGTAAATTAGGAAAAAATTGACAAATATAAAAACTATGTCTTATATTTAAGATCAACTCTTCAAATATATCTTATATTCAGGACCGGAGGGAGTATCATTTAAGAATACATTTTGATAGCCAAAAGTAAAAGGAAAACAAGGAGTAAAGAGGTGAAAGGAAGGAAAGAAGACAGGAAGAGGAGTTATGATGATATATTCGGATCAACTTAATATGACCTTCTTTAATAATAGTTTAATTAGTTTGATAATTTTGATATATAAACTTTTTGTTTTGACAAATTGATATATAAACTTTAAATAAGATTTTGTCTTGTAATCTTTCACAATATTTGAAAACGTTGCATATCAATCAAACCTAGGGTTTAAAAATGTCACATGATTGTCAAGTGATACTTCACAATCATCTTCAATTCCTCTCTTACATGATTTTTGGCCTTCATTTCCCCCTAAATTCTTAAATCCTAAAATTCCATTTCTATCTAGTTTGCAATTTCTTTTTGGTGATGATTATTGATTGGCGAGGGTAAAGTGTTTATATTTTAAAGTCTCAGTACTGAAATTATGCTTAGGCTGTATTTCAAAAAGGCTTTAGCTAGTTTCCCCACATTGTTGTTTTTATGTAGGGCTAAATATGCTCTCCATTCCATGACTTGGATGATAATTGAAGAAAATCTCTGTGCTACTCACTCTTTTGTCCTTTTAACTTCTGTTGTTTATGATTAAACCCCTCATCATAGGTCAAATCAACCTTGAAAAGAAAGCCTGCTTTGACAAGATACTGGAACGGGTAGCTTTTCTGTGTTTGGTGGGCTCTCTTGTGCTGACTCTATTAACTCTAATTAGGAGGCCTAGAGATTAAATTGATATGCTACTGAAAATCATTGCCCTCTTACAATATCATTCCATTGGACCAACGGTTAGTCACTAGACATTCATTTGAGTCTCTGCTAACTAGATGAGAAACAAGAAAAAAGAATCCATAGGTTCAGTACATTATTCTTTTCCTTTACACTGCCAATTCATTTGGACGTGATGTTGCTGGTTCGCTCCATAATGTATCCTAATTTTATTTTATACATGGACTTTAATTCTAACAGTCTAGCACCATTTTCTTAGGTTACCTAGATAATTGGACGCTTTGAACTTTCCTCAATGAGATTAGTTAAGAGAAAAATGCATCATTTTTCAGTTATAGTGTTATACTATCAGTCCTTTAAAAATTTCTGATATAAGTTTGGACATGCAGCTTGTAGTTGCAGCCCAGTTTGAAACATGGATTATTGATTATTTTATGTGTTTCAAAAATCTGTTGTCCCTCATTTTTTCAAATGGCCATATTTGTACGAAGCCTTTCCCATTTTGATTAACTTATTCTGAAGTTTTCAAGGAACTTCTCTTTGTGCATCTTTATCTTGTTCCTATCTAGAGCTGAAAGCAAGCTAGGTTTCTGTTGACATTGTAGTTTCCGCTGTTAGGACCTGGCCTTGATCATATAATATAGCACAGTAAAATATAAAATCCATTTATTTTGAATTTAGAAATCTGAATACCTTTATATTGGTTAAATACATCTTTAATTTTTGTTATGTTATGTGAATAATAGATCTAATGAAATTTTGGTCAAAATGGTGTAACTGTAACTTGTCTTTTGCCATAGGGAAGTTTAATATAGCACATTTATTTATTAATTTCCCAAGGAAGGAGTGTAAATTTTTTAAAATAAAATGGAACGATTATGTGATTTAAATGGCGCTCACAGGAGGACCTTTAAATTGGGTTTTGGATCAATGGATTTGTTGCCGAGCTGCACTGTGAAGGTAAAAGTCCTGGCTTCATTTGGTGGCATTAGGGTTTAGGGAGAACTTTGAGACATTGTTACATTATAAGTTATAAATTTACTCAAGCATTGACTGCATATAATATATTAAAAGAGAGTGAGTAAGAAAAATGAACCCCCCGGGACACAGTCTTTTGTGAATGCATGACAATGAAAGATCTGGTAAGTTATCACTAGTTGCCTCAACCAAAAAAAAAAAAAAAACAGCATTTGGACTGTACTATTCTTAATTTACAATCTAGAATAGGGTAAAATATTCTGGACTTTTGTGAATGCATGACAATAAAAGATCTGAGAAGTTATCACTAGCTGCCTCAACCAAAAAAAAAAAAAAGAGCATTTGGGCTGTACTATTCTTCATTTACAGTCTAGAATAGGGTAAAAAATTGAGAGTGGTCTTAGTGATTTATTCTCCTTTTTCCACCAGTAAAGTTTCATGCTGTTTCAATTTATTGTATGTTATGCTGAGTCACTTTGCTTCTCCTGTTGTGAAGCTTGCAATCAGAGAATTTAGTATATTAATTTGCAGATACGCATGATAATGCATGCCTAATTAAGAATTTCATTTTATTTATTAATTCTGCTGCCATGTTCAGGGACATAATACTGAGAAGAATACAGAAGATGTTGGTGTAGACACAACCCAGAATGATCCAACGCCTCCTCCCAAAAAGAGGCAAGTTCACTTGCAAGCATCTTGCGTTTCCTGATCCTTCTTCTTATGCTTTAATTTTCATAGAGTCTCAAGTACACCTTTTTATCTTCAAAACGCAGAAATTCAGTTAAAATTAGTTAATGCTTTTAAAATTTCAAAGTTACTCTCAATGAAGTTCATTAATTAGAGATGGTTGTTGCCAATGACTTTGTAGCCTAGCAGCATGAAAGCTCTATGTAAGTGAAAGGTCACTCACCAGTTTGATCTTGCTTATATAACTTCAGGAGGAGTTGTTTAGTTAGTTAGAAGCTTGTTTAGTTGGTTAAGGAATATCAAAATAAAGAACATCTAAGAAAAAAATTAAGACTTTAAATAAATGGGTTTTATAATAAGAATTGGGAACAATTTTGTTTTCCATGTTTGTATATTGACTTGGAAATTCACCACCATCATGCATTTGCAGGTTCCAATTTTCTAGGTCGCCGGCAACATCAAGAAAGGAGAACAATATACTTCTGTGAGTATGATATAGGCAACTCCGACATTAGACAACACAGGAACAAGAGTTTCAAATCTTAATAAAAGCGACAGAGACTGCAAGAAATAACTCGAAGTCCTACTCATAGGTCATTTTACTTGTGATTCTTAATTCTCATTTGGCTGCTGCTGCTTATGTTATTGTTCGTCCTTCATTGTCATTTTGGTCACCAAACGTTTTTTTTTTTGCCTGCCACAAAACGTTTATTTAATGTAAAGCTCTTTTTGTTCTTGAATTGCAAACTTCTTTTCACCAATGTGTGTGTTTGGAACAGCGATAGGAGTGTTTAAAAGTAGTTTTCCAATCATGATTTACCAGGTAAGTATGTGAGAGGAGTTCTGTCTCAATTTATGTGAAAAGCAGCTTATAAGCCATATTTTCGCCCATCCAAACACTCACAATATATCTGCATATTTAAGTTATGACCCTCTCTCCTTCTGGCACTTTCCTTTTTTCTTTGTATTTTCCACTTATATTGCAATAGTTTTTTTTAAGGAAAGGTGCATCTTGCACTCTAATCTATTTTTGAAGGTGCAATCAACACCTTAAAGTATTTTTTATTACACCCTAATATATTTTTGGAGATGCAATCAGCACCATAATGTATTAAATATTAATCAATTACACCCCTTCACTAATAGAATACTAACTCTGTTTGCTGACACATTCTTTCCTTTTCCTTTTCATTGATCTTCAATATATTTATCCCTTCTTTTAGTATTTAAGGATACAATTTTTCTCTTAATGTATTAAAAAGGGAACAATTGCACCCCTTCATTAACAGAATATTAACTCAAGGTTTGAGGTTTATCTTTCCCATCATAGTTCCCCTATCATAATGATGAAAGTGTTTGGCTTTGATCTTGTTGAATCTTGAAATCTAAATAAAAGAAGAAGTCAAGTCAAAATCAAAGGGGGCTTTTATTCATAGTAAATTATCAATTTCAATCATAGATGCAATAATATATAAAATTTTATTCAATTCCCCTAGTGAAGGGGTATAATTGCTTTATTTTTAATACATTAGGATATTGATTATACCTTCAAAAATAGTTTAGGGTCCTAATTGCACCTGTAAATACTTTAGGGTGATGATTGCACCTCCAAAAATAGTTTAGGGTGTTGATTGTATCCTTAAATACTTTTTTAAAAATAGATTGAGGTGTTGGATGCACCTTTACCTTTTTTTTTTGGTGCTGTTCTTCTCTTGTTATTTACAAATCTCAATACAAGGAGCTACCTGGCAAAGGTTGCTAATTTATAACCATATTTATCTTGAAGAAACTCCGTTATGTTTTCCCCCCCAAAAGCTCAGCAGTTGTATTTCAGAAGAAAGTTTACGTGAATTTTAATTACTTGAAAAATTAGTTTGAATTATTAGAATCCAAAAGTAATGTTTTCTATATCATAGAATTCATTATTTAATAAAATTACGATGCCAATAAACACAATTATGACAATAATCCATGTTAAGAACACTTGTTCGGGAAAAAAAAATCGATGTTAACAACACGAATACGTCAATAAAATGTTTAATTATTTTGGGAAAATCTCATATAAATACCATTTCAATTGTCAAAACCCACAAAAGTCTCTTATAACTTGAAAAAGACAGATAGGTATTGAAGGACCAATCTGGGTTACTGAAGTTTAAGGCTAAAGACCAAAATGCCTCTTTTAAAATTTGTCTTACATATAAGGTGGCTGCTGTGGAAAAAGGCTTCAGAAAAAAAAAAACACAGTCGAAGGGTGATGTCTATAGAGCAACGATGAGGGTGAAGAATGAGGCATCAATCAAGGTTGAATCGGACAAGTGTAAGTAATTTTCTGAGAAATATAATCTTTTTTAGATAAATCGACTATAACCATCTTATCGTCATTGTTCATGTCGGTGGGTATTAGGTGTGGTTCGATGAGTCTGAGGGTGCATGAACAGTAAAAGATGGGCAGTCACATGGTGTATGGAAGCTCATTCATTTGGGGTCGTGAATGAGGGGTATGGAATGATGATGGTGCTGCAATCGTAGGTTATTTATGACAGTTTTGGTTGTGGGTAAGTGGGTTTCTAGGTTTAGTGGGATTAAAAGTTTGAACTTTATGTAACTACGGTGGCATCGACGGTGTAGTGTGGGTTATTTATGTCTTAGGTCTTGTTAGCTGTGAGAAGGAGCATAATGAAGAGGTAAATGATTTGAAATAAGTAGCAGTGAGTTGATGTGATGATTGACCATTGAGTAGGTGTAAAGTGGAATGAATAATCTGTAATAAAGATATCATAAGCATATCTGTACATGCATGGTAGTTGTTATCATTACGACATTTGGTTTGTTGTCAATACCATTACATGATTTGTTATTACCATTACTAAATTTGTTATTAGTGTTAACAATAGTAGTGAAGGCGATAACTCATTTTGTCAGGCAATAACTCGCATAACTTAATTGATGATAAGGAAAAACTGTTGCTTAATCGTTTGGCACATATTGTTATAAGTTAGTGATTTTTGTCAAATCCATTACAGACTTTATCAACACATTTGCTATTGTTGTGAATCCCAAAACGAATTCTGTTAAGAGCAGCAGTAAATTAGTAAAATCGTTGAGAAATGTATGTTGTTATGACAATGGTTTGGAGTTGGAGGTTAAATACTTAGTAAAGGCTTAACTTCGTTATTAATTGGGAATGAAGTGATATTATCAAACATATTGATGAAGTAGTCAATGGTCTAAGAAGGTGTGTTGTGGGGAATTTTTTTCGTGATGAATTTTCATTGGTATGAGACTAACAATGTCATGAAATCTGATTTTTTTTTTTTGCAGGTTATCATGCAAGATGACATCAAATATCCAAGCAACACCTTCGTCAAAGTCACTTATATGTTTTTTCCACGTTTGGGGGGGAGTTTGTAAGTAAAGTTGAAGTTGAAGTTAAATATAGTGGTGGGAGTGTGAGGGTAAAATCATTAGACTACGTATATGGTAGTTGCTGTAGGTAAGAATCTGGTGTTTTGTAAATTTCATTACTGTACTTGTCATTTCCATTAAAATGGTTGTTAATGGTGACGGTTGATGAAATTAAAGTATACATAAAGGAACACCTTCTTTTGGGTTAATGACTTCTATACATTGGGTGTAGGTGGAATGAGTAATGCTAAATTTTTATTCACAGTGTATTTGGTAGTTGTTGTCAATAAGAATCTGGTATTTTGTAAATTCCATTACTGTACTTGTCATTTCCATTGAAACTGTTGTTAATGGTGACAGTTGATGTAATTAAAGTATACATGAAGGAACACCTTCTTTTGGGTTAATGACTTCTATGCATTGGGTGTAGGTGGAATGAGTAATGTTAAATTTTTTGTTCACAATGTATTTGGTAGTTGCTGTCAATAAGAATTTAGTGTTTTGTAAATTTCATTACTGTACTTGTCATTTCCAATGAAATTGTTGTTAATGGTGACAGCTTATTGTACTTTAATTATAGTTGAAGGAACACCTTCTTCTGGGTTCATGGCTTGTATGCATTGAGTGTAGATGGAATGAGTAATGTTAAATTGTCATTTAAACCCTTTACTTGATAGTTGCTGTAATAAACATTTGTGGTTTTTGTCAATGTAAGAACAAAACTTGTCATTACCATTATGAAACTTGTCATTTCCATTACCATTCTTGTCAAACATATTACAAACTTTGTTAATTCCATTAGTGAATTTGTCAGCTTCCCCCCTTCTGGGCAAGCACTTCCCCACATAATGTTTGGAACTATTAAGTTGTCATTCCCATTACCATTCTCGTCAAAACCATTACTAACTTTGTCATTCTCATTATTGAACTTGTTAGTGTCCTTCCCTTATGGGGAAACACTTCCACTCACAAAGTTGGTTAGCCTAAGTTGTCAATTTTATTACCATTCTCGTCAAAACCATTACTAACTTTATCATTTCCATTATTGAACTTGTCAGTGTCCTCCCCTTTTGGGGAAACACTTCCACTCACAAAAGTTGGTTATCCTAAGTTGTCAATCCCATTACCATTCTTGTCAAAACTATTACTAACTTTATCATTTCCATTATTGAACTTGTCAGTGTCCTCCCCTTTTGGGGAAACACTTCCACTCACAAAAGTTGGTTATCCTAAGTTGTCAATTCCATTACCATTCTCGTCAAAACCATTACTAACTTTATCATTCACATTATTGAACTTGTCAGCGTGTCCTTCCCTTTTGGGGAAACACTTACACTCATAAAGTTGGTTAGTCTAAGTTGTCAATCCCATTACTATTCTCGTCAAAACCATTACTAACTTTGTCATTCCCATTATTAAACTTGTCAGAGGCCACCCTTTTTAGGCCAACACTTTAATACACAATATTTCTTGATTTACTTGCTTCCTGTACAACAAAAGTGCATATTACCATACTATGGGAATAAAGGGACTATCGCTTTAGTAAATTTACATACACAGTAACATTACATCACAAAAGGCCACTGCTATGAAGCGATATATAAGATCGGTTATCAAAATAACAACTTTACTATGTCACCCCAAAATGCAATGCTTGGAGACTAAGTTAGACAATAAGTGTTAATCTCTGTATAATAGTGGTTAATTCAAAAACAACAATTGTTTCAGGAAGACCAAAAAGTTACATTAAGAATAGAATTTTGTCATTCAGTCGTATCCTCTTGGTCAGCATCATTTATGAAGTCATCAGTCTCAATGCATCCTCCCTCTTGTTATTCATTTCATGGTTAACCACCCATCATATTAGATTTTGCCTATACGCCCCAACCTCATCAGCACCATAGTTGAAGGTTACACCTGGCTTCCAATTGTTTAGCCAAATTAGGATACGGACGCCACAGTCACGCCTGCATGACACAGTGACATGAAAAACTAACACTAAACCATATTATAACCAAAATTTTTTACACATACAAAAACACACATTCAGCCTTTCGATTAGAAAGACCCAGAATTCATTCCTTGCAGTTCTACATAGTGTGTATATTTGGGTATTAATATTGATATTATGTGATGGAAACAAAACGTTTTCATGATTTAAACTAAAGATAAAATAAAAATATTAAATAATTTGACAAATTAATACCCGATAAGCAAATAAGCTCTCCTCTTTTTTCGTCTTGAATAACGCTAATTGGAACTCCTCCTGCACATTATGTTAACTGATGTTTGAGGAAAAACTGAAAAGTAAACCAGCTTCAAAATATAATGATATGACAGAGAATTATCAAATATGATAATATCATTTCTATCACAAGACAAAACATAAAAGCTAACTTAAGGCAATATAATGTGTCCAAAATACTGTAGTCAGATGATCAAACAGACAAACCTTGTTAATCAGTCCATCATCAATCACAACATAGCTGATTTTCTTAAAAAGCTCATAAAGTGCTTCTATTTCACTTACACTGACTGCATAAAGCGTAAAAAACAAATGCTTCCAAATATTAGTGATGCAATGATTAACAAAAACATAACATACAGAAATGCTTATTTTCATCAGAAGGCAACAATTAACAAAATCAGCAGTGTATCATAATGTCATGAGAACAAAGTAAGGTCAATATCTAACACATTCAGTCACATAAAAGCCTTTGGAATCTAAAACAAGGATAAAGACAAGCCTATTACAACGTTGTGTAGTTATCATATGATAAAAATATTGGGGGCAAGAATTAGAGCTCTTGACCATCAGATTGGTAAGGCTTTTATACCACATCAACAAGAGCTATCTAAGAAGCCTAAGAAATTAGTTGGAAGCACAGGAATGCTTTCTACCTCTGCAATTAATTTTAAACAAAAAGAGAAAGGTGGGAGGTAAGAACTAATTATTATTTTTGAAACCTAATAACTCACCAAACTGACATATAATGAAGTAGGATGAAAAATCTAATGTAAACATCGCAAAATATAACGAAAGCTGGGAGAGTAAAATATAAGAGTAACTCTTACTTTCTTTAGCAGACTGATCAAGTCCTGAGGGTGAGATTTTGCAATGTCCCCGATTTGGCGAGCAACAGTCAACCTTGTTGCTTGGGTTGACCCAACTTTTACAAAATATGGTTAAAGAAAAACTCAATGTCAAGTACAAAATTCAAGAATAAAAAATTAGAATAATAAAGATAAAGAAGGATACTGTTTAAGAGAGTAAGCAAGTGCTGAAGTTTAGATAATTGCTGGGCTATAATAAATCATTACAAATGCTTTGTTGCTCCTTTTGGCCCAACAACTTATCAAAATTGCCAAGAAGTAAGCAAATATGCATATCCAACCAAAATACTCATAATAACTTTCCTTGCAACTGATTAGTATCCATCAAAGTTCCATACATTCCCTGTTCTGCGTTAAACATAAAATTTACAATTAAAGTTAACACTTATACAATGGCACAAAAAGCGTTAGAACAACATGGAGCCACCCATGAAGCGACAAAGAATTATATAGATAATAACACAGACTAATATATGAGCTTCCATGTGGAGTTTGTTTTTTAGTAAACCAATCACTTGTTCAACATTGCCACAAAGACCAACATTCTTTATCTAAATACAGATTGTTCTCCGCTAATCAAGCCCAAAAGCTCACTATTTATTTAGTGATATCGACTATATATTTCAGGATTGCCTGCAAAAGTAGAATCAACCTAAAGACAAAGACAGATCAGGATCCCAAGTTAATTTATCACTCACCACATCGACGTCGGCGGCAAGAAATCAGAATGCCAACCACTCTGAATAAGGAAGAAAATCAAATGTTCATCGATTTGGGGATGCCTTCCACCCACGCTTGAGGATTTGCGGACGACGACGACGACAGCCATGGGTTTCGGTTTTTGCCTGTGACTCTTCAGATTTTTCAATGCTTTTGAAGCCTTCCTACTGAGGAATCCGTGTATGTGTGAGTAAATGAGTGTGGAGAGTATTTTGGTCTTTAGTCTTAAACTTCAGTAATCCAGATTGGTCCTTCAACACCTATCTGTCTTTTTCAAGTTATAAGAAACTTTTGTAAGTTTTGACAATTGAAATGGTATTTATATGGGATTTTCCCAATTATTTTTTGAGTCCGTTCAATTTGTTGCCTTATTAGTTTTACACCAAACTCTATAAACATATTTGTTTACTCGCATCTCTCGTGGTTTATTAAGTTTTATCCTCTGCCTCTTTTTTTAGATTAAATATTAATGGAAGTCGTAGAAGATCTTAATTGAGGTCATAAAAGACAAAAACAACAGGATCTAAATTGATGGCTTGATCTTAATTGTATTCGAACTCCGTATAAGGTTCAACACCTAAAGGTTGAAGGATTGGTTGTATCAAAGGTCTAACAAAACAAACTGAAAAGCAAACCTTCAAAAAAAGTTTCCGTAGGAGATGAAATATCAGATAAGATGTTGAAACTTGAAAGAGGTATATAAGTTGAGATTAAATGTTGACAAAGCTGCCTTAAAATAACCAAGCCAGGAGACCAAAGTTATATTATTTAAGACGTGTCACATAAAATTTACATTCTTTTTATTTAAATAGACAATAATTAAAGTATTACCTAAGTTCCCAGGTAAGGAGTTGAAAAGAGAGTATGAATTTTATTTTTTGGGCCACAAACTTCAAATGGTGAATCATATGTTTTATATATTCTTTTTTTTTTGCTGATTATGTTTTTTAAATTTTAAAACATCAATTTATGAACCTGACAGTAATACCAATTATAAATATATCAATACTATTGTGCTTAGCAATACCGAACATAACCTAGCAATACCATATGTCACATAAATAGTAGTGATTTGTTTTGTGCGTATATTATTGATGAAGAGCAATGCAAGGTGCTATTAGTCTATTATACACACAAAGCCTTGCATGACTAACGATAAAAATTATTTTTACAACGTGATTTATAATTTATAAAGTAAGAACATGAGAAAATCTAATATGGATTTGAGTAAACATGCTTTACAAATTCTAACTCAAACAAGCACACACATACTCAGTTTTATTTTATATATATATATATATATTGATATTTATTGAGAAAAAGTTTAGTTACAATTTTATTGATGAGAATAACTGATAAATTTTTATACACATAAAGTGGTTATTTTCTCTCTCATTGACTACATTTTCAGCGGAAATTTTTCTCTGATTTTCTATCATTGTCATGGGTGAAAGATTTTTTGCAAAATAAGTAAATACTTTCTATATTATCCTTCAAAAGATGTGTTCTATACTTCTATCTATGGTCTAGTGTTTTGTGTTTTTTTTTTCCCGGTTGTACTACTGTACGTCTGCTAAGGAATTATGATTATCCTTTCAAGTTTCAAACGAGCCGCGCGGCATCCCCAAAGTAGGAAGCCAGTATCAATCGCTGGCTTTAGACTGCGCACGTTCGCTTCGCAAATATGGCTGCTTACCTCACTCAATTTACACATTGTTGATGTCTTTCTCTCTGTTCTGCTTCTTCCATGGCGTCTCATATCTGCCCAGTAACGCTTTCACCTACCCCTAATATCTCCCTTCATCCCGTTTCAGCCTATTATCGCCGAGGGCTTTTCTCCGCAGTTAGGTTCAATGAACAATCGAGAGGCCCGCTTAAATTACTATTAAGTAACAAGTTTTTCGTATCCACCATGTCCACTTTCTCCAAATTCAGCTGCAGTAACTCTCTCGCTAATCCTCTCGTTGAAACGGGTAAGTTGCTCTCACAGTCAATTTATCAAACACCTGTCCTTCGAAATGCATAAACCGACTAATATCGATGCATGTTTGTTTCAGGAGTGCGCTTCTCTTTGTTTCAAGAAATCGGATTGGGGCATGAGGAAACCGAAATGCTTTTGGCCAATCACCCCGAGCTTGCAATTATATCTCTGGATACATTGCGTGATCGGGTTCGTTCTTTGCAGTCCTTTGTTGGGTTTGATCGTCTTGCTCTGCTGAACTTAGTCGTAAAGCGTCCAAATGTATTAACAGCCACGGAAATTGACGATTTGATATGTTTTTTGCGAGATGAATTGGAAGGTCAGATAAATCAAGCACAGATGAAACGCCTATTATCCAATACAGAGCCAAGATTTTTTGTGGGTTTTGATCAAAAGATCAAACTGCTTCTCCACAGAGGAATTCCCCGTGAAAAGATTATTCATGTGCTCAACAATGTGAATTTGACAAAGGCACTGTGTTATAGGTCGGTGGATGAAATCAATAGAACAATAGATTTCTTAGACCCTTTTGGTGGCATTAATCTAATCGCAAGGCGTCCTGCAATTATCAACTATGATTTGGATAATCAACTCATTCCAAGAACCAAGTTTTTGATAGAGCTTAGTGGAGGAGATGTGGATAGCACCGGGAAAGTGCTGCGTAAACTGCCGGCAATTTTGAGTTACCGTGTGGAGCATGTAGAAGGCCATGTAGAGTTTCTGAGATCTTTTGCAGGCTTGAATGATCGAGAAATATTTCGTATAATTATGGTTTTCCCCAGTATTGTCAGTGCTAGCAGGGAGAGGAAGCTGCGTCCTAGAATTGAGTTTCTCATGGATTGTGGGTTGAATTCAGATGAAATCTTCAAGTTCTTGATAAAAGCTCCTTTATTTCTAGGCCATTCATTTCATGAGAACATTGCATATAAACTTGTGTTTCTGGTTAAGATTGGGTATGAGTATAGGACTAAGGATTTGGCAATGGCAATTGGATCCACCACTAGAACAAGCTGTGAGAATTTGCAGAAAGTAATTGATCTATTCTTGAGTTATGGGTTTTCATGCGAAGACATAGTTGTTATGAGCAAGAAGCATCCTCAGATACTGCAGTACAATCATACATCTCTAGAGAAGAAGATGAAGTACCTAATAGAGGAGATGGATCGTGACATTGGCGAGTTACTAGCTTTTCCTGCTTTCCTTGGATATAAGCTGGACGGCAGAATTAAACAAAGGTTTGAAGAAAAGATCAGCAAGAGAGGAACAAGAATGTCACTCAACAAGCTTTTAACTATTTCATCTGAAAGATTCACTAGGAAAAGAAAGAAGGCCTCTGAGAAACTCATGCAATAGTAAAATATCAATGATGCAAGCGAAGAAGGTCTTTTGAGTTAAACGTCTTTTTCCTTTTTTGTCAGTTTTTGCTGTCCCCACTTACATAATTTATCACACGAGCGGCGCCTAGTGCTATTTTTCTAGTTTTTTAAAGGAGAATCATGCAGTGCTAAAGATATCTTTTTTACAGAATCAACTGCTTTAGATATTTGCTGCTTGTGCTGTGGATACAGGAACCAAGTCACCAACCACGGATCTGCTTGGAGCAGTGAAGATAATCAAGATATTGGTTTCAGGCAAATGATGAAACTTTATCAGTCCCCTTTAAAAAAAACAATTAAAAGTACGTTCAACAGTGATCGTCATGGGATGGGGCCAGAATTGTCATCGGAAAGAAGTGGGCTAGGTTTGTAATGTTCCTGAGTCTATGCGTAGTAGGAGGAGATTTTTCCACTTTGAGCATGGGTTTTTGCTAAAGCTGTCTGAAAACTGATAATACACAACACGACGTAGTGGTACACAAGGCTCTCCTCTCACTACTCACTGAACCAACATGCCCTGCCAATAATGTTCACTATGTCGAGCCTGCAGGGATGACAACTGTTTTTGAGGTTTTGTTATCACCTTCTTTTTCACATGAGAGGCCATTCAAAAATCTGATTGGTGGCCGCGCACTACCTTTAATTTGTTTGGCGCAAGGTCTCAACAACTGTTTTCTGTATGTTATAAACGTGTTAGCCACTATTAAAGATGCTAAAGATGATGTGTCTCAGGCCACTTTTCAATTTTTTTTTTTTGCAGCATCAGAAATTTTTTCTTTTCTCCACATATCAAATAATTCTTCCTTTCCATTCAATTAGAAAAATAGGTCATTCAGTCGTTCATGCCGTTCATAAAGAGGTCCTGGCCACTTGAGCTGAAAGGTAGTGAAAAGCTAGTTGCTAGGTTCCATATTATTTTAGTTCATAGGACATATATAAACATGTCTTATTATATATAGTTTCCTAGTTGATTCTACGCTGGCAGCACTCACAACGCAAGTAACCAAAAAGCCTGTTGTCCACTACAGCCTCAGGACTCGCTGAATATGCACATAATACAACATGTGAACAAATGAAGGAATGGCGAATATCCTATTTTATGTCTTCCACATTGAGTGACAACCAAGTAAAGGGCCATGTGAGGAGGCATATGTAAACTTCAAGATTGTCTATCTCAACGTTGAGGCTTAAACAGTCACCTGTTATGTCTGAGTCGAGAGCAGCTTGATGAAGTCACTAAACCTCATTCTGGCGTAGGATCGAATCTGTGTCTAATCAAAGCAACTTTTGCTAATTGTCAATAAAGTATCGTCAATAAAGTAATATCTGTTGTCTCTATTCGGGTAGTGGCAAACTTTGACTAAGTATTGGGTTTGCTGTCGTATTTAAAGCTTCCCGCTGGAGTTCTTGCTACCACGAGAAGAAACATAGCAATACAACAGAAATGGGCGTGTTTCTTCTACCCAGCAACAACAATGCAACGTTCTTGTTTATTTTACTATTCTTTATTCTGCTTCTACTGGACACCAACATCATGTCCTCCTCGGCTGCAGTTTCCAGAAGCAACGTTAACTTTTCACTCTCATCAACTCATTTTTTTCTCCTTACTTTTCCGACTCTACTTTGTTTTCTTGACACTGACCATATGGAAACAAACAGGTTTACATTGTTCACATGGGAAAGAAGCAGCATGCTGATCCAGAGCGCCTCACTGAACTCCATTATGAAACTCTTAAATCAGTTATTGGAAGGTATAAACGTTATCAGAATATAATAGCTCTCCATGTCCACATCAGATTTGATTTTACTAACAGCTGGACCACTAATCGAACAGAGAAGAATCCTCAGACTCTATGGTGTATAGCTACAAACATGGGTTCTCAGGTTTTGCGGCTAGGCTTACTAAAACTCAAGCCAAAATGATTGCAGGTAATTTGTCCTGTCTAGGCCTTTCTTAAATATCATTTCTGTTCCATGCATATGTTCACAGTTTGTGCGACTGCTAAGGTCCTGATTCCTCGTTACCTGATCCGCATGTAAACTCCTTGCATCATATTAGTGCTCTTGAAATAAATATGAAGTTTCTAAATTCCAATCATCGGTGAAAAATCTGAACCATATTGATTCATACAAGCCACTAGTCTATATTTGACACATCGTCAGTCAGATAGAATTGAAAACAAATCAAGTTAGTCAAATCAAATCTTAGAAGAGCGTCGGATTAACACTATTGTTTGAAGAAAGATTAAAACTATTGTTTTGACCGCAGAGTTACCTAGTGTTGTCCGAGTGATGCCCAATAATTTTTATAAGATGCAAACTACCAGAAGCTGGGACTACCTTCAACTGCCTTTACAATCTTTCAATAGTCTTCAGTATCAAGCCAAGATGGGAGATAGTGCCATCATCGGCCTTCTTGATTCAGGTTATGACCCAGACAACTTCCTCATATATGAACATGCAGCATCCTACTAACCCTTTTGACAAAACTCTGAACAATGTTTGGGCAGGAATATGGCCAGAATCTAAAGCTTTCTCCGACGAAGGAATGGGGCCAATCCCCTCTAGGTGGAGGGGAGTCTGTGAATCAGGAAAACACTTCGATGCAGCGAAGAGCTGTAACAAAAAATTGATTGGAGCTCGTTATTTTATCAAAGGGCTTCAAGCTGAATATGGAGGGCCATTAAATGCCACTGTGTTCCAAGATTACTGGTCCCCAAGAGATGCATCTAGACATGGAACACACACCTCTACTATAGCAGCTGGCTCCTTCATCAGCAATGCCAGTTACAAAGGGCTAGGTGCCGGAACAGTGCGAGGTGGTGCTCCGATGGCTCGCCTGGCTATGTACAAGGTCTGCTGGAATACGTATGATGGAGGACTTTGTGCAGCTGCTGACATGCTGAAAGCCATGGATGAAGCAATACATGATGGTGTAGATGTATTATCACTGTCCATAGCCTCTGATCTTCCTCTGTATTCTGATGTGGATATGCGTAACGGGATCACCTTGGGGGCTTTTCATGCCGTGGCGCATGGAATTAGTGTTATTTGCTCCGCCGGAAACGACGGACCAAATGGTCAAACAGTGCAGAGTCCAGCACCATGGATAATAACTGTGGCAGCAAGTAGCACTGACCGCTCCTTCCCTACACCTATCACACTTGGAAACAACTGGACAACATTGGTAATTTCTTCTCAACCTGATGCAGCAAGAAAAATCTGGTCTAATCTTTCAATGTCTCGAAAAATAATTTGTCATCAATTTACAGGGTCAGGGCATGTTTACAGGGAATGATACAGGGTTCGTCAATCTGGTATACCCTGAGGAGTCAGAAGAGCTCCAAAGTCCTCGGTAATATATGCTACAGCTAGATTACGTATCTTTATATTACAATGCATGAATTCTATGCTAAAAGGGTGCTCCTTTTTAGGCCCCCGCCCAATAAAAGTAATTAAACTTAACCATGTGGATTTGTTTTGTTGTATTTCTTCCTTTTTTTTTTTTTGGGTTGCCTGAACACGATAATTCGGTTTGACTTTTGTGAGTGGGTATGATGCATGAACATACATACATACATATATATAGACACACACACACACATATGGACGTATATGCATATTATCTTTGGAATTAATGAGAGTTGTGTGCAGTTACTGCAATTCTCTCTCGCCAGATGACAGTTGGGTTAGAGGAAATGTGGTTTTCTGCTTTGTCTTCGATTATCACTATAATGCAGTGCAGGACGCGGCTCTGAATGTCAGAGAAGCTGGCGCTTTAGGGATTATTGTGGCCAGGAATCCCAGTACAGCACCAGTTGATCCCTGTGAAAATAATTTTCCATGCGTCCAAATTAACCACGAAACTGGAATGCAGATACTCTACTACATCCGTTCCACAAGGTAAAATTGCCAACTTTGCCTATCCCAGAAGAAAATATCAACTATTTGTTCTCATTCCTATTAAAGTTCCTTAGAAAATTATTTAGGTAAACCTTTTGCAGGCGGCCTAGAGTAAAGATTGGCCCTTCTAACACACATACTGGCAGACCCGTGCCCACCCGTATAGCAGAATTCTCGTCTAGAGGGCCTAGTTCTGTTGCCCCTGCAATACTTAAGGTATTCCTATCTCGTTTGATAAGGTCTAAAACATGGAACCGTGGTCTTCGTTTTTTAGAAGCAATACATGACACGTAATATGACTCATCAGAGACCAATGTGACATTTATATGACAGCCAGATATAGCAGCTCCAGGCGTCAATATATTAGCAGCAGTTGCTCCTGATGATGGTTCCTCACAAGATACAGTCTTTGCCTTTAATTCTGGAACTTCAATGGCAGCTCCTCATGTCTCAGGCATAGTTGCACTACTCAAATCGCTACACCCGAATTGGTCACCTGCTGCCTTTAAATCAGCCATAATAACAACAGGTACTTCTCACTAATCCAAAAGACTGGAAGTGAAATTAAAAAGTTACTTCAATTTTCATCATCATCACACAAAAGTTTTGCAAAACACAACAAAATGCTGCAGCATGGACAACTGATCCATCTGGGGAACCAATATTTGTGGAAGGAGAACCAATGAAGCTTGCAGATCCATTTGATTTTGGTGGCGGCATTGTGAATCCAAACAGGGCAGCAGATCCTGGTCTTATCTACGACATGAACTCAACAGATTATGTTCAATACCTCTGTGGCATGGGCTACAGTAACTCCGGCATTTCCCTCCTGACCGAACACCCTGTCTCCTGCCCCACCAAACGGGCCTCCATGCTTGACATAAATCTGCCTTCCATAACTATACCATCCCTAGAGAAGTCAACAATCATAGTAAGAACAGTCACAAATGTTGGACCTGTCAACTCCAAGTACAAGGCTGTCGTAGAGTCTCCCATGGGCATAACCATAGCTGTGCAACCGGATGCTTTATATTTCAACTCTACAGTGAAGGCCTTAACCTTCAGCATTGTTGTTAACTCGAGTCACCATGTGAGCACAGGATACCTCTTCGGTAGCTTGAAATGGCACGACGGTAAGCATTCAGTCAGGAGTCCAATATCTGTCAGAACTCAGATCACGAAATACTATAGTTGATGGTTTCTTGGTCAAAAAAAAAAAAAACCAAGTATAGTTCATGATTGGAAATAGAAGTTTGAATCTTGTGGATTGTGGACTTTATGAATGAAAAGGAGATCTATCAAGTATACTTTAAGAGTAAATTTAGTCATTTTATTCCATTGCCTGCTTTTAACCAGCACCACTATGAAAATGGTTCGGTTTGTGCCCTTTTCCTCGGGCATTCCCTTGGCAGCTCACGTTTACCTAAACCAAACTCTGGTCAAACATTCAATAACGTTCTCAAGCAGTATAAAGGACTGAAATGAAATTATGATTATCTATGTATTATAACGAGCAAAGTATGAAGTACTGTATGAGAGGTTAAAATAGCAAGTAGTCCAAGGTTACATCATGTTTGAACACTAAATTTACACTTAACCGCCAATGCCTCCATTCTAGCTCCAATCATTGGCTATTAGTATCCGCAAATCATTTACAAGCTCTAAAGTCCTCACTAAAATAGTTTTCCATGTGCACCACCCAATCATGCAGGGAGTGTTCTCTAGTCAGTTATAACACCACTGACACAGTCTCCAATTAATCAGCTTCAGCATCCCCTTTTGGTATAATGAGTCCATAACCTCCTCCTTTTCTTTTGTATACGATATTAATCTCCCCTGAAGAAATAGGAATATCTTAATCGCAAAAGACGTGGACAATCGATTCTTAAACAGGAGGAAACTTTAAAAGAAAATAAAGAAGTGTACGAGGGAAATACAAAGCCTAAAGAAAGACAAGTGTACAATAATAGCGTACCAGTTTCTTCATTTCTGAAACCGTAGAAGTCATGATCAACATTATCCAGCTGTTCAATTGCTTCAGATACAGTCAATGGTGGCATGTCAAAGTATTTCATGCGAACAACCTTTAAGACAAGTCCACAGAGTGGATGTGTGTCAGGACCAAAATGCATATCAACAGGTTTTCACAGATCAAAATGCATGAATCTAATTCAAGATGTGCATCATCAATTTGAGAGAACGCTAAACAAAACCTATGACCATGGGAAGTAAATATAAAATGAAGCAAACATATGATGATATGAAGCAGGTTAAAGTAATTTTGTACAGCAACCAAGAAGCACCACCTCATCAGATAATACTTCCGGCTCTTCTGGGGGTGTCTCTGTCTCAACCAGGGTAGTGGCATTTCAGGCTCCCTAACCTTCAGCCTATTGAATCCCTTCATGTGGCGACCATGATCTGATTCCTTTTCCTTTATCTTCCTCAACTTCCTCTGTATGATTGATGACCCTAAATCTATACACCCATAAGTGGTCTCTGCATCTTCCTCTGCCCTGACCACTCCATGCCCCTTGGTATACAATGTTACCTAACGAATGATAAGCCCCAAAAATAAATAAATCAATCAATCAATCACTGGGCTCTTTTATATATATATATATATATAATTTCCAAATAACCAAGAAGTCCCCAATTGGAATGCTTGTGTCGTACCTCACATCTCCTGGTTCTGGGTCCTCTCCCAAACTCTCCGCCTCTGGCTGATAACCTCACGTCGACCTCCCTGACTAAGTGAGTATGCTTTTGAACTGCGTTTCCCACCTTTTCTTCCACATGTTGCTTCACCGGATCAGTCAACTGAATGAAAACAAGTACCAGACAATTTAGCGACTCATATCCCCTATTCAAGAAATTCACACACAAGAAGAGAAAGAAAGAAAGAAATGCAAGAGAATGTGAGTAAATAAGCTAACATTCATGGAGTAGAAGAACGGAATCGCGTGCATACCTCTAAATTTTTGCCCTGCATAATCAATTTGACGGAAGAGAGTGGTCCCTCCCATGTCATGCGAGCAGCGAGAGCACCGCCACGGTTATTTTTGCGAGTCATAGTACTAGAAGTAGTATATTTGAGTATTTGAAAAGTGGTTGGGGAAGTCGTTAGCTTCGGGGAACTCAGTAGAGAGACAGTAGAAGGAGAACAGCGAGAGGAAGACGGAGAAAGTGACGACGACGCTGCCGCCGATGAGGAGGCGTGAAAGGTGGTCGGCAAAGAAGCCACCGAAATTGCCATTAAAAGAGGAGGAGGTGTGAATTGTGTGCGGAAGTTGGATGACGGGAAACGATGGGAAGGTTCGAGGAAAAACAGGGAAAGGGATATATATACAGAGAAAGAGAAAGGATGAATGAAAATGGTGGGGGGTATCCATTTTTTTTTTTATTTTCTACCTGATTCATCGGAGCTTTCCCCAACTATAGGCATGTTTGTTTTAGCGATCAGATTGCTTATAAGTTACTTTTTACATAGATCGAGACATAACTCCTCTCACATACTTCCTTCGTATACCGTAAATTACGATTGAAAAGCTGCTTTTAAGCATTTCAATCACTCTTCCAAACAAACACTATATCCCAATTCGACCTGCGTCTCTATATTTGTTTGGACGAATGTGTGGGATCTTGTCTATTCCAATACTAGAAAGGCCCATTTAACTTTGACCCTAGGATGACCAGCATGTATTCACTTTATAATATAGGGTGAAGGAGCATCTAAAACCCTATCTATCTGAAGGTATAATGAGCATCATAAAATATTTAAGGATGTAATCAACATTTTGATATTTTTTTAAAGGTGTAATCAGCATCCTAATATATTAAAAATAGAATAATTACATCATTTTACTAATAGAATACTAACTGCGTATACTGACACATTCTTTCTTTTTCTCTTTCATCTATCTTCAACATGTTCATCTCTTTTTTTAGTATTTAAGGGTACAATTTTACCCTTCATATATTAAAAATGGAGCAATTGCATCCCTCCACTAACAGAATATTAACTCAAGGTTTGAGGTTTATCTTTTCCATCATAGTTCCCCTATCATTTGTGATAAAAGTGTTTCATTTTAGTCTTGTTGAATCTTGAGACCCAAATAAAAGAAGAAGTCAAGTCAAAATCAGAGGGGACTTTTATTCATAGCAAATTATCAGTTTCAATCACAGATGCAAGAATATATTAAATTTTATTAAATTTCCTAAGTGAATGGGTGTAATTGCTTCATTTTTAATACATTAGGGTACTAATAACACCTCCAAAAATAGTTTAGGGTGCAAATACTTTAGGGTAATTATTGCACCTCTAAAAATAGTTTAGGATGCTAATTGCACCTCCAAAAATATATCAAGATACTAGATGCACCTTTTCCCTATAATATAATATAAGGCACTTTAACTAATTTAACTGAATCAAGAAATATTAATTAACTCATTAAATATATCTTACATTAATTTTTTTTTTACAATTTTACCCATATTAAATTAGGTTCCAAATGGGAGAGATCATACAAAAAATTACATTTAAGTATTAATTACATAAGTAAAATTAATAAATAAGTATTAATTACTCTCTAAATAGCTTATATTACGTATTAGAAGAAATATGTCCTGTTATGTTGCTCACCTCTGATACATTTTTTTAAGACCTTAACTATGGGGTTGTCTGGTAAAAAAAAACTGAGGTTACGACTTTGAACTCTGCAGAGGATAATCAGGGCGAGGATGGTTTATATTGAATTAGAGAGAAACAAGATGATAGATTCAATCCAGTTGGATTGAATTAATTGTATTGGTCAACGGCAAAAAAAAAAAAATTGAATTAATTGTATTGGTTGGTTTCGTTTGATTTGATCAACCTCCTCTCGCTTGTATATGAAAATCAAACTTTCATTTCACTAGCTCATACCTTGGCGTAATGTACAAGGATCTCATTCGGTGAAGCTTGGGAGATATAGGTATAGATAGTCTTATTCTTATAAGTGGAGATATTGTTTCTTGGATTTGAACCCGTTATCTCCAAACCTTATTGATCATCGTTGCTCCAAAGCTCTATATATATAATAAGCAAACATTTTTAAAATATTTTTTGGGAAAATCACTATGAGATCTTAAAGAATGAATCTAATCACTAAAATATTTCATAACAAGTGAGCATGATGCAATAACAAATTAAATCCATTTTGTTAACTTGGTGTTGGAACTTTTTAAAGATTTCATTTCTTTAGAAAAAAAAATGGGGATTGAGGTTATTAGATGGTGATGTAAATCAAATCATGCGTTGAGTGACTTGAAACCTGAAAGCGATGATTTGTCAAAATATCTATGATCAGCATTAGCTCTTTATGTGCATGTTTGGGAAAGCGTTTTGTATAGGAAAAACGCACTTATTACGCAAGCCGAGAAAAAACTCCTCTCACATACTTGCCTCGTATATCGTGAATCACGAATTATAAGCATGTTTTGGACAAAAATAAGCCATTCCAAACGCACACTATATCAATTTGGCTAAAGCAGACAGACGTTAGGTATTTTATGTTTGCAACAAAATTCATTTTAGTCTTTTAAATTTACAAAATATACTTTTAATCCTTCAATCTTAACATCATTAATTTCATCTGACAGAAAATGCTGATTCATCAAAGTATCATTATTTGCTGATTCATCAAAGTATCATTATTTGGATCTACAGCCAGCCACGTTAAGTCAACTTTTTTAATAAGTTCATATTTTAATTAAAATAACAATGAGAGAAAAATTCCCAATTGTTAATCATTTTTCCATCTCTTCCTTACCCATGGAGGACCTTTCCATCTTCCTCAGTGAATCTCCCAATTCTAACACTCTGCCCCCTCTTCCCCAAAGCCTTCATGGATTGAGAGAGGTTTCCTTTCTTCTCCTTTGCTTCATCTGATTCTGTTTGCTCTTCCCTTCACTCTAAGCTACAAAATGGTATGCCCCCTCTACACATTGCACAAATTTAACAAATCGCCATGAGAATGAGAGTCACACAAAACCATATAATGAAATTGAAACCTAATACCAACCCAGAAACTCCTGTGCACGAGGTTGTCTCTATTGTCCCCAAGGGGCTTCTTGTAGAGAAAACAAGTTTCAAAAAAATAGGATTGGTGATCTTTGAATTTGGCCTCTTAGAACCTCCCAAACCTTGGGAAAGAAACCAAAAGGTTTCTGGAACTAGTTCAATAGAAACGATGGCCAGCCAATGAGGGCGTTGGAGTAGGGAGGAGATGAAACAAATTAATTAAATATGAGGATATTTTATTATTTAATTAAACCATGATTTTTTTTAAAAAAAATTGAGTTGATGTGACAACCAATTATGATTAAAATAATATGATTTCAATAAGTTAGTATTTTCTATTAGATGAAACTAACGGTGTTAATATTGAAAGATTTAAAATATACTTTATAAATTTAAAGGATTAAAATGAAACTTGATACAAATATAAATGATTAAATGTATACCTTAGCGTATCAATTTTTATGCAAACATGGGCCATGCCACTGGAAAATGAAAGTATAACCTGGTACTGAAACTTAAATGTGTACAAAGGTCTTGCTTATTTAGTTGTTTGCTTCTTCTTTTTTTTGTTAAGTATATATATCTTTCTATTAGAGGTAATCCTGTTCAAGATGTTGTCGGGCACTAAATGTGAGCATCTCTTCATAAAGTTTGAACATTGATTTGTCATGTTGTCAGAGATTAGCTCATTCTGTTATATCCGATTCTCATTGGTTATTTAGTTTAATTTAAAGCAGAATAAATCAAATAAAACTAATTTTTTTGTTTTTTTTGCCAATAATCAAACAAAACTAATTGGTCCACCTATAATTGGGTCCTTATCAAATTTCAGTGAAGTGGGCTTGGGTTGGATTTATTTAGAAAGGTTTGTTGGTTTGGATCAAGCTATATAAAGTAGTTAATATAATCTAGTTTGGCTATTTTTTGGTGGGGCTCTGGTCATCTTCACTGGGCTTAGCATTATTATGTTTTTTTGATATACGGCTTAGCATTTGTTAGTATAGTGAAAAAATGCACAAAAATAGTTTTATATACAAGGTTAGGCCTATGTTGGGAAAAAAATATAAGGTTTGGGCTAAGTTTGATTCATTTTTGCCTTTAAAAGTTGAACCAAATTAAACCAATCGATTTTACTCATAATCGTAAAAACAAAAATGGATCTTGGCTGTGTTTGGAAATACGTTTTGGGGGTAAATAAGTCCTTATTATGCAAGCCGAGATAAAACTCCTCTCACATACTTACCTCGTATACTGTGAATCACGATTTATAAGCACTTATTACCTAAAAATAAGTTATTCCAAACGAGCACCTTATTAGAAATGAGTTTTGATTGGTTGGTGTGAGTTTGGTCTGGTGTAATCAATTTGATTTTTTTTTTAATTCCCTGTACAATAATCGAATTAAGTTTGATACGAGTACATGTTTATTTGAAAAAAAAAATAAACAAAGAAGAAAATGGATAGGGCTTGCATAATTTTAAGGGGGGGGGGATCTTTTTCCCTAATAAGTGGCGAGAAAGAGTGGCAGAGGTTGACCCGATTATTATTAAAATGAAATAAAGTGAGCAAGATATTAATAATAGGCAGAGGGGACTTTAAACCATAATGAAACTTGTAGGGGTTGAATTATAATCCATTTTTTTTATTAAGGATAGACTGTTGAGTGATTAAATTTGTTTAAAAATAAAATGAACTTTAAAATTTAGCCTTGTCTAATACCATAAATTACATTTTGATAAAAAAAAAAAAATCGCCCACATTTTTTTCTAGAAAAGATCTAACAATAAAGAGTAGAGTGGTAAGGCGTAAGGGTTGGCTAGGGGGAGTAGTTTGGTAGAAATTGTGGGGCACATCACATCACCCCCCCCCCCCCAACAAATTTTAGAAGGGTTAGAGGTTAGTTTTGCTTTAAAAGTATTTATTTGGGGTTAATTTTGGTTTGAAAGTTTTTTTTTGGCCCAATTTTGTCTCAGAAGTTTCAAATTTGGAGTAATTTTGCCTTTACGTAGTTGACCATTAGTTGGGGCAAATTTGCTCCAAATTTGAAACTTCCGAGGCAAAATTGCACCTTAACCCAATGACTGTTAGTCGGGCACATCAAACACCGTGCGACATGTTGTGCTTTTCCAGCAGCTGGACCCTATATCTAGCTGAGCCGGGGTGGGCAGGCTGTTAAACAAAAAAGAGAACTCTTTTCGAGGCCCTTGTCGACGTCTCTGGATTCACTAATGTTGTTGTCAGCTGCCACGTCTCGATTCAGGAATTTTGACTCGAGTCCCTTTCAAAATACTCATGCCGCATGCTATCAAACGGGCTTCCCCTGTCTCTTAGGATTGACTAACTCATGTGCAAATACTGTTTACATAGAACTTTTCCCCTCTTCGGCCTTTAAAGTTCTTATTTGAATATTTCCTACTACCACTAAGATTTGCATTGTGGAGCAGCCGTTAATGCAGATCTTGATGGTAGTAGCAGATATTTAAGTGAGAACTTTGAAGGTCGAAGAGAGGAAATGTTCCATGTGAACGGTACTTGCACATGAGCTAGTTGATCCTAAGAGACGAGGGAAGCCCTTCTGATAGCGTGCAGCATGCGTACTTTGAAAGGGAATCAAGTCAAATTTCCTGAACCAGGACGTGATAACAGACAGTAACGTTAGTGAGTCTAGAGATGTCGGCAGGGGCTTCGGGAAGAGTTCTCTTTTATGTTTAACAGCTTATCCACCCTAGCTCAGTCGGAGGTAGGGTCCAGCGGCTGGAAGAACATAACACGTCGCTTGGTGTTCGATGCGTCCGACTAACAGTGATTGGGTTAAGGTGCAATTTTGCCCTGAAAGTGTCAAATTTGAAGCAAATTTGCCCTAGCTAACGGTCAACTAACACAAGGACAAAATTTCTCCAAATTTGAAACTTTCAAAGAAAAATTGGCTCTTGAAAACTTTTGGACCAAAATTGACCCCAAGCGAATATTTTCAGAACAAAAATGGCCTTTAACCCATTTTAGAAATGCCCTTCACATTTTAAACAAAGTCATATTAATTAGTTTTGCCTCATTTGTTATTATTATTATCTTAACTTGGCTAGTTATTTTCAGATTGACTGGGTCTTATTCATTAGTCTTACTCACAAGTTTTATATTTTTATTTTGTTTGAAAAAATCAGAAAGATGGTTGGTTGGAAGTGTTGTGGAAACTCGTCAAGTGACGATGGTTATCTGCCAATGAAAGGCGTCTATCACATGCTCTGCCAACTTGGGAAGGGATTGGCTTTCCCAAAAACCACGGGAATTTATTACTCCCTCCCCTGTGCACAAGATTTTTTTCTTTTCAATGGGATTGTCTTTTTTTATATTATATTTCATGAAACATTGTCCCAAAGATAAATATATTTTTACTCATTTTATCCTCATTATCTCACATTATTTATTTGTCATACATTTTCAATATTACTTTTCTTATTATTACTCTTTCTCTCTTACTCATTCATAAATAGAAGCATTTTTTTTAAAAATATATTTCCAACAAATTTATTTTTGTAATTAATTTTAACTATTTTCTAGAATCCAGTGATCTCGTTGGAATGATCATGTATATAAGGATAGAGGGAGTACTCACTCACTCCGATCCTTTTTATAAATAACTTTTATTCTTATTGCCCAAAACGAACTAACAGTAAAGATTAGTTAAAAACAATAAATATATAAAAAATATTATGTTTCTTTCAAATACGCCTTTATGTATGAAATGAGTACAGAGAGAATGAGTAATAAATATGAGAGAGTATGAGTATAAAGTGTGAGAGATAATGTGTAATAAATGATTAAATGAAAGAATATTAATGGTAACCGGAAGATAATTAATGTAAAGATATGTATTTAATAAGAGTAAAAAAAATAATTAGTTTTTGAGACATAGAAAGAAAATTGTTTATAAAAAGGAAAAAATTTTAAGAAAAAGAAAATTTCTTATAAAAAGAATGGAGTATATTATTGGAAGCTGATTTAGGGAGGGACCGAATGGTAAATGTGAAAAATGTGCCGAGGACAAATTAGCCCCGCCATCATATCCGCCACTCATTCGGCCATTCAACTTGAGACAACTGTGACATTCTTTTCGCAATACCCCCCCCCCTCACCCAAGCGATAAACATTCCCACCATTAAGAAATTTAAATTTATGAAATATCAATTAGCTTATTTATTTTGTTTTAGTTATTAAATCCTCGTGTTAAATGTAGAAGTCAAATAAGTAGTTTACATATATTAAACAAATTAATTAGGTTGGTTGTTTAGAAAAAAATGTGTGTTAGCTTTTATAAAGTACTTTCTTAATTTTTTGTATCGAAAATTAATCATTTAGTGGAAAATTTCTTAACATGTCTAATTGATATTTTTTTTATCAAATATGTGTAATTGATATGAATAATTTAGAAAAGATTATCAATATGAGAGACGGAATAAACTAAGGTCTTATATTTATTGCTAAAGGACTAATAATCTTGTAATTTGTACCTGATACAAATTACTTATTAGAAAAAAAACTCTTTAGTCCATTGTATATGTTTGGAGAGAAATCAATGCTTATTTATTACTTTTGTCCTTTGATAAAGGTTTAAATATGATTTTTATATTTTTATCCCATTTAAAACCTTATTTAATATGGATAAGTTACCCTCTCCATTTTTTTTATAAGATATCATTGTTTGAATGGGTATGTTCGTTGTTGTCAAATTTATGAGTTGACTCTTCAATTTTACCGTTTTTATATTTATAACTTACAAAATCAAGTCGAGTCATAAGTAAACTAGTATCGTTTGTAAATTCAGTTAAACTTACGAGTTTATACACCAAGTTTATCGTTTTTATGTCTCTAACCTTTAAAACTATATTAACTTACTCTTAAACTCATGTTAATATTTTTTTATTTGATCATGCTCGGGGCTTTATGTATAAAATCTTTAGAAACTTCTTTGTTAAGTATAATATATTATGAATGTTGATAGATTTAATTTCAATGATTTATATTTGAAATATATATAAATCAATATTTTGAATTTTTTATATCTTAATTATTTAATTATATACTATTAATATATATTTAATGACAAAAGTATGTTAGATCTCATGTTTTGATGATAACAAAAGAATGGTTTGAAAAGGAAATGATTAATAAACAAGTTTGAACAAAGGAATAACAGGGATAAGCATCACTTGAAGTTAGCATTGGAGTAATGAAGAAAGACGAAGAGAAAAAGCTGAGAAACTTGATCAGACGCAGTTTTTCTAAGGCATTACTCGAGGAGGTACTCGAGTAATGAGCCAAAACTTGAAGTAACCAGAGGCACCTTCCAGTAACCTGCTAACGTTACTCGAGTAAGTACTCGAGTAATAGTGTAAGTATTTTCAAGTTGCTCTCGGCCTGCCAATGTTACTCGAGGAACTACTCGAGTAACCAGGTAAAAACTTGGAGTTGCTCTCAGCCTGCCAATGTTATTCGAGGAGCTACTCGAGTAACCATATGAAAAACTTCTAGTTGCTCTCGGCCTGCCAATGATACTCGAGTAAGTACTCGAGTAACCCTGTTTCTGAAAATGTGTTGCTCTCGGCACTTTGTACCACTGCCAATGTTACTCGAGTAACACATTAGAGTCAGTGAAAACTTGAAGGTGGTACCCGATTAACTTGATATCATTCTATCTCATTTTCCTCGAGTTATTCCTCTAGTATACAAGTATTTAATGTTCTATTTTAAGTGGATTCCTCGAGTAGGTACCCGAGTATGCAAAGATATTTTCAAGGAAAACCCCAAGTCACTACCCGAGTAAGTGGTGCACAAAAAGTAAGTTTACTCGAGTAGGTACTCGAGTAATAAGGTAAGTGCTCTCGGCCTTGAAATTCTGCCAACATTACTGGAGTAGAGCATCGAGTAATCAAAAGATATTTGAAGATTTACTCAAGTTGGTACCCGAGTAACCTATGAAGTCGTGAATGTATTACTCGAGTAGGTACCCGAGTAAATAATTATTTTCAAGAACTTAGATTTAGTTTATTCCATGCACTACCCGAGTATTCTTGTATTTGTTCGTTGACTTGAAGTTAATTTAAGATTTCCCGATGATACTCGAGTAAGTACTCGAGTAAACTTCATGTGATACTCGAGTAGCTACTCGAGTAAGCAAACCCATAAAGTTTGAAATCATTCCAACGGTCATTGTTTTGTTTCCTATTTGATTAACTTTTTATTATATTAGTATTCTTAGCATTTCAACAGATAAACAATGAAGAAATCTTACCAAATAAGGAAAGTCAAAAGCAACACTCAAATATCACCCACCGCCACCTACCACAAACGGATGTTTTTCAAAAACTAGAAAAGTCAATAGTGGCTGCGCACGCTCCAACGGACATGAAGAAATATGTTCCACCAATCATTACCAACGTATCTATATATATGGGAACATCTGAGCAGAGAGACACACAAGAACACACTCACGAACGTATCATCAAGTTCATTACTCTGTTTTTCATTGTACTTGTGATTCTATGCTTCAGTGATTCTTATTTACTCTGTGAGAGAGATATTTCATTCAAACTCAATATTTGTTATTGAGGTAACATAAGGTTGTGGAACCTTGAGTTGGGATTGAATTACAACTTGTAAGGGGGAGCGAGTGTCCAGGTGTAGGAACTTGCTTGTACTGAGGTGCCAAGAACCCACTGAATCTTGGAAGTTATAGTGAAACTCTCAGAGAAGCTCTGAGGACTGGACGTAGGTCAAAGTGGTTGTGGCCGAACCAGTATAAATCCTGGTGTACACTTCGGTGATATTTCTCCTTACTCTTTCCTGTTTTAATTTCAACGTCAAATTTTATATTTGCAACGAAATTTTTAAGGTCACCCAATTCACCCCCCTCTTCGGTGAAACGTTTGCTCTAACAAAGTAAACTCTTACGAGTTCACGATACAAATTTATATCATCGTCACAAGTTTGCTCAAACTTGCGAGTTTAACAACCTTGGGTATGTTCCTTTATAAGATATCTTTTGGAGCTGTCTAAATATTTAATACATTTTTTTCATTTTTTTCCTTAATTAATTATATATTTTTCTTCTCACCTTTCCCCACTCCCTCTCTCTTATCACTTTAATTTTTTTACTTTTTCTCTCTTCCACCCACATTATTTTAAAATAAGGGTGTTTTTTATTTTTTTAATTTATTTATTATCTTTAACTAATTTTAACCAACTTTATTATCTACATAATTCGGTTATTGGTATATTATGAAAAAGATAAGAGGAGGAAGTAAGATTTTACTCCGAAAATTAATAAGTTCACTTTCATTCGAATAAACTCATGGGAATCCGGTAACTTGTTATATTGTGCAGCGAAGGGCAGTATTTGAGATGATGCCATCAACTCATCAAGAAACTGGATATATATATTTTTCTCATGCATAACTGGATATTTTCAAGGGCCATGGGGTAATTTTGGGACTGAAAGTTTTTTAAGATGCAATTTTGTCCTGAAAAGTGTCACAAAGGGAGCATTTGTGTCCTGACCGATATTTCTATTAATTTTAACCTTTAGTAGATTAATAATGCGAAATTGATAGTCCACTTTTCATCCCATCAATTTTGTTAAAATTCAAATTTACCCTAAAAGTTTATGCTTCATCTTCTTGATTTTTTGCCAAAAGCTAGATTTCAAATTTTTACGATAAATTTACATATTAATAAAAATGATGTGAATATCATATGGATTATCAGTTTAACATATTTAATTAATTAATAATTAAAATTAATTAACATAACGATAAAAAAAAACTTTTTTTTTATATTTTCATGATAAAATTATCCCTAGAAAACTTATGGTATATAATTGCACCACTTGAAAACTTTACAAAATTGCTCATTGAACCTATTTTTAAATATCTTGGGGAGCGCCGTGTACGGGCTAAACGAGACTTGGGGATTTTGCCAACCCAACCAACAGTGGAGCGAGTGAGGAGACAATCGCTCTCTGCGCGAGTCCACAAACCTGCATCCTTCTCGAGAAAAACCTTCGTAGATTTGCGGTGAAATCCTCAAAGCCACAAACGAAGAACCCCACAACCCAATTCCACGTGTCAAAATTCCCTCCATAAGATTCAATGGTCATTTCAACTCAGCCCAAAATATCTTTCAACTGTGGGTTTAAAAAAATTTAAATATCTTCCTCTACCTGGGGTCCACACAGGGCTTCCATTCGTATCCCCCACTCCAGAAAAATATCTTTTTTTTTTTCAAGGCTGAAGCAACTCAGCCCGAGTCCGCACAAATAAGATGCAGAGAAAAAAAAGAAAGAAAGCAGTGATAAATATCCACCACCAAACGCAAGAGAGAACCCAATAGCTCTTTTGCTTTTGATCTTCGGTCGAAATTTTAGATCTGGGTTCTGACGTGGACATGGTGGGCCACCGCCCCTTCTTGATATTTTGCTGGGCCTCTCGTGTCGCCAGATATTTTTCCACGCCGTTCGATTTTGAGGCGGTTAATGGTGGACTTGGCATCCGACGCCTTTGGATACCCTCATATTGAACGTTGTGTTTTCAATATATTGTCTTTTCTTTTCTCTTCCCCTTCCAAACTTTTGTATTTTTGTAAGAATCAGATTTTGGGCTCTGGTTTTGCTTCACGTCCCTGACTTTACTCCTGGAATCGATTCTCAATATAGAGGGTTGAAAGGGGGACCGAAAATGGGCGAGGTCGTGTTGAGTGCTGAGAAGCTTCTGGAAGCGATGGAGGTAGAGGCCGAGAACCATAAGCAGAAGGCGACGGCGGAGGAGGAAGAGAGTGGAACAGAGAGTAAGGATGAGGAATTGAATAATGGATTGATGCGGTGGAAGAATTTCTTGCCCAAAATGACATTGAGGGTGTTGTTGGCTGAATCTGATGATTCTACACGGCAGATTATAGCTGCGCTTCTCAGGAAATGCAGCTACAGAGGTCAGAATCTTCCTATGCTCGTCTCGCCGGTTTGTTTGGTTGTTTTGAACTGTTTGTTTTTCTCCTCTTGATTTTCTTGGGCTTTTCTCAGATGGGACAGTGTTTTGGCTGGTTTTCTTCGTAATCCTTTTCACTCTTCATTTCATCTCCCTGACTGAGAATATATGTTTTTCATTTTCTTGATTTTCGGGTATTATAGAATTTCTTGGAGATTAATCTAAATTTTCAGATGACGCTGCCATGGAAAACTTTATACTTGCGTTGATTATACTATATCTGAAACTCGCTATTTTTTTTCGCTGGGATTACAATTGTGATGCTTTCTTGCTCTGTAGTTTTTCTGGATACAATAAATTGATAGTTTAGTTAGAAGAGTTCTTTTGGTCGCTGCTTACCTTAGTCTGTACTGGCTGACGTTCCTAGTTGCATACCATCATATTGATATGGGTTCATCATGGTCTGATTCTGCTTATTCTTCATCCTTCAGAGCTTAAAATTGAATTTGATTATTAATATGGTTTGGTTTATCTTTTCCGAGGCGTTAACTGATGGAGTTTTCATTTGGAATTTTTAAGATTATTTCATTTATTATTCAAAGTGTGAAGCTGTTTCGAATTCTTTACTAAATTTTTTGGCTGTGAAAAAGGGAAAAAACGTCTTTTGTTTTTTTGCAGGCTTGTTGCGCCCAAAGTCCCAAACTGAGAGTTTGTAGGGGTTTTGGGTTTAAAAAAAGTGAGTTCCATGGACTAACGGCACCATTTAACTCTCACTATTCAATTTAGTACCAGACTTGACAGTAAAAAAACTTGCATCATCGTGCTTGCCAGATGCATCGCATCTCATAGTGTCTGTACTTGCTTGAATCTTGTAATTTATAAATTTCAAGTGCTTCATAGTCAATTAATTGCTCTTGAAAGTTAGATGTTTATGCTAATTTTTCCCAATTTGAGCAGTGGCTGCCGTTGCTGATGGCCTGAAGGCATGGGAAATACTGAAGGGAAGACCACACAATGTTGATCTCATATTGACAGAAGTAGATTTGCCATCAATATCTGGTTATAGTCTTCTCACATTAATTACGGAGCATGAAGTTTGCAAAAACATTCCTGTTATAAGTAAGAAATCAAGGGAAAAAACTTCTGGCTATTAAATTACTGTCTTCTCTTTCACTACATCTATATAATGCCTAACTTTATGCTTTTGCAGTGATGTCTTCGCAAGATTCAATCAACACAGTCTTCAAATGCATGTTGAGAGGTGCAGCTGACTACCTTGTTAAGCCCCTTAGAAAAAACGAGCTGAGGAATTTGTGGCAGCATGTTTGGAGAAGACAATCTGTAGGACTTGTGCTTTTTTTTTTTGTTGGTCTCATCTATTTTTAGAGATACTTGGACGTCATTAATTCTTACTTGACCCTTTATTTGTTATTTATGTTAGTTAACCTCTGGTGTAAATGGTCTTGAAGACGAGAGTGTTGCACAACTGAAGGCTGAAGCCACTGCCGAAAACAATGCTCCAGATAATCATTCAAGTGGCGATGCTGCATGCATTCAAAGAAATAAGGAATTAATTGAGAAAGGAAGTGATGCTCAGGTTTGTTTGGTTTTCCTGAACATGAAATTGGGTAAAAAATATAGCAGTTTTGTATTTATGTGTAACAGAAAATTTATTATATTATTTATATGTTGTAAATTGTGACAAGAAAATTTAAGTCATGTAGTGTCTTAGAATTAACCTTCCTGCATGCTCATCACTGTCAAGCTTGGAGAGTCTATTATATGGTCTGACATTGCCCATCAGTCGTTTCTTGTGTAAGTTACATGTCAAATTAATGGAAAACTGCAAATACTCTCACCTTCTCGTATTATACAGCCTTTGATAGTTTGGTCATGGCTTAGCCAACATGTTCCCAATGCTTAATCTTTCCCAGGGGCCTATTTTCTTACCGTTGTAAGAGTCAAGTAGTTTTATATTTTGTGTTTGGATTGGCTACGTGAGGTTTTACATAGAGACTGCATGTTTGCTGTTTCTTGCAGAGCTCTTGTGGTGCAAAACCTGATTTGGAAGCTGAGAGTGCTCTGGCGGATCATGTGTGCGAATCTTCCCAACTAAAGCATGTCGAATCATACCCAAGAGAAACAAAGATGCAGGAGGTAGAAATGCCCATTCAAGTAGGCCAGACCTTGACTGTGCATGACAATTACCCCGGAGGTAAATTTTTGTGGGCTAAGTTCCTAATTGGCCTACAACTTCTGTTATGTGATAAGGAAGAAGCTAAAATTTCAGCAAAACCTTTGTTAACTAGGATTAACAGTTGAGATCCAAAAAAAGGGTGGTGAGACTAATTCAGCATACGGCAAGGATGTTGACCAAGAACATTTTAGGACTCCTAACGCCAGTAGGGAGGCTTATGACAGCCACAATGTTCAAATTACCTCTTCAAAGGAAGCTATCGACTTGATTGGAGCATTTCAAAATCATCCAAACAGCAGTCTCAGAAGTTCCTCAGTCAACTGCACTGGCACATTTGACTTTTCTCCTCAGCTGGATCTTTCCTTGAGAAGATCTCATCCCAGCAGCTTTGAGAATGAAACTGCTAAAGAAAGGCATGCCCTGATGCATTCTAGTGGCTCAGCTTTCAGGCGGTAAGTATATCTCAAGAAACTTCAAGAGATGGATAAAAGATTCCTATCGGTATCAAACCATGAAAGCATTAATTTTCAAAACGGGTGATGAGCCCTTAAGTCCCTAGATTTTGTCATTTGACTTCTGAAAATTTCTCATTTCGCTGCATATCTTCACGCTTATCAATTAAATATACGTTTATGCAGGTATACTAATAGGCAAACACAAGCACCGCCTGCAGAGTCCATAAACTGTGGCAATCAACAAAGAGAAAAGAGAACAAATTGTGAGAGCAATATCTCAAACATTGTAGGCTATAACTCAGACATTTCAATGCCTAATTTGCAAGGAAGTATTGTGTCTTCAGCTGCACCGCAGTCGAAGGAATCTGAGCTCACAACTTCACCCTCTCAGTGTAGACTTTCACATCCAATCCCAGTAAAAGCTGTAAGGTACGATAATCCATGCACAGCCTATGGTTCTGCACTTCCTCCTATGTTCCGTACACAGTCAGGCCCCACATCAACAACACTGAATCCGGACTCAATTCCACACCGTGAACCAACCTTTCAAGTGAATGGTTTTTATCAGTCAAATACCAGAGAAAGCAGTTCAGAGCAGCTTTATGAACCTCAAGCTCAAAATGGAAACAACACAACAAACCACATTGTGTACATGCAGGAAGGCAATTTGGAACATGTAGAGGATCGAAGAAGACACATCTCTCCCACGACTGGTCAAAGTGCCTGCACTAACAGCAATACTGACCAGGTTGCTATAGCCGGGGCAGCTTCAGAGAGCATGACTGAAGACCGCACAAATAATACAAGTTCTCATCGATCTATCCAAAGAGAAGCAGCTCTAAACAAATTCCGCTTGAAACGGAAAGAGAGATGCTTTGAAAAGAAGGTTCGTTTTTGCTGTCTGCATCGCCTTTCATTTGTTGGATCATTCTTTGACGAATGAAGCCTTTCCTTGTATGCTAACTTTATCTTACTCTCGCGTGTGTAATAGGTTCGGTATGAAAGCAGAAAGAAACTTGCAGAGCAGCGTCCTAGAGTGAAGGGACAATTTGTTCGTCAAGTGCAGCAAGATTCCCAGGCTGTAGAAAAACATGGTTGAGACTGTGATATCATTAGAGAATTGTTGTGACACCCAAGCTTTTAGCATTAGGTTGCTTGAAAATTGTTTCCCGTAGTCCCTAGAGACGACAGCCACTTTATGTATATACGCTTCGGAGAAAAAAACCAATTTCTTTTTCCTTTCTTCCCAGATCTTGATATTATATGGATCGTAAGTTTGTAACTAGAATATAGAGCTTGTCGATTTTGTCGTACACATGGACTTTACTTGGCTCGCTAGAAGGAATAGATTTGTATTCTTAAAATGCCAAATCCGTGTGACGTGTCCATGCCTTTTCTTTTATGGTATAGATATTGAAAAATTTTATACTCCCTTCTCTCATTAATATACGACATGTTTGAGAAGTTAATCTTAATTATAAATATAAGATATTTATTATGTTTTTGATTTTTTTTTTAATTTATCGCTATTGATGCTTCTTTAATAATATTTAATGTGGAGAGGGAATTAAGGAAGATGATTGAAGTGTTTTAAAAAAAATATGTTGTATTACCTAACTTAACTATCTTAATTTAATCAGATTAGGTAAATATTAAGAGCTGAAAAGAGTAATTATTATGTTTCTGTTCAAAAGATGAATGAATCTTCTCGTGACCCTATCCCTATTCACTTGAAAAGAGAAAGGGAAAATTTTCCATATGAGAATGAGATATTGATATATAAACGAAAACATGGTAAAATTAAAGCTGATTAAAACAATCCCTTACACAGTTTCACTTTCGGCTTGTGGATAGATCAGAGTTTGATTGAAGTTTGTTGTCATCACTACAATTCTTGAATTGCGTAAAGAGGCACTGAGACTAATGGGCGAAGGCGTGAGAGGTTTTCGGCCTGCAAGAAGCTTCACTATTCATATTTGTGGATAAAGTTTCAGATCAAATATCAAAAGATAATAGCCACCTCTCAATCACTACATACACTATGAAAGAAATGCATGGTGGCCACAAGCCATATACAATCAATTAGTAGGGGACCCTCGCTTTTCACCAAAAGATAATTGCAAAAGCTATCCAAACTAAATACTAATAATATAGTAGTATCAAAATTTATTTAGGTCCCTTCCTTCTATTTCTCATTTTTCAGATTTTTTGAAAACAAAATTACTGTGCTGTTACCCTCAAGTCGAAGGTGACTTGTTTTGTTGCTTCCTACGCTTCTTCCCAATCTAAAAACCGAACGTAACCAAATAGTATATTATATTTTCTTCAGTTTAAGAATTAAGGAAGATAGAGAAATTGATATCGTGTCGTAGCATCAATGTTCTTATGATTGAAGGGCTCATATATATATATGTAATCTATAACTAATGAAAAAGAGACCCTCATCAAGGCAATAATACCATACTCCTAAAATGTCAAACTCCTAACCAGAAGGGCCCCGCATCGCCAAATTATCAAGCTTTCAAGCAACATCATCATTCACGAATCTTCTTTTTCAATGGTAAACCCAAGCTTAGTTTAACTAATTAGTAAGTCAATCAGCTGCTAAATGTATATGCTTCCCCAATTTTACTTATAAGTCACTCCCAACATTTTTACTAGAACTAAAGAATATCTTAAAAACTCATTAAATCCATCTATAAATTTAAGAATTTTTTTCTGCTTTGCCCACGTTAAGTACATGGTCAAAAGAGGTGCATACTTTCCCCACACCAGCATATTATAAAAGATAATTAATAATAAAGTGCTTTATAAAAAAAATGTTTTATAAATAGGATTAGAGAGTAAACAAAAATCTGAAAGCTACTTGCTCATTCTCGAGATGAAGCCATCAAGGGGTGGCAGAGAGGTAGGTATAGGGCCACACACAATGAAAGAGGATGCATAAAAGTGGGCCCAATTCTCCAACATCCAAAAGGGAAATCATTACAGAAGCGATAAATCTGAGGGAGCTTGCAAAAAGCCATTTTTACAGATACTGCACGTACATGTCTGCTCCATCTCTCTGCTTTTGCAAGAGACCTCTGTTTGTTTCGTGAAGTAGTAAAAACCTCGTAAGCAGAACAACAAGTGTGAGTTTCTTGCATTAAGAGACGTCTATGAGGTTAAGTCATCATCAAAGCAGCATGAACTGCCACTACCTTGTTTGCCACTATACTTTCCACTATATCCCCAATCAATCATTTGGGTCCAAAAGCTATCGTCTCTCGTACGTTTCTTTCACAAAGTGTCACTTTTTTCCTCTCCTTTGTTTTTTTTTACCCCTTGCTTCAAATATCATTGTTTCAGTATGATGTGTTAGGCCAGGACTAAACTGTCATTTTGTACGCGTATGGGGAGGAGGTTGTGTTGTGGTAGGGTGTCGCGAAACCTGATGATGGCTCTCCCTCTCCTTGTACGCCACGTGCATCTCCCATGTGATTACAGCTGGACATACCGGTGGCTCACTTGCACATCGTGCGGCTATGATTATTGACTTTTCAATGCGTGATAAAGCATGACTTAGAATGGTGCTGCCAATTGGTACTCCCTCCATGTCTTAGTATAAAATATATAATTGAAATATTGATCTTGATCATAAATATAAGATGTAGTTTATATATTTATTAATTTTTTTAATTTATTCTTATTGATATACTTTGAAACAGAATCACAAAGTTGAAGCGTGAACTGTAGAAAATCATTTTTGGAGGACTGAATTATAGAGAATCTAGGAATAAAATAGTAAATCACAGAAAAAAGAACCCCGAACCCGTTGTGTAAAGTAATAGGTAGTTGCGGCTGTTAAACATGATGGAAAGAAAAAGGAAAAATGAAAGAAAAGAAAGGTGGTAGCTGTTGTGATTGGGAGATTCTTCTTTTACTTTGAGACCACTTTCGAACTTTTTTGCACAATGAGACCAAATAAACGATTGAGACTCCCACGAAACCGCTTGCTCGTTCCAAACCCAAAAACTTACTCCAATAATTCTCCTCTTTAATTAATTCCCACCATATATCCTTCATTTTACTACTACTACTACAACTTCATTATTCTTTCTTCACATACTGCATTATATATACTTTGCAGATATTTATTTGCCTAACATTTTAACCACTTTCTTACCTATTAGATAAACCTTTTCCATAAAACAACCATCTCTTCGTCAATTTTATATTAAACTTCTTCTGTTATTAATAGAAGACATATTTACCTAATTTAATTACATTAAAGAGATTTATTGATATAACATATATTTTCTAATACACCTTAGTTATCTTCCTTAATTTTCTCATTCTCTCTTTTCTTTAATTATTGTTAAGGGAGTACTATTTTTTTCATGATTGGTGTTTAAGCTCCCAACGTCGTCCATTTCTTTGTAAGGTGGTTTATGTCTATCAATCCCCCATTATCCCAATCCACCACATATATGTTAATAAAAGTTTATCTTGGTGATAAAAATGTGATGCAAATTTCTTCATCAGTGTAAAAATTTTTACAAACACTTTTATAAGTACTCCCTCCAGTTTTTATTAATATAAGGCATATTTATTTAATTTAATTAGATTAATGAAATGAGTTAATATGACATGTATTTTCTAAAATACCATAGTTATGTTATTTAATTCTCTCATTCACTCTCCTATTTGATTATGGCATCAACAGGAGTAAATTTTGAAAATATTGATAAATATGAAAACTATGTCTTATATTTAGAATCAAGATCAACTTATTAAATATATTTTATATTAAGTAATTTAGGAGAGTATTATTATAATCACAAACACGATAGATCTTATCTCTAAAAGAAACCATTGAGACGCCCGACATGAATTTCGTAGTTTTACTTTATTGAGCACAAAGTATTGGAGGCAAAAGGGAAATAGCATTTCCGAGCCTTTTCTCAGAAAAATTACAGGGAAATTTCACGCAAAGTCTCTATTATTTTCTAACACCAAATTAACTACACGTACACGCGTCCCTCGCACTACTTCAATATTTCTTCCTCTACGTACTAAAGTCCTATATAAATAACTGTGTAGGAGGATCTGACAGTCAAAACTCAAAAGAGTTGCCTCCAAAATTATTATTGCTTCTTTGTTTCTTTCTGCTCTCTCCCTCAGATCATAAAACCCTTCTCTTCTTCATTAAGTTAGTTTCAATCCCTTTCTTTCTTCATCTCCCTTCTGCGAAAATGTCTCAAATCACTGTAAATTCTCCCAAACACTGCGCCACCAAGAAAGGAGTACTTCACATAGAGAAGAAGAACTACAAGAAGCTCTTGTTCATCATCTCTTCATGCTTCTCCCTGATTTTGCTTCTCATCCTTCTCTTCTGGTTTATCCTTCGACCTTCAAAACCTCAATTCTCTCTCAAAGAACTTGACGTCTACCAGCTCAATCTCTCTGGCCCTTACCTCAACTCCACAATCCAACTCACCCTCCTCTCCAAAAACCCAAACCAGAAAGTTGGAATTTACTACGACGAGTTTCAAGTTTATGCCACTTACAAGAGCCAGCAGATAACAATGGATTCTTATATTCCTCCTTTTTATCAGAGCCAACAGGAGAGTAATCTCTTGTCTGCTTCTTTGGTCGGAAATGGCCTCTCTGTTTCCCCTTCTCTTGCTTATGAACTGGCTCGTGATCGACTTGATTCAAGATTGCTGGTTGTGAATGTCAAGGTTAATGGGAAACTTCGATGGAAGGTGGGAACTTGGGTGTCTGGTCGTTCCAGGTTTAATGTTAATTGTGTTTCATTCGTTGGCTTTGGACCTTCTTCTTCTGGTCCTCTCAGTTCAAACCAGGGGGCTCAGTGTTCTACTGATGTTTGAATAAATTCATCCTAAGCCAATCACAGCATCATAATTTAATCTGCTGCTTTTAGTAGTAAATTAAAGTTTTTCATATTGGTTTTTGTAGCTTTTGGTTGGCTTTGAGGTTGAGATGGATGGATCTCTGTACATATAAAATATATGAAAGATGTAAGGCCAAAAAAGTTAGAATCTTTCATGGGTGAGAATGAAAAAGCTTGATGCTTGCTTATTAGATTGTTGTAAAATCCTATCTCTTTGTTTCACTTTTATTTTTCCTACTCTCTTTCTCTCTTTTATCTATCCCATTATCTCTCTGTGGAATATTTTCCTTTTGGGAGTGGATTCATGTGTAGATACTGGGTCACCTAGCGAGGAAGAAGAGATGATTTTGATGGAGAAAAAGGTGATATATATATGTGTGTGTGTCTGTGGGAATTGCAATTGAAATATTTTCTTGTCAAAGAATCTGCATATTACAAACACAGTAGTATTATACATGTCAATTCATTCCTTGCCTTTCAATAAGAAAAACAAGACATGGTAGGCTTTAAATACAACTTTTGGTGACCATTTGAATCAAATTATTTTGTTCCTTCTTTTGGGAATCATATAAAATAATCCATTGGTCTATAGTCTCTGTAAAAGAATATCCCAGAACCAGAAGATGCTAAAGTGAATAGAAGATGTAAGAACCCAAATAGATGCTTCATCTACCATTCTTGTACATACAGTCATTAAATTCCATAGTCCAACTATTAAACCCAGTTAAAATTATGAGTGTACAGATTAAGCAAAAAAAAAAAAAGTATGATAAAAAGTACATTAAATTTATTACCACAAGTCAACTGTGATAATTGATCAACGTATGATCAGATTATTGCTTCTCTTTTTCATTATAGATGATATATTAAATTATATGATGCGGACAAAAACAATTCCATTTCCCATTGCTTTTTTGGGGAAACGAGAAGAAACTGGAAAACCAGTGCCACAATTTTGAGAAAAGTCAGATAACTTTCTAATGAGTTTTTTTTTTTTTTTTTGAAAAAAAGACCAGAACTACTCGACAACTGGAACCCATATGAAACTGAAAATGGGAAGCCATTTCAGTATTTACAAATACAGCAAAACTATTACAGATTTTAATGGAAAAAGACAGGCACTACTATAGCACACACTTGTCCTATCTTGGCGTTACATTCCAATCACAACAACTCTTTATAGAAAGTACCTTTGAACTTGTTGGCCTTTTACCTTTTTAATTAAATTTCTCTTCAGGTTGGAAACTTCACTAGAATAATTGAGTATTGTTGAGGCTAATTTTTTTTTTTTACAGAATATTGTTGAGGCTAATTGAAAATGAAATTTTCAACATAATTTTTTATTCATAAAGTTAAAATTACCAACCTTATTTAAAGATGATCAAAAAAATTGTTTCTCATCCTAGCTATTGTTGGTCTATGTAATGATTTTTGGACCCTGTGTGTGTGTGTGAGAGAGAGAGAGAGACCTTTTTAGTAGATACACATATACTACTAATATAGAATTGGTCTATGTAAGGTGAAAGATGCAAGTATACGTATACATTGTTGGTATATGTATGCATATTAAATAAAGTGAGTGTTTGGCAACACTTATTTTGGGACAATAAGTCCTTATTACGTAAGTCGAGATAAAACTCCTCTCACATACTTATCTCGTATACCGTGAATCACGATTTATAAGCACTTATTGCCTAAAAATAAGCTATCCCAAACAAACAAAAAGACAAATTTGTTTAAAGGTGAACGGAGAGATAAAAGGAGTTGAGACACCATAACTGACTGTGGACGAAGGACAAGCAATTATAAAAAGTGAGAGAGTGGGATGCAATTTAGGGAAAGTTACTTTTTCATAATTTGAATTTGATGAAATTAATATACTTATTTCTAAAGCTAAAAAATTGCATCCTATTTTCAGAATTTATTATGAAAACATATTATAAAGTTCTAATAAAATTACTATGAGTTGCTTTTGATCATAATTTTTTGATAATTGCCTTAGAATAATACAATAAATAAAAAATTAGCTCATTAAGTGTATTTATATTTTTTTTTATCAAAAAATTAACATAACTATGATTTATTTTGTGCCTTTGTAGTTGTCAAATTGAGGTGATGAGTATAGTTATAGTGGCGTCTTGCCTAGTTGGGGAATGCCTTGAATTGTGAGACAAAATTAGTAAGGCAAGACACTTTTAAATGTGTGTTAGGTATGAGGGTTCAATAGAATTATTGTTAAATAATTGAGTTATTTTTTACTTTGGGGTAGTCATAATGTGTATCATGGAACTTTTCTTTAAACCTAAAAAAAAGAAAAAAGAGTAGAAAGTAGGGCTTTGAAATTTTGGCATGGCCCAACAATTTTCAACACAGGTTTGCTTTACGAAAATGTGAAATGATTTTTGTCAAAAAAGCTGAAACTCGGCTTTTTTCCCAGCATATACTCAAACCCCTCCCCTCCCCCCACCACCGCGACTTAAAAAATTTATAATTAAACAAAATAAATGAAAAAAAAAAAAAAACTCTAGAAACCTGTTAAAAACGGAGGGTCAGTTGCCCACTCACCAATCAGAACCAAACTTAATGGCTACGCAAAATAAAAGACACCCCCTCGTCCCTCCTATAACAAAAATGTGAAATACTTGTTATAACTATGAAATAATAAAAACGAAAAAGTTAAAATATCATTAGAAATTATCCCTTTCTCTATTGTGCAATCTAGTCTGGGCCTACGCTGTCATGAACACGGCCTCACTCGTCTTAGATCCATTAGAATCTGGAAACAGCCCAGTCATAGCGGCCCAAATTAGTTAGTGATTTCCATCATCCAACATATAAACCCATCAACAGCTCGTCCTTAGGTTCAACCGGTGAAGGGCTCGGACACTATCATCAAAGGGAGAAGGTTCTATCTTGGAACTGGTTGAGGTACAGGGGGAGACATTTTAGCTCTTAGGTGTCTAGATAAACGTCTGAGGGTAATTGATGGCTTGCTCTATCTAATATTAGTATGACTTAAGAGGAAGGGAGATTTCGCCCCATCCTTAGATCATAAGTGAGCACAGTCTCTTTCCTAAAATTTTGATATAAAATATATATATATATATATACTCCCTCCGATCCTAATTATAAGATAAAGTTGATTTTTTTGGAGAAATTAAGGAAGCCAATTAAATTACTTTACAGTATTTATATTTTTATTTTTTTCTTCAAACTAATTAATTTAACTAATAAACTAATATATAATCTAAGAATACTAAAAATATAAACACTCTAAAGTAATTTAATAGGGTTCCTTAATTTTTTCAAAAAAATCAATTTTATCTTATAATTAGAACCGGAGGGAGTATATATAAACCCATCAAAATCATCCAAGAAAATAATAAAACAGTTTGACCAACATTATAATTTATAAATTTATTAGGATTAAAATGAAATCGTTTACTAATAACCTCGAATGAGTTTTCCGCGGGCCAGTTTTAGACTCGTCTTGATCCTTTTCACAAATCAGAATCGAATTCCCTCTTCTCATCGCCCCAATTCCTTTTTTAGGATTCCCACAATCCCCAAAAATTGAAGACTCTGCTACGCCTGCCACCGCGCCCTCAGCCTCGTCCCCACCGGAGAAGCCACTCGACCACCCTCCCTTATCGGCTCCGCCGGTAGGGCTCCGTCATCTCTGAATTCCTAATATTTTATTCTTTCACGTTGATGTAGGTCTTTAAATATGTCAGTGAATTCGTTTGTTACTCCTGTATTGTCGTGCTAAACCCTTCTTTTTGCATGTTGGGTATTATTTAATGTTGGGCAGTATACTTATTGGGTTGCGACTTATTAGACGAGTTCTTTCTCAGCGAGAGATGTTGCATTCGTTAGAGACATTTTGCTGTGTTAGAGCATGATATTTAAAATATGAAAACTCAGAATCTGATGCCATTTGAATCTGACAGTTCTGCAGAAGGGAGGAATGGATTTGTTCCATTAACCTTGTACGCTAGCTCATATATATCAATGACATTGCATCGGGGGGTAATGGTTGAGTTACTTTGTTTTGAAATGTTTTATTCATTTGTATCGATTTTGCATATCCTTCTCCGGGCACAATTGATCAAAAACGTATTTTGTTCAACACTACTTTACAATGCAATGAGATGGAATCTGATAGTGGAATTTATGTAAATAAACATCCATGATCGACCCATATTTACTTTTGTACGTGTTTACCTTAGTTATTGTATCCGTTATAAGGTAGCTACATGAATCATTAGGGAAATATTTGTGTAAAAATGTGGAGACACTCCATAGTAAAAAATATTTCCTTCACTACTGAAGGATTAACTTCCTTGGGTGAAGAAAACCCATTCACATTGGGAAACATTGCATGGGTTTGATCTGTATTCCTTTGAGTTCGGCCTTGAAAATTGACTATCATGAACATAACTATTTGCTTCTTTAAACATTACAACAGGCAGTGAACCTCCCTCTACTTTAAACAAGGAGTTAGATGATCCCTTCAGGATATGTCTCCTAATCCCCTTCATCTCCCCACTCTAAATTTGAATGCTAAATGTTGAAGTGATTAATGAGAGTCATATTTTTCTTCACCTAGTTTTTTTTTGAGCGCCCAGGGGGTTCTCCTTCTTTAGTTTAACTCTATAGATATGCTTAAATAGCTAACAAAGCCCCATAAGTGGAAAAGTATTCATCAATCAGTCCCAGATGTCCTCACATTGTTCTCCTGTTTTCTGGTTCACTGGCAGTTTTATCACTAACACCTCTTCCTGGAATTTCTGTTATCCATTCGTCCGTTCTCTCTTCAGCAATTTACTTGTGCCATTCAGACTTTGGAGATGATAATTTTGCGCATCAATATCAGTTAATTTTTTTCTCAGAATGAATTTTCATTTGTTTTTCCAGTTGACCATTGTCTTTTGTGTTTGAGACATGTCTTTTAGTGTTTAACTCTGGCAATATATTTATTTATCAGCTTTTACTTATGGGGAAAATCTCTATGTCTGATTCCCTGCTGTTGCCATGGCTTATTATCTGTGATCATTGAATACCAATCCAAAAAGTACTATAATAGGGCTTTTCCATTCTTATATCATGTTTTCCTTGGAAACGAATTTTTCTCGGGGTACCAAGCACTTGAACTCTCTAAGCTTCTCATAAATTTCACTATCAAATATTCTTACAAAATCTTATGAAAGGTGTTGTTATGCTTATTTATAGTGGTGTTTGTCATGGATCTGGCAGGTTCCATTCATTGAATGGATGGAGGAGTTAATTCTAAACGGCATTTTGAGTATTTTTTAGCGTTTTGATGTAGATTTACTTGTTTTCCACACATTTTGTGTCCACGCCCATATTATTATTCCTTAATAATAAGAACTATGGTTCTTCTTTTGACTCAAATTCTAGTGGGGAGTTCTAGAAACACTCTCAATGGCATGTCAATTAGAAGAGCATTGATTTAAATGCATTTCTGCTGGTGTAGATGGAAACTGAAGCTGGTCAACAACACAAGCCAGAGCGCTCAAGGACAAGATGGACAGCATCCCTTGACAAGATATTTGCCGACTTGGTTGTCAAGCAGATTCAGTTGGGGAATAGACCAAACAATGTTTTCGACAAGAAGACATGGAATCACATTCGTGATGAGTTTAATAGGCAGACAGATCTAAACTTCAATAACAATCAACTGAGGAAGCATTTGGATGTTCTCCGAACACGCTTCCATAATTTGAAGTCTGCATATGATCAAAATAATGACTTTGTTATAAATGATTCTTGCTGCATTGGATTTGACCTTTGGGAAGATTTGGGGGTAAAACATTCTTTCTTCATTGAAACAAATTTGTTCTTTTCACCATGCTTCTCATGAATTCTGATGCTTTACATACAGGCTCAGCATAGGCCTGAACCAGTTAAAGTGAAAGACTGCCCTATATATGAGCAACTATGCGCAATCTTCACAGATTCAGCTGCTGATGGGAAATACGCTCAATCCAGTCATTATGAAGAGTTGGACAAGTCTGTTGAAACAAATGCCGCTGGCTTAACTTCCTGTCCTGAAGGTGGAGTCTCGCATACGGAAAACCCATCATCAGTATCAAAACCAGTGCAGGGGAATACCTCAACTCCAGAGAAGGTGACGAAGAATCCTTCAGATAAGAAAAAGAAACGTCCATGTGACACTCAAACTCCCAGTTTGGATCAAGACACGTGCGATGCCATGGGCGAGGCTTTGTTGGAGATGGTTGCTGCTTCAAGGTTAAGGACTGTTGCTTCAACTGCAAGTGATGATAAATATTCCATAACAAATTGCATTAGAGCTCTGGATGAGATTGAAGTCATTGATCAGAAGCTCTACCTTTCTGCATTGGACCTCTTTGAGAACCCTAGTTTAAGGGAGACTTTCATTTCCTTAAAAAGCGACCAGATACGACTGGCATGGATTCAAGGAAAGTGTGCTAAAAGTTCTTCCTCTTAGATTAAGGGCGTTTTGGGAGGGAGCATTGAGCAATGTTGATTTGCCCAGGCGCAGCTTACGAGTTTTGTTCGTAATATGGCCTTTTTACTGGAAATGATACTGATCTAGTTACCACCGGTCATAACCTGCTGCTGCTTCACCTCTTGCTTTACTCTTCCTGCATAACGTTTTGCATTTTTTGCAGTCAAATTGTTTATTTTAAAAAAATAACTTTTAAGGAAACAGTTACTGGAGTCTTGTAAATGGACAAACCTTGTACATTATTGCTAATCTACTTAACATGAGGTTTTCCAATCAGTTAATTAACATGAGGTTCTCTTTGTAGCGAGTGAGTGATGAGAGATTAATGAGATTGCAATCAGTCGTACGGTGCGAAGAGCTGTCCACAAATGTGACACAACAAGTCTGTCCACTCCTCCAACCCCACTGCTCTCTCTCTCGAATATGCTTTCATTCAATTTTTTGCTTTTTTATCTTTAAGGAAGCAACTAAATTCAGGAATACCGATACTTACATGCTTTCACAGCGACACCTTATATCTATATTACGGGTAATTAAAAAACAATAACTCATCTTATTTTAATTATACATGGTAGATAAGTCATTGAAAAAATTTAAATCTTATAATTTTAAAAAACATAAATTTCTTAATTTTAAAAAATAAAAAACACATTCTCTTCCATCATCCCTAAAATCATAAAATTTGAATTTTTCCAAATGACTTATCTGTCATATGGGATTAAAATAACATGAGTTATTGCATTTTAATTAATCAGAATATAGATGAGGTGTCGCTCCTATAGTACTCCCTCCAATCCTAAATATAAGATAAGGTTGACTTTTTTTTGGAGAGATTAAGGAAATTAAATAAGTTATTTAATTATATCATATGTTGTATATTCTTAGATTATATATCAATTTATTTGTCAAACTAATTAGTTTAGAGAAAAAATATAAATATAAATACTCTAAAGTAATTTAATTATCTTTCTTAATCTCTCCAAAAAAATCAACTTTATCTTATATTTAGGATCGGATGGAGTATATAAGTATTTCTCCTTCTCAATTCAATATATTCTAGATATTGTGTCTTAAATTAGACGTTTTTCCCTCCTTCTCTGTTAATACTTGACTCCACCAAACAAGGGAAGATTGTGAAAATGATGAAGGCAAGCATATGCAATATTGTCATAACTCCCAAGGAGAGGTCAACGACTTTATAGCTAGTAACAGAAAAGCTTTCTTATTAGTAAAAGTAGTGTAACAAGTTCGATCTGTTTATCCGGGGTCATTAGTACCTATACTTTCAAATAATAATAGTAGTAGGAAAAAAACAAACGAAATGGTATGGATACACCACTCTATTTTTTTTATAACTCACTTATACCTCATTCTCACAGATTACGAAAAACACTAAATCGATAAATTTTTTTGTGTCATTATTTATGAAGGGTGCATATCTTCTCTCACTTCCATTTATCTCTCTGTATTTACATCTCTTTCTCTCCCCTCAATTATTGATGAAGGGTAAAATTGTCAAAAGCTCATTAATTATCCAACAATGACTTATATTTTAAAACAAACTTTGTGGATATAAGTGATTTATAATTAATTAAAGATAAAAACAACAAAATACATTACATATTTATACATCGTAAAAAAAAAACTACATTATAAAATGGAACGTATGCATTCAACAGATTTTAGCATCTTATAAAAAGATATAGAGAAGTAATGAATACTATAAGTCGCTTGTAGGGTTATTAGTGACAATTTTTCAATTTCATACCTCTTTAATTTTTGTTGGAAAGAGAGAAATAAGATGAAGAGATGAGAATGATTTGAAAATATACAAAGATAATAAATATTAGTAATTTTTTCAAGTGGAAATATTACTAGTTTTTTTATAAAGAATTTGGTACTTTTATAGTTCTATTTATAAGTCATTTTAAACATGTGTCACGCAAACCAAACAAAGCTCTAACCTTCATTAATTATGCCTTAAAATTAAATAATTTTCCAACTTTACCTTAATGAATATATAATTTATCCCATTAATCAACACACTAATATTTTTTCCCAAAATAAATGAAGAATATTATTGTACTTTTAAAAATTTTAATGATGTAAGTTATAAAAAAGGCCAAAACAAATCTTCTCTCTACCATATAAATAAGATCAAAATAATATTTTATTACAGCTTGATAATAAATACTTCTATGATCATATTAACTAAAATTAGTGAAAGAGGAAAACATAACTTTAATTTAATTAATAAGAATATAATAAACTAAAACGGACTAATGGTATGTCTGGGAAACCAGAAAGCCATAATTTCAGAAATTCTTTTTTATAAGTTAAGATAAAATTTTTCTGACATACTTATTATCTAAATTAAAAAATTATTTTTTAAAAGCTAATCCAAACAAACACCCTGGTATGCCAGTGCCAGTAGACGGGACACACTGGTATATTTGTATGAGAGCAACTCTGGATTCCGGCGGGTGAGGATATAATATTTAAGTGAGTGATGTAGGGAAGGGGCGTAAGCAATGACGTCTTATCATATCTTTTTTTTCTTTTTTTATGGTGACCTCTCATGGATTATAAAAAGGCACTCCCTACGTAAATCAATGCCACCCGGCCACTAAGATCGGAAATCAATGCAGTCAGAGAACTAATTTTCTCTGATTGGCAGATTGAGCTGTTCTATGCACCACAAGAAACAATTCAGTGTGCCAACTTTCTAGTCAGAGAAGCTCAGCATATATTGGACGGACTCGTGATTCTTCCAGTTCCACATCCGGGTTGCAGAGAATTTTTGAGGGAGGACCTTACTCTTAGAAGATCCTCATCCTTCTCTAATGTAGTGTAACTTCCATGTACTGGCCTTATATAACCAAAAAAAAAAAAAAGCCACCCGGCCACCTTCCTTAAAGCATCTCACTTTCCCCTGTTCCCCACCTCAAAGCCAGAGTATCCTCGTTATCTTTTCCTTCTTCCCCCTAAAAATAGAAGCTGATGAGCTCCATACACCTAAACGCAACACACAGTGGGTGGCTGAATATGGTATATTCTCATTATTCACTAGCAACCATACAACTTGCAGTTCCCTACTTATATACAACCTAAGATATTGGGCCTATGCGGTGAGCCCATAATACAACACATCTGACCCAATAACCTGTCCAAAATATTACAGAATAAATTCCCTAAATATAAACTAGTCACTTCTTACACTCCCCCTCAAGTTGGGGGCAATGAATATCATGAGTCCCTAACTTGCCTAACAAAATTCTTTGAACATTTCCTCCAACAGCTTTAGTTAATAAATCAGCTTGTTGGTTCCTTGAACTTACATATTTCAATTCTATTTCTCCAGATTCCCATTTTTCGCGAACGAAGTGACAATCCACTTCATTGTACGCTCATGAAACACCGGATTTGCAGCTATGTGAATTGCTGCTTTATTATCACAGTATACCTTTACAGGTTTTTCATGTTTCACTCCAAGATTTCTCAGCAAACCAGGAGCCCAAACCACCTCAGAGGTAGCCATACTCAATGCTCTATATTCGGCTTCGGCTGATGATTTGGAAACTGTCGCTTGCTTCTTTGTTTTCCACATGACCAACGATCCACCAAGCTTCAATAGGTAGCCTATTACCGATCGTCGTGTCATCCCACAAGCTGCCCAATATGCGTCACAATAGCATTCCAGTTCTGGAACTCCTTCTCTACTGATCAAAATCCCCAAACCTGGGCTCCCTTTTAGATAGCGAAGGACATTTCTGGCTGTTGCCATGTGATGCTTTGTTGGTAAGTGCATAAATTGACTAAGTGCCTGCACAGAGAAAGAAATGTCAGGACTAGTCATTGTCAAATATATTAGCTTACCTATCAACTTTCGGTATCTTTCTGGCCTGTTAAGTAAGTCCTCTGGTCGATCTCTCTCTGCATCATAACCTACCAGCCTTAAGTTCTGTGCCATAAGTACTCCTAGTGGTTTGCAACCACTTATTCCTGTTTCAGCAAGGAGATCCAATACATATTTTCTTTGGGATAGCACAATCCCTTTTTCAAATTTTGCTACCTCAATACCTAAGAAATATTTCATCAAACCAAGATACTTTATTTTGAAATGATCATGTAGAAACTGTTTTGCTTCAGTTATACCATTTTCAGAACTTCCGGTGATCAATAAATCATCCACATAAATCAAAATCAGAACTACTCCATTACTACAACTTTTTACAAATAGGGAGTAATCATGTTTGCTTTGTTTGAACCCCCCTTTCATTAAAGCCTTACACAACTTCCTATTCCATTGTCTCGAGGCTTGTTTCAAGCCATACAAAGATTTATTGAGCTTACATACAAATTGCTCCCCCTTTTTATTAAATCCTTGGGGTATTTTCATGTATATTTCCTCATCTAAATCCCCTTACAAAAATGCATTATGCACATCTATGTGATAGAGATTCCACTGATTAATTGCAGCTAATTTAATAGCAACACGCACAGTAAACATTTTAACAACTGGAGAAAAGGTTTCGTGATAGTCTATACCTTCTTGCTGATTATATCCTTTAGCTACAAGGCGAGCCTTGTATTTATGTATGGAATTATCAGACTTATATTTTACCTTATATACCCATTGACAACCAATTGCTTTCTTACCTTTCAGTAGTGGCACTATATCCCATGTTTGATTAGCTTCCAAGGCCTCCATTTCGGCTTGCATAGCTTTTACCCATTCCACATTCTTAACAGCTTCTGCATAACTTGTAGGTTCACAAATAGAGTCAACAGAACATAGAAAGCACATATAGTCAGTGGATAAGTGATCATATGAGATATAGTTTTCTATAGGATACAAGCATTTATTTTTACTGTGAAATTGATTGCTATTTGAATTCAATACAGCACAAACATAGTCATTGGACCAAATGGGGGGACGCCTACTTCTAGCCGGTCTAATAGGAGTTAAAGGTGCTGCATGGATTTGAGACCCAGCAGAACCGAGTCTCCCCCCCTCAACTCCTGAGTGGCGGTCAGCTGTAGAAGAATTAGTGCAATGTGTGTCAGTGTGAGTGTGTGGATACTGCTGAGTGTCCTCTAAACAATCATACCAAAACATGTCCAAGACATCATGATAGGTTCCTGGTTGTGTAAAATGCATTCGGTCCTTAAATGGGAATTTAGATTCCATAAAGCTAACGTGCCTACTTACAAAGAAAGTATGGTTAGTCAAATTAAGGAGGAAACCTTTTTTATTCTCAGGAAATCCCATAAAAATAGAAGGGATTGCTCGAGGTTGCATTTTATCAGTCACAGTTAAATCCGTAGCATAAGCTAAATAGCCAAACACTTTCAAATTACCTAGATCAGGTTCAATACCATATACTTTCTCAAATGGGGTTTTATAATCAAGAATTTTAGAAGGAATCCGATTGAGCAAATGTACTGCCATTCGCACACATTCCCCCCAATATTTGAGAGGAACACCCGATTGTAAGATCAGGCTGCGTGTGACTTGCATTATGGTCCTATGCTTCCATTTTACCACCCCATTTTGTTCTGGAGTGTAAGGGCAAGAGGTTTCATGGACCATCCCTTTGTCCTGAAGGAAAGTTCTCAAGTCTTTGTTAGTGAATTCAGTGCCATTATCACTACGAACTTTCTTAACCTTCACAGAGAATTGAGTTAATACATATTCAATGAAGTTCTTAATATGCAACATGGTCTCACTTTTATGTTTCATTAAAAACACCCATGTTCCCCGAGAAACATCAACAATAGTAAGAAAAAAATGATGACCCTGGTGGGTGGGATGCCTATATGGTCCCCAAACATCAAGATGCAACAGCTCAAAACAATATTGTGATTTTATGCAACTAGAGGTAAAGGGAAATTTGGTTTGTTTAGATTGTACACATATGTCACATTTATCAACCATAGTGGCTTTATTTCCAATAGCACTCAAGTGCTTCATTACAGATAATGGTGCATGTCCTAACCTATTATGCCAAAGGCAAACATCAGTAGATTGGTTATCTATACCATTACACAGATAAGAAGTATACTGAAAACCAGGATACAAAATAGAATCAATATCATGATGTTTCTTCTTTACATTCAAGATATAAAGGCCTGCTATTTTTCTACCAATCAGCTTCTTCCTCCCATCCAGAAGGTCTTGCAGCAAACATATGTCAGGAAAGAAAGAAACGACACAATGTTGATCCATAGTCAGTTTAGGAATAGAAACCAAATTAAAATGAAGGCCAGGGGCATATAACACATCTGTCAGGATTATGTTATCTCCTTTGTGTGCATTTCCTATGTGACTAACATGTATGTAAGTGCCATTAGGTATCTTGATTGATTTTATTGGTCCAGTATACTCTCTATGATTTGTTAGAAGACTTAAATGTCCAACCATATGAATGGTGGCCCCAGAATCTAGGATCCATTTAGTGTCTGTGTATGCAAGAGAATTGGGTATAGCCAAACCTATACTAGTCAGGGCATGAATTGTAGGCTCAGGATCTCTCTTCAAAAGTTCCAGGAGTAGTTGGTACTGTTCTTGAGTGAGGGAAGGTGCTGTGTAGGTGGTTCCTTTAGTGTGTTCTTCAACAGAGTGAACAGATTCACCAAAAGCTGAATTATCTTCCTTGGCTTGTTGTTTACCTCTGTTACCTCGAAAATTAGGTGGGTAACCCACTATCTGAAAACATTGTTCTTTAATGTGGCCTTTCTTTCCACAGTGAGTGCACTCAAGAGCATCCTCTTCACGACCTCCACGGCCTCTTCCTCGGCCTCGGCCTCTCCCCCTTGCTGCCATTGCCACTGGATTAGGAGACACAATATGGTCGTAGCTAGCAAGTTGTCTCTGTGCCTCATCTTCAACTATTATGGCATAAGCATCATTTACAGTAGGAAAAGGAGAGATCATAGTATGTGGCTGCGGGCTTGTGCATATATCTCATTGAGCCCCAACAAAAACTGGAGCAATTTTTGTTCTTGAATGACATCATTGTACACTTTAGAGGATGCACAGGTGCAGGAAGGAATACGCACCATAGAGAATTGTTCTTCCTAGAGTTCTTTTAATTTTGAGAAGTAACCAGTGACAGATGAAGATCCTTGTCTAAGAGAAGTAATTTCTCGATGTAAAGAAAATATTTTCGAACCTGTTCGCTTATCAAAACGTTGCTGCAGGTCCATCCAAACATGATGTGAGCTAGGAAAGAATATGATGCCATTAGCTAATTCTCTGGACAGTGAACTGATAAGCCACGAAAGAACCACATCATCAATCTATCCCATTGCTCTCTTAGTGATTCTTCTTGATCCTCCCTTTTGCACCTGCTAGTAACAAAGCCCAGTTTATTCTTTCCTTTGAGAGCAATAATTATCGCTCGGCTCCATAAAGTATAGTCGTCCGTACCTGTCAGGACGTGGGAGATAATCGCGATGCCCTGAGTGTCCGAGGGATGCAAGTAAAGGGGATGATGAAAAGACAAAGAATCACTGGCCAATTTAGAGTCGCCAGACGTTACAGTTGCCATCGATCTATCGTTGTTGCTGATGATTGGTTTAGAAATCACGGTGCTCACAAGATGATTCTCACCAAGCGCCTTCTTGGACGATGGTTGATCGATTCTTGGACAGAACCAATTCGAGTCGCTGGCTGCCAATGTCGGCAGAACCGTCGTGCACTGTGCAAGATCCACCGTATCAGCTCTACACTGATGCCGATCTTGGTGGCGGTGCTAAGCTTGCTCACTAGCCAAACACGTGAATCCTCTTTTGCGGCAAGAATCGTTGAGCAAGATAAAAAAAAACGTAACAAAATTGCGTCTCTTGCTCTCTGAAATTGCGATTCTGTTTCTGGTGCCCAGAGGAATGCACTATCGTGAAGGAGCAGCGTGAAGGAGCAGTGTTGAGTCTAGGTATCGTATTGGGCTTGTCTTCTTTGGGCCTCTTTCTTGAAAAACAACCCAGGCTCTTGATAGCATGATGAGCTCCATACACCTAAACGCAACACACAGTGAGTGGCTGAATATGGTATATTCTCATTATTCACCAGCAACCATACAATTTGTAGTTCCTTACTTATATACAACCTAAGATATTGGGCCTATACGGTGAGCCCATAATACAACACATCTGACCCAATAATCTGTCCAAAATATTACAGAATAAATTCCCTAAATATAAACTAGTCACTTCTTACAGAAGCCAAGGTCCTCTCCTCCGGAATCCGCCACTCCAGCCTCCCGCAGAGTTATATTCGCCCAGAATTGGAGCGTCCTTCTCTCTCTCAGGTCTCTGCCTGTGACGACGTTCCGGTCATCGACTTGTCTTCCCCTGACAGAGCTCTTATTGTTCAGCAAGTGGGTCATGCCTGCAAGTCCTATGGCTTCTTCCAGGTCATCTAATTAGTTTCCTCTCACTTGATATCTCTCTGTTTGTGCTCTGTTCAACTAATGATAATTGAATGTGCAGGTTATTAATCACGGGGTGAATTTGGAGGCGGTGAAGAAAATGTTGGAGGCGGCGTACGAGTTCTTCGGGTTGCCGGTGGAGGAGAAGATGAAGCTGTACTCGAAGGATCCGTTAAAGACAGTGAGGCTGTCGACCAGTTTCAACGTCAACAAGGAGAAGGTTCACAATTGGAGGGACTACCTCAGGCTCCATTGTTACCCTCTCGACACTTGTCTGAGTTGTCTCCCTCTTTGTTGTCTGAGTTGTCTCCCTCTGTGGCCTTCTAACCCTCCTCCCTCTTCCAAGTATGCTCTCCTTTCTTCCTTCTTCTTTCTTCGCTTCCTTCCAAATCTTCTACCCCACTGTTTCCTCTATTCTTTTTTTTTTTGGTTAATATAGTCCTATTTACTTGTTAAGAATTTTATTAGAACCAAGCAAAATCTTTCACTTTAAAATTTAATAACTTTTTAACTTTTTTTCTGCCTTAATAACTTTTTAACTTTATTTATATTTAATATACATTAACTTTTTAACTTTCACTACTTCACTCTTCTCATTAATTAATTATTACCGATGAAGCGTCAAAAGAGACAGTGAGTTTTTCTTTTTGGTAACGTGGAGTGTGATGTAAATTAACGGTATGAAATGGCGTGAACAGAGATACAGTGAGCAATTACTGCGTGGAGGTGAGAGAGTTGGGGTTCAGGATACAAGAATACATATCAGAAAGCTTGGGTCTGCACAAGGATTACATCAAGAATGTGTTAGGTGACCCGGGTCAACACATGGCTGTCAACTATTACCCTCCATGTCCAGAGCCTGAGCTCACCTTTGGCCTCCCTGGCCACACCGACCCTAATGCCCTCACCATTCTCCTCCAAGACGTCACCGTTTCAGGCCTCCAAGTTCTCAAAGATGGAAACTGGGTCGCCATTAAACCCCAACCTGATGCCTTCGTTATCAACATTGGCGATCAAATCCAGGTATGATACCACACTACACACTTCACTAAACTTGTGTTCTTCACAGCTGAATTTATATTCAATCTCTTTGTGTTCATTTACAGGCTTTGAGTAACGGGATTTACAAGAGTGTGTGGCATCAAAGTTTAATCAGGGGGCTCAGTATTCTACTGATGTTTGATTCAATTCATCCTAAGCCAATCACGGCATCATAATTTAATCTGCTGCTTTTAGTAGTAAATTATAGTTTTTCATATTGGTTTTTGTAGCGTTTGGCCTGGTTGGCTTTGAGGTTCAGATGGATTGATCTCTGTACATATAAAATATATGAAAGATGTAAGGCCAAAAAGTTAGAATCTTTCATGGGTGAGAATGAAAAAGCTTGATGCTTGCTTATTAGATTGTTGTAAAATCTTATCTCTGTTTCTCTTTTATTTTTCCTACTCTCTTTTATCTATCCCATTATCTCTCTGTGGAATATTTTCCTTTTGGGAGTGGATTCATGAGTAGAGACTGGGTCACCTAGCGAGGAAGAAGATATGATTTTGATTGAGAAAAAGGTGATATATGTGGGTGTGTGTGTGTGTGGGAATTGAAATAGCAATATTTTCTAGTCAGAATCTACATACTGCACATTACATATACAGTAGTATGATACATGTCAATTCACTCGTAGCCTATCAATAAGAATAAGACATGGTAGGCTTTAAATTCAACTTTTGGTGACCATTTGAATCAAATTATTTTGTTCCTTCTTTTTGGAATCATATAAGCTAACCCATTGGTCTATAGTCTCTGTAAAAGAATATCCCAGAACCAGAAGATGCTAAAGTGAATAGAAGATGTAAGAACCCAAATAGATACTCCATCTACCATTCTTGTACATACAGTCATTAAATTCCATAGTCCAACTATTAAACCCAGTTAACATTATGAATTTACGGATTAAGCAAAAAAAATGTATGATAAAAAGTACATTTAACTTATTACCACATGTCAACGATGATTATTGATCAACATATGATCAGATTGCTCCTCTTTTTCATTATTGATGATATATTAAATTATATGATGCAGACAATCATTCCCATTACTTTTTTTGGGGAAAACGAGATGAAACTGGGAAACCAGTGCCACAATTTTGAGAAAAGTCAGATAACTTTCTAATGTGTTTTTTTTTTTTTGGAAAAAAAAGGCCAGAACTACTCTGCAACTGGAACCCATATGACACTGAGTGTGTTTCAATCAGTTTTTGGAGAATAGTTTTTATGATTTATGAGGGAAGTATGTGAGAGAAGTTTTATCTCGATTTACAAAATTTTTTTTTATAAAACTACGGTTTGGGCTTACCCAAACATACTATGAAAATGGGAAGCAATTTCAGTATTTACTAAGACAGCACAACTATTACAGATTTTAATGGAAAAAGACAGGCACTACTATAGCACACACTCGTCCTATCCTGAGGTTACGCTCCAATCACAACAACTCTTTATAGAAAGTACCTTTGAACTTTTTGGCTCTTTACCTGTTTAATCAAATTTCCCTTCAGGTTGGAAACTTCACTAGAATAATTGAGTATTGTTGAGGCTAATTGAAAATGAAAATGAAAGGGCAAACGTGAAAATTTTATTAGGAGCATATATAAGATTAATTTATTTTCAGGTATAAAAGTAGCAATAAACTATTTTTTTGGAAGCAGATTTAGCAACGCCGTTAAATCTGTTTAACTGTCGTTACTTTTTGAAATGTGGGTTCTAACAAGCTTTTCCCTATGTATTATTTTAATATTTTTTTAATGAAAAAATATCACTTACGCCACTTGGAAACAATTTAATTTCAGTTAATGTCCAAAAAATTTTGAAATCTCACTAAAAAACTTAATTTATTTTGACAGATAAAGCTTAATTTCATTTTAACCTAAGGGGGTGCAATGATATTTTTAATGATGTTGAGGTTGATTTAGTTAATATGAAATTTAACTTTTTAAACACCCTAATAATCTTCCCTAATTTACTGCTCCACTCTTCTCATTAATTATTACCGATGAAGCATCAACAGAGACGGTGAGTTTTTCTTTTTGGTAACGTGGAGTGTGATGTAAATTAACGGTATGAAATGGCGTGAACAGAGATACAGTGAGCAATTACTGCGTGGAGGTGAGAGAGTTGGGGTTCAGGATACAAGAATACATATCAGAAAGCTTGGGTCTGCACAAGGATTACATCAAGAATGTGTTAGGTGACCCGGGTCAACACATGGCTGTCAACTATTACCCTCCATGTCCAGAGCCTGAGCTCACCTTTGGCCTCCCTGGCCACACCGACCCTAATGCCCTCACCATTCTCCTCCAAGACGTCACCGTTTCAGGCCTCCAAGTTCTCAAAGATGGAAACTGGGTCGCCATTAAACCCCAACCTGATGCCTTCGTTATCAACATTGGCGATCAAATCCAGGTATGTACCACACTACACTTCACTAAACTTGTGTTCTTCACAGCAGCATTTACATTCAATCACTCGTGTTCATTTACAGGCTTTGAGTAACGGGATTTACAAGAGTGTGTGGCATCGTGCTGTGGTGAACTCCGAGAGGCCGAGGCTTTCGGTGGCTTCATTTCTCTGCCCTCAGGACGAAGCTCTGATCAGCCCTGCAAAACCACTCACAGAAGATGGAAGTGGAGCCATATACAGGGGATTTACTTATGCAGAGTATTATAAGAAGTTCTGGAGCAGAGACTTACACAACGACATCAGCTGTTTGGAACTTTTCAAGAACGGGTGAGATTGAAAGATTAGATTTAAGGGACGAGTTCACTCTCCCCCTTCTTCTAATCTTCACTCTTATACAGATTTTAAGTTTGGTCCCCTGATTTTGTGATCTTAGAATTTGATTCCTGAGATTGTTGTACTATTTGTATGGGGTAATAATAATATAGCGGACTGTGTTCAGGCTTATTCATTACTCTATTTTTGCCACCTTAATTTAGAGACCAATGAAGTATTATGATATCCCCAATCATTAGTAGGTCCTAGACATCACGCGTGGCAAATAGAACAACACTGTAATTGCAGGGGAAAGTTTGTTTTATCCCTCCATGAAGGCTTATCTTCTCTCTGCTATTGTCCTCGTCTTTCTCTCCCTGTTATCTTTTTTAATTTCTCAGCTATTATGAGCGTTGCTTCCATGTTTTGATAACTGTTATATGCATCAGAACCCATTACCTGAGTTGTGTTAAGCTGCACATGTTATATGTATCAGAAGCTATCAATATACTGTTAATATTTCCTTCTATTATTGAGCTACTACCTCCTAACCTTAATATAAGACAAATTTAGGGGTTGATCTTGGTACTAAATATAAGATAAAGTTTTCATATTTATCATTTTTTTTTCTAATTTATCCCAATTGATGCAACAATAATCAAGGAAAAGAATGAATGAGGGAATTAAGGAAAGTGACTAGGATATTTTAGAAAATACATGTCATATAAACTAATTTAACCAATTTTTTTAATCTAATCAAATTAGATAAATATATCTTATATTAAGTACAGGGAGTATTTCACAGACCGAAGCATGATTTGACCCCCAACATGCACAGAAAATGTGAGTGGCTTCTCTCCTTTGCTCCAAAAGCAAAGGACCTCCTTTGCTTTTCTCTGGACCGTTGGATCAAGATCTCAACGGTCCATATTTAATATATTATAAAAATATTATTATTATAATAATAAAATATTATTATTATAATAATATTTTATTATTATAATAATAATATTTTTATAATATATTAAATATGGACCGTTGAGATCTTGATCCAACGGTCTAGAGAAAAGCAAAGGAGGTCATAATAATATTTTATTATTATAATAATAATATTTTTATAATATATTAAATATGGACCGTTGAGATCTTGATCCAACGGTCCAGAGAAAAGCAAAGGAGGTCCTTTGCTTTTGGAGCAAAGGAGAGAAGCCGGACTCACAGAAAATACCTTGTTACAGTGAACAAAAAGAGTGGAGAGTAAAGGAAGCAAATTCTGAAACCACGAGGAAAGATTCATTTTATTTTATACAGGCAGAATAATACAGTAACTTGGTGATTCTTTTTCCTATATAAAAAGAAAACAAACTAGGATTTCCGGATGAACATATTGCACATCATAAAGCATCAGAATCAGAATGTGACAAGCTGAAATTAATGCAAAGACGTATTCATGTAGGTATGAATGAGGTAGATCAGAAATGAAGAAGAACAAGTTAAGGATTCTTGAGGAATTCCATGATATAGGAGTTGAAAGCAGAGCAACAAACACGGAAACCTTGGCAGCCAGCACCCTTGGCCAGAGCCTCAAACTCTTTCTCAATCCTCTCTTGGTTGTCAAGCAGATTCAGTTGGGGAATAGACCAAACAATGTTTTCGACAAGAAGACATGGAATCACATTCGTGATGAGTTTAATAGGCAGACAGATCTAAACTTCAATAACAATCAACTGAGGAAGCATTTGGATGTTCTCCGAACACGCTTCCATAATTTGAAGTCTGCATATGATCAAAATAATGACTTTGTTATAAATGATTCTTGCTGCATTGGATTTGACCTTTGGGAAGATTTGGGGGTAAAACATTCTTTCTTCATTGAAACAAATTTGTTCTTTTCACCATGCTTCTCATGAATTCTGATGCTTTACATACAGGCTCAGCATAGGCCTGAACCAGTTGAAGTGAAAGACTGCCCTATATATGAGCAACTATGCGCAATCTTCACAGATTCAGCTGCTGATGGGAAATACGCTCAATCCAGTCATTATGAAGAGTTGGACAAGTCTGTTGAAACAAATGCCGCTGGCTTAACTTCATGTCCTGAAGGTGGAGTCTCGCATACGGAAAACCCATCATCAGTATCAAAACCAGTGCAGGGGAATACCTCAACTCCAGAGAAGGTGACGAAGAATCCTTCAGCTAAGAAAAAGAAACGTCCATGTGAGACTCAAACTCCCAGTTTGGATCAAGACACGTGTTGGACTTTGGGTTCAAGTCCGCCCTTGATGGGCCGGACTATTTGATTAGGAAATAAGTAGCCTAATCAAATAAGAATAAAATCAGTATAAGATGCAGATTTGGGAATATTCCAGCAATATTTATGGATTTGTTAAAAGAGGAACAAATCACCATAATTAGGGAATTAATTGAGAGACAATTAATTGCTATCTTGGAGGGCAAGTAGGAGTGCACACGTTTCCTAATTAGTGGCCTCCATAAACCACTATAAATAGGGTGTGCCTCCTCAATTGCAACTCGCCCCGCCATTGAGTTTTCTGGCAATTCCCTTCTTTCCTACCATCTTTCTGGTTCTGGTGATCTGCTGTGCAAATCACAATTAGGCTCTAGTAGTTTAATAATTGTGTGGGCACAAGTATGGAGTATTGGAGCTTTGACCCGGATCCGAACATGGATTCGTCCAGGTACGCCTAATCTCCTTTTAGTTAATATTTTTTTCCTACATTGGCATCAGAGCCATTTAATCCTTGAGGCTGTGATTTATTCTATGTGAATAATAGTATGATATAATTTGTTTATATCTCAATATTTCCGCTGTGCTACTGTGTGTGTGTATATATATATGAAAGTATATATTGTATATATTGTTCATACATATATAATCTGTATATAGATTGTTTACACATATTCTCCTTATTTTGTTGCGCTGAGCTACAATATCTGAACATGCTTGAATTGTTTTTTATATGCCTCATTTTTTTTCATAATATGCGTATGATATATGCGTGTCTGTGTGCAACTATTCGAATTCATCTTCTCATATTTTGCTATTCGAGCTGAGCCTAATAAGCACACATAAGATACTGGGTTCTTGATTGTTTGCTCCTCTAATCATTATATATATACGCATATATATATATATATATATATATTGCAAGGCGCCGGATTTTCTTCTTCTTCGATTTCTTAAAGGTTGAGTTTTTGGAACCTATGTGGAACCAAAAACAAGAGACTTTAACTCTCAAAGGCTAGGAAAGCTTTTGAGATACACAGAGACACACATCCGATCGGTTTACTTTTTTAACTTTTTTTCTGCCTTAATAACTTTTTAACTTTATTTATATTTAATATACATTAACTTTTTAACTTTCACTACTTCACTCTTCTCATTAATTAATTATTACCGATGAAGCGTCAAAAGAGACAGTGAGTTTTTCTTTTTGGTAACGTGGAGTGTGATGTAAATTAACGGTATGAAATGGCGTGAACAGAGATACAGTGAGCAATTACTGCGTGGAGGTGAGAGAGTTGGGGTTCAGGATACAAGAATACATATCAGAAAGCTTGGGTCTGCACAAGGATTACATCAAGAATGTGTTAGGTGACCCGGGTCAACACATGGCTGTCAACTATTACCCTCCATGTCCAGAGCCTGAGCTCACCTTTGGCCTCCCTGGCCACACCGACCCTAATGCCCTCACCATTCTCCTCCAAGACGTCACCGTTTCAGGCCTCCAAGTTCTCAAAGATGGAAACTGGGTCGCCATTAAACCCCAACCTGATGCCTTCGTTATCAACATTGGCGATCAAATCCAGGTATGATACCACACTACACACTTCACTAAACTTGTGTTCTTCACAGCTGAATTTATATTCAATCTCTTTGTGTTCATTTACAGGCTTTGAGTAACGGGATTTACAAGAGTGTGTGGCATCAAAGTTTAATCAGGGGGCTCAGTATTCTACTGATGTTTGATTCAATTCATCCTAAGCCAATCACGGCATCATAATTTAATCTGCTGCTTTTAGTAGTAAATTATAGCTTTTCATATTGCTTTTCATATTATCCTCTATAAAATATTGAGGTTCAGATGGATGGATCTCTGTACACATAAAATATATGAAAGATGTAAGGCCAAAAAGTTAAAATCTTCATGGATGAGAATAAAAAAGCTTGATGCTTGCTTATTAGATTGTTGTAAAATCTTATCTCTTTGTTTCTCTTTTTTTTTCCTACTCTCTTTTATCTATCCCATTATCTCTCTGGAATATTTTCTTTTGGAGTATTGTTAATAAAGGTAGTATTAGAAACGGCTTAAACTTTTTGATAAATTTAATACTTTCAATTGTTTTTATTTTTGAATTAATTAGAAGTGTCCTAATCTATCCGATAAAAAATATATTTAATTTTCAACCTCTAGTAAGAATCAATGACGAACGATTAAATAATTAAATTTATATTAAATTAAATTAAATTTCAACTTTACCCCTATTTAAATTTATCTAATGTGTACTACTAATAAATAAAGGTAAAACTTTAAAATGGTAATTAATAACTATGGTTAGTAATATTATGGATAAATAATTGTTTTCCTAAAAAATGTCTTTATGTTTTGAATTGGAGCGAGTATATTTGACACCAGGGGCAGGGAAGTACCATCCATGTATTTATATAGTCACTGGAAAAAAAAAAAAAACTATGAGGGCACGTGAAATTTATGGCTTACCTGTTAAACTTGTTCCTTTTCCTTTTTTTACAGACTCTGTTTTAGTTTTCGTATATTATAATCTACAATGAATCCCGTCTTCTTTGCCCTCTTGCATTCATGTGTTTCTAAAAGTGACCTTATACGTGCCCATTTGGATTAGCGGTAAAAAAATAACTTTTTTTGCTGCCTGACTTTTAAAAAAATCAGATAAAAAATAAGTCAGAAAGTAAATGTAATTTATGTTTGGATTGACGGTAGAAAAAGTGACTTTTTCTTTAACCTTAAAAATATTTGGATTGGTGTTTAAAAAGCCCGTTAAAATGGAAAATGACTGAAAAGGGCATGAATCTTATTGAATACTCCACACACACACATATATATAAGTTGTATGTATTATAATAATTGAAGTGAAAAAAAAATAAATAAAATTTGATAAAATAATAAAAATTCAATTATCATTGAAAAAAAAGGAAAAATACACCAAAGCAATAAATACCCATAATAACTGAAATCTGCCGTGCCGCTGCGTGATTAAAGCTCAAGCTGTGACCTTTATTGGGTGTGTTTGGAATAGCGATTGTCAATTGGGCTTGTTTCAATTGGGCTTGTTGTGATATTACTTTTGATAAAAGCTAAATTATGTAATGTGATTTGTGTTTAGATTGGCGATTGTCAATTGGGCTTTTGTAAAAATAAAAAAGAGGGTGTGTTTGGAACAACAATTGTCAATTGAGCTTTTGCAAAAATAAAACTTGTTTGGATTGACTTAAGCATAAGGGCTTTTGTGATAATGGTAAGAGAGAGTGGGTGGAAAAATATTTAAAAAATCAAGTAAATATTTAAAAATTACTTTAAAATATTAGGTGCTACTGGAAAAATATTTTAGAGTGGATGGAAATCAATAAATCAATATTATAAGTTTTGGATGCTCTTTACTACTAAAAAAATACATTAAAGGTAAAATTGTAATCAGTCTCCTAAGACTGGGTACAACTGAAAAATTATTTTAAAGAGTTAAAAGCACAAAAAAATATTTTAAAGTAATTTTTGGAGCTGAACAAGTACATTAAAGATAAAATTATAATTATTCTGATAACACACTGGATACAGCTGAAAAAATATTTTACGGGGTTAAAAACACCAAAAAAATATTTAAGGGGTTAAAAACACTCAAAAAATATTTTTTGAGTGGGTATAACTAGAAAGTGGATAAAATTGCAATCAATCTGATAGCACACTAGGTAGTGGGTACAACTAGAAAAATATTTTAAGGGGTTAAAAACACTCAAAAAATATTTTTTGATATTACATACTATTTAACAAATATTTAATAGGAAAAACCAATATCATATAACTAATTTCCAGACAACCTAATCTAGTATAAAATGCCATTAGCTTTTAACAAAAGCTCCATTCTCCAGCTTCTCCCAATTGATCTTTTACCAATTGGGTTTTGGCAAAAGCTCAATTGCCTGCAACCCTTCCCAAACACTCAAAAAAAAAATTGTGATCGCCAATGGAGCTTATGGCTATCAATCGAGCTTATGGATGCTCACCAAACGCACACATTATTAACCCATGATAAAGGAAAAAGTGCAGCAATGCAAATCGTGAACCCAAATAGGACATCAAATGCTTACCGGGCTTTTTTTTATCTACCGCGCGTCAACCCTCCTTTAACGCTGTGCCAAACAAGCTCTACGTCACTCCAGACTTAAAATTGCAAAAAGAAAGGGGCAAAAGTGACTATGCATACGTGACTGCGTATGAAATTTGTAGTTTACCGCTTTATAGTTCATACCTGATTTTTTTATTGGCAAAAAAAAAAAACCTCGTTTTTTTCATTTCCTCTTTTTCTCCCTGATTCTGTTTAAAATCTCAATATTTTATAGAGGATATCTGATCTTCTTTCTTTTACTTCATGTATTCTTTGTCTTATATACAAATTTCTAAAAAGTAGAATAAAATAAAATAGTACCTCATTTTTTGTAAAAACAATATATTGATATTGATCAATAGTTTCCTTTACCCGACCATAAACTTATGATAGAAAACCAAATTAAAAAAAATTCATTTTAGTAATAAAAATAAATTTTTATTGTAGCATACTGTTTTACATTTCAAACATGTCTTTTTCAATTAATGAAAGTAAAGAATTAAAAAAGATATATATAGTTTTAAATATTCAATGAAAGTAAATTGACTGACTTTAGAACATGGTGACGTGGGTATATTCTTGTTCTCATAATATTAATGTCCTAAAATATAAGATGTTTAATAAACCTCTTCAACCATAAAGTTTCTTATTCTGTTGCAATGCAGCCTACAAACTCAAATTCATAGAATGTAAAGTAATACATGTCTGCTTTTTACTACTTCAACATATGACGCCATTATTCAGTAAGAAAGTATAACCTGAAGTCGATCTTCGCTCTTCCTCATCTCCTCCTAAATCACTACAAAAAAAATGGCATTTTGTAGCGGTTTTAAATAACCGCTACAAATTTGTAGCGCAAGCTACCCGCCAAGTGGCGCGATAGATTGGCAACGTTTTTTTGTAGCGGTTAGGTAGAAAAAACCGATACAAATATGACGCGAATATCCCTCCAAAACTTGTAGCGTTTAATAAATAAAAACCGTTAAAATATTCCCGCCACATGGTGCAACCAAGACACGCCAACAGTGTAGCGGTTATTTGTAGCGGTTTTGACCAACAAAACTGCTACAAAATGCCAAACGTCACATATTTGTAGCGGTTATAAGGTTCTAACCGTTACAGAATTTTAGAAGTCTCCAAATTTGTAGCGGTTCTATATTATAACAGCTACAGAACTTTAAAAGTTTTTGTACTTTGTAGCAGTTACTGTAAAACCGCTATAAATTTATGGCCTATATATTGCGCGCCGCCTTCACCATTCTTCCGTTTTCTCATTTTGTTTCCTAAAGTTTCTCTGAGTGTTTTCTTTTAAATTGAGTGTTCAGACGGCTATGAAAAAGTTTTTGCAGCAGTATTTCTCAGTATTGTACTTGAGGTACGGAGATAAGACGTATTTTATTTGTATTTGTATTTTTATTATATTTTTGCATAATAATGCGACTAAAATCTTTTTTTTTGAATTTTTACTGTTGATATGGCTTCAAGAGAGGATAAGGGGAAGGCGCCTGAGGTCCCGAGACCGATTTTGCAAGATGGCAGCAGCATAGCAGGGGGCAGAGGGAGGGGGCAGCGCGGAGGGAGGGCGATTGCGGCATTGCAGCCCATCCCTCCACAAGAGTTGGCCCTACCACAGGCACCGCAGACGAACCCACAGGAGACGACCGCACTAGAGGTGCCTGATTTGATCAATAGTTTCCATTACCCGGCCATAAACTTATGATAGAAAACCTAATTAAAAACATTCATTTTAGTAATAAAAATAAATTTTTATTGTAGCATACTGTTTTACATTTTAAACATGTCTTTTTCAATTAACGAAAGTAAAGAATTTATCCCGGTTCTTTGTCCATTCTGCCTAGTGAGGATATATATATTTTTTCTGGTAAAAAGGAGAGGATATATATAGTTTTAAATATTCAATGAAAGTAAATTGACTGACTTTAGAACATGGTGACGTGGGTATACTCTTGTTCTCATAATACTAATGTTTTAAATATAAAACTCATTTAATTTTTTTGGAGAAATTAAAAAAACTAATTAAATTATTTTAAAATATTTATACTCATTGTTTTCTTCCAGACTAATTTTTCTGACTTATAAATTAATATGTAATATAATGACATACAATATATAGTATAATTAATTAATTTATTTAGTTTTCTTAATATTTAAAAAAAATTAATTGAGTATTATATTTAAAATAGGAGGGAGTTATATTTATTATGTGTGTACTTATTCTTTTTTCTTTTGAATGAGAAACTGGATATCATTAATCCGCTATGGAACAATTACAAACAGAAACAACAAAAGCTAATCAACCTTCATCAACGACCGCCTCACAAAAGAAAGGTGGTTGGTGATCAAGGAGAACAAAAGTATCATTAATAGTATGAGCCATCTTGGCCAGATGATCAGCTAATAAATTCTAGTTTCTAGGAATATGACATAGAAGAACCTGCCAATTCCTAAATATCCAAAGTCTTGCATCATCAATGACATCCTTGTAGGGGTAAGAACTTTAACAACCCTAAGTAAGCAGATTTATGGCTTCAAGGCAATCAGTAAGGACCAAAACCTTACTAAAACTGTGATTCCAGCATAATTGAAGACCTTGAATGATTACAATGACCTCAGCAACAACCGGAGGCACTCGAGTAAGCTTGCTGATATAACCACGGATCCAACTTCCATTCTCATCCTTGATGACACCGGCGCATCCACTCTGGCCTGTTTGAAGGACTGAGTCATCGGTTTCCAAGGTGATGAAACCCGGTTGATTTCGATTAACTCCCCCTCCTGCCATCGATGGATTGGAATAAAACTGGCAGTTGGAGGATAATTCCATATCCCAGCAGGCACGGAAGAAACTGTCTTGGGCGTTGTGGCAGACAATTTCAGAATCCTCTCCAAATAGCTTCCTGCAACGAGCCACCCAAATGTCCCAACACACATATCCGAATAGAGTAGCCCAATTTAACTTCTTGGTGAAGTTCCTGCCGCCTTCATGATTTAGATTCCATTTGATCCAATCCCTTCCCTGCAAAGTTGAAAAGGTATTCCACAAGACCGGATTGACTATCGAAATCCATCACTCTCGAGCATTAGAACAATCCCTTAGTAGATGCATGATATCTTCTTCCTGAGAGCACCCAAACGAAAAGCTACCTTGTTCAATTAAACCTCTTCGAGCTCTAAGTTGTGCCGTATGGACTCTACCGTGAGCGACGAGCCACATAAAAGACTTTATCTTTTTAGGAACCGGCCACCGCCACAGCTTCCTCCAAAACACATCGTCAGAGTTATGGGGACTTGCAAAAAGAAAGTGATAAGCAGAGCTAACAGAAAAAGAACCATCAGAAGAGGGTTTCCATAAAAACTTATCTTCTCCTCTGTCTGAGCAGGGAGGATAAGCACAGAGGATCCGATCAATAGTGTGGCGTTGGAACCATCTTCCCAGCTTAGCGGAGTCCCAAACACCCCCAGGTAGTACATAATCCTGAACCTTTTCTGTACCATCAATAGCACCCTCAAATCCAGGAATTAACTCGATCAATGGTCTATTTATTTCAGACCAATTATCATACCAGAAAGAAGTGGTAGCCCCGTTCCCGATCTGGACTCCCACACCATGCTTAAATTTATCCCAAACACTACGAACACCCTTCCAGGTAAATGAAGAATTCCTTTGATATATTGGCCCAATCGTCTGATCATAGCGGTATTTAGCTTTGAGAACCTTGACCCATAGTGTATCCTTGTTATTCAGCAACATCCAGCAAAGTTTCATGATAAAGGCTTCATTTTGCTTGCGCATGTCACGGATCCCTAGACCGCCCCTATCCTTATCCTTTGTAATATTATCCCAGAAAATGAGATGGAGCTTCTTCCGATCCTCATTGTCACCCCACAGAAAATCCTTACTTTTTTTCTCAAGATCTCGAAGAACTCCTTTAGGAAGCAGCATTGTTTGCATATGATAAGAAGGCAAGGAAGATAATACGGCTTTAATAAGAGTGACCCTGCCCACAAGATTTAAGCAGCCCCGCTTCCAACCGGATAGCCTTTTATGAGTTTTTTCTAAGATGGGAGCAAACGTAAGCTTGGTGACTCTTTTATGAAGTAATGGAATCCCAAGGTATTTTCCAAGGTCCCCAGTCAAACGAACACCCATACTTCTGCTAAGGCTAATCGCTCTTGAACCATGCACATTCTTTGAGAAACACACTCTGGTCTTGTCTTTGTTCATCTTCTGCCCAGAAGCTTCACAGAAAAGCTGAATGCACCGAAGCATTTCCTCAGCCTGATTTTTAGAGGCCTCACCGAAGAGAATGAGATCATCAGCAAAGAACAGGTGAGAGATGTTTGGACCATTTCTATTGAGACAAATTGGTTTCCAAGAACCATCATTAACGGCATCCCGTATTAGATGATTGAGCCTTTCCATGCATAAGGTGAAGATGTGAGGAAAGAGGGGGTCTCCCTGTCTAATACCCCGAGAAGCCCCAAAAGTAGGGGAGACGTCTCCATTCCATAAAACCTGGAAAGAGGGACTTGAGATACATGCCATAATAAGATCACGAATTTGACCGTCAATGCCAACAGCTCTCAAAGTGTCTTCAATGAAAGGCCATTCGAGCCGGTCAAAGGCCTTTTCAAGATCCACCTTAACTGCCATCCACCCCTTTCTACCAGTCTTAATCCTCATGGAGTGAATGACCTCCTGAGTAACAATTATGTTATCACTGCTCTGCCAGCCAGCAATAAAACTACATTGGTGGTCACCCACTAGATTACCCATGATATCCTTAAGACGGCTACTTAGAATCTTGGTAATGATTTTATAACTGATATTGTATAGGGAAATAGGTCTGAAGTCCGTAATCAACTCCGGGTTGTCTTTTTTGGGAATAAGGACAACGTTGGTATTATTTATAGCTTTCACCCCATACGGATTTCTAAAGGCTTCAGAAACTAATTCGACGATCTGATCTCTAAGAATCGACCAGTATTCCTGATAAAAAATTGCTTGAATCCCATCAGGACCTGGAGCCTTAAAAGCACCCAGAGCAAAAGTAGCAAACTTGATTTCTATATCAGACACCGCCGCATGAATTTTATCGTAATCAAAGGCATTCAATTAAGGAAAGTGAGTATGAGTAACTATCAGATTGGAATGAGCATTCTCACTGCAAAAGAGGTAGGTGTAGTAATTGGTAGCAATCTGTTTCAATTCATGTTGGTCAAAAGTCCAAGAGCCATCATTTCTTCTAAGACCATCAATCCTATTTTTCCGTCTGTGAGTAACAGCAGCAGTGTGAAAGAATTTGCTATTTTTATTGCCCCATTTTAGCCAATTGCAACGAGGTTTCTGGTACCATAAGAGCTCTTCTTAAGCGATAACTTTCGAGTATTCCTTCCACAGCTCATTTTCTATTTGAATAAGATGTTGACTATCACGCCTTGACCTTGCTCTCCCAATACCCTCAATTCTTTGTAATAGAGTTCTCTTTTTATTATTCAGGTTACCCACCTTCTTTTTATTCCACTCACATGCTTCTTTGGAAAACGTGGAAACTTTATCACTCCATATACCTCTGCCCTAAGAATCCTTCACCAAGTCTATGAAACCCTCTTCAATAAACCAGGCAGCTTGGCAACAAAAGGGAGGTCTAGTTCTGGAAGCGACGGTAGGTTCAGATTTGATCAAGATTGGCCTATGGTCCGAGCCAAATTTATTCAAGTGATACACCTTAGTAAAGGGGTGTGACCTATTCCATTCCGAATTTGTGAAGGCCCAGTCGATTCTTTCTTTAAGGGGACCTCGCTCCCAAGTGAATTTGTCACCAACAATTTCCATTTCTATGAGTTGAGTGTGAGCAATACATTCTTGGAATTGCCTCATTGAACGAACATTAGGGCTTGATCCACCTTTTTATCTTCACTATAGAGATAGGCATTGAAATCTCCAATCACAATCCAAGGGAGATTCACATTGGCACTAAAATTATTAAGCTCATCCCAAAGGTTTTGACGAAGAATATGATTAGGTTCAGCATAAACACCAGAGAGAATAAACTCATAATTATCATTAGCCACATTCACAATGACATGTATAGCTTGAGTGGACGATGAGATATAATGCAGCGAGACATCCTCAAAATTCCAAAGGATCCAGATTCCACCCGCATACCCAGTAGCTTCTAAACGGAGCCAAGTATTGTAACCCAGTCTACTCACAATTTTATCGGCCTTAATACCACTGACACGAGTTTCAGTAAGGATGAGAATCTTTATATCTTTGCCATGAATCACATCTCTAAGCCTTCTAGGAAACGATCTTGAAGCAGCACCTCTACAATTCCAAGACAAATATTTATGGGAATCATAAAAACAATTAAGGAAAGGGAAACGTACCTGGACCAATAAGCTACTAGCCCGAATAATTTGGAGCCATGTTACCATCACCACCATCTGTTACAGCTTTGTAATCGGTCAGTGACTCCTGATTGGCTGGAGCACAATTATTAATATCAGAGAGATTGTCATTAGCTGGCTGAAATTCCATGGCTATCTGTTGGGTAGTATGCAATAAATGAGGCCTAGTAGAATCCTTCACAATGCTAGCTCCCAGGTTATTTGCACTGTCCAGAAGGAGGTTCAAATTGTTGGAGCCATTTTGTGATAAAGAGCCAAAAACAAGATTATGCCCTCTCCCACTGTGCTTGCGTTTAAATTGGGAGTTATGTGCTTTAACATTAATGCTTCTTTTACCCTTCTCCTTACTAACCACAGACCCACTTGACTTGGTGTAATTAGTCCCATTTAATACTTCAATAGACTGGGTATCCTGATCATTCTGTGTTGAGTTCACCCTGTGACCAAACGGTGGCCCAATAATTCTACCCCAAGCCCAGCAAGACCATCTTGGTTGGTAAGGTCATTAATACGCAAACTCTCACCTAAAACCTCTATATCAAGCCCATCGAACTGAGGGTTCTGTACGTGCCCCTCTTGGGCCTTGTTGCTCACGGCCTGAACACTCTGGCCCATCACAAGTGCTTGGTCCGTTCTTCCTTTCTGCAGAGCTGGACCCACGAGGACTTTGTTTGTGGTCAGCGCTTTTGTCTCCATTCGAACCGGTCCCACCTGGACCTTATTTCCTTTAATTCCCATCGACTTTCCCTCAATCGTGGTGACCTTCTTCTTGTCTTTCTGAGGTAGCCTCTGCTCCTTTAACCCCGCGGACGTCATCTCTGTGTCCATACCTCTGGCTGCAGCACCTGTTTTAGGCTCTCCATTTTCGAAAATGGAGATGAGATTCCTATCCGTTGGGCTTTATCTGCGTCGCCGCCAGTATGCGATTTTTGCTCAGTTTCCTTTCTTTTCCAATGAAGCTCCACTCCCTTGCTTCTAGGCGGCTTAGGATGTTCCTTGGAAAAGGCTTATGTGTCAGTAGCCGTTTATTGGAGTACCTCAAATCGAGAGGCAGACCCTTTCTCACCAGCTCTCAGACTTGATCGGACAGGAGGATGAGTTCTTATCTGCTGTTTCTTCTCTAACTCTGTGGCGAGATTGCGAGATCTGACCCTAGGTTTAGTTTGCATCCATACTCCGTACTCCTCTTCAACAGCTATGCCAGGTACGGACACTAGAGGCAATTTCCCTTCCGTTTGGTTACCATTCACTTTCGCCGGAAATTGCTCAGATGAACTTGCCGGTGATGTCTGTGTTTTCATCAGTGCCAAGTTTTGAGAATTACCTGAACACGTTTCCATGGTATGTCCGTAGAGACCACAGTTGAAACATATAATACTTAATCCCTCATACTCCACTGTGTAGACATGGTTGCGAAGGATGAAACATGATTGTAATTTTTTGTTTAAATCGACCTCTACGCTGACTTTGGCATATTTCCCTCTTTCAACAGCATTTAGATTATTATCCTGATGAGCCAAAGTGTTCATATCTACCTTGAGAGTTCGGCCAATCAAATTCCCTATCTTAAACATACACTCCTCTGTATACATATGCACAGGTAGAGTGGGAATTCTAATCCATACTGCTACTCTCCTCACTTGGTTACAGTAAGGATTGAAGTTTGGGTTCCATCTTTGGACTGCAAGGTAATGACCTTGTATAAGCCAAGGGCCTTCGAACAGGAGTCTGGAGCGTAGAGTTTTGTCTGCTGATCTAAAAATAAAATAGTTGTTGGGGAGGTTGATGATCTCAAAGTTTTCAGATCTGAGGAGCTATTTAATTCGGTCCCTCATCATATGAAGATTTGGCCTCTTTCCTAGCACCGTCAGGATTAAAGCTTCCTTCCATGGTCTGCACTAGTCTTTTAATTTTTCGTTGGATATGTTAAGAGATGGAATTGATCCCAGAGCTTTCTTCTGTTCCTCTGTTACACTTGGGGACAATGCCTCCTCCTCTTTAATCCATTCGTCCATTTGTACTTCGAAGTCCTTATTTAAGTTTACCTCTTCTTCCCCCAAAAGTTTTGATTTATATGATATCTGGCTTTTAGGAGACTGCTTCGCATTCCTTCTTAGCTGGTCCGCAGGAAAAGCATCATTCAGTTTCGATGCTTCAGCCATTTCAGTATCTAAGATCTTCTCGCCTTGCTTCTTTGAGCTGACTTCTCTATTATCAGCTACATTTATCGGCATTCTCTTGATGTTTCTTCCTAACAGATCTTCTTCTTCCTTAGATTTCCCATTCCCCTCGTCGGAGATGCTATCTGAGTTCATCTTCTCTGTCCGCGTCTAAAATCTCCCTTTTTTTATTTTCTCTAACCTGCCTCTGTACTTATTCTTTTTTCATGTTAGTGTCAGGCTATTTGCCACAAATTAAAGAATTAATATGTCGGCACCCCTTGAAATGTCACATGTGAAACGATTATACGACCAAACATGTTAGCTGGGACCTAGGATTCCCCTTCTACGGGCCGTTGTTTACTTTTTAATTTGTAAAAGTAGGGGTGTCCAAAGTGTCCCGGTCCTGGAATTTTGATCCCGGGAATTTCCCGTCCCGACCGGGACCGAGACCGGGATCTAAGGGACCCAGGACTGGGACCGGGACCGGTCACATATCTTGTGATCCCGGTCCCCGGTTTTTTTATTTTTTTAAAAAATTTTTTTCCTTAAAAACTAAGTTATTGTTTTATTTTTGTATTTTTTATCCCATAATTTAAGTTATCATTTGATAAAATGTGTATCATATATTTAGTTGGAGTTAAACTATATATATTGTGATACTAATCCTACTATATAATGTATAAAAATAATAATAAAAATGATGAAGGTGATAATAATAATAATAATAAAATGTTATTCTTCAATTCTATATCAATTTGTGTGATTATTATGACCTTATTAGATGTTAAATAATTACTTTAAACACTAGATTATAGAAAATTTAACTAAAATAATAATATTTTTTAAATTTAATTTTTTTTAAAAAAAACTGGGATTTCTCGGTTTGATCCCGGTCCCGCCCGGGATTACCGGGACCGGGATGCAATTTGCATCCCGACCAAAAACCGGGACCGGGAGTGGTGGATCCCGGTCCCGGTTTTGGTTTTGAACACCCCTATGTAAAAGCATTACGAATAACGGAACAATATTTTTTTTTATAGTTAAGGTTTTTTTAAAAAAAAAAATTGATGATCTTTGGAAACACAGTGCAATGTTAATTTTAAATAGCTATTTTTTTACCAAAAATAAATAAAATGGTAATTGAAGTTTTCTTTTCATGGTAAAAGATTATAGGAAGAAGGTAGAAAAATGATTTTGAATTTGTAAAATTCTAAATCATATATTTTTTAAAAAATGAGTTGTGAATTGCTTATTAAATTTTGTAATTTTCTTATCAACTCTTGATAATAAATATGATTTAAGATTTTAAAATTCTTTTTTTATCTTTTTTATAAAGATTATTCTCATTTATATACGAAAACATTTAGCATGTGGTTCCCTTGACCTTTGAGTGTATCGTATCTTCGGAACCCTATCGAAGATATGAAAAAGTGGTCCGAAGATATGATAGGACAACGCTGTCAGTGGAACGTGCACCTGCCATAGCATTGGAAGGCGGAAAAATCATATTTTAAATTTAAATTAATCAAGATAAAAACTTTTAATAAAAAAATATCACTTAAATTTTAAAATTTAAAAACAATGATTTTTTAATAAAATGAGTTGTTTACTGCAATAATATTGTAATTAATTTCTATACTCTTATAAGTAACAATCATTAATAATAAGATTAATTTAAGATTTTGAAATTCAAATGATATTTTCTTATCTTTATTCCAATTTCAAATGTGTTACTTACTGTTAAATTGTTGGGGGGGGGGGGAAGAAGCTTATTATTAAAGATTGAATATAGTATGTGTTTGGATTAACTTTTGAAAAATAATTTTTACGATTTACGAAGTAAGTATGTGAGAGGAGTTTTATCTTGACTTACAGAAACGGTTTCAATGTTATCCAAAACTCAATAAATTAGGAGAAAAATTCAGATTTTTTATTTTCTCACTTTCAATAACTACTACACCTTTGGGTTCTTAATATGAAAAACCAGCTGCCTATATACAAGACTTTCATCAGGTTGGGTATGAGAGAAATTGATATATACAACCTTACCCCATAAGTAGAAAGGTCATTTTCAATATTTGAATTTATGACTTCTAGATTACAAAACAGTGATTTTATCACTGCGCTAAGGCTCAGCCTCTAAATTCAAAAGATCAATAAAACTTTCAAGAGGTTGATTTAGTTAATTTTAAATGTATCTTCTTAAATACTCTAATAATCTTCCTTAATTCACTGGTTCAATTTTCTCATTAATTATCATCGATGAAGCGTCAACAGAGACAGGGAGTTTTTCTTTTTGCTAACGTGGAGTGTAATGTAAATTAACGGTATGAAATGGCATGAACAGAGATACAGTGAGCAATTACTGCGTGGAGGTGAGAGTTGGGGTTCAGGATACAAGAATACATATCAGAAAGCCTGGGTCTGCCCAAGGATTACATCAAGAACAAGGAATACATATCAGAAAGCTTAGGCCCACAAATAATTATTGATGTCAATGAACAGGGGGCAAATTTTAAAGCTGAGTTAGAAGGTTTTGACCGAGTTGCCTTGAAACGAGCTGCTAATGAGAGTTGGGAGTCTCGAAATGCTAAACAGAGAAAGGAATCTTATTTCGATTCTCCAAACAAAGCTAAGCAAAGGGCAATTGAAGAGGCTAAAATTATTGAAGCTGAGGCAGAAGCTATGCAAGAAAGAGGCAAATTAGAAGAAATCAGAAGGATACAAACTGTATGGTTCGTTAATACGGGTTTCGATTTTAAGGGAAGCCTCCAATTTGCCGAAGGGAGCTTGGACTCAGATGATGAGGCGCAACGTAGAAGGAAGGGAAAGGCTAAAAAAGTCCTTTTCAAGGGAGAATCTTCCTCTGATGCGGGTACTGGGAAAAAAGAGAAACACAAAAATGATGCTGAAAGAAGGCGTGGTGGCTGGCCGTCCACAGCCACCAAGCAGCCATGATTTTCCCAGCCTGGAATTGTCAGGTCTGGGAACCATGTTAAATATATTGATATGCTGTTGCTGTAATTGTATTATTGTTATATTGGGCTCATTGATTGTTTAGTTAATGGGCTTAGAGTCCAAGCCCAATGGTTGCAAATGCATGTGCGTTTCTTGTTTTGCTGTGTAAGATGCAGGTGTGTTTGGTTCAGCTTATAAGATAAAAATAAGCCCGTTTTTAGGTAATAAGCTCAAGATACACCATTAAATCGATAAAATTTTTCATTTAGAATATTATAAAATATATTTTTTAATTCAGATTCATATAAAAACAAAAGTTAGGTACTAATTTACCTTTATTACTAAATCCCAGGTTTTAATTGACAGCTTGTAAATATCACAAAATGTTAAACATCCGAGTAAGTTTTATAAATGTTTGCAGAAAAATATACAAAAATATAAATTTAAATAATTTATACAACTCTTGAACCTATATAGTTTATTATGTTTGATATAAAAAAAATGTGTTTGATATAAATTTGTAGTTATTTGAGAAACTGGAAATAAATAAATCAATAAATATGGTGAAAAATTAAAATTATAAATTTATAATCTCAAAATTAATAAATTTTTAACATATTAGAAAGTTAGAAAATCTATTAGAATTAAAATTTGGCGGTATAATTTCTTCGGACCACGCGCACACACAGTCACAATCACACATGTTTAGATAATTCTAATGTTAAAGATCGCAACTTGGTAAAATAAAGGTTCAAAAATCAAAATTAACAGTCAACTAACTGTTTAGATAAGTAGAAATAGAATCTCAAAATATAAAAAAGGCTTATGTAACATACATTTTAATTTTAATGGAGGTCTATATGGGTTTTCAAAATAGAGGGGATGCCTATATAGTTAAAGCAAAACAGATAAGTGGTTAGAGTATTTTATCTTTATTAAAATTTAATGATGGTGAGGGCAAGTGTAATAAAAATAATTAAAATATAAACAACACACAAGTATTAAATTTCTTTCTAAAAGAAATTGTTATTTTCAAAATATTCATATTAAATGTTTGGCATAATAACTTATTAATGAAATTAACTTAATTATTCAGTATAAATAACAGGAATGCTTAATGTTGAAGTGATTAATGAGAGTCATATTTTTCTTCACTTGGTGTTTTTTTTTGGGGCGCCCAGGGGGCTCTCCTTTAGTTTAACTCTATAGATATGCTTAAATAGCTAAACAAAGCCCCATAAGTGGAAAAGAATTCATCAATCAGTCCCAGATGTCCTCACATTGTTCTCCTCCTTTCTGGTTCACCGGCAGTTTTATCACTAACACCTTCTCTTCCTGGAATTTCTGTTATTCATTCGTCCCTTCTCTCTTCAGCAATTTACTTGTGCCATTCAGACTTCGGAGATGATAATTTTGCGCATCAATATCAGTTAATTTTTTTCTCAGAATGAATTTTCATTTGTTTTTCCAGTTGACCATTGTCTTTTGTGTTTGAGACATGTCTTTTAGTGTTTAACTCTGGCAATATATTTATTTATCAGCTTTTACTTATGGGGAAAATCTCTATGTCTGATTCCCTGCTGTTACTCGGGCTTATTATCTGTGATTATTGAATACCAATCCCAAAAGTACTATAATAGGGCTTTTCCATTCTTATATCATGTTTTCCTTGGAAACGAATTTTTCTCGGGGTACCAAGCACTTGAACTCTCTAAGCTTCTCATAAATTTCACTATCAAATATTCTTACAAAATCTTATGAAAGGTGTTGTTATGCTTATTTATAGTGGTGTTTGTCATGGATCTGGCCGGTTCCATTCATTGAATGGATGGAGGAGTTAATTCTAAACGGCATTTTGATGTAGATTTACTTGTTTTCCACACATTTTGTGTCCACGCCCATATTATTATTCCTTGATAATAAGAACTATGGTTCTTCTTTTGACTCAAATTCTAGTGGGGAGTTCTAGAAACACTCTCAATGGCATGTCAATTAGAAGAGCATTGATTTAAATGCATTTCTGCTGGTGTAGATGGAAACTGTAGCTGGTCAACAACATAAGGCAGAGCGCTCAAGGACAAGATGGACAGCATCCCTTGACAAGATATTTGCCGACTTGGTTGTCAAGCAGATTCAGTTGGGGAATAGACCAAACAATGTTTTCGACAAGAAGACATGGAATCACATTCGTGATGAGTTTAATAGGCAGACAGATCTAAACTTCAATAACAATCAACTGAGGAAGCATTTGGATGTTCTCCGAACACGCTTCCATAATTTGAAGTCTGCATATGATCAAAATAATGACTTTGTTATAAATGATTCTTGCTGCATTGGATTTGACCTTTGGGAAGATTTGGGGGTAAAACATTCTTTCTTCATTGAAACAAATTTGTTCTTTTCACCATGCTTCTCATGAATTCTGATGCTTTACATACAGGCTCAGCATAGGCCTGAACCAGTTAAAGTGAAAGACTGCCCTATATATGAGCAACTATGCGCAATCTTCACAGATTCAGCTGCTGATGGGAAATACGCTCAATCCAGTCATTATGAAGAGTTGGACAAGTCTGTTGAAACAAATGCCGCTGGCTTAACTTCATGTCCTGAAGGTGGAGTCTCGCATACGGAAAACCCATCATCAGTATCAAAACCAGTGCAGGGGAATACCTCAACTCCAGAGAAGGTGACGAAGAATCCTTCAGATAAGAAAAAGAAACGTCCATGTGAGACTCAAACTCCCAGTTTGGATCAAGACACGTGTGATGCCATGGCCGAGGCTTTGTTGGAGATGGTTGCTGCTTCAAGGTTAAGGACTGTTGCTTCAACTGCAAGTGATGATAAATATTCCATAACAAATTGCATTAGAGCTCTGGATGAGATTGAAGTCATTGATCAGAAGCTCTACCTTTCTGCATTGGACCTCTTTGAGAACCCTAGTTTAAGGGAGACTTTCATTTCCTTAAAAAGCGACCAGATACGACTGGCATGGATTCAAGGAAAGTGTGCTAAAAGTTCTTCCTCTTAGATTAAGGGCGTTTTGGGAGGGAGCATTGAGCAATGTTGATTTGCTCAGGCGCAGCTTACGACTTTTGTTCATAATATGGCCTTCTTTTTGCTGGAAATGATACTGATCTAGTTACCACCGGTCACAACCTGCTGCTGCTTCACGCCTTCACCTCTTGCTCTACTTTTCCTGCATAACGTTTTGCATTTTTTGCAGTCAAATTGTTTATTTTAAAAAAATAACTTTTAGGGAAACAGTTACTGGAGTCTCGTAAATGGACAAACCTTGTACATTATTGCTAATCTACTTAACATGAGGTTTTCCAATCAGTTAATTTAATGTGGCTTTTCTCTCTTTTTTTTGGGGGGGGGGGGGGGACTTCATGATTTTAAAAATTTATATTTAAGCATTTTGATTTCTTCTTCAGGGTGCTGTCTATTTTCTTTAAAAAAATTTTAAATCGATCATCAGATTCTATCAATAATTTAAACAAGGAAATTGCCACGCCAAATCTATTTTTTGAGGTAATCAAAGTTGATCGACTAATTTGTATTTCACTTGTATGAGTTTTTGGCATTTATCCAGAGTTTAAACAAAATGTTTGAATTCATCCCTTAAATAATCTAAATAAATTAGGTTTACACTTTACACAATAGTGGCCCCCGTGACACTGCCTATATAATCATGCCAACTAGTCAACTACCGCCATCTATGAATATGGAGGACCACAACAGTACTTCTGTACAGTATAATAGGGCTCACCCAAAGGCAGGCCCAACATCATATGGATTCTTCGATTGTTTCTTTGGATTTTTTTATTTCATAAAAAAGAAACAAAAATTGCTGCTACTATACACCACAGGTCCAACATTACTAAGAAGTCCAAATAACAAACGATTAACATGAATGTATTGCCATTTTCAGCGCTAGAAGCCTAGAACTTGTTGTTTGATGCTAGTAAGTTGTTATGAGATTTCTTTTGGTGAATATTCACATTCACTTTTTGTTTATTTTTGTTTATAGTAATTCTCCCATATATCTATCATCAATCAACACCTCAATACTCATTATCAATAAATATTTCTAATATGAACACAAGATATGAAAACACTTGTAAAAATTCTATATGATGGACAACAACCTAATCTTCTAGAATTCATTTGTGGTTTGTGATTCAAGACACAATTAGAGATATTTCAAGACATCAAATCAAATCACAACACATAAAATCATAATTTAGGAGCACGAAAAAATAACGATTGAGGGTTATTTTCACATGTGGATCCAACGCGTTAAACTGATCCGAAACTGTGTCGGCGTCGACAACACCTGACCAAATCAAACAAATAAAGAGGTATTTTTAAGCTTATCTGGAAATGCTTTTGAGCTGGAACCTGTAAGACCTCACAGTTGATTTAAGGAGTAGTCAACACGATAAGAGTTGACCGACTTGGTCGCATACACATTTGCTGTCACCTCTTGACAACGAAATAAGGGCCTTTAGTACGGGCTGTTGTTTTCGACGTAGAACTTGGGCTTAAAAAAACAATCGCACCGCAACTTGTAATTATGCATTTCTAATTAATGCCACATGTAACCAAAGTGAGGGTTGGATTTAGTGGAAGGAGTTGGAGTTGATTTCTCATAACGTGATAAAGCAATGTTTGAATTCTTATTGGGAAAGATACTCACATTTAATCCTCAACGGTGTCTTGACAAATTTATATCACCTATATAAGGAAAAGAGGTATCTCCATTGATTTTCCTCTCCATTTACTTTCTATTGAGTATATTTATCATTAAATCAACTTTCAATGGTTGATATTTATCATGATAGATTTTTATTATAATGGTATTCTTTACATATTATTAAATCTCAACTATTGAAAGTTCATCTAATGATAGATACACTCAATAGAAAGTAAATGGAGAGGGAACTCAATAAAGACACCCTCTCCCCCCTATATAGCAGTCCCCATACAATTATTCACCTTAGTGATATAATGCAGCGAGTGATTTGACAAAAGAAAACATTTTTGAATTGATTTGGTTAATGGGTCGAGAGTTTACTTGGTACGTAGCTAATTAGTGATCTCCATTCTCCAGCCAACAGCTTCATATTTGGCGTTGATTTTGCAGGATGATAGAGAAAGCCTTCAACTTAATAATCAGTGAGGTTACCATTCAACTTTACCAACAAAATAAAACAGCATGAGTTACTTAGTCAGTTACTATCAGAGCATATTTGTGCGCGCGTGCGCATTTGATATGTATATATATGTATCTGTGTTGGGGGGGGGGGGGGGAAGGCTCTTGTTTAAGCTCACTGATCTTGAAGTGGTTGAACTGAGAAAATCCCAACTCAATTACATTCCCACCTCCCATGGTCGAGGGATGGAGTGATTGGCAAAGGCCAATATCCCAATCTTTTAAATTTTTCTTAGTATTATAAAGGTGTTGTACATACCAAAATCCAGTTGGTCTGGCAACATGAGGCACTAGATCCTTTAAGAAATATTTATTAGCTTGAGAGGGTCGGTCCCTATGGACCTTTGCAGTACCCAAATCCGGATTAGTATGGACCCATGGAATCCTTGAGAAAGAAGCTGACCTAAGATATCGAATGCATTATATATATCTGGCTTCTATAAGATTGAAAATTCTATATCATGTATAGTACTTTTTAATCTCAGCACCTTACATTACACTTAAATCATAATTTAAGAAGTGATTAGCAGGGGTCATGACCACCATTCTATGTCAATATTCTCGCCTTCATGGTCATGGCCACAACCCACAATTAATATCAATTCAAATGAACTTAGATGGATCTTTATTTTATGTTATCACTAAAAATGAAAATTATAGATAATTTGTCGCACCGATCTAAGTTTGTAGTTTTGCTTCAATTTGTTTTTGTTTTCTTTAAATGAAAACGATGTAATACCTGAGAGTCAAACAAATTGCAATAATGTTGAATGATAGGGTTAGGCGAGAATCATGTGAGGCTGAATGGGGCTAATGTGTTAGAGTAATATAAGTTAAATGAGCGCCTAAATCAAAGCTTCAATTATGAAGATATGGAAGGTGCCCCAGAAAGCCCGGGACCATTAATTAATTTGGTGAGAGAAGCTATCCCGATAGTTTAGGAAAAGATCGAGATTTGAATTATATTGCCCACTTATGCCATTGATTTCCCACAAGATGTGAGCGGTGTTTTCACTCACTCTTCTCTCCACCACTGAATATCATTATGTTTTAATCAATGAGCTTTAATACTAGGTAACAATATCATATTTATAAATTTTTATTATATGTAATATTACAATAATATCTTATACATAACATTAAACCTTATTCATTAAAATATGATCTAATGGTTCAAATATTAAGTTCAAAGAGAAGTTAGTAAAGACACTCATTTTCCGAATCACTTACCACCCAAATATTCAAACATCTTTATCTTGGGACTCTCAAAACTTCAACCCTCTCTTGATAACATAGAATGAGACATATCTTACGCGTCATCATATCATCTGATCTTATCATGAATTGCAGACTTGGACTCACTCCCCTCTTCTCCATACAAACCAATTCTAACTCCAATACTCTATCCAATGTTTAGTTGTCTCAGCAGTATCGCCGCTTATAATACTTAGTTTGTGTTTGACATTACTTATTTTAGGATAATAAGTCTCTATTATATAAGTCAAGATAAAACTCTTCTCATATATTTACCTCATATACTGTAAATTATGATTTATAAATATTTATAAGTAAAAAATAAGTTATAACAAACAAGCACGGACTCTTAGGTATAAACCTGGAGTTGATGTGATTGTGTAAAAAGCATTCGGGAGAGTATTTAATATTAAGAACAAGATAAAGTGGTATTTTCATTGCTAATCATTCCTGTTTCTAATAACTTGAGATTATAACAGTATTAAACTCGAGATCTATCACTTATAAGAGAGTTTTTACCCTACTAGACTGTAATTGGCTTGTATTTATCTTACGCCATAAAGCTGATGAATTTTTTTTAATATGTATGAAGTGGTTAATTCGGGTCTTATTTATAAGCAATTTTCTCTCTTATAATAAGGTTTGTCCCTTTTATAACCAACTTTCACTTTTTATTTAAAAATATAACCTTCTTTTTTCTATTTTACTCTTATTAAATACCCATTCTCTCTCATATCTTATATTTTTTATTTATTCTCTCTCCTATTATCTTTTTCTAAAATAGGGATATAAATAAAACATGAGGAAGGATAAATTTATAGTAAAAAAGAGAGGGAACAAGTTATGAGCGAGAAAGACGCGTAATAATTGAAGAGGATTGGCCATGTGAGGAGGCAGATGTGCGGTCCTTTTGGTAATTGGGAAGCGCGATGATCGGTAACGGAAAGTTTGCCCTACAAATTGGGGTGGGGGGCACTATAGGGCGGAGAGAGTGGTTCCGAACATTTTTAAATTTAATAGAAAAGGGCCAAGCGGAACCATGTCTGGAGACTGGAATAGAAACCAGAGACACCGATATCTCATCCGATGACGTCATAATAATTACGTCACAGGGGAGCAACTTGTGTTCGTACACAGCTCACATGTGCTGTGCACATGACTCGATCCCCAGATTTTTAATTCCTCTCACCAACCACCAGAGAATCCTTATCCTCCCTCTCATTACTGTTTTATTAATATATAGAATATCAGTATCCTTATCCTCCCTCTCCCACGGAAGAGAGAGAGAGAGAGAGGAAGGTGGGGTTGGATTCATTGTAACTGAAAAAGGCTTAATTATTTATGCGCAGTAGTAGTTCGTGAACTGATATAAACTTATCAGAGAAACTAAAAACAGATATCGGAGGGATTGGATTCGGTTGTTGGATGCATTGCATTTATCTATCGACATTCCATGTTAACCTCTATCTATAATAATAGGAAGATAGAGTTACTGTAGCCATATATGGTGGTTCTATTTAGTCACTAACGTAGCATCACGATGTGATTCAGCCGCATGCTACCTAGTATTTTTTTTCATACCCACGTACTTATTATATCATTCGTGGATCTTACAACTCATGACTTCACTGTCAAGAAGACTATAAGAAATGTGTTTGGTATCAGCTGAGTTATAGTACCTGAACAACGCCATTTATACTAGTTATTCTTATCGGTGTCAAATTAATAATGAGGGGTGGTATTAAGAAATTGAGGTATGATTATTTAGGTGTGTTTATTTTGTATTTAAATTTTAAAATGTGTACAGAAATACGTACTCCTTCCGATTTAAAATATAAGTCACTTTTAAATGCCTCACAGAAACTAAGATAAAATGGTTGATTAACTTATTAAATATGTTGTAAATTGGGGGGGGGAATACTCATTAAATATGGTTTTCCAAGAACAAAAACAAAGACTCAGAGTCACTTTTAAAAATTAGTCACACGGACCAAACAAGCTATTGGTTGGTATAGTTAATAAGCGGTCTCACATTTATAAGGAGGAAAACAAAAGTTTAAATATCAGAAAATGTACTTATTGGAAAGAGGCAAAAACTTTGTACACTCTAAACCTCAAAAGATAAACTTAATCAAATAGAAAAAAAAAATATTAATCACATAGGTAAAATTGATAAATAAACATTAATTAATCTTTAAGTGATTTACTCTGGCCTTTGGACCTATTTATGGAGTAGGGAGATCAGAGAATAATTTTTTTTGGCCCTCTTATAAGATAGAGAGAAATTTTTATTTGAATGTACAATTTTACCATTCATATATTAGTGTATTAGTTGTGTTCTCTTGATAAATAATGTTTATTAAATAAGGATAAAATTAAGAAGTTGTTAAATTTTACCAAAAACTAAAGAAGTTTAAGTTTTTTTTATCTCTATAAAATATGCTGAAATTGATTTACATATAGAACCAGATAAGTATATTATAAATCAAAGAATTATTCTAAAAAAATTGTGTTATAGGCTTTGTTGGTTGGAGGTTAGGTTAGGTTGGAGTGGGGTTGGTTTTGTTTGGTTAAAGGTTAGGTTAGGTTGGGGTAGATATGGGGTAAAAAAGTGGTGTTTGGTTGAAAGGAGGTTAGGTTAGGTGTTGGATGTTTTTTTGTCTTCTAGTGGTAACCTAACCTAGGTTGTGAACCCTCAAAATTAGGGTTTTTCCTAGGTGAGAGAATATTTGTCTTCAATTGTGACTAAATTGCCCATGACAATTTTTTAAAATTCCAACACTGCCCTCCCCTTTAAAACTTGATCTCCTGATTCAACGAACTTTCCAAATAATAATAATTTTATAAATAATTATTTATATGCTCACACGAATAATTATTTTATAAATAATTATTATTAATAAATACATTATAAAAGAAGAAGGAAAATATGTAGAAGGGCATTTTAAATAAACCTCACTTAACCTAACATTCGTTAAACCAAACAACATTATAACCTCTTCTAACCTAATTTAAATAAACCTCACTTAACCTAACCTTCGTTAAACCAAACAAAACCTATCTTTACATGAGAGGGAGTAGTGGACGAGAGAAAAGCGAGTGAGTGATGAGAGATTAATGAGAATGGAATCAGTCGTACGGTTCGAGGAGCTGTCCAACAAATGTGACACAACAAGTCTGTCCACGACTCCAACCCCACAGCTCTCGCTCTCCCTCTCCCTCTCGATCTCTCTGGAATATGCTTTCATTCAATATTTTACTTTTTTATCTGAGGAAGCAACTAAATTCAGGAATACCGATACTTACACGCTTCCACAGCGTCATCTTATATCTGTATCATGATTAATTAAAAAATAATAACTCATTTTATTTTAATTAATCATGATAGATGAGTCATCAAAAAAATTTAAATTTTATAATTTTAAAAAATAAAAAACGCATTCTCTCCCATCATTCCTAAAATCATAAAATTTAAATTTCTTCGGATTATTCATCTGTTATATAGGATTAAAATAATATCAATTCTTGCATTTTAATTGATCAGAATATAGATGAAGTGGCCCTCCTATAGTACTCCCTCATATCCTAAATATAAGACATGATTGATTTTTTTTGGAGAGGCTGAGGAAACTAAATAAGTTATTTAATCATATAATATGTTATGTATTCTTAGATTATATATCAGTTTATTATTCAAACTAATTAGTTTAGAGAAAAAAATAAAAATATAAATACTCTAAAGTAATTTAATTATCTTCCTTAATCTCTCTAAAAAAAATAACTTTATCTTATATTTAGGGCCGGAGGGAGTATATAAGTATTTCTCCTTCTTAATTCAATATATTCTAAATATTGTGTCTTTAATTAGACGTTTTCCCCTCCTTCCCTATTAATACTTGACTCCACCAAACAAGGGAAGATTGTGAAGATGATGAAGGCGAGCGTAGGCAATATTGTCATAACTCACCAGGAGAGGTCAACGACTAAGTCGTTATAGCTAGCTAGTAACAGAAAAGCTTTCTTATAGGAGTATAAGTAAAAGTAGTGTAACAAGTTCGATCTGGTTGTAATTCTGAGTCATTACTACTTATTATACTTTCAAATAATAACAGTGGTAGGAAAAAAAACAAACAAAATGGTATAATGCACCACTCTATTTCTTTTTATAACTCACTTATAGTTATACCCCGTTCTCACAAAATACGAAAAGCATTAAATCAATAAATTTTTTCACGTAACCTTATTTATGAAGGGTGCATATGTCTTCCCTCATTTCCATTTATCTCTTTTAGGCTACCTTAGGTTGGAATTATGATTTAAAAATACGTTTATATAAGTTCATACTAATTTCATTTATTATAAAGCGCGATTAAAAAATTACTGTATTTTTAAAAGCTCTAATGATTATTTCAAATAAATACTTGTTCCAAACGGTACGCTGTTTTCAACAATAGCTTTCAACGCAGACCCCCCAATTGATGTGCTCTTGACTTCTTGTTTCTTCCCTGCCACTTGACTCGGCCTCGGGACCCTCTTTTTGTTCTCTAATTAACGTTGCCACCGACTTCACTTGACTTTGTCAAACGCATCAATGTGAGTGTTTGGAATAGCTTATTTTTAGGAAATAAGTACTTATTATGTAAGTCGAGACAAAACTCCTCTCACATACTTACCTCGTATACCGTAAATCACGATTTATAAGCACTTATTGCCCAAAAATAAGTTATCCCAAACGAGCGCAATGTAAGGTCCAAAATGATTAACGCACCCTGTCATTTGCAACTTAGCTCATGGCCTTTTCTGGCAATTTTTTTGCTCGACTTTTCCTTAAATTTAAGCATGTTGAAATTAACTTTTTAATATATTATCTGAATAGGTTTACGTCAAACTAATTTTTTATAAAAAAATATCTAAATATAAATTATATTATTCCAATTAACTGCTACTACAACGGTAGTTTACAAAAACCAATTGAGATAAGAGTTACTCATCTGACAAATATTAATACTCATCTTACAAACATTAATATTATATTTTTTAATGTTTAAGGAATTTTACGGAATATTAATAGCAATTAATATCTTTTTACATTAAATATTCTTAATTAAGATTAAGGGCATACCAAAATTATTTGTCAAGAAAATAGTAATCATTAGAAATTGCCTTATATTTAAAGTGGGGAAACCATTTTCATATGACATTAGGGATTTTTTTTGCCCCATTCTGTATACGAGTTTCTTACTCGCTCTTGCTTCATTTTTTTTTAATTTTCATGTATAATTTTATCACCATTAATACGACTTGTGATTATACTAAGAAAAAAGGGAAAATTTTTGAAACAGAACTTTAAAAATATTAAAGGACAAAAATGTATTCTAAATATTTATAATATAAAAAATGTGTGAGGGATTGATTTATCCTTTTCAAAATAAAATGAAAATGACAGAAATGTTTTTCTGAGTTTTAAAAAAGTTCTCTCATTTTTTATAAGGGTTTGACGAAATCAGATAGGGTTTTAATAAGTTGTGATAAGATTTTCACAAATCTCAATTAAAAAATTCGCCTTGCTTTTAGACAAGATTATAAGAACTTATTTAAAATATGATCTTAACTTGTGAAACCCTTATTAGAAGTAGGAATCAATACCTTGCCGTTTGTTGCAAGTGGTGATTTTTGAATTGAAATTTATGAAAATCTTATCAGAATTAGTTAAAACCTTACCTGTACTTATAAAACCTCTATCAGAAATTGAAATCAATACTTTATCATTATAACAGGTGGTGAATTTTAAATTGGAAATTGTGAAAGCTTTATTTGAACATGTAGACCCTTATTAGAAGTATGAATCAATACCTTATCAAGTAGCGAGTGGTGAATTTTGATTTGAAATTTGTAAAAATCTTATCAAAACTTGTTAAAGCCTTATAAAATGTGGGACCATGTTTTTTAAGCTCAGAAGAATATTTATATCATTTCTATTTAATTTTAAAAGGATAAATGAAACCCTCACCCTTATCATATTATAAATATTCACAACGCTTTTTTATCATTTAACATTTTTAAGTGTTTTTTTTCAGAGATTTCCCAAACAAAAAACGACTCGTGATTGCAAAATATCAATGAAAAATGTACGGAACTGATTTGAATTCCGGCCATATTCAGGGAAGCAGATCCTCTCATCATCTCATTTTCTCATCATCCCTCATGAGCCTATCTGAACCGTTGATTGGGAAGAGGAGTCCATCTGGACCGTTGATTGGAAAGATGAGAGAAAAGTAGAAGGAGTGATAACTTGATGACATGACTCATTTTTTATCTTTCAGATTGATTGGACGAACATGATTTAAAGATTATGAGAGATGATGAGAAAATGGACAATATTCAACTATGTCCAAGGCTTCAAGCCCACGTCATGCCATCTTTTATTAAAGAGTAGACCACTTTAATAATTTTCTATTTTGGCTTGATCACACAAATATTCTATATATTTTTAAAGTATATATTTATGTCCAAACTGTTAATTTCATTTATAATATTATAAAAAATATTTTTTAATTAAAATTCATATAAAAACAAAATTTATGTACTAATTTATCATTATTGCTAAATCTTAAATTTTAACTGACAGCTTGTAAATATCACAAAATATTAAACATCCGAGTAAGTTTTATAAATGTTTGTAGAAGAAAATAATCAAAATATGAAACTCTAAATTTAAATAATTTATACAATCTCTTGAACATATATAGTTTATTATATTTGATATAAAAAAAATGTGCTTGATATAAATTTTTAGTTATTTGAGAAATTGGAAATAAATAAATTTCAATAAATATGGTGAAAAATTAAAATTATAAATTTTATAATCTCAAAATTAATAAATTTTTAACATATTAGAAAGTTAAAAAATCTATTAGAATTAAAATTTGGCGGTATAATTTTTTTCGAACCACACGCACACACAGTCACACACACATGTTTAAATAATTCTAATCTTAAATATGGGCATTTTGGTAAAACAAAGGTCCAAAAATCAAACTTATCAATCAATTAATTATTTAGGTAGATGGAAATAGAATATCAAAATATAAAGAAGGTTTGTGTAACATACATTTTAATTTTAATGAAGGTCTATATGGATTTTCAAAATAGAGGGGAGGTCTATATAATTAAAACAAGATAAAGAATTGATTAGAGTATTTTATCTTTATTAAAACTTTGCAAGTGTAATAAAAATAATTAAAATATAAACAACACACAAGTAATAAATTTCTTTCTAAAAGAAACTGTTGTTTTCAAAATATTCATATTAAATGTTTGGCAAAATAACCTATTAATGACATTAACTTGATTATTCAGTATAAATAACAGGCACATAACAAACACAATACAATATAAATCAGGCCAAATATTTTTTATATTCAGGAAAAAAAAAACACCATTATTTCTTTATATATATATATATAGAAAGAAGCGATGGACCGATGGAGTACTATAGGACGGAAAAGGGTTGGATTAAATAAATAAAGGTGTGATTAAAAAAACGTGGAGCCTTGGGAAGGGACCACAGAACGCAGAAGGGGCACTGACTTGGTCATTTGGTATTCTCTATTTTAGGACAGTGCGACCCACCAAGCAATTTGGGTCTACTGTTTTTAATAGTTTAATATCATAAATCACTCGTGGAAAGAAAAGTCAAGTACCCTATTTGTTTATAAATAATAAATATGTAAAAAATATAACTTATATTTTTAAAAACAGCATTATTTGTTAAAAAAAGTAAGTGAGGGATAAATCAAGTAGAAAAAAAACGAAGAGATAAAATGGTGGGAGAAACATATAATTAATTGAATGTAAAAATACATTAAATATTTATACATAGTAAGAAAACTAAATTATAAAAAGGAACATATTCATTTAACAAATATTGGTATCTTATAAAAAGGAATAGAAGAGCGATAGATATATAAGTCACTTATAAGGTTATTAGTGACACTTTTTCAATTTCATATCTATTTAATTTTTGTTGGAAAGAGAGAAACAAGACAAAGAGATGAGAATGATTTGAAAATTTATAAAGATAATAAATATTAGTAATTTTTTCAAGTGAAAGTATTACTAGTTTTTTTATAAAGAATTTGGTACTTTTATAAGTCTGTTTATAAGTCATTTTAAATATGTTTCACCCAAACCAAACAAAGTATTAAACTTTATTAATTGTGCCTTAAAATTAAATAATTTTCCAACTTTACCTTTATTGAATATATAATTTATGCCATGAATTAACACACTAATTTTTTTTTCAAAATAAAAAAAGAATATTATTGCACTTTTAAAAAAATTTAATGCTGTAAGTTATAAATAAGGTTAAAACAAATCTCTCTAGTCTCTATCATATAAATAAGACTAAAATGATATTTTATTACAGCTTGATAATAAATACTTCTATGATCATATTAACTAAAATTAGTGAAAGAGGAAAAAATAACTTTAATATAATTAATAAGAATATAATAAGCTAAAACGGATTGATTGTATGTGTGGAAAAACATAAAATCATAATTTCAGAAATCCTTTTTTATAAATTGAGATAAAATTTTTTTGATATATTTTATCATTTAAATTAAAAAAATATTTTCAAAAGTTAATCGAAACAATCACTTGATTTCGGTGCAAGTAGACCGGATACACTGGTATATTTGTATGAAAGCACCTCCAGATTCCGGCGGGTGAGGATATAATATTTAAGTGAAAAAGGTGATGTAGGGAAGGGGGCGTCAGCGATGACCTCTTATATATTATAAAGAGACGCTCCTTTGTGACTCAAAGCAACCCACCTTCCTTGAAGCATCTCACTCTTCCCCTGTTCCCCCTCTCAAAAACAGAGTCCTCGTTATCTTCTTCTTCTTCCCCCTAAAAATGGAAGCCAAGGTCCTCTCCTCTGGAATCCAACACTCCACCCTCCCGCAGAGTTATATTCGCCCAGAATCGGAGCGTCCTCGTCTTTCTCAGGTCTCCGCCTGTGATGACGTTCCGGTCATCGACTTGTCTTCCCCTGACAGACCTCTTATTGTTCAGAAAGTGGGTCATGCCTGCAAGTCCTATGGCCTCTTCCAGGTACTCTAATTAGTTTCTTCTCACTTGATACCTCTCTGTTAGTGCTCTGTTCAACTAATGATAATTGAATGTGCAGGTTATTAATCACGGGGTGAATTTAGAGGCGGTGAAGAAAATGTTGGAGGTGGCGTATGAGTTCTTCGGGTTGCCAGTGGAGGAGAAGATGAAGCTGTACTCGGAGGATCCGTTAAAGACGGTGAGGCTGTCGACCAGTTTCAACGTCAACAAGGAGAAGGTTCACAATTGGAGGGACTACCTCAGGCTCCATTGTTACCCTCTCGACACTTATCTCCCTCAATGGCCTTCTAACCCTCCCTCTTTCAAGTATGTCTCCTTTCTTCCTTCTTCTTTCCTCGCGTCCTTCCAAATCCCCTACTCCACTGTTTCCTCGGTTATGTTTTTTTTTTAATATAGTCCTATTTACTTTCTTCTGTTCTATTTATCTTTCTCGTGGTCCCTTTTACAAACAATTTTTATTTTTTATCTGAAAATATAATTTTTTTTTATTTTACCCTTATTAAATACTCATTCTCTTTCATACTCTTATATTCATTATCTCTCATACTTTTTATCTATTTTTTCTCCTATATTCTTTTCATAAATAGGGGCATATATTGAAAAAACATGACATTTTTAACACGTTTATTGTTTTTAACTACCAATTCATTTTACGCAATCAAGAGGAAAGTTATTTATAAATAGGATTAAAGGAAGTACTACCTCCGGTCCTAAATATAGGACATAGTTTGTAGTGCAATCCGGTCCTAAATATAGGACATAGTTTGTAGTGCAAATTGCACTACAAACTATGTCCTATATTTAGGACCGGAGGGAGTATTTATTAAGAATTTTATTAGAGCTCAGAAAAATCTTTTGCTTTAAAATTTTGATAACTTTTTAACTTTATTCATATTTAATATACATTATACTTATTAAAATAAAATCTATACAGTTACAAATAAAAATTAAAATCATATATTTATATAAAAAATTTAATAACATAAATTATAAATACAAGAAAAAACTTCTCTCCATACCTTATAAATAGTAGAGGACAGTAGAAATTAATATCTTAAATTTAGTATTGTTAATAAAGGTAGTATTAGAAATGGCTTAAAATTTTTGATAAATTTAATACTTTCAATTATTTTTATTTTTGAATTAATTAGTAGTGTCCTAATCTATCCGATAAAAAATATATTTAATTTTCAACCTCTAGTAAGAATCAAAGACGAACGATTAAGTCATTAAATTTATATTAAATTAAATGAAATTTCAACTTTACCCCTATTTAAATTTATCTAATGTGTACTACTAATAAATAAAGGTAAAACTTTAAAATGGTAATTGACAACTATGGTTAGTAATATTATGGATAAAGAATTGTTTTCCTAAAAAATGTCTTTATGTTTTGAATTGGACAGAGTATATTTGACACCAGGGGCAGGGAAGTACCATCCATGTATTTATATAGTCACTGGAAAAAAAAAAAAAAAACTATGAGGGCACGTGAAATTTACAGGGAATTGAAAATCGAACCGGACCGGTCGGTTCAGCCAGTGAACCAGAGAACTGGCGGTCCAACGGGTCCGGTTCGGGGGTAAACCGTATGGACCAGTTTACCCATTTTTTAATTTTTTTTAAAATCGTTTTTTTATTAATTTTACACATAATTTCATATAAATAAACCTAAACTATTTACTTTCTCATAAGTTTAGCCCTGGTTTGATTACCTAACTGGTTCACTCACTCTTAACCCAATATCCCGATCGATTCAATGACCAATCCGATTTTCAATACTTCAGAAATTTATGGCTTCCCTGTTAAACTTGTTCCTTTTCCTTTTTTTACAGACTCTGTTTTAGTTTTGGTATATTATAATCTACAATGAATCCCGTCTTCTTTGCCCTCTTGCATTCATGCATTTCTAAAAGTGACCTTCTGCGTCACTCGTGACTTTGAAATTGGAAAAAGAAGGGGGGAAAGTGACTTTATACATACGCGACTGCGTATGAAATTTGTAGTTTACCGCTTTATAGTTCATACCTGATTTTTTTATTGGCAAAAAAAAAAAACCTCGTTTTTTTCATTTCCTCTTTTTCTCCCTGATTCTGTTCAAAATCTCAATATTCCATAGAGGATATCCGATCTTCTTTCTTTTGCTTCATGTATTCTTTGTCTTATATACAAATTTCTAAAAAGTAGAATAAAATAAAATAGTACCTCACTTTTAGTAAAAACAATATATTGATATTGATCAATAGTTTCCTTTACCCGGCCATAAACTTATGATAGAAAACCAAATTTAAAAAAATTCATTTTAGTAATAAAAATAAATTTTTATTGTAGCATATTGTTTTACATTTTAAACATGTCTTTTTCAATTAATGAAAGTAAAGAATTTATCCCTGCTTTGTCCATTCTGCCTAGTGAGGATACATATTTTTTTTCTGGCAAAAAAAAAAAAGGATATATATAGTTTTAAATATTCAATGAAAGTAAATTGATTGACTTTAGAACACGGTGACGTGGGTATATTCTTGTTCTCATAATATCAATGATCTAAATATAAGACCCATTTAATTTTTTTTAGAGAAATCAATAAAACTAATTAAATTATTTTAAAATATTTATACTCATTATTTTCCTCTAAACTAATTTTTTTGATTTATAAACTGATATATAATCTAATGATATACAACATATAATATAATTAACTAATTTTTTAATATTTTAAAAAATTTAATTGAGTATTATATTTAAAATAGGAGAGAGTTATTTTGTTACGTGTGTACTTATTCTTTTTTCGTGTTTGGTGTCATGTCATTTGCCGCAAATTAAAGAATTAGTATGTACTATGTCGGCAACCCCTGAAATGTCACATGTGAAACGATTATACGACCAAACATGGTAGCTGGGACCTAGGATTCTGCTTCTACGTGCCGTTGTTTATTTTTTAATTTGTAAAAGCATTACGAATATTTGAACAAATAAAAAAAAAAGCATTACGAATAACAGAACAATATTTTTTTATAGTTTAGGTTCTATTATGGGTTAAGTTTTTTTTTGGGTTAATATAACTTTTGGTCCCTGAAGTTTGATTCAATTTTGGTTTTGGTCCCTCAAGTTTGAAATATGTGGTTTTGGTCCCTGAAGTTTCATGCGATTTTGGTTTTGGTCCCTCAAGTTTGAAATATGTGGTTTTGGTCCCTGAAGTTTCATGCGATTTTGGTTTTAGTCCCTGAAGTTTGAAAAGGACTTGGCGACCCAATTAAAAAACCCGACCCGACCCAGAAAAAAAACCAAGTCCTTTTCAAACTTCAGGGACCAAAACCAAAATCGGGTGAAACTTCAGGGACCAAAACCATCGATTTCAAACTTGAGGGACCAAAACCAAAATCGCATGAAACTTCAGGGACCAAAACCACATATTTCAAACTTGAGGGACCAAAACCAAAATTGAATCAAACTTCAGGGACCAAAAGTTATATTAACCCTTTTTTTTAAAAAAAAAAAACTTGACGATCTTGGGAAACTCAGTGCAATTTTAATTTTAAATATCTTTTTTTTACCAAAAATAAATAAAATGATAATTGAAGTTTTCTTTCATGGTAAAAGATTATAGGAAAAAGATAGAAAAATAAATTTAAATTTATAAAATTCTAAATCAGGTATTTTTTAAAAAATGAGTTGTGAATTATTAATCATATTTCATCATTCTCTAATCAATTCTTGATAATAAATCTGATTTAAGGTTTTATGATTTCAAATTTTTTTTAATCTTTTTTATAAAGATTATTCTCATTTATATACGAAAACATTTAGCATGTGGTTCCCTTGACCTTTAAGTGTATCATATCTTCGGAACCCTATCGAAGATATGAAAAAGTGGTCCGAAGATATGATAGGACAACGCTGTCAGTAGAACGTGCACCGGCAATAGCATTGAAAGGCGGAAAAATCACATTTTAAATTTAAATTAATCAAGATAAAAAGTTTTAATAAAAAAAAAAAAATATCACTTCGATTTTAAAAAATTTAAAATCAATGATTTTTTAATAAAATAAGTTGTTTAGTGCAATAATATTGCAATCGATTTTTATATTCTTGTAAGTAACAATTATAAATAATAAGATTGATTTGATATTTTAAAATTCAAATGATATTTTCTTGTCTTTTTTCTAATTTCAAATGTGTTATTTATTGTTAAATTGTTTCTGAAAAAAATGCTTATTATTAAAGACCGAATATAATGTGTGTTTAGATTAACTTTTAAAAAATAATTTTTACGATTTATGAAATATGTATTTAATAAGAGTTTTATTTTGACTTACAGAAAAAAGCTTCTGAAACCGCGATTCCAATGTTATCCAAACACTCAATAAATTAGGAGAAAAATTCAGAGGTTTTATTTTCCCACTTTCAATAACTACTAAACTTTGGGTTCATAATATAAAAAACGAGCGGCTAGTACACAAGACTTCATCAGATAAGGTATGAGAGAAATTGATGTATATAACCTTATCCCATAGTTATAAAGATTGTTTTCAAGATTTGAACTCATAATTTCTAGATCATATAACAATAACTTTATCACTGTGTTAAGGCTCAGCCTCTAAATACAAAAGACCAATAAAACTTACAAGAGGTTGATTTAATTAATTTTAAATGTATCTTTTTAGACACCCTAATAGCTTTCCTTAATTTACTACAAGCATGTTTGTTTGAACTTATAAAAACTTATAAGTTGCTTTTTACGTAAATCGAGACACAACTCCACTCACATACTTACTTCGTATACCGTAAATCACTATTAAAAAGCAACTTATAAGCAATTGAATCGCTCAACCAAACATACCCGTACTCGCTCTTCTCATTAATTATTAATTATTGTCGATGAAGCGTCAACCGAGACAGTGAGTTTTTGTTTTTGGTAACGTGGAGTGTGATGTAAATTAACGGTATGAAATGGCATGAACAGAGATACCGTGAGCAATTACTGCGTGGAGGTGAGAGGGTTGGGGTTCAGGATACAAGAATACATATCAGAAAGCTTGGGTCTGCACAAGGATTACATCAACAATGTGTTAGGTGACGCAGGTCAACACATGGCTGTCAACTATTACCCTCCATGTCCAGAGCCTGAGCTCACCTTTGGCCTCCCTGGCCACACCGACCCCAATGCCCTCACCATTCTCCTCCAAGACGTCACCGTTTCAGGCCTCCAAATTCTCAAAGATGGAAACTGGATCGCCATTAAACCCCAACCTGATGCCTTCGTTATCAACATTGGCGATCAAATCCAGGTATGTACCACACTACACTTCACTAAACTTGTGTTGTTCACAGCAGCATTTACATTCAATCTCTCGTGTTCATTTTATAGGCTTTGAGTAACGGGATTTACAAGAGTGTGTGGCATCGTGCTGTGGTGAACTCCGAGAAGCCGAGGCTTTCGGTGGCTTCATTTCTGTGCCCTCAGGACGAAGCTCTGATTAGCCCTGCAAAACCACTCACAGAAGATGCAAGTGGAGCCATATACAGGGGATTTACTTATGCAGAGTATTATAAGAAGTTCTGGAGCAGAGACTTGCACAACGACATCAGCTGTTTGGAACTTTTCAAGAACGGGTGAGATTGAAAGATTAGATTTAAGGGACGAGTTCACTCTCCCCCTTCTTCTAATCTTCACTCTTATACAGATTTTAAGTTTGGTCCCCTGATTTTGTGATCTTAGAATTTGATTCCTGAGATTGTTGTACTATTTGTATGGGGTAATAATAATATAGCGGACTGTGTTCAGGCTTATTCATTAGTCTATTTTTCCCACCTTAATTTAAAGACCAATGAAGTATTATGATATCCCCAATCATTAGTAGGTCCTAGACATCACGCGTGGCAAATAGAACAACACTGTAATTGCAGGGGAAAGTTTGTTTTATCCCTCCATGAAGGCTTATCTTCTCTCTGCTATTGTCCTCTTCTTTCTCTCCCTGTTATCTTTTTTAATTTCTCAGCTATTATGAGCGATTGAGCGTAGCTTCTATGTTTTGATAACTGTTATATGCATCAGAACCCATTATCTGAGTTGTGTTAAGCTGCACATGTTATATGTATCAGAAGCTATCAATATACTGTTAATATTTCCTTCTATTATTGAGCTGCTCTCTCCTATCCTTAATATAAGACATATTTATGAGTTGATCTTGGTACTAAATATAAGAGAAATTTTTCATATTTGTCATTTTTTTAAATTTAACTCAATTGATGCTCTCTCAACAATAATCAAGAAAAAGAATGAATGAGGGAATTAAGGAAAGTGATTAGGATATTTTAGAAAACACATGTCATATTAACTAACTTAATCAACTTCCTTGATCTAATCAAATGAGATAAATATGTCTTATATTAAGTACTGGAGGGAATATTTCACAATAAGATCGAAGCATGATTTGACCCCCAACATGCACAGAAAATACCTTGTTGCAGTGAACAAAAAGAGTGGACAGTAAAGGAAGCAAATTCTGAAACCACAAGAGGAAAGACTCATTTTATTTTATACAGGCAGAATAATACAGTAACTTGGTGATTCTTTTTCCTATATAAAAAGAAAACAAACTAGGATTTCCGGATGAACATATTGCACATCATAAAGCATCAGAATCAGAATGTGACAAGCTGAAATTAATGCAAAGACGTATTCATGTAGGTATGAATGAGGGAGATCAGAAGTGAAGCAGAACAAGTTAAGGATTCTTGAGGAATTCCATGATATAGGAGTTGAAAGCAGAGCAACAAACACGGAAACCTTGGAAGCCAGCACCCTTGGCCAGAGCCTCAAACTCTTTCTCAGTCCTCTCTTTGCCACCTGGGTTATGAGCCAGCATGATGACGTCAATATGGACCACCCCCTTCGTTGCCAGGCTGGAGTCCGGAGCCACCGGAAGAATGCACTCCGCCACTATCACCTTCCCATTTTCCGGCAGTGCGTCGTAGCAGTTCTTGAGAAATTTCAAGCAGTGCTCGTCACTCCAGTCATGGCATATCCACTGCATTTACATTATTATTACAAGTTAGCCCACTTCTTGTGTCCCTTTAACCCAAGGTCTACAAAAACCCTTCCTATAACCCAAATAATGTTTCTGGGCCATCCATGAATTGCAATTCAAGCATAGAATATTGTAGTTTTGTTAGGTTTAGGTGATACTGTAAGACCTACACAAAAATAATATAGGCCCAACAACTTTCTAGTTCAATGGACCACCGTTTTTTTCATTGATTGCATACGTAATCTGGATACCAAAGTTGTTTTTTTTTTAGTAGGAGGGGTAGTCACTAATGACTTAAGGTTACAAACGGAATTGAGCCAGTAATTTCTAACTTATAAAGAAGCATTTATACTATATCACTAGGCTATAAAGTCATTATTGTTCAAAGTTGTTGACTTTGATGATGTGAGAGTAACTTTTGGTGAAAACATGGATTTAACCAAAACCAAAGACAATGTAAGCCAGTAAGAGCTAAAGCGAACTCACCTTCATGAAAACAGCATCAGCTTTTGGAACACTGACGAACATGTCGCCACCAACATGCTCAACACCTGCAACAAAACACTAGTTTGAGTCTCACACAACTGAGGAGTAATTAAGGTGCACGTAGATAAATAGGTAGGGGAATTAAGTTGAAAAGAAGACCTGGAAAAGAGGGAGCGTCTTCAATGACATGGGGCAAGTCAAAGTTAATGCCCTTAATGGAAGGGTACTTAGAGACGATCATGCTGATGACGGCGCCAGTGCCGCCGCCGACGTCGACGAGAGACTTGAGGCCCTCGAAGCCGGTGTAGGTCTCAAGAATCTTCTTCATGGTGATGGTGGAGTGGTCAGCCATGCCCTTGTTGAATACCTTGTTGAACCTGGCGTCTCTGCCGTGGTACTCAAACGATGTCATGCCATGTGCCTTGTTGAATGGAATACCTCCTTCCAGAACCGCCTCCGACAAGTAGTACCTTCCATTTCACAATAACCGTAATCTCTCAGCCCCTTCTTTTCAACGTTCCTTAATTTCCTTATACAGCTCTTAACTATATTTTACCTTTCTAAATTACTTTTAAAAAATTTAATAGTAAGTACATAGCTATTAAGAATTACATCAATATTTTTATAAGATTGAAATAACTACTTGATAATGAATGTCAAATGGGAATGACTCTGATCGCTATCTGTACTCCCAAGTTAGGTCAACTAACTTTACCACGAAACTCACATGAGAGAATGTATAGAAATAGTCATGAAAACAAGGGAGAAGCTATTTCAACCCAACTTTGTAAAGGTCATGAGAGTTCAATTAATTAATACCACATAACATCAGTCCTTAATATAAAACATTTTTTAAAAGGTGTATACGGTTCTAAGTAAATCACTTTTTTTTATTTCAAATATTGAATAACATTAAATTTTTTTCACAAATGTCCTTATTAAATAAATTGTAGAGAGATAATTATCATATGAGGGAAAAAAAATTAAAATAATTAAGATATATTAGTTTTAATTACAGGGTAGTCTTAAATTTTTTACTATTATAATCATACATATTATTTTTCTTAATTTTTATAAAATAGTTAGAAGTATCTTATACTGTTAAAAATGACCGTGATATCCTTGACAGATGTAATCAAATTAATTAGTTTGGAGAAAAACATAAAAATATAAATACTCTAAAGTAATTTAATTAGCTTCCTTAATTTATCCAAAAAAATCAACTTTATCTAATAATTAGGACTAGAGGGAGTATTAATTATTAAAGATCGGTTAGGCATATGGATAAGTGGCTTCACTGCAATCTCACCTCTGTCCCTCCCGCCGTTGCAAAGCTAATTGAGATCATAAATTTGTGTTGGGCCAAGGGCTTTAGAAAGGTTGCGGTGTACTCTAACCATATAGAAGCCATTGGCTTATGTATAAGGGGTTGTGGTTGTAGCCATTCTTATTTGAGGATCTTGACAAGGGTGGGTAAGTATTTGTATTGTTAGGTGCTTTATTTTTTGGACTGAAGTATTGTTAGGTGCTTTATTCGCTATGAAATTCAGTTTTATAAAGTTGAGCGTGGCATAATAAGAATGGTTTCGTTGTAAGATAACGTGGTGGGTATAGTGGGGACCTCTCCATGGGCGTGGGGTCCAACTACCCCCACTTAATTACAACACACAGCATGACAGCCCAACCAATGAGTGGCCTCCAATCTCCGTCGTCCAATCCCACCTTCCCCACAGCACCTCTCCCTAATCAACACTTGCCATTTTGGGGATTGGGGCCTATGCTGTCCCAATCCTACTGCCCTCACTGCTTTTTTTTTGACCGAACTGCCCTCACTGCTGGGGACTTTCCAAATGTATTTTTTATGGATCTTTGGATTATTAGATTCTATATAAAATGAGTGAAATTATGACATACTATAAGTAAAAAATAGATTTATTTTCAATTTTTTATGATTTTTTAAAGATTTTTTTTAAAAAATGGTATATTTTTTTTATTTCACTTTAAGCACTTTTTCTCTAAAAAATCATAAAAAATTGAAAACAGATCCATTTTTTGCACATATATTAAAATTTCACTCATTTTATGTAGAATCTAATAATCTAAAAAATCATAAAAAAAATATTTAAAAAGACCCCAGAATATGAGAGCAGCAGAATAGAGAGGGCAACAGTATTGGGGGTAATAGAGACCCCAATCCCGCCATTTTGGTAGTGCCCACTCTTTATGCTTCTTTTATTTTTTTTCACATCCCTTTCAATCTTGTGCCGCTTTCATGGCTCTACGCCATAATTACGTAGTTTATTAATTATTATTTTTTCGGTCCTATTTATAAATTATTTTTTTTACGGGATTAATCTATTTTATAAAAAAATTTTATTTTTTATTTAAAAATGTAAGTTTTTTTTTTCTATTTTACCCTCATTAAATACTTATTATTTTCCATATCTTATACTTATTATTTCTCATACTTTTTATATATTCTCTCTCCTATACTCTTTTCATAAATAAAAATATATATAAAAAAATATGATATTTTTAACACACTTATTATTTTTAACTATAAATTCATTTTATACCATCAAAGAGAAAATTATTTATAAATAAGAGTTAGAGATAGAAATACGTTGACTCGCTAGGAAATCCTCCTAATCTACGTAACCTGTCGAACCGGTAATTACGATAGTACCATTCAAAAACCATAACTCGATTTCAAAACATTCCTCTCATTTTCTTTTAGTAACAAACTGGACATAAAATTTTGTTTCCACTTTAGGCCAGGTTCTCTCTGTTATTCAGATAATTAAGGAGATCATATAGAAATAGAAGTGTATCTATAATTTTTCCTATATTCTGAGGTTTAAAAAAAATCTAAATACATCAATAACTATTTCTTTTTGGCCAAACACTACCCACTAATAATTAATTGGGGTGCCATGGAAGCTTGCAAGCCGGAACCTCTCTCCATCCATGTACCCCACATGTATAATTAACCAGTTTAATAAGTAAATAAATAAATAAATAAGCGTTCAAATAAATTAAACCACGATATTCCGTCCATTTTGTTAATTGTGTATTTTGTCCAACTTTATCCACCCATCACATTTTATCATCATCAATTAAAATAACGCAAGAATTAATGACTAGTATGAGTATAATTAATTATCTAAATCTATAGATTTGATTAGTTAACCGGCTAAATTTAAGCATTATGTTCAATCAAAGTAAGGTAAAGTAACGGAGTGGGTAATGAAGGAAGAAGGAAATACCAGCTCTCCATGAGGACCTTGTCCTGATTCATGAGGTTGAGAGGAGCGATAGAGACGCCATCTTCGTTCTTGACCAAGTATTTGGCGACGGGGGCGAGGCCGTAGAGCCGCTCGATCTTGCCGTCGGGGAGGGTTCGGAGGGAGGAGCTGAGGATGTTGTAGCAGGCCAACAGCCGCATCATGCGGTCGAGCATGACGGCGGCGTCGGGGTTCTTGGTCGGGAGCTGGGAGGCAATATCGGAGGGGGAAAGCTGAGCATTAGGGCCGGCCTTGGCGATGATATCGAGGAGATCGAGCTCGAGAGCTGATTTGAGAATCATGGGAAGCACGGAGGCGCTGGCCAATTGCATAGCGAAGAGGATGGCTTCCTCGTCGTTGACATGGGTGGGGGTTATCTGAGTCTCGCCGGCTGAACCCATTGCGGCCTGAGGCTAGCTAACGGGTGGAGGAGAAGAAGAAGATGATGAAAATGGCGATGAGTCACAGCAAAAGGGTGGGCAGTGTGTTGGGAATTATATAAGTGGGAATGGGGTTGTCTGTGGCGAGAACTTTCCATGGATGCCCTTTACCAACCGCATGGGGACCCCACATGGCTACGTACCTACATAGGGTGTTGAATTTTTATTCCAGAAGCAAGCAACCCCTCAAAATTAAGAAATTAAATTCAGATATTGACCTATTCATCGTATACTCCGCCCAATCCTATTGATAAGTAATTTTTTTTTATTGTGTAAATCAATCTAATAGTTAAAAATAATAAATGTGTCAAAAATTAGGATAAAAAAATTTCTTCTCTCTATCTTAAAAATAAGATCATAGGTGTATATTATTATTCATTTGATCATAATGTTGAACTCGTCAACTTGAAAATTTCACCATCAAGTTCAGAGCAGAGCATGTATGTGGTCAAAAATTTCCTTCCACCGGCATGTACTGATGAAAATGAGGGTGCCGGTTTAGTGTCGTTATTAGATCCGCTGGCTTTTGGAGAACATGCTCTTCAATTTGCAAACGAGTCAACGTTTGGCTTACAACCAAACATGAAAGCTTCCTTAAAAGTTTTAGTTGTTAATTAGTGGATGAGAAGTCACGGATTTGATTCCACTGTAACATTAAACTATAGTGTGTTCTGATTAGCTTTTGGAAAATAACTTTTACAGTTTACGAGGTAAGTATGTGAGAGGGGTTTTATTTCGATTTACAAAAAAGTGCTTTTAAAACCATGATTTTGAGAATATAAGAACACACACTAACCCTCTAATTCAAAATTATCAAATCAAATATATGTATATGTCATACGGGTGAGAATAATGCATCCTAATGATATAGTGCATGGAATTACTTCATTTTGAAACAACAATACTAGTTATCGATCATTTCTTGGAATTCACTTGATTACCCCTCTTGATTTTGGAATGACAATGAAATTATGGTTATTCAACAGTGTGAGTGTTTAGAATAGCTTATTCCTGGGAAATAAGCACTTATTACGTAAGTCGAGACAAAACTCTTCTCACATACTTATCTCGTATATCATGAATCACGATTTATAAACACTTATTACCTAAAAATAAGCTATCTCAAACGAACACAGTGTATGTTCCCCACTCACCATTACTGCCACCTCAAAGTCAAAGTGGTTCCAAAACAAGTTTTAAAATCAAAATTATACTATAGCAAATAGATGTATACAGGGTTTTTATTTGCAAATTTTATTTTTCATTATCTTATTTTATATTCTCATGATAACCATCAAATGTAAAAGATAGGCCTGGGAGTTTAGAGTATTGATTAAAAATGATAAAAACTAGTCATTTACATTATTATGTATTTTATTATAATATTATTTTTAAAAATAGTGGTTCCAATCATTAAAATGAATTTGTTAAAATAATTTAGCTATGCCCCGAAAATGATGGGATTGACAAATCAAAGGGAATAACATCTTACCTAATATCTTACCTAATATCTAAAAGCATGATATATAGAAACATAACAAGAGGTCAGAACGTATTTAATACGTATGATGTGAAAATTCCATATAACCACTTCATTATTTATTAATTGGTCTCCAAATTCCCCTCAAATTAATCAACTTAAAGCTTATAAAATTCTCAGTCTTGACACATAAGGTTAATTCTCAGTCTTTACACATAAAATTCTTATAAAATTGATAGTATAAATTCTCAGTCTTTACACATAAGGTTAATTCTTTCTTCAAATCGGCCCCAAACGTCGCATCCTTCACCAACTCTCCCACCAACTCTAGTTCAGATTTGTCTTGTTTCTTTACTAACTAATGTGAGCAACCCTTGATACTTGATAGAGACCACCAACACCTTAAATTAATTAATTAGTCTCTGATAAAAATATTGTCAACATAAACCCGAATTGAGGACGCAAATGAAATATTATTCTACTTAATTTGCCATTGACATTCTCAATCATTCACCATCCCCTTGAGTCATTCTCTTTTTGGTTAGAACGACCCCTTGGGCCTTGAGTGGCTGTGAGTTGATTCTAAACCTAGGTTTCTATGTAATATTTCTTCTGGTCATAAATATAAAATAGAGTTAATTTTTTTTAGAGAGATTCAGAAAACTAAATAAGTTACTTAATCATATCATATGTTGTGTATTATTAGATTATATATCATTTTATATGTTAGGAAAAATAGTTTGGAGAAAAAAACGATAAATATAGATATTTTAAAATAATTTAATTAACCTTCTTAGTTAACATCTCTAACAAAATAAACTTTGGTTTATATTTAAGAATGGATGGAGTATTATTTTTCTTGATATTGTCAACATAAACCCGAGTTGTGTCTGAATGTAGATTTCTTTGTTATCTTTGTTAGGACTTGCGTATTAATTAATTAATTATCGTGCTCAAGTGTTATCCTCTTAATTAATAAGTAAGCAGAATTGTGAACATTTCAACGACATTTATTTATATATGCAAAACCCCAATTATTTCCATTTTGTCAACAAGTGAAGCAAACCCAGACGAGACAACTGTCCAAATAGCCAGGTTATCTAACCCAGATCGGAAACCAGCGACTCGGCCACTAAACCGTTCCGAGTCAATTTTTTTAAAAAAATATTTTTTTTTACCTTTTCTTTTAGAATTTCATACTATAAGCTTAAAATATTCTATTTCTCACTGGTTTGATCCCGGTTTAGCTCCGATTTAACTCCGGTCTAACCCATTGACCCTTGACCCAGTACCTCGATCGCTTCATTGACCGGTCCAGATTTAATTACCTCACCAAATAGGCAGTTCTTAATCTTTGGTCATCTACAAGCTAGCCTTAAATAAAACAAAAATCTCTGTGTTTACGAATTGTTGAATAGTGCATGTTTTAGTTGAAATGTCGAATTACGATTTGTTCATCACAAAAGAACTCTGTTTTATGAATTAAAAAAATAATAATAATTGAGCTATCGGGATAAAACAGATCACCCCCCATATTATATGAAATAACGACTTAAGGATTGGATAATCACGGTATCATTATGGGCAATAATATCCACACACCTACCTGTCTATTTTCGGCAGGTAAGACTGGTGTACGTGTGCTTTACAAAACTAGTCATTTGTCTTATTATATGTGGCCGACTAAAGACGAAACATTGTGCAGCTGTATGTGGTTTAATCCTCACCTAGAAAAGGGAGGTTAGCATAAATCTGCTTCTCATGAGCACCCAAGAGTTTTGGGGTTTGTTTATATCATCCTTCACTGAAGGATTTTATTACCTTCAAAGAGGGCTCTCCCTCCCTCCCTCTCTATTAATGAAACTTCCATAATTATCTTTGCTTTTCTATTAATATGGTATTATGGGCATACCGTTATTGGGCCTGTAATACATTTGTCTCGAATCATGGTGTCAAGAACCAATGGGCTAGATGTGTTAGGGGTTGAGGAACAGCTTGTCCATGGGAAACAAATCTTCTCATTATCCCTCATGAGCCTATCTGAACCGTTGATGGGGAAGAAGAGAGAAAAATTGAAGGAGTGATAACTTAATGATGTGACTCATTTTTACCTTTTAGATTGAGTGAACAGATATAATTTAGAGATTATGAGAAAAGGGATAATAAGAGAAACCAAACCCTTTCCTATGATACCGTGTTAATTAATTAAAATAAAGAATCTTTTTAATTAAGATTAAACAACCCTTCTATATGATATTTTGTTATGGGCTTTAACCTTAACGACTCAGGTTCGACAAAGATTATGCCCAAATCTAAAATGATTGAGGATACTCTGGATTTATATATATATATATATATATATATATATATATATATATAAACCCCTTCTATATGTCTGAATGAACAAGTACTCATCACATCATGTCTTATTATTATTTTTAGGGACATCTTTAATCCCTCAAATTTGATCTTATTTTGGTTTTCGTCCTTTAAGTTTCAAAAAATATGCTTTAGTTCCTCAAGTTTCAATTTGTTTAAAACATTAATTCCTATAACTCAATAAAGACTTGAACCATTTTGTCTCTACAAGGATCAAAACCAATGGTTTAAAATTTGATGGACCAAAACTAAAATAAAGACAAAGTTAAGGGATCAAAGATGGTATTAACCCTTATCCTTATTAAGAAAATTATACATTTTCGATATTTTAATTAAGCACTTTTGTACCAGCAATCAAGTACTTCAATTCAAATTTTTTTAATTAAGATGATGGAAAAAAAATCAATTCTTTATAAGTAGGATACTCCTTCCTAACCTTTTAATAAGACCCTAATTTTTGAATTGGTGTGATCCTTTTTATAACATTCATTTTGGGGTTGTCTAGACATTAAATGCATTTTTACCAATTTTACCTTTAATGAATTCCATTATCTCTCCACATATTTTTTCCACACGTTTTCTTTCATCATTTCTTTCACCACTATTTCTCTCACTTAGTCGTCTTTTATAAATTAGAGCATATTTGGGAAAAAATTATTCCTTACATATTTTTTATTTTGCACTAATTTTAACTAATTTCTTAAATCACTTAATTTCATTAAAAAGAAATCATAAAAAAAGACAAAAGAGAGTATAAGATTAGTGGTATTTTTTGTCCTACCCATTTGTGTTGTTTACTTTAATTTTTGTCTTTCATTGTCTGTTCGATTGTCTCTGTTTTTTTGTTTTGTTTTTTGTGAGTCTTTGTTTTTTATATTTCGATGGTCGACTTTAACGCTGTGATATTCAAACTTTGTAACTTTCTCTGAAGTTTAATAATTAATACATTTCCATGTTCTTTTTACCAATTAATATATTTCCTAGTTGGCAAAAAGGAAAATTAGATTACTGATGGAAATAAAAAGGGAAAAAAGAATAATTTTAAAGATTCTAGAAGATTTAAAAATAAACAAAGATATTTGACGATGATGAAATGATCTGGCAAGATTCTGTTTTAATTCTGGTTTATTGTTATCTTATTATATCATTAATTATTGTTTGCATTAATTTTTAAAATTTTGAAACATTCTACCATTAATTCCTTGTGTTAGTTTCCTCCTCGTTTTTTTGCCTTTGTCCGTCTTCTCTCGTCTCTCGTCTCTCATTCTCTATTCTATCTTTTTCTGGTCATATGTTAATTATTCAAGTAAGATAGAGCTATTCTGATCGAATATGATAATATAGATATATTTTTTACCTTAAATCGAATATGGTAATGTTGAGGGAGGCCTTTTGATAATGCTAATACTTTTCGTTCGTAAGACATTTTTTTCATTTTATTTCTAATATTTATTATTTTCTCAAACTAATTTTCATAGTTTATAAACTAATATATATATAATACAATGTTGCATATTAGATATATAGTATTATATAAATACGTTATAATTAAATAATTTATCAGATTCTTTATTCTACTTAAATTAGATAAATAATTTTTGCATTAAGATAACGTATGTTTTAGTAGGGGGGAAACCACAAAAATACCGCATGTTTTAGATAAATACATATATCACCTCCAATTTTGCAACCCCGGGGTTTACAGCTGCGGGCGACGATGAAACGACGTCGTACTGCATATGCCATTAGGGAGTCCCAACGGTCGATTCTAATTTCGAAATTTGATTTTCGGATTTTGCTGCTCTTAAATCCCTTGTTTCTTTGTCCAAAAAAAAAAAATCCCTTGTTTCGCCGCACAACTCCCGAATCCTGAGGGAATCTGAACAGAGTGGTCCGCTTTCATTCTTAGCAGCGCCAAGCAGAAAACAAATGATCACAGGAACGAGAGTAATTGATCAAAAGCCATCTCCGATGCCATCGATCAAATTGAAGAAACCGATTGAGATAATTTCTCCTTCTTCCTCTGAAGAAGACGATAGTCCAATTAGGGCTATAGTCTGCCTTAAAAGAGGAGATGACATCAAACGAGTCGAGGAATCTGAGGAGTGTTTCATCTTAGATTTTGATCCTTTTGAGTCGGCTGATCTATCGAAGCTCTCTTTGAAGAAGAAGAACCCTGCTGATGAAGATGTCAGGGATATCTCTATCATCGCTGAAAAGGGCCAGGTACAACATCAATTTACTGTAACTATCCTTTCTCAAAATTTCATCTACTTTCCTATCTTCAGTTATTCAACTCATTAATTTGATCATATCAATTATGTATCTTCCAGTGATTGATTCAAGCGCATTACCTTGTTGGGTTCCACACATTTTCCTTCTCTCATTCGTAGCCTATGGTAAAATGTGTGAGGGGAAAACCAATAAATACATTAATCTATTTTTATACTTATCATAACGGGAAGCAAAATTTCGAGGCTGAATATGAGATCAATATCACCTAATAGGATTTTATAGTTTCATTCAGAAGGGTAAATTAGCAATCTGTAATTTGGATTTCAACGGGTTTGTTTTCTTTTCCTGGCATGAGAATGTATTGCTGGATACTCTGGTTAAGACTTTTTGACAAACAGGTAGCGTGCAGAGATTACCCGCATTCAAGACATCTCTGTCTCAAATTTCCATTTAATACGAAGCCTCATGACAGCTACTGTGAAATGGTACAGCAACTTGCCAGTGTCTTTTCTGAATAAAGAAATCGTTATCTTGGATAACTGATAATAGTTTCTTGTCTTGAATGGTTGATCAAATGCAGTGCTATTGTTTTGTCTGCGATTCAGCTGCCCCTTGTATGTATTGGGATGTTCATTGTCATGCCCACGATACTGATGCCTGGAAGAACCAGAGGAAGATGCATAAAGATCTAATGATGATTAAGAAAGAAGTAGCGAGGGTACAGAAACTGGCTGCTCATAAATGAGAAATACCCTTTTGCTTGAAGGGTTTTAGGGGAAAGAAAAAAACTGATTTTTGTTGTAATGCTGTCAAATCCTTAGTTGGAATTTGACTTTTTGGGTAGTGTATATCAGTTACTTACTTCTTGCAGAAGCAGAAAGTATTCTGATTAAAGAAGCATGCGAAGGGGGCTAACTCTTGAGGTATATTAGATCAATGCCTTTGATGTTTTAGCTATTAAGTGCTATTCCAAAGAATTGATTAGGCCAGATTTAAGTTGGTTTTCTAAAAATGTTAAAATCCCATAGTATTTATATGTAACTTCTTGCCTGATTCGAGCTCTTCTGAGGTGCTGGAAGAAGGTGGATGTAGTTACTCCTTCTCCTAATTGCTCGTAGGAGTCTTGTACTCTCTCCATGTGACTTGTATTGGGGATTAAAGAACTTTTTTAAAAGTGACTTATATTGTGGAGTGCATATCAATTTATTTACTTTTTTGAGTTGTGAGTGCAATGAAATGGAAAACTAATAATAATTGAGCGAAGGGGATAAAACAGAGCGCCCCCATATTGTATGAAACCTAAACGACTTTAAGGATTGGTTAATCACGATATCATTGCTAGCTTGCTATAACATCCACACACCATGCTAGCTTTTCGCAGGAAGTAAGACTTCTGTGAGTGTGTTTTACAAAACTAGAAGTGGCCGACTAAAGACGAAACATATTGCATTCAAGTTGGCGCAGCCATGTCAATCTTTTTGTTGGTTAGCTTATATTTGACATCCACCATAATAGGTGAGTACTTCAAATGATGAGGAGTACGATGGAATAAATACATACTATCTCGATATTTATTAGGAATCTGTTTGGTCTCAAAGATCTGATGTCTTTTACAAAGGCAACGAGAGGCTAATATCAGTATGGTCCGGATTAAGTGGTCAATTTGCGGCCTCACTTGGAATTTTGGTTGTGAGTTTAGTTAGTTAACAGTTTTCCACTGTCCCTATATAAAGAGCCATTCACTTCACACGCACGTAGGGGTGTAGGGTGTAGGGTGTGTGGTTCATTAATTTGATCTACTTTCCTATAACTACAGTTATTTAACTCATTAATTTGATCATATCAATAATGTATATTCCATTGTTTGACGCAAGCGCATGATGACGACTTCCCATTTTTTATTTTTTTGTAAGAATGGAGATATATTTTGATTTATTTAGCAAGTCATCAATATTAAATTAAAGAGACTTTTTTAAGGTTTTAGGAGATATCAATTTGGGTGCATTATTTGTAGAATTTCAATTTAGAAAATAAGTTTGTCATTTTAGAAAAGAATAATGAATAAAAAATAATTGGAAGTTTTTTTAAAAAAAAAGAAACAATTTTATTACTATTATAATATAATATTTCTTTACTTTTCTTTTGATAGTGACGTGCAGAATCACGTTAAAAAGGATTGGAAAAAGGGGAAAGAACTCAGGTCACAAGTCTTGATTGAATAAATAGAGGCAGCTGGACTCAATTGGAAGGGATATATATGACCGCCTCCTTCGCGCACATCAAGGGTTGCGACAACTTTTTAAAGAGAAAAAGAAGCAGACGCGGTATGTTTGGCTGGATCTTCAGTGTGCTGAACGAGAGGATCAATCAGGCAGCAAAGGAAAGGTGGCGAGGCCACTCAATTCAGCTATCGTACACCGGCATAACGCCAGAAGCAGAGGAGGCAACACGATTTTTGCTGATCTTGGTTTTAGTCCTCTCTCTTCTTCTTATGAATTTGAACACTGAATTTTTATTTGCTGACATGGATTTGATTAAAGCCATGTGTAGCTAAATTTTTCTTTGCAGTCTAGAGGAGCCATGCACTTGTTTGAGATTTAGAGATTATTCCCTCTAATTAATTTTGCTTAATATTATTTCAGTTTATTTAAGCTTGTTTTTGTTATTTATTGTTTAGTGATTGACCACCATTGAACATGTTTTGGGGATTTAGGATTGAACTTGACCATAAGAATCTTAAATTGACCTTGGAATTAGGCATGGTTTAATTTGCGTCTAGGATAGACATATACCTAGAAGTTCAGCATAATCAAATTAGAGTGAGCCCGATCTAAATTGCTTATTCAATTGTGTGAGACTTTACATAATTAATTGAGGTAGGTATATAAATGGACCGACATATTATATTTATAGACATCAATACTCTAGATTAGCTAATTAAGTTAAGTTAAAATTAATTTAGTAGAGCTAAAATTTAAGAAACAAATAAGGGATTAATGACTCTAAGTTATTCTTCCTGACATTGGAATTTGCTCTTTGTGAAAAGTTGTTGTCATTATTAGTTTCTTTTTCCAATTGAATTTCTCTTTACTCATATTAAAAATAACTCTTATTTATTCAACTTAAATGAAATAAAGAAAATTAACACCTAACTACTAGTTGAATTGACTCTTTTATTTACATATAGTTGTGTTGGTTTGGCAAAAAAAAAAAAAAAATCAGTAATGTCTATTATATTATTTTTTATTAAAGAATTATGGAATGGTAATATTTGGACTTGGGTAGGGAAGTCCGCCCTCCCTAACCTATAATTGCCCAGCCCAAAATTGTCAAGTTTTTTATAGAGTAGGGTTAGGCACCAAGCTGCATTTTGCAGCCCGTTCATCTTTCGGGCCGGGCATCAGGCATAGGCCATGCCTTACTCATACACACCCCTATTATAAATCAATAAAGACTTAAACCATTTTGCTTCTATAGAGATCAAAACCAATTATTTGAAATTTGAGGGATCCAAACTAAAATAAAAATAAATTTGAGAGACCAACGATTATATTAATTTTTATTTTTATTAAAAAAATTATACTGTTTCAATATTTTAATTAAGCACTTTTGTACCAACAATCAAATAGTTCAATTCAAAATTTTTTAACTTAGATGAAGATAAAAAAAATCAATCCTTTATGAGTTTGTTTGATTTTGGGGGGGGGGGAGTGGAGGGGAAATTTTTCCTTCATAACCCTTCCCTTCCAATTGGGGCATTTAGAGGGGAGGTTAAAAAAAATATTTGACATTGGACAAAAATGCTCATCACATTTTATAATAATCCATAAATACCAAGGTATTAAAGACCGGACCGGGTATTGAACCGGTCGGGGTACTGGGTTAAGGGTCAGTGGGTCAAACCGGGACCAAACCGGTGAGTAATTGAAAATTTTAGGCTTATAGTATGAAATTCTAAAGGAAAAAGTTAAAATTTTTTTTTTTTTAATTTGGGACCCGGACCGGACCGGTCTAGTGACCGGTTCAGCGGTTTCCGGTCCGGTCTGGGTCCGGGAACCATGATAAATACCCTTGGCCCTTTTCATTCACCATATATCACCAAATGTTATTTTAAAATATAATTTTAAATACAGACATGCATATATATATATATATATATATAGATTTGTATTAAATGTTATATAGGTGTTATTTATAATTAAATTTTAGAGTAAAATACTCTAACATCCCCTCCATTTTTCTTTAATTACACAGACCTCCCCTTTATTTTGAAAACTCATATAAACTTTCCTTAAAACTAAAATATATGTTACACAAACCTCTCTTATATTTTGAGATTCTATTTCCATCCACCCAAACCATTAGTTGACCATTTAGTTTGACTTTTAAACTTTTTTTTTACCAAAATGCCCCTCTTCAGTATTAGAATTATTTATATATATAGGGGCTAATAAAAATTTATACAACCATAAATTTATTCTATTAGATTCTCTAACTTTCTAATTTTTTTTAAAAATTATTAATTTTGATATTATAAATTAATTTTGACTTAAAATATATATTAAACACATATTTTTATCAAATATAATAAACTATATAAGTATGAGATTGTATGTGTCATTTAACTTTATAATTTAATATATTTTTCACAAATATTTATAAACATATTTGATCAAGCATATTTTTATTTAAAATTTTTCTTGAATATTCAATGTTTGTGATATTTACATTAACCAATGCTAAAATCATCAAATAGATAAATACTTGTAAAGATAAAAATAGAAATTAAGGAATAGATAAAAAAAACTCTTAAATTCTTTAAAACAACTTTAGTCAAAATGTGCAAGACAAAATAAATTTAATGGAAAAAATATTTTTTTGGAATCTTTTTAGAATATTATTAACGGAGTTAACTGTTTGGACTTAAGTGTATGTTTTTAAAATAGAGGGGAGGTCTGTGTAATTAAGACAAAACTGAAGGGTACTTATAGTATTTTACTCTAATTTTTATTATACATTTAATAAAGTTTGGAAAAAAATCACTTATAATATAAGGGTAAAATTATCCATGTGAAAATAATTTTCCTCCCTTCCTCTCTTGAATCAAACAAGGTAACATTAAAATCCCTCCCCTCCCCTCCATCGAATCAAACTGACCCCATAAGTAGGATACCCTGTCCCAACCTTTTAATAAGACCCCAATTTTTGAATTGATTTGATCTTTTTTTATGAAATTCATTTTGAGGTTGTGTAAACATTAAATGCTTTATTACCGATTTTACTTCTAATGGATTCCATTATCTCTCGATATCTCTTCTCCACATATTTTCTTTCATCCCTTTTCTCACCACTATTTCTCTTCCTCAGTTGCCTCTTATAAATGATAGCATATTTGGAAAAAAAATTATTTCTTATATATTTTTTGATTTTAAACTAATTTTAACTAATTTCTTAAATCACATCATTTGGTTAAAAAGATATGGTAAAAAAGCTGTGGCCAAAAAAAACAAAAAAGATATGGTAATAAAAACCAAAGGGAGTATAAGATTACTGATGGACATGTTTTTTTGTTCTACCCAGTTGTGATGTTTAATTTAATTTTTGTCTTTCATTGTCTGTTCGATTGTCTCTGTTTTTTTGTTTTTGTTTTGTTTTCTGAGTCTTTGGTTTTTATATTTCGACGGTCGACTTTAATGCTGTGATATTCAAACTTCGTAACTTCCTTTGAAGTTTAATAATTAATATATTTTTTGTCCAAAAAAAATAATTAATATATTTCCTTGTTCTTTTTACCGGTTAATATATTGCCTTGTTGGCAAAAAGGAAAATTACATTACTGATGGATATAAAAAAGGGGAAAAAGAATAATTTTAAAGATTCTAAGAGATTTAAAAATAACCAAAGATATTTGACGATGATGAAATGATTTGGCAAGATTCTGTTTTAATTTTGATTTATTGTTATCTTATTATATCATTAATTGTTATTTGCATTACTTTTTAAAATTTTTACCTTTAATTCCTTGAGTTAGTTTCCTCCTCTCTTTTTTTGCCTTTGCCCCTCTTCTCTCGTCTCACATTCTCTCTTTTCCTTTCTGATCATGTGTTAATTATTCAAGTAAGATAGAGCTATTCCCATTAAACATGATAATATATATATATATATATTAACTTGAATCGAATATGGTAATGTCGAAGCTTTTTGATAATGCTAATATTTTCTCTAGTAAGACATTTTTGTTATTTTTTTCTAATATTTATTATTTTTTCAATCTAATTTTTATAGTTTATAAACTAATATATATAATACAATGTTGCTTATAAGTATTTTAGATATATAATACTACATGAGTATGTTATAATTAAATAATTTATTAGATTTTATATTTTATTTAAATTAGATAAATAATTCTTACATTAAGATATCAAATGTTTTAGTGGGAAAAAAAAGATATCGCATGTCTTAGATAAATATATATCTCCTCCAATTTTGCCACATGCGGTTTTCAGTTTCGGGCGACAACGAAACGACGTCATACTGCATATGCCATTAGGGAGTTCCAACTTCCAACGGTCGAAGTGTGTTTGGATTAGCTTTTTTTAATAGCTTCTGGAGAAAAAATGGAGAATAGCTTTTGGAGAATAGATTATGAGAAAAAAGTGATTTTGATAAAATGGGAGTGTTTGAATATTTTGATCAGAATAGCTTTTTTCATAGTCAAATTACATAAAAGGACATTAACTTTTGTGATAATTACATATAAAGAATAAGATTATATTTTATGTATTATTTAACATTAAATTTCATAATTAATACCAAAAATGAAATAATTTTGCCTATATGTAATGTTAATTAATTTAACTAATTTTTTTTAATATAATTAAATTAGATAAATAAGTCTTAAATAGGATAAGAAGGGGTATTAAAATTTTAAAATTCTAAAAAAAAAAAAGAGAAAAAACGTTGAAATTCAAAAAAATAAAAAAGATGAGAGAGAGTGTGTGCTGTGGGGCCCACAAACATAAAAAGAACCAATGAGAATGAGAGGGTGGGACCCACAAAGTTGAAAAAGTAAGAAAAAATGGATTGTTCCCAAACCAAGGTTTGGGCCTCCCAAACCATGGTTTGACATGGAAAATGGATTATTCAAAAATTGTGAGTGTTTGGATGAATATTTTCCATACCATGGTTTGGCCTCAAAAGCAATTTTTTTAATTGCATCCAAACACACACTAATTCGGAAATTTTATTTTCGGATTTTGCTGCGCTTAAATCCGTTGTTTCGCCGCACAACTCTTGAATATTGACGGAAACTGAACAAAGTTGATAGGAAATTTAGAAACACTTTCTTTACTTGTTGATATTTATTATACTTTTTAAGTTCACTTTTTGTAGTTGCTTCTGTAAGTTTACTTTTACATTTACTGCTAGTAGCATTTGATTGTAAGTTGCATTGAGGTTTCTTCTTAGAAAAGAATGGAGTTTCCTTCGTGATAAGGTAATCTCTTCTATAAATAGGAAGTAAAGCAACCTATTTTGACAGACTTGATGAAATGAATGTTATGATAGGTTAGTTGCTTTCTCAGCTTCCCCTTTGTTTCTGTCTCACCTCCCCCTCCATTGCTATTCTGTTTCCCGTCCTCTCTCTCTGAGTCTCCCCCTCCCTTCTCTGTTTCAGATCTGTCCTCCCTTTTCCTCACTGTTTTCTATATGTTTTCTACCTAAATCACCCCTGTTTGAAATAGTTCTAGTGTGTGTGAGTGTATTACTTCAAAAGTGGTCCGCTTTCATTCTTGGGAGCGCCAAGCGGAAAACAAATGATCGCAGGAACGGGAGTAATTGATCGAAAGCCATCAATCGAATTGAAGAAACCGATTGAGATAATTTCTCGTTTTTCCTCTGAAGAAGACAATGGTCCAATTAGGGCTATATTCTGCCTTAAAAGAAGAGATGACATCAAACGAGTCGAGGAATCTGAGGACTGCTTCATCTTAGATTTTGATCCTTTTGAGTCGGATGATCTATCGAAGCTCGCTTTGAAGAAGAACCTTGCTAATGAAGATGTCAGTGATATCTCTATCATCGCTGAAAAGGGCCAGGTACAACATCAATTTACTGTAACTATCCTTTCTCAAAATTTCATCTACTTTCCTATAACTTCAGTCATTCAACTCATTCATTTGATCGTATCAATTATGTATCTCCCAGTGTTTGATTCAAACGCATCACCTTGTTGGGTTCCATACATTAACCTTTTCTCATTCGTGGCCTATGGTAAAATGTGTGAGAGGAAAACCAATAAATACATCAATCTATTTTTATACTTATCATAACGGGATGCAAAATTTCGTGGCTGAATATGAGATCAATATCACGTAATGGGGTTTTATAGTTTCATTCAGAAGGGTAAATTAGCAATCTGTAATTTGGATTTCAACGGGTTCGTTTTCTTTTCCTGGCATGAGAATGTATTGCTGGATACTCTGGTTAAGACTTTTTGACAAACAGGTAGCGTGCAGAGATTACCCGCATTCAAGACATCTCTGTCTCAAATTTCCATTTAATACGAAGCTTCATGACAGCTACTGTGAAATGGTACAGCAACTTGCCAGTGTCTTTTCTGAATAAAGAAATCATTATCTTGGATGACTGATAATAGTTTCTTGTCTTGAATGGTTGATCAAATGCAGTGCTATTGTTTTGTCTGCGATTCAGCTGCCCCGTGTAAGTACTGGGATGTTCATTGTCATGCCCACGATACTGATGCCTGGAAGAACCAGAGGAAGATGCATAAAGATCTAATGATGACTCAGAAACAAGGAGCGGATCTAAACTGGCTGCTCATAAATGAGAAATACCCTTTTGCTTGAAAGGTTTAGGGGAAAGAAAAAAAACTGATTTTTGTTGTAATGCTGTCAGATCCTTAGTTGGAATTTGACTTTTTGGGCAGTGTGTATGAGTTACTTACTACATGCAGAATCAGAAAGTATTCTGATTAAAGAAGCATGCGAAGGGGGCTAACTCTTGAGGTATATTAGAGCAATGCCTTTGATGTTTTAGCTATTAAGTGCTATTCCAAAGAATTGATTACGCCAGATTTAAGTTGGTTTTGTAAAAATGTTAAAATCACGTAGTATTTATTTGTAACTTCTTGCTTGATTCCATCTCTTATGAGGTGCTGGAAGAAGATGGATGTAGTTTCTCCTTCTCCTTATTAATTACTCATAGGAGTCTTATCCTCTCATACTCTCCATATGACTTGACTTGTATTGCGGATTAAAAAACTTTTTTTAAAAGTGACTTATATTATAGATTAAAGCTAGTACATATAAATTTATTTATTTTTTTGAGTTGTGAGTGCAGGGCAACTAACATAGGTCATTGAAATCAAAAGCTAATAATAATTGAGCTAAGGGGATAAAACAGAGCACCCCCATATTGCATGAAACCTAAACGACTTTAAGGATTGGTTAATCATGATATCATTACTTGCTATAACATCCACGCAGCATGCTAGCTATTGCAGGAAGTAAGACTTTTGAGTGTGTGTTTTACAAAACTAGTCATTTTGCTCGAGCAAGACGAAACATGTTACATCCAAGTTGGCGCAGCCCTACGTAAGCCAGTTAATACTCTTGCACTAAAGGTTTTGGTGGAAAGGAAAAACTGATTTTTGTTTTAATGCTGTCAAATCCATAGTTGACATTTGACTTCTTGGGCTAGTGTATATCAGTAACTTATCACATGCAGAGGCAAAAGACATTCTGACTAAAGAAGCATGCGAAGGGGGCTTAGCTCTTGAAGTATATTAGAGCAATGCCTTTATAGCCCATTTGGTTCGATTACATGAGAGAGGATTACATGTAATCCTGATGTAATAGAGTGATTACAATGTTTGGTTGCACTTATATAATGTAAACATGATTACATTTTGTAATCGTGATTACATCATTTGATGTAATCAGGATTACACTGCTATGACTGATGAATGAGGATGCAGACATCTTGTAATCAAGTGAAAATGATACTATTGCCATCATAATTTTTTAAATTGACCAGAGTGCCCACTCATAAATGCTGTTAAATATTAAATAATTTTATTTATCACCAATAAATATTAAAAAATAACTAATAATATAGAAACTTAAGAAATATTCCCCATTAAAAATTAAAAAATTATATTCCACCTTTAAAAAAATATTAAGACATATCATTAAATAATATTTCCATATTAAAAAAATTAACATGAACCCAACCTATACAATGAATAATATTTTCATCATTAAATATTAAAAAATTACCATGAACCCAATGTGTATATTGCACAGAATTAAAAAATTATCATGGACCCAATGTGTACATTATTATATATGTAGACAGGGGTAATTTTGTCCCTTGCTATATTATTCCCATGTATTTCTCATTTTCAATGTAATCCAGCCAAACATTGTTATGTATATATATCATCTTTCTCTAATGACGAACCAAACAAATTATGTAATCATCATTTCATTACATTGCATTACATTCCATTACACTGCCTTCAATTCCGTAAACCAAACGGGCACTTAATGTTTTAGTTATTAATTGCTGTTGCAAAGAATTGATTAGACAGGTTTAAGTATAATTTTGTAAAAATGTTAAAATCCCATAGTATTTATATATTTAATTTCTTGCCTGATTCCAGCTCTGAGGTGCTGGAAGATGGATGCAGTTGCCTCTTCTTGTTACTCAAGGGAGTCTCACTCTCGTTTTATGAATTGTTGAATAATGCAACACTCCTTTCAATCTTAAATTTAAGAGTCTATTGTCTCTATTGACTAAATTGGAAGATGGAGACTAAACTAGTGGGGGAACAAAAAAACAGTAATAGCAACACTCTATCCAATCCTAAATATAAGAGTTTGTTGACTTTTTTTTAAAGAGATTAAGAAAATTAAATAAATCATGTTAAAGTATTTATATTTGTCATTTTCCTCCAAACTAATTTACTTGATTTATAAACTGATATGTAATCTAATAATACGTAACATATATTATGATTAAGTAACTTATTTAAATTTATTAATCTCTTTAAAAAAAATCAAGACTCTTATATTAAGCATTAGATGTAATAGTAATTATTTTTTCTTTCCTAAAATTTAGGTGAGTTAGATTATATGGGCTCCCTAGGGACATGAAGTGTCTCCGTGCTCAAACGGTCAAACCCTTGTTTGAAATCTGTAAATCTTGGTTCTATAAATAGAATATAAAAACGTTGCTTAGTGACCCCAAATTGGCAAATCGTATAATCACCCTTTTTCCCCTCAAAAGTCAAAACACAAAAGCCTTGATTGCCAAACACAAAAGTAGTGGACGGAGATATAGTAACATTGGCCCAAATTTACGGCCCAAAATGCCCAAAACCCTTCACGAGGGTCGGATAAAACCCAGGGATTAGGGATAAGCGACTGCGCGAGGGTGCTAAAGCTAAACCTTATCGTGCTCATTTCGCAACCTCACTGTGAGAAACCCCAACTCAGGGTGAGAAGAAATGTCTCCAGGTCCCGTTGTTGACACCGTCGCCGAGGCTGATACCCAGCAACCACTTCCTACCTCCGATCAAACCGAGAAGACTAAAACTCAGCATCAGGTTTTATTTGGCCCTATGATATTTTTTTTTATTCCTTATTTCAATTCGTCCCTCTTATCTTTACTCTGTGTTTTCCTTTTGCTTTAACCATGTGATCTAATTTCCCAGGATGAGGATGCTCCCGTTGTCGAGGACGTAAAAGATGATGAGAAAGATGAAGACGAAGCTGACGATGACGATGAGGACGATGACGATGACGATGACGATGAGAAGGAAGAGGGAGCTCAAGGTTTTTTTTTTTTTATCATTTCATTAGACTATTAATAAATGCTTTTTCTAGCTTTATTTCATAGTTTGTTTACCTAATATGTGCCTTATGGAACTAGGGTTGCGAGGCATAACAGCGTTTGGTTTGTCTTAAATTTTTAAGAATTTTGGTAATTCTGACTTTTCCGGTGGTTCTAGACTGATTATTAAGAGACCTACAGAAGACATTTAAGTTTTTTAGATATGTAGAAAATTTAGGATTATCCTACTTTATGTGTCAATTCAGGCATGAACACTGGGGATCTTATAACCTTAAACGTGTCTAAAACTTGAATATTTAATGCATAGGATATCAATATACATGGGAAATGGAAATATACCCCATTTAATTTTAAATTGGATCTATGCCTTCATCTTTTGGCTGCTGTGTGGTTTCCCGTGTTAACTTTTTCTTCTATTTGATGTGTTATGTGGGAGGGAGGGGGATGCTTATGCTTTCTTTGTACAAAATTACGCTTCCTCACCTAAAACTAGTAGTAGATATCCGTATTTTACAACATTGCTTTTTGAATAAAGGCAGTGTATTCCTTTGGGTCCAAAACTAATCTCTCTGAACGAGGGTGGAGATGGGATCACAAGTTAATGATTTATTGGTTTTCTGCTTGTAGCAGTATACCCAAAAACTTTTTGGGGATCTGATACTAGCATGTAGTTAAGTTGTTTGGTTGGTAAACTTTTGTATTCTTAAGCATGCTAGCTAGATATAAGCTAGGTTTTTTTTCTTCACAAATATTCCATAGAAGATTCATAGAATATGCAATGGTTCAATTCTTACGAAGAAATTGGTCATTGGATAGTTTCTTGTACTCTTAGTCCTACTTATATGGTCAACATTTTTACTAGTTCAATGCCAACTCTGTACTTTGTAATTTTCATGGTTTTGTTTGTTATCATGTTTCTAATGCCTTAACACTATTGAATTAATGTGCTATGTACTGGGTATGGTTAACAATCATCAGTTTAGATGAAATATTTCCCACAGATAATAGTTAGCACTGTTCTATGTTGAAGATTTTATTGCTTTTGTTGAATATTATCTTGCAATTTGGAATGGTCGTATCTATCCTATGCTATCTGTTGGAATGGTCTTCCCTTCTTGAATTTTACCTTCCGTGTTTTCTAGTCTCTAAGACCCTAACCATCCCAAAAGTGCCCTTTCTTAAAAAAAAGCCCGGTGGACACATTTTAGTTTTGGGCTGGCGTTTAGGCAACGGGTTTTTTTTCTTCCAAAAGTAGCTTTTGAGAAGAAGCCCAAAAGTTTGACTTTTTGGAAAAAAGTCACTTCTGCTACTGTCAATCTAAACACAAATCACATTTTCAATATGACTTTTATCCTATCTTAAGTATGTAAAAGTTAGATTGAAAAAAAGCCACTTCTGCGACCTCTAACCCAAATGGGCCCTAAATTGTTCTTAAATCTGCTTTAATCACAATGAAATGTAGGTGCTACTGAGGGTTCAAAGCAGAGCAGAAGTGAGAAGAAGAGTCGTAAAGCAATGTTGAAGTTGGGACTGAAACCAGTTACTGGTGTTGTAAGAGTCACAATTAAGAGAACAAAAAATGTGAGTCATCATCCGATTTTTTTTTCCTTTGCATCATGCATATGGAATATGGATGCCATCTTGCTAATTTCTTTTCCGCTTCAGATTCTATTCTTCATCTCAAAACCTGATGTCTTCAAGAGTCCCAATTCTGAGACATATGTCATATTTGGGGAAGCAAAGATAGAGGATTTGAGTTCTCAGTTGCAAACACAAGCCGCTCAGCAGTTTAGGATGCCGGACATGGGATCCGTGGTGGCGAAACCAGATGCCGCCGCTGCAGCAGCTGCCGGAACACAAGCGGATGAGGAAGAGGAGGTGGTTGACGAAAGCGGGGTTGAGCCACGAGACATTGATTTGGTCATGACACAGGCAGGAGTGTCAAGAAGCAAGGCTGTTAAGGCTCTCAAGACTCACAGCGGTGACATTGTTGGCGCCATCATGGAGCTTACTACTTAAAAATAGCTTTGTACTTAATTTTATTCAAGTGGTATTTTTTTTGGGATGATTTTGGATCTACCGCCTCCCTCTAGTTACTCTAGTCAGTCATACATGGTTTGCAGTATCTCGTTGTTTTGTTGCGCTCTATAGTTGTGGGACGTCATGGTCACTGCATTATTATTTGGTCGCGTCTACACATGAGCAAACCTTCCTTGAGCTATTTCCTCTCCACCAGATACAATGAGGATTCATGATGTTAAGTTTTGGCCTACTTGATTGATTTAGTGTTGTGCTAAAGGCATTTTTTCCTGAATGAATTAAGTGCAACTGGAATTCGTTAATATCAAGTAGCTTCTCATTAATTCTAAAAGTCCGTTGGAGCTAAGAATGTGAAGTATGAAAGAATCTCATGACTTTAAATCCACTGGTCCAAAAATTACATTTTACCTATTAAAATGAAGTTCAATATGTCTACTTTCATTCTAGAAAGTTTTATAATTTTCGGATCAGGTTTGGCAACTCTAAAACACGACAAATCCTATTGCATGCTGCCAACAGATGAAAAATCTAAAGATATCACACGGGTCGAACGTGATCAGTTCCAAGGGCTATTGCTGATATTGACATAAAACCTATACACAATGGTTCAAGTACAAATTAACATACCAACTCTCATATGCTAACTTGGACAACAACCCTCGTTAAACTATGAAATTTAAAATTTCACCGTCAGCAGGAATGAAGTGGTTCGAGTGAGGATCGACCATTGAAAAAGAAAGTTTTGTTCCATTATGTAATTCATTACATGTCCGGTGTGCCTGGATGAAGTGAAATGAGAGCTTATTATATGATAGATTCTTATTTAGTGAATATTATATATTGCTGCATATGTTTTTATTTACAAGTCATCCTTTGAAAGTTTTTTTTTGGCCTTCCATCCTTTGGAAGAATGTTCTTATTCACAAGTCATTTTAGAAACTTAATGAAAATATTGGTACTAATATTTTATTTAATGTCGCTTTTGGTATGGATACTAAGTAATTATGACGGAGAAAGGAATGGAGAGAAATAAATAAGATTGGCTTGGAATTTATTGTATTCAATTAAATAAATAAGATTGGGTTGGAATTTATTGTATTCAATTGAGAATGTTTTTGAAAAGATGTAATTTCAAAAACACCAACTAAATTTAACTAAAATTTCTTAATCTCTGTGAATTTTTTAAAAATAGTGCTTATAAATAAGCAATGATAGAATATTTCTATATTTTAAACCCGCATCCTCAGAAATGAGTTGCTATTGATGGTGACTAATTCATATATTCGTGCTTATTTGGAACTACTCATCATAACCATATTCACGTAATTTAACAAAAAAATTCATTTCATATATTTACCTTATACACCATAAATCATGATTGAAAAGTTATTTTTAAAGGAGCCATTCGTCATTGCAAACAAGCTTGGCAAACACAGCACCAACTTTCTGCTTAACAAAACGGTAGTTGCAAGAGAGTGAAGAAAGGCCTACATTCCTTGGATTGCCGACAGCTGATTTCCAGGATGAACATCAAACAAAAATAGGAAGACACGAAGTATGAAAGCAAAGCTGCTTCTTCATAATCAAACCCACAAGCCACCGCAGATGTGACATGCCACAGCATCAATTAGCGTATCTTAACGTTGAAGCACTTTCACACACTCCACTTCCTTCCATCCATTTTACACCTTACATTTTCAAATTAGCATTTTATATAACCAAAGCATCACTTTCTACCTCTCTCAATTTTTTCTGGCTGAAGATAAATATGTGTCTAGATTTTCAAGGAGGAAATATATGCTCCCATTTTTTCCGGACGAACCACCTAATCTGATTCATAATCTTCATTAGCCTCTTTGTCAACTCTGTGCCAGGTTCCCCTTCCTTCATCTTGAAGCATAAATGATTCATCAATTTTGTGGTGTAAGTCCACTCTTCTTTATTATAATATATTAATGATTCACCACTTAACTTGTTCCATGTTTCCTTTCTACTTTCATATGGAAAGATGGTTTCAGTCCCAACATCAATAATTGGCAAAGACCTAAACTTTTGGCTTTAGGGTGCAGAGGGAATAATAAAAAGAAGAACAACAAAATTCACACACTTCATTTCCAAATTAACATTTCATACAAGCCAAACATACATCACTTTATGCCTCTCCAATCCTCAAAGCTATTCAAACACATTTTCAGCCACCCCCCCACAAGCAAATTTGAAAAATTGCAAAAGTCAAATACCACACGCATTAACAACAGACACAAACATCTTTAACAAAAATTGTTTTGCACCCCTTTAAAGATATGGGAAAAAAGGTAAATCACTTGCTAAATACACTTCATGGGTGGGTTTCTAGTTATTAGTTTTCCTGCAATTTGTTCTGATCTCCCCAACATTCCCAGTTAACACACCAATCTGACCCATCTTGACCATAGCACCAGCAAATTTGTTCAGCCACAGAAATGTATTCCTCGCATTCTGATTCACCTGCTCGGCTGTTACTGTACTGGACAAGAGAGCTTGATCTGAAGAAAACAAACCTCTATTTGCTAAAACATTCAGATAGTAACCTGAGTCTGCTGTTGCAGGACTAGAAGGATCCATGGGAACCACTGTGTTAGGGTTGGTGTTTCCTTGAGGGCATTGAAACTTCAATTGGGATGCATATGCTGCATCTAAACTTGGATCCACACTTGAAGTGCTACTGAAATTATATAATCTGTTGATGAATGAAGAGCAAAATGAGCGTCCAATCGTGTGTGCCCCTGCATACATATATGAAGCATAAACAATCAAATGAGTGCTTCTTTTCCAAGAAAAATTTCAGTATCCTAAGTGAAGTCAGGCACTCAAGACTGACCTTTTTGAACAATTAATGATGTATAGTTTTATGTGATAATCAGTGAAAAGTCCCTATTTGAAAATTTTATTAGCCAGAAGGTCTTAATATGTGTTTATAGACAGAAAGCACTAGTATTTTGCAGGATTTCATATATAGAAAATAGCAGTACTCGAATTTAGGTCCTTCTAGTCAATAAAATTTTCAAATAGGGACTTTTCACCGATTTTTTCTAGTTTGATTTAGATAAAGATAATTATAGTTTATTTTTAAAGTGAGATATGAATTTGAAGGATCTTACCAGAGAGGGTAACCATTTCTTCTTGTGTGAGGCCCTTACTTGCAAAGAGTCTAGTGAGTTGGTCAAGGTTGGAAGTTGGAGGGGGAAGGTTTGTCCTTGTGTCAGAAGCTAGTGATATTTTCCCATCTCTTCTTCCTGCAGGAACATCATACCCGAGTCCTCCACTCTGCACACCAACATTATAATAATATATATAAGATCCTTTTGTTGAAAAAATTAATAGTAATCAAGAGGTGGATCACTGTAGAGAGACTTACTAACTCAATGCTATCTCTTGCTGCAAAAGCAACTATATCAGCACATGAAACAGTTCCTTTGCAAACTGCTTCAAGTCTTGCTTTAGCATTGTCGATCACTTCAAATCCTCTGAGACTTGGCTTATTTGCTGGTGAGTCCTTTTCTGCTGTGTTTGAAGCGGTGGAATCTAAAAGCACCGATGCATCACACCCCTACAAGTAACAACAACACAGTTATAACAATTAAACATTGAACAAAAAATGAAGTTTCTTAGTGCATTAAAAGATAAAATGGCTTCACATGATGAAGACTTACTCTAACAAAGCAATCATGGAAGTGCATTCTCACAAGCCCAGCAGCAATCCCAGGGTTTTGAATAAACCCTTTTCTGACTTCATCCTTGACAATGAACTCTGCAAATCTACATGAATCGCTGTAAAACCCAACCTCTAGCTCAGAGTTAACATTTTGAGACACTAGATATATGAACATAACTAAAGTTGCAAACTTTAGCTTCTTTGGACTCATTTTCCCAGCTACAATGTCACACTCTTTCTAAGTATTATTACACAACTACAACCTTATTTATATTTATAGTAATAAGGGATGGTGTGGTGCGCCTTAGTGCCATGTGATAAGGCTATAAGCTGGAACGTCACTGTTAAAGTAGAATCAAGTATTAAAGTAGAATAAAAGCCTCTTTTTCAAGTTTAAGAGCAGCATGGGGCTTAGAAATACCTGCACGAATTGATTTTAGGAAGACTTGAGTGCACGAAAATCCAAATTAGTTGTTAAAGTAGAATCCTTTTCGAAAATAATATAGCAAAATATTTGCATTAGATAAGGTTGCATGCTGGGCCTAGGTTTGTTTAGGTTCCTGGTAATAAGGCTAGCCTTGGGGACACAAAGTCACGTTTAAGAGTAGTGTAGTGTTCAATAATTACTCTCTCATAAATTAGCATTTCCCGATGGGATTAGGTGAGTTACTTGGCATTGACCGTGGCAGATTATAATCTGATTAGGAACTTTCAAACTAAACCAACTACAAGTTTTTTTGGTTTTGGTCAAGATTTTTCGAATGACGCGCTTCGGAACTGCTCTACTATGCAATAGTCACGTTGGTGAAGCTAGCTACCTCACAATTTGATCACAACTTGGACTGGTCGGCGTTCTATAATGAATTAGGTCTCATGTAATCATACTCAGACCCCCATAAAAAAATCGCAATCATGCAGTCATATCTAAATAGTTTGAAAACATACATATTTTCTATTTTCTATCCTTTTCCACACACACACACACACACATAATCATCTACTATCTCTAGTCTTTAATATAAGACCCATTTTAAGATCCATTTTGTAGTTTAATTTCTTTATTAAAATGGGTCTTGTGTTAAAGATCAAAAGAAGTATGTAATTGTAAAAGATATAACTTAGTTCCTGTATAGCAATCACAAACAAAAACGTTTGGCATTAGCTTAATGAGAAATCAAAAGGCATTAAGCCTATAAACTGCCAAATACTTGTAAATCTAAAAACTACTAGACAAGACATAACAAGCTCTGGTTAGTGCAGCTATATATGGAGCAAGACGTGCCAAAACTGATGTAATCTTTAAGAAAAGAAAATCCCAATTTCCCAACTAAGATGGTATAACCTTTAAGGTGATTGATTTAAGAGATGAAAGCATCTATTGATAGATAAAAAAGGTTTAATATTTTTTGAGATTCTTTTCATGTAGATATTTTGAGCGCATTTTGAGGCTTCAGCTCTTCTTGAAATAAGAAGAGTTTCCTTTTGGCACTTCGCTGATTTAATAATCTTGACGACACACTTGTGAAGATGCACTTGGAAATGGAAAATAAGCACATGCACATGCTTGCATACATACACTAGTCAAATACTGAGATAAGATCCATAGCCATATGCCAAGTTATTTATTTATGTCGAAGCCACAGACCAAAGTACCACTGATATATGTCTAATTAAGGTAATCAAGAAACGTCTGACCCATAAACATTCATATCATTTCCTCCGGCTCTTTCAAGGTTTGGAACTCTGCCCTGTGAATTCCTCCATCTTAACATGTTCCCATTCTGATGAGAAGCCATCGGAGTAATACGTGGGAAGCTGAATGCCAAACCTGGATGTTCCTTGAGGCTGAATTTCGTTGCCATCCTCCGAATACGCATGAAATTCCTTCGGAGTTGGTGGTTCAACGGCAGCATAGGAACTGAGATACATTATGGGAGGACTTAGACTGAAATTTGAACTATGGGCCTCTGATGCATCTCTTCTGATCGTGCAATCAGTTCTGTTCCCTGCAGATTCAACTCCATATAACAGCTGCCCTTCTGATGACATGGAGCTTAAATCTTCAACCCGGGACTTAAGAACCTGGAATCTAGCCATAACAGAAGACACATAATCATCATCCTGGTTTACCTGGGTGAAATCGGTAGCTTGGATTTTGCTATCCGTTGGTTCATATGAAGATTGGTCTGCTGGGTTGAGAGCATGAGAAACCACGGAACTTGGTACTTCCTCTATATTGGCAGTATTGGTGCATGACCCTTCATCCCGGGATTCAAGAGTGTGGAATCTAGCCATAACAGAAGATACATAATCACCAGCCATGTTGTTGCCAGGATTTGGTGATATCTCGGTGAAATTGGCCTGGTCTTCATTAACTGTCAGTCCAGATGCCAATTTGCCTGCTGAGTCATGGGCATGAGAAGCCTCAGAACTTAGTTGTTCCTTCAGATTGGCAACATTGACACATGTATTTACATCCCTGTAATTGCAAGAATAGAATGTGGCCTTAGTTGAAGCTTCACACTCTCCAGTCTCTTTGCTTGTGCCAGAAACAGTAGAATCCTGGATGAAACTATCCACGTTTTGACTACCATTGTCATCTGGTGTCAACGTGCAAGGCTTGTTCAGGTCAGGAGAAAACTTCAAGCCGGATAACTCCTTTAAGTTGGCAGCATTTAAATCAGGTAATTTCTCTGCAGAATAATCGGGGTTTGGAACAACGTTCCCTTTGGCTGCAGAACTATGAGCTGCGCTCAAATTGGGATCATCTAGTTTTGATTGCTCCTCCACATCTAAAACATTATCCAAGGCATAAGAAACAGACTATTAGCTTTTGACAAAAAAGAACCAAATTTCCAGTTTAGTTTTCTAGAATATTGAACGATTGGTCATTTTGAAATAAGGATAAATGTGCACCTCTCCGTGCAGAACATTTCTCCATCTCAAGCTTCATTTGATTATAACGAACTCTGCATTTCATGGAACATATAGCAGCTTCTGCCTCAAGCCATAAATTCTTGTATAATAGAGACTGAGACTCTGACTCTGACCCTTCCTCATCATGGAAATTCTCAGCAAGTGTCCTTTTCAGAGCCTATAAATCAAAAGTATGCCAAAATTTAAATTGTTTTTCCTCCACTGTCTTTGCTACCTTTCTTTGGGGAGTAAAACACAGCATTACAAAGTAGCGAATGACAGAAAATGCCATAAAAAGCACCTCAATCATGTTATCTTCTTTCGTCATGTCTGCATCACCCTTGTCAGGAAAAGAATCAGAAAACTTCCCTAGTTTACCAGATACAAAATGGTGGGCTTTCATCTCTTGAACAGGCAGATTCTCATGATCCTTAGAGCCCTCTGGATCAACCTTGGTTAAGTGGGGTCTCTCGAACCTTGCATTCTGACAATTTACTCAGATTTACAATTATTTTAATGCAGGGCTAATAAAATAATTGGCATATAAAATAAGCAAAGAACCATGTGCTTCAACCAAAGCCTCGATGAACCAAAAGATCAGTGAAGAGAGATAAAAAATGCCTATCATTTTCCCTTCAAGAATTAAGGACTAAATACAGTCTCTACATCCTAGAAATTTCAGAACCAAATTAAGGAGTAAATTACATATTGGTTAGATTTCTAGTCTGAATCTTACAAAAGCATAAAAAATGCTACCTCTAATTCTTGAAAGCCAGATGGTGTGTTGGGTGTCATAACACATGCTAAATTTTGCACTCAAACAGGAAATAGCTTGAAGACTACTGCTGGCATTTTACCAAAAGTCAAGAATGTTACCCATCACATGTTCATAGTGCAGTTTAATCTTCCCTACTTTCAATTCGAACAAGCTTAGCATCACGTCAAAAGTTTCCTTTTCTTCACTAAATAATTATTTCCCCGATTAAACAGCAAAAAATGCGTTGAATCTCCTTTTCAAGCACACAAAAAGGCTAAGCTAGAGTTTAACTTTATCTCCTTCATAGGGCAGTTTGCCTACCATAGGCATTCTTTGAGATACAGTGCAATATGCCATAATGCTTAACACATGTAACAGGAAAGCACTTTGAAACAAAAGTAGTTATTGAAAGTTGCAAGTATAGAAGGTGGGCCAAGTCACCAGAATTTACCGTGACCTGTCATGCTTTTAAGTTAAAAATTAAAACTGTATGAGATGATTTTGAAGTTGGTATTCTGAAATGCTTGGCTCTCAGTGAAACCTATCAAAACTTGAAGAATGATTCATTTAATATGATATTCAGAAAAAGGTGGCTGAGTCAGTGAGCAAATTATTCTACAAGGGCAAATGAAGAGTTTCAACCTCTCTGTCAAATTCTCAAAACAAGTTATGCAAACAAAGCATATAATTTTTTATCTCTGAACTCCTCATATTTTTCTATTTTTACCTTTTTTTTTGTATGTGTTGGGGGGGGGGGGGGTGCTCAGATAGTGGAGAATTATCGTTGAATGGCAATCAAATCATACCTGCTCAACCTCAAGTGTTTCTCCGACATGCTTAGGAGGTTTTGTACGAGGGAGAACGCATTCTTGCACAGGAAACATTTGGCTCGCATTGTTTGAGGCACAAGTATTAAGATTGCTAATCACATTACCAAGGACACTGCGGTCATTTTCTTTCAATTCACACGTATCATTCAAACAATGAAAAAGAAGCAATTCTGACAAGTTGTGCATTGTATCAACCAGAATTTGGATGTTTATTTTTGGAGTTGAGGCTTTTGCAGCTGGTTCTTTAAGTGCAGTAGGGTCACCTACACTTGAAGAAGGCAAAGAAGGTGAAGGCTCTGCTGCATAAGATGCAAAGTATTTCAAATACTCATTACCATTAATTTCACCCTCTGCAGATACCCCAGATAAGGTATGCCGTTTCAGAGGCATCTTTTCTTCCATATTCTGTTGCTCGTTGGAAAATCTAGACTCAGAATCATATGTTGACTTGTTTGATGGAACATTATTTTCTGTCATTTCAGAACTGTCATCCAGATATTGAAGTCCATAATCATAGATTGGCTTGGACTCAAAACATCCAGTACTCGCTGCACCATCTAAATTATTTTTTTCAGATGAAAAGTTTGCCACTGAAAACTTCCTTGAAGCGCCTGCCAAACCTTTTTCCAGATAGTCAGTTTCACTGTCTATTTGATTGTTCTTTGAATTTTCATATGATATTTCTGTGATATTGCTTACATCAAGACGAAAGTTCTGAGGCCCTTCGAACTTAAGAGAAAACTTCTCCTCTTCTGACTTTGAATGTTCTGGATACAGAGCCTCAGAACCATCAAAAGAATGAAAATGGGTGGCTGGAGCTCCTTTCCAGCATGGTGAATCAACGGCAGGGTTACATTTATCAACACTGTCAAAAGATTTCAAATTGACATCCTCATCAGTTCTGAATACCAAGCATAAATTATTCAGACTTGCCTGAGGATTTTGAAATTCATTCCTTGCCTTGAATATATAATCAACAACACCTGTTGCAACATGACTGTCTGGAATAATTTCATTGTTTGCTGAGGTAGAGTCATCTCTATTTAGATGCATGCGAATAGGACCTGAATCAAAACAACCAGTGCTTCTAGGACTTGTCAGGGGATAAGTCTCCTTCATTCCAGTTATAGGTGCTGAAGATCCTGCATCCACCAGCGAAGGTTTGTCATGCTGTACCAAAAGTTGGTCAATTGATGCATTGTATGAAGACTGGTAGTTCCCTGAATCTGTGACTACTTTCAAGTGGTTGTCATAATGAGTGTCATGAGAAACCAAAGGGGATCCTTGAATAGATGTACTTGAAATATTAACTGGCAAGGAACTGGCAGTTTGCCACCAGCAAGATTTATCATCCAACTGATCCGCACTGACAGGCACACCCACACCATGCTTTTCCCAACCCATGGTATTGATGCAATGTAAAGCTTTACCACTATTGGCCTTAACATCTTGATATCCTGCATTCAGAACATATTATTTAAATCTGCACACTGAATTGATTTGATAGCTCAGGAATAGTTATTCATAATATTGATTCAATTCAATACACCAAGATGTAATTTATTTTATAGCATTTAATTTACCAGTGAAGGATCTATCATCTCAATGGGATTAAATCCTGAATTATTGTGAGCTAAGGAAATACAACACAATCAAATTCAAGCCAACATGACAGCATTTCATGATTTTATTATTCATGTAAGTATGTGAAAATAGAGTTGGTCAGGTCAAAAAAAAAAAATAGAGTTGGCATGACAATATTTTATTGTCATTAAGTGTTGTCTATGCCTCCTTTGACAAACATAAAGAAGGATTTTACTTAAGATCATTCCAAAAATTAATAGCTTACAAACTTGCAATGAACTTGTGTCTGATTTATGGTAGGGTACTTTTCTTAACTCTTGAGTTTAATTTGTTGACCTTGTTATTCAATGCATATCATTAAAATATATTTGTCATATTTTAAATTTTAAGCTAATTTTCTATTTGTTACTGAATTTTACAATCTAACATAATTTATTATTACAATTAGGAATATATTTTCTTATTTTTTAAAACATATTACTATTACTACAACTATGTATAAAAGACGGATATAGATCCACACTTGGCATCTTATACATTTCTTATCCTTTTCAAGATCACGTTAATTAATTTGTTTCCCTTGTATTTCTTTCACAACTTCAATCTATAATTAAAAAATGTTAAAAAATAAAAATTTTAGCAATCAGTCGAGGCTGTGTGTATGCGACACAAAACAGGGGAAGACTGAAAGGAATCTGGATAGAATGCAAAACAGGAAAACGTTACCTCATAACTAAGGTTTTTCATAGTTATAAATGCTATCCGGTAGAGTGTTATCACAGTGTAGTTTCATGTTAAGAGTCTAGCAACTTATTCGAGCTTGTCAATTTCACTATTCTGTGTATTCGGAACAGTGAGATAACATGATATTAATATGTATTGGGCACCAACAATAATCACTTTTAAGAGTATAACCATCAGTAGCTTGAACAAGAAAATCAGGCATGGAGGAAAGGGTAAACATACCTTGATTCACAAGGTTTTCTTCAGTAATCGGACCAGCTAAATTTGCTTCTTTTGAGCAGAAACTGCCCCCAACTTCCACCTGTGGACTACTATTACCTTGGTTGAACTCCGCAAACTGATTCCAAAAGCCAACCCTCTGGGCCGAATACCCTATTTCTGACTTCTTTTGAGTATCATCCAGGGAGGACCAATGATCAGGTGCTGCTGGATTGACAACATGAGTTGATGGTGAAATATATGAAGGATAGTATGGTTGGGCTTCAAGAAGACTTGATTGAATGTTGTTAGAAGATTGATCATAAGCAAGCGCGTCCTTAGAAGCCAAACCGAGAGTGTTAAAATGAGGCAATTGGCTGGTGGGTAGGTCTAACACTTGAGATACCGAGTATCCATATGCCTTCGAGGAAGGCGTTGAATCCAACTCTCTGACAGGACTCGAGAAAAAATCGTACCCGGAAGGGCGAGAGTGAACAGGAAAGTGATTCGAGGGGGTAGCAACTGCAGATTCTGCAAAATCTACATATGGGGCTGAAACATCATTGGGCGTGGTTTTGGTAACACTGAATGGTTGGGCAAAAGCTGACAAATTTGAAGAAGACGGATAATATGGCCAATCATCATAATACCCAACACCCTTCATCGCTAAGATTAACCGGAGATGAGCGATAAACCAAGCTGATCAAAACCCCAACAAGATAAATGTAAACCAACCGAAGAAGATCGGAGAAAACAAAGTAATTTTCCTACTATACCAAAATTAAAATTATGAAAATGATATAAAATATACAACTGTCGTAGAATTGAAATGAAACATATATCAAATGGTCTCGATTGTACAGAAAAATCGCCCGGAAACCTGGAAGTTATAAATTGATATCGTACCGGAAACCTGACGTTGAAGACCATACGCTACTGCGAAAAGCCGTAAAGAGCCGGAGCTTGTAAGTGACAGTCGTCTCTGGTTTCTCCTTCCAACACAAGGAAGCGATGGAAGACTTGAAAATTAATTAATATTTAGAAATTTACGTAACCCCTTTATTTTAAACTCTAAAACGAGTTTCACGCAATTTGATGGGATAGAGTGTATTTGGATTAATTTTTAAATAATAGTTTTTATTATTTATAACATAAATATATGAAGAGAGTTTTGTCTCTGTTTGTAAAAAAAAGCTTCTAAAACCACGAATTCGATTTTACCCAAACATTGACATAGGGTCTCTGAGGTCTGTTCGGTCTGAAAGGAGGGGATGACAGGAAAGAGTATGAGGTTACTTTGTTTAATTTGATTGTAAGGGAAGAAAGAGGAGCGATGTTTAATGATATTTTGTTTGGTTCAGGAGAAGATAGAAATAGAGATAATAACTCATTTATCATTATATATTATATTATGTGCATGTTTGGCTGAGCTTTTTGTACAGGAAATAAGCCCTTATTACGCAAGCCGAGAAAAAACTCCTCTCACATACTTACTTCGTATACCGTGAATCACGAATTATAAGCACTTATTGCCCAAAAATAAGCGATTCCAAACACGCACTATATCTTTTACTTATATAAATTAGTTTACATCTTAATTTAAATTGCATACTTTATGAAAATTCACTTTCATCTCAACTTATAGTTAATATAAATATAAAAACTGATATGATAATATTTTTAATCTCTTATTTATATGATAATATATTTTCAAAAATCAAATTAACAAATTTCATGTTTAAAGCACAAGGCTTAACTTTACTAATGTATTTATTATTTTTTGGGTGGATTTAGTAAAATTGTTCAGCATTTTTTTTTTTAGCTAATGTTTAGTTTTTTGGTTTAAACTACGGTTGTAAGGATTTTGCTCATTCTATAGTAGTATAATATTTAACTTAAAAAAGCTAAACTAATAGGTTGATTTATTATTTAAGCTATGTTTGGAATAGCTTATTTTTTAGAAATAAGCATTTATTATGTAAGTCGAGACAATACCCCTCTCACATACTTACCTCGTATATCGTAAATCACGAATTTTAAGTACTTATAAGTTAAAAATAAACTATCTCAAACAAACACTTAAACAAACTTGGTTCCATATGATTGCTGCGGATGGTTGGCCAAAAAATATAATTGCAGCCGGTGGTGGGAGGAAAAAAAAATTCCAGCCGATGGATCACCGTCAACTAACTTAGTTAACCATTTATAAAAATTTGAACAAGGTATAGGTAATATAGAACTGTTAGCAAGAGTGATTAGAAAAAATATTATGGAGAAAGATAATGAATCATATATTATTAATAGAGGAGCAACATGTTCATACAAGAACGCCCATTTGGGTCATCAGACATGCTCACATAAGTGGAATGAGTTTCGGTGCAAGATATGTGCTGAAATCTAGACCTTCTGATGAAATTTGAATGGTCTAGATTTATTTATTTTTTATTTTTTTTGAAAAAAAATAATTTTAATAAATAAAAAGTCTAAATAAAAATAATTTCTCAACTAATATTTTTTTAAAAAAATAATTTTTTTATTTAAAAACCACCCATTTAAAAAAAAAAAAAATCAAATCTTGACGAGTTCTCCTTGTCTATCCTTATCTTTTGGATAGGCAGCTGCTTCCCATATAAGTAGGATACGCTATGCAAGTTCCGCTCTTACCTACAGAATAACGCATGAAGTTTTATGCTCTCTCCATTGTTGTTTTAATCAAATCCCGAATCGATCTATTTGCCCACTCAAAATAATGAGATAGATTGGAATTTCATGCTCTGCCTATATTCCTATCCACTGAGAAAGTAATGCATAAAAATACAATATCAGCAAATAATAATTGGTCATCCAGGACTACGAAAATGGGTGGTATCTTCGCCCTCTGTTCAGGGCACTTCTGAAGTTATAACCCATTGGTGCCCACATATTGGAGTGATGCTCTTGGCAACAATTCTGAAAATTCCTACTCACAGATGGCCTCAGCAGAGTATAAAAATGACTATCAGCTTTATTAACCAAAAACTATCTATATCCCATCTCAGACATGTAAAAGCAGTAACTCAAAGCCCAACCTTCTTGCAATCTTTACAATTGTGATTTGTGTTGTATAAGTGCAGGCCACAAGGGATGCACCAAAAAGAACCAACATTCCAAGAAATACAAGTGATGGGAGCATGTAATCAAAACCAAGGGTGATGACCCATCTCCAAGTGAAAAATTCCAACACAGGATGATCAAAACCAAGGGCCTCACCTTGTTCAATAACGGTTCCTGTCACAGAAGCCTCGTATCAAGTCGCTTTGGTCATAGTAAAGCACATCGGCGGACGCAAAAGTCACAACAACATTTCTTTCAACAAGTTCATTCAAAATATCCTTTTTTTAATATTGCAAATTCTTTTAGAAAGAAGTTGAATGTCTATCTTCTAATTAACGAGGAAAAGGAGCATAAAGTGTCTGCAAATTTATTAGTTTTTCTAATCATAATGAGAAATAGTGTTGATTGAATTCAGCTAGCTTAAGGTAGAAAAAGGAAGAGAAACTTAATTTGCATACTCAGAGCCATCAAATCTTGCAATGGCAAACATTTCCCCAATTGCCAAATGCAAATTAGATAGATTCGTCAATACCCTCTTTATCTACACCTTCCTCATCCCAGAAACACCGCCTTTACTCCCTGAGCAGTCGCTGGCAAGGAGATTAGAGAAACCCATAAAATTTTCATGTTGTCATGAGATAAAGTTGTATTTGGCGTGAAGAACGAACCAAAGCTATGAGGACATGCACAGTAAATTTGTCGAACACCTCTTGTGCAAGAGTTGCCTGAGATGTGAATATGCTTCTCTTTCTCTTTCTCTCCCAGTCATTCTCTCTCCTCTCTCCAAACTCGATGAAAAAGAGGAGGATGCAGTTGAAGAAAGTTTTATCACTTGAAATCGAAGCCATGACGGTGAAGAAAACAGATGATGAAGGCAAACGATGAAAAAAATGACGAGCAGGGATACACGCAGGTGGCAACAATGGAAGAAAAGAGACGATGAAGCAAATATCAAGTGACCAACAACAAGGATGACGGACAACGATAACGGGGACCAAATGCAAGCTCGGATCGATGAAAGCAAGGAGTTGCCGGCAAGGCGAGAGGGCTGTGAGTGAAGAGGTGCAGTTTCTTCTAATTTTTCACATGGGTATAGATGGAATTTCATCAAGTACAAGAAGACAAATTGATCACAAATTTTGACTCCCTCCAAAAAAAAAAACCTCAATTTGAAGGGATCAAAATAAGGGGATGGGAGGGGAGAGAGGGGCAGCTTTTTACTCTCCTCTCTTCCAAAATTTCAAACCAAATGTAGGGAGGAATTCATTTTTTCTCCCAGATCATCTCCTCCCCTCCAACCAAATAGGCCCTAAAAGAGGAATGAGCAATATTTTTACCCAAGGTCATCTTTTAAAAGAGAGTTGTCATTTCTATATCAGAAATTGTTATTTTAAATTTGAATCTGGATTAATTCTAAGAATCGATATAGGTTTATTAGGTTTGAATTTAAAAATAACAAATGATAAAGAAATGACAATTCTCTATTTAAAAATGACCACTTATAAAAATATCGTGTCTTCTTCTTTCTTTTTTAAAACCCACCGAGAAACATTTTTATCATGTTTCTTAAATTTCAAAAAAGATAATTGAGATACTCATACTTTAATCATATTATGAATATTTGAATAACGTCCTTGTCGTATACCATTTTTAATGTATTTATGTGGGATTTTCCCTTTAAAAAAAACTAACTAAATCTTTTTCAATAAGAGTATTTTTAATAAGAAAAAAGTAATTAACTAAATACAAAATTGCAGTAAAAGTAGGCTATGTTCATCAAGGCCTAAGACCTAGCTTAGCTAGCTTGATAAATAAATAAGGCTCAAGCCTCTTTAGACAAATATCGTATGCCTATATTTACAAGAGCTAGTCAGCAATGCTACAAAACATGACCTATTTAGTTTTTCTTTATTTACATTATTATATATAATTTAATTTAAATTAATTTTATATGTTATCTATAAAATTAATAATTTAGCTTTAACCTTAAATTTCATATTGCGTTTTCACATAGCCTCAATCCCTTTATTCATTAGTTATTTACCCCTATCTCTTTTTCTTTAATTGTTGAAGATGATAACAGTAGCTCACTCTCCTCTCTTAATTTGCGTCATTCGAAACATAACAACTGTTGTCAAGTTTACTTTAACGATGCCCAAGTGAACTATTATAGTAGCAGTAGGAGGGGTCTATCCTAGTTATGGCAGAAAAAAGCAAAAAACGGAGAACTTAGATTTATATTTCTTTAGTCACCATATAATTGGTGATTCTTATTCTCACTTGCTTGAATAACTATTATTAATAGGCATTCTTTTCTTTTAGTTGTTAAACTCATGCATCATATGTGAGGGTGGATTCTAGGATTATAGGCAATAAAGTGAGCTTTTAAATACAGTTAAATAGTTATATATAAACTTGGAGATATAGACTTTTAAACCTATTAATTAAAGGTCTACATTTAAACAAGTATTAATATAATAAAAAGCCTGTATATTGGGTTTGGGGGCCAAAGGCCCTAACTGCCTTAGTTTACCCAAAAAAAATAAAAATCTTGTATATTGGCTCAGTTTTAAATTTAGTGATGACTTCCCATTTTAAATAGATCTGAGATATAGTTTGATATATTTGAGAAGTCATCAAAAGGATTTTCTTAAGAATTTATGATATATTAATTTGGGTGCATCATTTGTGGGATTTCAACTTAGAATATAAGCTTTTAATTTTAGGAAAGGAAAAAAAATAAAAATAGGATATTTTCTTAAAAAAAGAAGAAAAGGAAAGGATTCATTATTATCATATTAATATAATGTGTCTTTTTCTGTTGATAAGGGGCGCCATTTTGCAATTGGAAAAAAAGGGTAGACCTAAGCCCTAAGGGAGAAAAAAGCACTACTTGGCAGATGAAAAGAAAATAAAAGAGGGAGGTGGCGGTTATTATATATATCATTATCACCACCGTCTTCTTCTTGGAGGAAAACCGTGCAAGGGGGGAGAGAGAGAAAGGCATTCGGACTCCATTCTTCTTCTTTACGGGAGGATAAGAGGAATGTGAAAAAGATAACAGACCAGAGTAGCTACAAAACCAAAGGGGAGAGAGACAAAGGTGAGAGGACTACATTGCGTGTTTCTATCCTATTCATCTTTCTTTTTCTCATGGATTATAAATCTATTTTTTATGTTGCTAGGAAGAGATTGATTAAATCCATGTATGGCTAATTTTGTTCTTGCAATCTAGAGGAACTATGAACTTGTAGGTGGATTATACTTTGGTTTCACTTATTAGTTATACTTTAATGTTAATTTTGGTTACTTAATCTTACCTTTTTCTTACCTACTCAGTGCTTGAGCACCATGAAGTATGGTTTTGGAGAATTTAGATTAGTTTTGGAAGAGGGATCTTACTTGGATAATAGAATTAAGTACTGTGGGAGGAGAATTTATTTTAATTTTTCAATAGGATAAGAATATACCTATTGAACCCATATAATCATATTAGAGTGAACTTGAATTATTATTGCTTTTTAGGTAACTATGTTAGGAATAACAATTTTAATTTGAGGGGGATAAGTGATTAGGAGATATTTACATCTATTAATACTCTACATTAACAAAATGGACATTGAAATTAATTAATTATGTGAAAAAAAGTTTGTGAAGCTAATAAAGGATTAAGGACTCTGGGTTGCTCGTTAGATAACTGTGGCAGTTAGTTCATTTAGTAGTTTTAACTTCTTTTCACTTATTTAAAGTCAATTCGGGTTGCTCAACTTAAACAAAAGTGTAAAATCATTATTCAACTGAATTGTTAGTACCAAATCCTCGTGAGAATGATACTTTACTTATTTTTTTATTACTTGATATGGCTTGTATACTTGGAGAGTCTTAGACTATAATTTTTTTTCTTATCATTTAGGCTTCAGATCTCTTTAATAAATTCATGTCTATTTAGCCAAAACCTAACTTAACATATTTTCACCCTTATAAATAACTATGGTTTTGGAACTTGGACAGGCCGGTTCGAACCAAAAACCAACGAATTGGCCTGAAAACCGATCTAGTTTAACTGCTAAACCAAGTTTAGAGGTAACTGGGCCAACTTGGCATGACTCGACCGGGTTGAGCAAGTCACCGAGTCACCTCTTTAATTTTTTTTTTCAACCTCCACTAGACAAAATGACGTTGTTTCATTGGTTACCTTTTTGTTTATTATTTAAAAGTTGATTGAAGAGTGAAGACTGAAATTCAGGAGTGATAAGTGATATTGAACTCAATATTCAATACTTCAAAAAAGTCATAATTGAAGAAAATCTCCGCCAAACCCTCTCCCTCCGACTTCATCCAAAATGTCTTACTTAGTTGCTCTATCCATGGCACCAAGTTTCAGGAGCTCTAGTGAGCAATAGTCGTCCTCGTTTCACCGTGAAAGGTTGTTGTTTTGTTTCATTCTTTAGTTCCGATATGGGTCGTTGGTTACAGAGCTTTTCGAGTTCATTTTTGGGTTCTTGACTTCCATTTTTGGTTTCATCGTGAAAGGTTGTAGAGCTCGATCATTGTAACTTGGTTAGTTTCTGGATATTTTTGCTTCGTTCTTTCGTTTAGCTTTTTTCATTTTGCCTTGACTCCGTTGAGACTTAAGAGCTCTATTTTTTCCCTTCTCGGACTACATGGCGCCAAGCTTTAATCTTCTCCCTGTTGCCTTGAAAGGTGGAAGCTTTAGGTTTGTTGCTCTGGTCCAAAGGCATTTTTTGAAAGCTAGAAGCTTTAGGTTCGTTGTTATTGTTTAGAGGCATTTATTGAAAGTTGGAAGCTTTGGGTTGCTCTGTGTTGTCATGCTGAAGCTCAGTTTGTGACTTTGTGTAGCTTTGGTTTTTTAGTTTTGATTTTTTTTCAGTTTGCTTTTAATTATTTGGTTGTGAACTTGTGTTCATTGAACTTTTGATTTGCTGGTGCTTTGTTTTTTACTTTTGGATGTCATTGTTCTGTTCTTTCATTGTAGTTAGATGTTATTAACCGAGTTTTGGCTTGCTTTTCGGTGCTGGCTTTGGTTTTTGTGGTTTTGGATGTTATTATACTGAACTGTGTGTGATTGAAAGGGTGATCTTGGTTTGCTTTTTTTTTTTTTGGTTAATGGAGGGAAATATTAATAATGAAGGTGCTCAGAATACTACCACCCCCAATCTCAAGTCTAGCAATCCTTTCAACAATAGTTTAAAGCCACCACAATCGAGTGTAAAAAAAGCAGACCGTGCTTGGTAATATGTTTCTATTAAGAAAGAGAGGAAACTAAATGTGTTTACATGCCTTTTATGTGATTCAAGTTATAGGGGAGGTGGGATATATAGTTTGAAACAACATTTAGCTGATGTGAGTAGTCAAGTGAGTTCTTATAAAAAAGTTTCTCAAGATGTATGTGCTAGAATGAAAGAATCTTTAGTAGAAGGTTCAAAAAAAACCTGTTCATAATGATAATGTAGATAAAGGCAATGCAAGTACATGATGACCCCCTGATGTATCAATACCTAGAGAGTTGAATGATGTTAATGATGATTACAATGATGATGTGTGCGTTTGGAATGGCTTATTTTTGTCCAAAACGTGCTTATAATTCGTGATTCACGGTATACGAGGCAAGTATGTGAGAGGAGTTTTTTCTTGATTTGCGTAATAAGTGCGTTTTTCCTATACAAAACGCTGAAACAAACACAGCCGATGATTATTAGTTTAGTGATTAAAGGTGTTATCATGTAAGTAGGAATATTTTGTCATCATATACTTATTTTTGATATTTTGCTATGATGAATATTTTGTGATTACTGATTACACATTTAGGTGTCATTGGGTGGTATATGATACTGAGATATCAATTTGTAAAGAATATTGTAAAGAATATATGACAAGTATTGGAGTATATGATTATTTTGTTAATAATTCAATGTATTGAAATGATATATATATTTAAAATTTTGGATGATATGACGAGAAATTAAATTATTTTTCAATTTTTTATACTGCACCAGTCTGGGCCTTGGGTTGACTCAAATCTAACCCACTGACCTTTGACCTAATACTCTGACCGATTCAGTAACCGATTCGGGTTTCATAACATTGCAAATAACCAACATCCCACATGGAACACACAATTTAGCTTCGACATAATTTTTCTTGTATATTGAAGTTGTGTCTAGATAATTGATTGTAAATTTTTTAAAAATAAATACAAGTTTGTGTGTATAACAAGTCTTTACTCCTTGCACATTGCGTGAGATGAATATAATTAAATGATAATAAAATTGGAATAATATTTTGTAACTCTCCCCTACTCAAGAAAAATCACATAAATAAAGTAATGTAGTAAAAGATAAAAATAAATTACATATTCTAAAATTAAGAAATATACTGCTGAAAGGAAATATGATTACTCAGTCAATGAATTATGAAAAACAAATACATTATGTACCTTCACATCAAAAAAACATACTTACAATTCAAATAATGTGAGATTTCATCAAAGCCAGTGTCTCTTCAGAACAATCACTATTATGGCCCAAATTCTAATATGAATAGAATCACAAAGAGTTGGGTTTATTGAAAAAGAAGAAGAAAAGAAATCACCTGGATGAGTATTAATTACATGAATAAATATTTATTAGGACATAATGTCAGGATATTGAATCCCTTTATGAGCGGATTGAGAGATAAAAGTAAATAGGAGATTGAAGAAGCAGTCAAACTTCTTGGAATTGAGGGAAAGTGTAAATATCAGGTAATAATTTATAATAATGTCTAGATTTATTATAAGATGGAAAACCCGACCCGTGTTTAAATTAAACGGGTTTTAAAGCGGGTATTACAAGTTTTCATATATAAAATTAATAATTAATGATTGATTGATGTGTGTTGTATAATAAAAATGAGCTGCTGACATGTGTCCTAGTTATGATATGAAAATATTTCTGCAAAGCATTCATTAAACTCAAAGATTCAAGTAAAAAGAAAATTGACCCCAAAGATTCAGGTAAAAAATGGGGCTAAAAATATAATTTAATTTCACAACACTTTCACGTTTATAAGAAAAAATACAAGTACTCACGCCGATCTTTAATATAAGAGCTAGTTAGGAATTTAATTTGGTCCTAAATATATGACCATGATCCATTTTGTCTCCCAAATTTTTAATTTTTTTTCTAAAACATCAGTAATGATGCCCACATTGAGGAGTTTGTATTTAAAATATACATGTTAAAAGATTATATTTTAAGAAAAAATAAATATATTTATTATAAATAACTAATATAAGTAGCTTTTTTTGGTTACCTTAGTGAATTAGCTCTTATATCAAAGACAAATAGTAATATATTATACGGATATAAATATATTTGGATGTAACTCGAACTCTATCGCTTTAAAATAAACTCTCACTCAAGCAAACTGGTTGACGTTAGATTAGATGTTAGGAGCCATCAAGGAGCATGCTTTCCACGAAGGCAATATTTTTATGGATTAGTTTATTTATGAATAAAAAAGAAATGGATTATTTTATTTATAAAATGTTAATTTACACTATTTTTGAGGAGGGCCTGGATGACGGGTGCAACTTGAGGGAGAAAAATATAGAATAAAATCACAAAACTAACTAAAGACAGAAGGAAGCTAACAACTAGAGTAGTATGTGGATAAAATCACAAAACTAACTAAAGATAGTAGGAAGCTAGAGTAATATAAGGCTCACTTTATAATTCAATTTAAACTTTAAAGTGGGTCCTTTTTTTTTTGTCAGAAATGCACTGCATTATAAAGATAAACTATTACACCACAAAAGTTCAAGCAAACTAAACAACAAAATGAAAAGAGCTAGAAAACAGTAAACATCCAACACCGGTGATGATCTGAAATGCCTCCACAACAACATCTGAGCTCTAGCACTAGTGAGAAGGGGAGATGGCAAAGAAGGCAACACAAATATGAATATGTGATTTAGAACAATCCCAAACCAATAGAGGCCAAGAAAATTAACACCGTCAAAAATCCATCTAGAGGAGTCACAAACAAACAAAAGATAAACATGGGACTGAGGGGTATAAAACCCAACCATAAATGCCACAAATCTATTGAACAACTTCTTAGCTTTACCAAAGAAGCCAAGTTACTCCACTGAGCAACATTTTTCATATAGAATATGTGCTCATAGAAGAAGCTCCACCTACTACAGCTTAGCTGAGCATAACCAAAATATACAATTAGAAACATTTTACCCTCTAGATTTCCAGTCAACCAGAGACTTGGCTTCTCAACAACTATAGGTACATTCCCTACCCTTATTCCAAAAACATAATCCCCAACATCTTTCTTTACATAATTCTTAAGAACAAACAAACACCTAATCCAAATAGTGGTACTAATCTTAAATCATCCTTAATTCTCAATATAGCCATTCTGATTGCTACAAAGAAATTTGACTTGCCACTTAACTTTCAAAACTCCATTACTCTATCAAAGGTTGATATGAACTGAACAAATGAAGTATTATTAAAGATCAAATCAGTAGCATCTCCCTCAATGACATCTCTGCTTTGAAAGAACAACAAACTTAAGCTTCCAACAACCTTTGAAAGGAGAATGGCAAGAATTATCACCATTGAAACCAATAGTCCATACCAGATATAACCATATATACCAGAAATCGAGATAAAACTTGCGCATAATCTCCTAATATTCCAAGTCCAACAAAGACATTCGCTAGTTCATTCAACACAATGCATTCTCCAGAAAAAGCAACCAAGTTCAGTGATATGAAAACTACAAATATGCTATTAGATGAAAGAGTACTAGACATTTTTACCTCACAAGACCAAGGCAGAGGGCTCTGCTGAAGGTAATTTGTCCAATGGCACTCTAGAAATGGTTTTGGCCTGAGATTCTTCTGCGCTTCACTCACAAGGCTTAGAAGGTGAGATGTTCGGCTTGCTTCAAAACTAGCCTCCTTGCTTACATCCGATTCAGTCCCTAAACCTCTATTTTGAGGAATCAGCAAATTTTCTTGTAAAATATATATCTCCCCTTCCCCCAACCTCCTATATCCATAATCAATCTCAGACTTTACTATCCCTTATTCCGATTTTGTTGATCCCAATCTTGCCGAGGCTCTTGGCTATACGATCCATAGATCGGCCTCCTTCAAAGCCTTAGCTATGATAGTTTCAGATCTTGTCTTTGATGCCTCTACCTCATGCACACACCCACATACACATACTAGACTCCCTCTTCCTCGGTGACCATCGGGGAGAGGACGCTGATAGAAAAAGCTCACGAGGGGCAGTTTGTTCTCTCATTGGAGGAGAGGTTTTTTTTAACTATAACTTCAAAGTGGGTCTTAAGGACCTCAGGAGCACAAAAGAGAAAATGGCAAAGCTCTTACTAGTATCCAAACAAACACAAATTGAATGATTTATTAGTGTAGAACTCATTTTCTGGTCATATATGCGTGTGTTCATATTCTGTTGAATAATATTTTATAACTGAATTAACATCATTTGAGATTGACATCTTTGTTTGTCTTTCTTATGCATTGTATAATGAGTACTCCCAGAGTAAAACTAAAAAAGACTTCTTCTTAAAGAATTCTATTCTCTAAATACACACTCAATGCAGAAGAGTCTTTCCTCCCTTATTCTCTGTTACTTAACAGTACTCACTTTAAGTTCAATAGACTTGGGTTAACGAAACTCATTAGTTAACAATCACAAAGCCTTATCCCACTAGGTGGGTCGATTACATGGTCAAAAGGAGCCATTGAGTTCGATCAAAAAATCAAATCTTGAGATAGATTGTTAACTAAGGGATCTTGTTCAATAACTTTATTGAGCGTTCTCTTCTATCTTCTTCTACCCCTCTTGAGTGGACTTCAAACAACTTGATCTACCCTCTTCACTGGCACATCCAATGGTCTTCTCTGTATGTATTTGAATGAACCACTTTAGATGAATTTCTATGATTTTTTCTTCAGTAGGTGTGTCACACCCTTATTTTAATTTCACTTTTACCAGAGTATTCACAGAAAATTATATGCGGTTTGATGAGCAACACAAAAGTAGCATAAATATACTGGTAATATATGCATGATTATAGAAATTTCCTTCAGGGATTCATACTTGATAATTACAATTACTGTAGCCTCATAAGGCTACTTGGGTGTCTAAACCCGTCCCAGTGAAATGAAGACATCTTCCCGTCTTCGTTCCACCACTGCAATCCCTTGTATGATCTCTTCTTTGTTCTTAGCATATCTTCTATCTTCTCCTGTCTAAATTGTTGGTGGGGAGGGTGAGATTCGAGAGAATCTCAATAGAAAAACAGTACCAATATGCATGCAAGATAAGTGCTTAATGCATGACATGCTTGCATTACATAAACTCATGCTCACACAATGACATATTTGAGTGCTCGATGTTTCAACCAACATACTTATGGCCATAGCATAAATAGAAATAGAGTTTCAATCATTCATATATATTTCACATAATCAAGCAAAGGAATAACATGCATCAATACATCAGCACAAATATCAAATATATGCAGAAGAGGTAAGTTCTCTACCTTAATCGCCCTTGTTTGATCCTTAAAGAGGCTCCTTGATTTGCATGCCAACAACTCGGGCTCTCAACTCAGTCCAACAATTCCAAATGTACCATTTAGACACTTTCATAGTGCTTCTGGTGGTTATATGAGTCTATCTTAAAAAATTACTAAAATGCCCCTGGGGACCTGGCCTGGCCCTGCCGTACCTAATTCGATTGTACTTTTACCGAAATTCTAACCTGGGTTATCCTGACATATTTTTGCCTAAGGAATTCATTTCCAAACTTAGAATTAATAAAATTCACTGCTGAAAGATGAAATTGCCCTTGGCAGCCCACTTTAAGGGTTTCCGGGGCGTTTTTGTAATTATGCTTTTTCGGGCTTTTCCGAAAAAGTAATTAACTCTAACCCCACCTAATTTTTCCTTCTGAACTTAATGGAACCATCAAATCATTGAAAATCCCACTCTAAACCCCATTTCTAGAGCTAGCCAAAATTATGGTATCCTCTGAGAAAAATCGAGGTTTTGCGATTTCGGTTCCGTAAACGTGTTTCTTTCTACTCCTAACCACTTCATTAACTATTCCATTAGATGACAACTACCATTTAGTACCAATTTGGGCAGCATAACCCCTAGACCATATCATTTCCAAAAATTCAAACAAAAAATAATCCGACGAAATTTCACTAATTAAATTGTCCACAGCAGCCAGAATAGTCAATATACGAAGGTTTGGAAGTTACCTCAAGCTCCTACTAGCTTTTCCTCAATGTGGCTCAAACCCTAAGTGCTCAAAAACATATTTTGAGCTTCAAAACCTTAAAGAACAAAGAGGAGTATCTTAGAGTCAGAATTATACGCGTTAGGAGCTAAATCATTAGAGAAATCGACTTATCGTATAAGATATCTTCCCCTTTCTCTCTCTCTAAAAGCTCTCAAATTCTTCTCTCTCTTGTTGCAGCAAAAATGATGTAAATGGGAGGAGGAAGATGATGAAATATGATTTTATAAGATATTATAATTATCCAATAATTATTTTCCCATTTTTGGATTTTTATAAAATTTTGGCAGATTTTATGACCTAACTTTGAAAAATCATAACTAAATTTGTAGACATCGTATTGGAGTAATTCCAAAGGCTATAGAACCCTTATTGAGTTTAGTTTCAAGGAAAAATATAGTATTTAGCCAATTATAAGCATAAAATTCTCAGAATTAATTTCTTTGAATGCTGTTCTAGAAAATCACAGTTTTTTTGGGTTGACTTCAAAAATTCATAACTTGTTGTATATGGCTTTAATTGAGTCATATGATCTATCAAATTAAAGCTTAAGATGTTTACTTTCATCCTGTAAAACCTCATAATTTTTGCTCATCATTTATCCATACAAAATCACATGAAAAGCTCATTGTCTCATAGGCGATTTCACCGAAAATATTGTTTACCTTTAATTTCTAATATCCCATGACCAAAATTAACATTAGTATTGGCCAAATATTATTTTCTTATCTTACTCTACTTTAGACCTTAATATTGGGATTTCTAGAAAACCTAAGAGTTAATTCCATTTTTGTATACAAATTTCCGATATTCTTTAATTCACTATTTTATTCCCTTTAATACCTCACAAATATAAGAAATGTTAGGGAATAAGTTTAAGACACCTGCTAAACCGGGGCTTAGCAGTCCACTTAATTTAGGCTTATTCTAAAGCCTCTAATTTCAAAATTCAGGATATTACAATGTACCACTTCAACTGTTCCTCGTGTAAGTTTATTACAAATCTTATCTTTCCTTATATGATTACACATCCCTTTCAACATACTCATCCCAACTACCACCACTTTATGCTAATGGAGCCTCTTCATAACCCAATATTCACTACCTTATATGCTCATTGATTAGTTTAAAAACATGTAAGAATTGACCGACAATAGAGTACTCCATATAGAATGATGATCATCATAAAGGTTTGAAATTGGAAACCATATTGACTATTATTGCAGGCATACTTTCTGCAATCGCAAGCATTAATATTGAAGTCCCATATCGCATATATAAAAGCATGATCATCAAACTTGGGTCAAATAGGCCCTTCACAGTTCACACCACCAACTTCTTGGTTAACAAGTGCATTGGTCAACTCAATCCTCAGAAATTTTGTAGTGCTATTCATAAAATATACTCTATTAAAAAATAGTTGACAGGATTTACATTTTATAGTATGTACGCTTGCTTATTAATTATTAATGAGTAGTATATCTTTGAATAGAAAACCAATTGAGAACTAGAATATAATAGAGAATAAATTTGCTAGAAATACAATATATTTAATGGTGATAAATATATGGAGGTGAGGCTATCTTTTCATTGAAAAGGAGATAGCCTAATTAGTGGACTTTCTCTCTTGAAAATAACAGCCTAACTAACAGTAACATGATCATGTTCCATTTTTCCCTTAATGGACAAGTACATACTTCCTTTACACACACACACATTTTTGTTGAACAAAGGACCTCATAAGCTTGAGAATATTCCAACTATGTCATTCAACTCTGCTTTTTCATGTCCTTGATTTCCTTGATAATTTGCATTCTACAATTGATATTGTTTTATTTTTCCTTTTCCGGCCTGGTTGCAACTTCTTCCATGTAACTTTTTAGTTATCACTTTCATAGCAATCAAGGATTAAAATAAACATTATTTTGTACAAGATTAGAAGCAACGAGAAAATGATAGAGGTAATTATCATGGAGTTAAAAAGTGATCAGGAGCCAAAAATATTAATTAATAACCATAGTTTTTGTGCAAGAATATAAAAGAAACATGGACCACAAAAAGGAATGTCTTATCAGGAGCCAAAAATATATATTGGAGGGGGCAATGGCATGTGAACAAGAAATAGGGGTCCAGTGAAAACTGTAATAATATAATGGTGATAAATATGTACAGTGAATGGCATAGTTGTTTCAAGTTTCAACACACTTATCATTGATTCTTCATTATCATCATTATTTTTATTTTCTCACACAGAATCATTATTGGCCACAAATTATATTCATATATTCTTCATTCACTGAATTCAGATACGTTGTATTGTCAGGTTCAAAGGAAAATATGGTTGCGGCAATAGTGATTACCCCATGGTCTGTAAGAAGATCAATTCCTCTAGCGTGTGGCGGAGCATCACTAAGGTTTGGGACACTTTCTATAGTGGAATTGGTCATACCCTTCGCAGTGGGAATACAGCCAATGTCTGGTGGGATTTATGGACTAAATTGGAGGAACCACTTATTCACTTTGTTGATCATAATTTTCATCGATTGAACCCAACTGCCAAGGTCAGAGATTTTGTCTCATCGGATGGAGGGTGGGACGTCACACGATGGAGGGAATTCCTACCGGAGTGGGTGGTTAATCTTATAAGGCAACTTCCACCGCCATGTCAATTTGGAGAAGATCTCTTCTGTTGGAGAAGTGCCTCTGACGGCAATTTCAGTGTCCGTGCTGCATACTCTTTCCTTTCTACTCAGCGGGAGGGGAATGGCTCGACTCGGTGGAAAAAGGTGTGGAAACTACCTGTTCCAGAGAAAGTGAAGATGTTCTTATGGCAGACTATTCATGAGAGACTGCCTACTAACTCACTTCGGGCTATGAGAGGTCTTTCAGATAGTGAGGAGTGTCCTTTTCAGTGTCACCAGACTGAGAGCATTATACACATTCTTCGAGACTGTGAGGTTGCGAGAGCAGTATGGTCATATTTTATTTCACCTAACTCTCGTTTTAGTTTCTTTCATTCTGATTTGCAGGTATGGATTAACGCCAACTTCTCTCGCTCCCTAGGCAAGCCTTATTTTCATAGATGGCCGTGGGTTCGCATATTCAGCATCATATGTTGGCTACTGTGGAAGAACAGATGTAAAGGCGTCATGGAAGGAGTCAGAGCGCAGCCGAACGAACTTATTCATAGTGCCCTGTACCAGCTCATGGAATCCAGCGTGGCGGACAACCTGAAGCATCAGATCTTTTCCTACAGCGTGGGAGACGACCAGACCTGGATGTTACCACAGGAGGGATATGTTCGCCTAGATACTGACGGTTCAGTGGATAACCGTGATGCGGCTTGTGGCGGCCTTATCCGGGATCATAGAGGACATTGGGTTCTTGGCTTTCAGCGTCGTTTTGGCTTTCTCCCGCCAACTACTGCTGAGCTTATAGCCTTATACCAAGGCCTGCAATTATGCAGACAGTATGGGTTCCAGAAGGTAGTGGCTTACACAGATTCACTTGAGACATATCACTTGCTTATGCAGGACAGCGGGCTATACCATCCTCTTAGGTTAGAAATTAATGCCGTTAGGGATTTAATCTATTCCGATTGGGACATTGAGATCCGCTATGCACCAAGAGATACAATCCGGTGTGTTGATTTTTTGGCGAGGGATGCCCACCATTTAGTACAGTATTTAGTTGTTCTACCTGTTCCTCACCCTGGATGTATTCCCATCATGAGGGAGGACGCATTACATGCTTTTGATGTTTAGATTGTTTTGGTATTTGTACTCTCCAAGCTAGCTTGGCCATTTTATGAATTAAAAAAAAAAAGTATATATATGCTGATACCCCAAATGATCTTGGCTCATCAGAGCAGAAACCTAACCAAAATGGCAAAAGACCAAAACGACAAAAAGAAGTTTATATATGTGGTCCATGTCCCCATCTACGACATTATATAGAATGAAACCTTATTTATTTAATCAAGGGATAATGAAATGTTCAGTCTCTTACATTTTTTGCTAACTTATATATTTGGTTCCTGAAGCTTTAGTTTACTTTTATCAATAGAGACCTTTACGTACGTTAATGAAATTATAACTTGCAAAACAGAGCATCAAATTTATAAACCAAGAAGGGCGGAAAAACAGAGCATCAATTCTGTTGACAAATGAGAAGAAATCTCGACAAGTTGTGCTTCTGTCAACAAATTTTAAGAGTTCTAGCCTCAAGCTAGACTGATAAAAATAAAATTTGAGAGACCTAAGTTAATAACTGAACCAAATGTGAAGGACTAAAAATTTCCATAACCTCTTTATTAAAACTACTACTCTGTTTCTATCTCTCTCTCTGTTTTTTTTTTTTGATATATACTCTGTTTCTATCTTGATGACATTCAAGAGGACTTAGCTCTCTCTCTGTTTTTTTTTCCCAACAAAAGGACTTAGTTATCTGATCATAGCCCGTTTGATTCTTTTCCCCAATATCCAGTTAATTTCTGACAGTTGAGTGAGATTGCAGTTCAAAATTATTGAAACTCTCTCTAAAAATTCTGTTCTGTGAAGTACTCTAGTTGAACTTAACTTTCGTAGGTTTAATTCAAATGTCATTACAGGAATGTTAGAAAACCAAAGCTTCAGGGGATAAAATTTTCTGAGAAGTCAGCTTTAAATTCACATCAAATGCAAGAAGATTACAATATGCCTTGCAATTCATAAGTGAAACTGTTCCTACATTCAACACGTGCTTCTCACAAAAATCAAATGAAGCAATGATAAAATATTCCTAAAACGAGAACAAATTGAACCCCATTTGACAATTTTATGGAACAATTGGGAACCCAGTATGTAATTTCACTGCTTCCTAGAAGTAAACCAGAAAAGAATCAGGTTGAGACGAAGAGGTTCTAGAGGAAAGGCGAAGATTACTGAGACGAAGAAAGCGTAAGCGACGGCGAGGAAGGAGACGCTCCGTCACCCTCGTCAGAGCTGCCGCGTATGCTCCAAATATCTCCGTCATAACCGCCACCATGATCATCTTTCTGGCTTCGTGGCCCTCAAAGAAGAACCAAAGGCTATGTTGTGGGTCTGAAACTGATAGCTATGTAACGTGAAGAAAAAGTGAGACGAAAGCCAAACATATAAAGCACGACAAGAGAGAGAGGTGAGTAAAAAGGTTTTGAACTCTGGCACTTTCTGGCAAGAGCGGTGAATTGGGATTATTATTTTTATTATTTGCTTTTATTGTAAGTTCAACGCATCTACTGATAGTGATGACTAATCCTTTCATACGTAGGGTTTTTGAAGGAGCTTTAGTGTTAGCCATAAAACCTTCTCTACACACACTATTATGGATTGAATCCCTGATTAGATACTTAAAGAACTTAGCTAAATGTTAACTGTTAGGCCTCATAATTTATTTTTATTATTTATTATTATAGGAGTTAGATTTTTACTCCATCATTACTGCAATAACAACAAAATAAAAGGATCATAATGACCAAATCAAAGGGTGGGTAGTCACTGAATTCATGGTTTCACGTTATTTAATTATTATTGTATGGCCCGAGATCTGTTTCTCCGGCCAAAATATTCTTGGAGGTCTTGATTACGCGCAAGGGTGAACTTCACGGAAATTCAAAACTGAAAAATGGGAGCATTTCCGTGTTTTTGAATAATGGAGCAAAGAAAGAAGGAAGTTTTACCGATGCTGCTTGATCCAGTGATGTTCCCAACTAAACAATAAAGTGGACGAATTGAGTTCGAACCCACCCATATTCAAAAATATCTGGGAGAGGTGTCCTATTTGCAAAACTTCCATCCGAATTAATAGATTATTTATATACTTAATAATAAGATCTAAAAAAACGTCAAACACTAATGGCGCAAAGGGTTATAAAAAAGGAAGAAGGAGGCTTTAGAAGGGAAGCATGGTAGAAGCATGCTTTGGCTTCATGTGGCGAGACTTGAATTTGGGTCACTACTTTTTTGGGAAAATGCCAAGTCATGTGTGTTTATGAATTCTGATCACGACATATGATTGGCAGAACTGAACAACATGAATGGCCACCTTCATCAACTTTTCTAGGTGGGTAGGGACACAACACAAGACCTGATCATGTGTAGTTTCAAATCTCTTCCTGTGAAAATGATTCAAGAAATTGTCTGAGAATAAACAAGACTGTGTCTTGGAGTGAAGTTACTAGGGGCCTATAGAAATAAATAAAAGGGGTATAGATATTAGATTAGATTATCTCTTGAGGCGGTTGAACAGAATGTTACTTGGACATCTCGTTGCTTGTCTTGAACGAGAAAGATAGCTGTAAAAGCTTCACGTTTTGTGCACTAACTCAGTGTATAGAATGTGCCGACAGTTAAAAAGGAAAGCTAAATTCATTGTTCAAAGCCCCTTTTTTCCTTGGACTTTTCGTGGGGATAAACACTGTTCATAAATCATGTGCATTACGGTGTGTAAATCAAAATGATTATGTTAGCCAAAGAGTCAAGAGTTTGGTTAGGTTTGGTTTGGTTTTTGCACAAGATTTGGTGAAGAAGAGTACATGAAGTCTTTGGGGGGTTTTTATTTTATGCATAATTCTGATATGATAATATGATAAGATTGGAGCAAGTCATAAACCAGTTGCTTCAGGATGGGGTATAGTGAGAAAGGAGTGGCCAAATTTGGAATGTTAAAGATGTAAACAAAACCAACCCCTGGATATTAACTCAAAATGGATAATTCTCATATATTAACCAACTAGGCCACCAGTCCTTATTACAAAATGTGGTGGCGGTGAATGGTGATCACAAAATTAGCTTATACTTTGTGCTCTTTTTTGGATCAAGGATTTGATTAGCTATATGTTTGGTGAAACTATATTTCTAAGTTACCAAGAGAAAATAAATAAAACTTGTACGCCTATAATTGTTGACAATCAAACATCAGCTACATTGCTAAATAGTATAAGCATCACCAAAATGTTTTTTAAATTACTTTTAAATGATTAAATTTTAACTGTGATAATGGATGAGGGCTTTTTCTCACTGGCTGGTGTCCATAATAAGAACAAGGCAATCCGCCATCTCAACAAACTGTGCATCTACTTTGTCCGTTGAAGCTGGCTTCATTTTCTTGGGCTCCACTGCCTTGCAAACCCTTATCCATTAGTCACCCCTGTTTTTCGAATTTTTTCCCTTTTTGTTTTGTGAGAGAAAAATGTATAATAATTATGTAATAAAAGTTTATATCAATTTTAGAGGATAAAAACTGTAGAATAGGCATATGATACTAATAAAAAATTGAAAACTTTTTTTTGTATAAGAAAAGTTTAGGTGAGTTGGGTCCTGAGGGCTCACCAAGGCCAAAGCATACCTTCGGACTCAAAGAGCGCTTACGTAAGTGCTTACAGATCGCCTACCAATAAAATCCTTAAAAAATGAAAACTTGGTTCCTCCGTCGCTGTCCAACTATAGAAGATTTTCATTGAGGAACAATTATTATTCACTTATGGATCATGGATGGATGTGGATAGGGGTGAGCAAAAACCCAATGGTTCGATTCCATCTGATTCAACTTAAGTTGGTTCAATCCAGTCTAGTTCAGTCCAAACAAACAACATAATGAAATCGAACCAAACTAGACCAGACTAATTAGTTGGGCTAAACCATTTGGATTGGTTTGATCTGGTCCAGATCAATTTTTAAAAAAATATTTTTATAATTTAGATATTACTTTTTATTTTTTATTTAATGTTGTTGGAGTTTTTTTAGGGATTTATAATTACTTTTTATTTTTTTATGATGATTTTTATATGATTAGAGGTATTTTTATTATCTTAATTGTATTTATAATGTTTAAATCTTTTTTTCCAATATATTTTTTTATTGTTGTTGGATATTTTTATAGATTTATACTGTTTTGATTTTATGTGACGCGTTTCATATTATTATAGGCATTTTTATGGTCCTAATTGTGTTTACTAGGTTCAAATTTTGCCTTCCAAAGAAGAAAAAAAAAACGAAAAAAATTAAATTTAAATCCTGGACTGTCTAGACCAATCCAAGGAGCCCACCAACCCCGCTCTGATCTAACCTAACCTCGGGTTGGTGCTAGATTAGACTAGATCTTAGGCTGCCTTGTACAACCTAAGGTACCCTCCAAACAAGATATCGGGTTGATGTCAAATCTAGTCCAATTCAATCCATAATCATCTCTAGATGTGGATGTTGTGAGGCCTTACAAGATATGAGGCCTTTGTTCATGAAATGGATTTGCTTATAACGGGCAAAATTCTTTTCGTTCAAAGAAGCCCATCCAACAAAAAACATGTTTTGTTATTCTAGTTACAAAGGCCCTTCTGCAGCCACACCATATCCGAGTGGAATACGTTGAATGCTGATGGTGCTATGACGCTAAGCTTCCTCCAAGGCAGGGTGCGGTGGAGTCATAAGAAATCACAATGGATGTTGGATAGCTGGAGTTCCTCTAACCCTTGCAAAATGTAGCGCTTTGGAAGCAGAGGAATATGATTTGCTTGGGACTTCGGGCTACTCTAGAATCTCATGCAAAGAATTTGATTAACATGTTGTTAGGTGATACTAGGGGTAACAATTGTAGCTTGATGTTTAATCAAATCTAAAGTATGAAGTTTCATTGGGAAGTATTACTTCCTATCTTAAATATAATATCCAATTGATTTTTTTTAAGAGATTAATGAAGCTAAATAAATTACTTTAAAGTATTTATATTAAGTATTTTTTTTCCAAACTAGTTTGAGTAACTTATAAACTAATATATAATCTGATTATAAATAATATATATTGTGATTAAGTAATTCATTTAACTTTTTTAATCTTTCTCTAAAAGTTAATCGGATCTTATATATAAAACAGGAGGAGTAGGAGTATAATTGTATTATGTCCCAAGAGATCAGAACAAAGTTGCAGATGCTTTAGCAAAGATAGGGATGACTAACTCATCTTTATTGGATGTGGGTCAGTCTCACCTTCAAATTCTATTGGATCAAGTTTGTGTGGGATTTAATTCCCCTCTAGGTTGATTTATTTTAAATTTTAGGGTGTTTTGCCCTCATTTGTTTCAAAAAAAAAAAAAACACATGTTTGGTTCAATTGATTAATTGATAGGCCCTTGGTTAAGTAAATTTTAAGTGTTTGTTTTTTTAATGGGTAGTGACGTGGATGAATGCAAAGCTGAGTCAGAAAGCTCTGTGGGGTGACCTAATTTCATTGTATTCAACTTTTTGGATGTTTAGTTTTTTGTTTTCTTGAACTGAAAAAGTGATGACTGTCACTCAAACAAGAAAAGGTACAAACAAATATAAAAGGCAGAGCAATGCAACTGCCATGTTTCACCCTATGCCATCCCTGAGTTGTAAGCAAAAACAATAACTTCTCTATTTGGTTCCCTAAAAATGAATTTTAGTTTCTAAAGCCCAAAAAAAAAACATTTTTAATATCTTTAAAAGAAATCATTTTCAATTAAAACTTCAAATCTCCAATCACATGAGCTGTTTGAACTATCGTATCTTGAAGGATATACCTGTAATTCCTCCTCTCTTAGCTTTTCAGAACTTTTTAGTGAGCATATGTGTAAAAAAAAAGAACAAAAGTTAATAATATTATGTCCTAGAGACCACGAGAGCAGCTAAATAATTTCTACATACCTTATAGCTCAAAATGAAACTTTTAACTCTGCGGAAAGAATCCACCGGAATGAATATGTCAGCTAAATAAAACTTGAAAAACAAGAATTATCCTCCTCGTCTAAGTAATGAGGATGCCAAGAAAGGGCATTAATACACCTTTTTTTGTTAAACTTTTGCGTTTCATTATACTCAAAACACATAGAAAAAGATATATTTATTGATGAACTCATGAATATGTGACTCCATATCGATACATATATATACGTCCACCAATCCAGCTATAAAAATCCCTCATTGGTGGAACTTATTACTAATTACAATCAAGTTTGAAACCATTTTTTTAAAGAAAAATATCCTCTTAGAATTTACGAGATGCAACATGCATTAGGGTTTTCATCACTGAAAAGCTGAGGTGGTGGTGGGATTCTTTCAACCACATAGAGTGGCTGGGAATAATAGTACATCATCCTCTTCATCCCTTCATCTTCCATATTCATCACCTCTATTTGTTCTTCTCCTCCACCTTCTCCTCCTTCATTATTATTCTCACTTTTGTTTTCACCACTTCCATCACCTTCCTCCTTTTTCCCTTCCTCTGCTGGTTTCTCCTCCTCTTTTTTCTCTTCAGGTTTGGCTTCTGCTCCTTCTTTCTTCTCTGGTTCTGGTTCTGGTTCTGGTTGTGGCACTATTTTTGCCTGTTTTCTGGTGCTTCTGTACACATAATCCACTAGCTTGTTTGCATCCATCGTCCCTGTCACTGTCACCTTCCCTGTACTTAGCTCTGTCTCTGCCTTTTGCACTCCTGCATATATTTATGAGCACACTTAGGTATATTATATTATTACAGAGGGTTGAGATGTAAATTTATCCTGAAAGTTTTCACTAATGAGTAATGTTATCCTGAAATTTTTTTTAGATTCAATGTTGTCATTACCTCTAAAAAGTTAATGTTCAACATTAAATATCAATTTTTTAAAGATTAACGTTAGTTATTTGAGAGTTTAGGGTAATATTACTCATTTTAAAACTTTCAGAGCAATATTATTTTTCTTAAGTGAAAATTTTTAGAATAAATTTGCACATGAACCCTATCATAAACACAACCATAAATTTATTAAGCAGAATCATCATTCATGTACAAAGCATTATTGGTTATGTGACAACCAAAATAATACGTTTAGACTAACCAGAACTTTGTTTTGTTTCGCCAAAGTCAGTGAATCCTACTATATATTTTATTTATTGGGTCCTTTTAAAAAATTATTAACAAATGGATCCCACATGGAGGCTTTGTAAGAACTACCCCACATGATTCTTTATCAGCTTTGATGTGCAGCTGAGCAGGACATGGATGTGGATTCACCATCGGATATGTTTCTGATTGGGTGATCTGAGTGGGGAGTGATGCGAAAGAAAACAAAATGAAGATCCCTCAAAATTGAGGTTAGATGATTCATACTTTTATGGTAATCACCTACTTTATAACATTTACTTGTTAGGCCATAAAGTTGGCTAGTCACCATCACAAAATTGAAGTGAAGATTTAAACATACAAATCAAATTAAATCCTTAAGAAAGAAGGCTGTCCAACTCTTCCCTTTATATTTATCATCATTATCTGATCTCAAGCACAATCAAGAGTGGAGTTATGACATTAAAATGAAGGTTAAGAAGATAAAAAAGGTACCTCTCAGTTTGAGTATCTTTTTCTTCAGTTGCTCAGCACAGGCCTCACAATGCATGTTCACATTAAGTTCCACAGTTACTGGTCCACTAACCTGAAAACAGAAAACAACTAACTAATAATTAAGAACTGTCTAAATTTTAAACATCGTTAAATAGAGAAAAGAATTTAAATTCTGAAAGTTGGTCATACCTGAGAAGCTACAACCTCTGGTACAGGTTCTCCTTCTGCTTCAGGCAATGGAGATATGATTTTGGCTCTTCTCTTTATTCTCTTGGTAATTCTGTTGCAGATTGCTTGAGGCTCCACTATTCCCTTTATGGTCACTTCATTTTTAGCCATATCAATGACCACTCCCTCGACTCCTATTAAAAGGTAAACAAAAAATATTAATAAAAATAAGTTCAAAATCACATGCATACATGGCATCTGGAAGAAGAAAGGTAAAGAGAGAGGTGGGTAAAAGATGTGAACCTCTCATTTTCGTAATAGACTTTTGAATTTTCTTGGCACATCCCATACAATGCAGGTCCACAAAAAGCACACACGGCGATGGTGGTTTAGGCTCTTCCTTCTTCTCCTCTGCTTTCTCTTCTTTCTTCTCCTCTGCTTTCTCCTCTACTTTGGGTTGTTCCTACTCAGTTAAATGAAAAATTAGCATTATAAGAACTACTAATGCAAATGCACTTAACCAAGAAAAACCCAGAAACCAGAGAGAATGAGAATGATATTATCATAAAGAATGCTCACCTGTACTTTAACTTCCTCACCCATTGTTAGTAATTATATGAAATTATAATTCAGATTTGGTAAGGAAAGATCTAAAGAGACACAAGAGATGGAGAGGGATAGATAACAAGTATGGAGAAGAGAGTGATATAATGTAAGGAAGTAGAAGGAGTATATAATAGAAGGCTGGTGGATGATTAGAATGTAAGGCTATATAACTGAGTGATTCCTCAGCACATGCAATGCCACTAACTGTGCAAAGAACCTCTTATAGTTTATTGTTTCTTTGTTGGAGTTGTTTTCAATATCCAAGGCACAAGGTTGAGGGAAGAAGGAGGAGAGAGGAGGGGAAAACCAGAGGAGAAAGATTAGCAGTTTTATAGACAGAAAAAAGGGTTTGATCATGGTGAGTCAGAGAGAGAGAGAGAGAAGAGAGATTAAAAAAAAAAGAATCTTTGAAAATGATAATACTTCCATCACCTACCCACTGGTAGGTTTTTGATGACCAGGTGGTGAGGTGTCATTCTGTCAGATATGCCTGGCTGATTGTAACTGTGGGGCCTCACTACATTCTAGGACAACCTGGACACCTACCTAGCACTGTTTTGAGTCACGTTCTCATTTATTAGCCTTTAACTTTACTAAACAATCGGGGATTATAATAATAATAATACTAGAACTAGAACTAGAATGTTCGGGCAAATCAGAATGCAGCACCTAAGTTAATTAATGGTTAGCGTTAAGATTCTCTGCCCCGTCGTTGGGTGTATTATTATATAAAAGGTTCTGCAGAATTTGTTACTGTTTGAATTGGGAGTTGGATCAGGTTTTATTCTGCCGTTAATAGGGCTGGCATAAGCTTTGGGGATGAGGATCCACCAGAAATCCAAGGAAAGAATTAACTTTATTGTTATAATCAGATCAATCTAATATTCTTGACAGTCTTTCTCTGCTAACAACATAACTGCAATAATTATAAACTATTGCCAACTTCTTTTGTCCCAGAAAAAAAAAAAGGCTTTTTCAAGGCATTGTTTTAACTTGACTATCTCAATGCTATCGACTATATTTAAAAGATCCATACGTACAAAACATTCTACTTGTTTAATAGTTTATCTCCTGTTTAAGCTAATATAATTTTATGAAACAACAAATCTTCAATGAAATTACTAAATGAGCATAGATTTTTTTTTGTGTGCCCCTTTTGGACTCTAATCAGGTGAATTATACTCCCTAAACTAGTTTACTACTTCTTGGCCTTATACTTGGAAAGGCTCGGTATGCTGTTTCTTTTTATTTTTATGTTTTGCTTATAAATAAAGTTGCGCGCATTTCAAATATTGAGCTTACTCGTCTTAGGGCTATTTCACTTTAAATTTGGGACGCTATCTTATATACTATTTTCTCTTATTTTACCTCTCAAAATTTCTATTTGCCATGAAGATTTGTAAAACTGGTTCATGTACCAAAGGTAACATCGGTGAGATAACATGTAAAACATTCTAACAAGAGGACTTAATACCCTATACTTAGTACTATCCCCAGTCCTAATTATAAAATAAAATTGACTTTTTTTTTGAGAAATTAAGGAAACTAAATAAGTTCCTTAATCATATTATATGTTATGTATCCTTAGATTATATATTAATTTATTGGTCAAACTAATTAGTTTGAAGAAAAAAATAAAAATAAACATACTCTAAAGTAATTTAATTAGCTTCCTTAATTTATCTAAAAAAGTCAACTTTATCTTATAATTAGGACCGGAGGGAGTATAATATTTTAGTTTAATTTGTAATTTTCCATTATTAAAGATTTGTAAGGAGACGCCATTTGAAGTCTTTAACTGCCCCCATATATAAAGACCAAAGACAGGGTAGAAACCCTTGCAGCCAAAAGAATTTGTATGTGAAATTTCATAGAGATGACAAGAACAACATGAACTCTATTTTTTTCATAATAAAATTTCTCGGTTGCCATCAGTTGGGTGTCAGTCCCTCGCATGGAAGCTTTTTATTGTTAAAATCTATGTGCCATCTTATATTATTTCCTCTCATTATACTTTCACCGAAAATTTCCACTTGCCATTTAAGAGTTTATATACAGTTAAATCGATGTGTCCAACCAAATTAAAGATCACATGTATATTGTGATTTCTTAAGACGAGATTACAGATGAAAATATATGTTGGGCAGGTTAGAGCGCAAGCAACGCAATTCTCATTTTCATGAAGTCACTGTTAGAAAAAATGGTTTTAACGTCCTTTTTTTTTTTGCTTTTTAACGTCTGAAAACAGAGGAATGTTTATCTGAGGGTCATAAAAAAAAAGGTCAATAATGTCCGTAAAATAGGGGACGTGAAAAGCAGACTTTAGACGTCCCCAATTGGTACTGGAAACGTCTAAAGTCCACCTTAAACGTCCCCAGTTCCAACTGGGGACGTCTAAAGTCCCACTTTAGACGTCCCTAGTACCAACTGGGGACGTCTAAGCTGGTAGCTTCTGACACTTCACATGCACTGGTCATGTCGACCAGGGCATGTAAACCAGCTTTCTAACCATGTTTTTTATATTTTATTTTTTCTGTATGCAACAAATTTGAAGGTCTTTAGACGTCCCCATTTTGATTGGGGACGTCTAAAACATTTTCTGGCACGAAATTCAATTTTTTTAGACGCGCCAACCTTTCCAATTTTCATCTATTGTTACATATATGCTATCCACGCAATATTTTGGGCATCCCTTTTTCAAAAAGGGATGTCCTTTAGGGTAGTGGAAAGTATATTCTGTAATAGTGAGTATGATAGGGATGGGTTGAAACGTGGGATCCGAGAAGTCCCTTTCGTTTTTGCGTGTAAAAACTAAAGAAACTTTGGTCACCACATGGGATGTCACTCATCCTTCTATCACAAACCTTAATCTCTTCAGTTATATCTTTTCTTAACACACATCAGTTGAGACAAATTAGTGAAGTGTCTCATGATAGGTTTACCGCAACAAATGACCAATCCTACGATAATATTACAGAAAGCACCAAACTATGTTATCTTGCGACATCTGGTTTCTTACACTTCTCCTTCAAGTCCAATCATTGCATATCAAAGACATCTAAGAAAGCTTACCAAAAAAGAAGCTTTTTGACGGTAGAACTGCGATGAATAAGAGCTTCAACTTTACAAGGTGGAGGTAGCAACACGTGGAGATGAGTCATGAAAGCACGAAAAGAAGGCCCATTTGTGCACTGTGGTTAACTTTGTCGGTGACAGATCCCAACCACTAGATCCCAAAGATAAAGATATAGTACCAACCAACACATGCTTATGTTGTATCTGATGCAAAAGCTAAGGGGATTAAGTCTATGCCAAGAGTGTTTAGGTTGACCTTGGTTGGTTAATTGGTGGGCTTTCTACTGTTCAAAAAAATAAAGCAGATTTTGATTATGATCCTGTCGTGACAGTTGTCTAAGTTTTGAAAAAGGAGAGTGGCCTAGAGATTCTGATATGAAGGGTGTAGTTTGATTGAGAAACATCCTGATGGTTGCTTAGCTTTGATTAGTGAAACATAATCACATACTAAACCGCCCATTTATGAGTATGTACATTGAATAATGAAGTGCTTATGTTAAAGAAAACTCGATTTCAAAACATACGAATTAACAGATGAATTATTCATTTCCTTCTATTTATATATCACTTACATAAAAAAAAAGTAAATGTGACACGTATTTTTAAACTAATTGTGGTATTTAAGAAGTGCCATGTATACCATCGCTACTAAAAAAAGTTGTAATGTTTAAAAGCGCCATAGCGCGCACATACACATATATATACATATATTTGAAAAAAAACACTTCTTGTGCTTCCTTGAGGAAGGTCACAGGAAGCCTTGTGGCACTCTTCTAAGGAAACGTCACCAAAAGTATTATTTTTTTAAAAAATAATTTTTTTCCTTATTTTTTTTTTAGAACCCTATAATTATAATTGATAACATACTTTAAACACATTTTCATATTCACAACAAAATGAAAAAATCAAACCACAATTAAATAACTCCAAAATGATAGTAATTAACAAATAACTCATTAACACAATCACTACTAAGTAAAATACAAGTGTTAAATATATGATAAATTGTGATTTTATTTAATTCTTAGAGAGTAAGGAAAAACATATTAGAATATCATACGGTATAGAATTTTTCTTAAACGCTAAAAGAACATACAACGGTTGAATTTTATTTGGGCTTCTTAAATTTTATTAGGCTCAAATTGATATCCAAAAACTCTTCTCTCCTCTCTTAAAAATTAACTTCGCAACTGCCACTAAAGGAGGGGGAGAGTGACGCTGAGACGAGGTACCCAGGGACGCACTAACAGACGCGGCAGACGCTGGAATTGCTGTGACGAATTGCTTGGAGTTTGGAGGAGAGAATAATTTTATGGCAGTTTAAACTCTTTTAAGAGGTAATTTGAGAGGAGCATGGAGGAAATTAGAGTCTAGGAGCTTATACTTAAAGACCACAAGGGATTGTCTTTCTTTTTATCTTTTTGATTCAAGACTTGAGATTGTTTAATCTTTTTGATTCAAGACTTGAAATTGTTTAGTTTTAAATGATTTTAAATTGTAATAATTGAGAATAATCTAATTTTAGATAGTAGACTTATTATTGATTTAGATTGAATTGATATTTTAGACTTCATTTTTTATTAAATGATTGTTGGAATTTTTATTTGCAAACCATTTGATTGTCAATTAGATTATTAATTGAGTTTTCATTATTAATTCAATTGTCAATTTGGGTTTAATCTCGTGATTGTTTAATTAGGTGATTAATTGTCAAATTGTTTAATTAGGCAATTGTGAACATAATTTTCAAAACTATCTTAAACAATTGTGATTGGTTTTTAATGGATTTAATTAATCACCACTTTTTCCATTATGAGTTTTCTGGTGGATTACGTGTTATTGAGCTTGAGGGTTTCCCATGTTTCAATTAGGTGATTAAATTTATTAATTCTAATTTTTCATCAACCTCCCTTTGGTCTAATAAATTGAATGACTAAAAAAACAAAATCCATGTGAATCATAAGTTGTCCCCTTCATCATCATAACTGAGTTAAACCTTTGTTGTTTGTCTTGTTTCTTCATAATATTTTGCTTAGCATTTTAATTCCTCTTCCATAAAAAACCCCCCAAAAATTGCATTCAACTTCATATAGATTAGTTTCATTCTCATATAGGTTTTAGAATTAATTACATTAGTACATTTAGTTAGTTTAAATGCATTTAGGTAGTAGTGTTTTGCCTTATAGTTTAAGTCCATTCCACTGCATCTTTTGTCATTTGAAAATCAATCCTAAAAAAAACCCATAGCTTGCTTCTTGGAAAAATGACCTAGGTTGACCCCAAACTGCGTAATAATTTAGGACCTAGTTTAATTGATTGATTTAGCAACAAAAGCACATATCAACTACTAATAAAATTATATATTTATAAGCTTAAAAATTTAAAAAAACTTACAATATATAGGAATTTTGAATAGAGTTGGGGCTTTAAAATAATGTGTTGTACATAGCTTTAAAAAATATATATATCAAAAGGAAAGAAAAACTAAGTGGGGGCAAACGAAACAAAAGAAGACATTGGCCGTGTATTTGAAATATAACAATTCTATTGCCGGTTGTTGAAGAGAGAATTTTACGTTTTCTACTTTCTAGTTAGTCATTTCATCATCAACATTGTCCTCCTCACTCAGTACCAAGCGAACTTCAAGATCAGCTCCCCCAACTGTGTCTGCAAGCTGCTTAATCCCATTGCCAATTAACTTGGATGAGGGAACGTCCTTCCATGTATGGGCTTAAAGATCTCCAATCCTTGAACTCTAACCTGCAAGCCTAGTCATAGCAAGCACAGGGTTGAACCAAGTAAAACTTAATAATAAGCTCACACAAATGAATAATTGAAAAACAGCTACAATCAATAAGAAAGAGTGATGGAACAAAGGAATAAGGAGGAAGCGTCGATCAAAGTGGGGACGGTGATGAGTGACAAAAAGAGGAGAAGGAGAAAATTTGGGGACTAAGAGGATAAGGAGTGATGGAACGTGTTGGATGAGGAGTGGAGACTAAGAGGATAAAAGTGATGGAAGCAGATCGCAGGAGAGAGAATGATTTGAAAAAAATATTACTTTGTGTGACGCTTCCTAAACCAAGTGTCACGCAAAATACGTAGCAGCTGTGACATTTCCTTGAGCAAGCGCCATAGCTGCTACTTCATTTTTTTAAAAAAAAAAAACACCTAAGGTCACTAAGCAGTTGTGGCATTTTCTTGAGGAAGCGTTACCTATGGTGTTTTTAAAAAATAAAATAAAAAATATTCTTGAAAGAAATTATGGTACTTCATTAAAAAAGTGCTACAAAAGGTGCACCACTAATCCCTTTTTTTGTAGTAGTGTATAGTACCAAAACTAGATAATAGGTAAGGTTGAATGGAGTTTGAGATAAATTGGTGCTTAGTATGAGATATATTTATCTAATTTGATTAGATTAAGCAAGTTAATCTAATTTGATTAGATTAAGTTAGTTAATATGACATGTATTTTATAAAACACCTTAGTCATCTTCCTTAATTTCCTCATTTGTCTTCCTCCTTGATTATTGTTGATGGAGCATCAATAAGAGTAGATTAGAAAAATATTGACCAATATGAAAATTAAGTCTTATATTTAGGACCAAGATCAACTCTCCAAATATATCTTATGTTAAGGACTGGAGGGAGTATTGGTTATATTGTTGGAATATACCAGTCCACCCTTGGTGGATTATGGCCCAAACCCAATTCAAGAGGGGCTTCATGGAGAGACACGGGTTATAAAGAGTGATACCCTTTGTGGTTTAAAGGTTACATCTATTCCTATGTAACCATACATTTAAAGAGTTACATCTATTCCTATGTAACCGTAAATACACTATATACATAATGTGTGAGATTAAGAAAGAAGGCGAATGATGATATAATACACAATTCTCCCTCTAAAGGATTTTCTTATAAAAATTTTCTCTTCTCTTCCTTTCTTTGGTGGTATTTGTTGTGTAATGTAATCGAGGTTCGCATCGGTGCTTCGGTTTCGTGTGGGTACTTCAGCAAGTTTATCGGATTTCAGGTACGCCCAAACTTATAACATGGTATCAAAGCCAGGTTATTTTATAACATGTATAATTTCTCCATATTGTTGTTCCGCTACATTTATCCTATTGTTTCTGTGACTGGTTTATATTTGTGTGTTTAAAACTGGAACATATACCTTATTTGTATAAGCCATTGTCACATAATACATCTTTACTGTCTATAATTATTATAGCTTCTTCAAACTTGTGGAACCGTTAATTATTTTGGCATGATAATTAATGTCTCTGCAGGTTCATGAATCATGAGTATATATGCCTCCAATATATATTATTGCTTTTATTTTTGCGGCGTGAGAATCTGTTGTATGTGCTTGTTCATAATCTTGTGTTTCCATAAGCATGACTACAATTACTATATATAATCGTTTATGAATATGTTAATATTTTTTTTATGAACTTGGCTTGGCCTTATATGGCTTCAAATGATTCTACCCAGTTGAGTTTTTTGTTTCCTATCTTATACATATGAATCTGGAGATCATATGAATTTGGAGATCATGCTTGTCTATGTGATTTTTGGTTTCTCTGTTTTTCTATCCTTATTCATGTGTTATGTGTTATATATTGTTCTTTAGATACATTTCCTTGTCAGAAACATCCTTTTGCGTAGGGAATATAGAAACTGTGAAACTTTAGTTGGGTCACCATAGTTTTAGGCCACAAACTGATTAAATAATGAAAAGGAATTCAATGACACCGGAATGAATACATATATATAATTAAGAATAGTACCCAAGTCGGACTGGACAGTTTTATACTTTTTTATGTTTGGATAGATTTAAAAAAAACACACACAATACATGGATCCAATATTTGGCCTCTTATGTTTGAGCATGGGTTTAAAGAAAACTAAGTTTTTAGGCAACCAAATTAGTCCCAATGTATAAGTCATGAAAATTCAAAGAATAGACACCAAGAATGGAAAAAAATGACGTCGAGAACGCCATTATGGAGGGAAGAAGCGTCGGCTCCAATGAACCCAACCCAATGATACAACCAGGTCATTTTGACCTGGCTAAAGGAAGAAGATGAACCAAACGGCACGTTGTTCAGTTCTCCATACAAGTGATGTGCCATATTCAGCAAAATGGCGCTTCCCCATTCTCATGCAAAACAGTGCGTTTTGGTTAATAAAAAGAGGCTGAAGGTTCTAGGCTAAGACATTAATTAGGCAAAAGTGTTTATGAACCATCGGAGCCCAATAAGGTACTGGGTTGCGTAAAAAAAGAAAGAGAAGAAGAGCATTTTCTCCTCTTTCTAGAAGTGTACGAGGGAGCATTTAAACTCCGATTGAGGCGCAGTTTATTTTTAAAAATCACTAAATTCATGATGTGCATTTTGACATATAATTTATTTATTTTGGAAATGTGTTTGGATTTGTTTTAAATTATTTCAGTGCTATTTTAATTTTTTTTTATTGTATTATAATATTTGTAATGATTTATATCATTTGCTTAAATAAATATGAATCAAGAGTTTTTTTTAAAGCACTGATATAAAATTTATTTTAGTTTTTTGAAGAATGCTTGTGTTGAAAAACATATATCTAAATTAGAAAATAAACAATTTTTTCAGTTAAAAGTAATTGAATATTGATCCAAACATAAATTAATTAGAGAAATGTGAGTCTTTGAGTAATAGATGAGATAGGGATTTTTTGATTGGAATATGAAATTTTGAGTGACAACCTAGAAGGAGAATATCTTGATAGAAGATCAAAGTGAAAGAATCCAACATGAGGTTATAATTGATCCTGAAATGGAATAAGAGGAGTAACTGGAAGAAAATTGAGAAAATGATGCCTAAAAATGACTTGAATTTCCTGAATCTTGAAAAAAGTCAATGTCAAGATTCGAATCCAGAGCAACCTAAAAGGAAGTAAAAGTTAAGGATCAAATATTAAAGAAGCAGTGTCGGATTAATGTGAAAGAAAATCTTAAATGGAGAGATTTTTTAATGTCCAAACTCTGAATCATGGTGGAGTTCATGGTATTATCACTCTTTTGAGTAAGGATTGAAGGCCCATCTTAAGGGAAGAACAAAGTCCAAAGCCCAGTCTAAATCCTTCAAGAAGAAATACTAAATGTTTCTATTAGGAAATAGATATGATTTGAATACGAAATTTAGAATATTTCTTCTAGAAAATATAGAGAAACTCTAGGAGATTGTTGAAATGATAGAAGACATAAAATTTTTGCAATTTTAGAAAAACAATAGCTATTGAGAACCTATCAGAATAGGTTGAGAATCAAGAAAACTGATAAACTATTAAGTTTCCCCGACCCCCATATTAGAGGTTAAATAAGACGTTATGAATATAACGAAATGAAAGCATGAATAAGTAAAATACAAATACTCTATATGAGTGAGAGTTCTTGGAAAATTAGTCTTTCAAGAGCGTCATATGCTCTATCTAAGTGGGAGCTCTTAGAGAATAAGTCTTTTTAGAGTCATAATTGAGTATGTTATATAAGGTAATTATATGAATTTCTTAATAGATAATAATGACATAATTGGAATCTGTGTGATGGGAGGTACAAACGTATTCTCCTTATCATAGCCCAATGACGTTGTTACTTTTCTAGTCAGGAAGAATACAAGTGCATGATGTTGTATACTTCAATGTGTTATATTATTGATAAATTCTTGGATTAAATAAATTATGAATAACCCTATGTGTGGGATAATTTGAGTGACTAAACCAAGAGAAGCTACCAAGAACATAATTTGTAAACTAAATGGGGATAACTATTATATCTGGTATTGAAAAGTCTTATATATAAATAAGTCGTTGTCAAGTCATTGACCAAGGGTCATGGTAATGTTGGAGTTGATATGTCAACTTAGCATAGATTAGACTACGAGACCTATGTAGCTCAATATAGGAAACAAAATTGTATGAATTGTCCTATAAATTGTACAGCTGTGATTTAATCTTTTTTTCAATAAATATCTTTAATTGGTAAATTCTTTGTGTATAATTGTATTGCTATTCCTTCTAATTTAAGTATTGACTGTGTCTTACTAGTCAAAGACATAGAATTTGGTTCTATAAATAGCATAATGAAAATTTCTCAATAAGATTCTAGAACTGAGTTCTTATTGCAGTTACTCTACTTCGTTTCATGTAGTTCTGTAAGTTTGAGGGTAAGACACAGAGCTGGGTAAATTATTACCTTTATTTATGATTTCTCATGTTATTACTTAATTTCACATAAGTCTAAAGATTTCTGCTTTAGAAAATATGTGAATGAAGTTCGAGAATCAATTGGATAGGAATTTTAAAGGTCCCATGAACTGATCAAAGGAGTGAGCATCTATTTGACCAGTTTTAGTTAGTTCTATGGAAATAAAAGGATAAATAAATAGATAACTATCCAAAGAACTGCATCACACAAAAAAAAAGGAGTTTATAAAGGCATAATTGAATACTATTAGACATGGTTAAATAAATTATGGCTCATGCTAACCCACCAAAATGTGAGTAGGAGAGTATTAAATATTATCTAGTCCACTTTGGTGAATTAGTACACATGCACACATCCTTGGTCTCATCAAGTTATGTGGACTTGGGTTTAACCATGTACCGTCTAAAGTAGTTACTACCATACCCTATAAATGTTGGACTAAATAAAAGTTAAATTTGAGTTTTCATAGACCAAAAGGGTGGTTGCAAATTCCCATAGTGGTTGTAAGTGGGAGCTTATAAGGGTAATGTTTTTAAGATTGAAATGATAATAGAATTATAACAAAAAAAAAAGAATTGAAAGATACCATATTTGTTGTGAATTAGTTTTCAGTTAAGGGTGAAACTAATTACACTGCATCTTTTTGCAATACGCAAGGACAAGGCAGTACAGAACATGCCAATAATCCCCAATTGTTTTTGAGAGTATGAGCTTAGAATGGTCAATAAAGAAACCAAACAAAATAAATATGAAATGCAAAAAGTTCATGAGAAAAGGGATAACTGAGAAAAATGTTCATGGTTATTCTAAAGGAGGAGGATGAGTCACATTCTATACAAGAGGCCATGTTAAGGGATAATGGAAGAAAACAATGGGAAGGGAAGTGAATTCTTTGAAAAAGAATCAAGTTGAGAATCAATTGATCTATTGCCATGTCAAAAAGGCTATTGAGAACTAGTGAGTTCTATAGGTTTTGGAAGAAAAGTGGGTAAATCAATTGACATACATAAGACTTGTTGCTATAAAGGGGTATGCATAATAGGAAGGTATTTTTCTCACTTATTGTACATTTAAATTAGTTTTAATATGGTAATAGTTAACCATTTGAATTTAAATTTACATCATGTGGATGTAAACATTATACTTTAAGTGATAATCTAGATGAGGAAATCTATATGCAGTGACTATTAGATTTCACTAAAAGTAGTATATGAAGTTTCACATAGTAGTGACTTCATGTGTTTTTGCAGAAGTCTTTTTATGGATTGATGCAATCATCCAGATAGTGACGTTTAATCCTTTAAAGAGAGGTAACCCAATGTATTTTTCAAATGATTGAAGAAAACCATTGGTAAATGATTTGTAATGATATACTATTAGCCATATATAGTTTAAATTTGGTAGTGCCTATTAAAGAATGGCGTTAGTAAATTTTGAAAAAATAGTTTATGGGTAAAGCTATTGGATTTGAGGTCTAAAGAAATAGCTTAAGAAGACTCCTCTCTTTTTACCAGAGAATTACATTAAGAAGATTCTTAAGTTGTTCAAAATAAGTTAATGCAATCCTATGGATACCCCAATAACTTTAGGAGTGAGTTTGAGTCTTGATAAATTTCTCTGACTGAACCAACTAAGAAGATAATGGAAAAGAATGTATATATAGATACTTTTAGCAGTGTGATGCATGCAATGATATATACAAGACCATATATATACTCCTGATAGGACTTGTAATTCAGTACTAGTCTAACAATTGTGAAAGATATTAGATGGTTTCATAGAAGAGTCTTGAGATACTTATAAGGTACCTTGATTATGCACATTCAAAACATGTGTTGTAGTAGTATAAGAGGCTATATGGCTAGTAATGTTCATAGAACATGTGAGATTTGAAAGAGAGAATTCAAATCTAGTGTCAAAGTATTGTAAGTACACATAACCACTATTTAAAAAAAAAGACCATAAGTATAATAGATAGACTAAATGTAAATGTATAGCTAAATGAGAGATGCTATATGACATAAAGTTGTTGTTGAGCAACGTATTTATATGCAAAGTCCCTTAACTAAGCCTAGTGACCAAGGACATATATGAGAAACATATTAAGTCCTTCGGCATGCATATGGTATAAAGTAATGATACTTCAATTTAGCTTTTAATATGTGTGTAGGTATACAATGTCTAGTATGTCATACAGGTTAATGAGGTCGGCTTTCTCACACAAGCGACCGTCTTTGACATTCAGGAGGAGTGTGCAAAAATGAGACAATTGTGTTCACCAGTAAAATAGCAAGAGTGCTAATATGGTAGAGAAGAAACACAAATTATGTCGCCTCGACTTAAAGTGCAGTAAGTCGAGATGAAATCCTTGATTGTAAAATATGGATCGAACAATGGAAACCCACGTCCATGATACCTGTTACCAGTTAACAAATTCTTCAAAATTGACGTCATATAATATGAGTGAAGTTGAGGAATTTGGGTTTAGATACTGGGAGTGTCTAGACTTAAGTCTGTACGGTGTTAATGATAAAATCAAACGACATACGCTTTTAAAGTATAAGAGTAACACCATAACATGTGATTCATACCACATGTGCTAAAGAACCACAAATAGGAAGCAAGTGAATAGATCCATGCTTTATTGCTGTGTGAGTCCCAGAAAGGTTAACCCTTTATTGATGTCCTTTGACTTTGACATTATCATAGAAATATGTTTCAATGTCTACTACTTTAGCATTTTGTCCTATGATTATGATTGATGTGAACTAAAGGCATTATATTAGGAAAACGATTAATACATATCAAAGTGATATATGGGAGAAAGAAAGATTATTATCTGAAATATACACATCTAAGTTGGTGTCTAAGACCGGTCCTTTATGATATTATTTTGTAGTTTCATAAGTGTAGATACTATACATATGAGAAATGCAATATGAGTTTTATACTGACTCAAGGGGAATTAGATTGGCAATGAGTACAGTGTATATTGGTAAATCTAGGACATTTGGGCATTATATCAATATCGACCTGCACTACAAGGTTGTCTTGTGCTGATCTCTGTAAAAAAAGAGGGATTTCTAGTACAAAGCGCCCAAATGGAGACATCATGCCCATGCAGTCACAGCAAAACACCTAGTATGAAAGAAGTAAGAGAAAGAGACTTGACCCATAACATATAATCCACTAAGTGTGAGTGGGAGATGTTGGAATATACTAGTCCACCCTTGGTGGATTAGGGCCCAAGCCCAATTCAAGAGGGGTTTCATGGAGAGACACGGGTTATAAAGAATGATACCTTTTGTAGTTTAAAGGTTACATCTATTCCTATGTAACCATAAGTACACTATATATATAATGTGTGAGATTAAAGGAGAAGGCGAATGATGATATAATACACAATTCTCATTCTAAAAGATTTTCTTATAAAAATGTTCTCTTCTCTTCCTCTCTTTGGTGGTATTTGCTGTGTAACGTAATTGAGGTCCACATTAGTACTCCAGTTTCGTATGGGTACTTCAGCGAGTCTATCGGATTTTAGGTACGCCCAAAATTCTAACATATAAATTATTAGTTTATAATATATGAGTGTTTGAGATGATTTGGACATATATAAATAAGGCTACTGAGAAAGAAAGTAAATCAGACAATATTTAATCCTCTAAAAACGAGTAGCGGAAAATCCAAAAGACGCTTAATGAAATCATTAAATGGTGCCTTTTGGTTATCAATCTATCCCATTGTTAACAGAGCACAATGCATTTTATGATTTATGTAGCTAAACCCACTTAATAATGTTTTTTTTCCTAAGATACATCCTTCACTTGCAAGAGAAACTCCATCCGTCCACAATCCACGCTGGCACTTTCTTTGATTTTTTTTTGGTTCTGAAAACTTCAATTGAAATTTAAACTAGAGATATCTTTGAAAATCTCAAGGACCAAAAGCATTGAGAATCCAACTCAAAAAGAAATCATTCAGTAAAAAAGTGTAAATCATTGGGCAAGACACCAGCTATCAATTTTCAAAAACTAATAAAAACAATTAAAAACATTAAAATTGTCTTAAAATTCAAGTGATTTCTAATATTACCCTTAATAACTATATTAAGCTCAAATATTATATTAATTATTACTCTCTCCTACTACCCTTTATTAAATATGGGCAGACATGAAAAGATAAATTAAATGCTTACTAGAAACTTGCAAGTGTCTTATAAAAGGGACTAAGAATACTTGTTACTTGGTGCATTATAATAAGAAACAGATGGAGTACCAACAAACCAATACATGGCATATAACCAGACAAATGTGAGTTGCATTATTGAAGGATATGAGAGATCATGATATGTTACTATGATAGGGGGATGAGTTTTTTAAAATCCATACTTCTTTAGTTCTTTATATAAGATTCACTTTAATAAATAAATTGAACTATAAAGCGAATTTTATATTAAGGACGGCACTTAGTATTTCATATTTGAACCCAAAAAGGGGGGGGACTTTAACCCAGAACCTAAAACCTTTCATTTCATCAAAGCTTTGAAAATTTCAACCATCTTCTTTCTAACGTACTAGTCATATTTTAAATGTGATTTTTTTCCAAAAAAAAAAATCTATATTGTTTATAATTGATAAATATATTTTTACAGCATGGATTTATACATATTGATTTGTTTCTTTCCTTTCAAAACCAATAAAAATGGTGCATATATAGTGATGGTAGTCATGGTACTGTTGAATGCTGATGTATGTGCATGAATGTATGTGTGAATGTGTTTAACTGGTTAATTGATTAAATTGACTTCCTTTGCATAAAATCATGTGTAAATTATACGCATAACCAAATGTGTGTGTATTATTTTGGCCAAAAAAAAAAAATGTGTGTGTATTACATTTCTTCATTATACTTGTATTTTTCCACTTTTTTCCTTTATTGAAAACACTTCACATTATTACAGATTCATTGATATATGATGGTTATTATCGGTCATAAATTACGGTTCCGAACCATCATATATGTGAGTGCTATATATACTGAGTTTCGAACCGTAATAGATATTGAAGGCATATATAACGGTTATTTGTTAATGACTGTAATGTATTGGTTTTATTTTTTTTATTATATATAGTCATTTTTTATTTAGTTTTATTGTTAATATTTATTATATAAAACCCAATATAATTATTGATAATAATAAGACAATAATACTAAATAAAAAAGTCTATTTGTAGTATTCAAAATTTAATAAATTATATTATATAAAAAAAATTCAACACATTGTAGATAAACATCATACAATTTAAAAGAAATTAATCACTCTAAACCACTATCTTATAATTTTTTGAATTCTAAAAGAAAATATATTTAAAAAATTCTACAATATTCTCCAATACATTTGTTGTAGATTGTCAATTACGTATCAGTACTTCAGAGTTCCTGTAACTACAAAAAGGTAATATAAATATGAAAATCTGAATATATATAGCAAAATTGGCGAATATTAAAACTTAAGTAAATCTCGGATCTGATTCAATAAATCTGATTTCAACATACCTGCTAAAGTTTAAGAACGAGAGAGGGTGAACATTCAAGTAGATTGTGATTCAACAGGCTGCTAAAAATTATGAGAAAAAAATTATATTGATTTTAATTAATATAATATAGTGTAATCAGAATTATTTTCATGCCAATAACACAATAATAAAAAACTTGGCATTTAAACTCATCATTTTTTTATGTTTTGTAGTTTTCTCTGGTGTTTTTTCTCTATTTTTATATTCAAATCAATAGCCATCATAAAAAATTAAATATTGCCTTTTGGTCTGCTATTCTTCTTCCAAGATAATTCGGAGACCTTAAACCTTAACTAGTAAGCTCTTGTTATAAAAAAAATAAAATGAAACTAGAAATGTTAATTGAAAAAAATTAAAGCTTACCTAAGTAATAATCACGAGAGGAATGGGCTATAGAGTGAAGATTCATGTTAGTCATGGAGGACGGAACTCACAACAGCAAAGCAAAACTCATGGAAAGAAGAGTATGAGACTCACTAAGGAAACTAAAAAATGTTTAAAAAAGAATTGAAAGAATTGCGTCAAATAAATTTTTTTCTAGAATCTCGCATTCTTATATTTTATATTTTTAAAATCTCACCTTTTTAGATGAAAGAATACTTAACGATTCTTTATAAAAATAGGACAAATGTGTAATATAGTGTCCATAATATTAATTAGAACAAATATGTAAATTTAACAATAAACTAATATTTTATTATGAGTACTCAACACAATTATCTTTTGTTAAACGTAAAAGTAGGCATAATCATTTTTTAATACAGCAATTTTGACCACTCTGTTAACAAGCCCTAAGTCGGTTACTTTTTTAGTTTCTTTTGCATTGTAGGTCCCACGTTTCTGCTAACTTTGTGGTCTCCCTCTCTGATCTATCTTATTTTTTAGTTTCTCTTGCAACGAAAAAATGGATCGGTAATGAACATGTCACAGTAGAAGTTTAAGGGTTAATGTGTCAATCGTGGTCTAATTGATAGTTAAACTGATCATATTAAAATATTAGAATTTATTAGTGACAATATATATTAATATATTTTTTAAACTTCTATAAATAAAAATGAAGATTTTTAGAAAAAAATACTTAAAATTTATTAGTATGAGCTATAATGCCTATACTTATGCAATAATATCTCCTTTTCTATAATTATTATATCTTTTTAAATAATTTTTTTATTATCTTTTTTATTTTTTTTAGATTTGTTCTTTCTTTACCTATTTTTCTTTTCATTTTGGCTTTCAACTTCCAATTTTTCCCTAAAAAAAGCAAAAAAAAAAATTAAAAAAATGAAACTGGTCTAACCGGTTGAACCATCTATTTTACCAATTTTAACCGATTTTCCAGTTTAACCATCAAACCAGATCGGACCATTGGCCGGTTCCCGGTTCAATTGGTCAAACCGGCCGGTCTAGTCCAATTGTTTGTACAATGCTCATTCCCACACTCATTCTGTAACAAAATATTCAGCAGAAAAAATGATGATTTATGTCATTCACTCAAGCTCCTCGGATTAATAATACAATTAGAACCTGTTTGAACTTTGAATTGCCTGAGCTTCATCTAATACCATGTACTGCCATTTCACACGTGGAAAATACTTCTCATCAGATACTAGTAGCTGGTAGCCGGTGTTGAGCATGTGGAATTTCGCTTCCCTGGTAAACAAGAAACAATGTGGAATTTCGTTTCTGTCCAGCTTCACCCTCTTCAGTCTCTGCACATCCTGATTCCGCTTCTCTTGTTAATTCTTTCTCGCATGTCTTTTCCCTTCGCATATCTGGCCCAAACCCACTCCCTCCGTAAACCCTTCTAAGCATTCGTCGCGTCGGAATTTCCGAACTCGATCTGTTCTGACCTTCGTGCTCTCTGATTTTCGAGCTCGATCTGTCTGCAATGGCCTCTTTCCGCTCAGATCTAACATCCAGGATTTACCCTGAACCTGATGTGGCCGATGTCGACTACTTTGAGCGCTTGCTAGATTCTCTGCTTCTCTTGGTCTTCGACAAGATCGGCTTTGTGAAGGCTCTTGGTCTTCAATCTTCTGGTTTCCATGTTGATCAAAAGAAAACGTAGCATTGGTCAGCCTGAGAAACGTGGGACCCACAATACCAAAAGTACTAACAGTCATTAGGGATAGTTAACAGAGTGGTCAAAATTGCTACCTTAAAAAAAGTATTATGGCATATTTGAGGTAGCATTTGGGAAGTATGTTTAAGTAATTAGAAATAAAAAATTTTTCACATATTTATCATATACATCATAAATCATATTATAAAAATAGTTTTTAATGTTAATTCAAACGGATACTATGTCTACTTTTACTTGTAAAAGATAGTTATGTTAGGTGTTTATAACGGAATAGTTTATTGCTAAATTTACATATTCACTCTATTAATTAATATATCAATAAACAAATATTAATATATTATTAGATTACTTAATAATTCTTTATAAATAACTTTAATATGTTATCTAATATTTTTTTTATATTACAGGATATTTAACGGTTCACTATAAAGAACCGTAACATATTGTCAAATAAACTCCTTTCAAAATCTCACCTTTTTATATTAAATCATACTCAACGGTTTTTAATAAAGAATCGTAATGTATTGTCAAATAATTTTTTTTAGACTCCCACCTCTTTATATTTAACATTTTTAGAATCCCATCATCTTACATATGATGGTTATTATTTTTAACTGTTAAATAATTTTAAAAAATATATAACGGTTTTTTATGAAGAAATGTCAAGTATTGTGAAAGAAAATTTTTTAGAACCCCGTTTTCTTATATATAACCGTTTTTATTGATAACCATTAAGTATTATTAAAGAGTACATAATGATTTTTTTTATGAAGAACTGGCAAATATTAAAGACATCCGAAATAGGGAAATCCCTAATCAGTACCGTGAATTCCAAAATTCCGGATCATTTCGCTGTCAGTACGGATGAACAGTGCGGGGGTGCCAAAAGACTATTTTGCCCTTCAGTCCTCATTTTCGCCACTTCAGAATAACAACACGCTCCTCTTAATTAACAACTCCGGATTCTTGATTAACAACTCTAGTTTCATCTTTTTACTTTCACAATAACAACTCTACAAGATTAGAGCCAGCAATTCGAGTTCAACCAGCAAGCTAAATGGGATAAGTTTGTGTAGCCCACCAAGGCAAAATGCCAGCTTGATGAGCCCGCCAACTATTTTTTTAAAAAAAAACAAAATTATCACATTATTTTTCTTTTACTTTCTCACTTCCTTTCTCTTTCACCTATTCAATCATAGAAGAGTACACTTTCATAATATTTTTTTTTTATTTTCTTCTCAGAATCTCATCTCCATCTTCAGATTTTAAAAAAAATGAATGGTTCAAATTTAATTTTTTCTAAAACTATTATTATAGTGTTTTATACTTTAATTTTTTTAAATTTTTGTTTGTATTGCAGTTAGAGTTGTGTGGATAATATTTTAATAGTTTAAATTTATTTATTTATGTTTAAAATAACAGTTTGATAAAATATTAAATCTAAACCATCCATATTTTTAATTTGAGGATGGAAATAAGATTCTGAAAAGAACAAGAGATAAATGATTCTGAGAGAACTCAAACCTATCATATCACACTCCCTTTCTTTTATACTATGTCAAGCAACTATTCTACTCTTATATCCCTTTCTCTTTCATTCACTCATATCACAAAAACATATAAACACCTCTCTTTTTAATTTAAAACATGGAGAATAAATAAATATAGTGTAAAAATAAAAGTGAAAAAAAAAGTGTCACATAAAAAGCATGGTAAAGGAGTCAAACATAATAGCAAAGGAAAGAGAGTAAGAGTATTTAGGTTTATTTTTTTAAGGAAAATAAAAAAAAAGTGTTCTTTAAACAGGCCAGCCAAGAGTTGAATGGGGCGGGCATGTGCATCCCACCCCTTTGGGGGCTGGCAATTACCTAGCCCAAGCGGGCTGAACTTGTGGATTACAACTCGTTTTATCGGCTCTATCCAAGACTAATACATTGATTTATATATATATATATATATATATATTAAAAAACAAGACGGATACATGGATTACGTCATTGTATCTATATCAACATAACGATGTTCATTACCCAGAATTAAGACATTTATCCTTGTTTGGCATGATGAAATTGAGGGTATAGAAATGGAATTGATTTCCATGAGAAGATTTATTTAGTGTGATGGAATTGGCTTCCAATTCCATTTCTATATCCACCAAAAATGGTGGAAATGGCTTCCATCTTCAAATCCTAATAAGATTTATAATTCCACCTCCTAAATTTTAGTCCCCCCTCAAGTTCAAGCTTGGCTATTCAACCCCTACTGCCAACAAGCTCCTCGCCCCAACAACAGACAAGCTCCTCACCTGCCGTCGGCGAGCTAATGATCATTTTACCTTCCCACCTCCATCATTGGATGACCCAACTTCTTCGATCTCCCATCATTTCGTATCTGCGATGACGAGGACAAGGAAGGTGCACTAATGAGACGGCTGGGAAGACGGACCCATGGCTTAACCTTCATAGTTAAGAAATTTTGGTGGAAATTTTATGAGGTGGTTTGAGATCTCTAGACATTGGCGATGACCCACCTCCTTCAGATCTGCCATGGAGGTTAAGTTTTCAGATGATGAAGATTTGAATCTTATGCGGTGGATTGAGATCTCCGGAGGTAGTTGTACTTGACCTTCATATATCATAAATCTTGCTAAAATTTTGAACAGTGCATGTCAAATTTGGAAGGATTGAAGGAGACGAAGCTGGTGTTGGGATTTTTTTTTTTTTTTGTAATTTAAGAATGGCATTTTGGTATTTTCACCAGAAAATTAGGCTTTATTTCAATGACATGCTAAATACACTTTTAAACCTCATTTTTATATCCATATTCATTTTCATTTCCTTATCTATATTTATTTCATTTCCATCAAAATTAATTCCAGCATATCAAATGAACTCTTATGCATGTGGTTCATATGATTGTTCTTACACTTCATGACTTAGATTCATGAATGGGAAGGCAGATTCAGATAAGATAAAATAATTCATGAAAATTATAATCAAGTTACTTTTTCTGACCTGATTATGATCAAGTTACTTGAATCTAAAGATGGATGATGCACATCTATAAAATATGATAATAGTTACAACAATCTAAAGATTAAACACCCATTTATAATTTGGCAAAAAAAAAAAAAAACACCAATTTATAAATTCATGGACAGTTTTTTTTAAAATTTTCTAGTTGTAATATTTATAAATACTTATATAATAAAGCTCGTGAAATTAATTTGTATCTGGATTAAAATTTAGAAAATCTAAATATCATAACAATAAAATGAACATGATAAGAAATTAACAAATATTGATATAGTCTGTGAGAACTTAATCCATATATTCACAAAAGATGAAAATTCAAATTTCATAGATAATTAAAAAAAACATCATTCACAAGTAATTTGCAGCCACTTAAAACTAGATTAAGTAATGAAAAATAATTCGGAGCTTAAATCTTCTTAATATGATAAAAAAAATAATTCTAGTTTCTAGACTCTTTGAGGCCTCAACAATATTTTTTAAGAAAGTCATTAAAATTAAATTATTTTTTATTTAAAAATACATATACAAATAACATAAGATTATAAACAAGATGTAACTGAAGGAATTTTTGTGCCACCAATCTTTTATATGTGAAGATTACAAGTTGGGAACCACTTTCAGTACTCATTGTAATGATGAGCATAATAGTGCTCATTGCTATGGGGAGATCCACACCTATCATGTACAATTTCAATGTTTAAATATGAAAATTTCAACTAATAAATTTTAAATAAAAAATTATTATTTAAAAAACTAACATTGTTTTGGATAAAAAAACTGACAGTCAAATAAATACGTGAAAGAAAGTTTATCTCAATTTGTTTAAACATGTTTTTTAAACACTAACTCAAACAAGTCTTAGGCAGGGGCACGCATTTCTTGGCCGTGCTTACTGCTTGGACCATTTATGCATCTGGGCTCGATTCACGGGCCTTGTGAGCCTTTAGCCCACAGAACCGCGAATTCCAGACTGGAAACCGCCTTTGCTTTCCACGGCAGTCCACGGTATAAGATCGATGCTTTTATAAGGGTCATTTCATGAACCCCTGTCTCTGTACGTCGCCAAAATCCTAATCTCCCTACTGTTCCATATAGCTCCATTGTCCCGGTCCTTGCGATCATGTCTCACTTCAAGTCCAAGTTCCATGGTAATTTTACTCTCTACCTTTACTTGATGCCGTTTATCTTCCATTTTTCAGCTGGTTGAAGTTTTATGCATACTGTGTTTCATCTTCACTGGTTTTTGCGGCTCATACTTGAATGAGTTCGTTTTTGTTATAATCGGATTAAAGCAAGAACTATACGAGTCTCCAATCTTAATGATTTTGGTATTCATATGTCGTGATTTTGTGTTTTCTTGCGCACATGATTTTTTAGTTTTCCCCCGTTCTCTGTTTAATCCCTTTTGCATGCATGGTCTGATCCAGAACCTGGAACCTTTAGTTGAAAGTTCCTTTTAATTTTCTTTCTTTTTATCTGTTGTAACAGTTATCTAACAGGAAGCTTTTGTTTGGTTATAAGTATCTATTTTCCAGGGCTTCAATCAGTGTTTCTCGCACCCCTATCTTTCTTCCTTTCTTAAAAAATTATTTTTTATGGGACCTTGTTTTGGGTTGTTCGAGTTGGTATGGCTTTTCTGTATTTTTATGATCGGCTATGCTGGCAACGCTATCTGGCCGTGATTTATTCGTAGAACTTGTGGGTTTATTTGGTGTTTCGCCCCTGTTTTTCATGTGATTTATTCCTAGAACTTAATGGAAATAATTTTTTTCCCTGTTGGCATGACCCTGTTGCCGTTTGTTTGTTCCTAAGAAGTTCTGGTTTTAATTACGTGGCACCAAAGTTATTTTTGGGGGGTGTTTCCTATCGAAAATTTTAAGTCTCATACCAATCTGTGATATGCAGATGAGCTTATTGCCAATGCTGCCTACATTGGCACACCTGGAAAGGGTATTCTTGCTGCTGACGAGTCAACTGGAACAATTGGCAAGCGTCTAGCCAGTATCAATGTGGAGAACGTTGAATCAAACAGGCGTGCTCTTCGCGAGCTCCTCTTCACAACTCCTGGAGCCCTCCAGTATCTAAGTGGAGTTATTCTCTTCGAAGAAACCCTTTACCAGAAGACGGCCGCAGGTATCATCAACAGTTTTGATTGCTTGTATCTTACTTTGTTAATGATTTAGATGATTTATTGGCTATGTATATGCACTTCATAGCTTGGTTTGTTTAGGTCCGTAGTTTTCCTTTTGTTGATGTGGTTCTTTATTGGTATGCCTTGGATGTAAATTGATGTCTATACTTGCATTGACATTATTTATGGACTTCTTCAGGCAAGCCCTTTGTGGAGGAGTTGAAGGAAGGCGGTGTGCTTCCGGGCATCAAGGTTGACAAAGGCACCGTTGAGCTTGCTGGAACTAATGGAGAAACCACCACTCAAGGGCTTGATGGCCTTGCTCAGCGTTGCCAGAAATATTATGAAGCCGGTGCGCGGTTTGCCAAGTGGCGGGCTGTGCTCAAAATTGGCCTGACCGAGCCATCTGAGCTAGCTATTCATGAAAATGCATATGGATTGGCGAGATATGCTTCCATATGCCAAGAGAATGGATTGGTTCCTATTGTTGAACCTGAGATCCTTGTGGATGGAAATCATGACATCAACAAGTGTGCTGCAGTGACTGAACGTGTGCTTGCTGCATGCTACAAGGCTTTAAATGATCACCATGTACTGCTTGAAGGAACACTTTTGAAGCCAAACATGGTGACCCCTGGATCAGAATCCCCAAAAGTTTCCCCCGAGGTTATTGCCGAGCACACTGTTAGAGCTCTGCAGCGTACCGTACCTGTGGCTGTCCCTGCTGTGGTTTTCTTGTCCGGTGGGCAGAGTGAGGAGGAGGCAACTCTCAACCTCAATGCCATGAACAAGTTCAAGGGGAAGAAGCCGTGGTCTCTTTCATTCTCTTTCGGAAGGGCTCTTCAGCAGAGCACGCTCAAGGCATGGTCTGGAAAGGAGGAAAACGTAAAGAAAGCTCAAGAAGCCTTCCGGACAAGGGCCAAGGCCAATTCAGAGGCAACACTAGGAACCTACAAGGGTGATGCAAAGCTTGGTGAAGGTGCCGCCGAGAGCCTCCATGTGAAGGACTACAAGTACTGATCACCGTCAGAGTTGAGAGAAATCGGCCATGACGATCCAAGTTCGTCGAGCTAGAGATATCGATGAAGATTATGGTTGGACTGCTGCTGAATAAATGATCGTTTTTTGTGGGTCTTTTCTTTTTCTCTAGTGTTTTCTGTGCTCATGTCAGTTCCTGTGTACTTACTAGGTTTGTAATTACTAGTTTGTGTCAAACCGTTGCAGAAAGACGTCGTTGCTTATCTATAAAGAGCCTGATTGAGTGTGTTTGTTTCAGCGTTTGGTATCCATTTAAGTCCGATTGGGTCCCCTTAAGTCAGATATTGACTTAAAACAAAAATTCCTTGCGTTTGGTTGGACGATTAGTGGCATTTAGGTTGCTTTTAAGTAATTTTTAAATAAGCTTTGGGGTGTTGCTTTTTTTTGATTGTATTGAATCAGTAGGTAGGATATTACCGTTAAAGCCATTAATGCCAACCTAATTATTAATTTCTCTCTCTCCTCCTTCTCGTCTCCTATGCTCTCCTCATTTCATTTCTTCTTCGTGCGTCTCCTTTCCTCCTCACAATGCCGATCTTGCCACTCTCGGCAGGCAGGTAATCGAGCTCCAGCTGGGTCTTGTGGTTCTCTCCATCGAAGTGTTTGCTTGTCCTGTTGTCTTTGGCGGTGGCGGTCAAAGCGGCGTTCGGTGTCAGTGGCCATTAGGCTTAAGGTCAAGGTGCTAGCATTGGAGTCCGACAGAGTTGTGTCGAGTCTGGTGGGAAACCAACAGAAAGTGACTGTGGCCGATTTGTGAGTTCGAAACCAGATTTGGGTGAGTTTGGTCTACAAGGTTTTGAGCTTCTAAGCTACGCCAGCGTGATCCTGAATAGCGATCTACGGTTGAAGGTGGTGTGGTGGTGGATTTGCTCAGTCGTGGTGATCTGTGCACATTGTCAGGGTGTTGAGGTATGTTAGCTCTGCCTTTGTCCATGTTCAATGAGCAACTCATGGTTGCTCTGCTTTTCTCCAATTTGTGATCTAATATGTGGTGTGGGTGCATCAATGTTGTGTGTTTGCTTGTTTTGGGTGGTTTCGAGTGTCTCTGTGGTTGTATTCTTCGTTGTTTTTGCACTGGTTCGTGGTGTGTTCTTTTCCTCTGCTTCGTGTGGAGTATTCCGGCATTCTATTGAAAGTTATGAATTCAAACTTTGTCTTGATTTTTTATGTATGTGTGTTTGTTTGTTTTCCTTTCTGTTTCTTTAGATGTAGGAAAATGTAATTAGTTTGAAGTTTCTGTGTAATTAATGTACATTAGGAGGAGGAGTAGGAGGAAGAATGCCGTTCGTTTACAGACCCAATTTTGATGTATATATATATACACTTCATCTGCATCATCTCTCTATCTCTGATTTGATTCTAAGCTCTTTGAAGTTTCTGAAGTGTTTTATCATAAATAGCAAGAAAGTGCAAAATTTGAAAAATTATATACACAATTCTTTTTGAGTTTGTTGTTAAGTTCTTCCACGTGATTACGAGCTGTAGAGAAAATTTTTGAATGAATCAATTTTATTGTTGTTTTGTCCATAATGGGAATAAGCTTCTACCTTAGTGACGTTTTTTTTTGTCAAAATATCATATTTCATGTACTTAGGAGACCACGTATGCTGATCTTTCAAACGCTGACCATAAACCCGTTTGAAGCTTGAACCAATTAATAATTTTTTTTGGGAATCGGCTGCTATTTTTGTCTTTAAAAGGTTTTGACAACAAGATATGCATTAAAACTTGGCTGCTATTTATTTTAGAATTTAGAATTCCAATTGTAAAAGTACGTTCATCTTAGATAGAAACAACCTGATTGAATTGATGTTGTAAAAGTACGTTCATATAATACGAGACAAAACTCTTCTAATATATCTAACATATTTACTTCATATACCGTAAATCATATTATAAAAGTAGCTTCTATTACTAATATAAAGGCATGACTGATGAATTATAACTTGATTTATTCAAGTTATTATGCCACATCCTCTGAGAAGGTAGTTAGCAGCTTCTGGGCAATCAGTTACAACTTGGATCTTCCTGTACCCACGAGACCAGTATTACTGAAGGCCATGGATGACCGTCCTTCAAAATTTTACCTCCGAGTTGCCATTTTGTAAATGAAATTGATTGGTACATGATTGTAGGTCTTTCAAAATAAAAGTATTTAAATATCTTGAATATCATCATATTATGAATACGATCACAATCTCAGTAGGACCATATCAATTTCATTGCTATTCTATATCACATTAAACATAAAATTATTTTCATACGAAGTTTGCTTAATTTTGTTAACCAAGTAATGGTTTAGCTTTGACGTGTTATCCAGTTCTAGTGTTTGTGATGCGCTTAACCTTTCCCCCTCTAGTCCTGGCCGGCTGAAATCTAGTCAGTTAGGCAATTCGGCTTTAATTAGATTGTCTAATGTAGTATATAATTAACGGATCCTGTTATGGATATCTAGACTTGCAAACCTAGTACTTCCAAACGGATCTAAGAAACTGAGAAACCAAGATGATGCGTTGTAAGAAAATCCTTTTTGATGTCAATAGCTACCAATTTGGGAATATGGGGTCACATAAATTACTTTAAACAGCAAAATAGTGCAATTCTGCGGGGTTATTTCAAGCTTTTGAGCATAAGTCAGGTAAGGACAGAGATGGTCACAAACCTCAAGAAGGCCAGGAAAAGAGTTGTAAGAGAGAGATACATAAGAAGCTAATATAACTTAAACTGAAGCTATAGTACAGCTGCATACAAAGGAACAACAGCCTACATATGAACAAAGACAAGTAGTCATAGAAACATCCAAACTAACACAGCCAACCTACACGCCTCTCTCCTCAAAGGGCCTTGCTAATTGTTATCCACCCAACAAAAATTTAAAATTGCAACGCGTCAAATTACCCAGCAGTTCAAAATTTAAGAATTCCCCATATGTTAGCCATGAATACTACTGCGGCCATTAAACTGACAGAGAGTACCACTTTAGATGACCAGATTGTGGCCCCACGAGAAGAAGCCTTTGATGTGCACCGAGCTGATTTGCACAACAAGGTCTCTTTTAAACCAGAGGGAGAATCTTCATTTGTAACAAGTGGTTGAGAAATCTTGTTACTGTCAACTGACTCGGGAGTCGAAGGCTCACTCCCAGCCTCAGTACTAGTAGCATCCTCTTCAGCAGTATCGTTTTCTGAGGCTTTAGTCTCCTGCAAAAGAGCAATCCCACAAATCTCACAAGATGTGCAAAATAATATTCTGTTAGATACACAAGTTTTACTATAAAAACATCGTACCCCTGTGATAATTCGTCTTGAGTCATGGTTTTCTTGAGCACATCTCCCATCTTTCTCAACTTTATTGGAGCTAGGTGGAAGTACGTCTACACTTAGACGTATTCTTCTTGGGGCAGTACCTTGTCCTTGATTCATAGGGTACATGTTTACCTGTTCATTTTGCACTTGGCGAGTCCTAATCCTGATCCCGGTACCATTATCGCCGCCAAAAACTGTATTGTAGTTACTTGGTTCTTGACAACCATTTAATACACCAAAGCCTGGGTCAAAAGCAACATTAGATGGCAAAAATATCCCCATATTGCTCTTCTGCTCATAACCGCTGAGGTCAGAGGTAATGGTTCTGTTAAATTCTGAAGCTGTATCTATCATGGAAGGAACCCTCTTGTCAATTTGCTCCTCAGGATGCGAAGCATGCAAGTCTTGCCAATACTGCAGAATACAATAAGATAATAGCATTATACAACAGATTAAATTATTAATGCTACTAACACTCTCAATCACAACTAGATCACACATGTTGCAAACTAAAGCGTCAATCTGGTAGCCAATTAGTGGGAACCATTATATACATATATCTCAAGCTACCACTTCAAGTTGGAAAACCAACACTGGTCCATTTGGCAGAGAAATCCAAAATAACATAAATTTAGTGCTAGAACAGGTATTTACCAGCATATTAGCCATTTCCCCATCTGAGACATTGCCAGATCCATTGTCCCAAGGATTTAAAATGACAGTTGGCATCTGACTGATGTAGTCCTCACAGGACAATTCACCACAACTAATGTATGGGTCTAAGAAGTCTGAAATATTTGTCTCATTAGTGCCATATGGAAGTCGCAGCCCACGTTGACCATCTGACTCATTGCACACTGGATCATAAAATTCCGACACATGCAATGGGGAGAACATCTCGTCATCAAATGGCCCAGTTATTGGTTCATTAAGTATATCAGCAAGGCTTGGCAATGGATCCTCCTGAAGAAGTAAGCAACAACTACAAGTTCCAGATAAGAAAATTCAAAATACCCAAACCGAAAAAAGAGGAAAGTAAACAAGAAAGACAAATTAACACCGATAGAAACTCAAGTAATCTATCTGACCTCCAAAGCTGTTTTATCTACATTTTGATTCTGTGCGTAGGAAGCATCACCCCCATCACTATGGCAATCAGCTGGTGTTATTACGTTCGATGTGGTTTCTTCAGTGCCCTCAGAAATACAGAATGGAACTATCCGCCGCTTATCATCTTCTGGGGCTGGCGATGGGGATACCATAGCCATACCTGCATCAGACTGTATTTCTTCTGGGGAGTAATTAGCAGCAGTAGGAGTTGACGTGGTCCGTTCTGTTTCATCAGCTTCAAGAGTTTCATCTTGTTTCTTAAACAAACGACAGAGGACATAGGCATTCTGGTACAAGCCAAAAACCATGAAACCAAAATTTAGACATAATCATCTACACAAAAAATACAGTCAGGCAAAAGTTCTACTAACACTAAGGTAATCAAAATTTAAGAGTGCAGAATAGAAACTTTCTTAGACTGGGGGGGGGGGGGGGGAAGCTGAAACACAAAATCACAGAGAACATTTAAAATTCAACTACAGGATAGTTATTTCCCAAAGATATTGGATGCAATATTGGACTTTTGCAACAATTCAATGTAAAAACCCCACAACAAGAAGACATGAAGAAGCAAATGTAAATAGCATAAACATGAGAGAAGGCTTTACCTGTCCAGGATTGCTACCATCAAGCTCCTTAAGAGTAGGACGGTACTCATGCATAACCCAATGGGTCCTCTTCCCCCTGGGAGCACGACCACTATAGAAGACTAAAGTCTTCTTCATTCCTATCAAGTTGGAACCAGACTTAATTTTACGATCCTTGCCAGTTGCTTTCCAATACCCTTGATTTGTTGCTCGGTTCAATCTATGGCCATTCGGATACTTGCGGTCCTGAGGACAGAAGAAGAACCACTCTGGATCCTTGTTCCGTATCACCGATAAATCTGTTGACAAGCCAAATCAATCGAAACCAGAAATAAGCAATGAGCAAATAAAATAGCATACGAAGCAGACTAGCTAACTTGAGCAAAAGCTCAATCACACCAATCCTACACTAATAGTGCAATCTTGTATACTACTTGTTCCAGAGGATCCCGTAGAAGAAAATTGAATAGAGAAATATTTCAAGGCTGTTATCAATGGTAGAGAAATGAGAAAATAATCCATAGCCTTCTATTCTTAAAACCCGTATTTTCTTCAATTGACACATGTAAAACTGAAAGGAGCAGAAGAATGAATAGTGTCCATAGCAAAACAAGAAAAGCTAAGTCGAGCAACTTTCCCGATTTCAAGCTGAAAGGTAAAAGAAATACCAGGCAAATCCCAGGGCTCCCATTTGCAAACATCGATTTCCCGAATAACCCAGACGTCGTGGCCAAAACCGTTAATCTTCTGTCTCAGGTAATAATTAACAAGCTCCTCGTCGGTGGGACGAAATCTGAAACCCAGAGGCAGCGAATTCAGAGGTAAAACCGCCGTCTCATCCGCACTCGGCGGCGGCGGATGACAGTTAGTAGCGGCACCCATCCGAAAGTATCACCAAGAGTTTTGAACAAAGGAAAAAAAGAAAGAAAAAAGGGAGTGTTTGAAGAACACGTCGATATAGAGAGAGAGAGAGAAGGAATAGCTAGAAGGAGAGCTTGGGATCAAGATGATTCTGAGTATTTTTGGGTGCGATGGGCCATGGAGCTTTATCCTTCTCTCTTTTACAATCGGTTGAAGGAAGAAAGGGAAACGCGTTCGGGAATAGCTAACCACGAAGCGTAGTCAGAAACTACTATTTGTATGACATAAGTACATAACCACAGAATAGTCCGTCACAGTGCTAGTAAACCTGGTTCGCTTCCTTATGCACGAGGAAGGAACCGCGTGTACCATATCTACCCTCGGTGATCCTCTAAAACAACAGACAATGCCATTCCAATGTGAAACGGGTTTGGTCGTAGCACTCGCAAGCCGAGGGGGGTAAGGGTGAGTAGCAGAAAGACGACAAACTCTTTACCAGGAAAGACGACAAACGGGAAAAAAAGAGCTCAGAGGGAGTGACCAATAATATGAAGACGCCTGGCTCAGTTGGCCCTCCAATGTAGACGTAGTCAGCAAGGAAAACTGAGTGTCTTTCAATTTTATTAAAAATCCAAGAGTAATTAACGATATTGTTACAATTGTATCGTATTAAAAGTAATAAAAAATGAATTTAATTCATGTTTGAAACAAAGAAAGATGTGAGAAGGTTGACTCGTAAAAGAGTGTAAAATTAGGAAAATACATTAATTTAAAATATATTTAATGAGTCAACTAATTTTTCTTAATCTATATTTAGGATAACTTATTTTTTATTTATAAGTATTTTTCACATAAGTCGAAATAAAATTCCTCTTATATACTTACCTCGTATACTATAAATTACAATTTAAAAATATTTATAAACTAAACTTAAACTATCCCAAATAAATACAGTATATATAAGAATAAGTAAACTGAATTTATAAAAAGGGCTCACTGATATGAGTTATGACCAATTAGGCAATTACCCCTCCGTGGCATAGAACATCTTTGCCCACAGGAACGTCTCCACTTCCCGTCTCCACTTCTTCTAGTGTTCACTTCCCTCTGCTTATTTATTCTCATTGTCAGGTCAACTATGAACCGTTAAAATTTAATATTTTATAAAAATATTGATATAATATCAAATAACAAAAAATTTATATAAATAAATTTAAATCATTAAAATTTGATATAAATGATTTTTTTATTTATACTTTTATTAAAGTATTATGTATGTATGTATATATGTATGTATGTATGTAAACACATTTTTTAGGATATCAAGTGCCTGTTTGAATTAGTGGAAGAAGTTATTTTTTTAACATGATTTATAATATATGAGATAAGTTTGAAAGAGAAATTTTATCTCAATTTACGTGAACATGCTTTTCCACAATTTTCTCTAACAGGCCCTGAATCTCAACCGTGTAAAATTGAGAAAACGGAGAAACACCTTTCCCTAGCCACCCACTTACAACTTAAATTATTTTGATTAAGTGTCAAAAATACTTTTCAAAAAATTGATTAAAAATCATAATTTTGAGTAAGATAAAATTTAAAATATTTATTGTAACACCCCAAATTTTATTCACAAAAAATATATTGTAATTATTTGAATAATTCAATAAAATGGTGAATATTCATGAATTTAGATCTTATAAATTTTGAAATATTCATATTCATAAGGAAATGGGCAAATGAATTCAAGAAATTGAATTAAATTACAAAGGTGATAGCAAAATCATAATTTTGCTAAATTAGCCTAAGATTAATTATTTTCCCAATTAATTGGAGTTAATCTCGATTAATCAAGGAAAATAAAGGAAAATATATAAATTGCATATTCTTGGTGGAATAAATTGAGATTTGTGGAATAAAGTAAAAGCCCATATCTTTCTTTTATTGGTGGATATTTAGGAGAAAGAAAATATTTACTTGGAAGATAAATATGCCAAGTGGCATCATCTAAAGCCAAGAGATTAAATCATAATTGCTAAAGCTGGAGCATATGTTTAAATTGCAATAAAATATATTGTGTTGACCGAAGGAATGAGATAATTATAGAAAACCCAATTGTTAATTGAAGGGATTGGTTCAATTACAATGGGACTTATGACCAAGGTATTAAAACCCGGACCGGGTATTCAATCGGTTGGGGTACTGGGTTAAGGGTCAGTGGGTCAAACCGGAGCTAAACTGAGACCAAACCGATGAGTAATTAAAGATTTTAGGCTTATAGTATGAAATTCTAAATGAAAACGTTAATTTTTTTTTTTTTGAAAATTGGGACCCGGACCGGTCTACTGACCGGTTCGGCGGGTTCCAAGCCGAACCAGCCGATCCGGTCCAGGTCTGAGAACCTTGCTTATGACACAAGTTTGAAGTAGATAAGCACAAGTTGGAAGAGGATAAACTCAAGTACAAGGCTTATGCCATAATTTATTTTCCTATCATTCATTAATTAAGAGGAAAATGGGAGATATTTATGAAGCAAGGCTTCGTCTTTCTCTTGCCTTCATTATCAACACTTGCAACAAGAAAGAAGAGAGAGAAAAGCTTAAGGAAAGCTTCATGCTCTAGAGAGAAGGATTAAGGTAAGTGGAGATTTCCTAAGCTTTTTCTTTCTAATCTTCCATACACTCTTCTCTAATCTCTTCCTTTCCATGAAATCCATGGATTAGCAAGCAAATCTTGAGCTCAAGGAGAGAGAGAGAGAGGAGGACTCTTAGAGAGAGAAATTTCAAGAACTCAAGAAGGTAACTTCACAAATCCTAAAATTATGCTAGTATGTGGTTATTGTTGATGATTATGGTTGGATTTGGTTATTTTGTTGAGTTTGTAAATTTGGAAAGTCTTAATCCTAAGGGGTTATGCTACCCAAATTTCTTTGAATCATGGTTAAGAAGTGTTTAAGTGAGTTAATCAAGGATTAGAAGTGGAAAAGTACAAGTTTTGGAAGCTAGAACACAAAATTATATTTTTCCATTTTTCTTGAATATTTCGGCCAGCACTGTTTCAGAGGGGTTGGAGCTAGATTTTCATGAAATAAATGGCTTCCATTGGATTCAATGGGCAAAAATAAGCGGGGTTATAGTTGGGCACTTGTTCAGTAGAGGCCGAAAAAACATAATAACGAAAACGCCACTGAAATCCCTAAATAGGGGTTGTCAAGGGTATTTTCGTAATTTGATAGTGAATTTGGTGATTTCGAGCCCGGAAATGGATTCCTTTGGCGAAAATAAGTCAAAATTGCTTTGGTCAAAATTTTGGGAAAATGTACCATCATCGAGTCGAGTACGGCGGGGCAGGGCGGGGGCGGCTTCCCGGGGGCATTTTTGTAAATTTTCACTATAGACTAATATAACCACAATAAACACTAAGGAAGAGTCTAAAATGATACTTAGATAGGTTATGACCTAGAGCCGGGAATTTAGGCCGAGCCCGTCAGGCCGGCCCTATGATTTAGAGGCTGAAAATGGAAATGGGCCTAAAAGGGCCGGCCCTGTAGGGCCAGCCCTGAAGCCCTGCGGGCCAGACCTTTTAAGCCCGTTTAATATTTTTTTAAAATAAATTAATAAATATAATATCATTATATCAAATTATCAATATGAGAGACACCTAAGTTCCTAATAGAGTATTAATAACAGGCAAACACTTATTAATTGGTTTGATTTATTTTATTTTCTACAATGTTTTATTCATTTAAACTTAAAAAAAGGCTAATTTGGACATTAGATGATTGTTTTAACTAAAAATTTATGAGTTTTAAAAATAATGTATACCAATTTAAAGCAAAATAATAAATAAATTGTAAAACTTTAAAAAACATTTTGAATTAAAATGAGTTTAAGCCCGTTTAGGCCCGAGCCCGTGAAGGGCCAGCCCTGTAGGGCCGCGGGCTTAAAAAATATGGTGCTTTTTAGGAAACGGGCCTAAACGGGCCGGCCCGTTTTCCCAGCTATATTATGACCTATTTCTGGTACATCTAATATTTTAGGACCGATTTGGAGGCCGGACACAACACGTTATTCGAAGCACATTTAGAAAGGGGATATTAAAGTTTTGAGGTAGGGACATTATCTTTCATACACTATGCCATAAGTTATGTGATTGTGTGGATGCCATTGTTTTGTAAATGCACTTTATTAATCAACATGATTTGCCTAGAGAGGGGCAGTTAGTGCCAGAGGTGCACTTACACTGGGAGTTGGCAGGAGTCCAACCGGTGTAGATTGTGGGGCTGAGCCCTACTCATGTATACATGAGGATGATTATGTGTTTATATTGTCATTAATTTGTGCATACCTTGGCGCATGTCATATTTACTTTTCGCATTTTCTATGAATGATATTATGTCTCTACGGGGATTCTTCGGAATCCCACCTTATTTTTAAACAAATACCTCAGCGGGTACCAGTGAGCCAAAGGATAAAGACGTAGACACCAGAAAATGAACGGCACGTGTCTCAAGGCGAGGATAAGATCGTGGGCATAATTAGTCTATTTTGTAATATTTTGGTAAAATTGTAAATATTAAGTTTCCGCTGTATTTTCTGTTTCCGTTAGTGAACAATAACGGAGTTGTAAACGAATATTTTTATCAGTATTATCGTATTTTTCTGTATACCCATTAAATTCCGTCTTTATTACTCTTTGATTATCGAAATGGAAACGGGTGTTGACATTTATCATTGTTGTCAGAGTCATTTTATATATATATATAAATTACTAAAAATAATTTAAGGTAATGTAATTATTTACATTATCTGTAAATGTCAATTTTTTACCTTCAGAGGGGGTGTTTTGGTATATATAGCAAGTTTGACAACAAATATTTCCTCCAATGGCCCGAATTCCTAATCATAAGCTGATATTAATAGATCTCTCCAAACCACCGTTTCTGCTAAATCATCTATTTTAGGCTAATGAAGGATGTTTGGGTGGTATGTGTTAGAACTGGCTGACACCTAAGAGACGGGTGAATTGGGTGTTTGATAATAACTTAAGAATTCTGGAAATCTTTTCGCATCTTAATGAAAAGTAATAAGTATGAAAGTAATGAATCATAAATCAATAATTAATATATGATGGAAGTATAAGAGTTTAAGGAAGAGAGTATGCAAACTGTGATTTATCCTGGTTCGGTCCAATCCACGATGACTTACATCTAGTCCTCAGGCTCCTCTTCAGATTTCAAATCCACTATCTTCTTATTTAATCCGAGCATAAGAAAAGCCTCTACAATTCCACAAGTTTTGTCGGACACTTGCGAAGCCTTTTACAATTCTCTCACCTAGTTATTCCCTTTTACATACTATAAGGATATAATCGATTACTCCTCCTTACACATCGTAAGGGTACAACTTTGATGATGAAAGATTGCAATCAACCTTCTCTCTCAGAACTGAATAAGATGAACACTAAAGTACAATACAAATAATTACTCTCTCAAATGTAAATGATATATAAGCTAGAGAATAACAGAGAGTATTTGGGTTGAGGTGAATAGCTTATGATATGAGCGTGTTGGCGTTGGTGTTGTGTGTAGTTGCGCTCTGCTTGAATCTCTTGTATTTATAGTTGAATAGGATATGACCGTTGTGAGTATTTCAACCTATTCGTTGAGTCTCATTGCTTCGTCTTACCGTTCTTCGTATTTGAAAAACTAGATGTTACGTTCGGTGGACACTCTGCTTCTGTAAAGTCAACTTTTGTCTCTTCGCATCATCTCTTCATTGTACTTCTGGAGAAATGCATTAAACACTAATACAATGAAGTGTTAGAATCATTATAAACAAGATGGATGAATTAAACAATCATTTCATTGATTTTCAGAAGCTTCGAATATGTTGTCTGTCACATTACTAGAGTAGTCACTCGAGTAATCCTGGGATATGACCATTATAAGTATTTCAACCTATCCATTGAGTTTCATTGCTTCATTTGACTGTTCTTCATATTTGAAAACTATATGTTATGTTCGGCGGGCGCTCTGCTTCTATAAAGTCAACTTTTGTCTCTTCGCATTATCTCTTCATTATACTCCTGGAGAAATGTATTAAACACTAATACAATAAAGTATTGAGTGATTAAAAGCAAGATGGATGAATTAAACAATCATTTCATTGAGTTTCAGAAGCTTCGAATACGTTGTCTGTCACATTACTCGAGTAGTCACTCGAGTAATCCTGGGTCATTACTCAAGTGATCACTCAAGTAATCCCCTTCAAAATATGGCCGAGAGCATTTCCAACTTCATTACTCGAGGGGTCACTCAAGTAATCCTTGGATGTCACTTGAGTGATCTTTTGATTTTGATTTGAAACATGGAAAATTACATATCATCGGAAAGCTCTCATCGTCTACATTCCAATACAATAAGAATCACCTCCAAACTCATTGTATACAGAAAGTTATGACCCAAAGAGTATCTTCTGCACTATACAATATTTGAAATCACGAGTATCAACTTTTAAAAGGCGTAAATCTTAGTATATAGCTTCAAATATGATAAACTACCTATCTATGGAAAGCTCTTTAAGTCTATTTTCTTATGGCACCAGTTTTGTCGCAATCCGATGTGTAGTTTGGGATTTATGTTCAAAATACTGGAGCTGCCTTATACTGTGGTGGTGATTTCAATATCCACTTTCAATGCTGATATCTCTCTCATCTGAACTCCTTTAAATGTGATATTTGGTCAAAATGATGCATAGGAGTCTAGTTTCATATACTACTGGTTCAGCTCAATCTGACGTGTGGTTAAAGAGATATCACCAAAATACCGAACCTTTGTCCTGCTGCGCGAAAACAGAGCACATCAGGATTCTCATTACTCTAATGATCACTAGAGCAATTCTGGGTTATTACTCGAGTGAGCCCTCAAATAGTCACCTCTAAAATGAGGCAGTGGTATATTACTTGAGGGATCACTCGAGTAGTCACCTCTGGAGGTAGCATAACTTTCGTATAAGTCATTTTAGCTTCGTATTAACCCATTCTGTAATGCCTTAAAATTTGGGATTTGAGGCTTGGGAAGAAGCCTAAATTAAGTAGACTGCTAAGCCCCAATTTAGTAGGAGTCCAAATTTATCTCTTAATGATTCTTATATCTTTGGGGCATTAAAGAAAATAAAATAGTTAATTTTGAAGAAAGTGATTATGCTTACGGTGAAATCGCCTATGAGGTAGTGAGTTTGTCATGTGATTTTGAATGAACAAATTATGAGAAAAAATTATAAAATTTTACAGGATGAAAGTAGACATCCTAAGGTTTAATCTGATAGGTCATATGACTCAATTAGAGTTATATACAAAAAGATATGAATTTTTGAAGTCAATACAGAAAAACTGTGAAATTTCTAGAACAACATACAAAGATTGAAATTCTGGGAATTTTTTGATTCCATCTATAAAAATTATATATTTTTCCTTGAAACTAGACTCAATAAGGGTTCTATAGGCTTTGAAATCACTCCAATTCGATTTTTCTAGAATTATTTATGATTTTTCAAAGTTTGGGCAAAAATCTACCAAAATTTTGTAAAAATCCGAAAATTGGGAAAATTAATTAATTAAATGGGATACATTATTATAATCATCCTCCTCCCTCTTCAGCCCATTTCTGACGTCAATCTTAGCTGAAATAAAGAGAGAAAGTTGAGAGAGTCTAGAGAGAGAAAGGGAAGAAATATCACAAGGTAAGCCGATTCCTCCGATGATTTAGCTTCTAACGCATATAACTCCGATCCTAAGCTACTCCTTTATGTTCTTTAAGGTTTGGAAGCTCAGTTTTTATTAGAGCCGGGAATTCGGGCCGAGCCCGTTTAGGCCCAAGCTCGTCAAGGGCCGGGCCTATGATTTAGAGGCTGAAAATGGAAGCGGGCCTAAAAGGGCCGGCCCTGTAGGGCCGCAAGCCCTGTAGGGCCAGCCCTGAAGCCCTGCGGGCCGGCCCTTTTAGGCCCGTTTAATATTTTTTTTAAATAAATTAATAAATATAATATCATTATATCAAATTATCAATATGAGAGACACCTAAGGTCCTAATAGAGTATTAATAACAGGCAAACACTTATTAATTGGTTTGATTTATTTTATTTTCTACAATGTTTTATTCATTTAAACTTAAAAAAAAAGGCTAATTTGGACATTAGATGATTATTTTAACTAAAAATTTATGATTTTTAAAAATAATGTATACCAATTTAAAGCAAAATAATAAATAAATTGTAAAACTTTAAAAACAATTTTTTTTAATTAAAATGAGTTTAAGCCCGTTTAGGCCAGAGCCCGTGAAGGGCCAGCCCTGTAGGGCCTCGGGCTTCAAAAATATGGTACTTTTTAGGAAATGGGCCTAAACGGGCCGGCCCGTTTAGGCTCGAGCCCGTGAAGGGCCGGCCCATTTTCCCAGCTCTAGTTTTTATGGTTAAGGAGGTTAGGGTTTCATCCAAGAAGAGGAAGAGCCAGTGGGAGCTTGAGGCAACTTCCAGACCTTTATATATTGACTATTCTGGCTATTGTGGACAATTTAATCAGTGAAATTTTGCCAGATTGTCCTTGGTTGTAAAAATGGAGAATCAGTTTTTCTAGGGGTTATGCTGCCCAAATTGGTACTAAATGGTAGTTGTAACCTAATGGAATAGTTAATAAAGTGGTTAGGAGTAGAAAGGAACGTGTTTATAGAGCTGAAACCGAAAAACCCCAATTTTTCTTAGAGTTCCTATAAGTTTCAGTCAGCTCTAGAAATGGGCCTTAGAGTTGGATTTTCAATGATTGGATGATTCCATTGATTTCATAATGAAAAATTAGGTGGGGTTACAGTTAGTTATTTTTTCAAAAAGGCTGAGAAAGCATAATTACGAAAATGCCCCTAAAACAATAAAATAAGGGCTGTCAAGGGCAATTTCATCTTTTGGCAGTGAATTTGGTAATTTCGAGTCCCGAAATGGATTCCTTAGGCGAAAATATGTCATGATAGCCCAGGTTAGAATTTCGAGAAAAGTACAGCCGAACCGGGTACGATGGGGCGGGGTCCCCGGGGGTATTTTAGTAATTTTTTAAGATAGACTCATATAACCCCCAGAAATACTATGGAAGTGTTTAAATAGTATATCTGACATTGTAGGATCGAATATGGAGCCTTGAGTTGTTGGCACGCAAATCGAGGAGAAAGATTGGAGGTAGAGGATTTACCTTACTTGCATGTATTTGATATCTTTGCTTGTGTAATGATGTATGTGATTGCTTTACTTGATTGTGTATAGCATATTTGAATAAATGAAGCTCTATTTCTGTTTTCGCTGCAGCCATAGTCTTGTTGTATGAAACATTGAGTATGTAGAAATGTCATTATGCGGCATACATCTAGATAAAGCTAACATGTCATACACATAGCATCAATCATGCATGTATTATGGTATCTGTTTCCTACTGAGATTCTCTCGAATCTCACCCTCCCCTACCAACAATTTAGACAGGAGACGACAGAAGATATGTAAACAACAATGCAGAGTATCGTACAAGGGGATTACAGTAGTGGAACGAAGACGGGAAAATGTCTCCGTTTCACTGGGATGAGTTTAGACACCCTAGTAGCCTTGTGCGGCTACCTTAATCGTAAGTATCATGTACAAACCCCTATGGGGAATTTATGTAATCATGCACATATTATCAATATAGTTATGCTATTCTTGTGTTACCTACCAAACCGCATATCGTTTTCCGTAAATACTCTGAAAAATGTTGAAATTGAGATAAGGATGTGACATATTCCAACCTCCGGTATCACTTCTAAGAGCTTGAATCTTGATATTCTCATTTGATCTTGGATGTTCTTCTTTCTTCTTATTTCTTCAATCTCTTTCTTCTTATTTTTCCTCTTGATGATCATTCTTCATAACCCAACTAGATATCTTCTTGAATATTTTCAATCTTCTTCTTTCTTTGCTTGACTAATCTTTTCTTCTTGATATTCCCATTAGTTATTGCAATTTCTTCTTTCTTCAATCCCTTGCTTCTTGATGATCATTCTCCATTTATGAGGCATTATAAGCACAATAACATCAACCCACTATCAGGTTTATGACTAATCTACAAGATATACAACATTAAATATAGTAGTTACTCAATGTAGAAGATAAGTATATTATACAAACTTTTTGCTCTTACTTGACATCTATATTTGACATCATCAAAACTCATTATATCTAATAGTAACTACTAAAATCAAGGCTTGGGTGCAAAAATTGTCATGCATTGCGTTTTTACAAGGATTTATATTATATCTTTTAAGATATTATTATATCTTGTATTAATATTTGATATATTCTCATATTGAGATATTATATATCATAGGTTGATATTTGATATTAATATTTGATTAGATTTATTTAGATTATATTATATTAGATTTTAGGATTAGTCTAACTAAGTTTGCTTGTATAAAGGTTCTTGCTCAATTGTTTGTAATAAGGATTAAGTATTAAGGATTCATAATATTCAAATTGTTTTGTCTCTATTTCAATCCTTCAAATTCTAACATGGCATTAGAACCAATGAAGAAGTAGATTTTAGGATTAGTCTAACTAAGTTTGCTTGTATAAAGGTTCTTGCTCATTTGTTTGTAATAAGGATTAAGTATTAAGGATTCATAATATTCAAATTGTTTTGTCTCTATTTCAATCCTTCAAATTCTAACATGGCATTAGAACCAATGAAGAAGAAGAAGATATTCAAATTGTTTTGTCTCTATTTCAATCCAATGAAGAAGTAGATTTTAGGATTAGTCTAACTAAGTTTGCTTGTATAAAGGTTCTTGCTCATTTGTTTGTAATAAGGATTAAGTATTAAGGATTCATAATATTCAAATTGTTTTGTCTCTATTTCAATCCTTCAAATTCTAACATGGCATTAGAACCAATGAAGAAGAAGAAGATATTCAAATTGTTTTGTCTCTATTTCAATCCTTCAAATTCTAACATGGCATTAGAACCAAAGAAGAAGAAGAAGAAGAAGAAGAAGAAGAAGATATTCAAATTGTTTTGTCTCTATTTCAATCCTTCAAATTCTAACATGGCATTAGAACCGAAGAAGAAGAATCAAATTGTTTTGTCTCTATTTCAATCCTTCAAATTCTAACATGGCATTAGAACCAATGACGAAGTGTTTTGTCTCAAGAAGAAGAAGAAGAAGAAGAAGAAGAGAAGAAGAAGATATTCAAATTGTTTTGTCTCTATTTCAATCCTTCAAATTCTAACATGGCATTAGAACCAATGAAGAAGAAGAAGAAGAAGAAGAAGATATGAAGAAGATATTCAAATTGTTTTGTCTCATATTCAAATTGTTTTGTCTCTATTTCAATCCTTCAAATTCTAACATGGCATTAGAACCAATGAAGAAGTGTTTTGTCTCTATTTCAATCCTTCAAATTCTAACATAGCATTAGAACCAATGAAGAAGAAATATGAAGAAGATATTCAAATTGTTTTGTCTCTATTTCAATCCTTCAAATTCTAACATGGCATTAGAAGAAGAAGAAGAAGAAGAAGAAGAAGAAGAAGAAGAAGATATGAAGAAGATTCAAATTCTAACATGGCATTAGAAGAAGAAGAAGAAGAAGAAGAAGAAGATATGAAGAAGATATTCAAATTGTTTTGTCTCTATTTCAATCCTTCAAATTCTAACATGGCATTAGAACCGAAGAAGAAGAAGAAGAAGAAGAAGAACAACATCCGTTCCTTCTTGCCCGGAGTGACAACTCTACTATTTAGTTGTTGTATGGACCTCATTGAGTGTGGAGATTGGTCATATCTAATGAAGGAAGAGGATGAGGAGGACCTAGTCTCACTATTATTCCTTCTTTCATTTGTGCCTTTTCATATAGCCATCTAAAGCCTGACTTGAAGTAAACTCAGACCCATAAATAGAATACTCATGAACCTTCTTTTTATTTGCAAGATTAGCTTATCAACACAAAAATTATTTGTTAATCGCTCTTTCTATTGTCTCGGCCAATGAAAGAGTTCCTGACTCCGGCCACCTTCCTTCGTCCAATGAGTAGTGGGTGCCGCCGCACACCTGTTCTTTTCTTCGTAGACTATTTAGTTCCATCCTAGATCCATTCCTGAAGAGTATCTAGTTCTATCCCAGAGCTTTGTCCAAATCTTTTGACCATCTAGTTCCGCCCAGATCTTTTGACCATCTGGTTCCGCCTAGATCTTTCATTCCCTAGTGAGTGTATGGTTTCATCCCAGAGCTTTGTCTAGATCTTTTGAAATATGGTTCCATTAGACCCGAAGACCATATGGTTTCGTCAGACCCGAACGCCATCTTGTTGAGCTAGAACCGAGACTGTTTGGTTTCGTCTAGATCAGCTCGACATCATTCTTGTTCCATATGGATCAATGCTTGCTCCAACATTGTTTTTGCTACCTAGTTCCGTCCAAATCAACTCAATGTCGTTTTTGTTACTTTTAGATTGACACTTGATTTAAGATGTTACTTTTAGTCTACAGACTGCCATAGCTGTTTCTTTCGATTGTCGCTTCCAGTTTTTAGTTGACAAACTAAAGATGATCTTGAGTTTGGAAGGGGTGTTAAGATATTATCATATCTTATATTAATATTTTATATATTCTCATACTGAGATAGTGTATATCCTAGGTTGATATTTGATATTAATGTTTGATTAGATTTATTTAGATTAGATTAGATTTTATGATTAATGGCTCTTGCTCAGTTGCTTTTATTAATGATTAAGTATTAAGGATTCAATAATATTCAGAGGCTTTTGTTTCCTCATTATTTCAATCCTTCATATTCTGACAATATCAATGGAATCTTTGTGAGGGTTGGCTTTTTAGTTATTTACTTACATATAATATACTTCTCGTTCCTAAATATAAGACCCGGTTAATTTTTTTGGAGAGATTAAGAAAGTTAAATAAGTTACTTAATTATCTCATATGTTATGTGTCATTAGATTATACTATTAGTTTATAAGTTAGAAAAATTAGATTGCAAAAAAATGATGGGTATAAATGCTTCAAAGTAACTTATTTAATTTCCTTAATCTCTTAAAAAAAGTTGATTAGGTCTTATATTTAGGGCTGGATATAGTACATTTTTTGTTTTGAACATGATAATGCCACAATGTCTGTCTGGTCTAGTGCCTATTTAGACTGACGGCAGAAATTATTTTTCTAATATAAATACTATTCAAACAGGCCTTAACTTGGATCGTCTTGATGATTTTTTCAAAAGAAGGGTAAAGGGGACCTTCACTGTTTTTTGCGTCCAGCACGTGCTGTGTTTTCCCTCTAAAAATTCTTCTCTCCATAATTTGTAAACTAATAGGAGTGCCTTTTTTATCGCTTCAATTCTTTTTAGCATTTCCATACTCAGCGTTATAAGTCTTTTCAATTATATCAATAGCTAATGAGATTTTTTTGTTGTTGTAATTTTAAACAAATAGTTGGTGTTAATAATAGTCTATGTAAATAAATATCAATTCAAGAAAAATATTTTTTCCACTTACAGACAGGTTTTTTTTTTTGGACGGAACACTTACAAACAGGGTTAAATATTTTCCGTAATATCAACATTTTTCCGTGGGAAGAAGGATTAAAGCTGCAAATATAAGTTCTTAAGGGTATTAATATTTTTTTTAAATGAAAAGTAAACTGAGAAGAGTTTTGAGCAAGATCAATCATGGATGGCTTAAAACCCTAAAATTGCCCCCAAATGCCCCCAAAACAAGAAGAATCCAATGTCAAGTGGGCCTCTCATTCGGCGCCCATCTTTCATGAAAGATTCTCTCAATTTTTAATACTCTTAATTTTTTACAAGTTATTTAACACCGATAAAAGCGAAAAAATTGCCATAAAGTGCAATATATTTATAATTGTTTCCCATTCCTTTGTGTTACATCACACAAAAAGAACTTCCATTACATAATACTAGTACTAAAAGCTACTCCGTTGGTTTTCAAATATAAGCTTTAATTATGAGAATATAAACTTCGTCTCAAAATATAAAGTTCGTTTTAGTTTTGTTTCAACATTTATTACTCCCCCCAATTTTATCATTTGATTGTATTTATTTTATTTATTATCTCTCTCACTTATCATCTTTACAAATAAGAATATATCACTTTGGTTTTATTTATAAGTCTTTTTGACAAAAAAATTTGGTCATATTTATAAGTCAAGTTTCAATGTAGTAAATGAGGTTGTGACAATTTTGGCCCTATTTATTGTACTAATGAAGAAATAATTTAAAGATAGATAGAGAAGAAAGAGTTGAAAATTATCCCATTCATAAATGAGGGCATAGTTGAAACTATTTACCCCATAATCATTGAGTTTACTACTTCTCATTGGTATGTGAAATTTAATTAAAAGGGACTTATAAATATATTTATTGGTTTTAACTAATTTTAACTATTTTCTTGATAAACACAAATCAATTATTTGAAGCTTATCACTCTAATTCTATTTATAAGTCCATTTTAACAAAAAAGTTTAGTTCTTATTATAAGTCCACTTTCAGAGTAATAAAGTAGATTGTCACAATTTTACCCCCATCAATTCTAATAAAAAAAAGAATTTATTCATGTTGATACTTGGAATACTATTCATAAATTAGGGTGAAATTGTAAATCCAGTCCATAATTAATGAGTTAACTAACTCTCCTTAGTAATCCCTCCGATCCACAATATATGATACTTTTAGAAAGAAGACATGATCCAGAATATAAATCACCTTCAGTTCAATTAATGCCATTTTTTCTATTTTGCTCTTATGATTAATACTCACTTTCCAACTTTGCCTACTGATTATATCCCCCTTTCTAAAATAACATTCCCAATGCAATCAAACACATTTTTTACAAAGGGTAAAAGTGAAAAAATTTGCAATCATGACATATAAAATGACTTAACTATCATTTACCATTTCTCATGATATAGTTGAAGTGCTCTATATTATAGACATAAGAGAGCATGTGAGAGTTATGTATTTTGGAGTTGTAAATAGAATTAGAGTGGTGTATTTATGGAAGGAAGGAGTATTTATACTCCTCTAGTCCTATATATAGGGTAGAGAGAGAGGATTTTTTTTTTCTATTTATAAGACACGTCATTAAGGTTTTGAGGTAAATGTATAATTTAACCCTTAACTTATTATAAGATTGATTTTATTTTCTTTTGATATTATATAATAAATAGAGATAAAATAAAAAATTTATTAAATTTTATGATAAAATTAAGGGTATTTAAGGTTTTTTTAACCCATATGAAAATTGTTGGAAGTGTCCGGTAAATAAAATCAGTGGAGTGTAATTACAATTCATAAAAATAATAATTGAAAAGATAATTCAGGGCAGGTTTTAACTTCGAGTTGTGGGCTTGCGGGTAGAGCCGGGAAAACGGGCCGAGCCCGTCGGGCCGGCCCTTTTAGGCCCTTGCCCTTCAAGGGCCGGGCTTGTAAATTGTAGCCTCAAAAGGAAGTCGGGCCTAAAAGGGCCGGCCCTGTAGGGCCTCGGGCTTAAAAGGGCCAGCCCTGGAGGGCCTCCGGCCGGCTCTTTAGGCCCGTTTATTTTTTATTTTTCTTACTTGGAAAGGAATCATGTTACATTTTTGAATTACCTCATTGAATCTATATGTCACTTTGTCCTCATATTGTATAGAGTATGATTTTTGAGTATATTGTTTTGTCTAATTGAATCATATTATGATTTTTGAGTATATTGTTCTGCCTATTTAGACTAAAATCATATTATATACTATTCTGCCTGATAGAGTATGATTTTTTATGGAGGTTGTGATTATTTGACTAAGTGAACCTACTGCTCAAAGTAAAACACAATCAAATGTCCTTGAAATTGATGATAGTGGCGAAGAAGGTGAAAATGATAGTCGTCATACTCATGTTGTTTAGAGGTTGGAGTATTTAGCTTCTTGCCTTCTTATACTTTGGCCTTTGTGTGAGTTATTTATGGACATGATTTTACCTTTGATTATATATTAGTAATTGTGTTTGTTTGTTGCAAGAGACGTGTTATTTAAATCTTAATGTTGACAACATTTATGTATTAAATTAGAACTTTAATCGTTGTTATTTACTAATTATATCTCTCTGGGGAAAATATGCAGGAAAATTAGTTAAATATTATGAAAAGGATTTCCCGGCCCTGACCCTAATGCTCTCGGGCCGGGCCTTGAAAAACTACAATTTTTCTGACCCCAAGCTCTACTTGCGGGTCTCTGACTGAAAGTATCGACCTTGGAACTTGAGGTATGTATGGCACGTGTGCTTTGGACCCTCAATCATCATCGTACGGAGGTTCATGCATTTAATGTGCAAGGACAGATTTATTTATTTATTTATTTATTTATTTACTTTAATGGGGACATTTTCGATTTGGACGGGGTTAGGTTAGGCAAGTGGATTAAACTAAAGTAAAGAGGAATTTGGCTTGAATAATCATCTAGGAAAGACAAATGCAATTCCACTTGATCGATGGAAGCATTCTTAAAGCAATTCCAATATTTTTGACTCATCAATATAAAATATACCTAGGTCCCTAAGATTTCATCAATTAAAAAAAGCATTATTATTTATAAGGGATATAAATTTTGTCACGGCTAAATGAAAGAACCCCGTTGTTATTTCTCAAAACAAGCCACCTAAATTGTTTAGAATCATACTATACTTTTAAAATTTCAAGTTTTTTTTGTAAGAAAGAAAGCGATAAAGCCTACTCTACATTACAAGAAATAAATAAGTGAATTTTTTTAAAATAAACCAAGTGAAATCCAATAGGTATGATAAAAGAACATTTGACAAGCATATCAGCTTTAAAATTCGTATCTCTACCAATCAATCAAATTGAAGCACACTATGACTTTTTTTGATTAAATTTCAATTATCATGAAAATCATTATTTTTATCATTAATAAGCTTAATTTTACGTCAAAAAATAAATTACAAAAAGAATTATGATTAAATTTGGTTTTGGTAATGATATAGGGGAGGCGATTCCATTTATCGTTGGAAGCATTCTTAAAGCAATTTCAATATTTTTTACTTATCAATATAAAATATATAGGTCCCCAAGATATAATAAATAAAAAAATTTATCTTTAAAGGATATAAATTTTGTTACGGCTGAATGAAACACCCCCCAAGTCCCCAGTTGTTCTTTCTACAAAAAGCAGCACCTAAACTGTTTAGAATCATACAATACTCTCAATTTTTTAACTTCGAGTTGTGGACTTGCGGGTCTCTGACTGAAAGTATCGACCTTGGAACTTGAGGTATGTATGGCACGTGTGCTTTGGACCCTCAATCATCATCGCATGGAGGTTCAGGCATTTAATGTGCAGGGACAGATTTATTTATTTATTTATTTATTTACTTTAATGGGGACATTTTCGATTTGGACGGGTTAGGTCAGGCAAGTGGATTAAACTAAGTGTGTGTTTGAATTAGCTTTTTTTAATAGTTTTTATGATTTACGAGGTAAGTATGTGAGAGGAGTTTTATCTGGGGTTTCACAAATCATGATTTGAAACCATGATTTAGAGGTTTGCCAAACATACACTAAAGCAAAGAGGCATTTGACTTGAATTATCATCTAGGGAACGACAAATGCAATTCCACTTGATCGATGGAAGCATTCTTAAAGCAATTCCAATATTTTTGACTCATCAATATAAAATATACCTAGGTCCCTAAGATTTCATCAATTAAAAAAAGCATTATTATTTATAAGGGATATAAATTTTGTCACGGCTAAATGAAAGAACCCCGTTGTTATTTCTCAAAACAAGCCACCTAAATTGTTTAGAATCATACTATACTTTTAAAATTTCAAGTTTTTTTTATAAGAAAGAAAGCGATAAAGCCTACTCTACATTACAAGAAATAAATAAATGATTTTTTTTTAAAAATAAACCAAGTGAAATCCAATAAGCATGATAAAAGAATATTTGACAAGCATATTAGCTTTAAAATTCGTATCTTTTCTGATCGGTTGCAAATCAACCAACCAATCAAATTGAAGCACATTATGACTTTTTTTGATTAAATTTCAATTATCATGAAAATCATTATTTTTATCATTAATAAGCTTAATTTTACGTCAAAAAATAAATTTGAAAAAGAATTATGATTAAATTTGGTTTTGGTAATGATATAGGGGAGGCGATTCCATTTATCGTTGGAAGCATTCTTAAAGCAATTTCAATATTTTTTACTTATCAATATAAAATATATAGGTCCCCAAGATATAATAAATAAAAAAAGGGTTAAGGTGCAAAAATACACATGTGATTGTCCTCGAAGTGCACCCAACACCAAATGCTTTTTTTAGGTGCAACAGTGACTATGTGGTTACAAAATAGGTGCAAAAATACCCTTTGACCGTTAGTTTGACTTTTTGACCTTGAAAGTGATAACGTGTACGATGATATGGATGCTAGAGTGACATTTTGGAAAAAAAAACTTGCTGACTGGTAAAGCTTTGTAATTAATATTACTCACATTTCACTATTTTAGTACCACATTCACTGAAGTAAATTCAAATCTGAGTGCAGAGTGCTTAACTCACTCAGCAGAGCTGTTGCCCTAAAAAACATACTGATTGCTCAATTTTTTCCCAACCCTAGATTCCCAATATTATTAAATTAAAATCATTATAATACATATATTATATTACTAATTTTTATTAAATTATATGATTTATTAGGAAAATTTGATTTTCAGCAAGTTTTTTTTTCAGAATGTCACTCCAGCGTCCAAGTCATCATACACGTCATCACTTTCAGGATAAAAAAGTCAAACTAACGGTCAAACAGTCAAACTAACGGTCAAATGGTATTTTTGCACCTATTTTGTAACCACATAGTCACTGTTGCACCTAAAAAAAGCATTTGGTGTTGAGTGCACTTCGAGGACAATCACATGTGTATTTTTGCACCTTAACCCATAAAAAAATTTATCTTTAAAGGATATAAATTTTGTCACGGCTGAATGAAACACCCCCCAAGTCCCCAGTTGTTCTTTCTAAAAAAAGAAGCACCTAAACTGTTTAGAATCATACAATACTCTCAAATTTTTAAGTTTTGAGCTTGTTATCATATCACCTTACAGTTTTGACGAAATTTGTACGTACAACATTCCAAAAGAATTATAATTTAAATTTCTCAACATTCCAAACGAATTATAATTTAAATTTCTCAAAATTATTTCTTAGACTCGGTACACCGGGCACCTATAGGCTTAGGCTATAAGTAATTTTCAATAATATCATACCAACATAGGAAAAAAAAATTACCCTAACTTCTTATTTTATTTATAAAAAAAAAACAATTTTTTCCTTGGGGCACAAACCAGGACATAGAATTGAGATGGGTCATAATTTCGTACCCTCGTTCTCTTTACAAGTCACAACTCTTAACTAAGAAGCTAAGAGCAGTGTACCAAAAAAAACAAAAACAAAGAAGCTAAGAGCATACACACATATAACTGTTGGCCTTAACATGGGTCCTTCATAACAAGTTGACCCCATCACCACACTTGAAAAAAATCTTTGACGTGTTTCTGACTATAACAACCTGCGATGTGGTGCGTGCTACAGAATGTGAAATGACGAGGAAGAAAGGTAAAGGGGACATAAAATAAAGGTTACTAATAAACTTTTCTTGCTGTGTGCTAAAACCAGAAAGATGAAGTGAGGAAAAGAAATAAAGAAAAAGGAAAAGGCCAAGAGCTGAAAGTTGCCCCCGTTACTTTGCTCATCGTTATCCCTTTCCTTCCGTGCCTTTTATTATTTTTGGGAGTAATGTCTCCGCTAACCATTTTTTTAACTTCTTCTCTATTTAATCTTTTAACCATTATATCATATTTTAATGTGTGAGATTTAATGTTATGTGAAAAATATTATTATAATATTAAATATAATAAAAACATATAATTATGATATTCTTACTTAACATTAAATTTCACCTATTAAAACATGATTCAGTAATTAAAACATTAAGTGGAGGGGAAAGTTAGTAAAGATATCCGTTTTCCTTGTTATGTCTCACCCTTTGTATTTACTCTCTGTTTATTTGATATTGATTTTCTTGTTCAAATTTTAATTTGCATATGAATATATTTTTTAACATAATTTTGATATAAATATTAGGAAAAATCGCTATAAGATTTAAAAAATAAAATGTAATCATAAGAGTGGGATTGCAAGGCTAAGGAAAGCGACCATTTTTTCAGGATTAAACATTTAACTCCACGTGGCAACACGGCAAGGGGTGTCATCAATTGATATGTTGGCCTGTTCCCTGTTGGGTCTAGATAATTACTACTCCCTTTGATCCTAATTATAGGACATATTTATCTAATTTTGAAGAAATTAAGGATAGTGATTAAATTAGTTAGTTATATTTATTTTTCCTAAAATACCCTTATTTAAAATTTAAAATGGCATCCAATTAGGTTGATTTTATGTTTTTTCTTGTATTTCTCCTGCCTCTCATACAACTTCTCCAAGCTCTCACACAATTCGGCGTCGTCAATCTCCCTCAACAATTTCTGATATGCTCTTATTAAATTATTATTGTGTTTAATTATTATTGAGAAAATATCAATAGAGGGTATTTTGGGAAGAAATTGATAAAAATTAGAACTTTATCCTATAATTAAGATCAAAATCAATTCTCAAATGTTATCCTATAATTAGGATATAAGGGAGTGATATTTTTTTTCCATCCCCCGTCCAGCTTCTTGCACTTTCTGAAGGGAAAAGCAAACAGGACTATAAAATAATGCGGTAATATTTACGCTTTTCAAGGGAATCTACCTTTTGTACGGAATATTCGAATGGGTGGATTGACACAAAGCTCGAGCATTTACGTCTGTTTAACGTTAGAAACAGTGAGATTTGGCTTTGACTGCCTCTGTTCAGTGTTTCCTGTGTTTTGGTAAGAGAGAACAACTAAATTAATCCTTTCCTTTGTACAATATGAATATTTTTACAAAGTCTAAAGTCAAAAAATTACCAGAGGCCTACAAAACAGTACATCCCTACAAACTTCAAAAAAAAAAAAAAAAAATCTGTACACAACATTCTCATCTTTTCTCTGTTGAATGGGAAAACATATCAGGTGACTTCAAATGCCACCAACCATGCTATTGGTAACATCACTTCAAATTGGTCACTCTGTCACTTGTTTCTGCTCTGTTTCGCAGCATTGTGAAATTGAGCTTCTGGCTTTAAAAGCCTCCTCATGAATGTAGTTAGTTACCTCTTTTACTTCTTCCTCATCCATTTCCAATCACATCTTGTGTCCTATTATGTACAAATGTGTTAAACCCTAGAATGAGTGCCCCCAAACACCGAGCATTTCTGTCAATATATCATCCGTGAACACGGCAATCTTATCGGCGAGAACGCTACCGTGAGTCTTGCATGATCAGATAAATAGTAGTCTTCAGGCCATATGCCCCTCTCTGCCTCAGGAGGGGACAGTGTTGCATTCTTTATACAGAAACCAAGGGCTTGTTCCTGACTGCCCTTTGATTCATCATTTAGCTCCTCGTTCTTTATCTCATGTATCTGATCTAAACATGACGGAATCCAGATTTGCTGCTACAACCCCACAAATTATGAACATGATTTAGCCAACAGTGTTTCAGACCAAAATCTCAAAGTGTTCACATGCCTTGTATGTTTGTTGTAAGCTACTTTACCTGAAATTCTTTAAAATCCACCAAACCATTTCCATCCACATCCACTAGGAGCCACAAGTCCTTTGCCTCTTGAACGCTAAGTCCACAAGGAGGACCTATTAAATTAAGCTGCGTGCAAGAAGCAGAGAACCTTAGTCAAAATGAGGTCTTGCCATACTAGCAAGGACACATTTATTATCTGAAAAAATAGAGTCCTGGTCTTTTCATTACGCACTATACCTGTTCAAGTGCATCATAGAAACCAGCAAAGGTAATACAATCTTCATTATCGGCCTTTAGAAAGGCAAATGCATCACTCTCATTCAGAGAAGCTCTCCGCAATAGATACTGAAATAGTCAAATTTCTTGTCAGTTGTAGAAGAAAATGAAATCCATTCCATGCTCACAGAAAAATAATCTAAAATTTGCAGGATGGTCAAATTAATAAATTGAATAACAGAGTCCAGAGGTATTGCAATTACCTTGAACATGCCAAACACAGCATCACTCCAAGTTGCTTTCAGTAGTTTCCGATATTTATCAGGATTTAGAAGCCATATAAAATCAACAGCACATATATCTCCTCGGTGATTGCGGTGACTAACCCACTGCATTCATACAATGTTCAAAACAGAAGATTAAGTGATGAGAATATGGTTCAGCATAAAAAAAATTCTCTGAATAGGGTTGGATATATCACCTTGTGTGCATCTGTATCTGTGTATTGATGAGCAATATCATACGATGATACAAACCCGTGTGACCTCAGGAACCGGTAAACATGCCCACGTTTGCTACCGTTCCAGTCACTGAGAAATAAAATGTTGAAAAAACAAATCACTGACAGTGATTCAAAAGTTAAAGGATGAAATAAGTTCAGAAAGGCGAATGAGTCCCTCACAAAGAAGTCCATCCATTCAAATTTACCCGCATAGCATGATTGGCAAAGGCTTCAGCTGATACTCTTTCTGATAGGAGTCCACATATTGAAGTATCTTGTAGGCCTGTAAAAAGGGGTGAGAATTAACACGTGTCCAAAAGAATTACCATGCCTGTACATAAATCAACATAATGCTGAGATATTACCTGATTCAGTCGCACTATGGACAGAGTTGAGTCATGAGGGAATAGCAAGTGCGTGTTGACAATGATCATTTCCTGCCCAGTATCACTATTTCGGGATTGTGATAATGGAGAAGCTAATTCAACATGTAACAACTGAGCTACGCGATCTCCACAATCATTGAAGTGCAATTCTTTGTAATTGAGAATCTTGAAGTGTTCCTTTTGCACTGCTATTAGAAGACCTACAGACTCCCAACAGAAACAACAAAAAGGCAATTTTAATATTTTAAAAACAGTTCAGACTTTAATTCCTCCAAGTCTCAACAATTTTAAGTACGTTTATGAATTTATTCCATTCGTCAATATTATCCAAACTTTGCTCATGACATCTTGCCCATCCTAAAGCAGATGGAAAGAAGGGAAAATGAAATCTTGACGTAAGTTTCAAAAGCAATGGTAATATAGTATGCAGATTAGATTGGCAACCAAATTAACTTCAGTGAATAGTGGCTGAGGAGTTTATCCTTGATAAAGATGATTAAATTTAAATATTGACAAAACTGAGAATCTAAAGGGGTAGAATTTCAAATAAAGAGAATAAATGCATACCATCCCCACGGTTGTTAGTCCGTCCAAGGTTGAAATTAGTATAACCAGCATCACCGAGTCTCTTCTCATACAAATTAACAAGCTCTGGGTTTCCAACCCAAAATTCCTGCAAAAAAAATTCAAATATGTTGGCATCAGACAATTCACAATCCCTCAAAAAAATTCTCAAGGAATATCACATTAGCATCAAACTACAAGCCCCATTATGAATCTTGTGGACCACTCCTACAAATTCCTAGAAAAAATAAAAAGCACAAGCAAAAGTGAAGGAGAAAGAGATATTGGAATGATCATAGTCATTCAAACCTGAAGACAGATAATGGAAGACCTCTCTTGCAACAGCCAATCCAATATTCTGTCATTCCTGTCCAACCAAAACGGTCTAAAGTCGCTTTCTCTGCAACTCGCGTCCTACAAATAAGGAAAAATAGTAAATAATAAAACATTGAAATTGAAATAACCCAGATAAGGAAATCAATAATCAATGCAGCCATGCAGGTATAGAAGAAGACCTCTTGGTCCAGGCGCTTGTATATGGGAGCAAGAATGTTGAAGGTCGTGCACGTAATGAGAGGCTGTTGCTTCTCCTTCATAGAAGGAATTGCAAAACTCGCAATCCTTGAAATCCTTCCCATATTCTTCAGACTCTAATAAGTCCAAAACCCACCAATTCCTCACAATCTCTCACAAACCCACCAACCAAACAGGGGAAAAAAGGGAAGAAAACGAAGGGTTAGGTAATAAAAATCGTTCCTTTTTCCTTTCTTCACAGGCGAAAATATAAATGTGTATCAGATAATGATTCTATAAGACTTTCTGGGGTCATTACAATAATGAAATGGGACAAACCGAAGGCGACCCTCTGTGGGTACAGAGCTGCAGAAGAAGCAGAGAGAAATTGAAATCAGAGAGACGCAACAACGACTAGGAGTCGTTTGGTAATCGAGAACATAGAGAGACACAGGCCTAGAATAGCAACGACGATCCTCGTCCTTTCACCGTTGTTCGGCTAGTATCGTTCAAACGATTATTTCCTACTTGCAAAAAAGGAAGAAGGAATCCGCCAAGAATTTAACATGCGAATGATCCGCCTCTGATATTTGACTCTTTTATTTTAAATACTGATAAAGGCTTTTTTTTTTTCTCCCTTTTTCAAAGGCGTTCTAACTTTTTTTGGCTTAGATTCCTTTCAGTGAAAATTCTTGAAAAAGAATTTTAAAAATGTTAAAAGATAAAAATGTGTTCTAAATATTTATAATGTTAGAAAGGTGTGAGGATCTGATTTATTCTTTTTAAAATTAAATAAAAATAATTGAAATATTCCTCTGAGTTTAAAAACGTACTTCCATTTTTTATAAGAGTTTTATAAGTTCAGATAAGGTTTTAACAATTTTCGATAAGATTTTCATAAATTCCAATTCAAAAATTATCACTTGCTACAATGACAAAGTATTAATTTTCATTTTTAATAAAATATTACCAGAACTTGTTAAAATATTATCTAACCTTATGAAGCTCTTGTCATAAATGTAAATCAATATCTTGTCATTGTAGCAAGTGGTGAATTTTGAATTGGAATTTGTGAAAATCTTATCAGAACTTATTACAACCTCATCTAAACTTGTGAAACTTTTATCGGACATGAAAATCAATACCTTATCATCATTGTAGCAAGTGGTGATTTTTGAATTGGAATTTGTGAAAATCTTATCAATACTTGTTAAAACCTTGTATGACCTTACTAAACCTTTATAAAAGGGGAGCACATTTTTTAAACTTAGAGGGACATTTTTGTCATTTTTTTGTGAACATTTCTATCATTTTTATTTAATTTTAAAAAAGATAAATCAGGCCCTCACACTTCTCCAGTATTATGAATAGTCAATTTGACAACTTGATAATTTTTTGGACTTAAAGAGCACTTATAAAGATATTATTAGATTACCCACCAACAAGGTTCTCACATCGGCAAGATTCGAACTCATAATTTTATGGCTATAAGCCAATTCCTTTACCAACTGGATTAACTTTTGCTGGCAATTAAATATTATTATATAAATACTAATATTCTACTAATAATAAATTTTTATGATAATTTTATTGTATCATTCTTTTTTATGAATTATTTTAATATTCTTCTTAATTTTTAATCAAACACATATATTTATATTATTTATTTTTAACTCTAAGTTTTATTTATGATTATAATTATGAAATTTGAATTATAATAATACATTTTTCTACAAATAAAATATAATTAATTAATTGATAATTAATTATACTAATTTTTGAGATAATTAATCTATAGATCCTTATAGTTTCTGCCAATTTTTAATTAGATCCCTATATTTTTTTCATTTTTATCAGGTCTTGATACTTTCACATATTTCTTATTAGGTCCTTGTAGTTTTTTGTCTTATTTTCATGTCCTTATTGTTTCACCTGATTTTTAATTAGGTCCTTATAGTTTTTCTTTTAAATTTTAAATTTTAAATTATTAATTTAATTGAAATTTAAATAAATTAATAATATTATAATATAATCATAAAATAATTGGTACAATTAATTATTTATATTATGAATAAATAAAATTAGAGTTAAAATTAAATAATATAAATATATGTGTGTTTGATTAAAAAATTAAGAAGAATATTACAATAATTCACAAAAAAGAATGTTACAATAAAATTATTATAAAAAATTTTATTATTAGTAGAATATTAGTCTTTATAGAATAATATTTAATATTATCATATTTTATATTTATAGAAAAATATTATTAGAATTTATGCTTTAAATAATAAAAAAAACTATAGGGACTTGATTAAAAATCATTTAAAACTATAAGGATTTGATAAAAAGGAAGAAAAAAACAACAACAAGGACCTAGTAAAAAACACGTGAAAGTATAAGGACAAGATAAAAAGGAAAAAAAAACTATAATGATCTAATTAAAAATTGGTTGAAATTATAAGGACTTATATATTAATTATCCCTAATTATTTTTGTAATTATATGATTATTAATTTAAATTTCTATCTATCAAATTGTATTATAATATCATTCATTTATTTAACTTTCAACTAAATCAATAAATTAAAATTAAAAAAAAGCTACAAGGACCTGATTAAAAATCAGGTGAAACAATTAGGACCTAATAAAAAGACAAAAAATTACAAGGACCTAATTAAAAATATGTGAAAGTATAAATGCCCGATAAAAATGAAAAAAACTATACTAACCTAATTAAAAATTGGCTTAAATTATAATGACCTAAATAATAATTATCCCAATCTTTTATTTCATTTAAAAATTCAGAGTAAGGAAAAGGAAAAAAATTTGAAACCATGTTTTCTATTAAATTTCAGTATCTTGATAATTCATCCAATCATGTTTATTTTATGACTCATATGATCCCCTCTTCCACTTTTTTTTATTTGATTAAGTGGTGATAGACTTTAACATGTGGATTTAAGGGTGTTCAAAGTGTCTCTGTCTCGATCAGATCCTAATCATCCTAGCCCGATCCTGGTCAACCCAAATATTTTGATCCTAGAATCTCTTGTCCCATCCCATCTGGGATCGGGATGGGAATTGAAACAAGATCACCCTTAAGTTCCCGGTTCCCTTTTCTTTTATTTTTTTATCTCATAAATTAAGTTATCATTTGATAAGATGTGTATCATATTTTTAGTTGGAATTAAATCGCATATATCATGATAATAATAATAATAAAAAAAAATGATCAATCTCTTATAATGACAGAGATCACTGGCTGAAGTGGATTTTTATCTCTGATTAACTCGAAATACAAATTCAAATATCTGTATACTAACGTTACAACGAGGATACATAGGTGCCCAAAAACAATTCTGTGCATAAATTATTTTTTAACATGGTATGCAGTGTTATACATACTTTGTGATGCTTGATTATTTGGGGCCCCTTACACAGAAAATACTTCCATTCAATTCGAGGCCGTTTCTCGTCTGTACGAATTATTATCAAGCAATTATATCAAACATTTTGAGTAGTGGTTCAACTTTTTTCAAGGCGATTAAAAAACTAGTACCTATCATATATTTTGATAGTTACAAAGAAAAGCACGGCAAAAAAAAAAAAAAAAAACAGAGATAGTTACAAAGAAAACGCTTTCCAGGCTTCAGGACAATGTACAGAAAATAGATGCTTGTGCCTCAATAACAGGAGCTACATAATGAGACTGTATTGCTGCCAAAAGATGGAGTTATGTTATGTTTTTGAGGAAAAATTCAATAAAATACATGTTGCCACGCAAGCAGTCCTACTGAGGTGCCACTTGAATAATTATTGGGTGAAGATCCATGTTTTATCCCGAATGTTGTCAAAAAATCTCAATTTTACTTTAAAATTTTTTTTTTGGAGTACTAGAAATTTCCAAATCATAGTAATTTTGTCCTGTCCATTATTCAGGTTAAGTTTGACAACTAGTTGATTAAATATATTGAACAGGCTAGTCTATGTGTCATTCAAATCATTTTTATTAAGGTGCAAATTTATCCTAGAAGTTTTCGCTTAGGAGCAATATTGCTCTAAAAATTTTTTAGTTTCTATTGCATTGGAAGTTTCCAATATTATAGCAATGTCGCCTTGACTATTATAAAGGTTATTAAGTTTGATTGCTAGTTGATCAAATATTTTAAGACGACAACATGAACAACATTAAAGAAGAAACCACATATAGAGGAGGAACTCATATTCGCTAGAAAGTAATGGAGAAATAGATTCAATTACTGGACTCAAGACACACTGAGCAAGATTACTGAATACTAGGCCATTGTTAACCATCCATCGTTGTACCCCAGTGAGATAAACATGCACCTCTTCAATTTTCTCCAATCATTCAAATGGGGTGCATTTTTTTTAAAGAAAATTCTTCATTTATAAATCTCTTACTTGGAAAAAAATGAAGTGGTTAACACATGAATTTGCTAGATAAGTATATCTAGCCAACGAACAAGTAAATTTAATTTAGATAACAGCTAAGGTGAAATTGCTACGATTTGGAAACTTTTGGGACAACCTAGCTCTTGCATGAAAACTTTAGGGGCATCTAATTTGCACCTAAATCCAAAATAAAAATGACATAGTGACATGTGAATTGTTAATTCAGTATATTTAATCAACTAATGGTTAAACTTTACTTGGATAATGATCAGAGTGAAATTGCTGTGATTTGAAAATTTCTGGGGCAGCTTTGCTCCACAAAGAACTTCCGTGACAAAATTGAGATTTTTTGATAACTCTTGAGGCAAAAATAAACTTTAATCCATAATTATTTGTTAAATGTTTTCCTAATCAATATTTAATGGTCAAAGTTAAACTTCTCTTAGGATTGGAGGCAATTGCACCATAAAAATTAGTTTAGGTTTGAAATTCATCTTCCCTCCTTTGGACCATGGAATGCTAAAATTAAATTGAACTGTCTAGATGGGATCTAAATGGCCCAGTTTGACCAGGTCTTAATGATCACTCAAACGGCTTACACAAGAAGCAGGGCATGTGTTGGCTGCCCTGACTCTGTCACAGGATGTCTGGCTTCCACCACTTGAGGGAGTGGAGGTTAAGTTTAATGTCGATGGTGCCTGTTGGCAAGTGTGTGCTCAGGCGGCCGGGCGGTTCCTAGTTTTAATGGCGAGGTATGGGGGAGTGGTTTGGGTTTTGAGACAGTCTTAATTGGGATAAGCGCGTGGACTCCGTCATTGTTGAAACAGATTGTGTAGAACTTGTGGATCGAAGGACAATCATGAGGATGAGAGTACCATGATTGTAAGCTGATTAATTGCATGCATGAGAACCGCAACCTTCTCAGCAGGGAGTGCAATGCGTGTATCAGTTGGGTCCATCATAATATATCGTGAGATAAAATCTTGTGGCTGATGATGCTCTACCTAAAGAGGCGCTCCCATTCCCTGGCCTAATATATGGTTCTTGTTGACAACTAAGTACTTGTGTCGCTTTTATTAATTAATTAATTATATCCTGGTTTCTTATGGTCCAAAATTAAGCAAGAAGCCATGCTAATTGCTTGATCTAACTCATCGGAACAAACCAGCAGCATCCCTAAAAATAGATATTACATTATTTCAAGTCTTTCATAAGAGCAGAATATCACGACAATATGGAGGCCACTAATCCGATTCTTCACGTATTTAGAAGTTCTTGAAATTACCAGAAGCATACTGAAAGCAAGCAAGCTGATCTAGCTGAAGCTTCAGGATTTTATTTGCTCACATCGCTGGAGACTACCTCGTTGGGTTCTATGAACCCCATAGTTTGTTTCTTTATTTTCTTTGGATCAAGCTACGCTCTCATAATAAGAAAGCGCAATGCCGTGGGCTGCGATAAGTATGATACTTGTTCAAGTTATCATGGCAGGGGCCCAGTTATTGTCAAGGGTGATTCTAATTAAGGGCACTTTCACTTTCGCCTACATTACTTATCGTTACATAGTTGCCACTCTCTGTGTTGCCCCTTTTGCTTTCTACTTTGAGAGGTATATGCTTTTTCTATATGTATTCTTTTATATATCTTTCTAGATTCATTTTCGACACTGTTTTCTTTTTTCTTTTTGCAAATGTTGTGCTGCAGACGCCACGAAAAGAAGTTGGATAATTGGCCGGTCTGGTGGTGGTCTTTTCTCACTTCATTAGTTAGGTAAGTCAGAAATTATTTGGTCAATCATCTTCGTTAATTAGTCTCTCATTTTATTGGGCGTGAGTTCCTCTCATTATACGTTCTTGTATATGAAGTGATTTAGTCGGGAGGGGTCTATGCTTTGTCCTCAATACATTGAGAGAGCTAATATCTAGGGTTTATTGCTTTTCTCATTGAATAAAAAAGGGGGAAAAGATAGAAAAAGAATTTTAAAATTGTAAATTAAGTATTTCTTAAAAAATGAGTTATGAATTGCTTATTAAGTTTCGTCTTTCTTTTATTAACTCTTGATAATAAACTTGATTTGAGATTTTGTAATTTTAAAATTCTTTTTTTGTCATTTTCTAAAAAAAAAAAGAAAAAAACACAAAAAGTTTGGATTGAAGAATCCTACCCTAAAAACAACGTGGCTCAATTATTAGAGTTCTAATAGATAGATTTTCAGTATGTTTTGAATACGGCACCTTCAAAGACGCATGCTTTAAACTTTAAAGGCTTTGTTAAAAAAGTTTCTGCGTTGGCATGTAAGCAAAAAAGAGGAAATAAAAAACACGCTTTATAGGTGTATGTTCTCATTTGTAAAATCCAAATTCAATTGCAATCCCAATTTTTAATAATTCTCCTCTTTCAGTTTTGTTTTTTTAATATTATTCATTATTTTTTGTTCTTAAAAATAATTTTATATGCAATCTTAAATAATAATACACTTTATAATGGATGGTGAGTAACAAATTTAAGAGCTTTTACTAACGGATAAACCTCAAAACATAAGTTAAACAAAGCTAATTTCCTAGGCAACACAATCACAAGACTAAATATAATCATATAGTCACCTCTTAAGGAATGTAAGAGTGCATTAGTTATCTGTACACTTTGTTATATTAGCAAATATATTTCTAACTACAAAATGCCGCCATTTTCAGGTTATTAAATGCAATTTTTTTCTATTATGGACTACTAGACACTTCAGCAACTTACTCGACCAACCTTCTCAGCTTGGTTCCCATATTCACTTTCATAGTCTCCATCATATTCAGGTATCTAAGTATATATGTGTACACACAAAGATCAACTTTCTTGAAAAGCTATGCTATATCACAATGACTGTATAATAAGAATTTATCCACAAATGAGTGTAGGATGGAGAAACTAGAACTAAAAACATGGGCTGGTAAAGGCAAGGTCGTAGGTACAATTATTTGTGTTGGAGGAGCATTAACCACCAGCCTTTACACAGGAAAGAAATTTTTTGTTGGTAACAATAGTTATCATTGTTCTAGCACTGCTTCAACAAAACAACCAAAGACTCACATGCTTCGAGGCACACTCTTTCTAATTGCTAGCTGCTTCTCATATGCAGGATGGTTTATTATCCAAGTAATCTTTTTAACAGTTTTCACAATATGTGGGCTCTCGACGTACAATAGAAATAATATGCATTATTGTGATAGTCTTCCTTATTAAATTGTTGTGTTTTGCAATCTAACAGGTGAAGTTGCAAAAATATCTTCCACTGAAGTATTGGAACACGATGCTGACATGTTTCATAGTGTCAATTCAAGGTGCAGTAATAGGACTATGCATGGACAGTAGGAAAGTTTCTTGGTCTTTAGGATGGAATATTGAATTGATCGCTATAATATACTCGGTAAGATTAATTAATTTAAATGAATTAAAATTTTATGTTTTAAAGATATCTGCATTTTTCTGGTTCATCCTCTACGAATCACTATGAACTAATGCATGAGATTTTTGTTCTATATATATAGGGGGCTTTTGCTACGGCTCTCACATTCGTCTTAATAGCTTGGGTCCATTCATTGAAGGGGCCTACTTATCCTTCAATGTTCAATCCATTGGCTCTTATCTTTGTAGCCTTTTCAGAAGCTTTTTTCTTGGGCGAACCACTGAAAGTCGGAACGTATGAGCAATGTTATTTTTTAAATTTGTCCTTTCTGAAGATTCTCTTTGATATTACTGTCTCAATGTTAATATGGGATTCGCAAGTCTAATAAAATAATATCTCATGGCAGCTTGGTGGGCATGGTTTTAATAATAGGTGGCCTCTACTGCTTCTTACATGGTAAAAGAAAGGAGACACAAAACGTGGGGCGCCAACCAAAGGAAGCAGCTATTGAAGTTTCGACACCAATGCCTTCTACTAGTTTGCAATCAATTGAAGTGATTGCAAGTAATCGAAGAATGCAGGAGACACAAAACGTGGCCCAAGCAAATCAACCTCCTTAATCTATTATTTCTTTATAATAGAGCCGGTTAGTTTTTCCGTTAACTTACTAACTGAGATTACCAATTTTTTCTTTTTTTTTATTGTTTTAAATACAGCTGCAGAAAGACACTGACATAGTGATTTAGGGGAAGACGGAGCAATCGAAGCCAAAAAATCTGAGTTCATGATTTCTTCCTCTGATGTCATGAAATAGGCAATTCCAAAGTACCTTGCAATCTTCTTTTGGAGGTTCACAAGTTCCTCAAAGTATCTTCTATCTTTAGCTGCGGCGACATGCAATAACTTATATGGCTAGTGAAATTTCTTCCACTATGAATGGTTTTGAGATTATCTTCTTCAGGGAGTCATCATCTTCTAAGGAAGCCTTGCGCATACAGGATTTTGAAGTCTTGGCATAAGATGCAGAAGTTACAAACATGTGCTCTTGGGTTTCGGTCATCGCCTTCCCCAGAATCCCTTCGTGTGAAGCATTTTGAATTTAAAATTTTAAGAAAGTAGAGATAAAAATTACATTTTGATAATTAAATGTTCAAGTTGGGTAAAACTATTAGCCAGGTGATGTGCCATATGATCCTCATTAATATATGTGACAATCTTAGCAAGTTAATGAAAAAACTAATGGCGGGGGGCTCTATGATTAAAAATATATAAAAAGTTAAGGAGTATAATTTTAAACTTTAATATGTCACAAGAGTTATATGCAGTTGACATAAAGTTTAAGGGAGTTTTTTATATTTTAGCCTTATGTAAATGCATGCCGTTGATGTTAATGTAAATATAATTGATAATTTTGAATAGAGAAATAAATATTTTTTTTTTGGTGGAATATGGGGCTAAAGCCGATTCATTTATCTCAATATCATTCGTGGGATTGAAACACCCACATAGTCCCTGTGCAAGTATTTCCTAACCTTCTGGGGAGGACTTTCAAAAATAGTAATCACCTCCTCCATATCAAAACTCAAGTTAGCAAGGCAATCAGCACAAAAGATGCCATGCCTTCCTTGTATAAAAGGGAGGGGGAATGAGTGAGTGAGGCAAGATGTAAGAGATTTAATGAGTGGATTCAAAGATGTGAATTGATTGATGTGGATATTGCAGGTCTTTTTTATACTTGGAAAGGGCCTAAATGAGAACGATTGGATAGGGTTTACAAGAGACTGGATGGATGTTTGGCTAATTCTCAGTGGCAAAGGAAATTTGAGAATACTAAAGTGAAAATTGTGACAAGAGTTAGTTTTGATCATCATCCAATTCTAGTAGATTTGCACCCCAGAAATTTATTCTAGTAGAAGAAGAGCCTTTTGGTATGAGGTAGCATGGCAGCTCAATGAGAATTTTCAGGTAATGCTGAAAATTTGTTGGAATTGAAGAGTGATGAAGAAGCACATATGAATTTGATCAGGTTGCAAAGTGATTTAAAATTTTGGAATAAAGAAGTATTAGGAAGAATAGAGTATAGGGAAAGGAGAATAATGAACAGACTATATGGTATACAGTTGAAAATTGACAAGAGAAAATCATTTTTTAGTGTAGCTTGACAAAACATTAGAAAATGATTTGAGTGAGATTTTGAAACAAGAAGTCATGTGGTTCAAAAAAAGTGAAGAGGAAAGGGGATTAAACAAGGGGATGGGACACCCAGTATTATCATACAAAAACAACAATTAGAAGAAGGAGAAATAGAATAAAAATGTTGAGAAATGGTGATGGAGAGCGGTTGGAAGATGAAGAGAAAATTGTGAATATGTTCTAGGAATTTTGCAGGAATTTGTTTAGTGAAGAATGCAAAGCAAGAGATTAGATTGTGACAAAACAGAAGTGGGGGTTTGTAGAGAATGATGTTTTTGGCTGTTTTGGGAAGAGAGGTGAAGGGAGAGGAGGTCAGGAAAGCTTTCTTTCAGATGGCAGGGTTTAAGAAGCCTGGGGATGATGGTTTTCCTGTTGTCTTTTATCAACAAAACTGGAACATTCTAGGGGTTTCAGTTGTTAATATGTTGAAGGAATTATGGAAGCAGCCGGAGCGGATAAAGGAGATCAACATTGCTTTGTTAGAATTGATTCCAAAGTTGGAGAAGCCTGAATTGGCAAGTCAATTCAGACCAATTGCTCTTTGCAATGTACTATGCAAAGAATTAACAAAGCTGATTGTTAATAGACAAAAACCTATTATGGTCAAGCTATTTTCTCCTTTTCATACTAGTTTTGTCCCAAGGAGAAGCATGCATGATAATATAGTAATTGCAAAAAGAGGTTGTGCACTCCATGAATAGGATGTCTTGGGATTTCAGTGTAAAATTTTTGATGGAAATTGGGTTCAATGAGCATTTGATTGAGGTTATTAAATTGTGTATTAGCTCAACATCAATGGCTTTCATGCGGAATGGAGAAAAGAAAGATGTGTTTGTTCCGTCTAGAGGCTTGAGGAAAGGGGATCCATTATCATCATATCTATTTGTGTCAGGAATGAAAAAATTAACACATATGGTGTTGGATAGTGTGGAGATGGGGGTATGGAAATCTTTGAAGGTAGGAAGAAATGAGTTAGCGATTTCTCATCTTTTTGCAGATGATTTGCTTCTGTTCCGTGAAGCAAACCTAGATCAAGCTTGTAATGTATTAAAAATTTTAGACGATTTTCATGGTGTGTCAGGACAGAAGATAAATGCACATAAGACAAGTATTTTCTTTTCCAAGAATACGGCAAGGAAAGTGAAGAATGAAATATGTACCTTGACGGGTTTTTAGGATGTGGAGGAAATGGGAAGGTATTTAGAAGCATATATAGTGACAGGAAGAAACACTTGGGAGAGGTTCCGGCTGTTACTTGATAAACTGCAGCAGAAGTTAGGAGGATGGAAAAAACAAATGCTCTCTATGGTGGGTAGATTAACATTGGTACAATCAGTCACTAATCAAATGGGAACTTTTTGCATGCAACACTCTCATATTCCAACGAAAGCAAATGGAGAAGACGTAGAAAGATTTTATATGGGAGAGTGATGAAAATAAAAGGAAAATGCGTGCAGTGAGTTAGAAGCTGATTTTCACCTCAAAAGAGAGAGTGAGATATGTTTTGAGAGATCTAAGAGTTATGAATGATGCTATCTTAAGTAGGATTGGTTGGAATTTGATTGCTAATCCAAACAATTTGTGCTCTAGGATGTTAAGAGGTAAATATGGTAGAAATGCGGAATTGAAGAAGGAATGTGTAGAAAAAAATACAGATTCAGAAATTTGGGAGAATTTGGCTTGATTATGGCCTCAAATAGTGAGTAGCGTGTGTTGGGATGTTGGAAATGGGGAGGAGGTTTGTTTTTGGAGTGATTGTTGGTTGGAAGAAGGTAGGAAGGTTGTTGATTTAGTGCAATTAAATTTTAATGAGTTGAATGACAAGGTTTGTGAAATGGTAGATCATAGTGGTCAATAAAATTTTTAAAAATTAGAGGGGGTGTTATCTGAAGATGGAAAGAGGATGCTTCTTGCTGCGCCTATACCAAATGAGGCTTTTGATAGGATAAAATTAAATGGGGTACTGCATTACAATATAAGTATATAGTGAGTGAAGTATATCAATGAAGAATGAACAAGGTGAGAAGGATGTGTTGTGGAGCAAGATGTGGAAGTGGAAAGGAGCTAGAAGAGTGCAAGTCTTTATATGGTTGGCAGCCCATAATAGGCTTCTAACGACAGAAAGAAGAAGATGAATTTTGGGTGGAAGTGCTGAATGTTATAAGTGTGTTGGGGAGGAGGAAACACTTATGCATATGTTAAGGGGTTGTTTTGATCTATTGCTAGAGAGTTATGGCAACAGTTGGGTGAAGAGGATAGAGACTCTTAATTTTGGAGGAAACAAGAAAGAGAATGGTTTAAGTGGAATATAATATTAGTGGGAAAAGAGGGAGGAAGATAACAGAATTTGCTATAACATGTTGGCAGCTCTGGACCTGGACGAATAGGAGGTGGTTTGAGGTGGGTTTTATCATTCCAGAGCAGCCAAACAAGGTCATTGAGCACTATGTGGAGGTTACTGTGGCATCAGATGAAAGTCTTTGCAAGTTGGGGCTGGAAAGAAAGAAGGAATACATTCGGTGGGTTTGTCCAAAGATGGGAGCAGTAAAGCTGAATGTTGATGGTGCAGCTATTGGGCAACCTGGACTTGCTGGATGTGGAGAACTGATCCGAGACTATGGAGGCAACTGGATCAAAGGATTCTCCAGGAAGCTGGGCTCATGCACAACAATAAAAGCTGAAATGTAGGGTGTAATAACATGTTTGCAAATGGCTTTTAATGCTGTATCATTTAATTGTTGAATGTGATTTAGTTTCTGTTGTGAATATTTTGAGGGAGGATGGAGATGTAAGTTCTAGTCTATTAAAAATTGGAGGGTAAAGTATATATTTGGTTCTTTAATTTTACACCAAATTTCAGTTTGGTCCTTTAAGTTTAAAAAATGCACTTTTAATCCTTTAATCTTAATACCGTTAGTTTTATTTAATAGAATATGCTGATTCAACAAATTTAAACGATGATTCTGCAATTAAATGCTAACAAAATATGTTCAAGTTTTAACTATTCAACTTAACCCTTTTTGTATTTTAAAATTTAAACATGATTTATCAGCATTTATAATTGCATGATAATCTTTTAAATTTGTTGAGTTAGCACTTTCTGTTTAAAAAAAAACTAACAGTGTTAGGGTTAAAGGACTAAAAGTGTACTTTAAAACTTAAAGGATCAAATTGAAACTTAATGTAAACTTAGTGTCTGTTTGGATTAGTGGTAGAAAAAACTTTTCTAACTTGATTTATGGCATATGAGTTAAGTTTGTGATATGAGTTTTATCTCGACTTGCGTAAACGTGTTTTTCCACTGCCAACTCAAACATGGCCTTAAAGGATCAAACATATACTTTACCCAAAATTGTAAAGCTTGAAATGAGTAGAGATAATATATTATTAGTGACTTAATTTAATTAAATATGGAAGTGAAACACATTATTTGTAAAAAAATGTTGAAAATTTTAAATAAAATATGAAAAGTAATGAAAGATATTGCCCCCTAAATGTCTCATATTTGCCAATGATGACATGATAGAGAAATTATCTATCCTGGAGAGCATCAATAAGCACTAGCCTTTACATGAGAAAAGACTGCCTATGGTCACGATTAGGATGTTGTATCACTGCATTTGTGTTTTGAAGTGACGATGATATGTTGGGTATATGGGAAAAAAAGTCCTTTTAGCCATGCTTAAGATAAAGTAGATAAAGATCCAATCAGTTGAGCTCAATTTGCTCAGGTGAATCAGTGAATCACCATTATTAAGGAGCCTTTGTGCTTGGACTATTGTAATCTCAACCCATGGGAGCCTTCTCTACTACTACCTACAATCCAAGCACGAAATTAAGCTCCTTGGTAATGGCGGTTCAATTGAGCAAATCGAGCGCAACCAATGAGATATTTGTTTACTCTTTCTAAAATATGGTCAAAAAGGGCTTCTTTTCTATGAACACACCATTTGTTTGTTTGGATTATTAAAAAAAAAATACTTTTCTAATGTGACTTACGCTGTACGGATAAATATGTAAGACAATTTTTGTTTCGATTCATGTGAACATACTTTTAAAAAATTTACTCAAACACACACCATGTTGTTGTCACTAAAACACACAAATACAGTGATACGACATCCTAATACAGTGATACGAGAATATACGCAGTAAGGAGAGAGATGACGGGAGGTGTGAAGGAATTTGCTAACTCACATCATCATTATTAAAATTCGTCGACTCGAAGCATTCCTTCAAATCACACCTCCCATAATCTCTCTTCTTAGTTCTACTTGTATGTCTCTTATTCCCTCCCCTCTCTTATTATTATACTCCTCTAATCTTTAATTTAAGATCTAATTAAAAAGTTGGTTTTGATTTTAATTTACATAAGATTGATTTTTCACATTTATTAATTTTTCTTGAATTACCCCTTATTAATAATTTCTTGACAATAATCAAATGCAGTAGTAATTTAATAACACCATATATTTCATAAAGTGAGTAATGCCCTTTACTACATAGAATTCCATATTAATGTCAAACACTGAGAAATTTTACTGCTTTTATTTTTAAATAAATATTTTTAAGTATTTTTTTAAAAAAAATATTTTCATGTTGGTGTCAATTCAAAGTGATTGGGTTTTTCTTCACAATGTTAATGGCTCCATCCCATTCCTCCCGAGAAGTTGTGTAGGATCAAGTTTTTTTATAAAGAAGATAGTGATAAAAAATAAAAGTTTAGCGCAAAGGAGCCAAAACCTAAAAATTAAAATAAGGGTATTTTTGAAAAAAAAACATATTAAATTTACTATAATCAACTAACTTACATACTTTCCTTAAAAACATATTAAATCTACTATAACTAACTAACTCACATCCTTTCTTTAATCTAATTAAATTAATTAAAAAAGTCCAACTTGGACTTAGAGAATTATATAAATACTAGGCCTCTTGATCTAACTAAAAAGCAAAAAGACGAAAAGAGGCGAGTGAAATTTGTGTGGTCCCCAAGAGTGGAAAAGAGGCATATGACGAATATAAAAAGCAAGCTCGAAGGGAGATTTGATGAGAGGGAATTATATTGACGACACATCATTCAAAGGTACACCACATTTCTTGAATGATCACAAGTCACGGGTCTTTTAATTAATTAGATATCTGGTATTTTCTGACTATCCTTCACTTGGCCACCTTGTTCCATATATACTGTCATTAATTTGCTTCTGCCACTCTATTTTTATCATATTGTCCATCATTTGAGTATCAATCACTGGTGGTAACATAACTGCATCTTCTTCCACAGCCATAGTGTTTCATTTTTCGAACTTTCTATCCAGCAATGCAACATTTTTTGCATTTCCATAAACAATAATATATACATACTCTCTCCAATTTTTAATTTTAACTACATGATTTTGCATCAGTTACTTGAAGAATAGAAGTAATAATTCATGTAACATAATTTCGCTTCTGTTTTACGTGTAACTAACGCTGTAATATACAATATGGCATCAGTTATTTGAAGAACAAAAGTGATGTCACACCCTTATCTCAATTTCAACCTTTTTCAGAGTATTTGCGGAAAACGATATGCGGTTCGGTAGGCAACATAAGAATAGCATAACTATATATATAATATGTGCATGATTACATAAATTCCCCATATGGGTTTGTACATGATACTTACGATTAAGGTAGCCGCACAAGGCTACTAGGATGTCTAAACTCATCCCAGTGAAACGGAGACATCTTCCCGTCTTCGTTCCACTACTGTAATCCCCTTGTACGATACTTTGCATTATTGTTTACATATCTTCTGTCGTCTCTTGTCTAAATTATTGGTAAGGGAGGGTGAGATTCGAGAGAATCTCAGTAGGAAACAGATACCATAATGTATGCATGATTGATGCTATGTGTATGACATGTTAGCTTTATCTAGATGTATGCCCCATAATGACATTTTTGCATATTCAATGTTTCATACAACAAGACTATGGCCGTAGCGAAAACAGAAACAGAGCTTCATTTATTCAAATATGTTCTACACAATCAAGTAAAGCAATCACATACATCATTACACAAGCAAATATATCAAATAAATGCAAGTAAGGCAAGTCCCCTACCTTAACCCTTTTCCGCCTCGAAACACGTGCTTCGATCTACGTGCGAACAGCTCGGGGCCCCATATCCGATCCTACAATGTCAAATGTACTATGTAGACATTTCCACATTGTTTCTGGGGGTTATAGGAGTCTATCTTGAAAGATTACTAAAATACCCCCGGGGACTTGGCCCGGCCCCACTGTACCCGGTCCGGCTGTACTTCTCCTGAAATTTTGACATGAGCTATTCTTACATATTTTCACCCAAAGAATCCATTTCCGGACTCAGAATTATCAAATTTATTGCCAAATTATGAAATTACCCTTGGCAGCCCTACTTTTAGGGTTTTAGGGGTGTTTTCGTAATTATGCTTTGTCGGCCTTTTCCGAAAAAGTGCCCAATTGTAACCCCACCTAATTTTCCCTCCTGAACTCAATGGAACTATCAAATCATTGAAAATCCAAATTTAAGACCCATTTATAGTGCTAGCCGAAATATATGGGTTTTCAAGGGAAAATTGGGGTTTTGCGATTTCAACTCCGTAAACACGTTCCTTTCTACTCCTAACCACTTTATTAACCATTACATTAGGTTACAACTAATATTAAGACCCAATTTGGGCAGCATAACCCATAGGTAACTCAATTTCCAAACTTTAAAACCAATGGCAATCCGATGAAATTTTACCTATTAAATTGCCCACAAAAGCCAGAATAAGTAATATACGAAATTTTGGAAGTTACCTCAAGCTCCCATTGGCTCTCCCTTGATATGGCTGAACCCTAGCCCTTCTTAACAAGGAAAATTGAGCCTCAACAACCTTAAAGAACATGAAAGAGAAGCTTAGGAGTAGAGTTATACGCGTTAGGAGCTATATCGTTGGAGAAATCGGCTTACCTTGCGACTTCTCTTCTCCTTATCTCTCTAAGCTCTGTTAAGCTCTCTCTCTCTCTATTGGCTGCTGAAACACGCCAGAAATGAGCTTGGGAGGAAGATGATGACCTTTTATTTTAATATCTAATATCATATTTCATTTATTTGATAATTTCCCAATTTTCGGATTTTTACAAAATTTTGGTAGATTTCTGACCAAACTTTGAAAAATCATAACTAATTCTAGAAAAAATCAAATTTGAGTGATTCCAAAGCCTATAGAACCCTTATTGAGTCTAGTTTCAAGGAAAAATATAGAATTTACTGAAGGGAATCACAAAATTCCTAGAATTTCAATATTTACATGCTGTTCCAGAAATTTTACAGTTTTTCTGTGCTGACTTCAAAAATCCATATCTTTTTGTATATAGCTCTAATTGATTCATATGACCTATCAAATTAAAACTTAGGATATCTACTTTCATCCTATAAAATCTCATAATTTTTTCTCATCATTTGATCATTCAAAATCACATGACAAACTTACTATCTCATAGGCGATTTCACCAAAAATATAATTATATTCTCCAAAGTTCACCATTTTATTTTCTTAATACCCTAAAGATATAAGAATCATTAGGGGATAAATTTGGGCTCTTGCTAAATTGGGGCTTAGCAGTCCATTTAATTTAGGCTTATTCTCAAGCCTCAAATCCCAAATTTCAGGATATTACAAGTGATAAGTCATGTGACATAAGTTCACTTTTGTTTGAAGTGTAACTTACGTAATAATGTACAATATGACATTAGTTGTATATTCAAATGATGCTGTAATTAAGATGCTATAACAATAATAATTATAGACTCAATTTAGTAAGCACTAGAAGCCATAATTAATATAAAGTTTTAGAATTTAATTGTGAAATAAATAAATTTGAAATATAACATGTCATAATTATAATTAAATACTATAAAAAAATTTTAAAAAATTTTTTTCCCCAAAATATAATTATATTATAGTTATATTATAAATGAATTTTTTTAAGTGGGTCATTTATGGCTCAGGACCATTTGGTAGAGATTAGTAAATTTCTTTTAATTATTGAACTAAACCTAGTTAATTATTTAAAAAAATGGACGATCAATTTATGGGTGGAACTAGAGCCGGTAATACGGGCCCAACCTGCAGACTCAACCTGTGAGCCCGCGGGTTTTGACGAGTTTTCCAACCCGTAAAAATGCGGGCCTGCGTATAGCCCGCGGGTTGATGCGGGCTAACCCGCAAGTTGGTGGGTTGGCCTGCAAATTTTTTTTACATATAATAATCTTACAAAACTTATAAGTTTTTCACTCTTATCTCCGTACCTCCCAATCCAAAGAGGAAAAAAAAATCTTAGCTTCTTCTCTTGTTCTTTAAACAAAATTATTATATCTTAGTTGCTTGAGGATGGATTTATGTTTTGTTTATGGCTGTGTTTGGGAGGAGCGTTTGGGCCCCCAAACGCTCAATTGCCCCCAAAATACCAATTGACAATTGAGCTTTAAAAAAATGAGTGTTTGATGAATAAAGTGAGCAATTGAGCTTAATCTCACTTTAATAGCTTTTGCCACAAGCTCTATTTTCTAGCTTTTGGTGATTTAGCTTTTGGGGAGAGTGAGAATGATTAAAATATTTTTCCAGTTTTGTCCAGTGTGATATCAGACTGATTGCAAGTTTACTCTTAATGTACTTTTTCGGCTACAAAAAATAATTTCAACTATTTTTTGGTGCTTTTAACCCTTAAAATATTTTTTCAACTGTACCCAGTATGTTATCAGACTGATTTCAATTTTACCCTTAATGTACTTTTTCAGCTTTAAAAATTATTTTAAAATATTTTTTTGGTTCTTTTAACAATATTTTTCCACTCACTCTCTCTTATTATTATCACAAAAGTTACTTATATTTAAGTCAATCCAAACAAGTTTTACTTTTACAAAAGTCATTTATACAATCGTTGTTCTAAACATAAATCACATTCACTACAAAAAAAACGTGATTTAGTAGCGGTTAAAAATGGGTATTAGTAGCGGTTCTAACCGCTACAAACAAGGTTAGTAGCGGTTACTCAAACCGCTACTAAATCGTACGTTGCAAGCAGTTTTGTAGCGGTTATATAAAACCGCTACTCAATAAAAAATAACTGCTACATCCTTTGTAGCGGTTCAATTTAACCGCTACAACACCCACATGGACGAAATTTTTTTCAGAGATATTTGTAGCGGTTATATAACCGCTACAAATATAAAAAAATTGAAATTTTGAGAGCTAAAAAAAAGAATTTTTTATTTTGTAGCGGTTAACAAACCACTACAAATATAAAAAATTGAAAATTTGTTAGCGAAAAAAAATGACATTTTTTTATTTTGTAGCGGTTAACAAACCTCTACTAATTTTGAATTTCATGAAATTAGTAGTGGTTTTGAAAACCGCTACTAATTTTATGAAATTCAAAATTGGAGCAAAAAAATTTAAATTGAGTTATAAAAAGGCGCGTTATTTAGTAGCGGTTTAATAACCGCTACAAATATTTAAAATTTTTTTAAAAAATATACAATTTTTTTCTTCTGTTTTTTCAATATTAAATTAAATAGTTTATTTGGTTATTATTTTATCTATTTCAATTAGCTTATTATTCAATAGTTTAACTTATTAATAAATAAAAAGGAAAAATGTAATTGAATTGGATTAGTATAAAATTTATATTAATAATATTATTAAGGATAGGTAGGTAATAAGGAATTATTATGTTATCTAATATAATGTAATTGTGTATGAAAAATAGATGAAAATGAGATACAGTTATGATATATCTAGAAAAAAAATGGTTAGAATAAATTTTATAGAAAGGAAAGAAATATTCTAAAAAAAATTAAAAATCTTGTTACCGTATTTGATCGTATTATTCAGCTCCTCTACTCATACGAAAGAAGTTATAAATGAGAGAAAATGAAAGAAAGGTAAGGTGAAAAGAAATTGGGGAGTATTTGAAATGAGTTGTGGTAAGGGTATTTATAGGGATCCACGTACTATTTGTAGCGGTTATTTATATTTTTGTAGCGGTTTAATATTCATAGTGCTATTTATAGCGGTTAATGTATCCATTTTGTAGCGGTTAATTTTTTATTTATAGTGGTTTAATAACCGCTACAAATATTATTTTAATTTTTTTTACATTTTATTTTAAAAATTTTTTTGCATTTTTTGTAAAGACAAAAGCATAATTTGAATTTGATCACTCATCGTCGCCATCCCTACAGAAATTTTGTAGAAAAATTATTGTTATTGATGTATTATTAAATTTAAAAAATTTAATTCAAATGACGTGGACTTAAAAAAACTCACCGCAGTAGAGGTAAATTGTCATCACCTTCAGGGAAGTAGTTTTCAAAATCAGCTGGTTGAAATGGTTCACTCTCGTAGGCGATGTTATCGCCTTCACCCATGTCGTAAAGGTCTCTTGGCTTTTAAATGAAAGACCATGTGCCAATCCCTATACCTCTCGTCCTCGACATAATAAACTTGATGTGCCTCTGAAGCTAGAATATACGGCTTATCATCTTGAGAAATACCAGTATGAATCGGTCGTGAGAAATTTAACTGATGTGATCCCTAGGTCGTCAGTTGTCAGTTCCCGAGAAGTAGTGGTATTTGCCCACAAACACTTGAACAGCGTCACGGTGTAACAGCCTTGATAATTAAGTTCAACCATATCAAGAAGCTTGCCATAGTAAGGGACGCCACCGAACTGCATGTTGGTGTCACTGCTGCTCGCATAACTCCTTGTCCCAAATGTGCCATAAACACCCGAATTCTTTGTTTGCAATCCTTAATCCCGTGAAACCGTGCAAAACTTAAAACCATTGACATTGTATGCTGTAAACCGTTTTGCATGATCAAGAGGGCTGATTGCGAGAGCTCTGAAATCTAGTGAGTGTGGGTTGTGGTCATTTAATATTCTGCGCACAAACCAGCTCGGGAATTCTCTGTGGACCCTCCTATCAACTTTCGAGGATGTCTGTGTACGGATCCTGAGTTGACGTTTAACATGATTTCTGAATTCCCTGCAATTAATAATGGAAAGGCGTTAGTGAAATGAAAGTGAGAAATATTATGAAAGATATAGATTGAATAACATGTGAGTGTACAATTCTTACCGTATGAAAGGTTCAACTTGAGTGCAATTAATCAAGACATGTCTATGTGCTTGGAACTTCTCAGTTGTTGTTAGTTTGAAGTTCTCAGTTGCTCCAACTGGTTTACCAACACGAGGGATAAATTCTCCTGATGTCGGTGCAGGTTCAGGACAATCGTCAACACGAGGCGGGCGATTGAAAGCCGTCTCAAGATCATCAAAGTACCTTGAGCAAAAATATAGCACCTCATCCCCTATATAGCCTTCAGCTATAGAACCTTCTGGCCACGCTTTATTCCTTACTTAAGATTTTAATTTCCTAAGGAACCTAAGAAGTACAGAAGAGAAAATTGATATAAAATGATGAAAAGGACGACTAGCAAACATTAAATACGGACAATAAATTAAAGCACATATTTAAAATGAGTACCTCTCAATCGGATACATCCAACGATATTGTACTGGTCCAGCGAGCTTTGTTTCATGAACGAGGTGGACTGTGAGGTGAACCATCATAGTAAAAAAGGACGGAGGAAAGATAATCTCCAAATGACAAAGCGTAAGAATGATTTTCGACTGCAGCTGATCGAGCTCCTCAACGATCAAAACCTTAGAACACAACTTCCGAAAGAAAGAACAAAGTTCCACTAAAACGATGGAAACATCGGGAGGAAGTGTATTCTTTATAGCCAAAAGGAGTAACTGCTGCATAAGAACATGTGAGTCATTACTCTTCAAGCCAGCAACCTTTCGAGGCTGCAAGTCGACACATCGAGAAATGTTGCTTGAATGCCCATCAGGAACTTTTAATTTCTTCAACGTCGCGAGGAACACTTTCTTGTTCGGTTTTGTGAGGGTAAACTTTACCGGTGTAAATTTGTCATGCTCATCTGGCCAAGCGCCTTCACGAACTCCCATGTCGCATAAATCTTTCCTCGCTTGAAGGTGATCTTTTGTCTTGCCGGGTTCATTAAGCAACGTATATAGCACATTGTCGCAAACATTCTTTTCAATGTGCTTTACATCAAAACTGTGGTGAAGTAAATTAGATCTCCAATATGGAACCGTGAAGAAAATACTTATCTTCTTCCACTGCTGAGGCGTCGAAGTCCTGCGCATCTTTTGGCGAGTTTGTGCTGAATCGTCGCTTTTTTCAAACTCGAAGTCAACATGCTCAAGCTGCTGTAAGATATCTGTACCGGACAAAGTCTGAGGTGGTCCTCTTTTCTTTGGTTTCCTATTGAAGCGATTCCGTTGCAATCTGAACTTATGCGTTCCATCGAGAAACCTCCGATGCCCCATAAAGCACTACTTTCGGCTGTGGGGAAGGCGCAATGCGTCAGAGTCAAAATTGCAGGCTGGACACGCCCACCCAGTATGCACATTCCAACCAGATAATGTGCCAAGGCCAGGAAAGTCACTAATCGTCCACATCAAGGTTGCACGCATGTTGAACAAAGTCTTGCTGTAAGCGTCGTACGTCTCCAAGCCGACATTCCATAGGTTAAGCAATTCCGCAATAAGCGGTTGGAGATACACATCGATGTCATTGCCCGGTGCCTTTTTGCCTGGAATGATTATAGACATAATGAAAGAGCTTTGTTTCATACACATCCAGGGGGTAAGTTGTAGGGAACTAAGACTACCGGCCAAATACTGTAACTTGTGCTAAGATTCCCGAAAGGATTGAAACCGTCGGTCGCTAATGCAAGCCGAACATTTCTGGGGTCAGTCGCAAAATCTGGAAAGTCGTTGTCAAACATTTTCCAAGCAGCTGCATCCCGCGGATGTCTTAATTTACCGTCTTTGTTTTTATCAACGGCATGCCACCTCATGTGCTCAGCAGTTTTAGACGACATAAATAATCTTTGTAGACGAGGTTTCAAAGGGAAGTACCTGAGAATCTTTGCAGGTTTCTTCTTCTGCTTTTTCCCCTTCCGAATTGTCTTGTACCTCAATGTGTGACATCTCTTACACGTCTCCCTGCTGGAATCGTCTCCCCAATATAGCATACAATCATTTGGGCATGCATCAATCTTTTGATAATTCAACCCCAACCTGTTGATTTTCTTCTTGGCCTCGTAGAACATTGTGGGAATCTCGGCGTCGGGGAATGCATCTTGTAATAAGTCGAGCAACATCGACATTCCCTTATCTGTGATCCCACACAAGCACTTGATATGATACAATTTGGTTAAGAAAGATAATTTAGAATATTTGCGACAACCTTGATATAAAGGACGATCTGCTTCATCCATCAAGCTGAAAAAATCCCGAGCTGTTTCATTCCCCATAAAAGCCAGCTCAGAGCCGTGCACTTCTTCGTTGAAGTTGTCGCCTTGAAATCCAAATGCATCACGCACAGCATCATTCACAGGATCATCTTCATATACTTGAACGCCTACTTGAGAACTTCGAGGAAGAGCATCGTCATATCTAATGCCGGCCTTCTCACCATGAACTGCCCAGAACGTATAGTTCTCAGGGAAAGGCTTCACAAGCAAATGTTCCTTCACAACATTTCGTGCATGCCACTTCTTGAACTTGCATTTCCGACACGGATAGACAATCTTGCCATTATAGCTGGCGTGAGTGAATGCAAAATCCAAGAAACAGTTTAATTCGTACAAATATTCAGGAGAATTGCGCGGTAATCTTATCCATGATTTATCCATAGCTACAAGTGAGAGAGAAGAAAGTATAGAGAAGAAGATGAGTGAGAAGATAATGACGAATGCCTAGAACCTTATATTCTGAAATTTCAACGTTTATAATTTTGTAGCGGTTCTTAAACCGCTACATCAACCGTTACAGTTATAAAGTATTAGTGGCGGTTATATATATAAAACCGCTACTAATATTCAAGCCGTTACACATTGGTAGGAAATTCAAAATTTATTTGTTGAGTATTTGTAGCGGTTATATATATAAAACCGCTACTAATATTAAAGCCGTTGGACAGCAAATTTAAAAATAATTTTTAATTTGTAGCAGTTATACATAACATAACCGCTACAAATGTGCACAAAGGCGGCAAATTTCAAAATTCAAATGATGAGTATTTGTAGCGGTTATGCTTTTAAAACCGCTACTAACATATATATAGTTGTAGCGGTTTCTCTTGAGAAACCGCTACAACTATATATATACATTTGTAGTGGTTATTAGTGTAAAACCGCTACTAACATATATATAGTTGTAGCGGTTTCTCAAGAGAAACCGCTACAATTATATATATACATTTGTAGCGGTTTTTGGTGTAAAACTGCTATAAATAAATATGCTTTATTTTTTTTAATTTAGATATAAATAATTCATAAATTAAACAACGCGATCTAATAATATAAATATAATTATATTAAACACAATAAGAAAGTTCTGAAATAAAAACTCATATATATATTTACAAATGTTTAAAAAAAATGTCCTAAACTAAGTAGCTGGGGGCTGATCATCTGGTGCTCCCTCAGGTGGGCTCCCTCAGGTGCTGCTGGATCGGGCCGCTGCGCAGAGTGAACCGCACCATCGTCATCAGTAGGAGCAAGAGCAGGAGGAGGAGGAGTAGTACTAGGGACGACGTAGCGAGGGACAGGGGGAACCGCTGGATGCTGCTCGTTCGGGAACAGGTGACTCCATGCTCCCTCGAGCATGTTGTTCGCGATATCACGCCACTGCGTCTGCTGAGCGTATATCAAATCAATGTGCAACTGCATCTGCTGCATATGCTACACCTGCATCTGCTACATATGCTACACCTGCATCTGCTGCTGCTGCTGCGCCATCTGCTGCTCCAAATCTGACCGCAGCTGGTCAATTGACTCGTCCGTCCGACGTCTGACCCCTCTAGAGCTGCCAGCCTCAGACGCGGCGCTCCTGCCGTAGACCATGCTAGGTCTAGCGCCTATCCCCATCCCCCGCACGCGTCCGGGGTGCTCAGCCTGAGCCAGACCCTCCTTCAAAGGAACCGTAGGGTCCAATGACCCCTGTGACTCCTCAGGTTGGGTCTGTCGCAGCTCAGCCTGTGATTGCTGCATCCGCTCCTGCCATTTTATGAAACAATTACTAATTAGCATTTTTCATTATTAACTTGGTTTTATAAAAAATATAATGATAAAATTACTTACAATGGCCGCCTCTGCCTGCAGAGAGGTCGCAATCCCGTCACGGTGTCTATGTGTGATGGCGTACAGCTCCCCATAGTCCGTCTGACGGTTCTCCTGCTGTGCCTTCGTCTCCTGGATCGTCTGCTGCGCCCAGATCTCGGTGTTCCTCTGAGAAAGCTCCTAGAAAAAAAATATTAAATGTATTATAATTTAAAATTAAATATAAATTAAATTGAAATTATAATTTAATATTTAACAATTAGAGAATTATATATCAAAAATCTAATAAATACATTACCTGCGCCTCAGGGCTCCTCCTGAACTGGACGAAACTCGCCCAGTCGTTCGGCGGCACGCCGTCCAGGACACTCTCGATCAGCTACTCCAGAGGCATCGTCTCGTCTTTATCCACCCTGTGGAAGAGACGGTTCCTCCTGTTCCTCCAGGCGTCACCCATCTTCACGAGGGCGTACATTTTCCGGTTAGCTCGGACGGCAAACCGCAGCTGAAAAAAAATTATTTAAATATCAATAATTACAAAAACCATAATTTAAAAAAAATTAATTAAATAGAATTAATTATAAAAAATATTAATTAAATAATTTTAATTACCTGAACCACCTCCTCCCAAGCCTGGTCCTTCGGCCCCCTCGGAATGTGCCTCCACGTCTTGAAGTGAAGGGGGAACCGCATCCAATTCGCGTCCAGGTCGTTCAGGAAGCGGTTGAGCAGGTGACCCCCATTGTGGATCGGCTAGTCAGTGCCCTCATTCCACGGCACTATAACTCGGAGGCTCCGGTCCAAGCTGTTCACACCGGCCACGTCTAGCCTCCTCGTCGAAACGTTCCCCTGCTCGTCTGCACAGTTTACCGCACGTTAGATAAATTATAATTCAAAGTTAACATTTCTAATTTAAATAAATAATTTACTAAATTAAAAAAATAATTTACCTTCGACCTGCATCTCAAACCCAGTGGATCGTGAAAACGACCCTCGTGGGTTGTTCTGCTCCCGAGCGTCCTCCTCATCGAGGAACTGCTCCATCTCCCTGAACCCAATCGGGATCTCGAACTCCTCCTCGTTGAGGAAGTCTTCAACGCTAATATCTGGCCCCCCAACCTCAGGCACCTCTGGTGCGGTCGTCGCCTGTGGGATCGTTTGCGGTGCCTATGGTAGGACCGACTCCTGTGGGGGGATAGGCTAGGATGCCGCGGTAGCCCTGCCTCCGCGCTGCCCCTTCCCTCTGCCCCCTGCCTGGCTACTGCCACCCCGTAAAATCGGTCTGGGGACCTCAGGGGGGCCTTCCCCTTATCCTGTCCTGAAGACATATCAACTGTAAAAATTAAAAAAAAATAGTCATATTATTATGCAAAAATATAATACAAATACAAATATAAATAAAATACGTGTTATATACGTACCTCAAGTGCAAATATTGAGAAATACTGAGCAAAAACTCCTATATAGACGTCTGAACGCTCAAATCTCTAAGAAATCACTCAGAGAAACCTCAGGAAACAAAATAAGCAAAAGGAGAAATGAAGGAGGCGGTAGCTTAAATAGGCCAGATTTTAGTAGCGGTTATTCAAATAACCGCTACTGTAACCGCTACAAATAATTAAATTTGTAGCGGTTCTACAATAACCGCTACAAAATATAACAACGTTTGAAATTTGTAACGGTTATTGCCCAGAACCGCTACAAATGTCAAGACTCTTGAAATTCTGTAGCGGTTATAGGGGCATAACCGCTACAAACTTCTGACCTTTGGTATTTTGTAGCGGTTCTGTTGTTGTAACCGCTACAAATAACCGCTACACTGTTGGCGGGCCAACTGGCGGGAATATTGTAGCGGTTTCTGTGCATTAACCGCTACAAAATCACCGCTACAAGTTTTGGCGAGAATTTCATGCCAAATTTCTAGTGGTTTTTTGTACCCAACCGCTACAAAAAAACCTTGCCGCTACAAATACTATAATTTGTAGCGGTTTAATATAACCGCTACAAAATACCTTTTTTTTGTAGTGATTACACAATCGGAATTTTACCAAAAATAAGATTACCAAAAGCTAAATTGAGAAACTCTATTTTTTTAATCATTGTTCCAAACACACACTATAAACTTTGGCAAATTTGATAACTTTATCTCTTGAATTGTGGATTATGTTTTTAAATTTTTATAAAAGAAATGATTGATGCTAGGAAAGTAAATTTAATGACTCATATATATGTGTCTCATATTTTTTATCTTGTTAAAAAATAAGAATTTTTTTTTTAAAAAGATGCGGGCTAGCTCGCAACCTGCACACTACGGGTTAGGGTTGGCATTTTGCCAACCCGCAGAAGTGCGGGCCGCACAGGCCCGTACTGCATGACCCACGGGTTGGCCCGCATTCCTAGCTCTAGGTGGAACCATGGTGTGAAAAATCGGACCGGACTGGCCGGTCCGACCGAAAAACCGGTGAACCGGTTATCAATCTGATCCGGTTTGCTGTTTCAGAGGGGGGAAGGTCGAACCAGTGGAAACCGGTCGAACCGGTCAAAACTGGTGGGTCGCTGGTTCAACCAGTTTGCTCTTTTTTTTTTTGAAAAATGAGATATCCGGTTCAAAAAAATGCTGAAAAAGAAAGAAAACCATAGATTTAAATCGATATACATACAATCTATAATATTTTACTAAATTATAAGAACAAATTTTAATTTCAAGGTTACAAAAATTTTAAAAATAAAAAGAATAAATGAAAAAATATTATATATTATATACATATAATATATAATATTTTAGTCAATTAATTTTATATGATTCAAGTAATAAAATCTAATATAATCAATTGATTTTATCTATAGAACTTTAAGAATATATTAATATATATATTGTTACTAATAAATTATAATATTTTAATATGACCGGTTCGAACACCGGTTCGACCCCGGTTGAATTATTAACCCTTGAACCTGTTCCATGACCGGTTCATTGACCGGTCCGGTTTTTTGTTCCTTGGGTGGAATTTGACCCATAATTTATAATTTATTTACCAAGTTTACTTATAGCGTCGGGTCCTATAGGAAATCAAGGCCTTATTAATTATAATCCATATGGCTCTAAGGAAGTCTTAGAAATATGTTAACTATTTTTTTTCTAAAGCAAAGGAAATATTGCGTCGGTTCCCACTCCACCTGACACCTTAATGCCTTCAACAAAAACCTCCACTACTCTGCTAACTTCACAGCTTCTCTATATGAATTTTGCTTCACCTCTACTAACCTTGCAACTTCCCCTCACCGTTGTTGACATAGTGGATTTCAAATAGAGCACTACAAAAAAACACTCAATTCCTGACGGAATTTGCCATGGAATTTTTTGTGTGGCAAATTCCGTCAAAAATCCGTTAAAAATTCCATCGAACATATTTCTAGCAGAATTTTTTCGTTGCTAAATTTGTCATGGAATTAACCACAGAAAAGTCCCATGGCTAAATTAGCCACAAAATTCCGCCACAAATTCTGTGGAAAATTTTTTTGCTTCCAACGTAAAAATTTTAAAATTTATAAAAATTTTATATTAAAAATAATATTATAAATTTGATAATTAAATAATTTTAATTACAAATACAATATTATTAGTGATGAATATTATATTTTTATTTATTAATATTATATTTAAAATTTTCTACTAAAATAATATTTTTATATTATTTATTATTTTATTTTATTTTAAAATAAATTATTAGTTATTAATATTATATTTATCACTTTATATTAAAAATAATATTTATAATATTAAATTATTTATTATTAATTAATTTTAATTAAAAATATAATTTAGATTTAGAAAATCGATTAAATATAATTATAAAGAGATTTATTACGGATTTAAAATTTATTGAATTTGAAATTAACTAATCATAAATATATAAATATTTTTTTAGAATTTTTATTTAATTTAATTTATTTTTAATAATATTATATATATATATATAATTAATTTTATGTTATGATAATATATATATATATATATAACATTATGTAATAAAATAACGTAGGTTCATTTCTTCATAATTGGCAAAGGCTCGAGCGCGAAGGCTCCAAGAGCATGAGGTCATGGATTCGAACGGGAGAGGAGGTATTTTTAAGATTTAAGAAGTGTAGAGACACTTGGCCCACCTCAAGGAGGGACATGTGGTGCACTACGAGGAGGGTGGACAAGTGGTAGCGTAGGAGGTGACACGTGGCAACGCAAAGAGGACGGAATTGGAATTGGAAATTCATTTGTTCGACATCTATTACAACGTCAGTTTAGTTATAATGCGATATTTACAGTGTAATATTTTAAGCAAATGATGCCATAATATATATTTTTCATTACGGCTAATTCCACTAAATCCTAATTACTGTCGCAAAAATGTAATTTTAATTAATACCAAATTAACTTTTTATACTAGTTATAAGACTCACTTTAATAAAGAATTAGCACGCCAACCAACAATAAATGTGAAAAAGCAAGAACAAAGTCGGCTGATACTACCGAACTCTCATAGGTATAGGATTTCATTGACATTCATCGTTAATCTTGGCTTCAAAGCTTTGTGCTCCTGAAACACTAGCATCGGTACTTCAAGGTCGATATGTAATGTTTATTTTGACGAAGAAATCGGAATTACGTCGCTTTTAGAATCAGCAGGCATAGCTACTTCTTTTGGTTGGACCAGGTCATGTGCCTCTTTGATTTACCCCACAAGAAGCCGTACAAGCCAGCTGTGACCAAAACCATGCCCACCAAGCTGTAAAGAAGATCTTATTTTATTAGACTTGTGAAATCAATACTAACATTGAGAGAGTAATTATCAAAGAGAATCTTGAGAAAAGACATATCCAGAAAGTAGCAATGTTCTTACATTCCAACTGTGAGTGGTTCACCCAGTAAAATGGCTTCAAAAAAGGCCACAAGGAGAAGGGACAATGGATTGAACATGGGAGGAAAAGTAGGCCCCTTCAAATTACCTATCCAAGACACTAGGTAGAATGTAACAGCTGAAACAAATACCCCCTATATAAAGAAATCACATACATTAATTCATAGTGATTCTCATAAGAGATTAACTAAAAAAATGTGGATATATCTGTTATGAGTTCCACATCGGGAAGCCTCACAAATATAGTGTAGTTTATAAATTCAAGAGGCTCTCACTCCTAATAAGTTAGTCTTTTGGGATGGGCTCTCCCTTTGAGCTTGTGATCATCACATTGGTGTTTTTATTGAGAGCCCGATGTTCACGGAAAGGGCTACCCACGGAGGGTTCTGATTGGCAAGAGGCCGAGTGAAGTGCCGTGGTGTGGAGCCGCCGGGGACGTCGGTTGTCGGCTATTAAGGGGGGTGACTATGTTATGAGTCTCACATCTTGAAATCTCACAAGTAGAGTGGGGTTTATAATTAAGGGGGTGACTATGTTATGAGTCCCACATCATGAAATCTTACAAGTAGAATGAGGTTTATGAGTTCAAGGGGCTCTCCCTTCCAATAGGTTAGTCTTTTGAGATGGGCTCTCCATTTAAGCTTGTGATCATCACATTGGTACTTTCATTGAGAGCCCGATATTCACGGAAAGGGCTACTCACGAAAGGTTCTGACCGGCAGGAGGGAGTCGTCGGGGATGTTGCACTACTACAAAAAGGGGCTTTAGTGGCGTAGCTCCTGTGGCATTTCTTTAAAGAAGCGCCAAAAATAGTTATTTATTAATTTAAAATCAAAATTATTTGAAAGCTTTGGCGCTTACAATTATAAACGTCATAATTGACGTTAACCTTGCATGACGTTACTCTGAACAAGCGCCAAACAAGGCCTTCAGTTTTTTTTTAAAAAAACAATAGGAAGCTTTGGCGTTTTATGTGGAAGCGCCAAAGCTTCCTATATTTTGTTTTTTAAGAAAAAGAAAATATAATAGGAAGTTTTGGCGCTTCCTTACTAAGCGCCAAAGCATCTTATATTTTTTTAAAAATATATATATAATAGGAAGTTTATGATTCCAGATTTCACGGTCATGTGGGCTGTAGAAGTAGATTGATCTTTATAGAAAACCGAAACTTTGTCTCTGTCCAAACCAATCATGCACATCTTAAGGGTGTAAACAGGGTCACATGCGTTCACTGAGTCAGCACAAGCAGAGTCTAACTTTTATATTAAATGCCAAAGCTTCCACATATATATTTAAAAAAAATGAAGGATATGAATCACATGATCATTGCAGATTTTTTTTGGATCAAGATGGGAAGCTTTGTTTTGAACAAAAAAAAAAGATGGGAAGCTTTGGCGTTTTATAATAAAACGCCACAGTTTCCACTATCACAAAAAAAAAAAACGAAGGATAAGGCACCACTGCAATTGATTTTGGAGGGGAAGCTTTGGCGTTTTGGAATAAAACGCCAAAGCTTCCACAATTACAAAAAAAAAATGAAGGATAAGGCAGGGGAAGCTTTGGCGTTTTGTAGTAAAACGCCAAAGCTTCCACAATTATTTAAAAAAAACAAAGGGATCATCTTTACCGAAGGGAGAAGAATCACGTGAAAGCTTTGACATTCATTGAAAAGTCAAGTCAAAAAAGAATCAACACATAAAATATAGTTAAACTAACCAATTACATAAACACAGTGCCAAAACTTCATATTGAAAAAATAAAAAATAAAAAACACAATAGAAGCTTTGGCGCTTCCTAAAGAAGCGCCAAAGCTTCCCCTGTTTACAAAATTTAAAAACCCTGTCATTGACATCCCGCCATTATCACTCTTCCGCTTGTCACTTCCCATAACTTCGATCCATTACTCTCTCACTTTATTGGTCTATTAGCTTTTCTTATTCGTTATCCCCACTCCTTCCTCTCTTTGATGGCAGCAAGAGTAGAAGTAGAAGATCCCTAGCTTGTAAGTATTGTTTTTTAAACATTTGATCCATGTTTTCTTGTTTTTTTTTCTTTTTGGTATAAATTTGCAATGACTCTTATATGTTTGCTCATATTTTTTATTTTTTAAGTATTGATTTAAAGTTTCAACTTTGTCAACTTAAACTTCCTATATATTGTTATTTTTTTAATTTTTAAACTTACAAATTAATAATATTGTAGTAATTTTGTTATAATACAAATCATTATAGTTAATGTTTTGTATTTTTTACCATTGTATTGTGATTTGTTTGTTTTATCAAGAAAATAAAATAATTAAAAAAATGATCATCATCGTTTTATATTGTAATTTACCTACTAGATGAAATGTATAGTCATTTACTTACTAAAAAATTATATATGATTATCAAGTATTTATTTTTACATAACACCGTAAAAAAATTAAAAAAAAAAAGTAAATGTCCAAAGGAGGCATTTGCCTCCTTTGGCATTTATGACATAAACGCCAAAGGAGGCAATGAACACCTCCTTTGGCGTTTATGATATAAACGCTAAAGGAGGGTACCTCCTCCTTTGGCACTTGTCAAATAAAACGCCATAAGTAATTTATTTATTTATTTAATTTGATAAAGTAATGTATGACGTTTTTATAGATTGAAAAGCGTCATAGGTATTTTTAATGGCGTCAAAAGCTTTGGCGTTTCTTAAACGCCAAAATATGTTTTAAAATAAGCGCCATTATACCGCTTTTTTGTAGTTGTGTCGACTCTCCCTTTGAACTTGTGATCATCACATTGGTGCTCCTAATAGGCTATTTTTTTGGGATGAGCTCTCCCTTTGAGCTTATGATCATCACATTGGTGCTTTCATTGAGGGTCCGATATTTACGGAAAAGACTACCCATGGAGGGTTCTGACCGGCAAGAGGGAGCCGCCGGGGACGTCGGCTCTTAAGGAGGTGACTATGTTATGAGTCCCACATTGTAAAATCTTACAAGTAGAGTGGGGTTTATAAATTCAAAAGGCTCTCTCCTCCAATAGACTAGTCTTTTGGGATGGATTCTCCCATTAGGCTTCTAATCATCACAATACCTCACAAGCTTAAGAATTCATTCTTAATTCGTTTAAGTTCACAAATCTTACCGAGTATACTATAGTGAGCAGCTCCATATTCCAGCCCAAAGACCAAGAAGCTTTGCTTCTATCTATGCATAGCCGCACTACTGCAGCTTGAATTGACATCATAATTCATGTCAACATTACTGCCCAGAACTTCAATGGAAAAGCTTTTAGCAACTTCACCTGTTAAATTTCGAAAACACAGCGGTCTGATTAGAAGAAGACTAATTTATAATACAAATTCTTTCTATTTCCTCACTAAAACAATAAGTGTTATTAGAATCTTTGAAGTAGAAGCTTACTTGGGCAATAAACCATACTGCATATGAGATGCAGCTAACAACTACTAAGAGAGTGCCTCGGAGCATGTGAGTCTTGGGCACTTCTGCTGAAACAGTGTGAGAGGAATGACCACCAATGTAAAATTTCTTTCCGACGTAAAGGGTAGTCATCAATGCCCCTCCAACACAAACAAATATCCCAATAGTCTTCACTTTACCCGCCCATGTCCCCAGTCCTAATTTCTCCATCCTGCAATTAATCATTTATGAATCAATTCTTATGATGTTGTAATTGAGAGACAACAGGCTTTAGCTCAAGGCCCCTCTCTTGCGTGTAATTTACACACATACCTAAATATGATGGAGATTAAGAAAGTGAATATGGGAACCAGGTTGAGGAAGGTAAGCGAGTAAGTAGCCGTAGTGTCTGCCAAACCATAATAGTAGAGTCCCAGAGTCATTGTCCTGAAAAATGAAAATGATGGCATTTCACTGTTAGAAAATACATTCATCAATTATATAGAAAATAATATTGCACTAATTCCGATGGGTTAATGTTGCTGGTTAAGTTGGAATTAGTTCAAAGGTTTCAGATCTTTCCCTCTCTCTTAAGAAGCTGTGCTTTAGGATGTTCGTCTTTTATCCAATTTTTTTTGATCTATTACGTCCCGTTTGGTAGAGCGAAAGTCTGTGGAAGGAAATAAAAAACGCCTTCAATCCCTATGTGTATGTGGCTTGTTTGTTTGTGCAGGAAAAATTACTGTTTAATTTCCTGCAGTTACTGATTTTTCTTTTGCACAGGGGAAATTAATTTCCTGCCATGAAGTTTCCCTTCCCTTCCATTCCTTTCCATGAAAATCGATTATTCCTACCAAACCGCCCTTATGTTTAATTAGTGATGTTGGTATGTACTGTACTTTGGTCAGAGTCCTCATCTTCTATTGTGACCATTCGCTTTGTAAGGTTGTATATTTGTTTGAATATCAAAAGAAATATGTATGTGAATACATATTCATAGATAAGGCACATGAAATGAGTGGTTAGAGAAGATGACTGAGCAAAATTCTTGCTCACTTACCCAGCACATGCATTGACAAAGACCCAGAAACAGACAGACCAACTCAATCTTTTAGCGGGGCCTCTGCAATAACATGTAACAAATTAGAAAAAACAGCCAAAAAATTGTGTAAAAAATGAACCCAGAAAGATGAAGGAGTAAAAATGAGATAGGAAAATAATACACCTCTCAAAATATAAAGCAAACGGGACAAGGGAGATAGTAGCAACCACATGACGATAAGCAATGACGGAGAAAACGAAGCTGCCATTAACCAAAATGACCCTAGACAACAGCCATGTATTCCTGCCTTAAAAACTTGCACCATTATCATACTTATCACAGCACACCATTCCGTTGAGCATTCCTTCTTCATAAGATAAAGGATCACGTAATTATATTGTGGATAAAGAGACGATCGGTTATTTTGTAAACTGTTTTGGAGAAGCCAAGAGGGGTTTGGCTGGGGTTTTGGCTTTCATTCTCAGTATATACTCCTGATAGAGGTTTGTCCGGATTTTGGCGTGGGGTTTTTTAGAGTCACTTTTCATTTCCACTGAGAAAAACACAAAAAGCTGAAAACTTAATTTAATGAATTAATTATACTTACTCCGGTTCTAAATATAAGATCTTGATATAAATGAGATCTTATATTGATTGAGGAGAAGAGACGGTAGTTTTTTTTTTAAAAGATAAAGAGGTTGCGTTTGATTTAGTAATTGTGTGTTGAAGTCAAAGACAGCCCACAAATTCTGCGCTATTTATTTTTTTTTAAAACTGATATGTTTCATGATTATAAGCTCGTGAATTTAAATTACACCTATATAAATGAATGAGTACTTCGTTGCTGGTGCCTGGCATATTTTTAGTACCATCCAATTAAATCATGTGAGTGTTTTTTTTTATATTATTATTACTATTGCTAATCACACGGGCAGTTTCCCCAAATTTTGTATTTGACTGTCCTCACTACTGATTCAAACCCCTTATAATTCTCTCTGTTTTTTTGATAATTCCACTTTTATCTCCGTTCTTTATAATAACAATAATATATGAAATAATAAATATTAAATAGTACTATATTATTCATTTTTTCACCTCTTCACACAGCAAACTTAAAAATTCATAATTACATTTTTTAAAAAATAAGGATGAAGCAAACTTTAACTTGATTTTAAAGTTTTGGATGTTTTCTATGATAAAAAAAATATATTTTTGAGTTTTAGACATTGTAAATGTCTTTAAGACTTTAACTGCACAAATGTCGTTGCTTGTGTGCTTGACTCATGGACCCAAAAAAAGAAATCCACATTTTATAAAATTTTCAAATTTATTTTGATTTAGACGTGTTATTATCAAATGATCCTACCTTCATTGTATGATTGTCCTCATGAGAATCGTATGTCCTACAATTTATAGTGTTGTCACCCAGAAGAATGGAGGCAGGAGTTGCTCCATGGAAGCTCATTCTCTAGGTTACAAAAAAAGCTTAATGATTTCCTAAGTATTTAGCTGGAATACTTGTTAATGATTTGGATCTTCCCAAGATTGAGGGATTTTGTGTAGAAGTTTCATCCTGAAATTATATATCAATGGGTTTAAAGGCCTATGATTCATGTCTATTCCGAAACCCTCCTTTTCCCTTCTCTTCTCTTCTCTTTTTATAATCATTAGATGAACATTTTGATCAACATTGAATGATTCAAATTTAATCTTTTATAAAATTATTATTAAAATATTAAATTATAAAAATCAAAATAATTAATTAAATACAAATTACCGAATTTTGATATGAATAATTCAATATTATAATAAAGAAAATAAAATAAGGTTAAATTATACAAAACCCCCTAAACTTTGACTCATTTGCATATAATCCCCATGATATTTCAAAGCTCAAATTTAACCCCTTTGACATTTCATTTTTTAACCATTAACTCCTTACTGTTAAGTGACTGTTAATTATTTTTTTAACTGAAAATGTAACGTAAAATTACAAGATAACATGTGTCATCCTACATGACATCCTGTGTAAATTATTAATTTCATAAAACCCCCTGAACATTGAATCATAGCAGAGAACCCCCTGAACTTTGAATAATTACAAATACCCCCCCAAATTTTAAAATTTAAATTTAATTCTCTTAAAATTTTGATTTATGATATTAAACCACATACTCTTACTTTCTATCATTTTAATAAATTTATTAAATTTTTTACTATAATTTATTAATTAAAATAGTTCTTTTGTATGGCAAAAATTAGAAGAATACTATTTAGAAAAATATAAAATAAATGTTGAACCTCTAATAATTCAAAAAAAATGCATTACTATTAAAAAATTAATAAGGGCAAAAGTTATCCTCTAACAAAAATATAATGTTTAAACTACCAATACTCAATCATCCCAAGAATATATTTAACACAAATGATGACAATTTTATACCATCAGTGTTTAGTTAACCCAGGGTTGTTAAACCCGGATCGGACCGGCCAGTAAACCGGTCCGGTCCGGGCTGGTATTTAAAAAAAAAAAAAATTTATTTTTCCTTTAGAATTTCATACTATAAGTTTAAAATTTTCAATTTCTCACCGGTTTGGTCCCGGTTTGACCTACTGACCCTTAACCCAGTACCCCAACCGGTTCAATGCCCGGTCCGAGTTTTAATACCTTGAGTTAACCCAAGAAAATAAGTAAATATTATACAAATGATGACATTTTTATTTTTATATTTTTTAAATATTATTCTTGTAGTTTTTTCATACAAGAAAACTATTTTAATTGACAAATGATAGTAAAAACTTAATAAATTTATCAAAAAGATTAAAGAAACAGCATGAGGTTTATTTATTATAAATCAAAATTTTAAGGGAGTTAAATTTAAATTTTGAAATGTCAAAGGGGTTATTTGTAACCGATCCAAGTTCAAGAGAGCTATCTGTAATTGTTCAAAGTTCAAGGGGCTTTATAAAATTAGTAATTTACACTGGATGCCACATAGGGTGATACATGTCATCTCATAATTTAATGTGGCAATTTCCATTAAAAATATAACGGTCATTTAACGGCAGGGGGTTCATAGTTATAAAATGAAAGATTGGGGGGGTTAAATTTAAACCTTGAAATATCGGGGGGTTATATGCAACTGATCCAAAGTTCAAGAGGATTTTTATAATTTAGCCTAAAAATAAATATGAGCCATTCAGAGCCATTCAAATGTTAATCTAATAATTAAAAAATGAAGAGGAGGGAAAATGATGGGATGGGAAAAGGAGGGGGTTTGAAACCGGCATAACTTTAATCCTGAAATTTGATATTAATGAGTTTAACAAAGGCATTTTTTTTAAGTTCAAATATAAATGGGTTTAATTCCCTTCAATTTAGCGTCATTAACTAAGGATAAATGTGCCGAATATATTAGATGATAAAATTAATTTTTTATTAAAAATAAATTAGTTGAATTGAATTCTTTCAATTCCTATTTTTCCGGATTAATATGTTACAATGGCTTAATTCTCTCGAATTTAATGTAATTACATATTTGGAATCCAAGTCTTCGTCGATGATGCAATATAAGTAAATGAATGGAGAAAGTGACACTGGTACTAATGGCATGTTTGTTGGAAAATGAATAATTCGGTACTTCCTCAGTTCCTCCCTTACTTTTTATAAAAGGATTATTGGGTATGTTATTTCCCTTTTTATAAGATAGGATTAGAGAATGTCTCCAAAGTTTTTTTGTAAACTTTCTATTTTATCCTTACTTAATTATAAAAATTACTCATGCCACTATTGCATTTAATTCTTATGTATGTATGATTAAAGCACTCAATATAACATATTCTATCTCTTCTACGTAAATGATGGCATTTTTGGAAAAAATTATTTTTACATATTTAATATTGCACCTAACAAATTTTAATTACCTCTTTGAACAACACAATTTGGTTAATCCTATCATATAAAACAAACGGAGGGAGTATGATATAATGAAGTTAATTCATCCCATACAATTCGCTAATCATTGCTTCAACACATCATTTTCTGGAAACGCTAGCATCAGTACTTTCAAGGTCGATAACTGCAATGTGTAACAAAGAACTCGAATTACTTTGCTTCTAGAATCGGTAGGCATAGTTGCTTAGTTTAGTTAGACCATCTCATGTGTCTCCTTTAATTTGATTTGCCACACAAGAAGTAGCACAAGCCAGCTATGATCAAAACCATGCCTACCAAGTTGCAAGGAGATAATATTATTTTATTAAACTTGTGAAGCAATTGCTAAGATGGAGATAGTAGAATCAAAGAAAATCTTAAGAAAAGACAAATCTAGAAAGTAGCAAAGTTCATACGTTCCGATTGTGAGTGGTTCACCTTGTAAAATGGCTTCAGAAAAGGCCACAGAGGTAAGGGACAATGGATTGAACATGGGAGGATAGGTAGGCCCCCTCAATGTAGCAATCCAAGTCACTAAAGTAGAACGTAACAGCTGAAAAAAGCACCCTCTATATAAAGAAATCACACAGGTTAATTAATAGTGATTCACATAAGAGATAAAAAAACATGTGGATATCTCATAAGCTGAAAAATTAAATCTTAATTCATTTAAATTCAAAAATTTTACCGAGTATACTATAGTGAGCGGCTCCATATTGCATCCCAAAGATCAAGAAACTTTGCTACCATCTATATATAACCCTACTACTGCAATTTGAATTGAAATCCTGATACATGTCAATTTTGTTGCCCAGAGTTGTAAAGGAAGAGCTTTTAGCAAGTTCAACTGTTAGAGTTCAAAAACACAATAGTCTAATTAGAAGGAAGACCATTGCAATAATGCAAAAATTCATACTATTTTCACCCTAATATACCTAGTATTGTCAGATTTTTTTGTAGTAGAAAGCTTACTTGGACAATAAACTATCCTGCAAATAAGAAGCGGCTAGCAGCTAGAAAGATAGTGCCTTGGAGCATGTTATTTTTGGGCGATTCTATTATTGACCCAGTGTGAGAGGAATGATCACCAATATAAAATTTCTTTCCTCCATAGAGGCTAGCGATCAATGCCCCTCCAACACAAATAACTATCCCAATAGTCTTGGTTTTACCCTCCCATGTTTTTAGTCCTAATTTCTCCATCCTGCAATAATCATCTATGAATTAATTCTTCTGATATGGTAATTGAGAGACAACAAGCTTTACGTGAAGGTTGCTCTCTTGCGTGTATTTTACACACATACCTAAATATGATAGAGACTAACAAAATGACTATGGGAACTAAGTTGAGGAGGGTATAGAAGAATAAGTGGCTGAAGTGTCAGGCCATAATAGAAGACTCCCATATTCATTGTCCTGGAAAATGAAAATGATGGCATTTTACAGTTAGAAAATATATTCATCAATAACACAAATCACATACAGAAAACTAACACTCCTCTTGTGCTAAATGTAGGACCTAATTTATACTGTAATTTAAATTCTAAACTAAATCTTAAATTTAGAACCAGAGATAGAGATAGGATTATACTATTCCGATGGGTTAATGTTGGTGGTTAAGTCAGAATCTCAATTCAAACGTTTCATATCATTTCCTCTCGGTTATTAAGTTGAGCGTGAAGAATTATTTCCTCTCTTATCACAGCACGCCATGCCATGCAGAATTATATTTGAAGTGTAGGTGTGTACGGTACTTTGGTCAGAGACAGACCGTCATCTTCTATTGTGACTTTTCACTTTGTAATGTTGTATACATAATTGCTTCAATATAAAAAAATGTATATGTATTTATAGATAAGTGGGTGTGGCTTAGTTAGAGAAGATGACAGAACAAAAGCTTGCTCATTTACCCAATGAATGCATTGATAAAAACCCAGAACCTGATGGACCAACCCAAATTTCTGAAAAGGCATTAAAAAAAAATTGTGTCAAAAATGAACCAGAAAGATGAAGGAGTGAAAAGAGATAGGAAAAGCATAGGGAAAATTCTTATAAAATACTATTTGAAGTTTAAAACCCCAAAAGTTACATGAACTAAAAAGTACAGATTGATGAGAGAGTAGGAATATGGGATTTCAATATTTCGGTCAAAAAACCAAACTACCCATTAAAAACTTTTCTTACAAAAAACATCCATTATTCTTTCCCACCCTGCTGATAGATATGCCTTCTTCCTCATAGGCGAACTCTCCGCCCCATCGCCGGCAACCTCTTCTTAAGCATGGGTTGCATCCACTACCGCCTGACCTTACTCCTCCGTCATCTCCAGCACGCCTCTCGGAGATACCTCCACTCCTTGCCCTCTTGACTCCATTCTCTCTCTACGCTCCGTCTCTCTCAAATTACAGAGCCAACCTCTTCCCACTCCGATCAAAGAAACAAGAAGAGTAGGTTGTCATTGTTTGCTTCTAATTAAAAGATCAAATTCTCTGTAATCAAATCTGCTCCTTGCTTTCCTTTTTGATGGTTGAAGAATATACTAGCAAGATTGGAATTTTTTTTTTAATCAGGTACCAACCTAGTGAGATTTCAGGCTCCTTTTCATCTGATTATTATTTATTTTTTCTCTTTTTATTGCTGTTATGGAAAGTGTAATTATTGCCATGGGTATTTAAATTTTGTTAAATGTCGTCAATGTTGTCGTCAAACTCGTTGAAAGTGTTGTTAATCATATTATGCAATGTTGAATGAAACTAAAGGTTTGGCTTTCTTTTGTATAACCATTAACAATTATGTTTTAGGTATTGACCTATCTTATAAAGAAAATGACATAGAGTTTTGGGTTGTGAAAAATTGAGTAATGAAAATGATTAAAAGAGTAATGATTTTGATAAGATCAATAAGTACTGACAATATATGTAAAATTAATGATTGAGTAATGGAGTTTTTTTGTTTTTTTCCCCAAACATGAAAAACACAGATTCCCACCCCACTCCTTTTCTGTCATTTGTATGTATTAATGGACTTTTCTGGATTTTGAAAGTTGAAATGACATTTATATCTCTTTTCCTCAAAAGCATATACCTCTCAAAATATAAAGCAAACGGGGCAATAGAAAGAGTAGCCACACATGTCGATTGGTAAGGAGGGAGAAAACGAAGGTGCCCTTAACCAAAATAAATTACCACAGCACGCCATGCCATGAAGAATTATTATTCCTTCAAACCTCCTATATATATCGTCTCTCCTTCTTACTGTATCTCTGACTCACGAAGACACAAGACAAAGGATCGCATAATTATCTTGTGGATAGAGAGATGGGTTATTTATAGAGTAAGTTGATGTGGGGAAGTGTTGGACCAATTAAGTTAATACCTAATATGATGGAGACTAAGAAAGTCACAATGGGATCAGTTTGAGGAAAGTAGTTGATGTGTCTGCCAAACCATAATAGATGACTGACATAAAAAGTTGTTGTCCTGAAAAATGAAAATGATGGTATTTTACAGTTAGAGGTATATAGAAATCTAATATTGCACTATTCCGATGGGTTAATGTTGGTGGTTAAGTCCGAATCTCAATTTAAATGTTTCAGATAATTTCCTCTCGCTTATGAAGTTGTGTGTGAGGATGTGTGTCTTATATGGGCCTATTTTCTAGATCTATTACATCCTGTGTTACTGATCGAAAGCCTGTGTAAGGAAATGGGAAAAGGCCATCTATTCCTACTACTTAGCTTGTGGCGTGTAATTTGCTCGTCCAAGGAAAATTGCTGTTGAATTTCCTGTAGGTACGGATTTTTCTTTTGCGTAGGGGAAATTAATTTCCTTCCATGACTCTAAGGAGAATAAGCCTTTCTGTGGAAAAACCTTGCAAAAAGACAAATTACCCCAAATACACTCAAACCCACCTTCACTGGATAGGAACACATTCCAAGGATATATTGGAGAATCATGCCTATGTGAAAATGCATACTCTCTCTAGCTCCCCTGCCTCCATTTTTAATGAGGATCTTCCACTTTTTTTTTCTTTGAGTAAAAGAGACCATTTTATTAATCACCAAAACCACAGATACACGCACTAATTCCCTGTAAAGCAAAAACAAAAGCACCCTATCATACAACCTATTCAAATCAATAAAGCAAGTAAACCTGGTTACAACCTATCAAAGATAAAAGCAGAGAATGTAAACCTATCTTTCTATCAGTATACTATTTGGTGATATTAACCAATGCCTTCTTTCCTCACAGTATAAGAGTCAAAGCTTAAAGAATTCTGTATCAAAATGTCAGTCAGAGAGGATGGTGGCTTCACAAGCCAGCCTTTCGATACCATACCCCTTATTATCTGAGCTGCTATAAAGTCCGCAGCTTTATTGCCTCCACGAGCCACTAGAGACAGAGACCAATCCTTTATCCTATCACCCAATTCTATACACTCCTTCAACACCTCTACACTCTCCCAGTCGCACCCTTGAACATGCCTCTCTTTAATTCTTTTAAAGGCTTCTAAACAATCAGTTTCTATTATTACTTCCCCCCACTGAAAATCTCCTTAACCCACAAAGCCTCTTTAATAGCCAAACACTCGGCCATAAATGCCAATTCAGCCTTAACCAATTGCCCCACACCACCCATAAATCTGCCAGCATTGTCTCTCCCAATCAAATCAATGCTAGCCTTCTTGCTACTATTGCAAAATGCCCCATCCATATTAATCTTCACAGTTCCAGCTTTAGGCCTTCCCCAAACCACCATTCTTTAAACGTCCACCTTCTGCTTATCCCTTCTCTTCCTCTTACCTGCACAAGACCAAAATTCATTAACCAAGCGAATTGCATTAGACAGGGAGGCCACAACATCCACTTCTTTGTTCTCAAACATAAATCTGCAACTTTCCAGATTTCCCAACAAATGCTTGCAAATAGAACCACTTCATATCCCTCAACCTTCCCATCTGAACCCAACCAATTTTCCAACCATACATCTAGCCCAGCTCACATTCATCTCACTAAATTTTAATGCCAGGGGGAGCCAAACTAGCAGGCTTGAGCCCATGGACACAAAAACAGCATGTGTTCAAGGATCTTTCACTTTAAAAGGAAAAAAAATTGGTTAACTCATCAAAGGAAGCAATGGTTAAGAAGTATGTCATCTCTATAATGAGGTTCTTTCCAGGGATAGAAATTATCATGGCTATATCGAGGCGAAGGGTGTCTCCATTTATCTTTTCCTCCATTTTCTCTCTATTTAATAGATCAAATTTTAATAATTGAGATTTAATACTATATAACAATACTCTTATAATATTAAATATAAGAAAAATTTACCATGATAAATAAAATAAATCTCAATCATTCAAACTTGATCTAATAGTAGATATATTAAATAAAAAGGAATTGGAAAGAGAAATCAATAGAGATATTCCTCTCCCAACTTTATTACGTGTAAGGATGTATTCAGAAAAAGGTATATTATAAAAGGTATATTAAAATTCCATTACTTCGTACATTATAAAAGCAGATTACAAGTTATAGCATCGAAGGAAGGTTTTTTGTTGTCACTGAAGATTTCCGCGTTACCCGTATCGGATTGTAAAGAGATGCTATGATATGATCTTTCACAATTTGACCCTCGGTAGGTGTTTGAAAGCTCTACAAAAGAGCACTAAACTCATTTAAAATATTTATCTTGTATAGCAACATGGGCATTATTTTTTTTAAAAAATATTTCTTTGGGTGGAGGACTTTAATCAAATGTGCTAATGGTTTCGACAAAAAAAATGTGTTAATGGGACAAAAATATTTTTCTCCAAACTAATTTATCTAATTTATAAACTAATATATAATCTAAAAATGCACAACATATTATATGATTAAATAATTTATTTAGCTTCCTTAATCTCTTTAAAAAGAGCTGACCATATCTTATATTTAGGATAAGAATGAATATTATATATCAGATCATGCGTACTGATGCTCTGTGAGCACGCAGTAGTACTTTACATATGAGCTTAGCTGTTCACAACAGAAATGCGGGTAAAATCAAGTTTTTCCAGCTCCTCCACCATATCTTGTATACAATTTTCCACTTCTGTGTATGATGCTTTACTGAGTGCTTTGGCTTATTTCCCAAATATGGTCAAAAGGGGCCTTCTTTCCCAAAAACACACCATATCGTTGTCACTAAAATACACAAATACAGTGATCATCATGATCAAAATTCGACGGCATGAACCATTTCTTGACACCTCCCATAATCTCTCTCCTTGGTTGTCTCTTATCCCCCTGAAAATAAAAATAATAAGGGTATTTTTGAAAAAATATATCAAATTTACTATAATTAACATGCTTACATTCTTTCCTTAAGCTAATCAAATTAGTTAAAGAAGTACACTTGGAGGATTATAAATAATAGGCCTCTTGATCTAACTGAAAAGCACAGAGCCAAAAAGAAGCGAGTGAAATTTGTGGGGTCCCTCAAGAGTGAAAAAGAGGCAAATGACGAATGTGGAATGCAAGAAGGGAGATTTGATGAGAAGGAATTATATTGACGACACATCATGCAAAGGTACCCCACATTTCTTGATTGATCACAAATCACGGGCCTTTTAATTATTGGCAACACCATTCTATCCCACAAGATAAAGAGTCTTTGTATGAAGCCTTGTTCGATCTCTGGTGTTTTCTGACTATCCTTCACTTGGCCATCTTTGTTGAAGAATAATTCAAAACTCTTTTTTGTGTCTTCCGTAATTTTCTCTTTGTTGATGTGTTTATTTTATTTTATTTTATTTTATGGAGTTAGCTAGTGGTCCTTTATTTTCTCAACAGTTAAGTAGTGGGATCTGATAATGCTCATAATGGGTTAGTGTTACCTATTTTTTTGGACTTCATTATTTTCTTTTCTTGCCTATATATACGTAGGTTGATCTCATTGTATCTATCTCTCTCAAGTTTTTATCAATTGAATAAAGGCATTATTGAGAGCATTGCTTTTCTCTTTCTGTCACGTCATTTGCTCTCTCCTCTACTTTATGCCAATTTCATCTTTTAGCTAAGTCACCAATTTCGTCTTTTAGCTAACAAAAGTGGCATCAGAGCCTTCTTTGATCCGCTGGGCAATAGAGTGAGAAAGTGAGGCTTGGGTTCATTGGGTATTTGTGTGAAACACTTTTTGGGTTGGGCAAACATTTTCTTTGCTTTGAGTGTCTTGTGAGCTCAGGAAACACATATGAGAGAGTGAGAATAGAAGAGCATATGGCAACGCCTACTAATGCTATTTCTTCTTCTTCTTCCTAGCTACTCATGCCTATTTTTACAGGTGAGAAGTATGAGTTTTGGAGCATCAAGATGAAGACACTGTTCATATCTCAGGACCTTTGGGACTTGGTGGAATTTGGCTTTATGGATCACATTGATCTAGACGATGAAACAGCAGAAAGATTGAAGGAAACAAAAAAGAGGGATGCCAACGCTTTATTCTTCATTCAGCAAGCTGTCCATGAGACGATTTTTTCCAGAATTGTAGCAGCAGCAACGTCATGGAGGCTTGGAAAATATTGAAGAAAGAATTTCAAGGCTCCTCGAAAGTGGTCACGGTAAAATTGCAAACTTACCGTTGTGATTTTGAAACTTTGCTTATGAAAAATAGTGAATCTATTCAAACTTATTTGTCTAGAGTTTCTTCTCTTGTTAATCAAATGAAGTCTTATGGAGAAACTATTTCTGAAGAAACTATTGTTGCAAAAGTTTTAAGGAGTCTTACTCCAAAGTTTGAACATATTGTCGCTGCGATTAAGGAAGCCCATGATTTGTTTGATTACTCATTTGATGAACTAATGAGTTCTTTGCAAGAACATGAAGAACGTTTGCTCAGGTCTAGTGAAAAGCATGAAGAAAAAGCTTTTCAGGTGAAGGCAGAGACGCATGAAAACTCTGCTGGTCGTGGTCGTGGGAGACATGGAAGAGGTTGTGGAAGAGGTCAAGGTAGGGGAGGTTCTAATGAAGAGAAGAAAACCTTCTAATGCCATTACTGCAAAAAGCCCAGTCACAAAGAAGCCTTTTGTTGGAAGAAGCAGAAAGATGAGAACAACCAAGCCAACTTTGCAGACAACAAGGATGCTGAAAGTAAGCTCTTTATGGCCCTATTCTGTGAAAAAGAAAAAACTAATGATGTATGGTTTATGGATAGTAGTTGCTCCAATTATATGACAGGAACAAAGTCTTTATTTAAGGAACTTGATGAGTCCCAAAAATCAGATGTAACTCTCGGTGACAACAAGCATATTCAAGTTGAAGGGAAAAGTACTGTTAGCATTAAGACTAGTCAAGGTAATGCTAAAATTGTACATGATGTGATGCATGTTCCTAGTCTATCTCATAGTCTGCTTAGTGTTGAACAATTAATGGATAGTGGCTATTCAACTCTATTTGATGATAATTGTTGCACTATTAGAGATAAAAAATCTGGACAAATTATTGCTAGAGTTCCTATGTCCAAAAATAGGATGTTTCCATTGGATATTTCAATGCTTGAAAAATATGCTTTGGTTTCTAGTAATGATGATGAGACTAGATTGTGGCATTTATGATATGGGCACTTAAATATTAGTGGCTTAAAGTTGTTAAGTCAGAAAGAAATGGTTTTTGGTTTGCCAGAACTTGATTCTCTTGACTTTTGTGAAGGTTGTGTGTATGGAAAATAGAGTAAAAGACCTTTTCCTGTAGGTAAGGCTTGGAGAGCCTTTGAATTTCTTGAATTAATACATGCAGATTTGTGTGGGCCTATGAGTGTTGAATCTCTTGGTGGTAATCGAATATTTTTACTGTTTACTGATGATTACAGCCGTATGTCTTGGGTTTACTTCTTGGAAACGAAGTCTGAAGCTTTTGATAGATTCAAGAAGTTTAAAGCTTTTATGGAGAGAAAAGTGGTCTTCAAATAAAGACACTAAGAACAGATAGGGGAGGTGAATTTGTCTCAACTGTGTTTACTAATTTCTATGAGGACAGTGGAATTTGCAGGGAGTTTACAGCACCATATACACCAGAACAAAATGGTGTGGTTGAAAGGAAGAATCGTACTGTAGTGGAGATGGCTAGAAGCATGACGAAAGGGAAAGGTCTTCCTATTCATTTTTGGGCAGAATCAGTTGCAACATCATTTTACCTTCTCAATTTGTCTCCCACAAAAGTTGTTCGTAATCAAACACTATATGAAGCTTGGACAAGTAGAAAGCCAATGGTCAACCACTTAAAATTTTTTTGGTTGTATAGCTTATGCCTTGATTAAGACCCATTCTCAAAAATTTGATGAAAAATCTATGAAATACATGTTTGTTGGTTATTGCTCTGAATCTAAAGCATATAAGCTATACAATCCAATAAGTGGCAAAGATGTAGTATTTAATGAAAGTGCTAGCTGGGATTGGAATGATAAACAGGTGCAGCAAGAAATTCCTATAGAAATTCCTCAAGAGGAAGAGCAAGAGCCACTTGTAGCAAATTCTCCTAGTAGAAATTCTTCCTTAACCACTTATGAAGAGTCTCTTCTATTACACCAATTCCCCTGAGGAGATCAACAAGAGTTGCAAAGCCAAATCCCATATATAATAACGATATATATACATGTCAATTTGCTCTTTCTGTTTCAAATCCATCTTAATTTGAAGAAGCAGTTGAAAAGGAAGAATGGCAAAGAGAAATGGTGGAGGAGATTAAATCCATTGAAAAGAATGGAACATGGGAGATGGTGGACTTACCGGAAGGAAAAAATGCTATTGGCTTGAAGTGGGTGTTCAAGACAAAGTTTGCTGTTGATAGGAGTTTGCAAAAGCACAAAGCTCGACTTGTGGCAAAAGGCTATGCACAACAATATGGTGTTGACTTTGAAGAAACTTTTTCTCCAGTAGATCGATTTGAAACTATGAGACTAGCTATTGCATTGGCTGCACAACTACAATGGCCAGTTTATCATCAATTTGATGTCAAGTCAGCATTTCTCAATGGAGATTTGCTAGAAGAAGTCTATGTAGCACAACCAAAAGGTTTCATAAAAAAAGGTAATGAATCAAAGGTATACAAGTTGAAAAGGGCATTGTATGGTTTGAAACAAGTTCCTTGAGCTTGGTATAGCAAGATTGATGGATACTTTCAACAAAAGGGTTATTTGAGAAGTGAAAATGAGCCCACCTTGTATGTAAAGAAGGAAGGTAATGATTTCATCATTGTTTGCCTTTATGTTGATGATATCATTTACACTAGTTCCTTTAATGTTCTTGTGGATGAATTCAAGTCTCAAATGATGAATGAGTTTGAAATGTCAGATATGGGGTTATTACATTATTTCCTTAGTCTTGAAATTCATCTAGCTAAAGATGGAATATTTCTTTCATAAAAGAAATATGCCAGGAACCTTCTCAACAAATTTGGCATGCTCAATTGCAAACCTACAGCTACTCCCATAAATATAAATGGAAAGTTGCAGCAAGAAGATGGAGAAGAGATGGCAGATGCAAGAAGATTTAGAAGCTTGGTTGGAGTTTTAATCTATCTTACTCATACTAGACCTGATATTGCATTTCCTGTTGGCATTATTTCCAGGTTTATGCAAAATCCTTCTAAAGATCATTACGGAGCAGCAAAAAGGGTCCTACGTTGCATTGCTGGTACTTTAGAGCATGGCATTTGGTATGCTAAAGTCTCTAGCTTCAAGTTGTGTGGGTATACAGATAGTGATTGGGCAAGCTCACTAGATGATAGACGAAGTATTTCAGCAAATGTTTTCACCCTAGGCTCAGGGGTGATCACTTGGAGTTCAAAGAAACAAGCTATAGTAGCTTTGTCAACTTCAAAAGCTGAGTTTATTGCAGCAACTTCAGCAGCTTGTCAAGCTATTTGGCTAAGAAGAGTGCTTGTAGACCTTCAACAAGAGCAGAAGGAACCAACAGAGATATTTTGTGACAATAAAGTAACTATCTCCATGACAAAGAATCCAACATTTCACAGCAGAACCAAGCATATTGATATTCGTTATCATTTTATTCATGATCTGGTAGCAAAAAGGGACATAGCAATGGAATATTGCATCACCTAAGAGCAACTGGCTGATATTTTGACGAAGGCTTTATCAAAGGAGAAATTCTACTTTCAGAGGATTACTTGGTGTTTGCAATTTTGGAATCAAGGAGGAGTGTTGAATAATAATTCAAAAGTCTTTTTTGCGTCTTCCGTATTTTTCTCTTTGTTGATGTGTTTATTTTATTTTATTTTATGGAGTCAGTTAGTGGTCCTTTATTTTCTCAACAGTTAAGTAGTGGGATCTGATAATGCTCATAATGGGTTAGTGTTAGCTATTTTTTTGGACTCCATTATTTTCTTTTCTTGCCTATATATACGTAGGTTGATCTCATTGTGTCTATCTCTCTCAAGCTTTTATCAATTGAATAAAGGCATTATTGAGAGCATTGCTTTTCTCTTTCTGTCACGTCACTTACTCTCTCCTCTACTTTATGCCAATTTCATCTTTTAGCTAAGTCACCAATTTCGTCTTTTAGCTAACAATCTTGTCCCATATTATCATTTGCCTCTGCTACTCCATTTTATCCATATTGTCCGTCATTTGAATTCTCTATCCACAGGCATAGTATTTCATTTTCTGAATTCTCTATCCAGCAATGCGACATTTCTTGCATTTAAATAAACAATAATATATATACTCCCTCCGTTCTTGATACAAGATCCACTTTAATGAAGAAGTCTCTCGCCAACCAACAATTAATATAAAAAGCAAGAACCAAGGTGGTTGATAACACAAAACTTTCATAAGTCTGGGATTTCACTGACATTCATCACTAATCATGGCTTCAACACTTCATGCTCTTGAAACGCTAGCATCAGTACTCTCGAGGTCGATATGCAATGTTTACTTTGACGAAGAACTCGGAATTACTATGGTTGTAGAATCAGCAGGCATAGCTGCTTCGATTGGTTTGGCCAACTCACGTGTCTCCTTTGATTTGCCCCACAAGAAGCAGTACAAGCCAGCAGTGATCAAAACCATGCCCACCAAGCTGTAAAGGAAGTCTTATTTTATTAGACTTGTGAAGCCAATACTAACATTGAAAGAGTAATTATCAAAGAGAAACTTAAGAAAAAACATATCGAGAAAGTAACAATGTTCATACATTCCAACTGTGAGTGGTTCGCCCAGTAAAATAGCTTCAGAAAAGGCCACAAGAATAAGGGCCAATGGATTGAACATGGGAGGATAACTAGGCCCCTTCAAAGTACCAATCCAAGACACCAGGTAGAATACAACAGCTGAAACAAATAGCCCCTATATAAAGAAATCACATACATTAATTCATAGTGATTGGATAAGAGATGAACTAATTAAAAAAATGTGGATACCTCACAAGCTTAAAAATAAAATCTTAATTCATTAAAGTTAACAAACCTTACCGAGTATACTATAGTGAGCAGCTCCAGATTCCAGCCCAAAGACCAAGAATCTTTGCTTCTATCTATACATAGTCCTACTGCTGCAGCTTGAATTGACATCATGATACATGTCATCATTATTGCCCAGAACTTCAATGGAAGAACTTTTAGCAACTTCACCTAGTAAATTTCAAAAATACAACAGCCTAATTAGAAGAAGACTATCGCAATAATGCAAATTCTTTAATTTCCTCACTAAAACACTAAGTGTTGTCAGAATCTTTGACGTAGAAGCTTACTTGGACAATATACCATAATGCATATGAGGTGCAGCTAACAACTAGAAGGAGAGTGCCTCGAAGCATGTGAGTCTTTGGCGCTTCTGCTGAAATAGTGTGAGCGGAATGACCACCAATGTAAAATTTCTTTCCGACGTAAAGGGAAGTGGTCAATGCCCCTCCAACACAAATAAATACCCCAATAGTCTTGGTTTTACCCGCCCAAGTCCCCAGTTCTAATTTCTCCATCCTGCAATCATTTTATGAATCAATTCTTATGATCATTGTAATCGAGAGACAAAAAGCCTTAGCTGAAGGCTGTTCTCTCGCGTGTAATTTACACACATACCTAAATATGACGGAGATTAAGTAAGTCGCTATAGGAATTAAGTTGAGGAAGGCAGCCGAGTAAGTAGCCGTAGTGTCTGCCAAACCATAATAGTAGATTCCCAGAGTCATTGTCCTGAAAAATGAAAATGATGGCATTTCACAGTTAGAAAATATATTCGTCAATAACATAAGTTGTAAAGAAAACTAATATTGCACTATTCCGATGAGTTTATGTTGGTGGTTAAGTTGGAATTAGTTCAAAGGTTTCAGATCATTTCCTCTCGCTTATGAAGATGTGCGTGAGGATGTTCGTCTTTTATTATGGGCCTATTTTCTGGATCTATTACGTCCCATTTGGTAGAGCAAAAATCTGTGGAAGGAAACAGAAAACGCCTTCAATCCCTACGTGTATGTGTCGTGTTTATTTGTCCAGGAAAAAATACTGTTTAATTTCCTGCAGTACATATTTTCTTTTGTATAGGGGAAATTAATTTCCTTCCATGAATTTTCCCTTCCCTTCCATTCCATTCCATGAAAATCAATTCTTCCTATCAAACTGCCTTGATGTTTAATTAGTGTTGTTATGTACTGTACTTTGGTCAGAGTCCTCACATCTTCTATTGTGACTATTCGTTTTGTAATGTTGTATATTTGCTTCAATATCAAAAAATAAGTATGTGTGTGTGTATATATTCACAGATAAGGCCCATGAAATGAGTGGTTTGTTAGGGAAGATGACTGAACAAAATCTTGCTCGCTTACCCAGCGGATGCATTGAGAAAAACCCAGAGACAGGCAGACCAACCCAATTTTTTAGCAGGGCCTCTGCAATAACATTTAACAAATTAATTAGAAAAAAAAAAGTTGTGTAAAAAATGAACCCAGAAAGATGAAGGAGTAAAAATAAGATAGAAAAATAATACACCTCTCAAAATATAAAGCAAACGGGACAAGGGAGATAGTAGCAACCACATGACGATAAGCAAGGACGGAGAAAACGAAGCTGCCCTTAACCAAAATGACCCTAGACAACAGCTGCATTACTGCCTTAATAACTTGCACCATTATCATACTTACAGGAGCACGCCATGCCATACCATGAAGCATTCCTTCACAAGACAACGTATCACGTAATTATCTTGTGGATAGACGACCGATGAGTTATTTTAATTATAAGTTGATGTGGAGACGTGAAGCTAATAAAAAAAGATGATGATAGGGGTTGGCTGGTTTTTTTTCTTTTTTTTGTTTTTTGTTTTTTGGCTTTCTCGGAATTTTGAGTGGGGGTTTTTAGGGACAGATTTCATTATCCATTAAGAAAAACAGAAAAACAGCTGAAAAATTTATTTAATTAATATTTTTTTGTGGCCAATACAACTTTCAGTTCTAATTATAAGATCTCGCTTTTAGTACAATTTGGACTAAATCTTATATTTAGGATATATGGTTGTAGTAGATTTGATTCAGTGATTGTGTGTTGAAGTCAAAGACGGCGAACAGATTCTGTGCCATCTTTGTTTCCTTTTTTTAAGCTGAAACATAAACCTCTATATATTAGAACTAATCCAGCATGATCAGCCTCTATCTTGTAGGCAAGGAGATGGAAGGTGAAGAAGGGAGCAAGCCTTGCTATGTCTTAAAATTTGTTCTCTACTATGCACATTGAACAACTTGTACTCAGCACATAAAATTATATACAAATAAATCAATCACTCAAAAAACAAACAAACAAACAAGGGCAAGGAGAGCTGTATTGCTGCCTTGCAAAGATTTACCCAGTGCCAAAGCTTCTTTGCTACCCTTGCTTTAATTTACTACAACAAACGTTTCTTATTATAGATACCATATGAATAATAATCTTAATTTATACTCCTGTAGGATCTAGTTTGTACATAGCTTTGTTTAATATCATACTTGCATAATATTATGGTGCATTTTGGAATTAAAGAAAGTAATTATTGACATTATTGACCTAAATTCCTGATTTGATCTCTTTAATTTCAAAAGAAGGTTACGTTCTTATAAGTTGTAACAGATTCTGGTGCTACATACTTGCTCAATGAATTTGATATACAGGACATGCAATGAAAGAGAGTATATAGCTAGAAAAATTCATTATACTTTTTTAATTTTTAATAAAAAAACTAAAATTTTAGTTTGATTAATAATTACACTCTTTTAATTTTAAATTTAATTTGCTTGATAAAATTATTTTATAATACAAGGATCATATGTGAGATGTGGTGAGAGTAAATGTAGGAGGCTTAGTTCAGTATAATTTAATATTTTAAATTTATCTTTGTTTATTGAATTTATTCCTCTTAAATAATTATAATTTTTAACAAAATACATAAAGGACAAGAGTGATATAAGTGATCCCTCTAGAAAATATTTTGCCCACTCGTTTGCTTTTGCTCATATTTGTAGTTTAGTTTGGTAATATCTACTCACGTTCCCCACATGCATGTTATTCCCCAAAAAAAAAAGTTCCCACATATGCATTACTATTTAGCTATAAATCTACATGAAATAAATAGAACACATCATCATGTGTGATTGGAAAACTTAACATAATGAATATAAGAAATTTGACCTAATTTTTTTCTCAAAATATTTAGTCAACTTAATAAAAAGGACACATCGTGTGTGTTTGGGATAGCAGTGGGAAATGTGGCTTATTTACAATCTGGTTTATGCAAACTTATGATTGGATAAAAGTCAGATTGTATAATATGATTTATATTTGGATTTACGGTTGCATAAATACTTTTATGAAAATAAAACTTGTTTGGATTAAGAGTAACATAAATGATTTGAAAGAGATGCTCCGATATGATCTTTCATGGTTTTATCCTTGGCAGGTGTGCGTGTTTGAAAGCCTTACAAAAAAGCACTAAATTCTTTTCCCATATTTATCTTGGATAGCAACATATGCATTAATGTTATATGTTTTTCAAATATTTCTTTGGGCGGATGAATTAATCAAATGTGTTATAATCCGACAAATATATTCGGTCAATAATTTTTTTAGAATAATAAAAAATTCTGATAGCTTAAAAAAATCAGTATCAAGTTGTGTTTTTTCCGCTCTCCTTTTTAATTAAAAAATGAAAATAAATAAGAGATGAGTGAAATTGAAAAATAATATTGACAGCCCAAATTTGTGATATGGCATGTTAATAGGAAATGTTAATCACTTGTGTTTCACCAACCATCTCCACATAGTTAATTTTGTTGCTAATCCGGTTCGGTCGCTAATCCGTTCGCTAATTTCTGCCACTATTTTTTTTTTTTGTAGTGTGTTGTGGTTTTTTTTTTTTTAATTTAGAAAGACATCTTGATCTTTTGATATATAAATGAGGCCTTATTTTTATGATATATCCAACATATTTTGAAATCTTATTTTCAACTCTATCTTCGTGTTTATTTCTATTTCTATCAAAATTAATTTCAATATAACAAACGGGCTTTTACACAAATCACTGAAATCCTCTGGCTTAATTAGTATCGCAACTATCGCAGGATGCACTGTTTCATAAGCGATTTAATTTCCTGTGACGAGGGCTCTGGAAGTTCCCATTCTTTGTTAAGACTTAAGAGCATCACTATTATATCCCACAAGAGTCTTTGTACGAGGATCCTTCACTTGGCCATGTTGTTCCGTATTATCATTAGCTTCTGCTCCTCCATTATTGGAGTGTCAATCATTGGCGGCAACACTGCCAACATATAAATAAACACTAATACACCCACACACATATTTACAATGATGGTCAGGAACAGTCACATCAACGTCTCACCAATCATGGCTTCAACGTTCACTCCATGCTTTTGAAACTCTAGAATCACTACTCTCGGTCGATAGCTGCAGTGTCCGATGAAGAACTAGAAATTACTTCGGTTGCAGAATCAGCAGGCACAGCTGCTTTGTTTGGTTGGGCCAGCTCATGTGTCTCCTTTGATTTGCCCCATAAGAAGCCGTACAAGCCAGCTACGATGAAAATCATGCCCACCAAGCTGCAAGGAGATCTAATTTTGTTAGAATATATCAAAAGGGAATATTAAGAAAAGACAAATCTAGAAAGTAGCAATGTTCATACAGTCCAACTGTGAGTGGCTCTTTCAGTAAGATGCCCTCGAAAAAGGCCACCAAAAGAAGGGACAATGGATTGAACATGGAAGGATAAGTAGGCCCCCTCAAAGTACCAATCCAAGATACTAAGTAATATGCAGCTGCTGAAGGAAGTACCCCCTGTATAAAGAAATCACGTACGTTAATTTATCGTGATTCAGATAAGAGATGAACCCCCAAAAAAATGTGGATATCTCATAACTTAAAAATTCAATCTTAATTCATTTAAATTTAAAAATCTTACTGAGTATACTATAGTGAGGAGCTCCATATTCCAGCCCAGAGACCATGAAGCTTTGCTATTATCTATGCACAGCCCAACTATTGCAGCTTGAATTGATATCACGAGACATGTCAACGTTGTTCCCCATAAATTTAACGGAAAAGCTTTTAGCAACTTCACCTGTAATATTTCATGAACACAACAGTTTAATTAGATGGAAGCTACTATTGCAAAAATGCAAATTCTTTCTGTTTCCACACTAAAACACTAAGTATTGTCAGACTCATCGAAGAGGAATGCTTACTTGGACAATATACCATCCTGCGTACAAAAAGGTGCTAGCTACGCAAAAGAGAGTGCCCCAGACCATATGAGTATTTTGTGGTTCTTTTGATGTGGTGTGAGAGTTGTGATGACCAGCAATATAAATTTTTTGTCCTCTGTAAAGACTACTGATCAATGCCCCTCCAACACAAATAACTACCCCAATAGTCTTGATTTTACCGACCCATGTTCTTAGTCGTAGTTTCTCTATCCTGCAATTATTTGTGAATCAATTCTAATGATAATCAAATTGAGAAACAACAAAGGTTGCTCTCTTGCATGTATTACACACATACCTAAATGTGATAGAGACTAAGAACGTGACTATGGGAACCAAGTTGAGGAAGTTAACCGAGTAAGTAGCAGAAGTGTCTAACAAGCCATAGTAGTAGAATCCTGTAGTCACTGTCCTGAAAATGATAATGATGGCATTTTACAGTTTTAAAAATATATTCATCGGTAAAACAAGGTATATAGAAAACTAATATGCATTTTCCCGATAGGTTAATGTTGGTGGTTAAGTCGGAATCTCTGTTCAAATGTTTTAGATCATTTCCTCTCGCTTATAAAGCTGAGTGTGATGACGCAGGTTCATCTTTTATTGGCCTATTTAATTTTCTGGATCTCTTACACGTCCCGTTTGGCAGAGCAAAATCTTTGGAAGGAAATGGAAGAGGCCTTTCTAATTCCATGAAGCTAAGGAAATCAAGCCCTTCCATGGGAAAATCTTGCAAAAGGACAACTTTCTTCATATACAAAGCATCTCAGATCCACTTTTACTAAATAGGATTGCATTGTTATTTATTTTGATATGATATAGTGCAAAAAGTTTTCTCACTATGTTTTATTATTTTAAATAAAATTATCATTTTCATTAGTCATGATAATTAGCATATAATTATGCATAATATTTTTATAATTATCAAAATTATTTTTCCTACCAAAGGGCCCTTGTGTTTAGAATGTCGACATGTCGTCATCATCTTCTATACTGTGACTTCTCGCTTTGTAATGTTGGATATATGCTTCCATATCCAAAAATATGAATATGCTCATAGATAAGGCTTCATGAAACGAGTGGCAAGTTAGGGAAGATGACTAATTAAACAAAAGCTTGCTCGCTTACCCAAGTAGTGCATTGACAAATACCCAGAACCAGACGGACCAACCCAATCTTGTAGCGTGGCCTCTGCAATAACATTTAACAATTTAATAGAAAACGCAGCAAACACATTGAGTCATAATTGAACCCAATCTTGTAGCTAGGAAAAGCATATACCTCTCAAAATATAAAGCAAAAGGGGCAATACAGAGAGTAGCAACTATGTGACGATAGGTAAGGAGGGAGAAAACGAAAGTGCCTTCAACCAAGACGACCCTAGACAACAGCTGCAACCCTGCCCTGAAAGCTTGCACTAATAGCATACTTATTACAGCACGCCATGCGAACAAGTATTCCTTCACACTTCGCATGCCGTCTCTCTTCTTACTGAAACACATCACGTAATTATCTTGTGGATGGAGAGAGATTAGTTATTTTATAAGTGGATGTGGAGATGTGAAGTTAATTACAAAAAAAATAGAAAGGATCCACTCACTCTCGCAGCCAAAAAATCTTCTAGTTCCAAGGATCCAACGCCAGATCTCCGTTAGTGGTTTCCCTCTCGTTGACCGTCGACGCACGGAGGAAGAAGAAGGACGATGTGAGTATATTATTACATTAAAACACCCAAAATAAAGTTAATACTTACACCGACAGAAAACCCAGGCGAGACGATGAAGGGGGATATTTCGCTTGGTCTTGATGAGGTTGAATCTATAGCTACGGTATAGAGACTCTTGTTCTCTTCTCCAGAGTAAAGATCCACTCACTCTCGCAGTCAAAAAATCTTCTACTTCCAATGACCCAACGCTTGATCTTAAATTAAATTTATCAATAACTATTTACAAAAATAAAAATTATGAAAAGGAAAAAGGAAATTCTTAAATTCTTTATTATTGTTCTTGCTCTAAATGGGTGTTTGGAAATTTTCTAAACCTAGGTTTCAAATCTAGGATTGTGCAACCCGAGATAAAACTCCTCTCACACGCCTACCTCATAAATCGTAAAAGCTATTCTCAAAAGCTAATCCAAACACATATTAAATTTAAAATCTATCAAAAGTAAATTAGGAATTTAATTAGCATGAAGAATAAATTAATAAATTTAACTTATTTTGACATAAATTTTATTCAAAAAGAATATTTTTAAAATTTTTAAAATTTTTAAAAATATTCTTAGTATAGTTAACCGTTGAATTTAAATGTAAGTGTATATCTTAAAAATATAAGGCATCCCTGTTAATTAAAGTATTTTCCCATGTTATAAAAATAAAATTAAACGAGTGGGTCCCATATGCTTTTTTTGGGGGAAAAGGGTCCCACATATCTTATACGTAGAGCCGGTAATATGGGCTCAACCCGTGAGCCCGCGGGTTTTGACGGGTTAGGGTTGGGAAAATCCCAACCCGCAAAAATGCGGGCCGCACAGGCCCGCGGGTTAATGCAGGCCAGCCCGCGGGTTGGCCCGCAAAATTTTTTATTTTTTTTTACATATAAAAATTTTATAAAATTTATAAGTTTTCACTCTTATCTTGGTACCTCTCAATCCAAAGAGAAAAAATCTTAACTTCTTTCCTTCTTCTTTAAACAAAATTATTATATATTGGTTGCTTGAGGATGAGTTTATGTTTTATTTATAAACTTTAACAAATTTGATAACTTTATCTCTTAAATTTTAGATTATGTTTTTAAATTTTTATAAAAGCAATTATTGATACTAGAAAGGTAAATTTAATTACTCGTATATATGTATCTCATATTTTCAATCCTCTTTAAAAAATATAAATTTTTTTTTCAAAAAAAAATGCGAGCCCGCGTGTTGGCCCGCAACCCGCACACTGCGGGTTAGGGTTGGCATTTTGCCAACCCGCAGAAGTGCGGGTTGCACAGGCCCGTACCGCGCGGGCCGCGGGTTGGTGCGGGCCAGCCCGCAACCCGCGGGCTGGCCCGTATTCCCAGTTATATTTATACGTAAAAGTTTCTTGCATGAAAATTTTCGTTTATAGTCTTTGAAAGATTGGACTTCACCACCGTCCACTATTACTCCCTGGCACCAACCCACCCCAAATCCTGCGCGTCTAGTAATTCAAGATCGTTCTTATTAAGTAACCTTCGATTGTCTGAATTAATTTAATCAATATTTTTCCAAAAAAAAAACAAATCGATATTTATTAACATAATTCTATGAAATGTTAATAACTCCAAACTTTTTGAAGTCATCGAAATAAAAATGAAGTTTGCAATGAAAATAAAAGTTCAATTTTGTGATAGATTGTTTCATTGCAAACAAAGGATTGTAAAATTTTCCCAACAGATTTATGTAAATTCCGTTATGATGAAAACTTTGCAAAGAATTTTGTAATAAAAAAAATTCATCAATTTTTTTTAAAATTTTTTAATAAACAAGGCTATGGGTAAGATCACATGAGTAACAGAAGTTAACCCTTAACAATGTTTTTTCGTAATATAACTGTTTCACTGGGTTTAATTCTAGTATTATTAGATTTAATTGGGAGTGTACAAATTCAGAAAGGCATATAAGTTGATGTGGAGAAGCGAAGTTAATAAAAAAAGATTGTATGGGTTTGTCCGGTTTTTGGGTTGTGGCTGGGGTTGGTGGCTTTCGCTTTCGATATATTCCTGATAGGTTTGTCGGGTTTTTGGGGTGGGGGGTTTTAGAGACAATTTTCGTTTTTCATTAAAAAGAGAGCAAACAGATCATAAGCTATCTGTTTTTTTTAAGCTGAAACATAAACCTCTATTAATTAGTAAACAGATCATAAGCCTTGCTATGTCTTAAAATTTGTTCTCTCCATTTCTCAAAATAAACCCACCATTCATCAAAAAGCGAGTTGAATAACTTTGATAAAAGAAGTGTTCTAATTAGAAAAGGTTATGATCAGTATGAAATTTTACCTCAAAAAATTGCTCCAAGCTCCGTTAACGGTTTCCCTCTCGTTGACCGTCGATGCAAGGAGGAAGAAGAAGGACGTCTATGTGAGTATACTATTACATTAAAACACCCAAAATTAAGTTAGTATAATGAGTGACAGAAAACCCAGGCGAGATGATGAAGAGGGATATTTCCCTCGGTCTTGAGGAGGAGGTTGAATCAATAGCTATGGTATGAAGACTCTGGTTCTTTTCTCCAGATTAAGATTGAAAATGAGTCATTTTGGGATAAACTTGACTCAGGGATTGAGATTGATATAGTATTAGTACATATGTGTGGATGTTATTTGCAAATTGAATTTGAACCAATCTACTCGTACTATATCGGGCAGTTCTTTGGCCCCTCATCAAGATTTAAATTATACTCAATTATTTTTTAAATAAGATAATTTTAAAAAATAATATTAGATTAGTTTTTCAATATTAACTAAAAAATATATATACTTGCCTTCATAAATGAAAAGGTCCTCTAAACAGGCTATCAGTTTCAATGGTGACAAGTATGAGTTTGGCGATGAACTTTGGTAGTGTAGAAGGATGCTATGGAAGTTGGCCGTCGTTATAAGAAATATGGTGAAATAATTATTAACATTACATTTGCCGTTCTATTTAAAATTATCAATTATATTTGAACTAACATCAATATCATGCCTTTACACAATAATTACATAAAGGTTGCACAAAGATTGTCTGTAGACTGCACAAGGATTGCACAAAGAATTCAATGACAAAAAAGTATAAAGATTACAAAATTTGAGTAGAGATTGGACAAAAATTATTTCGAGATTGCGACCGTCTGTACGTTTTAATAAAGAATAATATATCTTATATATGATTCCCTCCCAAGTCCCCAATATATACTATATGCGTATTGAACTCGCTATAAAGCAAAAATAAGCAATTTGTGAATACAAGAAAGGAGGTTTCCTAAGAGGGAAATTGGTGGTATATATTCTAGAAACGTGCGTAATTAATCTTCTATAAGAGGGAGTATAATTAATGATTTCTTCAAATTCTTCTAATATTGCGCATAAGTTTTCGTAAGAATCATTTATTCCGAGTCGCTCCCTACCTAAAAGGTCCAAGAAATTAAAGTTCAGTGCTATCTATTACCATTGCTTGAATTGATGCCGCAAGACAAGTTAGCTTCATTGTCCAAGACTTAAATGGAAAACAAATGCTCTAAAAAATTTTACCTGCTAAAAATATGAAAATATAAGGGCAAGACAATGACAATAATGGTTTAATGTTCTTATAAAGAACCAAGTTTCTGCTACAAAAGCATGTGAAGTCCAACCATTTAGGCACGTTTTTGTTTGGCTTATGAAGTACGAGGCTTGCTAGGCAGCTGACAACTAGAAAGAGTGCCTAGAAGCACACGACTTTGTGGGTAGTTCTGCGGAACTATCTAAATACACCTGCGTAAGATGGAGAAAAAGAAAGTGAATATGGGAATCAAGTTGAGATTGTTAAGAATCTCATAGCCACCATTGTCATCTTAAAATGGTAACATTAAGTTAGAATCGTATAGCTTTGACTTATGAGATGTGATGACGAGTTTCAGTTTGAGTCTTCAAAATTTGGGAGAAACCAATCCTAACGGATCGTATTTGTGGTGTGGCTCCTTCGTCTTGTTCTTTGTGTCTTAAGTATGTTATTGACAAGCCTTTGGTTTGTCCCCAAATCTGGACTCTTTTCTTTTCCCTCTGTTTTGTCTCTCTGTTTTTTTTATTCTATACATATTTAAACACACATAAATGAGACTCCTCATGTCCTTAATATAAGACACAGTTAGAGAGTTGATATGGGTCATAAATACAAGACATAGTTTTATCAATCTTTTCCTAATTTACCTTTATTAATGCTCTATCAACAATAACCAGGCTTCTTGAACCCGGACCGGACCAGTTGGTCCGGCCCGAAAACCGGCGAACAGGCCGATGGACCGGTCTGATCCGGGTTCCAATTTAATTTTTTTTATTTTTTCTTTAGAATTTCATACTAATAAGCCTAAAATCTTCAATTTCTCACCAGTTTGGTCCTGATTTAGCTCCGGTTTAGTCCCGGTCTGACCCACTAACCCTTAACCCAATACCCCGACCGGTTGAATACCCAGTCCGGGTTTTAATACCTTGACAATAACAGAGAGAGAGAGAGTGTGTGTGTGTGTGTGGGAATAAAAGAAGATGACTTAAGTGCCCGTTTGGTTCACGGAATTAAAGGTAGTGTAATGGAATGAAATGTAATGTAATGGAATGTAATGTAATGATAATTACATAATTTGTTTGGTTCGTCATTAGAGAAAGATGATATATAACATAACAATGTTTGATTGAATTACATTAAAAATGAGAAATACATGAGAATAATATAGCAAGGGACAAAATTACCCCCGTTTACATATATAATAATGCACATATTGGGTCCATGATAATTTTTTAATTCTGTGCAATATACACATTGGGTTCATGATAATTTTTTAATATTTAATGATGAAAATATTATTTAGTGTATAGGTTGGGTTCATGTTAATTTTTTTAATATGGAAATATTATTTAATGATATGTTTTAATATTTTTTTAAAGGTGGAATATAATTTTTTAATTTTTAATGGGGAATATTTCTTAAGTTTCTATATTATTAATTATTTTTTAATATTTACTGGTGATAAATAAAATTATTTAATATTTAACAGCATTTATGGGTGGGCACTTTGGTCAATTTAAAAAATTATGATGGCAATAGTTTCATTTTCACTTGATTACAAGATGTCTGTATCCCCATTCATCAGTCATAGCGGTGTAATCTTGATTACATCAAATGATGTAATCACGATTACAAAATGTATTCATGTTTACATTACATAAGTGCAACCAAACGCTGTAATCACTCTATTACATCATGATTACATGTAATCCTCTCTCAACTAACTTCCTTAATCTAATTAAATTAGGTAAATATGTCTTATATTAAATACCAAAGGAGTATATACAGTAAAGAGGTTTGAATTCACAACCTGTTATTATTCGAAGTGATGTGAGCTAGAGGCTCGTCTCTTTCTCAGTTGAGCCGATTAAATTGGTTGATGCTAAATTTCAATAAAAAAAATCATTTCTTTAAAATTCAATTATCCATACACTTAGTTAAAACCTTAGGATAATAAATAATACTATCGCGTACAAGAGAAAACTTAAACATGAAGGCCTACCATATCATCTTTCAAAAGCTAACCATAATAGAAAGAGTTCAACCAATCATTAAAAAATACTACCGTGGTTATAAAAGATTTAAATCACAGTCACTATTTATTCATGATGGAAAAAAATAAACTAGTAATTTAAAATTTATCATGAATAATAAATCTTTATACATAAAAGTTTCTTGCATGAAAATTTTCGTTTATAGTCTTTGAAAGAGATGGATTGGACTTCACCACTATTACTCCCTGGTAGGGATGAAAATAAGCCAGGCCATTAACAGGGGTCGAAGGCCTGGCTTGATTTAAGCCTGGTAAGGCCTGGCCTGTTTAATAAATAGGTCAGACTTCAGGCCTATTTAAAAGCCTTTTTATTTAAATAGGCCAGGCTTTTTCTTGAAAGGCTTGGCCTATGAGCCTGCAGGCTTGGCCTGTTTAATGTATACTATAAATACATAATATTTTATTATATAAAATGTGTATATTATTTATTTTCAATTATATTTTCAGATGAGACTTAATTTTGTTAAATTTATATTATCTTTTTTGGGATAAAATCATATTTACAATATTTGTGATGAGTTATCGCAATATCTATGAAAGGAAAATTTGATAAATATTGGGGAGAAATGCAACTTGTTGATGGCTATTGCAAGTGTTTTAGATCCACGAATCAAGTTAGCTGCCATTGAGATAAGCTTCCCCTTTATATATAAATCAGAAAATGAGGCTAAGCAAAATATCGAGAAGGTGAAAAAGGCATTAAAGGAATTATATCTTGAGTATATAGAGTTGTGTAAAGAAAACTCATCTTTTGCATATGGTGAAATGAATGCTAATGCCAGTATGCCACTTCCTTGATAAATACTAGTGCACAACAACAAAAAATAATGGAATGCAACGAATGTTGAATATGATTCATCAAAGGCACTCAGTTCCTTCGACCAAATCTGAGTTGGAAACTTATCTTGATAATGATCCTTATATTACTTCTCCTGATTCTTCTTCATCTTTTTGTGCCTTAGAGTGGTGGAAGAATAATAGTGCAAAGTTTAAAGTTATATCTAAGATGGCATCTGATATATTAGATGTCCCTATCTCAACTATGGCATCAGAATCCACATTTAGTGCTAGGGGAAGGGTGATTGATGAATATCGTGCTAGATTGAATGAAAAATCTGTTGAAGTTCTTTTATGTGGTGGGAATTGGTTTCGTCACAAATATGGGTTGAAGAGAAAACAAAAGGTATTAATATAATATTATATACTAGTTTGTTTTTATATTTGTTACATATTGGTTAAACTTATTGTTTGACTGGTTATTTATTTTAAATTAATTCTTTCATTGTGTAGGAGCCATTTGAACAGGAGGAAATTGTATTAAAGCCTTGATGCAACTATGCAAGCATTACTGTGTTGTTCAATTTTAATTTCAATTATAATGTTTTCATTGTATGCATATTGTTTTATTGTAGTGTTGCGTCACTTTTTGGAGACTAAAATTTTAGATTCCATCAAAAAAACTCTTTACATTTTGTTAAAAATAATGTTTCACTTTAATTTTAATTACATGGGTAGTCTTTACATAGGCAAAAACATATTTAAAGGCCACCATTTAAAAATATATAGGCTTTGATGTAGGTTTTAGTAGGCTCAAAGCCTACTTATGGTCTTCAAGGCTTGAAACATGAGGCTTTTTTAAAGACCTACATTATAAGTAGGCCTTTAAAAAGGCTTCAGGCCAGATCAGGTCCTTTTAAGGCTCAAGCCTGAGCCTAAAAGAAATCCTACATACAGACTCAGGCTCAGGTTTAAGGCCCCCATTATAGGCTCAGGCTTATTTAACCAAAATCTGACTTATTTCCATCCCTACTCCCTGACACCAACCCACCCCAAATCCTGCGCGTCTAGTAATTCAAGATCATTCTTATTAAGTAACCTTCGATTGTCTGAATTAATTTAATCAATATTTTTCCATAAAAAAACGAATCAATATTTATTAACATAATTCTATGAATGTTAACCCCAAACTTTTTGAATTCATTGAAACAAAAATGAAGTTTGCAATGAAAATAAAAATCCAATTTTGTGATAGATTGTTTCACATGGCAAACAATGGATTGTAAAAGTTTCCCAACAGATTTATGTAAATTCCGTTATGATGAAAACTTTGCAAAGAATTTTGTAATAAAAAACATTTTCATCAATTTTTTTTTTAAATTTTTTTAGAAAACAAAGAGGTTGGCGGAGGTTTGAAGAGAGCAAACAGATCATAAGCTATCTGTTTTTTTAAGCTGAAACATAAACCTCTATTAATTAGTAAACAGATCATAAGCCTTGCTATGTCTTAAAATTTGTTCTCTCCGTTTCTCAAAATAAACCCACCATCAAAAAGCGAGTTGAATAACTTTGATAAAAGAAGTGTTCTAATTAGAAAAGGCTATGAATATGAAATTTTACCTCAAAAAATTGCTCCAACCTCCGTTATTGGTTTCCCTCTCGTTGACCGTCGACGCTCGGAGGAAGAAGAAGGACGTCTATGTGAGTATATTATTTCATTAAAACACAAAATTAAGTTAGTACTTACAGCAAGTGACAGAAAACCCAGGCGATAGGATGAAGGGGGATATTTCGCTCGGTCTTGAGAAGGAGGTTGAATCTATAGCTATGGTATGGAGACTTTGGTTCTCTTCTCCAGATTAAGATTGAAAATGAGCCGTTTTAGGATAAACTCAACACAAGGATTGAGATTGATATAGTATTAGTACGTACATAGATGCTATTTGCGAACTGAATGTGAACCAATCTACTCATACTATATTTGGCGGTTCTTTGTCCCCTCATCGAGATTTAAATTATACTCAATTATTTTTTAAACAAGATAATTTTAAAAAAATAATATTATATTAGTTTTTCAATCTCAATTAAAAAAATATATGCATGCCTAGCAATAAATAAGTTGGTTGTGTCTTCATGTTTTTCATTTCGTGTTTGGATCAACAAATAAATCAAGAGTGTCTCAATGCAACGTTAAATTTACCCCAGCCTTAAGCAAATTAAGATTTTCAAGAATTATGATCAAATATTAAATACCAGACATACAATTAATTAATAATTAAAATATAAAAAGTGGATTTAAGTACTATAATTATAATAAATGGTGTTTTATAATTTTGACTCAATTGTATAATTCAGTACTTAAATTTTAATTCAGTTCTTATAGTTTCGACTTGGTTGAAACCTGTTCTCTAAACTTTGACCTGATACGATTTAGGACTCAAAACCATAAAGGATAAGAGATTAATTTTTCCAAACTTTTTTTATAAATCAATTTAATTAACTTTGATATGTTGGCCAAGAACTTCAAACTCACATGATATCCCCCATCTCTTCCCAAGAAAAAGGTTGTGGGTTCTACATCCTAAGTGCCTAAAAATGAGGTGGGTGGGTGTCAATATGTGTGCGCTCTCTTCATTTGACTCGTATAAAGAAAAATAGAATATTATATTCATTTAGACTTACTATCTGAAACCCAACCCTTTAATAAAGGCGCAATCAATACTAGTTTCACACTGTTTGATATAAAAAAAATACTAGTTTCACACTGTCTATGGCAGCATAAAAATAAATTTAAAACCATAATATCTTAACATCACTTTCAAGAGTATGTTGATAAGATCATTTTATTACCACATTTTTTATAGATTTTATTGTTGATTAGAGTATTTTTATAGGCTAAAAATATGTAATTAAATACGAGAACATGGATGCTACCTGATATTTTTATTAAATGCTGGGGTACAATTGAGAAGATATGCATTGCTTAAAAATGGACAGAAAGGATGGTAAGAAGGCTGAATTAATTGAATCGGAAGTATTCTAGTCCAAGGTAATCTAGCTGGCGCACAATACAGGATGGGAAGCCTTTAGCTGGACACGTGTAAGGAGATCCCTTGATTAAAACACTTCCAGACTTGAGCGACCCTGTGGACTCTTTGAAGAAAAAATGCTGAAGTAACGAAGAAAAAGAGGAGTAAAAGAAAGCAACTGGGGGCAGCTTGGTGCACTCCGTCATTGGGGGAATTTATTTGGGATCTCTCTGGAAAATAGCTCTGGGGGAGACGAGACGGACGAGAGGGAGGACTTCACGGGATCGCTGGGCCACTCACTTTCTACCTCTCCATCTCTGAATCTTCTCATCGTTTTCTACAAGATCCTGCCATGGCCGAGTTGCTGATGGAATTCATTGGAGTTTATTCGAGATCCATAAGCAGCTAGACTTCCATTCTTCCTGAGATTAGCAGCCAACGCTGGAGCATTGAGCATAATAGAGAGTTTCTATCATATTCTTTCTTTCCATAGATTTACCTATCTGTTTAGAACATTGGAGATGTATTTCTTGGATAGATTTAGACTATATTCATTGTAAAGTATGATTTGTATTGTATCTAGGTGTCTAATACTCTCTGACTCAGAGCTGGTTCGATTGCATTCTATGGTTCGTTAGAATTGAATTGTGTGATCAGATTGATTGATTCATGATGAATATTGTTCAATATTCATTTTAAGAGTTCTAGATTCAATATTTTCTTATACTTGATAGTGAATATGATCGGTAATCTCGTTTGAGCTATAATTAGGTAAGAATTCTGTAGTCTGTGATAATGCAATGAAAGCTAGGCATAAATCTCAGGAAGATGTATTCATCACTTGTGTATTATTTTATGCATTTATCTCAAATTAGAAAATTATAAAAAACAATAGAAATAGATTTCATTTTAGCTAATGGTCATACTTTCAACAAAACTTCTATGTTCCATTAATTTGTTTAAGCGCTCCCACAATTAGATTCAAAGTTAATTTGCTCTTTAAGAGAATCAATCTAGATTGCACTACTATATTATATATTAAGTGTCCTAGTATTTTGATAACTCATATGACATAGTTAATCATATACACACACACAAGCTCGCAATATTTGATTTATCTCAGTGGTTGAAATGAAGATTAAGCCCTTTGTTATTGCATTATCCTCGCTTATGCTTGTGCATAACTTCATAATATTGCTTGCACCCTCACTTATTCTCCATTTGCTTGACGTACTCTAGGTAAAATTTTCAACACTAAAACTGACTGGACTTTATTGCGCTAGGGTTAGCTATTCAACTCAGGATTTTATATAAATAAATAAATAAAATTATCCCCCAAAAAAATTGCGTTCTGTTACTGTTTGCTTAAAATTGACAAAATTTCTAATTGTGGAGTTGACCGCCAGCTGCATAGGAAATTGTAACAGACCCAAGCAACATTTTAGTTGAACTGCCGCTAAACCAAAAAAAGAAAAGTAAAAATTCTGGTAGGGGAAAATCGACGAACTGACGCCCATTTATGCCTTTTTCAGCAACAAAACATTAAGAATGATATTTGTGGAGGTTGGACCAATAAATTAGAATTGGGCTCACTGAAATGGCTTTCTGTTCTGAGGCCCAATTTCGCAGTACTGAAGCATGACAGATGTAAAGCTGATTTGGTTTTTTCCCCCCACACCCACAACAGTTGCAACACTCAACATAATCTACATGAGCGTTGGCAAAAAAAAAAAATATATATATATATATAATCTACATGAGCAACAATGATCTTTTTTACTATGTCTCTGAGGCATGACCATAAGTAATTACAAAAGTAGTCCTTTTTGGCTAAAAAACGTCAAAAAGTTCAGAAAGAAAAGTCAAAGTCACATCTTTTTTGTGAGTCTTCGGCCGATCTTGATTTGTGGCAAAGTCTTACGTCCAAAAAACGTTTTTGAACTCTCCCCACTCATCCACATTGTGCATGTTTGGATTGGCATCATGATAGCTTATAAGCTGTTTTTCACGTAAATCGAGACAACTTCTCTCACATACTTACCTCGTATACTGTAAATCACGATTGAAAAGATATTTTTAAGTATTTCTATCGCTGTTACAAACACACACATTGTAAGGTATTACAAAGAAAGTCAGGATTTGCCACCCCATTACTACCAGAAGATAGTTCAGCATTCGTTATCTACTATTGAAATTATTTGGCATTGAAAAACATTTAAAAAATATTTAAGGGTTAAGGTTCATCTAACTCCTTAAGGTATTTTTCTAAGTGCGTCTAGTACACTAAATTATTAATCGGGCATGCAAAACAAACACACTTCCAAATCAAATCAATAATTAATCACGTATATCAAGGATAAGAGGATGAGGATTTGGTCGCGGATACCTTTAGAAATGAAGAGAGCCTCTAAACAAGTAGTTTCAATGGCGACAAGTATGATTTTGGTGCTGAACTTCTGTAGTTTAGAAGGATGCTATGGAAGTTGGCCGTCGTTATTAGAAAGATGGTGAAATAATTATTAACATTACATTTACTGTTCTATTTAAAATTATCAATTATATTTGAACTAACATCAATGTCATGCCTTTACACAATAATTACATAAAGGTTGCACAAATATTGCATGTAGACTGCACAAGGATTGCACAAAGAATCCAATGACAAAAAAGTATAAAGATTACAAAATTTGAGTAGAGATTGAACAAAAATTATTTAGAGATTGCGACAATCTGTAAGTTTTAATAAAGAATAATCTATCTTATGATTCCCTCCCAAGTCCCCAACATATACTATATGCGTATTGAACTCGCTATAAAGCAAAAATAAGCAATTTGTGAATAAAAGAAGGGAGGTTTCCTAAGAGGGAAATTGGTGGTATTCTAGAAACGTGCATAATTAATCTTCTATAAGAGGGAGTATAATTAATTATTTCATCAAATTCTTCTAATATTGCTACCTGTACTGCATTAAGTGGCGCAACCCCGTTTATGGTAAATGGTAATGGTCTTAAAATTTAAGAAAGATGGTGAAATAATCATTGTTCCTCATTCAATTGATATGCTAATCGGTTTATTGTCAAATAAAGCTAGCTAAAAATATGAAAATGTAAGGGCTAGACAATGACAATAATGGTTTAATGTTCTTATAAAGAACCAAGTTTCTGCTACAAAAGCATGTGAAGTCCAACCATTTAGGCACGTTTTTGTTTGGCTTATGAAGTATGAGTCTTGCTAAGCAGCTGACAACTAGAAAGAGTGCCTAGAAGCACACGATTTTGTGGGTAGTTCTGGGGAACTGTCTAAATACACCTGCGTTTTTTGGAGAAGAAGAAAGTGACTATGGGAATCAAGTTGAGATTGTTAAGAATCTCATAGCCACCATTGTCATCTTAAAATGGTAACATTAAGTTAGAATCGTATAGCTTTGGCTTATGAGATGTGATGACGAGTTTCAGTCTGAGTCTTCAAAATTTGGGAGAAACCAATCCTAACGGATCTTATTTGTGGAATGGCTCCTTCGTCTTGTTCTGTGTCTTAAGTATGTTACTGACAAGCCTTTGGTTTGTCCCCAAATCTGGACTCTTTTCTCTTCCCTCTGTTTTCACTCTCTGTTTTTTTTTTATTCTATACATATTTAAACACACAAAAATGATACTCCTCATGTAAGATGCAATTGGGGGATTGATCTTGGTTGTGAATACAATATATAGTTTTATATTTGTTAATCTTTTCCTAGTTTACCTTTATTAATACTCCATTAACAATAATAAAGGAAGAAAGAGAATGTGGAAATTAAAGAAGATGACTTGAATATTTTAGAAAATATATGTCATTTTAAATAAATCAACTAACTTCCTTAATCTAATTAAATTAGATAGATGTGTCTTATATTAAAGACCGAAAGAGTATACAATAAAGATGTTTGAATTCACAACCTGTTATTATTTGAAGTGATGTGAGCTAGAGGCTTGTCTCTTTCTCAGTTGAGCTGATTAAATTGGTTGATGCAAAATTTCAACAAAAAATCATTTTCTTAAAACTCAATTATCCATACGTTTAGTTAAAGTTCAAATAATAAATAATATTATGGCATAAAAGAGAAAACTTAAACATGAAGGCTTACTGTAGTAGAAAAAATTGCAACTCATCTTTCAAAAGTTAACCATAGTGAAAAGAGTTCAACCAATCATTGGAAAACACTACCGTAATTATAAAAGATTTAAACCACTGTCCACAACCACTATTTATTCATGATGGAAAAGGATAAACTAATAATTTAAAATTTATCATAGATAATAGAACCTTTCTAAGTAATTGTACACTAAACCATTTCAAATCGATACATTTATAAAGTCATTCTAAGTACCATTTAGGCCTTGAGATTCATGAAGCTTAGAATATGATATTCAAACCATAAGGCCACATTTTTTTTAAAACTAACATGTTTCACAAACATTTGTAAAATGTCATAAGTCAACTCTCCACTAGTCAAACATTTAAAATCTATTATGGATAATAGAACTCTTCTCATCATTTTAAAAACTAAACCATAATCAATCAACACATTTGGGCCTTGGAGTTCTTAAAATTCAGAATATAATCATTCGACCACAAACCCAATATCAACCTCAATAATTAAAATACTTAAACAACAATTTTCTCAAATAACCACTTGAGTCACTTATCCATGATAGAAACCAACATAATCCCAAAATATAATATCATATTAGAGTATGCAAAATGAGCCTTATAGTGATAATACACAACAATTCATCACATAAATAAACAAGAGGAGGATTTAAAAGGATTATCACAATAATCAAGCTTCCGGAGCCTTCCTCAATTGACTAGTAGAAAAACTATTATATGAAAAATGTTAAATCACTAAGGTGAGACAAAAGCATCAATAATCAGCTATCCAATTCATTATACATATTAATATGTGCTCGTGAGGTGCTAAATAGAACAATTTATATAACAAAGTATTAAAGATATAATTCACAAAATTCCATATCACACATTCCATTTCGCAAACTTTATATCACAAATTCCGTATCACAAACTCCAAATCAAAAATTTCGTATCACAAGTTCGTATCATAATATTTACATCACAATTTTCATACACAAATTTCCGTATCACAATTCTTAGATTGCCTCCTATCAATCCAAATGAATCGCCTTATTTCTGCCGACTAAACCCATGGGTTAAATTACTATCCATATTACTGGCCACTCAAAAGCTTACTGATTGAACTAATAAAGGCATCGCAACCCCTCATTGGACCAGTGGTGTCACGCCCTTACCTTGTTTTAAATTTTTTTTTTCAAAGTATTAGCAGAAAATGATATGCGGTTCGGTGGGCAATACGGGAATAACATGAATATACTGATAATAAGTGCATGATTACATAAATTTCTCATAGGGGTTCATACATGATCATTACCATCAATGTAGTCACACAGGGATACTTGGGTATCTAAACCCATCCCAGTGAAATAAAGACATCTTCTCGTCTTCGTTCCACCACTGCAATCCCCTCATATGGTTCTCTGCATTGTTTTTAGCATATCTTTTATCTTCTCCTGTCTAAATTATTGGTAAGGGAGAGTCAGATTCGAGAGAATCTCAGTAGGAAAACAATACTAATATGCTTATACGATAAACGTTTAATGCATGACATACTTACATTACATAACTCATGCTCACACAATGAGAAATCTGTAAGCTCAATGCTTCGAACAATATACTTATGGCCATAGCATAAATTGAAACATAGCTTCAAATCATTCATACATGTTTCACATAATCAAGCAAAGCAATAATATGTATCAACACACTAACACAAATATCAAATACATACAGGAGAGGTAAGTTCCCTACCTTAACCCCTTTCCACCTCGAAACGTGTGTCGTAGCTCGGCTCACAACTTGGTCCTACAATTCCAAATATATAATTTAAACACTTTCATAGTGTTTCTAGGGGTTATATGAGCCTATTATGAAAATTGACCAAAATGCCCCTGGGGATCGACTCGGCCCCGCCGTACCTGGTCTGACTATACTTTTTCCAAAATTTTGACATGGGCTATTCTGACATATTTTCGCCCAAGGAATCCATTTCCGGACTCGAAATTATCAAATTCAATGTAAAATTATAAATTTACCCTTGGCAGCCCCACTTTAAGGATTTCAGGGGCGTTTTCGTAATTATGCTTTTTTGGCTTTTTCCAAAAAAGTGACCAACTGTAACCCACCTAATTTTCCTTCCTGAACTCAATGGAACCATCAAATCATTGAAAATCAAACTCTAACCTTCAGATCTAGCCCTGGCCGAAATCTTGGTATACTTTGGGAAGAATCGGTGTTTTTCGGTTTCGACTCTGTAAACGTGTTCCTTTCTACTCCTAACCACTTTATTGACTATTCCATTAGGTTACAACTAACATTTAGTACCAATTTGGGCAGCATAACAACCCCATACACCCATTTTCCATTTTTAAAACCAATGACAATCTGGTGAAATTTCACCGATTAAATTGTCCATAACAGCCAGAATAGTTAATATACATGAGTTTGGAAGTTACTTTAAGCTCCCACTAGCTTTTCTCAAGAGTGGCTGAACCCTAGCTCACTTCAACACAAGAAATGGAGCTTCCAAACCTTAAATTACATAGAAGAGTAGCTTAGGAACAGAGTTATACGCGTTAGGAGCTAGATCGTCGGAGAAATCAGCTTACCTTACGAGTTCTCTTCTCCTTCTCTCTCTAAAATTCCTCACACCTTCTCTCTCTTGTTGCAGCTAAATGGCACGGTTTTTGCCTGATGGAGGAGGTGGATGATGATTTAATATAATATAATATAATATTATTTTCTAATTATTTACTAAATTTCCAACAATTTCGGATTTTTACAAAATTCTAGTAAATTTCTGCCCAAACTTTGAAAAATCATAACTAATTCTAAAAAAATAGAATTGAAGTGATTACAAAGCCTATAGAACCCTTATTGAGTCTAGTTTCAAGAAAAAAATATAGAATTTTGCTAGATGGAATCACAAAATTCCCAAAATTTCAATATTGACATACTGTTCCAGAAATTTCACAGTTTTTTTGTGTTGACTACAAAAATTCATAACTTTTTGTATATAGCTTTAATTGAGTCATATGACCTATCAAATTAAATATTATAATGTCTATTTTAATCTTGTAAAATCTCATAATTTTTTCTCATCATTTGGTCTTCCAAAACCTCATGACAAGCTCACTACCTCGTAGGCGATTTCACAAAAAACATAACTGTTTTCTCCAAAATTTACCATTTTACTTTCTTTAATACCCTAAAGATATAAGAATCATTAGGGAATAAATTTGGGCTTCTGTTAAAGTGGGGCTTAGCAGTTCACTTATTTCAGGCTTATTCTCTAACCTCAAATCTCAAAATTTGGGGTATTACAAGTGGGGTCATCTCTGATTGAACTAGTGGAACAGTCCCTCATTAAACTAGTGGGACAATAGAAAGCCATAAATCGTACACAACGGAGACTAGACCACGTGGTAAAACAAACTACTCTATTTCATCTCAATTCAATGATTACAATAGCTATCAATAAATAGTTCAACGTAATTTCTTAAGATTTTCACATTCATACAATGATATTCAAATCATCCTCATATACATGACATAATGTTTCATTTCTCAGCTCATCCATATATATATATATACTTATATTTCACAATTTAAATCATAAGGTTCTACAAGACAATTTCTAGCAAAATATTCATCAACATCATAATAACTTTCTCAATCTTAATAAATATTTCAAAGTACTTATTGAAATATCTAATTAATATCAATATACTATTTTTATTGTTATAATTATTTCACAAGATACTCACAAAAAACATATCAACACACATAACAAATAAAAACTCATTACTCTCTCTAAAGCAAGGTAAAGAGTACCACAATTTTTGTAAAACCTCATGTTCAACCACAATTAAGAAGAGTCTACATAATATATATATATATATATATATATATGAATATTCATCAATAAGATGATAACTAACATAAGGATTTACAATTAGTAACTAGCTTCCCAACTTTTACTTATTATTTAGAAAAATTCCTAATATTTTTACCATTCATATATTTATCATCCTAAAAATATTTTTCTTATTCTTCCATTTAATTATTCTTCATCGAAATTATTAACTAACTTCCAAATGCTCACTTAAATTATAATTTCCCAATTCTAATATCAAATGTTTAAGTTCATAATTATCCTTATTTAACTAAATCATTCATTTTTTTTTTAGAACTTTCAATTCAAGACTTGCAATTGCAAATGAACTCCACAATTCCAAACATTTCATAACCTTTTATTAGAGCCAGTAATATAGGCTCAACCCATAGGCTCACAGGTTAAGGCAAATCCCAACCAGCAAAAATACGGGCCTGTGCTTGGCCCACGAGTTGATATGGGCTAGACACTTTTTTTTTTTGCATGTAATAATTTCACAAAACTTATAAATTTTCCACTCTCATCTTAGTACCTCCCAATCCAAAGAGAAAAAATCTTAGCCTCTTTTTTTTTCTTTTAAACAAAATTATTATATCTTAGTTGCTTGAGAATAGTTTTATATTTTTTGTTTATAAACTTTGCCAAATTTAATAACTTTATCTCTTGAATTATGGATTATTTTTTAAAAATTTTTATAAGAGGAATGATTTATGCTAAAAAGGTAAATTTAATGACTTATATATGTGTGTTTTAAACTTTCGGCTATCTTTAAAAAACATTAAAAAAAATTTTTAAAAAAATTATGGGATTCGTAGGCTGGTTCGCAACCCGCACACTGCAGGTTAGAATTGGCATTTCACCAACCTGCAAAAAGTGCGGGTTGCACGGGTCAGCACCGTGTGGCCTGTGGGTTGGCCTACATTCCCGGTTCTACCTTTTATTTACTCCCAAATCACTTTAAAAAAAAAAAAGCTACAAGAAAATCTATAAGCTACAATTTCACTATTTTTCCAAAATCCCTGTTTTTCTAAGTAAGAATTTTGATTACTTAATGATAACTTAAATCTAGTCCAATCACCATAAAAATTTAAATACAATATCCTTATTACCTAAAGTTTATAATTGAAATAATTTCTTAGCTAAACAATGTCCATATTTCTCATTCCAAAAAAAAACCTCAAAAATTCGCAATAATTCCTCCATAAATAGAAAATCCACTCAAACTTATAATTTAACCACAAAATCAACTTTCAACAAATATTTCTTAGTTACCCATAATCAATTATCAAAGTTTCAACCAAGAATTTACTATACTATAAGAACTACAATCCCTCTTCTTTCATTTAGGTTTCAATCTTAACAAATCTGAAGTGTAAAAATTAACCTTATCCAACAAAATAAATTGATTAAGTACAAGTATTTGTTTACCTCTACAATCCTGTGGTTCCCATTTACTGAAAATCTACATTTGCTTCAAATCATAACCATCAAACTTGCTTTGCTCCCAATAAAATTTGTACCAATGAAAAGTTCTCATAGAGTAGAAAAATATTTGAAAAATAAGCATTATAGTTTGATGATTTTATGAAAAAGAAATGAAGCTCAAAGCTAAGGTATCCCAATAATGGAGGAGGGGCGCACTAGAAGACCGAAGCGAGAAGAAGGACAGGAGGATGGAGACGAGGGACGCATTAATGTGGGCGCGGCCCCACTCTTTTTCGCTTAAAATTATTATTTTATTCCTTTTTATTTATTTTTTTTCTTTTTCTTTTCTACTTCTTTTTTTTTTATAATTATTATTAAATTCATATTAGCATTGTGAAATATCAAATCTATATCCCCTTTCCCTCAATTAACCACCATTTTTCAAAATTTTCCAAGAGTCCAAATAATTAACTACTTGGATATTTTATCGTAATAACATCTTTATAATATATAAATAATTATAATCTTTTAAATGATAAAATATGTTGAATATTTCTATTTAATCCCACCATGACTTATCAAATTTTCTACCCATTGTTTTCTGAAAAATACAATTTGGGATTATTGTCACATAATTAAATCCATTCAGGATAATTTCTTTATATTCAAATAATTATACAAAAATTTCCACTTACCATTAAATAATCCCATTAGATTCAACCCATTATTAATAGATATACTACTCACAAATTTTCAATCATATTTTACCATTTTCTTAAATTTATGTTTATATATCTTAAATAATGGGTTTGATATACCCTACACCTCAAATTACTTTGTAAATGACATTTCAAAATAGTAGAAATAAAAACTGGATGTTACATCCAAGACTTCATTGATGTTCAAAATTCAAATTGCGTCAGCTTCTTGGCGTTGTTAACCATGCATCAAATAGACAAATACTCGGCTGATATTTCTGGCCTCAGAAAATGATTATGTTCATCAATTATCAAAACATGGTTGTAGTTATTGATATGGTTGATCCGGGGTCTAATTGTTTATTTCTTGTTACTTGTCCTTGTCAAGCCCAGGACAGCCACTTACAACACAAGGCAAAAGAAACAAATTAAATATAAAAAAAAATGAGTGCAAGGGACATAATTTCTTCAGTAAACAAAAAACTGGATCGGTTAGTTCAACCGGTTGAACTTGGAACTGGTAAATGGTCCAGTCTGATTCACCTATTGGACCATAAACCAGTCTGAAACCAGTTAAAATTGGAACAATCGGTGGTTCAACTGGTTGAATCGGTTTTGTTTTTTTTTATTTTTTAATTATTATTTTGTGCTATGTTTTAGGAAAAAATGAAAGGTTGAAGATTAAGATAAAGAGAAAAGTAGATAAAGAAAGAACAAATCTAAAAAAAAGGAAAAAAGATAATGAAAAAAATTATTTAAAATGATATAATAATTATAGAAAAGAAGATATTATTGCATAAGTATATATATTATTACTAATACTAATAGATTTTAAGTATTTTTTTTCCTAAAGATCTTCATTTTTATCTATAGAAGTTTAAAAATATATTAATATATATATATATATATATATAGCCGCTAATAAATTATAATATTTTAATATGGTCGGTCCGACCACCGGTTAGATCCCGGTTGATCCATTAATCCTTGAACTTATGTCGTAACCGGTTCATTGCTTGGTCCGATTTTTTGTTCTTTAAATTTCTTATCCTTTTCTGAGCATAAAGATGCATTCCATTCACTCAAAAAAGAAAGATACAAAACAATAACAAAGAGAAAACCACCCATCGTTCGTCAGATTCGGCCTAAGTGACTAATCAGGTGTTTGATCAAGGATGCCAAAATTCCTTATAAGACAATGAGAGTACTTCACTACCCTATGAGCAAGGGAGCTGTGCTCCTTTGGTGCATAATTAATAATGACCCCAGTCTCTATGAGAGAGCAATATAGATTCCTAAAGTATACTGTATCATTGAACAGATCGGACTCATTATAGCCTCTCGTGATTAAAGTTAATCGCTTCTACATAATCAGTGGTTACAGCAATTTTCCTATAACATTTAGTGTGTTTGGATTAGCTTTTGAGAATAATTTTTACGATTTATGAGGTAAGTGTGTGAGAGGAGTTTTGTCTCGGGTTGCACAAACCTATGTTTAAAAGAAACCCAAACACTCACTTAGAGTCTTAGACCAGCATTTCTTATCCTTTTATTTCACAATTCAAACTTCTTCATAAAATATTTTTTGGATCATTAATTGTCCATGGGGGTTTAACTTTTTTTATTTAATTTCATTAAATATATAATTGCTTTTGGGCCTAAAATCGTAAAGAGTTTTTGTCTTTCTTAATAAATATATTTCTTAATATTTAAATTTGTATTCTTTTTTACATGGCAATGTCACTTACCACATTTGTTGGTGGTTTTAAATTTGTTTTAATGAGAGCATTTTATATATTATAGAAAACGCTGACGAACTACGTGTGATTGTGGCCATAGAAAACTCTACTCTGCTCATGCATCTCGCAGCAAAAGCTTAATTAACGGCCTCAAAGTATTCATATAAATATGTGTGTGTATTATTCTGGTGGATTTTCTGAAGATTGATTAAAAAAATGGTCACACATTCTAATTTTTGACGGTAGAAATGAATATGAAAATCTGCCTTTTGAAAGAGTCAGAGTCACTTACCTTGCAATTGATTACGTGTCCGTTTGGGATAGTTTATTTTTTATTAATAAATGTTTATAAATCGTGATTTACGGTATACGAGATAAGTATGTGAGAAAAGTTTTATCTCGACTTACGTAATAAGTGTTTATTCTTAAAAAATAAGCTAATCCAAACATACCCTTTTTATATAAACCAAAATACTGATGTAAAATTATATACTAGTATTACCCGTTTTTATTTTTTAAAACATATTAAAATCAATATGTGAGTGGAAAGTGTAGGCTGGCAGGCTGCATAGTGGCATAGCCCTGTGACATCAACTTTTTTTTTTTTAATCATCCTGTGACCTTTCCTTCGCACCAATATCTATTACTTTCAAGGAACAAAAAAAACAGGATTGGCTATTAAGCCGATTGAGGCAGTAGTTCAAAGATTAATAGATTGGGTTGAGTTAATTCGAATTCATACCGGTCATTTTAAAATATGATAATTTAATTGAAATGTAAAAATTAATATTTTAAATAAACTAATAAAGAAAAAGAAAAAAAAGACATATAAATACCATTTTAATTTCCAAAATCCATAAAAAACCCTTAACATGTGTAAAGAATAGAGAGAGGATGGAGTGAAAATTTAGGTTTTTCATGTTTGGGAGAAAAGACAAAACAACCCCATTACTCAAGCCTTTTGCGTATATTGTCTGTACTTATTCATTTTCTCAAAACCATTATGAATTTTATTAAAACCATTACTCTTTTAGTTAATATCATTATTTAATTGGTCATAATCCAAAACTCTTTGTTGATCATTTTATATATTTTATCAGTACTTATTGATGTTGTCAAAACCATTACAGATTTTGTCAACACTATTATTTATTTCGTTAATCTCATTTCTCAATTGGCCATAACTCAAAACTCTTTATCAATCATTTTACATGTATTATCAGTATTTACTGATTTTATCAAAATCATTATTCTCCCACTTTCTTGGGGGAAAAGGAGTTGTATTGTATTCCAAAAAACTGTGTTCACATTGCAAGACCGTCCATTACTGAAATTCCCAGAAAAAATAGGAATGAATGAGCCAACAGGAGATTTTGGTACTCTGAGGAGTATCATATTACTACTAGCTTATATTACTTTCGCAAGCTATAAGCTTCGTAGTTCATAGGATGTTACCTAATCAGTTGTCTGCACTTTGGGCACTTTCGTCCACATTTATCCGCTGCAGATCGAAGGCATTTTTTGCAAAAGCTACACAACGGTAGATATTGAATTTAAAAAAAAAAAAGTGAATGAATAACCCATCGAAAAAGTTTATCAGTATCTTAGCTCATAATGAAGTCAATCCCGTTCTTGAACAAAGGGGCAATTTAACGTATGGAATTGGAGAAGTACCTGTGTCCACAAGGAGTGGCACTCTGTTCAAAGCATATCTTCAGACAAATTTGCCAAAGTAAATCGAATGTCTGCGCATCAAATCAGGAGAAGAGAAGGAGAAATTGACATTAAGATCTTCAAGAAAAATTAGCGCTCTTACAGCGCAGGAAAGCTCCTCCCTGAGTTTGTCAATATAGGGAAGAGCAGATCTTGAAGAAGAAGAAGTGCCAGAGTTGTGCTGGGTCATGACAACGAGGGTTTGTTTGTTGGTGCTGCCAGTTTTACTTGGACTTTGTGGCGGGCCATTGTGGAGGAGGAAGCGGTCAAGCGTTGGTGGTGGTGACGGTGACAAGAGAGTAGAGGAGGAGGCGGTGGAGTGTTGGTGGTGGGGTAGCAGATGAGAGCGAAAGAGGATGAGAAGAAAGAAGATAGAGAGATGGAGGTGAGGAGTGAGGGTATTTTGGAAAAAATTACTCAAACTTAAAAAACTCACATTCTTATCACATCATTTTTTATTATTTTTATGTGTTAACAGATTTTTGAGATTTTTTTTAATTTAAATGGTATTTATTTATGTTTTTCTTAAACAAAAATCATAATTTTAAATAAATTTTAAATGATAACAAAAATAAGTGGCTATATATTAATATATTTTTAAATTTTTATAATTAAAAAATGAATATTTTTAGAAAAGGATGCTTTAAATTTGTTAGTGTCAATTATGATGTCTATACTTATGTAATGATATCTAACCTATTAATTAGCATAAGCAAATCAACGCATGAATTATGGGATTAGATTTTAAATGTCAAATATTATTCCCAATATTATGATATCTAACTAATTAATTATCATTATCACCTAAGGCAAAATTAGCCCATGGATTATGGGATTGAATTTTAAATTTTAAATTTCAAATACAATTTCCTAATGTGTAGTCGTGAATATCTGATTGGTAATGAGATATCCTTTTCATCTTCCCATGTCCCATCACTAAAGACATCCTTCCTCTACATTTTTTTTGTCCGCTTCATTCTCTATTGCTTTGTTGGTGTCTTTAGTTTTTTTTTTCTGTCTTTCATTTTCCATTTTTCTCCAGCCAAGCATTGAGTATTCTCCTTTTTCTATGACTGTCATATCCTTTTATGTAATTTTTTTCATCATCATCTTCTTTTTTAAGATTTGTTTTTTCTTAACCTGCTTTTCTCTTCATCTTGATCTTCAACCTTCTTCAAACTTTTATTTTCCCCTAAAAAATAGCACGAGATAGCATTTAGAAGAACCAAAAAATGTAACCTGTCAAACCATCGGTTGTAACCGGTTTTATACCGATTCAATCTGGTTCACACCAATCTGACATTCTGCTGATCCATAGACTAAACTGAATCAGATAACTGGCCGGTTCACCAGTTTTTTAGTCAAACCATCTAGTTCAGTTTGTTTGCCCATTGATTACTTTTAAGTTAATCAAATGCTAAGCACAAAGTACAAGGTAGTGAAACAATTATGTGATTGGTTTTACCGATTAAATTATGCAATGAAAAAGATCCAAAAAACATGTGTCCCACACTTATACGGCAGACATACAGATAGGTTTCCTGTCGTATTCACTTGGATTACTGAACATGGTAGGATTGATTATTGGGAAAATCCCATATAAATACCATTTGAAATAGCAAAACCCACAAAAGTCTTTTATAACATCTAAAAGACAGAAAGCGATCTGGGATGTTTTAGGGATACTAAAGTTTAAGGCTAAAGACCAAAATACCCTCCATACTCATTTACTCACACACACACACACGGATTCCTCATACTGGAGGAAGGCTTCATAGGGGTTAAACAAATCTGAAGAGTGACAGGCAAAAACCAAAGCCGTTGTCGTCGTCCGCAAAGCCGCTAGGGTGGGTGGAAGCCGTCCCCAAATCATTTCTTATTGTGTTTGATCTTCTTCAGAGTGGTTGGCATTCTCATTTTGTGTTCCCCGACGTCAATGCGGTGAGTGATAAATTAATTTGGGATCCCGATCTGTCTTTCTCTGGTCCACAAATCTCTGTCAATAATTCATTGTTTCAATATAGTTTTAGAATGTAACACTCAATTAACAGTCTAACTAATAGGGAAAAAAGGCTTCAGAATGTTTGATTTTGCAGTGGTGAATGCTGATAGCTAAGGAGAGAATGAGTTTAAAACTTCAAACAATAATTCTTTAACATTTCAGTTCCTTTGGATTCATCAATGAGGAGACATTGATTTTGTTTTTGAGGTCTTCTCATTAGGAATTCTTTCTTTATGCTAGACATATATAGCCCACACACTTTTTGTATGAGGATGTCACTTGTAAACTCTAAATTTTGACAGCCCAACACCTTTCTTTAACTTTCTAGGCTGAACCACATACATGTATTTATAAAAGTTTGTATCATTACAGTTAATACTTCCAACTTGAGAAATAGTCATTTAAGTATTGTTCTTAAATCTGGAAAATTTCCTGATTAAAAAGGCTTGTTGTCTAAAAGAGTTTTGTTTGATTTGGATATGAAAATCTGGCTAGAGATGTTTGAATGTTAAAACATATTGGTTATATGAATGTTATTTAGTGTATGGTGATAAAACTGAATTAAATTTTAATGTGAGAATTCAAAAGGAATGTACAATATAATGCTTCTAAATATTAGCTAAACATTTGAGATTGTTGAAGCATATTTAAACATTCCAATAAGATGGCTTTCGAAATTGTAAATAAAAAAACCAATTTTCATATTGAAGATGTAGAAGTACAACAAAGGAAAAGGATGTTAAACACACACACCCATTTGTTTGATTGTGAAACAGGCGCATGCTGGGAAGAAGCCAATTGGTGACTTTATTTAGGCACCCATTCCACAATAGAACAACTTATGCGTGTTTTTGTATGTGCACAAGGTTTTGGTTATAATATGGTTTAGCGTTAGTTTTTCATGTCACTGGCATGACTGTGGTGTCCATATGCTAATTTGACTCAACAATTGGAAGCTAGGTGTTATCTTCGACTATGGTGCTGATGAGGTTGGGGCGTATAGGCGAGAACTAATGTGGTAGGTGGTTAACCATGAAATGAATAGCAAGAGGGAGGATGCATTGAGATTGATGAAATAAACACCAAGCACTGCATTTTGGGGTGACATTGTAAAGTTGTTATTTTGGTAATCGATCTTGTATATGGCTTCATAGCAGTGGCCTTTTTCCATGTAATGTTACTGTGTATGTAAATTTACTAAAGCGATAGTCCCTTTATTCCCACACTATGGTAATATGCACTTTTTTTCTACAGGAAGCAAGTAAATCAAGAAATATTATGTATTAAAGTGTTGGCCAAAATGGGGTGGCCTCTGACAAGTTCAATAATGAGATTGACAAGGTTTTTAATGGTTTTGACGAGAACGGTAATGAGATTGACAACTTAGGCTAATCAACTTTATGAGTGGAAGTGTTTCCCCAAAAGGCGAGGACGCTGACAAATTCAAAAATGGAAATGATAAGTCTTTTAATGGTTTTGACAAGAATGGTAATGAGAATGACAAATTAGTCTAACCAACTTTATCACTGAAAGTGTTTTCCCAAAAGGGAAGAACGCTGACAAGTTTAATAATGGGAATGACAAGTCTTTTAATGGTTTTGACGAGAATAGTAATGAGATTGACAAATTAGTCTAACCAACTTTGTTAATGAAAGTGTTTCCCCAAAAAGGGAGGAAGCTGACAAGTTCAATAATGGAAATGACAATTTTTTTAATGGTTTTGACGAGAATTGCAATGTGATTGATAAATTAGCTTAACCAACTTTGTTACTGGGTGGAAGTGTTGGCCCAAAAAGGGAGGACGCTGATAAGTTCAATAATGGAAATGACAAGTCTTTTTATAGTTTTGACGAGAATGATAATGGGATTGACAAGTTAGCTTAACCAACTTTGACATTAGGTGGAAGTATTGGCCCAAAAAGGGAGGACGCTGACAAATTCAATAATAAAAATGACAAAGTTAGTAATAGTTTGACGAGAATGGTAATGAGATTGACAAGTTAGCCTAACTAACTTTGTCATTGGGTGGAAGTGTTGGCCCAAAAAGGGAGGATGTTGACAAGTTCAATAATGGAAATGACAAAGTTAGTAATGGTTTTGACGAGAATGGTAATGGGATTGACAAATTAGTCTATTACCATTCTTGTCAAAACCATTACTAACTTTATCATTTCCATTATTGAACTTGTCAGCGTCCTTCCTTTTTGGGCCAACACTTCCACCCAATGACAAAGTTGGTTAGGCTAACTTGTCAATCCCATTACCATTCTCGTCAAAACCATTACTAACTTTATCATTTCCATTATTGAACTTGTCAGCGTTTTCCTCTTTTGGGCCAACACTTTCACTCACAAAGTTGGTTAGGGTTAGTTGTCAATCTCATTACCATTCTCGTCAAAATCATTACTAACATTGTCATTCCCATTATTGAACTTGTCAGCAGCCTCCCCTTTTGGGGAACACTTCCACAGTTAATGTTTGAAGATAATAAGTTGTCATTCTCATTACCCTTGTTGTCAAACCCATTAAAAACTTTGTTAATCACATTACTAAATTTGTCAGCGTCCCCCCTTCTGGGCAAACACTTCCACACTTAATGTTTGAAAATATTAAAATGTCATTCCCATTACCCTTGTCGTCAAACCTATTAAAAACTTTATTAATCACATTACTTAATTTGTTAGCGTCCCCCCTTCTGGGAAAACATTTCCACATAATGTTTGGAAATATTAAGTTGTCATTCCCATTACCATTATCGCTAAAACCATTAAAAACCTTGTCATTCCCATTCCTGTGACAGCAACTTATAGACGAAGTATCAAATGGCAAACTGACATTACTCATTCCACGTACATCCAATCCATACAAGTCATGAACCTAAAATAATGTGTTTCTTCATGTATGCTTTAATTACAATAAACTGTCACCATTAACAACAGTTGTAATGGGAATGACAAGTGCAGCAATGGAATTCATAAAACACCAGAACCTTCATGATAGCAACTACAATATACATTAGAAAATGTCAAGTTAATATTACGATTCCACATGCTGAAATTCGAGCACGCTATTCCAGAGGGAGCCGCATTGTACTAATCTCTCTCTCTCTCTCTCAGCGTTAAGTTTCAGTTCATCTTCTTCTCCGTGTCTGGGTAAGATGGGAAGACAGATCCAAGACAGCGAAGCACCTGTGCCGCCGATAGAGGGAAGACAGCTTAGAGAAGGAGACCAGAGCAGGGAGCGACATAGATTTGTGGACCAGAGAGATACAGATCGAGATCCCAAACATCTAATCACTCATCACATCGACGCTGGCGACAAGAAAAGAGAACGGCAACTACTCTGATTAAGGAAGAAGATCAAACATTTATCGATTTGGGGACGACTTCCACCCATGCTTGCTGATTTGCGGACGGCGATGATGTCCAAGGGTTCGGTTTTTGCCTGTGAGGAATTTGTGTGTGTGAGTAAATGAGTGTAGAGGGTATTTTAGTCTTTAGCCTTAAACTTCAGTATCTCTAAAACATCCCATATCATTTTTTTGTCTTTTAGATGTTATAAAAGACTTTTGTGGGTTTTGCTATTTCAAGTGGTATTTAAATGAGATTTTTTCTTGATTATTTTCTCTGTTTTTTTTAATAGTCCGAAAGCTGGATTTTTTTTTTCTTGTACTACTAGCAACCGACTAATTGGATTTGTTGAATGCAGGCTTATAATGAAAAGTCTCGCTATCTCTAAATAATTATCACTACTACATACCCATGATTCAAATATAAGATCATTGATTAAGTTAAAAATAATCTACAATTAGTCCATCAAACGTTTGGTAGTGGTGATAGGATTGATTTCAATGATAGCCTCCCACCAAAATAATAAATTAAATAAATTTGGTCCAATGAAGTCTCTATAATCAAATTGGAGCCTCATATTCCTTTGTACCAATATATATCTCGCTTAATAATTCAACTGTATTTTTTTGGGAGAATGACAGAAAAATACCATTTGAACTTCAAAATCCCGCTGATAAGAGTGGTCATGGGATTGACAACACAAATCTTTGTCAAAAGATTAATTGGGGATTTTGAAGTTCAAGTGGTATTTTTTTGTCATTCTCCCTATTTTTTTTGATACATAAGTCACCTGTATTTTATCATCGTCATCATTTAAAACTAAAATGGATTTTTCTTCACCAGACCCATGTGTCAAATTTAACCAGTCTGTTCCCTTTTAATTCTTTCAATTATTTTCTCCTAGAGACGTCCCATTTCTTCTTGTCTTTTATTCATTTTTCGCAGAATCAAATTCAGAATCTTGTCAGATTGTGCTTTTTAACGTTCTAATAATCAGTAACCACTAACGCACTAACCGTCTTGCTATACCTACAGCTCTTCCCCCAACTCCATGATTAGAGATCCTGATAAATCACTGGAGCTTCCTTCTTCATTTCACTTGTTATGGCTTCCTTCTATTTCATCTTCTTCGTATTTATTCTTCTAGCTTCAATTACAGAACACCCAGTTATTGCTTATTCATCATCCGCCATCAATGTAACCAAACAGTTCTACTTCTCCGATTTCAGCATAAGCAAAAACTCCAGAATCCTCCATGATTTGAAGCTCCTAGGAAGTGCCAAGTTCTCAGAAGAAAACGGTGCTCTTCAAATTCCTGATGAATCCTTAGATATCAGACATCAAGCAGGAAGAGGAATTTACTCTTTCCCGATTCGCCTGCTAGATCCAGAAACTCAAACCCCAGCTTCTTTCCATACCACTTTCACTTTTCAGTTCATCAATCACAGCATCTCAGAACAAAATAATGATGATTCTTCTTATGGTGGTAGTGGCTTCACTTTCATCATCGTCCCCGACGAGTTCACTGTGGGAAGGCCAGGGCCATGGCTGGCCATGCTTAACGATGCTTGTGAGGATAATTACAAAGCTGTGGCGATTGAATTTGACACTAGAATGAACCCAGAATTTGGAGATCCAAACGACAACCATATCGGCATCAATTTAGGTACCATATTATCCTCTAAAACCATTAACGTTTCTGATGTTGGAGTTAACCTTAAGGATGGTTTTGTTCACCGTGCTTGGATTACCTATGATGGTCCTGGAAAAAGAATGGACATTAGCTTAGGATCAGCAAACCAAGAAGATTATTACCCTTCTAAACCAATCTTCTCAGAATCTGTGGATCTCTCTCCTTTTTTAAATGAGTATATGTTTGTGGGATTCTCTGCTTCCACTGGAAACCATACCCAAATCCACAATATTCTTTCATGGAATTTCACTTCCACTTCTCAAGCTTCACTTCGATTTCCTTCATCTGATACCTGCGAGGGTAAGATCTCACTTCAGAATGCCTCTGCAACTCCGAGTACTAATAATGGTGGTTCTAAATTTGAGCCTCCTCGCAGCTTTTTAATCTTCGTGTCTGTAGTGGCTTTTGTTCTTGCTCTTGTTCTTGGCTGTTACTTATTCAGTAAACTCAAGAGGAATGCTGAAAAATCAATCTTTCCAAGTCCCCCAAATAAGCCTCGTCGCTTTACCTTCTCTGAGATTTCCTCTGCCACTCGATCCTTCAATGAAATCGACGTTTTGGGCAGTGATTCTAGGGGCGTGTACTACATTGGGAAGCTTCCTAATGGTGCAAGAGTCGCTGTGAAAAGATTCTCATCTCAGTTTCTGAGCTCATATGGGTCAGATCATAAGAAAAGATTGTTGAAGGAAATCAAATCAATCAGCCAGTTTCGCCACCCAAATTTAATCCCCATAAGAGGGTGGTGCCAAGACAGACATGAAACAATGGTGGTCTATGACTTCTTCCCAAATGGCAGCCTTGAAAAATGGTTATTCGAGGACAATGTTCTTCCATGGACTCGCCGATTCAAAATCATAAAAGACGTGGCCGATGGATTGTGCTTCCTCCACTCTAAGCAACTAGCCCACAAGAACTTGAAATGTAGCAGTGTGTTTCTTGATGTGAACTACAGAGCAATCTTGGGTGACTTTGGCTTTGTACTATTAGAATCAGAGTCAAGGCAATTCGAGTCCACTGTGTGTCGAGGCGTTGATGTGTTTGAATTTGGTGTGTTGGTGTTGGAAGTGATAGCAGGAAGGCGAAGGGCAGAGGAAGAAGAGAATGTAAAACCAGAAGCAAAGAACTTGCTGGACTATGCTTGGAACTTGCACGAGATTGACGAGAAAGTGAAGGTGGTGGATAGAAGAATGGGATCATTAATAAACTTGGAGCAAGCAAATCGTGCACTTGAAATTGGATTGCTTTGCACATTGAATGAGAACAAAGGAAGGCCAAGTATGGAGCAGGTAGTAGAGTTTTTGAACATGGAGATACCCATTCCGAAGCTCCCAACAACTCGCCCTGTTGCATTGTTCCCTTATAGCAGCACCAATGCAGGTCTCTGCAACACCTACTCTTGCACTACCTTGAAGATAAGCAATGACATTAGGGGCGCATTCACTGGGTAGCCATGGAGCTATCATTCAAATTTCAAAAAAATAAATAAATAAATTGATATTGATTTGAATATTAAACAATGAGGTACTGATTCTTATTGGGGCAGTGTCTTTGGATAAGTTTCAGAATGCTGCAAGTGTATCAACTGGTGTGTGTGTGTGGATGCCATGTTGAAGTTGTATGTACAAGGGAGGGTGTGTGAATATTTTGTGAATATGTGGATTTATTAGAAGGGATATATATATATATATAGAGTGTGTGTGTGTGTGTGAACATGATTTGGAGCTTGCCAGCCTCCTATTTGGAATCTGCTTTGTGATGTGATTAATGAAGTTTGGCCCTTCCAAAAATGAAGAGTGCTTGAAGTGGAAAACCAGAAGTGGGTATGTGGGGATGAAACTTCATAGTTGTTCGGCCAAAGGATATGAACGATCTGGTCTGTCTTTGTTGTTGTTGTTTGTTCAGATAGGATTCTCATGAGTCGATTGCTATCGATCTACATTAACATTTTTTCACAACTCTCCTTAATCAATTATTCTTCGATTCAGACACATTGTAGAAGAAGGGGTAGAAAAATTTTCCTTTCGAATATCTTCAAGGTCAAGCCTTATCCTTTCAACCAGGGATCAAAACTATGAACTCCTGACTTTAAAAAACATGACAGAAACGTGACAAAATGTTTATTTGTAATTAGATTAGGCATAAACAATATTTAAGAATAAATCATACTCACGTAATTAATATAAGACCCAGTTGACTTTTTTTAAGGAAGCTAAATAAGTTACTTAATCATATCATATATTGTATATCGTAAGATTATATATCAGTTTATAAGTTAGACAAATTAGTTTGGAGAAAAATTGTGAATATATATACTTTAAAGTAATTTATTTAGCTTCCTTAATCTCTTTAAAAAATTTAAGTGGATCTTATATTTAGGATCGGGGTATTATTTATAATCTATAACTATCTAGAAATTTTTAAATATATCCAACCTAGGTGACACTGGCATGTAACCTTGTTAAAGGATACATGAAGTGTTGGAATAAGCAAGTCTAAATAGTTTGCATGGTAGCTGACTTAAATTTTTTCCAGAATTCTGAGTATACCAAATTGCTTTCCATCTAGCCAACAGCTTCTTGTAGCTGACTTAAATTTAATACCATTTGCGTAAATATAAGCAACTTTTCTAGAAACACAAGCAACCTAGAAAAATAAAAAAATAAAAATACAAGCTTTATATTTATTTTATAATATTATATAAAATTTTCAACCCTTAGTTTTATGCAAGAAATCATTTAAAACACACTTCAGTCATTGAAATATTTGATTTCAAGCTAGCAACGATTTGCTTGAAATTCAAAATATTAATTTCGGACAGAATTTTTTTCCCTTGAACAGAAATATAACATTTTTATACATAAAATGAACTTGTCCTATGCACATTTTATATACACATATTATTTATTAATACTTAATTTAGATTTTTCTCACTAATGAAATTTTCAACTGTGACTCTTTCCCTCTTGAGGACAGGTATACATGTATAAACATTTCCTTTTAATACATTGTCATTTTGTCTTGGTAGTCAAAAAAAAAAAAGCGTCCCGGCTTGATCGGCAAGGCATGATTTGCATTGAAAGCGCAGACTAGAGACTCGAGAGGTTTTACTAGGGCTTTTATAAAACTCTCTGGGCACATGAAAACGGTGTAACCAAGTAATCACTGAAGAAGACGACGAGATTGCAGGAAGAAGCACAGCAATCCAATGAGTCGCATTTGTAAAACCATGGCTACGAACAACGCCGTACGTTCTCTGAAGCAACTTAGCCACTCCGCTGGCTCTCGCCCTCTCTCTACTTCATCTCCTTCGCATCCCATTCCTAAGCAATCCTTGCTTCTTTTCTCCAATAGCCAGTTGTCACGAGCTCCCTCTCCCAGACATCTCACCCATTTTTCCTCTGCCCGCTATTTTCGTTCAGGTCGGGATCCTGCCTCCAGGTAATTCTTGCTTTCAATCGTTAAACCCCCAATATTCATGTCAAGATCTTGAATATTTTGATAAATAGGTTTTTGCTTTCAGAAATTATGAGATTGAACCTCCTGTGAATTGGGGAATTCGGATTGTGCCCGAGAAGATTGCGTTTGTTATTGAGCGATTCGGCAAGTATGTTAAAACTCTGCCTTCAGGAATTCATTTCTTGATTCCGTTTGTTGATCGGATAGCTTATGTGCATTCCCTCAAGGAAGAGGCCATTAATATCCCTGATCAGTCTGCCATCACCAAGGATAATGTCACCATCTTAATTGACGGAGTGCTTTATGTGAAGGTGAGGAGTGATGTGAACTTTATCTGGCTTAGTGATTATTTTTGGCTTTGCTGGTTGATGGGTTGCTTGTCTTTTTCAATTTCCTGGTGCAGATTGTGGATCCTAAGCTGGCTTCTTATGGTGTAGAAAACCCCATTTATGCAGTGATTCAGCTTGCGCAAACAACAATGCGTAGCGAGCTTGGCAAGATTACTCTTGACAAGACATTTGAGGAAAGAGACACGCTGAACGAAAAGATAGTGGTGAGTTTTAATTTTTGATAACGGGACTGTTTTATGTGCTTTTGCTATCGTTTTAAGAGTAGCAACTACACATATTTTTGGCCCTAGCCAAACATATAGTTATCAATTGCAGGGTATACTTGAAAATTGTAATTTAGTTCGAGGCAGTCTTTGACAGTGAAAACATAGGTTAGAACTGATAGAATGTGCCTTAAGATGGAGCTATAATTTGTTGGAAAGGGTATTGTGCCTAAAGATGGCTGTCCCTGAAAATTTCAGGCAGAATCAAGATCTGGAAAACACACCAAAAGAAAGAAAAACTGAAAACAAAGCGGAAATGGGAATCAATTTTTTTGACGCCCTTCACCAGTGCACATTGTTGTTAGCTAGCTTCAAATTTGTGCATTCCACAGAGAAAAATACGGGCACTAGCACTACATGATTTTTTCAGACCAAATGTCCCTGACAGCCAGAGTTGAACTGCATTTTTTTTTTTCAATAGTCGTTTAGTTTAGTAGAATGATTAGTATAGCGTGTGTGCATTCTTCTAGGAAACAATATGGAATCTGATTTTGCCGTTTGCTTTTCCTCCTGACGTAGAATGCTATTGGTTAGACTTAGAACAACTAATTGTCTCAGATTTACCATTTGGAAAATTGTGGAAAGTTGGACCATAGGTTCTAAACCTACCTGGTGCATATTTGATATTTACCATTACTAAGATAGAAATAAGGAATATTAGAATTTCAACATTTGTGTGACAACGTTGCTGCAGGAGGCCATAAATGTGGCTGCAAAAAGTTGGGGTCTGGAGTGTCTTCGATATGAAATAAGTAAGCTTTGGAATCTCTGGAAGATTTCTCATTCTTATTTTCAAGATGGTTTTTGTTGATATTTATTTTGCCATTGTTCCTCAGGGGATATATCTCCTCCTCGTGGGGTAAGAGCAGCTATGGAGATGCAAGCAGAGGCAGAAAGGAAAAAGAGGGCTCAAATTCTCGAATCCGAAGGTAATCAATTTGATATTTCAATTCTTAGGGGGTTCAAGGATGATATTCTGTTCATTATCTGTTCCTAAAACTAATTTTAGTACCCATTTCATCCATTTTGTGGCTTGGGTATTTGTTGGTTGACCTTAAACGTTGTGCAGGTGAAAGACAGGCCAACATAAATATTGCTGATGGAAGGAAGAGTTCAGTAATCTTGGCATCAGAAGCTGCAAAGATGGATCAAGTTAACAGAGCTCAAGGTTCCATCCACTCCCAAATTTACAGCAATATTATTTATGTAATTCTTGATGACATGCTAAACATGATGTGCTAATCCGTCATTCGACCATATTCTTTAGTGATTTATGCTAAAACATTCATATTCTTTGTTCAGTAGAATAAATATATATATATATATTTTGCGTGATATTGAACTGTCGATTATAGTAAATTCTTTCTTCAGTTGTTAATCTATGTTCATCATAACCTGTCCCCGATGACTGTTTTTCACCTTGCCGGCTTTTTACTTGTGTTTTCTTCACCTCACAATTCTTGGAAGGAAAGCAACTAATGAACTTCATAAGTGTTATATCACTATGATGTTACTTTCTTTTGATATGTTGAGACCTGCATAACTAATATTGTTTTTTCTCAGGTGAGGCTGAAGCCATCCTTGCCAGAGCCAGAGCAACAGCTGAGGGACTTGCCCTGGTGTCGCAAACACTAAAAGAAAATGGTGGACAAGAGGTTAGTTTTCTTAATTTGCTAATGTTGCATATTTTAGAACGTGTAGTAGCAGTGAACTAATCATTAATGAGTTCAATTCATTGCTTATCTTTATATGGTATTGCACATGTTATCCATAACAGTCTAGAAATTTTCTGGATTTTCATTGTGTAGAATCCCATCAATGTCACCCTTTTGAAAAGACAGACTTTAGTATTGTGAGTTCTAGACATGTGATAATTCACAGAGTCTTTTAATGTAGTTACGGCTATATTACGCTTGAAGTTTAAGAAAATTCGTTTGGGTGATACCCAACTGGTGTATGAAATATTCTATTGATGGCATGTATTACTAACTTAGCTGAAGCTCATGGAATAACATGGATGGCATTAATATTGTTATTTGGTTTTCAGGCAGCAAGTTTGAGAATTGCGGAGCAATATATTCAAGCCTTTAGTAACATAGCCAAGAAGGTAACTGTTCTTACTGATTAATATACAAGTTCCTTCTTTGCACTGGTCATCAGTATCAAAAACCTGTTTCATGTTCTTTACTTTTTTCCTCAGAGCACAACAATGTTGCTTCCTAGCTCTGCATCCAATCCGGCTAATATGATGGCTCAAGCTCTCACTATGTACAAAAGCTTGTTAGGTGATGTTTCCAATGAAAAAATTGTTGGAAGCACACCCACTTCAATAGGAGAAATTGAGGAGAATGATCACTCTGGCAAGGCTAAGAATAAGAGCTCAAGTAATATCACTCAACAAGGGAGCCCAGCAACTTCTCCCACAACTGATGAGGAAAATACTAAAAACAATCTTGTGTTCACACTTCAGAGCCCGAAGAAGAAAAGTGAATAGTCCAACAATTTACAATACCAAGCCCACCACCCCCAAGAATTAAATCATCCATAGCCTTTTCTTTTTCTTTTGAGCGGTACCAAGCATTAATTCAGCACCGAGCATTGATGATCTGACTTAGATGCAACTTCATTCTATTTGTAGCTTGACCACTGTTTAGAGAATCGGACCGGACCGGGCGATCGGACCGGTTGGACCGTCAGCCGGTCATTGAAGCGGGCCGGATTTATGCATTGAGCCGTTTTTCCTAAGAAGCCGTTTTTTACCGTCGTTTAGCAGGTTTTGAGCCGTCAACCGTTATTGAGCCGGAAATCGGACCGGTTTTTCAAAAACCGTCCGATCCAATAAAAAAGCTGGAAATTTTTTTTTTCTGCAATTTTTTTTATATTTGATACTGAAAAAAAAAAATAAATGGTATATAAATTTTAGACATGTTATTTTATTTTATTTATATTATATGTTACTATTTTTTTTGCCAAGTATATTATATGTTACTAATTTTAATAATTTAGTTTGTTGCGAACTATTTTATAAAAATGCGTTTGAAGAAAAAGGCAATGAGGTTTATCCTCAAGTTAAGGATGAAATTAGAAGTATTTAGATTGAATTGAAGGTCTTAATTTTAGGTCATTTCTTCAAGATGTTGATGGCATTTAATTACCACTTTAGTATTTATAAGTTCATTTTAACTAAAATTCACATACCAAAGAGAGGTAGTTAACTCAATGATTATGGGGTAAATTTATGACTATGCCTTCATTTATGAATGGGTACTTTTCAACTTTTTCTTCTCTATCTATCTTTAAATTATTTCTTCATTTGTACAATAAATAGGGGTAAAATTATCACAATCTCAGTTATTACACTGAAACTAGACTGATAAATAGGACCATTTTTTTTTAAAAAAAATAACTTATAAATAGGACTAGAGTGGTATGGTCTAATGCCTTTCAAGAAACTCATGCTTGAATCAATTAAGAGTCACCAATATTTGACAAGTCATGAAATCATTATTGTTAATACATTTTGTTAGGTTGATGATTGATTTAATGGTCTTCCTTAAATGGTATTTTATGACTTTATTAACTTCATATGAAATTGGACTGAAGATTAATTGTAATATATAATATATATTATTTTTAAATTTAATTATTACGTCACCGGTCCAACCGAACAGCTCGACCGTTCCAACCAGTTGAACTATGACCTGTTAACCTTTCCGCTAGACTTTCAGTCCGGCTTTTAAAACATTCTATCAAGTTATCTGAAAACATCGTTTGTTGCTAATGGTCAAAGTGAACAGGAAGGAACAATTTTTTTACCTTCCCCGCCGGCCTACTCAACTTTCGCAGAACTGATTGGCATATACTGATCTCACGAGTATTTTTTCCTCACTGAGTCCAGACAACTAAGAACTCACTGTCACCAGAGACCGGACACCAATAATGGTGATTACTGCCTACCTTAGTTCTGACAGCTATTCATTAGTGACAAAGGAATAATATTTATTCCATAACCAGCTCAAAAAACTTTGTTGTGAATGAAAACAACCCTGAATCATAAACAAGAGACAATTTGCCAACTCAACTATAACTTGCTATACCCAGCGGATGGCAGAACGATCTGCAATTCAATTATTACTGGTTTATATTTGAATAATGCACAAAATGCAAATCCATGGACTATTCACCATTTAAGGGTTTTAGGTTAGCGGTGGCATAAGTGACTTTTTTTCAATCTAACTTTTACAAACTTATTAAAATAGAATAAAAGTCAGATTGTAAATGTGATTTATATTTGAATTGGTGGTTGTAGAAGTGACTTTTTGTCAAAAATCAACCTTTTGAGCTTCTTCTTAAAAGTTACTTTTGAAAAAAAAAAAAAGTCTAGTAGCCAAAACGCCAACCCAAACACCTAATTTAAACACTACCGAGTTTTTTTGGCTTTTTTAAAAAAAGCCACGTTTGGATGGCTCACAAGCTCTAAAACGCCTGACGTAAGCTCTCAATTTTTTTTTGGTGCAAACGGAAGCTCCCATTTGCAATAAGTACATTCTATAATACAAGGACGCAACAAACAACTCAAGGTTCAAGCGACTAATATAGTTTGTGCTACCATCCAATTGTACAAGCAGCCTAGCCAACGGTAATCAGGTAATTTTTGAAAGAATAAGAAACATGAAAAAATCCAAAAGTCCCGCAATAATTTGTTAACTGCTCAAAGATGAATGAGTTTGAGGACATTGCCCTGGACGCCAATGTCCTAAGCGGTCTCATTTCACGTACTTGCAAAATTCATGCTTGGTGATTCTAAGTTTCAAACAAGATAATTATATTAACCATTTCCTTTCTTGTTAATGATCACTCTACAACTATAGGTTGGAAGGATATAATTATTAGAGACAACAATGTTCAGCAGACATTACAGCACTGAAATTTTTTTCAAGTTATGAACATGGGAAATATAGAAGATACAGCTTTCCCATTATATCATCATTCAAGGTGTAAAAAGATTATTAAGCGTGGCGAAGCGTGGCGACCAACTGATGGCAAGTCTGCCAAGTGCCAACACCATCAATAAGGCCCCAAATGTGCGTGTGTTCATGAGAGAGAGGAACTTGCAGGTACCCAAACAAGAAACAGAAAGTGATAAACTTATACAATCACTCTCCGTATGTCCCTGAGCAAAATAAGCACTAGTGAAATGGATGTTTGCCTAAAATTGTTACATTGGATAAGACACAGGGACAACTTATAGAATTATCTCTAAAGAACTAAAGACGTGTTTTTGGGTTCAATACAATGAATAAACAGGCTCAGCTCCTTACACAAGTCCTGAAGATATATTCACAAGGAAATTCAGACATCACAATTGACCTAAAATTTTGATTATATAACTTCAGCCAGTGCAAGGAATGACATCATAATATTTGCGCAACTGATTTATTACTATGTTTGCCGAAAACCATGAAAATTATTAATATTCTATTAACAACATGCACTATCATCCAACATATATATATATATATATATATATTTGATGTATTTGCATACATCCAATACATATTCGGAGTTCTCAAGAATTCTATCAATGCTCAAATGAAAAGAATTAAAAACATCACACACAGAGAAATTGGAGAAAAGCCATCCATATTGGCCATATGACAGACTACTATGACAGACTTAACCCAAAATTAACGAAATTCGTAGCAAAATAATACAAGAATTCCCGATGTAAGTATAACTGATATACACAGTACAAGAATTTCCTGTCGGTGTTCAACAAAAGAATATCAATGCAACGAAGATTAATATATAGAAATTCCTCTTTTGCATACAAAGAAACGCGCGCACAATCTCACATCAACCAAACAAAGATTCCAGAAAGGTAGGCTCAGAGACCAAGAAGACCGCACATGTACATAGCGAACCAAATCCTCACAAATTAGCGTCAGTGGGAAATCAAAAGAGACCAAACAATACCGAGAACCCAAGCACAATGAGCCAGACAATATGCACCAAAAGAAGCGCCTGACCCGGGAGAGAGACCGAACTCCCGCTGCCGACTTCACAAAATCCCGATCTGGCAACTTTAGCGCCGGCGCAGGCAGCTTCGGCGCAGCCACACCAGTAGGTGACACCGTCGACGCCGCAAACGGGGTCGGTCCGAAAGCACTTTACAGGACATGAGGCGGGTACTGTTCCGGCGCACAAATTCTGGGCTTCGTTGGAGGATTCAGAGGGTAAGTGAATTAGAGATGACGAATCGCCTTGTGCTCGAACCATGGGAAAGAGGCAGGTGGTGAAGATGGTAATTGCAACGGCTAAAAAGCACGTAAAGAATGGGGTTCGGGAGAATCTAGCCATGATTGAATACGGAAAAGGCGAGCGGCGGAAGGCTCGCCTGCCGAATTCGAAACCAACCTAAAATCTGAAATTTGAAGAAAAATGGTAAACAATTTGGAAGAAGGAATACCGGAGGGTTGAAATTGAATCGAACCCTAATTGACGGATATTGGGGATTTTGAAGATCTTGGCGAGTAACTAGGGAAAAGGTGGGTAGAGGGAGAGAGAATATTTGTGCCACGAAGGAACGGGTCTTGTTTCCGCGTCGATGTGTGGAGAAGGTTCTGCTTTACTTTACCGTTGCCTTCTGTCGTTCCTCTTTAGCCGATCGAAGTGTTTGCTTATTGAAAAGGGAAACACTAAAAAATGCCGCACCCAATTATTGTTTCGGAAAACTAAACCTTTGTCCCTACATTTTTATTTAATTTTAAAATTGGTCTTTATACTTTGAATCTTCGTAAATCACTCCCTATATGTTGCTCAATTTAATTTGTTAATCCCTTACTTTGGAAATCAATAACACCGAGTCTTATCTCACTAATAGATGAATCTTCAAATAATGTTAAAAAATGTAGATATATGACCAATGGGGGGTTAACGTGGCATAAATTGGTAACATTTATGATAAATTAACCTATCTAAATTAATGGTGAGTTGACTCTTCTTACATGTGTTGTGAAGCAATGGGTTTGTAGGGAAAGATTATAATGCTTCTTTCAAATTTTGTTACAGCTATACTCTTTCGTTTTTAAAATCGTATTTTAATCTAGCTTCTAAATGACTTGTGTTTTTAATTTTAAAAGATGATTTGTGACATTCCATCTTGCAATGATGGAGAAAAAATGCCATGGATATGAACAAATTGTACACCAATTGATACTTGTAAGTTATATATATATATATATATATATATATATATTATTACTTTGTTTTCTTGTCACCATGGTGATCATTTGGAGATTTCACTAATAATAGTAATACAAGATACCTAGAAATGGAAAGGAAAAAAAAAATCACAACATCTACTTGCATTGAAATGAAATCTCTATTGTTCAACAGATTATTAAGAGCACCAAATTAAATTGATGATAACAAGTACAAATTCTCTATTTCTCCAAACAGTCTTTACCTCACAAAGAAAAGAAGCTTGTGCCCGGTCCTCTCCCTATAGGGAAGGGGGAGGAGGGGATAGAATCAATTAAAGAACAATATGTCGTGGATTGACGCTCCTACAAACCCCGTAAAAAAAACCCCCCCATTTATCAAACTAAATGAGCAGAAAGCAAGTTAAAGGGAAGTGGAGGGAGTGGTGGAATTCAAAATGGCCGTTGAAATAGTTGCACCAAAATTGATTGCTCTTATTATCAATGGCATGGGAAAAATATTAGGTCATTTGAGAGACCGTAGTGTCAATGCTTTGTGTTATTCCAATATGGCTACCACAGGCAATCAAAGAATCAAATGTCACAGTCATTCCCCCACTAGCACAGGTCGAAACCAGATAAAAAACTTTGTCACCACCATTAAAAAAAGTATCTATTTAGGAGAATGCTATTGTTTGTTGGATAAAATATACAAATAATGTCATTTTTTAACTATTAGTTATGTGCTCGTTTGAATTAGCGATTGGAATGCTTAAAAACAGCTTTTCAATCATGCTTTACCGTATACGAGGTACGTATGTGAGAGAAGTTGTGTCTCGATTTACGTGAAAAATAGATTATAAACAATCTAATCGCTAAAACAAACATGCTGATATTTTTTAGTCATTCACTCGGCCAATATGCCATTATTTTCAACATCCTATTAACATTCACGACATGCTATTAATCTTATGCGTTGCCAAGTTACTTGCCAGCTCATTTTTCATGAGATAATATATGCACATTTTCACCATGCTAAGGATCAATTCTATGTTTACTTAGACATAGGGAGTTATTGACCATCCAAAAATAAGGAGCAATTCGAGGCTTTTTTATAATTTGAGTACCGGTTTCATAATAAAATGAAACTATCAGGACTGAATATTTAACTTTTCCCATAACGTTTTATTCATCGTATCAAGCTGTTCTATAATAAACTGAATATTTAAAGGGGCTTAGGTGCACCAAACTTTTGCGTCAATTCACAAGGTGAAATTATTTTTATTTTAATAATTAAAATTGTTTAGATGTAATCATGCAATGTCAAAAAGCAATAATAGGCTGATAAAAAAAAAAGCAATAATAGACTCTTCTACAGTATATTGCCCAATATAAATAATAACATGATAAAATTCTTTTGTTACAAATATATTTATGGGAAAATTTGAAAAAAATACAGTCAAAATTAGAAAAGGACAAAAAGGTGTAGTGAATTTGAGAAATCCCAAATCAATTCAATCGTAGGAATCTGGATTTTGAAATCTCGACACAATAACGAAAATGCCCTCAGTTTGTGACAAGAAAAAGAAAACAGAGGGTGCACGAGTGGTTGTATAGAGAGTGAAGGCGGCGCTAAAAAGTGACAATAGGAGAGGAAAAGTGACAGAAACGAGACCTAAGCCATGAGTAAGTAAATTTGAGAGAGAAATTATTTTTGTGTTGTGCTTCTTCAATGTTAATAGAAAATTGGTCGTGGTTTGTGATTTGGGTTTATCATATCGGAGCTTTCGTTTTATAGGTAAGGGGACTCTTAGGTGAAGATGGAGAAAAGGTAGTGAATTTAAGGTTGTGTGATCGATTTCATTGTATTTTGTTGCATTATTGTTGAAGATTGTGCCTTTTTTGTTGTTCGCAACTAATTACGAGATAACAGTGAAGGAGTGTTATGTCAGTAGAAAGTTCGGAATAGTAAGGTTAGGGGAGGGTGTTGTTATTAGTGAAGATGAAGATGTAAAAAGCTATTGTCTAGTGTTAATGGTAGACGCAGGGTGATGATATAGGGGGAGTGTTGTTATTAGTGAAGATGATGATGTTAAAGTAAATTGAGTTGTTGTTAATAGTAGATGCAAGGTGATGATATGTGGGTGTTTTTAATTGAGTTCTAGTAGCCGTGAATCATAATTCCAGAACAAGAAGATATACCACTGTGTAAGATGCCACCATGAAGCCGGTCATACTAGAAGGACATGCAAAAATCCAAATCCATACTGATTTTGGATGCAGTTATCTTTTGAAGGAAACCTTTTGCAAATACAAGGACCTGCAATATTTTGAACTTACACTTTTGAAACTAATGTTTATATTATTGTAAAGTTACTGTCAACCCTCTCATAATTTTTTGGGAGATGGGTTGCTGTCATATGCTTAATCCATTTTATAATGAATGTATGCACAATGTATGATATAGTACAATGTTAGTGATAAGGAAATATTATATACTATTGCAGGGTTAATGTTCCCTTATCATTAAATATGTAAATGTGTAAAAGAATTAGTGTCACACTTTTTTGGTTTCAGGTTATTAGTGAATGTAAGTATGCAGACTGTCATCAAACAACATCATATAAATATAAAAAGTTGTTAAAGCAGAGAGGCATGTCATTACTGTTAAATAATGTGTTATTAATATAGAGGCAGGTGTTGTTATTGGCTCTGCAACTTCTTATTTTGACACTTTTCGCTGGGCCTATCTTTGATTGTCTATTTAATAGGAAGATGTGAAAGCTAGGCTACTATGTCGTTAATATTGAATATTATGTTGTTAATATAGAGATAGGTGTTGTTATTGGGCATCCAACTTGTAACTTTCGCAATATTTGCATGCTAGATGTGAAACAAGGAAGTAATGTCGTTAATAAAGAATCTGGTGTTGTTAATAAAGAGAGATGTGTTGTTTTTGGGCATCCAACTTGTGACGTTCCCTATTTGTTTCTACAAAGATGTTAATCAAAGAAGTGAAGTTGTTAATAAAGAAACTAGTGTTGTTAATAGAGGGAGAGGTCATGTTTTTGGGCATCCAACTTATGATTTTTCCAATTTATTCCTAGGAAGATGTTAATTAAGGAAGTGATGTCGTTAATGAAGAATCTGGTATTGTTAATAAAGAGAGACGTGTTATTGTTGGGCATCCAACTTGTGATGTTTCCAATTTGTCCCTGCAAAGATGTTAATCAAAGAAGTGAAGTCATGAATGAAGAAACTTGTGTTGTTAATAGGGGAGAGGTCTTGTTCTTTGGTATCCAATTTGTTCATAGGAAGATGTTAATTAAGGAATTAATGTCATTAATAAAGAATCGGGTATTGTTAATAAAGAGATATGTGTTGTTTTTAGGCATCTAACTTGTGACATTCCTAATTTGTTTCAATGAAGATGTTAATCATAGGAGTAAAGTTGTTAATGAAGAAACTCGTGTTGTTAGTAAAAAGAGAGGTGTTGTATTTTAGCATACAACTTATGGCATTCCCAATTTGTTCCTATAAAGATGCTAATAAAGGAAATAAAGTTGTTAATTAAGGATCTGGTGTTCCATTGCAATCACTGTTAACAACACCCCCCATATCATTACCGTGTATTTACTATTAACAACAACTCAATTTATTTTAACATCTCTATCTTCACTAATAACAACACTCTCCCCATATCATCACCCTGCGTCTACCATTAACACTAGACAATAGCTTTTTACATCTTCATCTTCACTAATAACAACACCCTCCCCTAACCTTACTATTCCGAACTTTCTATTGACACAACACTCCTTCATTGTTCATCCCATAATTACTCGCAAACAACAAAAAAGGCACAATCTTCAACAATAATGCAACCAAACACAATGAAATCGATCACACAACCTTAAATTCACTACCTTTTCTCCATCTTCACCTAAGAGTCCCCTTACCCATAAAACGAAACCTCCGATATGATAAACCCAAATCACAAACCACAATCAATTTTCCCTTAACATTGAAGAAGCACAACATAAAAATAATTTCTCTCTCAAATTTACTTACTTGTGGCTTAGGAATTGTTTCTGTCACTTTTCCTTTGCTATCATCACTTTTTGGCGCCACCTTTAGTCTTTGTATACCCACTCATGCGCCCTTTTGTTTTCTTTTTCTTGTCACAAACTGAGGGCATTTTCGTCATTGTGTTAAGATTTCAAAAACCAGATTCCTACGACTAAACTAATTTGGGATTTCTCAAATTCACTACACCTTTTTATCATTTCCTAATTTTGATTGTATTTTTCTAAAATTTTCCCTATATTTATCCGACCAAAAATTTTTATTTGAAAATTTTAAAACATAAATTCAAATAGTAAAATTGTATGAAAATAAAAAAAAAAGATAACAATATTTGGAATAGTAAAAGATAATAAAGGTCAAGCCCGTCGGGCCAACTCGTTTGGGCTCGAGCCCGTCAAAGGTTGGGCTTATGATTTAAAGCCTCCAAAATGAGTCGGGTCTAAAAGGGCCAGCCTTGTAAGGCCACGAGCTTAAAAGGGCTGTAAGGTCGACCCTTTTAAGCTCGTTTAATTTTTTTAAAATAAATTAATATAAGTAATAGCATTATATCAAATTATCAATATGAGAGACACTTAAGTAGCTAATAAGTATTAGTAACAGGTTAATACTTATTAAATGGCTTGATTTATTTGGTTTTCTTCAATGGTTTAATCATTTAAACTTTAAAAAAAAGGCTAATTTGAATATTAGATAATTATTTAACTAGAAATTTATGGGTTTTAAAGATAATGTATCTGAATTTAAAGCAAAATAATAACTAAGCCGTAAGATTTGAAAGTGAGTTTTATTTGAATTAAAATGAGTTTAGACCTGATCTCGTGAAGGGCTAGCCCTGTAGGGTCGCAGGCTTCATAAATTAGGGGTTTTACAGGAATCGGGCCTAAACCGGCCTATCTGTTTAGACCTGAAACCGTGAAGGGTCAACCCTTATTACGGGCTATAATCTTTACTGAATTAAGTTCATTTTTATAGGATAAAATTTCCAATGTTTTGTTTTCCTGATAAACTACTGAATTTCACATTAAAAAAACAAAAGTATGAGATACAAACATAGTGAGCATGGTCCATAGAACTTGTAGCTAGTAGGCAGAGTATTTAGGTTTCCAAAAGCCCATACTACTATGAACAAGTATTTTGACGTGTGATAATTTAACTAGCTTACAAAACAGAGAGTAAAGATAGTGGGACAGTCAAATCCCTAATTGGAGGGGTGTCCTTAACTGGCCTCTGGACATATCTGCCAGTCATGAAGCTTTCTGCTGTCAAAATAAACTTCACGGATACAGCATTTTGCATTATGATGAGGTTTGATGGGAAAGTGTTAGAGTATAAGTTAAAAATTTATAACTGTTGAATATATATTATTAAGACACGTGTCATGTGATGTGTCTATATAAGAATGTATCAGCACATATCTCGAATATAGTTCAGTTTCATACTTTAATTCTCTTTCTATTTGTTTCTTTACATGGTATCCAGAGCCATTGATCTTTCCATGGCTTCTCGCTCCAATATCCCGATCCTCTCATCTTCAAATTCTAAGAGCGATGTTGTTACATTCTCTCACTCAATTTCTATCAAACTCGATGACTCCAATTTCCTCATTTGGCGTCAACAAGTTCTTAATGCTGTTAAAGGATATGCACTTGAATCCTTCTTGGATCTGTCGATTGATCCTCCTGAGCAATTCGAATCCAAAGACGATTAACGAATTGCATTTACTCTTGAGTATATTCGGTGGATGCGTTAAGATTAGCTGTTAATGTCTTGGCTTCTGTCTTCCATGTCTGATTCCGTTCTGACTCGCACCATTGACTATGAGATGACTGCTCAAATTTGGGATCGAATCTCGATTTTCTTCACCTCACAAACTCGAGCGAAGGTGAATCAGCTCAAAATGACACTAAAAAACACTACGAAAGATACTTCTGTTATAAGTGAGTATCTTCTCAAAATCAAGGCCACTATAGATGCCTTGGCTCGCCGATCTCTGTCTCTGATCAAATTGAATTTATCTTTGATGGCTTATCTGAGGACTATAATCCTTTCATCACTTCGATTTCTACTCAGCTTGAACCTTACACCATAGTTGAAATTGAAGCGCTACTTATGGCACCAGAAGCTCGTCTTGAAAAGAATCGTCAACCACTTCCAATGATCTCGGCAGCTTCTCCAATTGTAGTAAATCTTGCTCACACTCATGCACCTTCTCCATTTCGTGGCAGTCGCAATCGTGGACGACGTGGCAAGTCGTTTGCTCGTGGCTCTTCTTCGTCCTCTCATACTTCATCTTCTCGCTCGAAGGTTGTGTGTCAATTGTGTGGCAAACTTGGCCATATTGTTTCCTCTTGCTGGTCTAGGTTTGATGAGTCTTTCCAAGGTCTCTCTATTCATGATTTGCCTGCTACTACTTCTAGTTCTTCTGCTAATCAGTCTACTCTTGTTGCTACGGCTGATTCTGTGATTGATCTTTCTTGGTATTTTGACTCTGGCGTGACGAGTCACATCACCAATGATGGCTCCACTCTTACTGACTCTACTGCCTATAATGGTTCCGAGCAAGTTCATGTTGGTGATGGTGCAGGTTTGCCTATTTCTCATATTGGCGTCTCTCTTATTAACAATACTTCTATGCCTCTTAAGCTGTATAATGTTTTATTAGTTCCTCAAATGATCAAGAACTTGATTTTTGTTTATAAGTTTTGTTATGATAACAATGCTTTGGTTGAATTTGATGCCAAGCAGTGTCGCGTCAGGGATCTAAACACTAATTGTGTCATCTATCAATGCAATGCAAAGAATGGCATATATCCGGCTTTGGATCTCAAGTTCAAGCCGCATTCAGAAGCTTGTTTTCTGCTATGTTTTCTAATCAGTGTTTTCATACAGCCTTTTCCAAGGATACTTGTAATTCCTTTCAACTGTGGCATAATCGATTAGGACATCCGTCCTCTACTGTAGTTTCTGCTATTATGTCTGCTTGTAACATTTCTTTCAATAAAAAGGTTGCTATTGATTTTTGTATTGCTTGTGCTTTGGGTAAATCTCACAAACAACCCTTTCCTCGCTCATATCTTGTTTATACTACTCCATTTGAACTTGTCCACTTTGATCTCTGGGGTCCAGCACCTGTTCACACAAGAGAAGGCTATCTTTATTATATCCATTTTATTAATGCATATACACGACATACTTGGATTTATCCTTTAAAATCCAAATCTAAAGCATTTCCTACATTTGTAAAGTTTCTTTCTTATGTTTCTACTCAGTTTAACACGATTATCAAGGCCTTTCAATATGACTGTGGTGGTGAATATCATAAGTTCACTCAATATCTTATTGATTGTGGGATTCTTCATCATCGTAGCTGTCCTCATATGCATGAACAAAATGGCCTAGCTGAAAGAAAGCATCGGCATATTTCTGAGGTTGGCCTCACTCTTCTTGCTCAGGTATCCCTACCTTTTTCCTATTGGTTTGATGCATTTGCTATAGCTGTGTCTCTCATCAATGTTTTGCCTACTACCATGCTGCGTGGTAACACTCCTTATAAGTTTTTATTTCTCAAGAAACATGATTATAATCGTCTCAAAGTGTTTGAATGCTCCTGTTTTCCACTTTTACGCCCTTATAATACTCATAAATTTGACTATAAATTTGCTGAATGTGTTTTTCTGGGCCCCAGCTCACAGCATAAGGGTTATAAGTGTCTTTCCTCCTCTGGCGGATTTTTATTGTTCGTGATGTTATATTCAATGAGACTTCTTTTCCTTACTCTACCCTATTTCCCATGTCAGTCAAATGTCCTCCTCTGTCCCCTATTTCCCCTGTTTCAGCTGTTCCTCCTTTATTACCTTCCCTTTCTTCTTTATCCTCCACCCAATCAGTTATCTTACCTTCATCTCCTTCTTCTCCCTCTTCTCCACTCACCACCTCTCTATTACCTTCCCCTGTCGTTGTCGCTTCTCCCTTAGTTCCTTCTTCTTCTTCCTCCTCCTTTCCTTCTGTTCAGTCCATATCTCGGTCCTCTAGCCCTTTACCTACCCCTCTACCTCAGCCTAGCCATCCCATGGTTACTCATTCTAAAACAGGCAGTCTCAAACCAAAGGTATTTGTGACCACTATGGATTATGAACCTCATAATGTTGCTAAAGCTCTTCAGTTGCCTCATTGGCATAAGGCTATGGAGGAAGAGTTTAATGCCTTGCAGCGAAATGGCATATGGTCCTTAGTCTCCTTACCTCACGGGCGCCAAGCTATTGGTTGTAAGTGGGTCTTTAGGACTAAAGTCAACCCTGTTACTTCTTCTCACAAATACAAGGCACGGTTGGTTGCTAAAGGGTTTCATCAGCAAGAAGGCTTTGATTTTCATGAGACGTTTAGCCCTGTTATTAGACTTATTGCTATTCGTGTTGTTTTAAGTATTGCTCTCTCTCTCTCTCTCAAAATTGGCATATTCATCAAGTTGATGTTAATAATGCCTTTTTAAATGGTTTTTTAAAGGAAGAGGTTTATATGATACAGCCTCCTGGTTTTGAGAGTGCAAATAAATCTTTGGTTTGTAAGTTACACAAAGCTCTTTATGGTCTTAAGCAGGCACCAAGGGCATGGTTTGAGCGGTTAGCCGGTGCTCTTTGCAAGTATGGTTTTTCTGCTAGTCGTTGTGATCCCTCTTTATTCATCTGAGCCACTTCTACTAAACTCATGTTTGTTTCAGTGTATGTTGATGATATTATCATCACTGGATGTTCTCATTCTAATATTCTTCAGCTTATTATCGATCTGGATCGTGAGTTTTCTCTCAAGGACCTTGGAGCTTTAAGCTACTTTCTTGGCCTTAAAGTCAACCGGTTCAAAGATGGCTCAATGCAACTTGTTCAGACTAAGTGCATTAAGGATATCCTAGCTAAGGCTCATATGGTGAATGCTAAGGATGTTCCAACTCCTATGACAGTTGGTCTAAAACTTTTTAAAGAAGGGTCTAATTGTTTGTCTGATACACACTTATATAGATCTATCATGGGAGCCTTACAATATGCTACTATTACTAGACCTAATATCAGTTTTGCTGTTAATAAAGTCTGTCAGTTTATGCAGCATCCCTTGCTTCCTCATTGGAAAGCTATCAAAAGAATTCTCCAGTATCTTGCTGGTACTTTGCATCATGGCCTTGTGCTTCACCCTTGTTCTAGTCACCAAATTATTGCTTACTGTAATGCTGATTGGGCATCAGATTGCAACAATAGGAGAAGCACCACAAGTTTTTGTATTTACTTTGGCGTTAACTTGGTGGCCTGGTTTTCTAAAAAGTAGGTCACTATTGCTCTTTCTAGTACTGAATCCGAATATTGCAACATGGCTTCCACTGTTACTGAGGTTCTCTGGCTCAAATCGTTGCTGCAAGAACTTCATGTTGTTCTTCCCAATCCACCTCGCATTCTTTGTGACAATCTTAGCACTGTGATGCTCACAGCCAATCCTATCTTACGTGCTAAAACAAAGCATATAGAATTGGATCTTCATTTTGTCCGCGAAAAGGCTATCAAGAAGGAATTCCTTGTTCAACACATTCCAAGTTCCACTCATGTTACAGATGGAATGACTAAAGCTCTTTCTCAAAATCTGTTTTCTGATTTTAAACTTTCTCTAGGTGTAAAAGGCAAACCAGGATAGTTTAGTTTGAGATCGGATGTTAGAGTATAAGTTAGAAAGTTATAATTGTTGAATGTATATTATTAAGACACGTGTCATGTGATGTGTCTATATAAGAATGTATCAGCACATATCTCGAATATAGTTCAGTTTTACACTTTAATTCTCTTTCTATCTGTTTCTTTACAGAAAGAACTTCAACAGCCGACGGCTAGGGCAGATAATCTCAAAATATAGAATAGGTATGAGAGAAGGGACTATTACTTTAATCTTATGCTTGGGATAGAATTTAAGGTAAATTGTTCTTATCATCATATACTAAATGATTGTAAGGGAGTTTTTTTCCTTCTTTTTTGGCCTCGTAGATGTATATTTTCTAGTTCTCAAAGCATAAGTATTACTAAATGATAATAAAAATATATATAATAAACACTATACAATCGGTTGTTGCATCTTTTCTGTCATCTTCACCATGTGATATGCCTAGCCTAAACTTATTTGCCCTGTTTGGTATGGTGGAATTGAAGACATGGAATTGGAATTGGAATTCAATTCCATGAGTTGTGCATGTTTGGTATAAAGAAATGCTCATTGAATTTAATTCCATATGGAAGCCAAATGGGGCCAATTCCATCAAACTCAATTCCACCCAAATAGCTAAGATTTGCAATTCCATGTCTTCAATTCCAACCTTGGCCTTTCTGTGATGAGACCCAAGTTCAGGAACTCGGACTGGCCGGTTTGGCCCAAAAACCGATGAACCGGCCGATGAATTGGTCCGGGTTCCAATTTTTTTTAATTTTTTTTTTATATATTTTTCCTTTAGAATTTCATACTATAAGCCTAAAATTTTTAATTTCTTATCAGTTTGGTCTTTTCACATATAAATTAGGACTCATTTCTATGACATACCAAACATACTTTTAAACCTCATTTCCATTTCCATATCCATATCCATTTCCATTTCCATCAAAATCAATTCCATTATACCAAACAGGCTCTAAATGGTTTTTCTGTATATCTTGTCTTTCATCTTACTTGTGTGATATATCTAACCTAAATTTATACAAGGTCCAATATTTTAAGTGGGCATTAAAACGTAGATTCATTTCTTTTATTCTCTCACATAATCTTTTTCCATATATTATCTTTCATCATCTTTTTATTATTACTCCTCTTATTCATTCAATCATTCATAAATAAAAAAAATTATAAATAAGAGTTTGGGACTCAATTCACCTAAACTTTTATATACAAAAAAAATAATCATTCATAAATAAGAGTATTTTTTAAAAAATTATATCTCATACATATTTATTACTTTTAACTAATTTTTATTATTTTTTAGAACCTGCAATTTGATTAAAAAGATCTGATATATACTTAAAAGGATTTCATATAGAAGAAAGAAGGGAGTAATCGGTTTTCCTCTAATTATCTTTTCTTTCATCTTCACTATGTGATATACCTAACCCAAACTGGTATTAGGTTGGTTACTGTGTCCCCTTTTTCTTAGCTTCGTTGTCAAAGAAAGCTTATCTGTCCTAGGAAATCTATTTTCCCTAATAAAAACGGTTCAACCGAAAAAAAAATATAAGCTCATCTCCTTTTTTGTTTTTTTGAGGGGTGTGCAATTTCATCAACAGGGCTTCAATTATTCTTGTAGTCTTGTATTCACTCACTTCCCTTTTATATAACCTCGATGAAAATATTAACTTTTGTCAAAATTAGCACCAGAAATAAAAATAGTAAACTGAAGAAACAATAAACAAATAAATATTTTTTCAATGTATATTTAAATTAAGAAATATTTTTTGAAGAAGAGACTACTAAAAAATAATGTAAATTGCCCATAGCATGTAAGTTATCACATTTGAGATGAGCCACACCAATCCCCACGCCGAGGCTCCGGCTCAGGTTCTTCACATTCATTTTGATTCATTTCTACATTTCATTACACAGATTGTGCTTTTGATTGTTCATTGTTATGGGTGCGCTGTGTCGAGGTGGAGAGTAAGAAGAAAGAGGAACATCTGACCTGATAGATCTTTCTGAGGCACAAAAGAGAAGGACTCTGAGCCGTACCTGCTGTCTCTGAGTCTGAAGAAACCAACAAATGAGGAAACCCAGAAAAATCAGATGATAAGCCAAATGTTTGATGACAACACATATTTATGGTATCAATTTATGACAAGCGTTGTACTGCTATAAATTGACGTAAGCCAGAGAATTTATATCTTTTTTTGATATACAAAAGAAACAAGACTCCTCGAGCGATACTGAAGGTTTGTCGGCTAATCCACTTGGTTACAAACGACAAATGAGGCCTAATCCTCTTGTTTACGATTGACAAATGAGTTGGGTATACACACACAGCGCCCACGGCAAAGTCATTGAACAATGGGAACGAGGAAAAGTGAAATAGAAGAAACAAGAAGACAAAAACAAACAACAAGAACTATGTTCATTTGCCAGAGGAACCGTCGTTTGATCTCCCTTTTGAATCTCCATCTTCCGCAGAGAAAGCCTCTTATGCGATCTTACATGGGTTTAGTCACGGCTCAGAAGAGCCTTTGTCCGCCGTTGATGAAGCAAACTGTTTGCTGGGTTCCTTTTCAGCCTCCTCATTGTCATCTTTCACGGCCAACATCACCAAAACCAGCAATAAAGGATAGCTTATTGTGGTGAGCACCCAATTCACTATCAACTGCTTCATGTACGACACATTCCTCGTATCAACTTGCCATGCCACTGCTGCTCCTGCACTTTGAATGCCTTTATAGAATCCAGCATACCTGCACAGAATATATATAAGCATAGTGAGAGGTCCTATGGATTTTATAATTAACTTAGGAAGACGCAGATAGATAAATAAGAATTGATTTGATTGGATGGATAAGTTACCTGCTGAGGATCTCAGAGTCATTGGCAAGGGCACCAATGACCCAATAGACCATGCTCTGGAACATGGCATCTAGCAATCCAAAGCTAAAATACAAGACAAAGGGTCCTGCAAAAGCAGAACCTGAGTCCTTAAAATCCAATTTGTCAGGTAAATTATTCTTGGAGTACCTGAGTTGATTAGCCAGACCACCACCCCATATAGCAGAAGAGAGAACAGCAACAACTCCAATCCCTACAAATCCCCTCATTCTTCTGCTCTTAAAACTAAAATCCATTAGATACCCAATTCCCACTGACCCCAACATCTGGGCAGCCCAATAGACCACACTGTTCAAACCTCTGGTTCTCAAATTGAACAGAGCACTATTCACGTTATTGAATTGGTACGTGTAAAAGAAATTACTGCTCCAAGCAGCAGGCACTATGAGAAGCATCTTCCAATTCATGAAGAGCCTCAGAATTTCTAGAGCCTCAGTGGACACGCTAGAGTATAAGATTTGCGTACACTTGGTCCCATCATTACGAACAACCTTACTTGGAGGCAAGATTGCTAGTGACAAAACTGTGCCTGCTGACATAAAGATCATGAATCCTATATAGGTTGCATCGTTAACTGAAGCAGCCTTAGTGCGATGGTAATTCAAAAAGAAAGGGATAAGCCCACCAATCACACCTCCCATGTTGAAGATGCTCCAGAAGAGGGAGATATAAGTCCCTTTGCGATTGACCGGAGGGTATGAGGTCATAATAGCACCCTGCGCCGCCCACAGGAGGCCGGCGCCTATGCCGAGTATGGCGCCCGCCGCGATGGCGAAGGCTTGGTGGTGGTAGTGGTTGTAGTAGAGGAAGGAACCAGCGTAGAGGGCATAGGTAGAGCAACCTGCGAAGAGGGTCAGATGGGGTCCGAGGATGTTGTAGATGCCACCACCGAGGACGCCAAAAACGGCGAAGGTGGTGTAAAGAGCAGTGTTAGCGTTGTTGGCGGCGGTGGGGTCCACCTGGCCGCCGCCGCCCATGCCGGAGAGTGCATTGAACATACCAGGGCAGCAAAAGCAGACTACCCCAATAAGAACAACTTGAACCAGCGGTGAATTGTACCTAAAAAGTGAAGAACTTTTTGTGTTCCCAGCCATCGTCTGGGCTCCAGATTCTTCGTCTCCGGCGACCCCCATCGTGCGCTAGACTGAAAACGATTGGATTGTGTGTATGAAATCTGAGCTTCTCTGAGTGAGTGAGGCTTCTCAGTGGGAAAACGATGGAGATCAGGAAAGTTATGGATAATTAGTGAATGGGAATGAAAGGATTTAAGGACTGAGTTTGGAGGGGAGGCATAATGAGACAAAGAAGATGACGAACTGATGAAATGATAAATTTAGGAGAGATCTGTTTTGAAGGCACTTTCTTCTGTTATTCAAATTCAGAATAATCAACTGGTGATTCCCGGGCGCTTACGCAAGCCTTCCTGCAACTTGAAAGGGCTAAAAGGACTAAAATGGATTATGGCTTGAAGGATGAAATTTGATTCAACGGACCGGAAAATTATATGTTTCCGTATTTGCAAGTTGGGTTCATCCGCAAAAGGTCAACGATGAAGTCATAATTAATGTGATATGATAATGGCATATTTTATGAGTAATTAGATAAGGAAAAAAAAATATTTTCGATCTTACAAAAAAAAAAAATTACTCCTTCTGATCCTAATCACAGTGCCTGCCGTTTGGAGCAGCAATTTCTTCTACGCTTACTAACTAAACAACGTGAATAGTGCGCTGTTCGATTTGAGAACAAGAGGTTTGAACAGTGCGGTCTACTGGCCTGCCCAGATGTTAAAGATTGCCCTGTATCAATACTCTCAGGTCTCAGCTTCTTCCATTCTATTAAAATAATAATAATAAATAAAAGAAATGGGCACATACCGCGGGCTGCGTGGTCCCCGCTAGAAAAAGAAAAAAAGAAAGCAAAGCTGCAAAGGGTGCGCGGATTGCTGAATTTTCAGCGGGGAGTAAAAGAAAAAATAATTTAAAAAACATGATAATTTACCAATACTTATATGTTCAATTGTTTTATTAAAAAAAATAATAGGATATTTGGTCCCAAAAAATAACAGGAGAAAATAAAAAATAAAATGATTGGGCACTATGGTGTGTACAACATCCTAATTTTTATATTATGATTTAATTACAATTAAGAAAAAACTAAGCATGATAAATAAATTTATCAATGTAATTATCAAAACAAAGGTTTTTATTTAAAATATGATTTATAATAATAAAATAAATTAGTAGAATCTAATAATGTTGTTGTTGTTGTTAATATTAGAAAAATTAAAATTTATTAAATAATATATATATATATATATATATAGCCCCTTTAGTTACCACGGTGGAGGAAGTATTTGCAGTTTTCTTTTATGAAAAATGTTTTAAATAATTTTTTTATGGTAGTAATATTGTACTTATTAGAGAATATTTTAATGTTAAAATTTTATGTAAGTTTTGAGTTCTGTTAATAGATAACTATAGGAATCTAAAGGACGTTTAGTAGTTAATTTTAATTAATTTACTTTTGCTATCTAGTTGATATAAGATTTTATAATGAATTTTCTATATAATCATTCTATAAATAATTTTTTATTGAAATTTTTAATCCATTAAATTGAGGTTCAGTGATTTATTTATATTATTGAAGTATTCATAAAGTTTTAATCGGTTTATATTTTTGATAAAAATGAAAATTTATAATTTATCTATTTTATACCCTAAATTCAAAATTGGGGATTTTATGTAATGGAATGAAATTTATGATAATCAATGATTTAAATGGATTGTTTGAGTTAAGAAAAATATTTGAATTAATGTTAAAATAAATAATTGGGATTTTAGTGTGAAATTTGAATTTTTAAATAAATAATTCAAAACTTTAAAATTATAGAATAGGTTAAATAAGCTAATTGTTCTAATAATTTAAAAAGTTATTAATGTGTAGTAAATTAATTGTTGTAGATTGATTTTGATGTGTGTATGAACTCTTGGATTAGAAGCATTATAGTAATAATTTGCTCTGGCAAGAGGAAACTACTTTCCACTTGTTATGTGTGTTGGGATGTTGTTTGTGGGTATTTTATGAAATAATTATTAGAATGAAAATGGTATATTGATATTGATTAGATATTTCAATGAGTAAATGTTTACTAAGATTGAGAAAGTTATCATGATATTGATGAGTATTTTGATATAAACTAGTCTTGTGGAACCCTATGATTTGAATTGTAATTTATATATATAAGAGTTGAGAATTGAGACATTATGCCATGTATGTGAAGATGATTCGAATATCAATATATGAATGTGAAAATCTTGGAAAATTCTCGTTGAGCTATTTATTGATAATTATTGTGATGATTGGATTATGATGAAGTGGAGTGATTTATTTTACCACGTGCTAGCCTCCATTGGTGCATGATGACTGCCTTTTTATTGTCCTATTAGTTCAATGAGGGATTGCCCCACTGGTTCAATGAGGAGCTGTGATATCCCACTAGTCCAGTGAGGGGAAAATACTCATGCATGGTCTGGGCATGTCCTCTGTGGATTTTGGTCGGCCCTCATCACATGACCAGTAAGCTTTTGAGTGGCCGGTAACATGGACAGTAATTTAGCCCATGGGTCTAGTCGACGGAAATAAGCTGGTTTGATTGGATTGATAGGAAGCAACTTGGGAATTATGATATAGAAATTGTGATACAGGATTTGTGATACATAATTCCTTACTTGGAATTGGTGATATGAAATTGTGATACTGGATTTGTGATACATAATTCCTAATATAGAATTAGTTATATGAAATTGTGATATAGAATTTGTTATTTGGAAGTTTGTAAATTATATTCTCATACTTTGTTATATAAATTATTCTACTTAGAGTTGGGAATTCGGGTCGAGCCCGTCGAGTCGACCTGTTTAGGCCAAAGCCCTTCAAGGGTTAGGTTTATGATTTAAAAGCTAAAAAGGGAAGCATGCCTAAAAGGGCCGGCCTTTTTAGGCCCATTTAATATTTTTTTTAAATAAATTAATAAATATAATATCATTAGATCAAATTATCAATATGAGAGATACCTAAGTATCTAATAGAGTATTAATAATAGGCAAACACTTATTAATTGGTTTGATTTATTTTATTTTCTATAATGATTTATTAATTTAAACTTTAAAAAAAGGCTAATTTGGACATTAGTTGATTATTTTAACTAAAAATTTATGAGTTTTAAAAATAATGTATCTCAATTTAAAATAAAATAATAAATAAATTGTAAAATTTGAAAAAGAAATTTTTTTGAATTAAAATGAATTTAAGCCTGTTTAGGCTCGAACCCATGAAGGGCCAGCTCTGTAGGGCCACGGGCCTAAAAAATATGATGCTTTTTAACAAACGGGTCTAAACGGGCCGGCCCGTTTAGACCCGAGCCCGTGAAAGGGCCGAGCCGGCCCGTATTCTCGGCTCTAATTCTACTTGGCATCTCACGAGCACATATTAGCATATGCAATGAGTTGGATAGCTGGTTATTGAGGTTTTTGTCTCATCTCATTGATTTAACATTTTTCAAGTGATAGTCCCCGTATTGGGATGTCAAGGAGAGCTCCTGAGGTATAAATATTTCTTTATATATCTGTATAGCTTTTTTTGGTTTATTATGTGATGAATTTATGTATATTGCCACTCATAGAGCCTATATTTCGTAAACTCTGATTTAACTGCATACTTTAATTATCATACTATGATTTGGATATTATGCATAATAGGTTTTTTGATCTTGGACTTAGGTGAAGGATATATTCTGAGGTTTGAGAAAACTATAGGTCTAAGTGTTATTCAGGTTTATTTGAAATGTTTAGATTATCTTTTTCTTATCATGGGTGACTTTAATTTGAAATAGGAAATTCTTTATAATCACGATAGAATTTTGAATCATTTGTTAAACTTTATTTTTATTATGATTAGTATTTGAAAAACGAGTTAATGTTACAAGGTCAGGAAAAGGATTTTACAGTATGTCGTGCAGTTTTCGCTGGAAGAGAAGAGAAAGCAAAGAGTGGGTGGACTGCTGAATTTTCAGCCGAGAAGTTAAAGAAAAAATAATTGAAAAAATTAAACGGGAGATTTTCAATCGGCTAAGTGGTTGTTTGGTTTAGGGTGGGAGCAAGCCTATTGAACATATAAAAATAGTTATAAAATAAGTACAAAAAAGTAGTTATAAAATCTGTTTATCCTATATCTTGTTAAGTTTTATAAAATCCAATTAAACCGTGATTTCCTCCCATCCCATATGTAACTAGAGATTGTTTTGAAAATTCCCGATGAAAATTCCGCAACGAAAATTTCTCTACAACCTTCTCTAAAATTGGGGAGAGAAATATCTCCATTAATATATTTTTCTATTTCCTCTCCATTTAGTGTATTCACCGTTAGATCAAGTTATAATGGTTAAGATTTAATATTATATGAAAATATTGTTATAACATTAAATATAATAAAAATCTGATATAATAAATACAATAAATCTCAACCATTAAAATTTGATGTAATAGTGTATACACTAAATAAAGAGAGATCAATAGAGACATTTCTCCCCCACAAAATCCCCTCTCTAAATATTCTCAGTATAATTTTTTTATCCGTTTCAAATGATATTATTTTAAATATTATTTTGTCCATTATTTAACATGAATTTTTAAACTATTTTAAATAATAAAAATTATAAAATAAAAATAATATTTAAATATTCATGTTGTCTATTAAATCATATTTAAGAATAATTTTAAAATATTTGATGATTATTATTAAATATAATAATGAAAATGTAAATAGACTTATTGAATTCACAACTTTTTTTTTTAAGTATACATGATTTAAATGAAATCTAATATAATAAAAAACATCAAAGTCACCTATAAAAAATAGTACCTCCGGTCTTAAATATAGGATAAAGTTTGTAGTACATTAATCAACGTCACTTTCAACATGTGTCACTGATGAGTTATAAAAAATCTCATGGTCTAAAATCATAATTGTTCGCCGCTAACTCGAAGTCCCAACGGCTACTAATATCCCGGAAGATTTATAACTATTATGACTAATAAATAAGGCCCACCAATTATCACATATTAAGAAATAGAAATTAAGATATTTACTATGTTCAAAATTGATTGACTTGTTCAAATTTCAACATGAATATTTAAAAAATTTTGTTATACATTTTCTCTCACATATTTTAATAGGGATAGAATTGAAAAATAATCATTGAGTATTCTCAAATTAAACTTATACTGAGAACCAAAATTTTTTTATAAATTTATTTATAATAAAGATTAGGGTAGTAACTAGCAAGTCATTCTTCCCATCATTTTTCTTGTTTGACCAAGAATTTTAATTTTAAAATAGCTAAAATAAATCAACCACTCGCTCATGTATCGCCATATGGAATCAATCTTGTAGTTTTCTGTCTGGTTTGAGGAACCATTAAATTCACTCATTAATTATCATCTCTATCATTCCGTAGCAGGATTCGTTTTCCGCCATTCAGAACATCCCGCCAGCAGTCTTCAAGCACAATTCTGATTTTTTTAAACTCTATTTGTGGGACTTTATATAAAAACACATTTCCGGAGTCATAAAGTCAAGAAGACTTGTCTTATTCTCTCGTTTGATTTTCTCTTGTCAATTAGCGGAAGATATGTGTCATGAAGCTGTCTCTAGCCGGCTGCAATTTTTGTGAGTAAATATGATTATATATTTTATTATTGAATATAGATTGTATCTAAATATATTTAATAATTGGCCATATATAAGAGATATTCTAGATATTACGAGTTTATTATTTTTGTTCAACATTAAGTGTTCAAAATATTATATGATTATTGTTTTGGGATAAAATATCTACTGATTATGGTTTGATAAATATTTTAGAGATTTGGTTTAGAGTTATTTGCTTGGCCGATAAACTCTTACAAGTTTTGATGAGAGATTATAATTAGCATAGGTCGAATTTAGAGTAGTAATATAGAAAATATGTACTTATTCCCTAAGGCTTTGTTTGGTTGGAGGTTTTATTAGGTTAGGTTAGGATGAGGTTAGAGGTAAAAAAGTGGTGTTTGGTTGAAAGGAGGTTAAGTTAGATGTTGGATGTTTATTTGTCTTCTAGTGATCACCTAACTTAGGTTGTGAACCCTCCAAAATTGGGGTTTTTCCTAGTTGAGAGAATATTTGTCTTCAATTGTGACTAAATTGCTTATGGCAATTTTTTAAAATTCTAGCACTGCCCTCCCTTGTTAAAAAAGTCACACTTTGTTTCATTCTCTCTCTTGTTCGAAATCCCATTTTCTCTCATCTTGTTTGTGCGCTTTGCAGTCGACTCCTTCGCCACGTTGCTCCTCCAACGTCGTCTTGGGTCTTGTAGATCTAGTCGCCGCCGCCGCCGCCGCCGCCACCTCCTCGAGTAATAAATACATTATAAAAGAAAAAGGAAAATATGTAGAAGGGCATTTTTGTCCATTTATAATTAACTCACCTAACTTAAACCTCCTGAACCAAACAAGATACCAAACCTAACTTAATCTCTAAGAGAAAAAAACAATGTTACAACCTCTTCTAACCAAACTTAAATAAATCTCACTTAACTTAATCTCCGTTGAACCAAACACACCCTTAGAGTTTCCTGACAGCTATTTCTAAGCTATCGTTGTGCACAATCTTCCTGTTAGAAGAGACCTTCGTCTCTTTTCTTCTAACTTTCTCTTTCTCAGTGCTCTTCATTGTAGAATATATTCCCACAATTTTCACTCAAACTAATTACATTTTCTATAATAAACTAATTATATTTTAATGCTTCAGCTTCATACAGAACTACTAACCATAAATCCATTTAACATGGAAGAAGATATTCATATGAATGAGGCCCAATTAATTTATAACATGTTAATATAATCAAGGGTTAAGGGACAACTTGTCCCGGAAGTTTTCATTGAAGGACAATTCTATCTTAAAAGTTTTTTGAGGGGCAATTTTGCCCAGAAGTGGCGAAAAGGGAGCAATTTTGCCTTGACTATTATTCCAATTAAATTTGACTATTAATTGACTAAATATATTGAGCTGACAGTCCTCATATAGTTCATTTTTTGTTAAGGTGTAAATTTACGCCCGAAGTCCATGTGTCATCTACTCCATCTTTTTCAAAGTTAGATTTAAAACTTTCGGGGTAAATTTGCACATTAATAAAAATGATATGGATGACATGTAGACCACCAACTCAGCATATTTAGTCAACTAACTATCAAAATTAACTAAAATTACGGTTAGGGAAAAATTACTCCATTTTAAAAATTTTTGAAATAAAATTACCCCTCAATGAAAACTTCTAACACAAGAATACCCCGTACCCCTATAATCAATAGCATCTTTTTGTATTGAATTTTGACAGGTTTTATATGAATTACCCAAAATTGAATCTTGTTGAAAGATGTTCCCACATTCAATCTAGCTGGGCAGAGAATAGATCATATTAACTCCAATAAAAACGTACTTGTGCACTAAAGAAAATAAAAAATAAAAAGAGATATGATGGCTGATTAATTATAATTAAGATGATAAGGACATTTATTATGACGATCATTGTTTGGATGAATTCAGAAATTTCAACTACTCTTAGATCTCTTTATTTGAATAATATAGAACCAGTTCCGGTCTCATGTTTACAAGGAGATTGTAAAATGAATGTCTTATTCATGAATCATGAATGTATAATTTTTTAAAATGTTCGTATTATATAAATATATGAATATGTAACTATTCATACGATCACACTAATTAATCAACAACTATTCATACGATCACATGTTTACAACGATATTTTCTCCGGCAAAATTGATGGAAGGACAAAGAGATAGACTTTCACTTGCCGTCTTTTATTATTAATCTATGAAATTCAATATAATATTAATATTAAATAATAGAAAACTAAATTTCACCAAATTATATAAAATCAAGTTATGTTTTATATCTCAAAAAAAAAAAATCCACCTTTGTCCTTAATCATGCGTTGAGCTTAAATATATTACTATGATAAAAAGCATAAGTCGTACGAATAGACCTGAACCCTTTTACACTGCGCCTTGTAGAAAACCGTTTCCTTAATATATAGTGTTTATTTGAGATAGTTTATTTTTAGACAATAAGTGTTTATAAATCGTAATTTATTGTATATGAGGTAAATATGTGAAATAATTTTTATCTTAACTTATGTAATAAGTGCTTATTCTTAAAAAATAAGCTAATTCAAACATAATTATAATAAATTATCATTAAAGGAAGTCTCATAATATCACAATCAATGTAGGATAAGCAAAGCAGTCTCTTAGCTGCAGAATACATTGTGTCGAGGCATATAATTGCTAGCACCAATGAGAAAACATTGATGGAAAGAAAACCTTATCAGCTGTCACCAGTGACGTTAGTCTATATATTCCTCGTACTTGATTATAAAAAGCTGTTGCTTGTCTCGTGGGATCACAATGTGACTGACAGTCATGGGAAATTCAGGCGAGAAATGTGGATACTAGCTTCACATTGTTAATTAATGATCTTTTTTTAGGGGCTGTTTGGTATGAGGCATTTGGAGGGAGGAAAATTTTTTATGTTGGATTTGAAAAAATTAGAAAAGTAAGTTTATAAAATTTTAATTAAAAAAATAGGGTAAAGGTGCATCTAGTACTCCGATATATTTTTGAAGGTACAATACTCTAAAGTATTTAAGGGCGCAATTAACACCTTAAAGTATTTTTGGAGGTGCAATTAACACCCTAATATATTTTTGGAGGTATAATCAGCATCCTAATATATTAAAAATGAAGCAATTACACCTCTTCACTAACAGAATACTAACTCTATTTGCTTACACCTCTTCAACATGTTCATCCCTTTTTTTAGTATTTAAGGGTACAATGTTGCCCCTAATGTATTAAAAATAGAGCAATTGTATCCCTTCACTAACATAATATTAACTCAAGGTTTGGAGTTTATCTTTCCCATCATAGTCCCCCTATCATTGTGATGAAAGTGTTTGACTTTAGTCTTGTTGAATCTCCAAACCCAAATAAAAGAAGAAGCCAAGTTGAAATCAAAGGGGACTTTTATTCACAGTAAATTATTAGTTTCAATCATAGATGTAGGAATATATTAAAGGGTTGAGGGGCAAAATGCCCCTGAAGTTTTTGTCCAGAGGCTATGGGTGTCTGGAAGTTTTTGAGGGGGCATTTTTACCCTGAAAATTTTAAAAATGGGGCAATTTTGCCTCCTCCGTTAACATACCCAAACAGTCAATGTTTATTGACCAAATTCTGTATGTGGCATCCACCTCACCCTTTTTCCATGTCATATTTAAAAATGCCCCGAAAGTTTTCACTTAGGGGCACTGGGTGTATGGAAGTTTTCTAAGGGGCAATTTTACCCCGAAAGTTTTAATAATTGGGCAATTTCGCCCTTCATTAACATACCTAAATGGCCAATGTTTGTTGACCAAATTTTGCAGAGATGACATGCCCACGTGGCATCTGCCTAACCTTTTTTCCATGTCATACTTTTCATAAGAACAAATAAAAAAACTCAAGGTCGCTAATTGTGCAAATCTTCAGTCTCTCCCTTTGATTCACCCAGAAATTTGTATTTTAAAAACTTAGAAGATATATTGATCTCCCTTACTCAAATCTCATAGAGACCTAGGGGCTGTGTCTACTAGTGACGATTTTGAGCTTCCAGTGGTGGGAAGTGATAGGTTTAGTTTGGCTGGTGAATTGGGTCTTCTTTGGCGACTCTTCTCCGATAGTTTGACTTTTGAGTTTAGAGAGAAAGGAGAGTCAACAAAATGAAACCTAGATCAACCCTCAAACACATGGTTAATTGTAGCCAACTTTCACCGATTTGTAAAGTTTAATTCTCCATCACATTTGGGGAGCACTAAGAAAAATTCTGAAAAAAGACTAACTTTACTAAATTCTTATTCAATCACTCACCCAATAAAAGAGAAAAAAACAAATGAATATGAAACATTGCACTTAGGGGCGATCTAATTTTTTCTTAAATATTTTTCTACCAAAAAATCTGAGAGGGAAGCAATTTTTTTAATACGATTTTTTGGGTTTGAGTTAGAAGGGGTGATTGATTTTAAAGGATCACACAATCCAAGAGAGCAATATGAGTTTGTTTTTTTAAAATATTTTCCTACTAAAAATCTAAGGGGAGTGATTTTTTGGATGCAAATTTCTAGGTGAATCAGAGGGACAGACTAAAGAGTTGCACAGTCAGCGATCTTGAGTCTTTTTTATTTATTCTTATGAAAAGTATGACATGGAAAATAGGTGAGGCGGATGCCATATAGGCATGCCACTTTTGCAGAATTTGGTCAACAAATGTTGACTGTTTGGGTATGTTAACAAAGGGGCGAAATTTCCCCATTTTAAAAACTTCTGGGGCAAAATTGCCCCCTAAAAATCTTCCAGACACTCAGTGCCTCTGAGTGGAAACTTTCAGGGCATTTTGCCCCTTAAAAATATGACGTGGAAAAAGGGTAAAGTGGATGCCACATAGGCATGCTATCTTTATAGAATTTGGTCAACAAACATTGACCGTTTTAGTATGTTAATGAAAAGGTAAAATTGCTTTATTTTAAAAACTTCTAATAAGGCAAAAATGCCCCCTCAAAAAATTCTAGACACCCATAGCCCCTGGAAGAAAACTTCCGAGGTATTTTTGCCCCTTAACCCTATATTAAATTGTATTAAGTTTCCTAAGTGAAGGGTGTAATTGTTCTATTTTTAATACATTAGGATACTCATTACACATTCAAAATAGTTTAGGGTGCTATTAGGGTGAAGATTGCACTTACAAGAATAGTTTAGAATGCTGATTGCACCTTCAAAAATATATTAGAGTGCTGAATGCACATTTACCCAAAAGAATATGCCAAATAAAAGAATAACAAAAGTTAATTGAAAACTTTTAACCCCACTTTTCTATTTTTTTAAAAAAAAATTCAACTCATAAAAATTTTTCTTCCCTCTATATGCCTCATACCCAACAGCCCCTAAGAAAAAATATCATTAATTAACAATGTGAAGCTAGCACCCACATCTCTCGCCTGAATTTCCCATGACTGATGATCAGTCACATTGTGATCCAACTGGAGGTAGATGGCTCAACCCTCCAAAATCAAAAGTGGTTGTGGAGGCGTTATCAGGATGGAAAGGACACATGAAGGATTTGTGGATTTAGCTGTCAACTTACTACCGTTCCCTCAGCAATAGCGGAGTTGTTAGGTATCATTAACAGTATGAACTTGTGATGGTTTAGAGGTTACAGCACAAATATTATTGTTCTACATATTGATTTCTTAGAAGCCTTTAACTTCATTACTTGGAGATGCAATGACGTGCATTCATTCAAGGAAGTCATTGAGGATGCTAGGCTGTTGATTCATAGAGAGTGCATGGCATGTTTTGTTGTTTCTTAATTATAGCTAGGGAGAGTCTCTATGTCGTGCTGCTTATTATTTATCTAGAATCTCACATAACATGGAGAGTAAATTTTTGTAAATGGAAACTTTTGACTTCTTGATATAGTTTGTTTTGCTTACTTTGCCTACTATGCTTGATTCAAACTTCAAAGGATAAAATTATGTAAGATGGTGCGTGATTTGCTTCAATCCACATTCAACAAATCAACTTTCATCCTTTATTAATTACTCCATTTTTTTGGTTCAATTTGCAGCATGTGATGTTAATTGTAGTGTACTTTATTTAATTAGCCACTTTATAGCAATGTATTTAGGTTGGGTGTGTCAGCTATGTCTTCTCTGCTGCACTCTTTGCTACCTCTTAAATTTGGGGTCCTTCTCAAATGTTTCTGTGTCGTTCTTTTTATCATTAGATTCAGATGGAATGAGTGATATTTTGATATCTAATGAGTAAAAAATGGAATTATTTTTAATTTTTTATGATTTTTCAAAGATTTATACTGTCGAAATTATGCAATTCTTTTTAATTTAGAATCTTAAATCTTTAAGAAATCGTAAAATATTAAAAATAAATTCGTTTTTTGCTCATAAGATATCAAAATATCACACATTTTGTGTAAAATCTAATGATAAAAAGAACCACACAAAAAAATTTGGGTAGGGCCCCAAATTTGAGGGATAGCGGGGGCAGCTGGGAAAGCTACAGTTGACACCCCAAATTCAATGTATTTTAAGCTAAATGATTTGTGCTGATGGGCGGAACGTATAAAATAAGACTCTGCAATCGATACTATATGTCTGTGGTACTTCCAATTTATAGATTAATCTTGTTCTTTTTGCCATTTTACTACACTAACAGGTGCCACCATATTAATAAGCTCCATATGAGTACTCAATATCATCATATTAGAACAAAATTATTGATCGATCACCAAGTATTAATCAAGCTCACTAATTTGCTTTGTCATCTTCTGTGGGGTTGGGAAGACAGGCAGAGCAAAATAGAAAATAATTATCCTTTGACCACATTATGCAGACACGCACGCACGGTAACCAACCTCTCTTTGCAAAAGCAGCATACAAACAAAAGTTTTGTGATCCTAAAGGTTTGTTTGGTATGAGGGGAGGGAAATTTTAATGTGTTGGATTTAAAAAAAAATTGAGAAGCGTGGCTATAAAATTATAATGAAGAGAACATGTGTAAGATTAATTAATTAAAGAGTAATAAGAAAATAGCAGGAGACGATAATACAATATATATTGGCAATTGAAACTGACCTTAACGATTGAAGCAACGGCACCACAATCCTTATTGATAGAGAGCGCCAAACTGAGTTGAGTAAATGATTGGCCCTTTTCTTTTTTATATCTACTCTATATATAATTGTATTGTCTCTTCTTTCCGGAGGGCAATCTATGAATATAATCACCGTCAAAAATGAATTTGAAAAGTATCTTGATTGCGTTTTTTTTTTTAAAAAAACAATGCGATTATATGAGGTTTTCTTTGGAGCTAAGGTTATTTCCCAAATGATGGGTAATTGGGGGAAAATATTCTCTACATGTAGGACAAGTCACTTGGAAGCCTTGCAAACGAAGTTTCTGCTTCGCCCGCCTGAACACGGTCAACTGCTGGTGATTGTACATCTGAAGCCAAAATCAATTGAACCTTTTAGTCTTCTTTTTCCCCTGTATTATATTTAATTGGTGGAATCCCAGATCTCTTCTTTTTAGGATAATCCTATGCTACGTACAATAATGGAATCCAACTGATAGGATTTCCGAAAGAAAATCCAATTCTCCATTCAGAGGGTTCACTTTTGGATTTCCTGATTTGCACAATTTCCCATGAAACAGAAAAAGCAAAGCATTTCTTCTTCACGAGGCCATCCACTATAAAAGAAATGCTAAACCCAGAATCAACATCTTACGGCTGCATGCGAAGAATTTCACCAAAGTAACGTAACGGTACGGTTTGGTTTTGTGTAACGCACAGTTCCACAATCGTCCAATTACATATAGGACGAAGTTGGATTCTCCATCAATCCGAATAACAACCAATAATAATGACATCCTCCTTCTGTAAGTTCCACAGTTTCCTTCTCATCCTCTTCATCTTCTTGTCTTCTTCCTCGTCCAACATATTCACCATAACCAACAACTGTCCCTACACCATTTGGCCCGGAACCCTATCCGGCTCTGGATCACCCCCGCTTCCGACGACCGGATTCCAATTAAACTCCGGACAGAGCGCGAAACTCACGAGCGTTCCCGGATGGTCCGGTCGGATATGGGGACGAACCGGTTGTAATTTTGACGCTACAGGTATTGGGAAATGCCTAACAGGTGATTGTGGAGGAAGGCTTGAGTGTGACGGAAATGGCGGCGCCCCACCGACGTCCTTGTTCGAGATAACGCTCGGACAAGGCAACACACAAGACTTCTACGATGTAAGCATGGTGGATGGCTACAATCTGCCAATACTCGCAGTGCCTCGTGGTGTTTATGGTGGTGGCGCTTGTAAGGCTACAGGTTGTGTATCTGATCTGAATAGAGGTAATTAAGAACACTCCTCAAAGTTATATACACATTTGATATAAGACATATTTAATTAATTTGATTATATTAGGAAAATTAATTAAGTTGGTTAATATGACATATATTTTCAAAACACTCTAATTATCTTCCTTAATTTTCTCTTTTTTTTTTTTAGGAGGGAGTATATATGAACCTAAATTTAAGATTTGATACATAGTTTTTAAGATGAGAGTATATAATTGCAGGATGCCCTAAAGAGCTTCAAGTGGTAGGTGGAGAAGGAGGATATGAAGGTGGTGTGGTTGGGTGCAAGAGTGCGTGTGAGGCATTCGGGTTGGATCGGTACTGTTGCAGTGGGGAGTTTGCGAACCCGAACACGTGTCAACCTACTTACTATTCCACCATTTTCAAGAGGGCTTGTCCCAGAGCTTATAGCTACGCTTTTGATGATGGCACCAGCACTTTCACTTGCAAAGCCAGCGAATACGACATCGTTTTCTGTCCCAACTCCAACAGGTAGCATGTATATCTATATTTTCTTATCTGTTTCAACTCTCATGATTTATTTGAAATAATTGTTTACTTTGCATATTTGCAGGATGAAGAGGCCAAATACTTTTGTGTCTCCACCTCCGCCTTATTACCAGATTGAACGACCAACTGGGAAGACTGTGAAGGAGGTGGCTTCCACCAGCTCCTCTAGTATTCTCTCACCTTCTTCTGTGCCTTTCTTTGTCTTCATATTGATCAGCCTAACTTTCTCAGCATTAATATTTAGCGATTAAATAATGCCACAAGAGAGGGGTGATGGAAGCTAAGGTCTAGCAAAGCCAGAGATCGAATATCTTGGACATTAAATCAGTCTTCCCTCTGGATATATATACCTTTCAATTTCCAATTAGTCAATCGCTAGATCGCTGCTTCAGAATCAAAGGCTATATATATAATTGTGTTCATAGCAGTGAATTAGCCACAGCTAGCTAGTCATCCCAGTTTATACCAAAATAAGTTGTAAATCGTGCAACTATATATATGTCACTAAGCTAGGATCCATCCTTTGAGATAATCTCATTTCTCGCCCTTTGGTTAATTCTCAGCCTTTTCCTTCCGTTTGTTTTGTTTGTTCAAGATGCAAATGCTGATCGTTTTGGAGGGGAATGGCTTCTTATTAATTAGCCCCTCATTCTCTAATCATGCATATTTGCTCATCTATTTTCTTTAAAGTAAAATCTAGAAAAACTTGTTTCTTGATGCTAATAAGTAAATACTTATTAGAACAAATTTCTCATTCATTCTCTTCTAAGATTAAAAAGATGTTCTGAATATATAGAGAATAAGATGCCTTCTGCCTAAATTAAATCAAGGATTTTGCAACATAGCAACAAAAGGTTAAATAATATATTTGAGATACCTATTTAACAATTTATACTAGATACTATATACTCATAGATTTAAAGGATCATTTGCATAACTCAATATTTAAAAGATACTCCAAATACAAAATAACTCTTTCAATAATAAAACGAGTTATTTTCCTGTGCGTTGTACAGATTGGAGTATAATGTACCATAATATTTACGAAAGTTGAATTTTACATCTATTTGGCAGGTTTAAATCATTCCAATAAAACCACCACTAGAGTTGCAGGTAATCCAAACACAAGAAAAAACATGAAAACAAAAGAAGACGGCAAAAATTTAGCGCTAAATAGAAGGTCCAACATATGAGGAAAGGTCAGGTCACAAATTGAGTCGAACTAGGTAAGGTTGCAAAGGCTTAATCATAACAGGGGAAAGGTGAACGGAAGTGAATAGGAGGAGTTTTCTCGATAAAAAAAAAAAAAAAAAAGGTGTTTTGGGCTGAAGTTAAATAAGCAAAATTCCAAAGATGGATGGTAGAGGAATTTAATTGGTGGAGTTATTGAGTCTTGAAAAACCCCAAAAACAAAATAAATAAAGGGGGTTAAATATTATTGAAGGGTAAATTATTGGCCTCATTAATTTCAGCGGAGCCTAAAAATTACTTCACTTCCGTCTACAAACATCCATCGTTCACGGACTTAGCAGTAAGGACCGCACCTTCTCATTAATATAGGAGGAAGGTTTGATCCCCTATCGAAGTGTTTGGGGAGGCATCCTAATTTCTAGATATCTAAGTAAACGTATGAGGAAATTGATTGTTTGCCCTGCTCAATATTGATATGATATAGAAGTAAAGGAGATTTTGCCCTGCCAAAAGATCGTGGGTGAGCCCAACCTCTTTCTTAAAATTTTAGTATCAAAATATATATATATATATATATATATATATATATGACAAACGTTTCAATCAAAATTTTTGCAGTTATTACCTGTTTTCTATATATAATAAAATAAAAAGTTGATAGACTGCATAAAATTAAAAGGATTAAGGAGCAAAACTACTTATAAATTTTTATCAAAAGTACATCTACCACCATAAATTTTTTTTGGTACAAAAGTAATCATGAACTTTCAAAAGGGGACAAAAGTGACACGTCCGTTAAAACTAATTAACAACCATTAACTTCAGTGTAAAAATATCAAAATACCCCTATCTTAAAAAAAGTTATGGTGGTGGACACACTTTTGAAAAAATTTTATGGGTGTTTTTGCACTTTTGAAAAAAGTTTATCAGTATTTTTATTCCTTAACCTTTTTTTAGATAGGGGTATTTTGGTACTTTTGCACTGGAGTTAACGGCCGTTAGTTAGTTTTAACGGAAGTGTCACTTTTACCTCCTTTTGAATGTTCATGGTTACTTTTACACACAAAAAAAGTTTATGGTGATGGATGCACTTTTCAGAAAAAGTTTATAAGTAATTTTGCCCCTTAACTCATATTAAAAATAAAATGAATTAATTGGGAGCCCACTTAAAACATAATTTGTAGTTGATTCAAATTAATTGCAATATATCAACGGAGTTGGGTCTAACGGAAGAGACTACTTATTCACAACGTGATGAATTAATATTTGAATCCCAGTTAAGAGAAGTGTCCATATTTAATAGCCGATAGTGTTTTGAATATGATTGTTTTCAATAGAAGGATACCTATACTTAACAAAAAAAATTACAATATTGTACCCAAAAAAATTAATTGCAATAGAATTGGTACTGAAAAAAATTGAGATGGGATTGTATGCTAAAATCAAGGTATTAAAACCCGGACCGGGCACTGAACCGGTCGGGGTACTAGGTCAAGGGTCAGTGGGTCAGACCGGAGTCAAACCGGGAGTCAGACCGGTAGTCAAACCGGGGTCAATTAAAAATATATATATAATTTAAATATTCATCCATACTATTTAAAAAACTAAATAAGAGTTTTTTTCTAACCAATAGTCCAATATAACCTTCTAAACCTAATACCCACAAAAATATTGTTAAGTACATAAGAATGTTTCTCCAACTAATGCAAAAAATATTCCATAATCCTTTTAAAACTCATTGAAAATTAAAAAATTTTAGGAAAATAATTTTTCTGAAAAAAAAAAGTAAGAAAAATGTCATTTGGAGCTTAAAAAAGCAAATTTTTTTTTTTTTTTTAAAAAAAGGGGGCAACCCGTGAACCGGCCGGGTTGCACCGGTTCACCCCGGGTTGACCGGGTCAGACCGGGTCAACCCCGGGTCAGACCGGGTCGGAACAGTGCCGGTCCACTAGTTGAACCGGACCGGCCAGTTGGCCGGTTCGCCGGTTTCCGGTCCGAACCGGCCGGTCCGGTCCGGTTTTAAGAACAATGGCTAAAATATACTTTGATCAATGGGGCTTGGTTTAAGATAGGGGTTAATCCCTTATAATACAGTGAACTAATGTTTGAATTTTTATTAGGTTTGAAAGAGGTGTCCATATTTAATGCCCAATAATATCTTAAAAAGGATTATCTCTAATAGAAGGATATGTGTGACTAGTAAAAAAATAATATATATATATATATATATAGATCGGATAAAAAAAATACTGTGACAATACATTCTTCAGTCCGCGCAGCTTTCTTTTAATATCTTTTTAACGCCCATTGCCCAATGGATTGTGAACCTGCCCGCATTATAAAATCCGACTTATTTGGGTTGTGACCCGGTAGGGTTCGTTTTTCTACCGAAATTAAATCAAAAGTCAAAACTAGTACTGTGCCATAGAATAAGAAACAATTTTTGTTATCCACCGGCCTTCCGGAGTTGTAGAGAAGGTAATTGGAGTGGGAAAATGGAGCAAGGGAAGGCCGGAGTTGCGGTGGTGAAGGTGATGCCTCATCAGCTTCCGAACCCTATTGAGCATCTCCGACTTCGCTTCAAGGACTTGGAGAATGGCTTCAGGCTTTGGCTCTCCAAGCAGTCTTTGCCCGTCGAGGCCGCCGTCGTCTCCACCACCGGCGCCGCCCAAGGAGCCGCCATCGGCGCCTTCATGGCTACTTTTGCCCCCGATGCTTCCTCCATCCCTACTCCTCCCCCTCAGGCTTCTCTCAATCCTCAAGCCATGGCTTCCCTTAAGCAAGCGCAGGTTTGTTCTCTTACTTTTCCTCTAATCCTGGTTAAGTTGCTTTGAATTCCCGTCAAGCTCCATGCGCACAGTCTCTATAATTATCTTGTGTGTTTTTATTGTATGACCGACCCGAACTTTTGAATTGTAATTCCTTTCTGATGTTCTCTTAGGTGAATCAAACTTTGGGATCTTTGAACTTAATTATCAATCATGGTTAAGGGTTTAATGGAACTTGAGTATTTCCAGCTGCATTGACGATACAGTTCTTGCTGGTTTTTCAAGTGAGACCGTTCCATATATTGCCCTTATATTCCTCCTTGGCCTTCTTATTTAGTGATGGAATTTGCCAATAGCCTCTTGGGTCAATGGCACCCAAAAACTGAGGAATTTTTCCTCATTTGTAAATGGCACGGGAAATGGTGGCCTTAACTGAAATTTAAGCTTTATTGTTTTTACCAGTGGCATATAACTGATTTAATAACCTTTTCCTCTTCTGATTACATGAAAAAGAGGCCAGAAGAATTATTGCAATTTTCTTACCATAATTTATCCATTAATTGAGGAATTGTATCTGTCTGTTCTTTAACACATTTTTTTCCCAATAACTTTTGTAGGCTCTTTCTGGGGGTCCCTTGGTACAAGCTCGCAACTTTGCTGTCATGACAGGAGTGAATGCTGGTATTTCGTGTGTCTTGAAAAGAATCAGAGGCAAGGAAGACGTCCAGTCCAGGTGAGATTCAACGATCTATTTCTTTTATTCTTTTTGTTTCTTCCATAAGCTTCCTTCCCTCAATTAACCGCAGCAAATTTTGGAGAGTGAGCTTGAAACTGTTTGTCCTATTGTTCCTTGGTGATCTAGTCTAAACGCCACAAAATGATACTGGGTTTTTCAAATATTACATGTCACCCATGTACATGCTGGAAGTGCTTAACTATTGTTCCTTTGTGATCATGTCACTAAGATCCCATCTTAACTATGAAAGTGCTTAACAGGTATGACATGAGCCTTTTTCAGACATAGTTTAGGAGGCTCCCCGCTTTCATCTTTTTCTTTTTGGCAATGGATGGTAAGTTAGTACTCCTATCATAGTTTTTTTTTAGGGGGAAGTGATATTAGTGCACGAGGCTTTAACCAAGTGAGGTTTGATGATTGATAAATATACGCAGCCTTATCACTCAAGTAGAGAGGCTGTAACACTGTTAATGATTATACTTTTTTATGTAATATTGGTTTCCCATTTCCTTGTTACCAGGATCTTGCTTTCTTGCTGCAAATGTGATATTGTTATTGATTATATACTTTTTTATGTAATGCAGCATGGCAGCAGCTTTTGGTTCTGGGGCAATTTTTTCATTGGTTAGTGGCATGGGTGGACCAAATCAGGCGGCAAGTGCAGTCACTTCTGGACTTCTCTTTGCACTTGTTCAAGGTGGAATTTTCCAGGTGAGCATGAAAGAAGAAGCAATACCTGTCTTCGCAAAGTTGTTCTGGGCCTTAGTTGTCACATTACCATAATTGTAATCTGGCTTTACATGTTGACAACATTGCACAGCAAATATATAATCATGATCTAGATATGAGATTTTAGGGGGAAGTCATTCATGGATTTTTGGCTTATAGTCTATGATTAATAATTATGAAATGTTAAATTTTGCTTGCCTGGATCACTACGTAATAATTTGTCAATGTTGGTTCATAATTTGCTGTCCATTTAGCCTTTTTTCCCCTGCTAAGAGCGTGTCCTGTGATGCAGTTTGGGAAGAAGTTTTCTAAACCTCCAGCTGAAGATATTCATTATGCTAAAACGAGACACATGTTGCACAACCTTGGCCTCCAAAATTACGAGAAAAATTTTAAGAAAGGCCTGTTAACGGACAACACTTTGCCTCTACTCACAGACAGGTAAGCAAATGGATAATTGTCTCACAATGTCGTCAATATCTTGTCATTTTCTCATTCCGAATATTGCTGGTCATGATCTGGATTTCCTCAATATGTTTCAGTGCTCTCAGAGATGTACAAATCCCTCCTGGACCAAGGCTTTTGATTCTAGATCACATTGAGAGGTATGACCTTATGAGTTTAGCTCTATTTAGCAAAATCCCCTTAATTTACTTCAAGTGAAATGCAAAGGCGGTGGGGAAATAGATATGAGCTAGACTTCTCTCGCTCTCTCTGTTCTTCACTTTAGGTGATATACGTTTCTCTATAGCCTGTGGTTACATGATACCCTGTCTCAGCTTTCCTCTTACACGTTCATGTCTGGCTTCAGGGATTCAGATTTCAGAGGGAAGTGAGGAAGCCGCAATTGAGTTTTGACGCCCTGCAATTTTATTGTTATATAATAGAAACCTGTTGGAAAGTGATAGTAGCAAGATTGCTTTGAAAATGATTCCCCCCCCCCCTTATTTTTCCAATTGGAAAAAAAAAAAAACCGCTTTCTATACCTTTATTGGTGCCGTTTACATAGTTTTGATAAGATTATGCTCTCCAGTCTTTAAACATTTGTCAGACCACAAGTGTAGGCTTTGGATTCCAATTCAATTGTTATGCTTTTCAAGGGTACTATTGGTTACATTAGGATTAAATGTTGCTTGCACACTCTTTTTTCGGTCTTTAGTACATGCTTGAAGTCTTGTCATTGATTTAATATTTTTGAGTTAAAGGGTAGACACTTAAGGGCCTGAGATTATAAGCGGGATCGAATCTATAACCTCCTACATATAAGACAGCATCCATATCACTAGTTTATAAAGTCATTGACTTGTTGATTTAACATCATGAATGCAAGTGAGGTTTAATGGCGGAAAATTATGCAAGGTGTGTACTTGAACCAACTAATGACCCTTTTAAAAGCGTAGTGACTATTTTGTTACCTTCTACAGTGAGAACTGGGATCTCTCTCCCTTCTCTTCCCCCTCTCATTTAATAGGGGCTTCAATTTTAATAATGACTATTTTTAAATATGCCCTTTGTTTTTGGGAAAATAAATCTCGGGGTATTTATAGTTTCCTCGGGTTTTGAATTAGGCCCCTACATTTTTTTTTATTAGGTCATTTAAGTTTACTCTGTTAGATCTATTAGCCCCTGGAGTTAAAATCTGTTAAATAAGAGCTAACGGTGTTAATTAATCCGTAATTGAGCAATGGTGTGGAAAACAACTTGACATATTTTTACAACTAGACCTGACTAAGCATATAGGTGGAAAAATAAAGACACAAGGAAATTTAAAAAAAAAAAACAACTATGCTTATAAACTAGGACTTTGAAGTGTCGCACTGAAGCTTCCTCTTTGGGTTGTTTCTTCTATTTCATTGAGCTTCAATATTGTTTTGAAAGAGAAGGAACACGTGGTCATCACTGTCGAGCTCCAAGAGGTTAGTCTACTTTATTAATGGGTTCTTAACTTTTTTTTCTTCCTTTCATCGAAATTTTGAACATGTGTGACCGCAGCCTCTTAACTTGGTCGTGCAATTCCGCAACACGATGAAGATGTAGCACTACCCACTGCCCATATATTTCAATGAACTTCCCCATTATCCACCCAAACCCAATTTACTTCGACTCTTGAGCCCTGCCCATTGCCCATATATTGCTTCTTTTTCAGCCTTGACCTGTGTATTTTTGCATGGTCTCAAGCTCAAGGGTGTGTTTGATTTGAGGGGTGGGAGGGAGAGAAGGCAAAATTTTGATTTTAATTTCCTTCCCTCCCTTTAATTTAAACAAAGGATCCCCTCCCCTTTCCTCCCCTCCGTTCTAACAAACCAAATAAGGTAACATACCCTCCCCTCCCCTCAAACCAAACACACCCTAAAGCTTCAAGTTTTACATAGGTATTTCTAGGTTTCTCCTCCACTTTTTTTGTGCCTTGGATTGATTTAAGCATTAACTCTTGCTGTGAGGCTTCTACTGCTTCCCTGCTTCTTATCCGTTTTGCTTTCCTTTTTAATCTTTTTTCTTTCTTTGATCCGAACTTTTGACATATACCAAAACAGTGGCTTTTAAAGTTTCTATGTTAGTTTTCTTTTCATTATTCGGTCTACCTTCTTCTTAAACATTTGTTCCTTATAAATATGGATTAAATTGTCTTCCATCTCTCGTTTGTTGAATGAATTTGAACATTTTCCCTCTATTAACCACATCTAAAAATTGGATACCCTCCAATCATGAATTGATAACATATAAAGCAATAAATTAATGAGAGAGAAATAGGATATATTAACAAAAATATATTCAGTTGTTTGCCACATCATTACTCATTAATGGATTAACACTGTTAGCTCTTATTTAATGGATTTTAACTCCAGGACTAACAGATCTAACAGAGTAAACTTAAAGGATCTAATAAAAAAAAGAAAAAATGTAGGGGCCTGATTCAAAACTAGAGGAAACTATAAGGGCCCCGGGATTCATTTTCCCTTTGTTTTTTAACATCTTAAATATATAATACAAATGCCAAACAAGTTCTACCATATAATTATCTTGACCTCCAGCATGCCTCAGATAATTTTTCTTTTTCGTTTTAAATTTATTCAAATTTCTCCTCGGCCCTAAGCAAAATGAATCACAACCCTTTCCAGAAAATCACTTTGTTTTCATCCCAATTCTTCTATGAAAACTGTAAGTTTTTGAAGTCCAACAAAACGGACAATATTTTTTGCGTAAGACATATTCAATGAATTATTTAGTTATAAAATTAAAATATATAAAGATACTCTGTAAATTTACGCATATTTTTTCTCAATTATAATTTATTTTGGGCATAAAAAGGATTGGCAGTTTTCAATACTACGTGTTAGAAATAGAATATATTTGAAAAGCAAATTTCATTTTTATATGAAAAAAATCAATTGTTTAGCATTCCTATAATTTTTTAAAAAAACTACTCCTTAAAAAAATAAATAAAACACGATCTTTCATACAGGAGAAAATAAATAGTAGAGAATCATCGTTGATGCTCAAATTTGGAAAATAAAATAAATAAATAACTTATTTTTTTTAAAAAAAATTATTTATTTCTTATACCAAAATATTCGAATTATCCTATTGTGAAGGTTTTAAATTTATAAAATAAATTTTACTAAAAAAAAAGTAGCTATAGCATTCGTATAATTTTTTTCTTAAAAGTACTCTTTCATACGGGAGAAAAATAAATTGTAAAGAATCATTGTTGATGCTCAAATTAAAAAAAATAAATAAATAATTACTCTTTCATACGGGATAGGAAAAAAACATTGTAGGGAATCATCGTCGATGCTCTAATTAAAAAAATAAATATAAATTAGAATTGTTTGATGGGAGAATTGTTAAAAAAGACCTCATTGATAATTTATTTGCTAAATGGGACCTGAAAAGATATCTGCACACGGAAGGAAGATTTCTACACACGTAGAAAAGAATTTTGCATACAGGGAAGATCATCTGCACATAAAGAAAGATATCCTGCACACATAGAAGATAATCTGCACGCAAAGGTCCCATCTGGCAAATAAATTACCAATGAGGGATTTTTCCACAATTTTCCCTAATTTGATTCGACTTATTGTTTAAAAAATATTTATTTCTTGTACCAAAATATCAGAATAATCCTCCTGTGAAATTTTTAAATTTATAAAATAAATTTTACTCAAAAAAAAGTAGCAATCCGTTTTAAAAGATTATGCATATGTTTAAATAGATCATGTACCCAAAAATAAAAATTACGATTACAATCACAACTGAAAATATTTTTATGGATCAGTGAAAATTTTTCAGTGTTGGCAAATAAAATGAAGATTTTTCCGTGAAGAGACAGTACAACGTTCACGCACGGCCCCCGAATTCCAATTTGTGTCAGCTTGCCATCATCTCAATAGATTTTACCCAGTTACTGTATATTGTGCCATTTTCAGAATTTTCCGGCCGATGATATATAGGAATTAATGCTTTTTATTTTTCTGGTAGACCCAGCACAGTAGCAGAGACTAATCTTATGGCACTGTGAACTTCTCGAAAGGGTTTTAGTGTGAGTCACAAGCCCCTTTCCATATATACCGCTAGGAATCAAATGCTTGTTTAGATGTTTAATGAACTCATCTAAATGCCAACTGTGTTAAACTTGGTGGTGACATGAGTTAATGCTTTAGTTTCGTTGGCTGAGTGGCGGGTTGTTTTCTTGTTGGTTTAGGAATTCGATATTTTTGCCGAAGATGAATTCGCAAGGTAACAACAACATGCAAAGAGAGTCTGAGAATTTACTACAATCCCTTATTTCTCACTTTTATTCAAAGAGCTTGCACATAATCGTGGGCTCGAGGGCACCTTCGCTTCACTCACATCATAGTGGTCGCCGGTCAACGGCGAGTTCTGATGCCAAAACGATTTACGACCAATGGTTTCACTTGTTATTAGGCAATCCACCTACTGCTCTAGAAAACTTAAACTACTTGCCCTATCATCCAATGATAATTGACATTGTTCTAGTCCCAAAAGCGACTAATAGTTCATCCTCTAATAGAACAGTCCTAGAGAGGTGGATTGTTCACTATGAGTACTCGCCATCACAAGTATTGGCTCCTCAAACTAATTACCTCATGAAGGCATACCAGAAGGCTTACCACAAGTCAATAATACTGTTCCGATCGCTTTATTCTCAAATGAGGCTTCTTCCTGTACACGGTATATATAGGCGGCTAAGCACTTCAATTAATACTTTCAATTTTGATATTGATTACCAGATATCTTGGTTTATTGATCCATTTTCAAGAGATGAGGAGGAAATGATGGAACAATATAATTTCAAAGCTGTTGAGGCTTTTCCAGGACGACTCTCTATATCTGTCACTTACCGTACCACATTGGCTGATTTGAAACTTGACGAGTTTCCAATGCATTGGCCACCAAAATTAATGAAGGATTATGTTGGAAGCCCTAATATCAGCCCTGTAATGAGAGGACTACGACCTATGCCTTTTGTGACAGTTAAACATCATCCTCGTCCTTGTCGCAAGATAAGTGATTTTCCAACTCATCGTGGTTTTGGTAACAGGATTCCCAGCTATTCAATGCAAAATCGGTTGCCTTTAGCAGCTGACCCTAAAGCAACGATTTACCCTTCGGGAATGGGCAAAGGCACTAGAAATTTCTCTCATAATTTTTCGGATTCTAGCGGAAATTTATCCCCCAGAAGCACAAAGGATGGTAATTCATTGCGGAAATCTTCATCTGACAACGGGTCAACCAAGAAAATGGAGGCTTACAGGGCTGGAGGTGTACAATATTCTAGGACAGTAAATTATGATGTTCAAAAGGTAACATTTGCGCGTACATCTCTAGTTCTGAAATTCAAATGTTGATTTCTCTGTTTGATCACCTATATATATATATATATTTGCTCCTCTTAGATTGGCAGAGGTAACAAGGATGATTCGTTATCATCTTATCCTTTCGGTGTTGATGATGTTGACATGCTAGGTGTTGAGCCCAGGTAACTTGATTTGTCTTCTCATGTCTCTGTCATGAAGCATCTTCTTGCTTGCTTCCCTATGTTAAATTTTAGGGATTTGTAAAATGTTCCAGATTAGGAGGTTTTTAACTGGCTTGAGTGGTAATGGAAATAAACTAAGTCAGGGAAAAACAAGCCAAGACAGTATTGAGATTTTCATACGTTTCATTTTCTTTTCCAAATGTGTAGTTCAGTCCTTTATTAGTCAGTGCAGACACTCCTTTTTTATGAATAAACAAGACTATCTAGGAAAAAACGGTTGATAATTCTTCTTCATAAAGATAGCCTTCTTTAGTTAAACTTCTCAAATTAAAGCTCACTTCATATAGATGGAGTGAATTGAAAGAATAAATTATAAATGATGGCTTAGTGATTCCTCTATGACTCTCATTTTACTGCATTTTCTTATGTTGGTTAGTCAGAATGCAAATGATATGGACAGAAAATCACAAAATGCTGCGCTTGGCGTTTTTGCACACAAGCTTAGAGTGCCACCTCCTCTGCACCAAAATCATTTTTTGCATAGGAAGAAGGATGATTCACTAGAAGAGCTCAGGAACTACAAAATAATGGGAGACCGTCTCAGCAAATATGAAGCTTAAGCTTGGAATATTGGGAATCATAAGCTCTTATTTATATACATGAATGTTGGATACAAACACCATTAAATAGAATGATAATAATAAGCTAGTTACATGTTCATTTGCAGCGGTATCAAGACATTGTACCTTTGGATGAGAGAGTTGTTTCCCTTGGCTATCGGAATTTCAGATGAAAGGTTGTTGATGGCTTTTAATTGTATAAATATGCACGAATTTGCTTATCTTCCGGAAACAATTTTGAGTTAACACCATCATGATATTTATTACTTTTTGTCATTCACCTTTGAGCCTAAGTTGTGTTGGAGGGGCTAGACTTCTAAGGAGTACAAAAATAAGAGATGAAAGAGAAAGTAGTGCACAATAACTTTTCACATATGTCTCTAGAAACTGAACAGACATAACTTTAATTCAAAAAGGTAATTTACCCACCCTCACATTCTCTCCCACCCCTCCCCTCTCCTCAAACCAAACACACCCTTAAAGAGTCTCTACATGAAATTCTGGTTCTGGTCCTTCTCAAGACTTAGCTCCACTTAAATGATGTTACATTCAAGATTGATCTGTTACCATTGACAGGAAAAAGGGACAAGAAGAAAGAGAGATTTGTACATTGATTTGGAACAGCGCTCCTCACTCAATATTGATATGATGTTCAACACTTTCATCAAATTGAACTATCTGTCTATCTACCATTTTGTAGAACATTGATACCAGAGAAACCTTTTTATAACTAACATAAAAACACAAAATTACCCCTCCTTAGTACATACATGTAAAGATCAAATCCATAATGCCTTTATCTAAACAACTAATCGGTTATTATACACACTGTGGAGCAGTATACAAAAATCCATGACTGGATCAGCTTTCTTCAAAGCTCTGCAACCTGAAGAGCCTTGAGTAAAGCCCTGTTTCTGACTCTATCAAGGTTGAGTGGGACCCCATCTCCACAATTTTGCCTTTCTCCATGACAATTATGGTATCTGAGTTTATAACAGTGGAAAGCCTATGAGCTATTGTGATCTGAGTTGTTCTTGAATTCAACCCTGTTCCTCCCTTTTGACTTTTTGTATTCATTGCACTTATCACCGTTCTTTCAGACTCAGCATCAAGAGCACTTGTTGCTTCATCAAGAAGCAAAATCGCCGGCTTCTTTATCAATGTTCTAGCGATTGCTATTCTCTGCTTTTGCCCTCCTGAAAGCTGACATCCTTTCTCCCCAGCCAGAGTGTTATACCCATTTGGTAAATTACTCACAAATTCATGTATGTTTGCTTTTCTCGAAACTTCCAATATCTCACTTTCAGAAGCTTCATTGTTGCCATAACAAATATTCTCTATTATAGAGCAGTTAAAAAGCATTGGCTCTTGTTGTACCAACCCTATCTGTCTCCTTAACCATCTTAGGTTATAATCCTTAATGTCTTTCCCATCAATGAGTACCTGTCCCTCTCTTGGATCATAAAATCTGAGTAAAAGGGCTAATACAGATGATTTCCCAGCCCCACTTGGCCCCACAAAAGCCACCTTTGAACCAGCTTTAATTTTCAAACTGAAATTGTCAAGAACAGTCACCTCAGGTCTCAACGGATAGTTGAACTTTACTCCTTTAAATTCAATATTTCCTTGTATGGTCTTTGGCTCTACATCTTCTGGGACATCTGGTTCAATCTCAGTTTTTCGATCAAGGGTTTGGAATGCTGGTGTAAGTATACTAATAGCAGAGATCACAGTAGGGATCAATGTGTATAGCTCTGTGATGGAAGGGACAGTGAGAGAAAATATTTGATACGATCTTATGCCATTTTCAAACGAAGCTTGCCGTCTTTCGACTAGAATTGCTGTGTACCATAAAGCTACAGCATGTGCAACATTCCATAAGAATATAGAGAAGCCTTGAATGATTCCATATTTGATGCTTTCATTTCTGTACTTCTTCTTCGGGATGTCTAAGGATGCTTTGGCCTTCCTCAACACATGTTCTTCATGGCAAAACGATGCGACAGTCCTAATGTTTGTCGTAGACTCCGATGTAAGAGCAACGAGTTCAGAATGTGCGGCAGAGTTGTCTCCTGAGAATCCTTTAGCAGACTTGGCTTGAACAAGACCACCTATGAAGTGGCAGGGCATTACAGCCCAAGCTACTAAACCCATTCTCCAGTTAACATACATGCTCACCACTGTTGCTATTAGTACAGAGGAAATGCATTGGACAATTACAGACATGCGATCAGCAATTATGACTTTGACCATGGCCGTGTCGCTTATAATGCGTGAAGTTAGTGAACCAACACTGTTCTCAGGTTTGTCAAACCAGCCAAATTCGTTACGAAGTACTCCTACAAGTCGAAGACGCAATGATGAGTAATGACTAATTTGCAAGTAATGATTGTGACATAGTTGATTTTATGTTAGTTGCACGGTTAGGATTCTGAACTAGGTATGTAAGTAATTTGTATATAAAGTGCCTTTTGTCATCAATAATATTCGAGCCATTCAGTTCATTTCACTATTCAGAACAGCTGAAGTAACAGCAGATTGTGTTGTGTTCGTGTTCATGTTTGTCTTGGCTTAACTCTCAAGTACATTCAGTGAATAAAAATTAGGCTGTGACAATTCTAATAGAGAGAATATTTCTGATACCTGAATAAAGAGATCGTCTGATATTTCCCATGGCCTTTTCTCCAATTATTCCAAAGAAGTAATGTTGCAAGGTGTGACTGAATAGTGAAAGTAACCCTATTGCTGCGAAGATGAGAGAATACAATGCGACTTTCTTTTTTGGATCGTGACCAAAGTATGCTACTCCAATGGTGATGATGTAGAATCCAAAAACCGGCTTTGAGATGCCGGAAAATGCTGCTGCGAAGGCTCCAATGGCTGTCTTTGCAAGCTCTCTTTTTCTTAGACCATGCCAGATTCTAAGAAATTTACTTGTTTCGTTTGTGCTATTCTGTTCATCTTCCATCGAATTCTGGGTGAGAATTTCTAGCATCTCATCAAGTTGCTTCTCATGTGATCTAATTTCTTGAAAAGAATCTTCCTTTATGACACTTAAAGTTTCATCCTTGGAACTTGATGGCCTAGCAATTCAACATTTTCAGCTAGTTAGTTAAAGTACAAATCATCTCCCAAGTTAGTTTTATGCACTATAAAATGAATGTTTAAACTTTAAACAGTTGTATACCTAGATTCAGGAAGTGGTTCAAGGTTCTGCATGTTGTATAGTGCGTTATAAAATGGGCTAGTTTCTAGCAAACTGTTATGTGTTCCCATTTCTGATACATGTCCATTCTGCACAACAACAATTATATCTGCATTTACCACAGTCGATAACCTGTGAGCAATCATGATCACAGTTCTTCCACTCATGGCTTTCTCAAGAGCCTCTTGAACCAGCTTCTCTGATTCTGAGTCTAGGGCACTTGTAGCTTCATCAAGCAACAGAATTGGTGGATTTTTTAGAATGGCCCTTGCTATTGCTATCCTTTGTTTTTGGCCTCCTGATAATTGGACACCCCTTTGTCCCACCTGTAAATTTTTGTTTTTAATTTTCAGTTTTTGTTTCACAGGAACCTTGGACAAGTAAGATAGGTGATTAAGAAGTTGACCTCTGTTAGGTACTGATCTGGAAGTTGTGATATGAAAGAATGTGCATTTGACATTTCTGCTGCACTCTGTATCTCTTGATCATCTGCTTCCATTTTCCCCACTTTCAAGTTATCCTTGATGGTACCTGTGAAAAGTGAAGGTTCTTGGGAAACAGCTCCTATGTTTCTTCTAAGGAACTTCAAATCAAGATCCTTGATATTATGGTGATCAATGAAAATTTCTCCTGCAAGATTTAAGACCATGTTAGGTTTCAACAATACCCATTCCAATATATAATCATGCACACTAAATAACATAATTGCCTGCTATACATACATTTTGAGTTTTGACCAAATAAATTGTAGGAATTAGCAAGTGGGGGAAAACCTTTTGAGGCTTCATAAAATCTGGAAACTAGGGAGATGACAGTACTCTTTCCACATCCACTGCTACCAACTAATGCTACTGACTTCCCTGTGGGTATCGACAATGAAAATCCTTGAAGGATAGGTTTCTCAGGGCGTGATGGGTATGAAAAATGAACATCGCGTATTTCGACAGAGCCTTCAATCTTCTGAGGTTCCTTTCCTTCTGATTCGTTACTTATGAGTGGTTTTCTTTGGATCACTTGGAAAACCTCATATCCTGCTGCTTTTGCCTGATTGAATATTTGCATGTCCGGTGCAGCGTAAGTCAAATATCTGAAAAATTGAAAAGGAGAGTTCTGTTATTGGCAGTTAAAAAAAAAAAAAAAGACTAAACTTTCTTCTCCATTTCATGAAAATTACTCTCTCCGGTCCTTAAGGTAAGAGTTAGATAACTAATTTTCAAATATTGAGGAAATTAGTTAAGTTATTTATTTGTATCAAAAAAATGTTGGTTTACCTAGAATACCCTTTCTAATAGGAATACTATGGGGAGAAAATTTTAAATCTGGGGGATAAAATTGATTAAGGTTTTATATTTAAGTTTAAAGTAAACCTCTTATCTAACTCTTATATTTAGAACAGAAGATAGTATCTATTGAAGACTGTTGTTTCTTGTCCCTTACATAGCACCAAAGAGAATGCTCATGACAGCAGCAATAATGTCTCCTCCAGTTGCTCTATGAGCAGTGACCACAACAGCTCCAACCCAAACAATGAGAGCCCATGACACAAAACTCACAGTTTGGAACATTCCTGTTCCAACTCCCTTTATAAGTGCCTCTCCTTTGCTTATAATATAAAGCTTGTCCATGTTTTCTGCAAAGGCTTTCATTGCAGAGCTTTCCCCAGCAAACGCATAAACAGTTTTTATTTGTGATATTGTCTGCAATTTCACAATCAGAGATCAGCTTATGTTAAAACCATTCTGATCCATATATATGAGGGTTAAGGTTGATACAACACTCTAAAGTATTTTTCTAGGTATATTCAATGCTCTAAAATATTTTGTAGTCTTAAAATAATTTTTTAGGGGTGTCCATCACTCTAAAATACTTTTTGATGCAATTTTGCATTTAATAATTTAGATAATTTAAGTTATTGAATATATATGAAAAAATACTTTAGGATATTGGCTACACAAAAAAAAAATAGTTTATGATATTGGATGCACCTAAAAAAATATTTCAGGGTGTTAGGTACACTAAAAAAAAAATACTTCACGATACTGGGAGCACCACAAAATACTTCAAAACACTGGATACACATGAAAAGGTACTTCAGAGTACTAGATGCACCTTAACCCTATAATTTATTATCCTTGAAGAGTTATCTCAATTCTTAAGTATACAAACTAAACCTGTTCAATCATAGCTGTGGCTTCAGACTGGTAAATCAGTTTTGCGGTTGATATGTTGTTCATCCTCTTGGTGTAAGTGGCCCCTATAAGAAGAATAAGAGGGACAACCACTAGACACAGAAGTGCAATTTCCCAGGTGCAATATGCAGCAATCACAAGTCCAGAGAAGAAAGTTGCGAAGCATGCTGTGAAGTGACCCAACTGTGAGTAATATCAAGAAATTGTATTTGAGTTGAAGATTCGGAATATATATCAGAATTTGATGATGAAGGAAAAAGCAGAGATTTTAAAGACCTTCTCTCCAATGGCATCTTGGATGATACTCATGTGGTTGCTGATTCCGTTGATGATTTTGCCACTTGTCAATTCTGTGTCAAATGCTCCAATCTCTTGGCTTAGTACTGCTCTTAAGTAAGCCAATCTTAGCCTTGCTACTTGTCTTTCACTTGTGTACATCCAGCACCCGGTCTCTGTAAATTTGTTTAATTAACATTCATTATCTTATTTGACTAATATGGAAAAAATACCTTTTTAGTAACAGAAATAAACAGGTCGTATCAGTTTAAATACTTTCGACCATTTTCTGTTATAAAAAAAAAAATAACATGTCAGTTGAACGAAAGGTAATCATATTAGCCCAGAAAAACAACCCAAAGAAAAAATCGGCAAGCATTACTTTATTAAGGATGATATTTGGGATCTCAAAGTTTATTTTTACCATAAAGATCGAGAGATTTGAACATCTGATATATACTATTTATTTAATATTCCTATATTTGGTCCATCGGTTAAGACTACTCATTTCTGCTGTATATGCAAGGAGCTTGAGATAAATTTATGCTTTAATACAAAAAGTAAACAAATTTATACTCTCTCCAATCTAAGACATATTTAACTAATTTGTTAAGATTAAAGAAGTTAGATAAGTTAATTAGTATGATATATATTTTTTAAAACACTTAGTCATCTTTCTCAATTCTCTCTCTCCTATTCTCTTTGATTATTATTAAGAGAACATTAATAAGAGTAAATAAGGTAAAGATTAACAAATATGAAAACTATATCTTATATTTAGGATAAAGATCAACTTCCTAAATATATCTTATATTAAGAACAGGAGGAATACTTGTTAGATAGTCTGAGATATGGCACAGATTATAGGTTATCCATCAAGGAAATAATAACAATTGTTTAGGGAAACTAAACCATGTTTGAACTTATAGTTATACTGTATGTGTAGAAACACAAAATAACAACTAGAAATTATTTTTGAACGGCTGCTCTAAAGTATTATTATTTGGGTCCTCCAATGGACTGCTAGTATTTTCTTTGTCATCATACCCTTGGAGAGAAGGTCAATATGGACTTATGGAGTACTAATGGACCCGACAACATATATTGTTAAATAACAAAGACTACGAACGTTATCCTGATAACACATACTGATATACATAAGAGACACAGAAGCGATCGAATTCATTATTTTGAAAATATTTACTTTGACGGCCCTATATGGGAGAAAATAATGTATTTGGCTCTTTTTGCATTGTCACTTTCAATAATATATATATGCTATACGTATAAGCAAGCAAAGCAGTATATAATACTCAAATGCATGAAGATCTCTCTCTCTCTCTCTCTCTCTCTCTCTCTCTATCTGTGTGACGCGTAGTATTAGTACTTATCCACTAACAAACAATTAAAAAATAATTAAAGTGATTTGAGAATCACGAGGATAAAAACATACCAAGTATTCCAGCAGGAAATGTGGCGATGGCCATGTACCACACATAGGGAACTACCTGAATAATTAAACAAGCAACACCGTTATTGTTAATACTCCATTAATTTAAACCTTTTTCTAATAATATCATCATGTAACATGAAGATCCTAGTCCTTTTCTCTGCTAGAAATAGAACGTCATTGATAACTAGCTAGTTTTCGGCGTATTGTTTATTGTTTATTGAAGAACGGATGTGTTTTGATAGGACTCCCTTTTTACTTTATATACCTTTTAATCTCTTCTTTTAATTAATTAATGTTGGACTTCTTTATATCTAATATTCTTGTGAGTCTAAGGGGGGATTTAGGTTTACAATATTCTTTTTTTAATTTCATCTATTTTTTGGTGTTTTCCTGATCGAATGACTCTGATTTTAGTAATTCAAATGCATATTAGGTTTTGTTTTCTAGCAAAATAGCTTAAAAGTAGTCATATCAAATACTTTAAAGCTATTTTGATAGAAAAACAACCCTAACATATACCTATATATTTAAAATTTTAATGCATGTTACAATTACACAGTTACTTATATATACAAGAACTATCTAATTAAAAACATTGAGCATTACACAATAATTAATTACCACCCCATCCCATCCTTAATTATAAGATCTCGTTTATTTGGCAGATTACATCAAGAACAAAATCTTATATTAAGGATAGGAAATAGTATTTAGCTATACCTTGTCTTTAAGAGCTCTTGCCATGGCGTCATTGTCATTGATATTGGTGCCAAAAGTATTAAGAGCTATTCCAAGCAAGAGATAGCCAACAGGAAAAGCCATGCCATGCACCACAGAACCCACAGTCCCCAACGCCATCAGAATCCAATCCACTGCATCAGCATAACTCAACAGTGTAAAGAACGACAAGCTTTTCACTTCTCTCTTACTCTGAACTTGCTCATCTTTTTCTTCCTCAAACCCGTCTTCTTCTCTATCCACCACCCTCAAAGATCTGCTCTCCATTATTATTCACAAAAACCCTAATTAAACTTTGTGTGCGTATCCCTTCACTGGATATGCAAGCCCTACTTATACACACTGAAATATGTTACGTTAATTAATACAAGGGTTAAACCATTCACTGTCATGTATTCGAATGTGCGAGAGAATATGCCTTGCATATACGCAACATGATTAAGATGATTTATAATCTCATAATATGTGAAATCACGGTGGCTATTCTTGGTTGATCGGTTGCTTTGGGTTTTGTCGATTTTCACAAAGCCTCTTGCTGCTGGCCATGCAGAAACAAACATAAAGCTAACGCACCAAATATGTTCCTTTCAGCTCGTTTTTATATTATTAGTATTCTACTGTTTTAGATAGCGTCCATGTTATGCACTTTGCTTTTCTTCAAATTTTTATATAGGACTAGAGTTATTGTAATCAAGTAATTAAATATTCTTATATATCGTTGTGTTTATTGTGATGTTAAGAATCTAGAAAATCAAGGATAATTTTTTATCCGTCTAATGAAGTATTCATTAGTTCAGATTGAATCTCGGAAAACGTACTTATTGAAAGAGATAAAAACCTTTTTGCTCTCTAAGCCTTGAGGAGGAACCCTTAATCAAATAAAAAAAAATGGCTAGGGACGGCCACGATTGTCGATTCTCATCATCGATCAGATAAAATTCCTTATAAAAAAGAGGTGCTCTATTTCTTATACTTCCTGGGACTGAACAGTGTGACACTTATTAGTCCGAAAAAGAGTTTCAAGAGAGGAGATTCTAAGTTGGATTTTAGTCATCTTCCTTTTTTTTTCTTCATTTTTATCTTTACCATTTTTAAAAGTTTTTTTTAACTAGTGTGAACTTCTAGAAATGAGTATGTTCGTGCTAGGTGCTTTAATTTAAAGATCTAGACATGTGCTAGCTATATTCATCAAGATTCTGATATTAACACGCGCAAGAAGTTTAATCATAAATGAAAAACTTGTAGGTACACACTATTTTCCACCCTAGATAGAATGATAGATAAAAAAAAGATGATAGAAAGTGTCTCTGGTGGCAAGTTTTTGTCACACCTATTTTATTATTGGTTTTTATTATTTTGTATATTTTCCTTTAGTACAAAAAATTACCATGTCAAAAATTCTCAATATTTAGTTGGTTGTAATGATTATTCATTAAATGCTTTGGCCTAGCTAGGGACTATAATTTTATGTGGTAATAATGAAACCAAGAAGTCCATATCCGTGTTTCCTACACATTAGTGGGAACAATTGTATACTGACATCACCAAACACAATTAAATATTTATAACAAAATTAATAAAATGAAGTTTGATTAATCTGGCGTTGTGATTAGCTTGTCATTTTGCACAATGTTCAGGTTTTTATATTCAATATTGGCAGTAGAGGACTGAGGTAAGCACCTGAAATGTGTGTAGATATATCAAAGAAAATTATTTTAAATAACATAATTAATGTTTATAGGTTTTATCACGGCTTTGCTGCTCCATTATAATTTCTTGTTATTTACAATGATAGCAAAGAAATCAATTCTGGTCAAACTAATATTATCTTTTGAAACATAAAATAACCATATACTCCATTTTTTTGCCAGTCATAGATATTAATTTAAGAATTGAAAAGAATTACACTAACAATCCCTGTTTGTAACTTCCAATGTTGTATTGCAATATTGTGGGATACGCTACCCTAGGTTAAATAATATCCACTTAACTTGTTGATTGGGCTTAGCCTCGTAGTTACACTTCACTTCCTTACTAATTAAGCTGACAAATATTTTAAAATCATCCGGTCTTAATGTATAATACTATAATATGAAATAGTGATAAAGATAACCAGTTAAATTGATACTAATTAAATTCTGACATGAGAGTTTCATTTTAGCATTTTTATGAGATAATAAAAAAAATAATTAAAAGTGCCAGTAGTTTTGGAGAATGCATGTATTATATACTAGCTCCCTACCTTAAGTATAAGACTTAACTTATAAGTGAATTTTCGTTAAATATAAGACATTTTTTTTATTTTACATTTTATATTTATCATTTTTTAAATTAATTTATCTGACTTATAAACTGATATATAATCTAATAATATACAGAAATATTTTAGAGAGATCATATCATATATGTTATAGTTAAATAATTTATCTAACTTCCTCAATCTTGTCAAATTAGAAAATGAGGTCTTATATTTAGAAGCAGAGTAGTATAATTTTTTTTTTTGGTACACGGAGGTCGTATAATTTAATTTCATAAAAAAAAAGTTAAACTAGATGCAAGTTAGGTTGTAATTATATTAGGGAAAGAATAGGTATGAATTTTAGATAGAAGAGAAACTGAATATATGAGACCAAAATACACACATTTTTAGAGAGGATATGAAAGTTACATGAAAGCATACTATACACAAACCTAGATTTTTTTAAGAGACCCCGTGCAAATATATAGAGGACCTACACAAAGTAGAAATGGAGATGAAAGCCATAATAGTCCATGTGGGGTTGGCTTATGACAAGTATGAGCAAAAGATGGATATTGGGTTACTAATGGGAATTGATCCAAGTGGTAAGCGGCTTGGTTCCGCTTAAATAAGATCTCGGGTTCAAGCCTTGTGTATGCAGAAAATTCTCATTGGGAAACTCTTCCACCATAGCCAGGTGCGCAACGCAGATCGGATCCGGATGTAGTCGGGACAAAACTCCGGTGAATCGGGTGGGCAAAAAAAAAAGATGGATATTGGGTCACTTGTTATGAATAATTCACCGGACAAAAACATGACTTCTTTAGAATAAGATATTGGGTCACTTGTTATGGTAGGTTTGGCTTTAGCTTTGTATTATTTGCTTTTAGTAAGCAAAATGAAACATGCAGAATTCAACATTAATTATTTCTGCTATCTCCCTCGGGTTCATCTGATAAGATTGGAACACAACAGAGAGTAAAATAAAATACAAATAAAAAATCAAGGTGTGTTGCACGCATGGCGCGCCAATGCGTTCTTCTTCCTTTATGATTCTCAAAAAAACTAAAAAGTAATTCTTGTGGAATAAGAAACTGATCAATTTTCTTTTTTGATAACAAAAAAGCGGATCAATTTTGCAATAGAACTGTGCAGAGTGGCCAGACAGCTAGGCAAATGTGGTCCTGCTCAAGTTGTTTCAACTGTTTTGATCAAGCATCATACATAGTCAAGTTAGGGTCAAACCCAAAACATCAATGGAGCAACAGATTAAAAGGAGCACTCTCAGTTGGGGAGTATAGGAATAAGAAGAAGAAGAAGAAATGGAAGAGACCACTTTGGAGGTAAGGAAATCCTCTCAGCGTTTCAAGGATGATCAAATGAATACGGGCGAGGTGGCGGGAACATCTTCGTCTCCTCCACCTCCTGTACAGAAACAGAATGAATTGAAGTTTCAGACATGAACCATGTTATTAGTGAACATAAACATCACTATACTGATGAAGAAGTAAAGGACGCTGCAACAAGTGAACATAGAGATATTGCTTCATTTGACAATCAAGAAGGTACGTACTTAACTTTCTCTTGCTTCCTTTTAGTTTATGGACTTCATTTTTTTTCAGCTATGAACATTGCTTCTTGTTAGAATGTGTACATGAAGCCTTGCTCTTTAATTTAGTCTTCCCCCTTGTTCAGGTGATCTGTGAAACCAGTCCAAAAGCTGATCCTCCTGAGTTGATAGAAGATTTTGACCAGAAACTCAGAGAGTTAGATGTTCAGGCAGTGTTGGCCAAGCAAGAGACCCATGATTTGTTTTGTCCTAATTGCAAGTCTTGCATTACCAAAAGGGTCATCCTCAGAAAAAGAAAACGGACAGTTCAAGATTTAGATCCTGATGCAAAGCGTGACAAGTTTGATACTACTGTAGTTAGCTCCAAGCTGGTTGATGGTTCTGCATATGAATCCATCCAACGTGATGAAGCAATCACAACTAATATTGATAGAGAAGTGCCACCTGCTGATAGTTATAGTCATGAAAGTGAACCAGAAGTATTCAGATGCCTATCATGCTTCAGATATTTTATTCCTACAGGTAAGTAAATGATTACCTAAAGTCTTTGACTAATAGATAGATGCTTCATGCAAGTGAAGGTTATCGACCCGTCTTGCACACAAAATTACATTTTTTTTCCTGATGACGTGTAAAACTATAAATTGTTATGGAAGTAATGTTCTGTGCTCATCATCTGCAAGAGCTTAATAATCTGATTATTTTGGCAGGAAATAGTTTCAATTTGTTCCGAAAATTTGTTGGTGCTCGTCAGCAAGAAAGTTCACAGAATTTTTCAAGTTTACCTGCATTTGACTCACAAGGTTCTTCGAGGTCACCCAACACCGATGAGAAAAATCTTTCAAATATTCCAGACTCCAATTCAAATTGGTCCTTCTCTCTATTTAGTTCAAATAAGCGGAGAACAGCTAGTAAGCAAAGGCTTTATATTATCACTAGTACATCAAAGTTCTAATTAAATTTCTTTCACAGAGGAATACAACTTATTCTACACTATGCCACAGTTATGGAGCCATATTTCGTTTCTTTTTCACGATACAGGTCACTGCTTGAGAAATTTAGAAGTTTGTTCATATTTGATAGTCAAATTATTAGCAAAGAGCTGCATTTAGGGGAGCATATTATACTGTGTCTTTTTCTTCCTATTACGAGTGTTACAATTTTTCTTAGGTTCCTTTCATGCATTTTCTTGAGTAGTTGAGGCGCATGATATGTAACCTGAGTAATATCAGGGACATGCACATTGCATGCAGTAAATTTCACACACGACTCAAATAAGTCCATCTTTGGAAAGGTCATTCCTTGATAGATAACACTCGTTGGATCAATACCAGCTCAATCCTTTATGTCTCTTACTTCCAAATAAACCATTCTGTACGCGAAAGATAAAAAGTTCTAATTCAGGTATTGAAGAATTTTTCTGCTTCATTTTATAAGTGAGATTTTAATCTAAAAATTGCATAGTTTCTCTCAGGCGTTTATCAAATATATGTATGTATACCACTAAACCTATACATAGAAGCTTGATTACACAAAAATGGTAGATTTCAGATATGTTAGTCATTAGGTGGGTGCACTGCCAGTTCAGTAAGCAATATATTGTCGTTTGTTCCAATAAATCACTCTGAAGCAGACTTTGTTGCCTCATTGAACATTTCTGTTGATGTTATGTGGAGAACCAAGGGTAACTGGGAGAATCAGTTAGAGTATTTATGAGAATTAGGATTGGAGGGAAATTTGGTTATTTGTGATCAGTGTCAATGAATTAGTTTTTCAGTGTTACTGTGATTCAGAGGTTTCCCATGCATCAGGTGATATAATACCAAAGCACGTTGGAGATCTTTCAGCAACTACAATTACCAGTGAAGCAGTTGTTAAAGCTGAAGAACATGCTAAAGATCCCGCTCCGAAACCTTTTGAAGAAGAAACTGAGAATTCATATCATCCCTCATCAATGCAGGGTCCACAGGTAGCTGCTCAGTCATTTTGCAGCGCAGAACTTGCAAAGAATGCAACTTTTGAAATGCAAAGCATTGGTGGAGATGCTGAATATTTACCAGAACAAGATCTTTCAGTGGTTGAAAAAGCGAAAGAGGAAATTGAAGAAAGAAATCCGCTGGTAGGAACAGAAAAGAAAGGTATTTGCAAGAATGAGATAACCATTTGTTAAATATCAATCATGTATGACTCTATGTTCTCAGAGAAAACTCATTTTATGAGTTTCTTAGGTATACGTGGTCTAATTAAAACAAATTGATAGACCAAACCAATCCTATAGACATTTAAGTACTACAGATGTGGGTTTAACTGAAATAATGTGTCAGGCATGCTTACATCTCTATTTAAAATGGCTAGCTTAACGAGTTTATGTAAATCATATTCATCCCAAAATTTTAGAGTTTTCAGTGAATCAACAGTAAATATGTATTGATTATGATGCAGGGAGCGAGGTGATGGTGTTAGTTGAACCAGTTGAATCCACTACGATTCAAACAGAAGTTAGTGGTCCAATTGAAAGCACTATTTTAGCAGAAACATCTACTCAAGCTCAAGTACATAATGGTGAACAAGCAGGAGGTGAAGTTGATGAACCGTACGGATGGGAAATACTTAAAAGCATTATGTATGGAGGTTTAACTGAATCAATCACAAGTCTGGGAATTGTGACATCAGCAGCTAGTGCTGGTTCTTCTTCATGTAAGTCTTCTTTAATAACAAGTCACCATCTTTACTTTTAATATTATTTCAACATAATAGTTATGTGATTTCACTAGGTTAAAGTTGCCATTTCAGTTGTTAACGATTGATTTATTTTCTGATATTCTGTTGTCACAGTGAATATTATAGTCTTGGGATTAGCAAATCTGGTTGGTGGACTTTTCATCATTGTTCATCATGTGAGTGAGTTTCCTTGTAATTCTTGGTGTTATAGTAACTTTGATATCTTTATTGTCTCTGGCTTTCTTTTTCAATTGACCTTTTATGCATGCAAGCCGTGTTTAGATCACATAAGAAGTTAGTAATTGAGTATTTGAGTTCTCTTTGTAAAAATGCAAGTAGGAACAATTGGTGTGATATGTATTTTTCCCTCCACAATTATACAAGTTTCCTTGTTAAAAAGCCAAGTTTTTTAACGTTGAATGCATGCTCTAAATAACTATTACCTTCGATCCTAAATATAAGAGTTAGATAAAAAATTTATTTGAAAATATAAAATTTCAGCTCACTTTATCCCTAAATTTAAAATTCTCCCCTCAAAATATACCCTTGTTGATTGCACATGGTTTCCATTAAGGTAATTATAATGCACACGATTAAAAAGGTTCTTTTAGACAAATCAACACATCTTTGTTACAAATAATTGATTTAACTAATGTTTTTGATATCCGAAAATTAGTTATTGAACGTTACAATGCATGAATCATACTTCAATTCAGTGTGGAAAAATATATTACCAAGGTCGATTAATTTTCAAAGCATGAAGACAAGCCCTTGTTACTTTGACAGCTTATGGAGTTGAAAGAAGATGATTCTGAAGGGGATACACAGCAAACAAACAAACAAGAAGATAGGTGCCAGAGATTGCTTGGTCGCCGAGAAAACTTCGTACTTCATGCGGTTGTCGCTGTTTTGTCATTCCTAATATTCGGTGCTGTCCCTGTCGTTATTTATGGCATATTGATCGGTGAAAATTACTCTTCGGAAGTTAAGGTTACCGGAGTAGTAGCCGCTTCTCTGGTATTTATTATTCTGCTTGCAACTGGCAAGGTTTACACCAAAAGACCGCCCAAATCATACGTCAAGACGCTGTCGTACTATGTTGCCTTGGCGGTTGCAACTTCGGGAGCGTCTTATGGAGTGGGACAATTAATCAAGGATCTCATAGAGAAACTCAGTGAATTAGAGTCAGGTTTTGCTATTCCCTTGACAGTCTCAGACTCAGCAGAGAGGGAACTACCATGGACATCTTTTTGAAGTTGATTAGATATCCAGACATTACTTTTCATATAATGCTTATATATATATATATATATATAAAGTCTCATTTATGATGCAACAATATGCAAAGACTTTTCTGGTTTTTTTTTTGGGGGATAAAAGAGCAATATGCATTAAAATGATTAAATGATAATACATCAGTTTTCTACAATCATGTGATGGTTTTTATTGACTTGGGTTAAAGGGTTGCATTGACATCATGACTAATTTGATGAGTTATCACCAAAAAAATAAAATGATACAAGAGTAATTGTAGCAGTCAACTTATCCACAATGAACCATAATTGCAACCATGAAGATTCATGAGCATGTGGGTCAACGTTGGATTCAACTATTGGAGAATTCCCCATGGATTGGAGAAACAGGATATGATTTCTATTAGAAGGTGGTGCTACAATATTACAAGGACACAATTTACAATCCTCGCCCCAACCCAATCGATCACTATCAACCCGCTGATTTGTGCTAGTTTTGATGCAACACAAAGCAGGAATTTAGGGAAAACTTGGTGCTAGATTTGCTATGAACATGTCCTGTGATGATGGTAGAAATAATCTTTATCCTTAAGGCTATCCATAGCATTAATGAAACTTTGCCTCAGAGGGTTTGCTTCCCCTGAAAGCTGAAAGAGAAAAGAATGATCTTGACCCTGGAACACAGACATGTAGAAGCAGCAATGAGTAAACTGTACCACTACTGAGGAGAAGAACAGCAAGAAAATATAATTTTCTGGTACACAAATAAATTGCCCTTCAAGTCGTGGATTACTCAGAGAGTAAGGACTCACCTTTAGTAGTAGGACCAGCACCAAAATCCCGGCCTCCTTGCATCTTTTGAGAGCCCTTGCCATCAAGTTTACTTAAATCTGCACATCACAATTTTATGAGCAACTCGTATAAAGTAATATCTGTCAATGTGAAAAAGCCTTGTCTATTTTATCAAAAACTTTAAAAAAGAAAAAGCCATGTCCATTGGCGTTTAATTATTTAAGCGCAACACAGATAGCTTTATTTTCCCCTTTTTTTTGGGGTCTAAACTAAAGAGATGTCAAAAGGAACTGAAATATATGATACTACAATAAAAATTAGAAGACAGCATAGAGAGGGGTTTAAAACCCAAAAAAGCAACAATGAAGGAAAAGCGAAGGGCAAAGGCTGAAACACGCTTAATTAGTTTGTGAGTACCTAAATTTTTGTCATAGCCTTCATGTAATGAACTCTTTGATTGCCCATAGCTTTTAGCATGTAGTGCCGCCTTTCTCAGTAGATTTTCAGCGTTTCTTTTTGTACTATTTTTAGACTCATCAGCATCATCCTCTCCTTCAGAAAAGACAGATGGGCTAGACCAGCCAGTGGAATTTGTATCCCCCTTGCTCTTTCGAGCAAATTTCAAGAGTCTTTTCAATCCTTTGGGTGCATCCTTTTGGTATATCATGGCAGGAGGATTCTCAGCATTTCCCCACTCACAATTGTCAGGTTCACTACTTTCTTCTTGCAGCATCTGGGACAGAGAATGGCGAACTCGTGGACTAGTTAATCCCGCTGGAACAATATTGGCTGGAGATGCAGGTTGGAATGAGCCATCCTCACATGTCTTGGACAGTTCAAGATGCTCTTCTATTTCCTCCCAAGCAGTAGGTGGTATGGTTGATTCTTCTTCAGTATTCGTATTCAATGAAGACCATTCCACATTTGTTGAGACATCAACAACTTCAGTAGGTACTTGGTCTACATTATCTGTTTCCCCAGATTGCAAATTATTTATCTGACATTCTGGTTCTATAGTAGCACTCTGATTATTAGGTGTCACTGAATCCCTGTCAGAAGGCTGACTGAGCAAATCAGAAGTATTGGCGACCAAATCGGTTTCTTGAGCTTCAATTGGGACTCCATTGTCTCTAGGAGATTCCTCAGGCTTAGGAGAAATTTTTTTCTTGCTAGTAATGCCAGTACTATGTCCAGTCCTTGAACCCTTCCGCAGAAAGGGTTTCGATTCCACTGGCACTACACTGCTTTTCTTGGTCCCCTTGTTTGTTAAACTAATCTTTGAAGGAGCAGACGAATCTACAGAAGCATTTGTCACTTTTTCTTTCATTTCCTTACTCTTGTTTGTGGCTGCTGGCTGCCGCTTTTCATTTTTGCTTTTGAGGCTCTTGACACTAGTAGTTTGGGTTTCTTTCTCCTTTCTAATTCGCTGCTGAGCTCTTTCCTTTTGTGGACTTGGTTGAGGAACAGATACTGCTGACTGAGGCTTTTGACGCGTTGGGGTGGTGCTAGCTGAAGAAACTCCACCCCGAGTTTTAGCAGGGGATGTCGCAGCAACCCTTGGTGAAGGTGTTGCTGACCAAGACTTACGGGTAGCAGGCAACGATGATGTTTTAGATGACACCTTTTTGGTAACTGCTGGCTTGGAAGCTTCCTTTGGGGAATTTGCAGCTTGAGTTGAATTCCTGAGGGACTTTTGAGGCTTGCGAGATGTATTTTTTTTAGTTCCATTCCCATTATTGGACACCATTTCAGCTTTTCTCTTATCAAGTATTTGCTGCATTGCTTGAAACTGTGCCTCCTTTTCAACTTTTTTTCTGGCATTCCCTCCTAGAAGTTTAGCATCTCTTTTCTCCTTGTAATCATCATAAGATCCTCCTTTTTGTTCACTTGGAATATTCTGATTTTTACGAGGCTGAGACTTGCCAAATTTTGCAGACTGACTTTCCATCATTTTCATGAGAATCTCATTATACTCTGCTTGTTTTTGTTGATTCCATTCTGCTGAGGCTGCCAACTTTCCGGTTTCCTTTCCAAGATCAGGATTTGTTTCTGCCTGGTTATCAACTGTGTTAGACCTTACATTTTCCACTCTTTCTGGTTTTACATTATTTTCAGTGATATCATTATAATTATGACTTTCAGACACAAAATCAGACACCACTTCTCCCTCTATACTTTTTGAGTTCTTAACATCTGCCACATCATTGAAAGTTGCAGAAACAGAATCTTCAGAATCATTTTGTGGCTGGCACTGGACAGAGTTTTCCCCCATACCTGAACTCCATCTTCTTAATACAGATTTATTTGTACTAATAGAGGCATCTGTCAATGACTTCCTAGTCTGAATGTCTGTAGCTTGATCCCTCTGTTTGCTTTCAAACAGATTGATGGCATCTTGCACAGTTATCCTCCTTACATCAATTTCCGGCTTCTTATAAGGTTTTTCAGATATTTCCTCTTCACAGCCATTTGTAGCATCATCTCTATAAGATGTTGCCCTTTCTCTGGCAGGGATAAAATTAAGACTCTTGATGGTCAATGCAGCAGCTCTTCGGGGTCCAGTTCTTCCTATTTGTATTCTCCTCATTGGGGATGCTGACCTTCTGGGTGTTGCAGATCTAGTGAGAGATCGACTTCTTTCAGCAGATGCCTGACCTTCATCACTAGAGTAAGATGATCCTTCACTTTCTGTTGAACTCTGTCTCTCAACTTGAGCAGCTTTAGCCGGTGAAACACCATACTTAACTGGTGTTTCTTGATGTACTGGATTGGAAATCTGAGAATTTTTTACAACCCTGGTTGAATCATTGGTCACATTGCATGTGGAGAAGGCTGGTTCATTGTTCAGGGGACCAACATCCTGGCTCCTTTGGTTTAATTCTATAAGCTTACTCAAAGAGTTCCTGAGACCAATAGCACAATGAAAGGAAAAAAGGATCTTAGCAAGCGGTTTTTAGTTAGATGGAGGGAAAAGGAAACGTACAAGTGGTTTGTATATCTCAAATGCAGTATTTGCATTGTGCTGCAAATTCTGAAGGGAAAGAGAATATGATTTGTTGTCCAAAACTTACCCAATATTAGTGGCACCAAATTGTTGAGAAAACTTCACTAAATCAATTATATCTTGAGGGGAGCAGGTGGAATTGGTAGCCTTGCTAAACGTTGTTGTTAATTCCTTGCTTAATGCTGAGAACCTCAGGTCCATTGCTCGCAAGAGCTCATTCCTGGAAATATATTTCATAAGCTCAATGGGGAGTACAGCTGATAAACATCTAAATCAAACTTAATAGCCACAGGAACATACTTTGAAGCATCAGATGCTGTAGTGTTAACTTGGATCTGCTATATGCACGAAAATGTTAGTTGAATTGCAATGCAATAAAGAAAAGAATATTGATAAAAATAGTGAGGCTGAATTTAAACAAAAAGAAAAAAGAAACCAGCCCACAGTTCTCAAGAAAAGAAATTACTTTGGAGGATGGTGCCATGTCAGTTGAACTGCAGCCATCTGTCAAAAGAGGTAAAGCTATAATGATAAAAATCAATGGAAATCTGGAGAACATAGGTATCTTGGGTAAAACATGAGGTGTTAAGTAGAGAGAACGGAAGTTACTAAAGGAAGATGAAACTTGACAGACACCAAACTACTAAAACTTCTGCACATTATGATAGTTCGACTTACACAGAAAACCCATATCACTAAAAGCAACATGAGAAAATTTACTAAAATCAACTTGATTATTGGTTGCAAGATTTAGAATATTAAATCAAACTCTTATTTAATATAATCCAGCACCCTGACATGCCAGGGCAGCACAGCATGAGAACTCCATGCTAACAACAAATACCAGAGGCTGAACTTATCCTAAACACAAACAACTGGTAAATTGTTAAGACTTTGTAAATCATAACAGTAATCCTGGTCAAATGATCATCCAGCTTGATGAAGACAACAACAAACAAATATGAAATCTTCAAGGACAACAAAAAAATGGTAGTCATTTAGGCATGTGTTGCTGCTTTTGAATGAAATTTTGATGTACACAACCAAAAATACTTTGAAGGTTAAGACAGAATATCCAGATCAGCAACCACTAGTTTACTTGAAACATCAAGGCAGAGAATTATCCCAGCCCTGAGAAAGGTCAATTTTCTACTGGTCATTCAGAAGCTATTCTATGTCAGAGGGACCTACATTATCTTATAAAGAGTTGATCAGAGGATCCTTCTGGTGGATAAGAATCAACAAGGCCTTGAAGTACAAGTTAAAAAGAATTGAAGAATTACCTTTTTCCTCACCTTCAAGATGATGCTTCTGGTCCTGATTTCAGAAGAATATCATCAATTAGAAACTACACACATACAGCATATATTAATTCAAAGACACATAATATCACCTTTCCATATAAAGAAAGATGGAAATTCTTCGATTCCTCCAGCTGAGACATCTCATTTATGATAGCATTGATAGTGTCTATCAGATCCGGTGAGCCAACAACATCAAGGAACCTGAGTGATGAAATAATGAGAGAAGTTGTTAAGACTTAAGAGTCTTCCCTGTACTAAAAATAAAATGCAAAATAAAAGCAGAGAACAAACTGATCTTTGGCAAGAACCTTTTAACAGTTGCTTTAGTAAACCAATCAACATCATGCAGATTTTCTGGTGACTTGAGGTCAAAGTTTGCATCCAATCCCTTCGCACATAGATCATTTATTCCAGGTAAATGTAGCAACAAATGTTCCAAAAGCCCTACAGCCACTATCTCCACTTGTTCCTCCCTATAAACAAATGCTTCATATCTGGACCACAACCAAAGGAAAGAGTAAAGAACCAGCAAAAGTCCAAAAATGTAAAGTTCTACTTAAGGAAGAACCAATGTATGAATGAATTACTCAAGGAAGAAACAAAAAACAAAGGAAATCCTAACTATATGAATAGGAAACATAAATGCAATGACTATGAAATTTTTAACGGGTGCAAGTCTGCAGCAGAACGATTGGGTGGTCAGACAAGTATTTCACAAGTCCACTTTAAACACAATTTTAAATCAATATTTTATTGATTGGATTTTATGAAATAGTGATTATATTATTAAAACGCAAGTTAGATTTATATTTGAATCAAACAACAAAACTTTTGATGATTAAGAAATGTAAGTTATTCTCAAGTTTTACATGAGTATCATGAATGATATCAGGTATGCAGCTTGTGTGCTTGGATCTGGCCTTTGGAAACTTTTGCGCCGATATTCCCAAAATAAAACTGATACTCAGACCAAGAAGAAAACAAGGCGGTCTAGAGTGTATATAATTATTTCTCCAAACCCACGATGCTATTCCAAGTGTTTAATTCAAAGAGATCCCCTTCAAAGTTGTAATCAAATGCTACTCTAAGGATTGTCACTTTACAAAGATAATATTAAAATTATTTCATGCAACAAAATCCGCTTCAACCTTGAGCCTAATTTTATCTACGCTCAGCATCAAAACTTACCTGTTTTGGTTGGGAAAAATCTGAATTGAAGCATAATCTAATGGCACATCACCAGCTAATGCATCACCCATTACAAAATGCTTAGATCAAAATCCAAGGAACCTGAACTGAAATAAGCCGGAAAAAATAGTTAGATTGAGCCGCGGATTATGTCACCCTGAAATTATACAAGATATTTCAACTGGAAGACCAAATTGATACTATGTGAGTCCAGAGTCTTAGGTTTTAAGAGTCTGCCCGTAACTCAAGCAGAAGCGAGCTAGAATTAATTTCGATTTGCATATTGAGAAACTCGAGTAATTGCTTTGTTAGAATTTAGAAATAAAGCATAGAAAGATTTGTAGAAATGCAAGACGCGTGCACAGTAGAAGAGTAGATAGATTCTCCGAGTCATATATAACCAAACGAATGACGCGTATATGAAATTTCTTTCATTTGCGATGCTGATAGGGAGGCAAAATAAGTTTAGAATTGTAATTTTTCTCAAAATGACCGAGTTCTTCTCAAATGCAAACTGCCGAATAGCCTGCGCAACTTTTATTACAATGCTACGGGAAAACAAGATATATATGACCAAAAAAACAGCAGAAATGTTCGTTTTGAAAATATAATGAAGTAGAAAATTAAACGAGCAAAGAAAAGCCGCGGGGGGGGGGGGTGAACCTAAAAAACTTGAACTGCCATCAAATTTCAGTGCACCCAGCAAGAAGTCAACAACAGATTTGCAACAGGGTTAAATCCAAATGTAGTCAAAGAACACAGCTAGTTTGGGGAAAAAGTGACGCAAGCTCAGATTTTGTGACTTCATAATCAGAAAATAATTCCCAGATCAAAAGAGAAAAGGACGATAGTTAGATATGTTAGCAGTGAAGTCAGATCCAGCATGTCGCAAAACCGCCTTAATTACAGAAACAAAACCATACGCTGAGTGAGTTCCAGTGAAATAAATAAGGAAGAAAATCTTTGGGTTCAAATCTGAAAGAATCCGCAGATTTTACAACCGACTAGTCAAATTCCGCTGACTAGTGAAGAATCCAATAGAGTACAACACTACAACTTAAAGAATATTTACAAAATGATTGAAAAAGAATGCCCAATGGTTTCAGGGGAAAAAATAGAACAAGAAAGAAACGAGGAAAAATGCGAAGAAGTCTTCCAAAGCAGAAAACCAATGCGAGGAGAAAATAGGTGAAAGGCTCAAACCTTTGAGCTGAGATCTGGATTGTATTACTCCGAGTGAATGCGAGAGGAAGAGATCTTCGAAATGCAGAAGCGGTAGCAGCGGTCTTCGAGCTCCAATTTGGTACAGTGTGAATGGCGAGCGCTAGGCCTATAGTGATGACTGATGAGAAGGCGATTTTAGTGAATGAAGAAAGACAAAGCGCATGGATATGCAAAAACTGGAAAGCAAAGAAAGGGCAAAAGGACCGGGCTTTAAATGACGCGTGACATCACGCTCCTGGACCACGGGGTGGGCCCCAATTGTTCTGTCGGTATTTTTTGGAAAGCAAAATCTTAATTTTACTGCGGTAGCTTTTCCGCGCATCTTTGTTCTAATGTAATAATTTAAACTATTTAAATTTAAAGTTTTACTTAATTTTTTATTATCAAGCATGTTAATATAATTTTCGGCAATGTATGAAAAGTCGGATCGGATGGTTCATATCAGAAACTGATGAACCCGACATTTTATATTATCAAGTAGGTTAATATAATTTTCGGCAATGTATTAAAAACGAGATCGGACCGACTGGTTCAGACCGGAAACTGGTGAATTGAATGCCGAACCAGTCCGGTTGGGATCAAGAAACCAGGGTGAACTGATCCGGTGCAATCTAGGGTGAACCGGGGCTCACGGTTTGCCCCCCTTTTACTTTTTTTAATACCCTAAATGGCGTCATTTTGGCTTTTTTTTTTAATTATTTTCCTCAAATTTTTTGATTTGCAAGGAGTTTTAAAAAGATTGTGAAGTACTTTTGCTGTTTTGCATTGGTTGAAGAAAAATCCTTATATACTTAATGATACTTTTGTGGGTATTAGGTTCTGAAGGTTATATTGGATTATTAGCTGGAAAAAAAAAAACTCTTATGTAGTTTTTTGAATGGAATACATAAACATTAAAATTATATGTATATATTTTTAATTGACCGGGATCTAATCTCCGAGTTGACCTCAGTCTAAACCACTATCCCTTGACCCAGTTCCTCAACCGTTCAATGTCCGGTTCAATTTTCAATACCTTGATTTTCGTTTCCTTAAAGTTGCCTTCATTTTTGTTTTTCATCCCTCAAGTCTTAAATCATAAGGTTTAATCCTTGTAGAGATAAAATGGTCCAAATTTATATTAAATTATAAAAATTAATGTTTGAAATAGAATAAAACTTTAGGGATCAAAATAAAAATGAGGGTAAATTGGTGGAACCAAAGATTATATTAATGCTTTTTAAGCAACACTTTATTTAGAGAGAGAGAGAGAGAGAGAGAGAGAGAAACTATTCAAAATTGATTAGAATAAAAAAAAAAGCTAAATTTAATGTAAGCCATCCAATTTTAACATAAACAGTTCACATGAAGAATGTTATTAAACATGGAATCATAGACCTTGTTTTATATCCACATTATGATTTGTCTGTCTTGTATACGGAATGGGTAGAAGAAGATGGCAAAAAAAAAAGAATGGGTAGAAGAAATATCAACTTCATAACATATAAATAAAACCAAAAGTATCAACAAAACGGTCACATTGCTACAATTGCACAATAAAAAACATATCAAAGGTGTAAGGTGGATATTTTAAAGATGATGTGTTTAGTGATTTGGGGAATACGTGACGCGGAAGAATTGTGAGGAAGAGACAATAGTTGAGGTTGACCAATTGAAGGAGAAGGCGTGCATGTTGGGATTGGACACACGTTTGGATTTGTCGGTAATTTACCTGGGCGCATGTTCTCCAAAATCGGAATGGATCAATTTTACCTTTTTTATTTGATCAAGAACAATTATACATTTCTTACAAACACGAACCTAATTATATATATACACACATAAAATAGCCATACTGCTTATCACCTAATTCCCACATCCCTCGCTTGTCTCCCCCAAATCCAAACCTAAATTAAATCTACACTAATTAATACGCAGATCCACACGCGCGTTAAGGCCCTACAGGAAGAGAAAAGATAGGCCCACTTCTTTCCAACTAATATGTTTATTTCAGAGACTGTCTGTGGGCCTTAGATATATGGCTCTATTATAAAATGCTTTGCTATTATGTTGAAATCACATATATTTGCATACAATGCTTTTAAGAAGAAAAAAGGGAATTGCATAGTAATAAATCTAGGTGAAGAATAGAAGTCCCTTTTATTTTATATTCATAGTTCTAATTATATCAACAAACGTTGATATTACAAGACAGTGGGCAAAAAAGCGGTAACTTATTAACAAAAATAACTAAGTAATCATTGCAACATTACATGAATTTTTAAAATATATGAAAAACCAATTAAAAGAGCCCGGATGCAACTTATGGGTATATGCAGTTCAACATAACTGTTTCGAATTTGACATGGAGAAAGGCTTTGGAATGATTTCCAAGTTACCAGCGGTTCTTTCAATTATCCTTTTCCATGTACGAAATTGGTTATATATGTTGGCAAAGAAAGATTCCATTGGTTGCATCACTATTTTTGATGCCAAGTGAAAGTGGAAGCGTGTAGGTCAGCTTTTGCACTGAGGCTAGATAAGATCTGGCAGAATAGAAGCCATAGGAAGAAAAGTAGCATGGAACACAAAAGTAAACTGATGGAAGCAATAGAACATGGTGAATGTTGGAAAATCGTAAAGCGACCACACTACTTATTGCTTTTTTCTACCTTTAACATTGCGGCAGTTGCAATCCATGTGAAGTTCACAAGGTTAGGCCACCATATGCCACCACATGAGCAAACAAAATACAAATGAACCAACCTAACAGGAACAAGAAGGGAAGCAAAGAAAATAGAGTTACATTATTCACATGTTTCACTCTAGAGGGCCCGAGGCCGCTCCATCAAATGTTAAAATAGATTACAGCAGAGGCAACATCTGGCATGAGAGTTCCCAGCTTAGAATTTCCCATAACACAGATATAGGTTGTCAACTGCTGGGACAAACTTGCCTGAGACGTACATCACTCGGAAAAAAAATTGAATCATACAATATAAAAAGGGTTATTACTCCCACAAGTCATCTTACAGCAGGCAAGGACAATCAACTCAACCATGGATCAAAGAGCAATTAGAAAGAACGATGCATTATTAGGGTCAACAATACATCAGTTAGACCATACATGAACCAGACCATGTCTATTGCCGGTATAGATCTCATTGCGCTCTTCATCGTAGAAGAGAGCAGTAATGTCTTCCAAGGCTTCCGCAACTGTGCTCCTGATTCTGGATGTATACTTCCGCTTCCTTGAAGCGCAACCATTACTTGAACAATTGTCACAACAACTGCATTCATTCTCCATGGGTGAGCTATTGCTTGCTCTTATTTTAGCCAGACACTTGCCAGTTAAAATGTTGCTGACATTAATGGACCCTGCTGCATTATGAAAAAGAGCTCGTTAGTATATACTCTATCATGCAACTATGCCATAGACAGCAGGTTCTCACTAACAGTGTTACAATGAGTTTCAAACCGGTCAATAGTATATGATATCATATCTAAAATTTGGCTTATACATTAGGCATCCGACAAATTTAGTTGGATCATCTTTCCCCTCCGACAAAGAAGCTACAATCCTCAGTTACAAACTATTTCTCACTGTACTTTGCATTTTGCATCACAAAAAGTGCTTTGCCAGGGGAAGGGCCATGGCAGAAAAACAAATAAGAGGCCGAGAGAGACAAGGAAAGGTACCATTTCCTTCAGACAATGGATCATCAGAATCAGCCTTGCAGTATGATATAATGAGATCTTGGTCACTGGTTATGTATATATTATTTGTATTGCAGTCAGGATGCCACAAAAGGTGATCCTCAAAAGAAGTTACAAGCTCTCCACGGAAATTCCAAACGGCCACAGTACGATTGCGGAAGGTCAGGAATAATTGGTTCTCATAAAGAAATATAAATGCAGATGGTGTCATGAATTCACTTCTACTAACTTCTGTTAACTCAAATGTCCGCACCTAAAATACAATTAAAAGTCAGATATTTGTATGCAGATCAACGTATACAGGTCATGTAAAAGAGAATAATACTTACATCAAGGATTTGAAGATTCTCATTTTCTTGCTTGACAAGAAGTTTTTCATTAAACTGTTCAATGAAATCAACCTTCTTATTTCGATGAAGGAGGTGGTTGAATGATTTCAAAACGGTACCATCTTCAATTGAGAGGATTTTAAGTGGGACGTGACTGATTCCTTTAGCAAAGATCAACAACATGATCCCTGGACTGATAAAGAGAATCATCAAAAAGAACACAATAAGTGCAAATTAAGTATGGCCAGCCAAAGAAAAATGGAAAAAGAAAACCGATTTTTTTAAGTACAGAGATTATGTAATATCTTAAAACTTGGACATGACCATATACAACCTCTATGTTAGTGTGAAGTGCAACTGCAAGTAACGTTCACAGGTTCATTAGAGAGAGACTACCTTATCTTAATCTCTTGAACATTTTTGTCAGAAATGGAGTACAGCATCGTATAATTTTTCAGATCAAACACCTTGTAGATGCTGTATGCCCAAAAACAGCAAAAGAAAGGCAAGTGTTAGAACAAAGAAGTCAATATAATAATTAAATCTTTGCACAAGAGTATTATGCAATAAAATACTTACCTATCCTGGGCAGAGTAGGTGAGAACCTTCCCGTTTACATCATCAAACTCAACAAAACCTGGCCACTTCAAAGATTCGGATTCAAAAAGAGCAAAGCCAGCATCTGGTTTACCTCTCCTTATGTACCTGGACAACCAAAAAAAACATCAGACAAAGAAACTGAAAATACAAGACACACAAGCAACAGTTACCATTTGCAGTTCTTTCAGTTATTATGTTTGTGCTCATGAATCATGAAGTTTTTCCCCTCTTTTTTTGTTGTGTGGGGAAAATGGAGATGTTTGCCAAACAATCAAAAGGAGCTAGACATACTCAATCCTTGTACTTCTGCATTTCAAAGAACTGTAACTGTCTGAAGCATAAACAGAAACCGTAATAAGTGAATCATTGTTCTTATTATAGAACAGACTCCTTATAACTTCATCTGGGCTCACGTTCAGGAAGCATATTCTTTGATTAGTTTCTGGAACAAAAAAGGAAAGGAAAAAGATTAAAACATGCAGTATGTATCATACATTGACTTTCAGATGCAATAGAATTGAACAGCATATTCAGATATCATAACGCATAGATGATATTTATACCTCGACTAAATGCTGCACAAACACCAGACTGCGCAAGAGCAAAAACTATATCCTGTGCTGCCACAATCTCAATAATTTTTGACCTCTTTCTCAGAAAAGGAAGTACCACAGAAGAAGGACCTTTTGCATCATGTGTATCGTATTCTTCCTACAAACAGACCCATTAGAGATCAGACATACCACAACGAGCAGGGTAGAAAATGGGCATAGTTATACCAAAGTACACATCTCCCTAGTATACATGAAGAACAGGAGGTTCATTAATTAAAATAGAGCAAACATCATATTGTACCGCTGGATGTTTCATCAATAATAACCACATGAATAAGCAAAGGAATTTCGTGAAAAAGGCCCAACAAAAAACTCAACTAGCACATCACAAACATACTCTGCCCGTGGATGCAAAGCACATGCTTTAATGCTTCAATTTATTCACTTACATCAGGAGATCCACCAATCTTACTATCCAATTTCAAATAATGTTTTCCCAACCATCCTTATCCCTATCATACCAAGCATTAATATTAGAATTCAAGCTAATTGCCACGAAATTGTCTTGAAGTTAAACTGTTCAGTTGCGAGCAATTAACTCAATAAATTCGTCGAGCATATTGTTCAACAAGTTCATACTAATTCAATACCAAGACTTTGAGAACAAAGTAAGAAGTAGGAAAAAACTACTTAAGTCATAAAACAAAAAATAGAAAGTACAATATCACGCTATGGTAACCAACCTGCAAGCGGATATTACGAAATCTTTCTTGAGCATCGCTCATACTGAAAGCTCTATCACGCTTAGAGCTAATTTCACGCCTCTGAAGCTTCTTGACGCTGTTGACAAACCCATCAACTCCCCCACCTCGACGCTGTCTCTTCTTCGCTACTACTCTGCGACCACTACAAGGCCTAGGGCTCACCGTGATCCTTCTTCCACCATCCATATCGTCCTCTTCAAAACATCCAAGTTCAAATTTGAACCCCAAATTTACACTCCCCGTGAGTTCGATCAATACAGTATTTTTTGCGAAGGACTAATTATGCTGCTGCATCCGCTACTCAGCTAACGTCCTTCGCAGAAAACCCTAATTCCTTCGACCTCGAAAAGAAACGAAGTGAAGGCCTTCAACAGTGAGGTTTCCGGAACTAACATCAATTTCTCACTGACAATGATTGGAGGAAAAAGGAGCAAGAAACTGAAAATTAAGTCCAATAAGAGGGAGGGGAGAGTGTGAAATTTCAAGGGGCGTCATCGAGTTCGATCCCGTTTCAAAATCCGAATTTGGGATCTGGAATTTAAAGAAAATCCTAAAAGAAAAAACAACGTCACAAGAGTAAAAAGTGCTATAAGTCGGGTCCCGCTTTAAGTCTGTTAATAATGCAGACCTATTAACTTGCTCCAAAGTTTCTTAGGCCCACATATCATCCATGGGCTAGCCTATTTTCTAGGACGCGTAAGCAGGGCCCAAATTGATCGTAGGCCCAGGTTATATCTTACAGGGTTGCAACTTTATTTTTTAATAAAACATATAGGAAGAGATTTATCTATGGCGAACCAATATTCGAATTTTGGTTGGGAAATGTGCTCAATGATAAATTTGTGTAACTTGTTATTATGTGGACAAATTGAAATACATGGTAAATAGTTTCAATATGAAACATGTTGCATGCCACATAATCATACCAATCATAAAAAAATTGTAAATATTGTCAATGTCAACATCAATACATATTAATCATTAAATCAGTATATCAGTCTCTATATCATATGATATCCACAGTAAACTATATTGTGGTAAAACATTAATAATGGGCGTATTTTTCAAATGTTGTACTATTTGATTAAATAAAGATGACATACAATTTCTATATTATTATCTTTATGGCTTTAATGATATTTATATATTATAGATATTATACAAATTTAAAAAGAGAAAGTCCTATTAAAAGACAATTAAATTATTCAAATTTTAATTTGGGTGATCAAACTTAACAAAATTATAGATAAGGTTATATCGTACAACTGGGAATTTTAAATTTGAGTTAAATTACCTCCATACCCTTCAATTATTAGAAAACCAAAATTGATAATAGAATCATATGTTTTTAATTGTTACGAAAACAAGGCAAAAATAAACAAAGCCACTGGCTATCTCACATATAGTTGCAAATTAACTAACAAAAAATTGCTCATAGAGCCTAGCAAGAGATTCAAATTCATCGTTTAATACATATCCTATCCTAACAGCAAGCTTTAAAAAAACATCTCACTAAAAAAAAAGTAGAACCATCCTTCTAGCCCTTGTTTCCTTCTTCGAAGAATTTGGTCCTTGCTTACTCTAAGCATGCCCCCGGGCTTCATCTACTTTAGATGTTTGACCTCAAACTTCGCCGATATGAGCAAGCGATCCGTGTACCTTACCCATGAACCATATTTAATCTTGAATAACTTGACGTGAGTATGTACACATTTTTATTTTGGTAACACTTGCCCCTACCAAGGAGGTTTGATGTTGTAGTTTAGAAATCTAGCATCAAAATTAAAAAGCACCAATTTCATCATTGAGGTTGGTCCCGGTACAGTGATCTCACCAAAAAGCTTTTGGAAGCCGACAAGATGGTTGTTGTTGTCGAGATTAACCCATGGTTCTTGAACTTAACAATTCTAAGGTACTCCTTCTCGTTTGCATAGGGTCGTTCTAGATATTTCATCAAATTTTAAAATCCCTAATTATATTACATAACCTTATTTATAATTTTTTAAATTTAGTTATCTAAATTAGAATTTAAGTAATTCAACTGTCTGTTAATAGGATTTTCCCATTTAAAAAAGTGAGTTAAATATTATTCATAACTTACAGATATTTTCTTAGTACACAATTCATAAATATTGCATGTTATTAATGGGTTTTTTTTTTTGGGGCCATTCACGTTATTAGTGTTTTGATATTATATAGAAATATAGATAGATTACATGATGCTCTCTCCAGTTGTATTTATTAGTCATAATTATATTTTTTGACCAATAGTCATAATTATATACTCCTATATGAAATTCTAATTCATTTATTCCTCATTGATTTCCTTTTTCGTATTAATTATCAGATATTTTTATTTTTTATCCTCTCTCTTTCGGTAAACTTTTTTTCATATATTTTTCTTCATACTCTCTCAAGCATTCTCTTCATTTCGTAATTTAATTATTTGTATATTTTACACTGTGCAAACTAATAAGTTTAATATTGTCAAAAACAGAACAGATCCTTGCCTGCCTGTAATGCACAATCCACATCTTTACAAACTAAAAAGTCGTGATGTGATGAGTGGTGTATTTGGGTTAACTTTTAAACAACAGCTTTTGAAGAAAAAAATAAAACAAGTTATTTCAAATAATAAATTTTAGAGATTAGTTTCTAAAAAGATAAAAAAAAAAAATAACTTCTGGAAATCCATGATTTTCAATTAAAACAATGGTTCTACAGAATTTTACAGTGTTTGGACAACTTAAATAAAAAAAAAATGCTTCTACCTGTTTTTAAGTGTTTGAGTAATTTTTTTTTTGAAATTATGATTTTGACTCCAAAAATGTTTTTTTTATCGTTATCCAAACACAATAGCTTTTTGGGATGAAGTGCTTTCCACCGTTCAAAGAAACGTAGCCTTCCAAACAAGAATCCATAATAATCACTGCCAAATTACCAATGTTCCATCCAGCAATATATAATTACGCGACATCTTCATAAATCACATTGTTTATAGGTTATGTTTGTAGGGTGAGTGTCACCTATATAAAAAAAATGATAGAAAATTACTTGATTGAGAGGTTGGACATATTTAAAGAAGGTTATTGACTAACTTAATAAATAAAGTTGATCAAATAATATAGAATCTTTTAAAAAAATATTAAAAAAAACTGAAAGGAATATTAATAAAGGTATAAAATGAAATCTTTTAGTTAATAAATTATTTAAAGATCCCATTCTCAATAAAATACAATGGAGCTATATGATCCATATAATTGACTCCAACTCCAACTTCTGGAATAATACTTTCTTCTTGTTGTAATGCATTCTTTTCTTAATATATATGTGAGATTTTCTTAACGAGGGGCGAAAAGTTTTCTTAAAAGAAAAAATAAATAACCCATAAATGATAAATGACAGAATTGGGAAAGGGAAAAATGACAGAATCCGAGGAAGTAGTAAATAAAAAATAAGATGAACTCAACTTTTACAATATATGTGGATGATCTGATCATCCACTTTCTTTCTTCCTGTTCCCATCTCATCGAAGCAAGAACCCTACGCTACTGTTTTTTTGTTACAGTGTCACTGTGCTCTCTCAATGGGGAAATTCTGGATTGAGGTGTGCTTGATATCTGCAAGGGGGTTGCAACGTTCAGTCTCCCTTTGGAAGCGTCAATGGTATGCTGTTGGCTGGGTTGATCCTAAATCCAAGTACTGCACCAAAATCGATGCTTCTGGGAATGCAAATCCTCTTTGGAGAACAAAGTTCTCTTTTCTTCTTGACGATGATGATTCGGAACACAGTCTCCAAGATCTGGCACTCAACGTCCAAGTCTTCAGCAGAGACCCCATTTTTCTCACCGAAAAGCTTCAAGGTTCTGCAACTGTAATGCTCAAAGAGTTTCTCGCCAAGCATGTTAACAACTCTCAAACTTCAGGGTCTGTAGGAAATGAGGAACTTGGGAGCTACCAACTACGAAAGAAGAAATCCAGCAAACCACGAGGATTCATTGACATTTCAATTCGTATTTCAGATGACAAGGAAGAGCCAAATATGTTCCAAGGTATATGAATGTTTCACAAAACTAATGTTAAATACTCAATCCTGTCTTGTCTTGCCCTGCCCTGCATCTGCTGTAATCGTCGTAGTGTCAAAAACATATCGGTACAGTTCTGCAAATGCGGAACATGGTATTTTAACCAGTAACATTGGAATTAACATATTTCTAGTGCCATTTCGTTTAACCCACCAAAAAATTCTTGTTCTGCTGCTCCTCAACGTTTTCTGGCTAAAGCTGCTTCTGGCACGAAGGGTAAATTAGGGAACGGAAAGAAGGGTAAATTAGGAAAAGATTGACAAATAAAAAATGCATCTTATATCTTATAAGATCAACTCCTTAATTAGTAATTAGGCCTTATATTAAGGATTAGGACCAGAGGGAGTATCTCGCCAGCCTCTCAGTATTTGAGTTGACACAACTGACTGAAGTAATTTCACTTGAGTTTTAACTTCCTTCATGTAATTTAAAGGTAAAAGCTTGATTTTTGCAGGTAGCGAGGGAGGAATTTTTATCCTGGATCCAGGAAGAAACGCTAACATGACCACACAAGGTGGATTTGAGCAAACCCATCCGCAGCAGCAACAGCAGCAAGTGCCCCCGGCAACAATTCACCGGCCAGAAAATCTACAGCAGCAGCCAAACTTGTCCTCATACCCAAAGCCATATCCTACAAACTATCCCAACCCATATGTGGGAGGACCAAGTTACTATGCACAAGCTGGACCAAGCCATCAACCTCCTCCACCTCCACATGTTGGATATAATCCCACCATGTTCCCAAGATCAGAGTACATCAATATGCCGTCATCGTCATCTGGGGTTGGTCCTGCTGCACAAAGAGGAGGAGTACCTGCTGGTTTTGCAATAGGAGCAGGTGCTGGAGCATTGGCAGCTGGTGCTGTTATGTTTGGTGGTGACTTCATGTCAGCAGCACACAATATTCCTCCTGGTCTTGGGGATGCTAGCGTTACCATAGCCACTGATCCTCTTTTCTGAACAAGCATTAACTAGATATAGAATGTTTAACCATATATGGTTTCCTTCTATTTATTATTATTTTTCCTTATGCTTTGTCATCAATCAGGAACGTTTGCTTTCAGTGGGAAATAGCTGGTTTTGATAGCTTTATACTACTACACTGCCAACATCTGGCACATGGGGAATGTTTTGAGGTTAAAAAGAAAGTTGACAAAGGCTCACGCAAATTAACACAATTTGTGTTGCATCAGAGGCCTCATGTATTCTAGAGTAGTGTATTTAATGGTTTGCACAAATCTTGTTGCAGAATGCCTAGTAGCAGAAATCATAAGAGTATTTTACAAAATGATATAATGGGGTGGAAATTACAGTTTTTTTTTTTTTTTGGTGCTTATACATAAGTTTCCACAACCCAAACTTATCACTTGCTGTACAGAGATCATCATGATTGCTGGATTTAGTATGAGCAGTTATTGTCATAACATATGAATTCAATGAATTTACTACGATCCCATGGCATGATCAATCTGCTTTGTTGTCCAACCCTCTATAGATCTTCAATGAAAAAATTGAGGCTCGAGTGGTAGAAATTTCATTTTACATATTGCAGGTTATGCTCGTTTGAATTCGTACCAACTAATCTCTGTAGGAACTTCTCCACTGCAGCAATAAACTCCTCAACTTTTTCTTCGTGGGGCAAATGGCCACATTGCTTAATTACTTCAAGGGTTGATCCTGGAATGACTCGTGCAAGTCTCTCAGCATTCCATGAAGGAACTAGTCGGTCACTATCACCGGTGACAATCAAAACTGTTTTTCATATATTTTAAAAAATATCATCAATCATGCTCAGTGTTCAACTCATAGCATAAAGAATAGGTTGTTACGTTAGGGAAAAAAACACACACATAAAGAAAGAAAGAAAGACAGACTCATTATCTCACCAAAAGTTCTCCCCCAACAACGCGCTAGCTAAAAATCAAAGAACCGAAAAACAACAGGTGAATCTAGAAATCAAAACTAAAACCACTTGATTAGCCCAATATATGGAATATATTAATCCTGCATTTAGTCTTTAATATAAGATCCAATTAACTAATTTTTGGAGATTAATGAAGCTAAATAAATTTTTTAATTATACCATATGTTACATGATATCTTTGAAATAATTGTGTATATCATTAGATTATATTGGTTTGGAGAAAAACGATAAATATAAATACTTTAGAATAATTTATTTAGATTGTTTAATCTCCCCAAATTAGTCAATTAAGTTTTATATTAAAGACCGGAGGTAGTACAATGTGTCTTGTAAGATTGATAAGTAGTTTCCAATCTTGGCAAATACCAAAAGATAGCATAAACAGATCAACTTAATCATTTCCACCATAAACTACTCTATATAACCAATTATAAATGGCATTATCCTATCCAATTTGCAACCTTCTCTGATCAGCTACTTAAAAACAAGCTCAAGGTACTGGGGAAAGAGAGAAAATAATACGTAGCCGCATAAAAATATATATACACAGATAGAAATTCAAGCTTTAATAATATTCTGCACTTGATTTATTGAATAATGATGAAATGTATTTGTAAAAGAAATGAGGGGTAGTCAAACGCTCAAGTAACTAACCATATGATAAGGTCCGTTAAAACACAACAAAATAAGCAGCTACTTGAAAAGGCAAAAACATTATTGAGAAATCAACTTTAGGGGGAAAAACATCCGACACAAACCAGCTAAAATATAGGGGACAACTAAGCACATAAAATTCAAATCAATACTTTTACTAATTAAAAATCAAAATCATAATTAGACAATGTGATCTCCTGTGTGTGTGTGTGTGTGTGTAATGACTAGTGTCATTACCAGGACAGGATATCTGATGAAGTCTTTGAGTCACTGTGGGCTTTGTTTTAGAATCCTCATCCAGAAGCGTTGCTGCTGTGAATTCAACCAGTGCCCTATCCCAATCTTTAGTCCTCAATGGCTGGATTCAGTATATATTACTACTATCATCCAGGTGATTACTGACTTCAAATTACAAGGTATAGAAACGGACAAGACAGACAATGTACACAAATTAAAGCATTGCTGAGAGATTACCTTTGTATAACCATCAATGACATGTTCATCAACCTTATTTGGATCATACCATGCATTTCGAACAGCCGCAATACCAAACTTATCAATCACCATCCTTACCTGTTATCAATGTGAGGCAAGCGGCTATTAGATAGGTAAATAGATCAGCCATCATGACATTTATACTATGATGGTTTCCGCACTGCAGCTAGTTTAACAAACCTACAAATATACCCCCCAAAAAGAGTCATCCAACGAGAAAAATTCTAAAAAGGCAACTGATATAAATTGACCAGAATATCCAGACAGATAACACCATGTCCTTCAACTCTAAGCCAAAGGTCATGGATCCTAAATGTTGGTAAAAAGGGATGCAGTGGGATTCCACCTCATTGGAAGGGCTCTAATGAGCTCAGCGACAGTTGTATTTTAGCCAAGAATCCCTTCTTGCTCTTTAATTATAATATTAATCCAGTGATAATTTAACCAAGGCAATACTAAATTAACTAAAAATAAAGATTATATTGCATTATATACAAAAAAGTTTAGGGTTAATATAACTTTTGGTCCCTGAAGTTTGATCCAATTTTAGTTTTGGTCCTTGAAGTTTCACCCGGTTTTGGTTTTGGTCCCTCAAGTTTGAAAAGGACTTGGTTTTTTTCCGGGTCGGGTTTAAAAAACGGGTCGCCAAGTCCTTTTCAAACTTGAGGGATCAAAACCAAAATCGGGTGAAACTTCAGGGACCTAAACCACCGATTTCAAACTTGAGGGACTAAAACCAAAATTGGATCAAACTTCAGGGACCAAAAGTTATATTAACCCAAAAGTTTATTACCAGCATTGTGGCAAGGCCACTACGCAGGACAGCCAATAAAAATCTTCTATACAAAGAGTTGAGCACATTTATCACCCCCTTCATCATCTTGGTTATTGCTTCTGAAATGTATTTGGTAATCATGGACAAAACCTTAAAAAGCCCAGAAATTGGATTTGCTCTAATAGGAGAATTGTTGTTTTCTTTCATTTCGCTATCTTTTTTCACTTGATTTTTCTCAACAATTTTAGGTGCGCTAAGTGGGGCTATAATTGCTGGGGCAATAAGAATTAGAGCAGCAACACGTTCAGGAGCTTCAAAATATGTATTAACTGCTACAAGTGATCCAGCTGAGTGCCTGCCATGTCATTTTGAGAAAATATCAGCTACAAAAGAAAACAAAAGCCAACAAAAGTATCACAACTTATTTGCTTGCAGACACATCCAAAAAGGCAATTTTGGAACCCCTATACTAGACTACCATTTTCGAGTGGTGAAACGCAAAGTTATTAATTTAATGCTTGAGACCAGTGGAATCACCTTCTATTCCATACAACAACTATTCAATAAAACGACTAGGATAATTGGATAAATATCAAATGGAAGACATGTGGATGCAGGACTGCAATATATGATTGCCTATTAAGTTTGCATCTTGTCATGGCAACGGTGGAAAGTATGATTTTTTTATGAATATCACCTGCTACCTCAATATAAAGTCACTCAACCAAACAGATGATTAGACATTCACATACCCCACCAGGATCGCCTTGTCAGCATTTAACATATCAATGAAGTGCAAGGTAGCAAGCACTGAAAACGCCATTGAGTATGGATTTAAAGATTTTGAGACATCAGTTCCTGAAGAAAAATTCACTCTTGATGTCAATCCAAAGGCTGGCCTGTCAGAAGCAAGAACTTTTGAACCAGAAACCTCAGCCAAAAGCTTCATAACCTTTTTCCATGAGAAAACTGATGCTCCAAAGCCATGTAATAGAATCATGGGAAAACCTAGCTCCTTAGTTTTATGAGGGAGCTGAGAAAGAGTCTGATTCTTGAACGTGCTATGTGCTTGAGATTCGGCATCATATATCTTATGGTGTATGTGTACACCTTTGAACTCACAAAAACAACTGTCTGGATCAGCTAAAAGCTTTGGGTCTACTAATTCATCCTGATCTATGCCGGCTATCCCCTTCCTTTTCTTCTTTGTTCCAATATCCGACAATTTCTCTGGTGAAAAGAGGTTCAACATAATGCTATAAGTAAGCCACATTGCAACAATAATCACTTGACCATAAGAAGTTAAAGTGATAAACACTAATCAGTAATCCATCTCCAAGCATATTCTTAAACGATAAAGAAAATGAGGAAGATGTTGCTTTTTAGTCATTGTTCCATGTTTATCTTTTCTTGATAAAAGAAGACTACTATAAAGGAAAGAGTATACAGAAAGAGGATAAGGCATGCCCTTATAGCAAGACAGAGAACCAAATGTATAATTGACAGACAGAAGGCACAAAACACCAACTCATAAATGTCTGCAAACCTTTTCATATCTGATAAATATAACTGTCTTAAAAAATCATACCATATCTGTTATTGAAGATCTTGTAGGAAAAAATATAAAGAACGGTAAATTTACTCCAAAAATTAATTGCTGAAACTTCGGGCATTAGACTTTAACCAATTTCAACACAGCTATAAAGGTGTATTTTTAGTTTTTGCCGGGCCTTGTTCTCCGTTTATTTTTCTAACCAAATACATGAAAATGAATGGAAAGAAGATATCTGTGATGACCTTGGGGAAGACAGTGCTCTTCAAAGCAATCTAAGATGTGCTAAACAGGCGTTAGCAGTGGCATTGTCAGAGACCAAGAGGCTAACACGCTAACACCCTGAAAGTAGGTGTTGTTGTACTTTATAGCTCGTGGGGACACATGATGGAATTCTAGAGAGCATTGATTGGATGAATCATGTGAGAAGTTAGGTGAGAATAGAACCAAGCACAACATATATAGACAGCATAACTGCATAAGTGTAACCAAGTCAACTTGTTAGGACTGATTCTTTCAGCAATTTCTTGTTAAAAGGTGTGGAAATTTAATTGAAGAAAAAATTGTAAGTTCAAATGTGACGATCCTAACTAGAGTAAGTTTGATAGAAGCAAAACAAATGGTAATTCACATAATTTCGACTTGGGCTGGTCGGAAGGTAGGAAAAATATTGATAAACAAAAATTCCACAAAACACGCACACAAATAACAGACTTGATGAAGCTAAAACCTGTCATGAGGAATAAAAATTACCAGAATATTCGGCACCTGAGCCACTAAACGAAGGAGCTGAAGAAGCGGAAGCAACAAAGGTAGACGTAAGAGTACGATACTCAGCGTCACCGAAACCAAATTTGAGAGGAGAATGAACCAAACAGGAAGGAAACTTGCGCAAAGGTTGAATAGAAGAAGGAAGCGCCCATTGCTGATTAAAAACCGCTGCTTTGGTCATCAGATTGTGGGGGAAGCACAGAAACTCACAGATTGAACCGTGGACGTTGATGAAGAACAAAGAAGACGCCAGTCAGGTCCACTGCAGTCTTCAGGCTTCAGTCTTCATCTGTATGGATAAAATATAAATTTATAATCTATATTTAATCCATTCGATTTTCCGAAGCCGGTAATACCCAGTGGCAACACCTTACGCTTAGTTGGTGTTTCACTTTTTCGTTTGCTTTATTTGGTTTTAGGTTAAGTGAGATTTATTTAAGTTAGGTTAGAAGAGGTTATAATGTTGTTTGGTTTAATGAATATTAGGTTAAGTGAGGTTTATTTAAGTTAAGTTAAGTTAGAGGAGGTCAAAATGCACTTCTACATATTTTTCTTCTTCTTTTATAATGTATTTATTAATAATAATTATTTATAAAATAATTATTCGTGTAAGCATATAAATAATTATTTATAAAATTATTATTATTTGGAAAGTTCGTTGAATCAGGAGGTCAAGTTTTAAAGGGGAGGCTAGTGTTGGAATTTTAAAAAATTGTCATGGGCAATTTAGTCACAATTGAAGACAAATATTCTCTCACCTAGGAAAAACCCCAATTTTGGAGGGTTCACAACCTAAGTTAGGTTACCACTAGAAGACAAAAAAATATTCAACACCTAACATAACCTCCTTCCAACCAAACACTACTTTTTTAACCCCAACCCACCCTAACCTAACCTAACCTCCAACCAAACAAAGATAACCCCACCCCAACCTAACATAACTTCCAACCAAACAAAGCCTTAAGGTGCATAGCAGGCAAGGTGTCTCTTTTCTCCTTAAAATATTGTGGCGCTTTTAATCCTAAAATATTTTTTTGGGAAAAAGATAAAAAAATATCATTTGAATTTCAAAATCCCGCTGATAAGAATGGTAATGGGATTGACAAGAATGATAATGAGATTGACAACGCAAATCTTTGTCAAAGGACTAATTTGGGATTTTGAAGTTCAAGTGGTATTTTTCTGTCTTTTTCCCTATTTTTTTATCATCTAATATCTTGAAATATTTTTTTTAAGTGGTACTATAAGCTATTTTTTTATGCATCCCATACCTTAAAATATTTCTCAAGTTTATTCATTGTTCTAAAATATCTAAATTGTTAGATGTAAAATTGCACAAGAAAGCACTTTATGGTGTGAACAAACCTTAAAAAATACTTGAAGATGTTGGGTGCACCACAAAATACTCCATTTGACCCTTTTTATAAGAATTCAAAATTTGAATTGTTTTGATTCTTTTTACAAGAACTTGACAAGAGTTGTTTAAACATTTAATAAGTTTTTTTTAATTTTTGCCTCTCATTAATTTTATGTATTACACTAATTAAAAAATTAATGATATTTATGTTTACTCTAATTATCTCTTTTCTTTTCTCCATTATAAATAGAGGCATACTTGAAAAAATAAATCAAATTCAGGCATGCCTATTATTTTTAACTAACTATGTAATTCTGTTATCGAGTTTTTATAAATAGAACCGAAATGACTACTTTAGAGTACTGCATGCACTTATAAAAATAATTTAAGGTGCTAGTTACACTTTAATTTCTTCTTTCTTTCTTTCTTTCTTTTTTTTTGTTTTTAGCCTTGTAGGCTTTAAACCAATATACTCCCTCCGGTCTTAATTATAAGACAAAGTTGACTTTTTTAGAGAAATTAAGGAAGCCAATTAAATCACTTTAGAATATTTATATTTATATTTTTTTCTTCAAACTAATTAATTTGACTAATAAATGATATATAATTTAAGGATACTAAAAATATAAATACTCTAAAGTGATTAAATTGGCTTTCTTAATTTCTCTAAAAAAATCAACTTTACCTTATAATTAAGACCGGAGGGAGTATTTTTTTATGGCACCAATTCATGGATTAAGTGCCCATTTGAATTAGTTTGGAAAAAACACTTTAATGTTGCTTTGTATAAGATCAACATGAGTGAAGTTTTGTTATGCAAAAGTGGTTATTTCCAGAGGTACAATTACAAACCCGCTGGTTGTTGCCTTCCTCTCGTTTACAGTTAATCATTCTAAACTTCTAATATATTGACACTAGTAAATTATTGGGAAGATTAGACAACAAAGTGAGAGAACAACAGTAATTTTTTTATTATTCCCTCGAAATAATAACAGTTTTTAATCTGCCACCACGCCCACAACAGACAGATATTATTTTACAAACTAGAATAACAAAAATATAAATGTCTCTCAAATGATAGAAAAAGAAAGAAAGAAAATTATACTTTTCACTTGTTACCTCCAATCCTAAATGTAAAACATAATTTGTACTTGCAGCAAGGTTATTAAATCTAGACTGGTCATTGAACGGGTTGAAAAACTAGGGTAAGAGTCAGTGGGTCAGATCGGAGTCAATTCGAGGACCAGACCAATGAGGAATACAAAATTAAAAAATAATTTAAATTATCATCATATCATACTGTCACACCCTTATCTTAATTTCACCTTTACCAAAGTATTCGCAGAAAATGATATGTGGTTTGGTGGGCAACACAGGAATAATATAAATATAATGATAATATGTACATGATTACAAAAATTCCTTATAGGGGTTCGTATATAATAATTACCATCAATGTAGCCGCACAGGGTTACCTGGGTGTTTAAACTCGTCCGAGTGAAACGGAGACATCTTCCTGTCTTCGTTCCACCACCACAATCCCCTCGTATGGTTCTTTTCTTTATTCTCAGGGTATCTTCTATCTTCTCCTGTCTAAATTGTTGGTAAGGGAGGGTGAGATTCGAGAGAATTTCAGTAAGAAAACAGTACAAATATGCATGCAAGATAAGTGTTTAATGCATGATATGCCTGCATTACATAAACTCATGCTAACACAATGACATATCCGCGTGCTCAATATTTCGTGCAACAAAACTATGGCCACAATATAAACAGAAACAGAGCTTCAATCATTCATATATGTTTCACATAATCAAGCAAAGCAATAGCATGCATCAATACATCAGCACAAATATCAAATACATTCAGGAGAGGTAAGTTCCCTACCTTAACCCTTTTCTGCATCGGAACGTGTGCCTCATAAAGTGTGCCAACAACTCGGGCTCCATATTCGATCTTACAATTTCAAATGTACCATTTAGACACTTTCATAGTGTTTCTAGGGGTTATATGAGTCAATTGTGAAAATTTGCCAAAATGCCCTCCTGATCCTGGCCCGGCCCCGCCGTACCCGGTCCGACTGTACTTTTTCTGAAATTTTAACTAGGGCTATTCTAACATATTTTCACCCAAGGAATTCATTTCCAGACTCAGAATTATCAAATTCATTGTCAAATTATAAAAATACCCTTGACAGCCCCACTTTAAGTGTTGCAGAGGCATTTTCGTAATTATGCTTTGTCGGGCTTTTCCGAAAAAGTAACCAACTGTAACCCCACGTCTGCGGAGTTGGATTTCAAAAACTCCAATTTTTTCCGGAGTTTCTATAAGTTTCAGTCAGCTCTAAAAATGGGTCTTAACTACCATTTAAATCCAATTTTGGCAACATAACATTTCCAACACACATTTTCCAATTTTCAAAAACAATGACAATCCGGCAAAATTTCACCAATTAAATTGTTCACAACAGCCAGAATAGTCAATATACGAAGGTTTGGAAGTTGCCTCAAGCTCCCACTAGCTTTTCCTTTTCTTGGCTGATACCCTAGGTCCTTGAACAAGAGAATTTAAGCTTCCCAAACCTGAATTGACATAGAAGGGTAGCTTAGAATTGAAATTATACGCGTTAGTAACCAATTTATCGAAGAAATCAACATACCCTACAAGTTCTCTTCTCCTTTCTCTCTCTAGAAAATGGTTGCACTTCCTCTCTCTTATTTCAGATGGTTCACTTCTGTTTTGGCTAGAGGAAGTAGATGGAGAATTATTTTATAAGTCCATATGCTTAGGTCATAATTCCATTTTCGGATTTTTTTGCAGATTTTCTGTCCAATCTTTGAAAAATCATAACTAATTTTGTAGACATCGTATCATAGTGATTCCAAAGTATATAGAACCTTTATTGAGTCTAATTTTAAGAAAAAATATGAAATTTAGCTAGTTGGAAGCATATCATTCCCAGATTTAATTTCTTTCACCATTGCTTTAGAAAATAATCAATTTCATTGGGCAAACTTTAAAAATTCATAACTCTTTGTATATAGCTTCAAATGAGTCATATGACCTATCAATTTAAAGTTTAGGATGTCTAATTTCTCCTTATAAAATATCATAATTTTGGACATCATTTAATCATTCAAAATCCCAAGACATTCTCACTGCCTCTTAGGAAATTTCACTGGAAGCATAATCACTTCCTTCAAAATTCACCATTTTATTTTTTTTAATGCCCCAAAGATATAAGAAATATTAGGGAATAGATTTGGGACACCTACTAAACCGAGGCCTAGCAGTCAGCTTAATTTAGGTTTTTTTTCAAGTCTTAAATCCCAAAATTCGGGATATTACACATACCATCTAAAATCAATTCAATACATTGAATCACTAACAAAATAATTATATTCTTATATGCAACATTCTTTACAATTTTTTTAACATATTGAAATCATATATAGTATCAATCCACCATCTAATGACATTATAATCAATAATCACTAAATATTCTTCCTAACAAATTATCAAAATAGATAAATTATAACAAAATATCCCTACCTATAATTCTTTAATGGGTTAAGATGCAAATTTACCAACGAAGTTTTGTCCGAGAAGCATCTGTCACAAATATCTTTTAAAAGGGTCCCGGGGGCATTTTAGTAATTTTTCATTATAGACTCATATAACCCCTAGAAACACTATGGAAGTGTCTAAATGGTGCATTTAAAATTTTAGGATTGATATTTGCCCTGAACATAAGCAACCTGTGTCGGAGTACACTTGGAAAGAACAAGATAGTGGCGCTTTTCCTTATACTTTATGTGATGCATTGTATTTTTGATTTATCATTGTTTTGTGATGATTTTGGATGTTGCAAAGCTGTGTATATATGAATGCCAGGGAGGCAATATGTGTGTGTGTGTGTGTGTGTGTGTGTGTGTGTGTGTGTGCGCGCGCGCGCGCGTGCCAGGAAGGCAATGTGTGTTTGTAAATGTGAATGCCAGGAAGACAATGTGTGTATATGCTATTTGATGATTTACTTGCATGCTATATGATTACATGATATATAAGTGATTGTTACTACTGAGATTATTTTGAATCTCATTCTTTCCATTAACTAACCAACAGACAAGGCAAGCGGCTTAAAGAAGAAACAAGCAACCAAGGGCGGATAGTTCTTTATTTTAGTTGTTAGTTGGCTGTCACATCTGGGTTGGGATTACTGCACATTTGTAATTGTTATTTGGATATGGATATATAATCCCCTGAATGGAAAGTTGTAAGGGGTAAATATGCCTATAAACCCTTTAGTTTACAATGTGAAACCCGGGAGTTGCCGGAAATTTTGCTTTACACTCTGATATATATGAATGAGATTTAACTGTGTGAGGTAATGGTATTCGAAATGTGAATATGAGACCAGATGAATTGAATTTTGAAAATCATTTGAGAAATCTCTATCTCAAGGATGAGATTGTATAATGAGTTTTGATTATTTGTTGTCTCTAATCTATTTTAATTACATATTTTGAATCATAATTACGGAGGGGGCTACATTAAATCAATATTTTTTTATGGCACCAATTCACGGATTAAGTGCCCATTTGAATTAGTTTGAAAAAAATACTTTAATGTTGTTTTGTGTAAGATCCACATGAGTGAACTTTTGTTATGCAAAAATGGTTATTTCAAGAGGCACAATTACAAACCCTCTGGTTGTCGCCTTCCTCTCCTTTATAGTTAATCATTCTAAAGTCTAAACTTCTAATATATTGACACTAGTAAATTATTGAGAAAATTAGACAATAAAGTGAAAGAACAACAACGTTTTTTTTATAATTCCCGAGGAATAATAACAGTTTTTAATCTTCGACAACACTCACAGTAGACAGATATTCTTTTACAAACTAGAATAACAAAAATATAACTATCTCTCAAATGATAGAAAAAGAAAGAAAGAAAATTATACTCTTCACTTATTACCTCCGAACCTCAATGTAAACTTAGTTTGTACTTGCAACAAGGTTATTAAATCTAGACTGGCCATTGAACGAGTTGAAGAACTAGGTTAAGGTTCAGTGAGTCAGATTGGAGTCAACCCGAGGGTCAGACAAATGAGGGATAAAAAATAAAAAAATAATTTAAATTCTCATCATATCATATCATCCAAAATCAATTCAATACCTCGAATCATTAACAAAATAATTATATTCTTATGCAACATTCTTTACAATTTCTTCAACATGTTGACATCATATATAGTATCAACCCACCATCTAATAACACTATAATTAATAATCACTAAATATTCTTCCTTGCAAATTATCAAAATACATAAATCATTTCTACCTACAATTCTTTAATCACTAAAATAATAGTTATTACTTATTAATACAAAAATTATCATTAATTTTGAATGAAATTTTCATCTACAATTCATAACCCATAAAAAAATATGTTAATTTTTTTCCAAAAAAAAAAAAACAACCAGGTCACCCTAGCAATTTGCCCAGGTTAAGCCGGGTTGCTAAAATATTGGTCCATGAACCTTCCTAGACCAATTTCATGGCTGGGCTGCCAGTTTCAGGGTTAACCGGCCAGTCCGATTTGGATTTGACAATGATGCCTTGTAGTGTAGTCCAATCTGACATTTAGGATAGGATGAGTATTATTTTTAAAAAACACTCCTCGAGTCCTTGATACATATTTAACTAATTTAATTAGATTAATAAAGTTAGTTAAGTTAATTATAATTACATATATTTTCTAAGATACCATAATCATTTTCTTTAATTCCCTCATTCCCTCTCCTTTTAGATTATAATTAAGGGAGCATCAATATAGGTAAATTATGAAAAATTTGATAAATATGAAAATCATGTATTATATTTATAACTAATATCAATTTTTTAAATATGCCTTATATTAAACACCTGAGAGAGTAACAAATTAACAATAAAACTTTGAAGGACAAAAATTACCGTTAAATTTGTTGTGCAACTCACCAAAAAAAATTGTTGTGCAACTTAGTGCTTGTTTGATATAGCTTATTTTTTACTTATAAATACTTATAATTCGTGATTTATGATATACGAGATAAGTATGTGAGAGAAGTTTTGTCCCAATTTACTTAATAAGTGCTTATTTTTCAGAAATAAGCTATTTCAAACACTTATTTAACACCCGATTAATTGAAGCCCAAAGAGGGAAAATAAAGGTGATCCGAGATCCACATTAATTTTTTAGTTCAAGAAGGTGATCCACGTTAACAACTTTAAACAGATCATAATTTTGGCCCAAACAGAGACACATGTCTTAGTCCTACTACGACAATAAAGGCAATCATTATTGTTGAGTCCCGCCGAGACAAAAACAGCTTGAGTGGATGACAAGAGATCATTTGAGCAAGATTTTCAGTGTTTTTTTTGACTACGCAGGGTATCCATCGGAGAGAGCCTGATAATTAATCCCTCTGATACTATTGGGCCCAAGATAGGGGCGGCCCTTCCAAACAAATTTTCTCCATACATGCTGCCCCAAAGATTGAACCCGGGACTAGAACACTTAAGGGAATGCAAGCCCTTTACCATTTATGCCAACCTGCGTTGGTGCAAGATTTTCAGTTAAATTAATCATTTGTTACTCTTTATCCCACTTCCCACAAGGCCTAATGTATAATAGTCCAATTAAGAGTTGACAAAGTTGGTTGATATTTTAGTCATATTAAGCAGATACTACTTTCAGTTCTAAATATAAGATAAAGTTGATTTTTTTTGGAAATATTAAGGAAGCTAAATAAGTTATTTAATCATATCATACGTTATGTATCCTTATATTATATATTATTTTATTAGTCAAACTAATTAGTTTGGAGAACAAAATAAAAATAAAAATACTCTAAAGTAATTTAATTAGCATCCTTAATTTCTCCAAAAAAATCAATTTTTTCTTATAATTAGGATTGGAGAGAGAGTACATCATAATGTGGAATTATATGATATAGCTGGCCAACAGAAGAAAGGAATTATGATATTTAGGATGGAAAATTGGTAGTTTGGATTAGAACAAGCACATACCCGCGCAGAGCGCATGATGATTTCAATTATATACTATTAAATGTTCCATTCAATTTTCACCATCACCATATAAATATAGTACTTCTTAGTACGAGTTTAGATTAATTTTTGAAGAATAGCGTGTATGATTTATGAAGTAGGTATATGAAAGGAGTTTTATCTCGACTTGCGGAAAAAAAACCTCTAAAACCACGGTTTTAATTAGTCTTACTCAAACACTCACTTACTGTTACAAAAAACATTGTAATGTATGTTTGGATTGGTAGTGAAAGCTACTTTTTGAACGTGATTTACGGTATACGAGATAAACATGTAAGAATAGTTTTATCTCAACTTATGTGAATGTACATCAAAAACACTAAATCAAATAGGTGCTACATATTTAGAAGCAAGTTCCTGACGTGAAATTGAAGGAATGTGAAAGCAAGTAAATAGGAAAAACCGTTACAAATATTATTTTATTTTTTAAAATATTTTTTTACAGTTTTTTTAAAGATAAAAACATAATTTGAATTTGATCACTCATCCTTGTCATTCCTACAGAAATTATGTAGAAAAATTATTGTTAGTGATGTATTATTAAATTTAAAAAATTTAATTTAAATGATGTGGACTTAAAAAAATACACCGCAGTAGAGGTAAATTGTCATCGCCTTCAGGGAAGTAGTTTTCAAAATCGGCTAGCTGAAATGGCTTACTCTCATAGGTGATGTTATCGCCTTCACCCATGTCGTAAAAGTATCGTGGCTTTACATGAACGATCATGTGCCAATACCTGTGCCTCTCGTCCTCGACATAATAAACCTGATGTGCTTCTGAAGCAAGAATATACGGCTCATCATCTTGAGAAATACCAGTATGAATTGGCCGTGAGAAATTGACTGATGTGATCCCTAAGTCGTCAGTTGTTAGTCCCCGAGAAGTAGTGGTATTTGCCCATAAACACTTGAACAACGTCATGGTGAAACGGCCTTGATAATTAAGTTCGACCACATCAAGAAACTTTCCATAGTAAGGGACGCCTCCAAACTGTATATTGGTATCACTGCTGCTCACATTATTCCTTGTCCCAAATGTGCCATAAACATCCGAATTTTGAGTTTGCAATCCTTGATCCCGTGAAACCGTACAAAAATTAAAACCATTGACATTGTATGCTATAAACCTTTTTGCATGATCAAGAGGGCCGATTGCGAGAGCTTTGAAATCTGGTGAGTGTGGGTTGTGGTCATTTAGTATTCTGAGCGCAAACCAGGTCAGGAATTCTCTATGGACCTTTTTGTCAACTTCTGAGGATGTTTGTATACGGATCCTGAGTTGACGCTTTAACATGACTTCTGAATTCCTTGCAATTAATAATGGAAAGGCGATAGTGAAATGAAAGTGAAAAATGTCACGAAAGATATAGAATAACATGTGAATGTACAATTCTTACTGTATGAAAGGTTCAACTTGAGTACAATTAACCAAGACATGTCTATGTGCTTGCAATTTCTTAGTTGCCGTTAGTTTGAAGTTCTCAGTTCCTCCAACTGATTTACCAACACGAGGGATAAATTCTCCTGATGTTAGCGCAGGTTCAGGACAATTGTCAACATGAGGTGGGTGGTTGAAAGCCGTCTCAAGGTCATCAAAGTACCTTGAACAAAAATAAAGCACCTCATCCCCTATATAGCTTTCAGCTATAGAACCTTCTGGCCATGTCTTATTCCTTATGTAAGATTTTAATTTCCCAAGGAACCTACGAAGTAAAGAAGAGAAAATTGATACTGAATGCTAAAAAGGACGACTAGCAAACATAAGAATTACTAAAGAAGTACATATTTAAAATGAGTACCTCTCAATCGGATACATCCATCGATATTGTACTGGGCCAACGAACTTTGTTTCATGAACGAGGTGGATTGTAAGGTGAACAATTACAGTAAAAAAGGATGGAGGAAAGATCATTTCCAAGTGACAGCGTAAGAATGATTTTGGACTGTAGTTGATCGGGCTCCTCAACGATCAAAACCTTAAAACACAACTTCCAAAAGAAAGAACAAAGTTCCACCAAAACGATGGAAATATCGGGAGGAAGTGCATTCTTAATAGCCAGAGGGAGTAACTGTTACATAAGAACATATGAGTCATGACTCTTCATGCCAGCAACCTTTTGAGCCTGCAAGTCAACACATCGAGAAATGTTGCTTGAATACCTATTAGGAACTTTTAATTTCTTCAATATCGTGAGGAAGACTTCCTTGTTTCGGTTTTGTGAGGGCAAGCTTTGCCGGCTGAAATTTGTCATGCTCATCTGGCCAAGCGTCGTCACGAACTCCCACGGTGCATAAATCTTTCCTCGCTTGAAGGTGATATTTTATCTTGCCGAGTTCGTTAAGCAGCATATATAGCACATTATCGCAAACATTCTTTTCAATGTGCATGACATCAAGATTGTGGTGAAGTAAATTAGATCTCCAATATGGAAGAGTGAATAAAATACTTATCTTATTCCACTACTGAGGCGCTGAAGTCCTGCACGTCTTTTTGGCGAGTTTGTGCTAAATCGTTGCTTTTTCCAAACTCAAAGTCAACATGCTCAAGCTACTGTAAGATATCTGTACCGAACAAATTTTGAGGTGATCCTCTTTTTTCTAATTTCCTATTGAAGCGATTCCATTGCAATATGAACTTATGCCTTCTATCGAGAAACCCTCGATGCCCCATAAAGCACCACTTTCAATTATGGGGAAGACGCACTGCGTCATTGTCAAAATTACAAACTGGACACGCCAACCCAGTATGCACATTGTCTAACAATGGCCTCCTCTGCCTACTGAGAGGTCGGAGTCCCGTCATGGTGTATGTGTGTGATAGCGTACAACTCCCCATAGTCTGTTTGACGATTTTCCTGCTGTGCCTTCCTCTCCTAAAATAATTACAAAATTCAATTAGTATTATGAAATAACTAGCTAAAAGTCTGTGATATTATAAAAAGTTACCAGCTCGTTATAAGTGACAGCAAAGGTCTTCGATCCTGCTGTGTGGTGGATCGTCTACTGCCTACGGCATCTAGTGTTCCTCTGAGAAAGCGCCTGGAAAAAAAATATTAAATGTATTAAAACAATATAAAACATTTAAAATTAATAAAGTTCAAATTAAAATTAATTAAATTTAAATTATAATTTAAAAATTAACGATTACAAAATTATATATAAATAATCTAATAAATACATTACCTGCCCCTCAGCACTCTCCTGAACTGGATGAAACTTGCCCAACCGTTCAGCGGGACGCCGTCCGGAATGCTCTCGATCAGCTGCTCCAAAGGCATCGTCCCATCCTTATCCACACTGTAGAAGAGACGGTTCCTCTTGTTCCTCCAGCTGTCACCTATCTTCATCAGGGTGTACCTCTTCCGGTTGGCTCGGACGGCAAACCGCAGCTGCAAAAAAATTATTTGAATATCAATAATTACAAAAATCCTATTAAAAATATTAATTAAATAGAATTAATTACAAAAAATATTAATTAAATACTATTAATTACCTGCACCACCTCCTCCCAAGCTAGGTCCTTCGGCCCCTTCAGAACGTGCTTCCACTTCCTGAATTGAAGGGAGAACCGCATCCAATTTGAGCTTAGGTCGTTCAGGAAGCGGTTGAATAGGTGACCCCCATTATCAATGGCCTAGTCCATGCCCTCATTCCACAGCACTACAACTCATAGTGTCCGGTTCATGTTGTTTAAACCGGCCACGTTCAGCCTCCTCGTGGACACGTTCCCTTGCTTATCTGCACAATTTACCGCACGTTAGATAAATTGTAATTCAAATTTAAAATTTTGAATTTAAACAAATAATTTATTAAATTAAAAAATTTATTTACCTTGGACCTGCACCTCAAATCTAGTAGACCGCGAAGACGACCTTTGTGAGTTGTTTTGCTCCCACGCCTCCTCCTCATCGAGGAATTGCTCCATCTCTCTTATCCCAATCGGGATGTCGAAGTCATCGTTTGCGGCATAGTCCTCGACGCTGATATCTCCCTCCCCCAAATTAGGCAGCTTTGGTGTGGTCGTCTCTTGTGGGATCGTCTGTGGTGCCTGTAGTAAGGCCAACTCCTGTGGGGGGATAAGCTGAAATGCCGCGGTCGCCCTCCCTCTACGCTGCCCCTACCTCTGCCCCCTGCTCTACTGCTGCCATCCCACAAAATCGGTTTGGGGACCTCGGGCTCCTTCCCCCTACCTGTCTTGAAGCCATATCAAGTACAAAATTCAAAAAAAAAAACATTTTAGTCATTATTATGCAAAAATATAATTAAAATACAAATACAAATAAAATACGTATTATCTCCGTACCTCAAGTACAAATAATGAGAAATACTGCAGCAAAAACTCTTCCATAGACGTCTGAACGCTCAAATCTAAAAAAAAACATTCAGAGAAACTTCAGGAAACAAAATGATCAAACGGAAAAGTGAAGGGGGGCGGCGGCTTTATATAGTGGCGGCTTTTGTAGCGGTTCTTGAAATAACTGTTACACCAACCGCTACAAATAAGCTGGGCAGCTAAACTTTGTAGCGGTTCTATAATAACCGCTACAAATTATAAAAATGTTTGAAGTTCTGTAGCGGTTTTGTACCATAACTGCTACAAATTTTGAGACCTCTGAAATTCTGTAGCGGTTATAACTTTATAACCGCTACAAATAGGTGACTTTCAAATTTCGTAGCCGTTTAATTGGTTAAACCGCTATAAATAACAGCTACACTGTTGGCGCATTTTGGTCACGCCAAGTGGCGGCAACTTTATAGTGGTAATTATTTAGTAACCGCTGTAATTTTATCTCTACAAGTTTTGACGAGAAATGCGCACCATATTTATAACGGTTTTTTATACTTAATCGTTACAAAAAATGTTGCCAATCTGTCGCGTCACTTAGCACGTAACTTGTCGCTACAAATTTATAGCGGTTTTGGTTTTAATTGCTACAAATGTTAATATTTGTAGCGGTTAATTGTAACTGCTACAATATCACTGCTACAAAGTACCATTTTTTTTTTTGATAGTATTTGACCCATGAGTACGTGAATTAACTCGCACATTCAATATGCAAGCAAAGACTCCCCGTGTGATGCATGAGGTGTTTTCACTTCTACTTTTTCAGCCGTCTCATTCTATTTTTATCACCAGCAAAAATATATTGTTTACTTTCTTATGGTTAGAAAGAATAGTATTTCGTTTAGAAGCAAATAACTAATGCCATAAAAAAAATGTTCTTTGGAATTTTGTGTATTAACTAAAATGCAATCATATAGACCACACTCATCCAAAACAGACAATAAGATGGTCACTAACAGCAATATGATAATAACTATAAAGAAAACTGAAGACTGCCCTTCTAAATAAGGCATCCCCACTTATGAAATCATGGTTTTGTCATGATAATCACTTTTTCTGTTTTAATGGGTGTAATATATGGGTATTTTTCTCCGAAACCATGTTTAACACCTTTACTCTTAAAAAAAAGGTGCTTTTTTCATTCCCCGAACATAGCAAAGGAGATCAGACAATCTAAACAATGGAAGTTGGGTTCTTATTATGCCATTACTTTTTTGTTTTTCTTTAAAGTTGCCAGCCATGGATAAATAAAATTAATCATGCAGATATGATAAAGATTATGTTTTGGTATAAAATAGACGTTAGAATAAAGGTCAAGTGACAGGTCTACCTTGAAATTTCTCCCCCAAGCGCATCTGGTTCCTTCACTTTTAATTAACGGGATGTTTTACTGAAAATTTTAATCTGATGCTTAATATAAAACCTGATTGAATTGTTTTTAAAAATTAAGAAAGTTAAATAAGTTATTTAATCATATCATATGTTGTGTATTATTAGATTATATATCAAACAAATTAATTTTTAAAAAAATTAATATAAATATTTTAAAACAATTTATTTAACTTCCTTAATCTCTTAAAAAAATTGAATAGAACTTATATTTAAGATAAAAAGTAATGTTTGACCAACCTTATTTATCATCATGTTCAAAAGCTTTATGAACAGCACCCGTACTATTGATTATCTTTTGATGCACTAATTATTTCATCAGTGTGCTGGGACAAGATGAGAACCACAGTTTCAGACTCAATTAAGTAAGTCACCAATAAAGCGTCCCAAATGGGAGTACGAAGAGCCACCTGCCATTAAAGCCCTCTTACTTATCTCACTCACATGCTCCACCTTCTTCCTCACGTCACTCTCTTTCTCCATCACTTCGCTTATTCCCTTCTCTATCCTCTCTGCACTTATCACCTCCGATTTCCTCACACTACAAAACCCCATCCTATTATCCAAGCAGATCTCCACACCCAATTTCAACTCCTCCACCACTTCAAATGCGTTCATTCCTTGGTCCCCAAACAGCGGCCACGTGGCAATGGGCACCCCGAAATTTACGCTCTCCAATATGGAATTCCACCCACAGTGGGACACAAACCCTCCTACAGCTTTATGGGCTAGGATTTGGGCCTGCGGGGCCCATCCTATTACTCTCCCAATCCTCGCCGTCCGCTCAAGAAACCCCTCCGGTAATACTTCTGCCACGTCAGAGTAGTCCCCTGGCGCACTCACGGAATCGGATGGGGGCTTCCTTAGAGACCACACGAAGTGGACCCCACTTCTTTCAAGAGCACATGCGATTTCCGTCACTTGATCATTGTCCTCAAAATAGCCCCTACTTCCGAAACACAGGAATAAAACCGACGAAGCGGGTTGATGATTGAGCCACTCCATGACGTCCGATCCTTGTTGCACCTGAACCATCCACTTCTCGTCCCTGCCCTCCCCTGCGCTTAAGATGGGTCCCACCGTATAGACCTTAAAATCACTGTTGCAAATTGACTGGACCGCGTGGGGTTCAAGCTCCTCGAATGTATTTACTATTATACACTTCACTTTTCTTAGCTCGTTTGTGCAACTGAAGAAAAATGAGTCCCACTCCTTGTCCAGAACAGCTTCCGTGAAAACACTGGCAGGAACAAGGTTCATGAAGCTCGGGATAGCAAACTCAGCCCCCGATTCTTTGAAGTTAAGCGACGTCGTGTCCACATTTTCTCGCTCCCGGATCTCGTGAATATGAAGCATGAACCCTAGAAACGCAGCGCCGAAAATGAAGAATACCATAGTGGGAACCCCGAACTCGTTGGCCACGTCAATCATGGAGGTGCAGAACATGTCCACGACGAACCCGGTGAGCCGAGCCTCGTCGGGGCCTGATTTGAGGTTGGACACAGCTTCTCTGACGCTGGGTTTCTGGTTTTCAATGAGACTGTCTATAAAGGGAGCTGGGTGAGTGGGCTGATCGGAGTTGGCATGAGGGTGGTGGTTTGTAGGAAGGAGAATGAAGCGGAGACGTCGTGAGACGACGGAAGGGGAAGAAGTGAGGGAGTGAGTGTAGGAGTCGACGGCAGGGTCAAACGGTGCTTGGATCATGAGGACGGTAATGGAAAGGTGTTCATCGTGTTCGATAAGAAGCTTGGCGAACTGGATGGTGGACACTAGGTGACCTATGGCAGGAAAAGGAACAAAGACTAGCTGCGATTTCTTTATCATGGTGCTTCTAAACGAATAATTATAGTGATGAAATTTGTGTGAAATTAAAGGATTATGAGAAGTATCGGAGAGGGAGTGAGAGCTTGAGACATATACGATAAAGGAAACAGAGAGGGAGAGAGGAAGGTGTTGCTATTTCAGATATGGAGAAGAAGTTGAAAAGGCAGTGTGAGACCTGTTAGGAGAAGAAGCTGATAATTCAAGGGGCACGGGAGAGGCGAGGCCAGGTGGTACAATTTATGAACCTGAAAAAGATTGTTATCCATTTTTTAGTTTTTTCATAATATTATCTGTTTTTGTCTTCCAAACAAAACATTTACTTTTAACTATTTTCAGGAATTATTTTTTATATTTTTAATTATATTGCATTCAACAAATTCGAGTATTATTGATCCAATCAGAGGTTGCTCTTAACTTTGTGTGAGGCACCAAAAGACATAGCTAAACTTGCGTTTAATTATAGTTATCTCTCATTAGCCTATATAGAAAATCATCAACAGATTGATGGTATTTTACCCAAAGCCTATTGTTTCAGCCATTAAAGAGTTGGATAAAATAGGACCAGCCAAGATCAAGTTTTTAAAATTTATTATTGTTCCACCAGAGTTCTCATTTACAGGTCCATATATTTGTCAAGTCGGAACGGTTGGTGTGAATCAACAAATAAATTTGAAGATAAAGAAAACAATCCCAGACATCAAATGGGAATTTGATGAGAGTTACTCTCATCTTAGACGAGCAGCAGGATACATTCCTTATCTCCTCGAGATTGAAGAAATGTTAGAAGATAGTGGAGCCTGGACCTACCATGTGACAGAATCAGCAATAGTATATTGCAAGAAAAAGAATCCAATGAAGACAGGTGTCGTCAGTCAGTTAAAAGCTTTCCAAAGGAAAATAAAGCTGAATCAAATCAGTGCCAGCAATAAAGTAAAAGAGAACCTTTGTACAATAATGAGTAGAAAGGAGGAAAAGCAGCACAGCTGTTCATGTTGCCAACAAGTGTCGGCAGAAGAGACAAGAGAAAAGAAAACGTAAAACGTGTTTCTAGACTAGTCTTGTCTACCACAAAAGAAAAGGAGAAGGCCCGTGAATTACTTTTGGTAACTAGGGTTGTGTAAAGGAACTATGGTTAAGTTCATCTTCATCTTTTGGTAAAGGTAAATGTTTAACCTCTTTCTTTACAAATTCTTTAATTTTTATTACTTCTTGGGTTTCTTCATCTCCCCAGATAAAGGGTTTATCTTTTCTAAGCATTTTCTGAAGTTTACCTCTTACTAATGCTCTATAAGGAATAAAATTCATGGCATAATTTAGATGTCCTAAAAATGACATGAGTTGTTTTATATCTTTAATTTTATCCGGAAATGTTAATATGGTCCGAATAATATTGGGTTGTAATTCTACAACACCTTTGGGCTTTATTATTAGTCCCAAATATTCAATTTGGGCTTTTCCTATTTCGGCCAATTTTATCTTATGCTTCAGGTACATTTAAAGGAGCAGAGGCAAATTATGATATAAATGAGAAGGAGCTTCTGGCAGTAAAATATGGTATAAAAAGCATATTCTTGGAAAACGCAAGTGCGGATGTTTATCCCTCTCTTGTGAATTAGAAAGCCTAAAGATTGGAGGAAATTCCAACGATCCACCACCAAATTCCGGCAAAATGGTATCAGAGCCTAGTTTGAGAATTAATCCTCAAATGAAGATAGTCAATAAAAATAAAGCCGATGAGCGTTATTTTTAATGATTAATAAGTTAAAACAAAGGAAATCAGAAGTCGAGCAAGAGTTAGTTAAATTAAGAAAAATGGAAATAGTAAACCAAGGTATTCCTAGTAACCTAGAACCTATAAAAAACCAATTACTAGTTCTTAAAAAAGAATTGGATTTGATAGCCGAACAGATTTCTATAGAATTTGCTCTTTTTAGAGAAGAAAAAAGTCAAGAAGCATCTAGTAGTAAATATCCTAGAACTACAAAACCAATGACAGATATTGTTCCTTTTTCTCTAGCAATTCCATCTGCTATAGATAAAGAAATAGAAGAAATAAAAGCTCAATTAAGAGAAAAAGACAAAAGAAAAGCAGAAAGAAAGAGAAGAAGAGAAGAAAAGAAAAAACAAGAAGAGAATGATAAAAAGAAACAGGAACTTTTAGAAAAACTAAAAGACCAGTTACAAGAAAAAAGTGATGATTCAGATTCATCGAAATCTGCTTCGTCAAAAACAAGTCAAAGAATAGAAAACCAAGAGATAAAAGCTTTGGAATTAGCTTTCGAAGAATATTTAGAAGCCGAATCTTTTAACTGACATTTTCTCAAAAAATAATTTTTTTATTAAAAAATAACTAATTTAAAAAAATCAAATTTAAACTATCTAGATCTAATCTGAACAATCCAAATGAGACGATCTTTCGGTGTTTGTACTATCACCTATATGGAATAAATTTATGTCATGTAACTCTTTAATTTAGAGTAGATATTTTGAATTGATCTTTATTTGTTGTTGAAATACTTAACTTCGTTATATGTATATGAATGTGTAACGATACAAGAGAAGATGAAATAATTCATAATGAACACGAATAATAAGAAAGAGTTGGAGTGATATCTATTAAAAAGAAAATGATGAAAATCATTTTGATGTGATTCAAACACGTATAAAGAAAGTTATTGGATGTGCCGCTAAGGATGTTTAGATCAAGCAGTGTGAAATCCTATAAAAAGAAGTAAAAGTATATTGAAATGAACACTTGATGAGATTATTGTGAAGGACCGCTTAGTTAACAACTTAACCAAACATTTGGGTGTTAATAGAGCACAATAACATCATGTGATCTATGTTGTCAAACCTATCTCGTAGGATAAAACTGCTTGTTGTTATTGATGTATTATATAATATATATTCTTTACAGTTTACACCATATTTATGAAGTCAATATGTGACATGAAAATGCAAATGTTCCTTTCTTCATATACGGTCTCCCTACATTATAGAGTGATACAAACAAGCCGTGTGGTTAATGTATGACATGAAAGGGTCCCTTTATTCATAAATCAAATGATAATACTCTATTATCATTAAAAAGTTGGTCTAGAGGTGTAAGACCCATAGATTTTTTTGAGTTTCGAGTTCGAGTCTTAAAAAAGTCACTCATGTTGAAAGGGGCAATCATAAGTCCCGAACTAGATACTGGATGACAATATAAAAAAAAAACGATAATACTCTGCAACCACCCCTATATATATCCTACCAGCCAATGGTTCCTCTATAATTCCCCTGCGTTTTATCTGAACATTAGTTGGATTCAAATTTTTTGATCGGTAGTTGGATTCATATTAAATAAGCTCAAATTTAATGATTTATAAATACTCTGTAACCACCCCTATATATATCCTACCAGTCAATGGTTCCTCTACAATTCCACTGCGTCTTATCTGAACATTAGTTGGATTCAAATTTTTTGATCGGTAGTTGGATTCATATTAGATAAACTCAAATTTAATGATTTATAAATACATTGTTAAAATATTAAATTATAATAAATGAATTTAAGACTGAACTTTTAAAATTTTTTAAAAAATACTGTGTAAAATATAAAACATTAACCACCAATAATTCAATCAAAATTAAACTGAACTCTCAAATTACCGTTGGTAATAACTTGGGATTTAGGGATGGGCGGCTATCATTACATGACCAGAACTTTTTATACACAGTCAATGAGTGACAATAATAGATCGAGTATGGTGGAATAAAATAATTTAGGCTAGTTGATTCTCCTCTCTATTTTTTTTTTCAAAAACAGTTTTGTAAATTTAGGCATTGTTTAATTCTATTCTCTCTCTTTTTTATTTTTTTTCTCAAAACAGTTTTATAAAACAGTTTTTAAAAATAAGTTTCAGAAACAAAAAATTAAAAAAAACATGTTTGGATTGTTGTTTTAAAAAATCTATTTTTAAAATGATGTGGTGGTGATTATCACGGATAGTGTGGTACCGATAATAGATAAGTGAAGGCCTAAAAAAAAGAGAAAACAACTAAAAATAGTTTTTGTTTTTAAATTTTTAAAACAATGTTTTGTTATTTCATTTTTAAAAACAACTTAGCTAAAACAGTTTTCCAAAAAAATTTTATAGTTTTAAAAAATAACTGTTTTAAAAAGCCAAATCAACCAAATCATTGACTATTTATATTATAGATTTTAATTTTGATTTGTATTTAATATTTATATTTTTATTTATATATAATATTATTGAAAAATTCACATATTTTAATAAAAAATAAGCAACAATAATTTTTATATATTTATTTTATTATTGTATTTATATTATAATTTTTATAATATAATCTGTTGGAAATTACCTATATTACAATGTCAATTAATAAGGACATGACACAATAAATAAATAAATATATTACAACATCATACCAAAATACAACTGATGTCATAATAGAAGGTAATTATTTAATTGATTATGATATCTGTTCTTGTCTAAACTGATGCCATATTTGCATATTATGATTACAGTTATAATCATAATTAACATCGTATTGGGAATATAATTATTTTAAACATGTTAATTTTATATAGTCTCTCATTTGAGAACCTAGCTACTTCATATGCAACCAATTACTGCACAAGCATACAAATTTCCAGCTTGAAAAAAGGTAATTTTAATGTAACTATAATATATTTATTTTTAAAATTTTGTTTTCATTATTTAATTAAAAATTTCAAATGTTATATTTAAAGTATATATTTATTTTTCAATATATATATTACAGAAAAATTTCAAAACTTAATTTAAATCCTTTTAATGAACTAAAGTGTCTTGTGCTTACTAAACCGATGCTAGAAATGCTAATATGACATATATTTGAAGTGCGCATGATGCAAAAATATCATAAACCTAATTATGGCATCGGGTGCTTATACAATTAATGCCATAATATAAATTAGACATCAGATACACTTAAAACAAAAGTAAAAATACGCCATATCCATTACTACTGCTTCTATTCTTTAAGCAACTAATGAGAAATCATATAGTTAAATTAGTATTTTGCACTAATGTATAATGCCGGGCAAAGCGGTTTTCATTAAGTCTGTACTGTCCACTATCCCTCTTTATCAAATGCAATATACTTTGATCCCAAGAGGAGTGTTAGAGGAGATTGAGAAGATTAGTAGGGATTTTTTTTGGAATCAAGGTCCGGAAGGAAAGAAACTACATCTCATCGCCTAAGATAATGTAAAGAAAAGGAAGGAAACAGGAGGGTTAGGCTTCAAAGATTTGATCGGTCAAAATAAGGCTTTCATCATGCAATTGTGTTGGGGTTTGATCACTAAACCAAATGCTCTCTAGGTAAGATGTTTACGTATTAAGTATGGATGCATGGAAGGGAAGATGCCAAGAGTATAAAGGAAAAGAAAATAATATGAGGTTTTGATGGCTATAACTTCAATATGGGATAAGTTCTGAAAAGGAGTAGGCAGCAAAATCCGAGAGGGGTGTAATATGAATGCATGGGGGAAACTTTGGCTCACCTTTGAGTATCCTTTAATGAACTTTATGGATAGAAACTTGCACCTTCTAGACCCTGAAGCCACAGTAAGCCAATTTGTCAATGAAAATGGTATGTGGGATGTGGGTAAATGGATCAGTTTGTTTCTTCCTAACTAGGTGTTAGATAAAATCAAACAAGTGAAACCACCTTCATAGGTGGGGGAAGATCAAATTTGGTGGAGGAAATCGTCTGATGATTCCTTTACTATGAAGTCGGCCTACAACATGATTATGGAAGCAAAGAGCCTATGGAGGTGGCAAATTCCTGAGAGGGCTAAATTCTTCATATGGCAAGTGTTTCAAGAGAGAATCCCCACAAATTCTCTTAGAAATAAGCGTGGCGTTACAAACCAACATGAGTGCCCATTTAAGTGTCCTTGTGAGGCACATACATTGAGAGATTGTGAGATAGCAAATAGTGTGTGGTCATTATTAATTAACCCTATTTATTACTCTACTTTTTTTTGTGGAAATTTGTAGGATAAACTGAGGTGGAACCTACAAATACCTCGGGAGGAAGAAAATCAACTAGATGGCCTTGGCTATAAGTCTTTAGTCTAGCTTGTTGGACCATTTGGAAGAATAGATGCATGAAGATTTTTTAGGACAAAACTAATAATGCAAGGAACCTAGTTTCCAGATGTTTTCATTTCCTACAAGAAGGGACAAAAGAGGGCCGATACAAGCATAAGATCTTGTAGACCAAAGAAAGAGTTGATGCTTGATGGTCACTTTTGTAATGACCTAATTTGAGATTAAGGGCTAATGACTTCAAAATTTATTGTGATTAGTGTAATTAAACACTTTTGGAGAAATGTGATGTGAATTTGATATAAATGTTCATAGTGATGATTTATTAATTATAGTGAAACCAAGGGTAAATGGTAAAATTGGAAATTTACCAATCAATTGGTCAGTTACCAAAGAGGAAACTCATTGGTGATTAAAGATCAATGGTTGAGATCTATTGTCTATGGGTCAGAATCCTATGTTATGCACTTATGTGAGCTCATGGAGAAAGTGGGCAAGATGTTGCCAAGTGTCATTTTGTAAACCAATGGATCATGTCATAAGCCAACACTCACTTTTCTCTCTCTTCTCTCTCCCATTCGGTTTTGAGCCTTGGGAAGGGGAGAAAATATGCACTTATCAGCATCATCTCTCACCATCTCTCTCTATCCTCCATTTCTGATGGTTTTGAGAAGGAAAGAGAAAAAGAAAAGCTTGATCTTTGGTGAGTAATAGTCCTCCTATACTCAAACACTATTTATTAAATTTGTTCATAGTGTAAAGAGTTTCATCTTGGTGGTTTCAGAATTTTGAAAGGTGGTAGTTTGGGTGTTGGATCAATTTGGAAGTTTGAGAATCAAGGTGCTAGTTTTGGCAAAGTGAGGAGGTAAGGATTTGGTGCTTTTTAATATATATATTGTGATTTTTGGTTAAGGTTGATAAATTTTGGAATTTGCCCTAGTTTTGTGCCAATTTTGAATGTATGGATTATATGATGAATGATGTTAGAACTGGTATGTTGCGAGGTTATTTGAGTGTTAGTAATGGTTTTAAAGTTTGGAAGTGATTTGAATGAATTTGGGTAATGTGTGTATTAAATAGACCCAAGAGTAAGATTATGGTTAAAATGGGTTTTTAGGGTGTTTTGAGGGCACCAATGTGTTCCTTATTGGATTTTGAGTGGGAATGAGCTTTGTATGAAGTTTGGGAACCATTGGGATCAGTTTTGGCAAATCTGGGAATTTCTGTCTGTTGCTGTGATCTGGCAATCTGATAGCATCATTCGAGTGAGGGGGTCTCACACGAGTGCTATTGTATAATTTCCTTTTCTCCTTTGTGTTTTGCTTGGGTTTTCATGAAAAAAGCTCGAGTGCACTTCTCAGCCCATAAGTAATATTGGTGATCACTCGAGTGAGCCTGAGTTCACTCGAGTGATGGAGTGAGTTTATGGTTAGGGTTGTACTTGGGTCCTTACTTGCTGGCCAATTTTCAAGAGTGTGTTTTGACACTTGCAAGTGTGGTCTTTTCACCCGAGTGCCAAGGGTTGTGCTCGAGTGAGCTTTTTCCTCTGAAGTTGGCTGTGCTCTCGGGTTGTCACTTTCTGTGTTGCGCTTTCAGGGACTTGAGTGAATTTGGAGCTATTACTCGAGTATGATCCCCCATGCTCGAGTGTTGTGAGCACTTTCTAGCCGTTGTTGTTGCTCACTGTCAAACACTCGCGAGTGAGAGCCATTCTCACTCGAGTGCGAGTCTTTCATCACTCGAGTGAGGTCATCGTCACTCGAGTGTGTTAGCCAAAAATCAGTGTTCTGCTTCCGAATAATGGGTCTTCAGGGTAGTTTCTTCCAACCCTTTTGGCATATGTTTAGGCCTCTAATAGATATCCAAAGAGTTCAAATGCTAACCAACATAGAGTATTATAGAAATATGTATTTGAAAAAGAGATTGATTGGTTGTCCCTAATTTAGTTATAGGATTTGATATCTGTCAAACTCGTGAGCCCACTGTACCGAAGAATGTCAGGAAGGAACAAGGAACAAGGTAGTGACTCTTTCTCTTATACTGTGTGTGAATCATTATATGTATGTTTGTCATACATTGTGTTGCTGGTGCTGCTTTGTGATGCCTTGTGACACCTTATGGAGCTTTGTGATGCTTTGTGCATTGTAATGCTGCTGCATAGTGTTTACCGCAAAAGTGGGCATAGTGATTACAGAGAAAGCTGCCATAGTGTTTACTGCGAAAGCGGGCATTGAGATTACAACGAAAACTATTGCATTGTGATTACAACCGTGAGTGCTATCGTTCGTGGCGTAAGCCATGAATCATTGAGTTGCTGCTGAACATGATAAACTTATAAGCTATGTGTTTATATACTGTATAAGTGATTTGTTACTATTGGGATTCTTTAGAATCTCATTCTTTCCAATGACTAACATTTCAGACAGGGCATATGGCTCAAAAGGGAAGCGGACAACTCGGAGTGGTTAGGATCTCTTAGGGACATTGGAATTTGGATTGTTGGTTATCTATTTTGGTTTGGGATTACTGTATGTATATGGGATGTAAATATGATTTTTGGATATATAATCCCCATTTTGGGAAACTATACACCCATTATATATATATAAGTGACCCGGGATATGCCGGGATTTTAGTTGTGCACTCTAATATGTATCAATGTGATTTGATTTCTCAAGTAATTATATCCGAATGTGAATGTGAGACCAAATTAATGATATTCTTGAACTGTTTTCTGAACACCCCATCTTGAAGGTGAGGGATTATAAATATTGATTTTGTTTTATTGGTCTCTATTTCACTTAAATTTCATAAATAGGACATAATTACGGTGAAGGGGTTACAACCTTCATTGGAAGGCTATGTGCGAGTTGATGTAGATGGTTCAATCAACACCCTACAACAGGCGGCATGTGGAGGCATAGTTCGAGATAGTTCAAAGACATGGAGTTGTGAATTCCAACAAAAGCTGGGTCCTTGTCTATTCTTAACAACAGCTAAAATTCAAGCGATAAGAGTTGGGTTGTAGGTTTGTAGAACCTTGGATATAAAAAAAATTAGATTGCATTCTGATTCAACTTAAGCAATCCAACCGCTGCTTATAGATCATAGTGTTAACCATCCACTAGTTGAGGAGATTCTTAATGTTAGAGACTTGATATATTCTGATTGGGACCTCAAGATTACACATCCTCACAGAGAAACTCTAAGGCCTGTTTGGTACGTAGTATTGAATTTTGATGGATTGGGATATGGATTGAGATTGAGACTGATATTAGGATTGGGATAGGGATTGAGATTGGGACTGATATTAGGATTGGGATTGGGATTGATGTTTTAAAAATATGTTTGGTATGAGGTGTTAATTGGAGGGAATGATTTTACTAATCTTATTTAATAAATATGTACTAATTATAAAAAGACTTAAATACCCTGCCCTAAATCCCAAACAATCGATCGATCAACCAAGAAGGTCCGTCGCAATAACCACAACTGCTATAGCTGCTTTTGCAATTCCTGCAACTTTTGTCATTTCATCTCTTTCATCATCACCCTCCTCTTCTTCCCAATCTCCCAAAACCCCACACCTTTCCTTCCTCTCCATTTCTCAATCTTCCAACCCAAACCGATTTGGTCTTCTCAGGACTTTTGCAAACCCTGGGCCAGCTCTCCACATGTACGCCCCAACCTCTCAACACAATCCTTCTTCTCAGGTTCACCATTATTCATCTCGAACTTTTGTCTTCTCATATTCATTTGGCTATATTTTGACCTATTTTATTGTATTTTTCCTCTTTCTCTTAATAGGCCGATGCTGTTTTACTAGATTTATTGGTACGTTTCACAATTTAGTCTGGAAGCACTTGTTTCCTTTTTCTTTTATATCTGGATAAGGTTTTGCTTATGCCTTTTGTAACTTAGCTGGGCTTTTTCAATTGTTATTTTGCTCGGCTTTAGCTAAATCTGTTGATGATGTTATGTGGTTCGATATGCTAAAATCTGCACCATTTCCATTGGCGATTGTTTATTGGGAAAATAATTTGAGAAAGGTGATCGATGGTGAGGCCGACTGAATGAGTGATAGTGAGGTCGACTCTGAGAAAGGGGAAAAGTGATCGGTGCTAAGGCCGATGGAATGGGCGACAGAGTGAACGGCGGTGAGGGAAACTGTGAAGGGAGACGATAGTGTTGAGACGTCGATGGTGAAGGGGGAAAAATAGAGGAAGTGAATATTTGAGAGGGATTTTAGGTTAGAATTGGGGTTATTTTTGTTTGAAAATATTTTAATCAGGGATTTTTTGTCTTCACAATTTTGCAATCCCGGGATTCAAAGCACAATATCAAGGGGGAGGTAGCTTTGCATCAATCCCACTTTCGTAGTACTCCTAATCCCTTATTACCCATAGTCCCTCATACCAAATGACATATCCCTTATCTAATCCCACTCCCTACCCGTAAGTACCACATACCAAACAAGGCCTAAGATTTGCAGTCTACTTGGCAAGAATGGCTCATGAAATGAACAAAGAGCTACAAGCATATGGGATCCTCTAGTTTTTTGTTTGAATCAATTGTTAGTTGATTTAGGTTAAGATTTGTGAAGTGGACTTTTTGAGCTTCATGTTTGTAATGTATCTGTAGGTGTAATACTCTCCAAGCATTAAGCTTGTCTTTACTAATTTAAAAAAGTTATAGTGTTAAGGGGAATTTTTGTCTCAAAAGTTTTTACTGATGGGTAATTTTACCCCGAAAGTTTTTTGGGAAGCAAATTTTGCCTCAGATGTTTCTAAAATGGAGCAATTTTACCTTGACCGTTATTCCAGTTAATTTTGACTGCTTGTTAACCAAATATGCTGAGATGGCAGTTCACATGTCCTCCACGTCATTTTTGTTAAGACGCAAATTTTTCCCAGAAGTTTTAAATCTAACTTTGAAAAAAGATGAAGTAATAGATAACACATGGACTTCCGGCTTAAATTTGCACCTTAATAAAAATGAAGTGGATGACGTGTAGATTGTTAGCTCAACATATTTAATTAACTAATAGTCAAAATTAACTGGGATAACGGTTCAGGCAAAATTGCTCCATTTTCGATACTTTCAGGGTAAATTTGCCACCCGAAAAACTTCTAAGGCAAAATTGTCCCTTAACCCTAAGTTATATTATAAATTAAAAACAAAAGAGACGTAAAATCAGTTGAAATAAAACCCATGATAATCCTGACATAAATATGTAATTTTTCTTACCAACAGAACCATATGCTGCATGAAAAATGCAAAGATGTTTCATATATAGAATACGTACACTTTCAAAGATGGCGGCTGGCTCGCGCCCTAAGGTGAGAGTGATAGATGCCTATAAAATATAAAGGGAGATTTACACTTAGGTCCCATGCAAGAAATAAAATGAAAAAATGGTCCCTATAGATTGCAAAATGAAAAAATGGTCCCATGGAGTTGTCAATACAGGCTCCTGGAGTTGTTAATGACAACTCCAGGAGCCTGTATTGACAACTCCATGGGACCATTTTTTCATTTTGCAATCTATAGGGACCATTTCTTTATTTCTCCTCTTCCTTAGAATTTCACTGTCATTCTCCCAAATATAAATCGCTAATTGGCACGAATAATAATGGGTATGTTCCTGGCGAGATAAAAGAGTATCAACAATAATAAAATATCTATTAATGAAGGGAAAACCATTACAATAACTGTTCAGAAGGCAACTTAATTAACAAGCTTACACAATAGCATACAAATACTCCAAATCTCTTTATTTCCTAAAAACGTACTATAAAAAGGACAAGGAAAGAGATTACAACCAGAAATGAAAAGCAAACACACCCTCCTCCTGCATATTTTTCGTTTAAGGAAAAGTCCAAAGCCTTACCATCTTGCTCGGAGGTTAATTTTTCAAACCAAATATAATCGAGAACATAAGTAACCAAATTCAACGATGACTTATAGCTAGCTACTAATCCCATCTCGGATCTCTCACAAGTGAGAACTTGAATTTCAATTCAGAATATCATGAACAAAGCGTCCCACATTGGAGTAGGAAGAGCCACCCTCCATTAAAGCACTCTTGCACATCTCACTCATCTTCTTCACTTTCTTCCTCACCTCACTTTCTCTCTCCATCACTTGTTTTATTCCTTTCTCTATTCTCTCTGCACTTATCACCCCCGACTTCCTCACATGGCCCCACTCTCCCTTGTAATCCAATGAGATCTCAACGCTCATCTTCAATTCACGCACCACTTCGAATGCGTTCATTTGGTTCTCCGCATAAAGCGGCCACGTGGCAATGGGTACACCGTGGTATATACTTTCCAGTACGGAGTTCCATCCGCAATGTGACACAAACCCCCCCACGGCTTTGTGGGCCAAGATCTGCGCCTGTGGAGCCCAACCTATGACTCTTCCCATCTCAGCCGTCCGCTGTAAGAATCCTTCTGGTAATACTTCTTCCAGATCTGAGAAATCACTCGGCTCTTCCACCGAACCTTTGGGTGGGGGCTTCCGTAGAGACCACACAAAGTTGACTCCACTTGCTTCAAGAGCGCGTGCGATTTCCGCCACTTGATGATTGTCCTCATCGAAATAACCCCTACTTCCAAAGCACAAGAACAGAACAGAAGAAGGAAGTTGATCATCGAGCCACTTCACGACATGATGATCTGATCCTTGTGGGCCCGTCTTGTTGTCCCTTGAGCTTAAGATGGGTCCCACGGAATAAACGGTGAGATCACTCTTGGATAATGACCGAACAGCATGGGATTCCAGCTCCTCGAACGTATTCACTATCATGCCCTTTGCTTTCTTAAACTTGCATACATGACTGAAGAAAAATTTTGCCCACTCCTTGTCCAGCATAACACTGGGGAAAACATTGGCGGGAACATGGTTCTCAAAACTCGGGATGGCAAACTCAACTCCCGAGTCTGTGAAGTTAAACGCGGTCGTATCAACTTCCTCTCGCTCCCTAAGCGTGTCAACATGAAGCGCAAAGCCCAGGAAAGCGGCGGCCGAGATGAAGAAGATAGTGGCCGGAACTCGGAACTCGGCGGCTACGTCAATCATGGTGGTGCAGAACATGTCCACCACGAAGCCGGCGAGGTGGGGAGAGTCAGGAGCCGAGTTGAGTTTGGACACGGCATCTCTAACGTTTTGCTTCTGGCTTTCAACGAGAGAATCCATTAGGGAAGGAAGATTAAGAGAGTGAGAGCTGGTAGGGTTTGGGTGTGGAGGGAGGAGAGTGAAGTGAATACGACTGGGGAAGGAAGTGGAGGAAGTGAGGGAGAGAATGTAGGCGTTGACGTGGTCGAATGGTGCTTCGATGATGAGAAAGGTGATGGAAAGGTGGCGATGGTGGTTGACCAGAAGCTTAGCGCACTCGACGATGGACACAAGGTGACCCATGCCAGGACATGGCACGAAAACTAGCTGAGATTTCATTACCATATTAATTTGTGGGTACTAGAGAAGTGAATAAGAATGAAACAATCTGCTTAACTTTGGTGAAGAAGATGATAGGAATTGAATTAGATCGTAGGCAAGTGGTGGCGTCTACTGTTTTGTTATATATATGAAACGATTATGACTCATCATGATAAGAGAGGGTGATGGCTTGAAGTTGATATATGGAAGAATGCATGTGAGAGGTTACGAATGCACGTGGAGCAATTTTTTCAGTTCATTTGGACGATGAGAGATATGTTTGTTATACATTATTTTTCTTCGGTTTTTTGTTGCTCTCATTTCACGTACGTTTACCAAACACTGTTTAATTCATGCCGTGAAAGCACTGAAATCTTAAAATGGGGCATTCCAATTCTGGAAATATTTATCATGGTGATACCACGTCAATATAAATAATGTATATGTCAACATATTGACACACACATGCCCTACTATATTTTTAACATCATTAATAGATAATATGAAAAAAAAAATACTGTAGTATAAAAATAATTTAATTTATATATAATATCTTAAAATTTGGGTTACATGTAGAAAATCTTCCTAACTTTTAAAACTTTATAGTAAACTCTCTCAAACTTTTGCATATATGCAAATAATTCCAATTGTTAATTTGATCCATTGTTACTTTACAGATTAAATCATGGTAAAGATTATTGTTAGGCATTGATCAATGACAGTTTTTTGTAGGAAAATTGAGCCAAATATGCGAAAGAGTGTTTAATTAATTACGCTTGGGGAGTTTTTTTTGGTTTTTTTTTTAATTTTACCCTTCATTTAAGTGTTAGATTAAAGATGAAAACTGATTAGCCAATATTTGAAGGTCTATGTAGGCTATAGAGTATAGACGCCGAATAGAGACGATGCTTCGATGATGTAGTTGAATCTCATGTTATCATAATTATGGTTCTAGCATTACAAAACTGACTAATTATAGATAGAAGTTTTCTTGAGCCTCACCATACATTAACTTCTAAATTTATTTTTATTGGGGAAAAAAGGAAAGACCTACTAATTCTGAAATTAAAGAAGAAAGAGAAGGGATGCATACAGAGTAAAAGTAAATAAAAAGGATACTATTAGTACATTGAATTCTAATAAAATTAAAGTTATATATTTGCTCATTCAATTCCTCTTATCATATTGTTATAAGAGATTTGTTTTGATTCAAAATATAGGATCATAAGGCCTATTTATAGTCTTCAAGGCTTGACATGTGAGGTCTTTTTAAAAGTTCTACTTAACATGCATGTAAGCCTTTTGAAAAGGCATCAGACCAAGCCAAGACTATCATAGACTTAGTGTGTGTTTGAATTAGCTTTTGAGAATAATTTTTACGATTTACGAGGTAAGTAAGTGAGAGGAGTTTTGTCTCGACTTGCAAAATATAGTTTCTGAAACCACAGTTTGAGTGTTTCTCAAACACTCACTTAGGTCTAAACTTAAAACATGACCGGCATAGTGCATGTAAGCTGTTGGACTTATAAATATAGACGTGGGTGTGTCAAATGGAACAATCTCACATTGTTTGAAAATACAAAAAGAGTTCAAGTGTATATATCAGTGAACAAAAAACCGGATCGGCCGATTCAACTGGTTGAACCGGAAATCGATCAGTGGTCCAATCTGGTTCACCCATTGAATCGGGAATCGGTTAAAATCGGTGGTTCAATTGGTTGGACCGGTTTCAATTTTTCAATTTTTTATTTTTTAATTATTATTTTGTGTTATTTTTTAGGGGAAAATGAAAGGTTGAAAATCAAGATGAAGAGAAAAGTAGGTAAAGAAAGAACAAATCTAAAAAAGAGAAGATAATGAAAAAAATTATTTAAAATGATATAATAATTATAGGAAAGGAAATATTATTGCATAAGTATAGGCATTATAACTAATATTAATAGATTTTAAGCATTTTTTTCAAAAGATCTTCATTTTTATTTATAGAAGTTTAAAAATATATTAATATATATGTTACCATTAATAAATTATAATATTTTAATATGACCGGTCCGACCAACGTACAGTTAGACCTCGGTTGACCTATTAACCCTTGAATCTGTGTAGTGACCGATTCATTGTCCGGTCCGATTTTTTGTTCCTTGGTATATATATTAAAATTTATGAGTTAGGACAACAAGTAAATGGGCTAACAGAAGGAGTGAGCTCATCCGCACGACAATAGGTCTTCAGGAGGCAAACATGGGAATATACAGTTTGTTTGCAATTTGAAAATGAAGCAACGATAGAGTAGTTTGTTAAATGACTTCATAGTGCCTATTTTAGTTGGCGGTATAAGATGCTTTTCTGAAACAACTTACAGTGTACATGATAAATATGTGAAAAAAGTTTTGCCTCGACTTATGTAAATATGCTTCTCCAATGCTAATCCAAACAACCCATAGACTATAAAGGAAAACACAACCTTGCATGTGAAGTAGGCTCAGTGATTGGGTGTGGAGACCTCCGGTGCAATTACGGAGGATTTTGGGTTATGATAATACTCCCTTCGATCCTAAACATAGGATAAAGTTTGTAATACAAATTGTACTATAAATTTTATCCTATATTTAGGACCGGAGGTGGTAATAATGTTGATGTTGATCCAGGCTGAGAGTATTAGCGTTTTGTATTTTTATTTTCCTTTAAGCTGTTTTTATTTCATGGGGATTGTATTTCGTTGGATAAGACTTGTTTTAGACTTCGTTTTTGTGGAATGGAAGTTATTTTGTTGGGGGAAATAAAGTAGGCTGAGTGATAGCCTTTAACCGAAAAAAAATAAAAGGCCGGGTGATTCTGCCTAAGAGGCCTAAAATTATCCATTTTGACATGTGCAAAAGAGCCCAAAGAGCAAAGGAAGCCATTGCTGGAGCACTCATTTCTACAAGTTTGTTGTTAGTGAGCATCATTTATGATGCTGATGGCGACATTAGACGTTGATGCCGTTTTTAGAATTTCAGCAACGCGTCTATTTAATTTCTATTTACTTTTTTAAAAAGAATATTTATTTTTATAAGCATTTATTTAAAAAAGTTAGAAACCTATAGCTGATTTCAACTTACGAACAAATTGGAAGAGCCAACATAAACAATAATATGCATGAATACATCAAAGCCACATATCCTGATTTGATTATAAACACTGTCCTAAATATAAGAACCAAAATTTTGAACCAAAAAAAAATATATAAGAACCAAAATCCACTAATGATCTCTTGTTCCAACTCTTTTGAACGTGACAGCTTCAGTTCAGCAAATCATGAACAAAGCGTCTCAAATGGGAGCACGAAGACCCTCCCTCCATTAAAGCCCTCTTACTTGCCTCGCTCATATGCTTCACCTTCTTCCTCACCTCACTCTCTTTCTCCATCACTTCTCTTATTCCCTTCTCTATCCTCTCCGTACTTATCAACCCCGATCTGCTTACTCTGTCATACTCTATCCTATAATCCAATGAGATTTCTAACCCCAGTTTCAACTCTCGTATCAGTTCAAACGCATTCAATTGCTGCTCCGAATAAAGCGGCCACGTGGCACTTGGAACTCCATACCATATACTCTCCAATATCGAGTTCCACCCGCAATGCGATACAAAGCCTCCTACGGCTTCATGGGCCAATATTTGGGCCTGTGGGGCCCACCCAATTACTCTTCCAACCTCAGCCGTCCGCTCTAAGAATCCTTCCGGCAATACTTCTTCCGGGTTGGAATAATCACTCGGCGCCTCCACCGATCCCTTGGGTGGTGGCTTCCGTAGAGACCACAAGAACCGGACGCCACTTCTTTCAACGGCCCGTGCGATCTCCATCACTTGATCGTCGTTGTCAAAGTAACCCCCACTTCCGAAGCACAAGAATAACACCGACGACGGAGGCTGATCATCGAGCCACTCCTTGATGTCTGAACCGAGTTGAACCGTATTGTCCTCGGATCCTCTTAAGATGGGACCCACGGGATAAACGTTGAAATCACGGGTGGATAATGAGTGAACTGCATAGGGTTCCAGCTCTTCAAACGTATTTACTATAATACCCTTTGCTTTCTTCAACCCTTTTGCGTGCTTGGACAAAGATGACTGCCACTGCTTATCCAACGCCGCTCGAGGGAAAACACTAGCAGGAACCCGGTTTGCGAAACTCGGGACCGCAAACTCAGCTCCTGAGTCCTTGAAGTTAAACGCGGTCGTATCAACGTTGTCTCGGTCCCGTAGCAAGGAGAGGTTAAGAACAAACCCAAGAAAAGCGGCACTGGAGGTAAAGAACACCATGGAAGGAACCCCGAACTCGTCAGCCACGTCAATCATGGTGGTGCAGAACATGTCCACGATGAACCCGGCGAGGTGGGGTGAATCGGGGACCGAGTTGAGGTTGGACACGGCGTCTCTGACGTTGAGTTTCTGGTTTTCTATGAGACAGTCCATGAAGGCAGAAGGATGAAGAGACTGAGAATTGTTGGGGTCGGGATGTGGAGGAAGGAGAATAAAGTGAAGACGTTTCGAGAAGGAAGGGTAAGTAGTGAGGGAGTGGATGTAGGCGTCGACGGAGGGGTCAGACGGTGCTTTGATGACGAGGACGGTGACTGAAAGGTGGTTACGGTGGTTGACGAGAAGCTTAGCGAACTCGACGGCGGAGACAAGGTGACCCATGCCAGGACTGGGCACGAAAACTAGCTGCGATTTCTTCATCCCGGTGCTAAGTGAACAATTAATGAATCACCTGCGCTGATGATTTGTTTTGGTGAAGGTGATCGATGTCAGACGTTAATGAAATCAGAACAATCTTGGTCCATTCGCGCGGGGTATGAAGCAAATAAATCTGAGAAGGGCAGTGATTTGTCTTGGTGTACCTAATAACATTTGGGTTCGCGATAAATAATGTCTTGCTAATCACAAGCCCTTGCTAATGCGAGAATTCTCATTCCCCAGAAAGGGATAATATAAAGTACTACTATAAACCAAGTGGTTAATATGACATGAAAGTGTTCATTTTTTATAATCAAATGACAACAGTAACTCCAATTTCTATAGAATAAGAGTTAGTTGAGGCAATTCTAAATATAATACATAAATCCACATTATTTATAGTATTGATCTTTTTTTAAAAATTATCTATATTAATTGAACATGTTAAGCAAGTTTGCATCATTTCAATGTAAACGATTTAGGATAGCATTATAAAGAAACTAGCGTACATTATTAATAAATAATTAATTTAACTAATTTACTTAATTTATTCAAACCACATAAATTGATATCATACTAAGGAGATGGAGTAGAACTTGTGCTTCTATAACTACCATGGTATATATCTAATAGTCAACGGCTACTTTACCTTTCAAACGTTTTATCTGAACATTTGGTTGGATTTTATATTAGATAGCTCATAGCTTAAATTTAATCTTTTGTACAGGTATTATTAAAATATTAAAAAGTTTTAAAATTAAAAATTTGATTTCAACATTCTAGAATTATAATAAATAAAAAATATTTAGAAAATATTAAATACCAACCACCAATAATTGAAACAAAACTGCACTGAACTCTTTATGAAATTAAGAATAATAATACTTAATGTTAATTTATTTTATCTTTTCTTTATTTTGTTTTTCTTCCAATGACACCGTTTGGGATTGAGGGGAATTCAGACTCCTAGGTGGCACGATTCATCATCATCCTTTGCACTATTTATTTAAAAACATATAATTATTTTTAAAAACATTAAAAACTGATCTTTACTTTAAATTGTAAATGACAACTTTGCAAAATCACCAAAAAAAAAAAAACATCAAACCTTGAATAGGAATAATATTAAAAATCATTAAAAAAAGGATCCCAACTATTTCTTGTTGTAAATCAGCACAGCGTGTAAAACAAGTACAACTCATCCACAACTATAACTTTGATCTAATTAGTTCATCCATATTACAAATGCAAACTCAACCATAGATTCTAGTTTCCCCTTTACACGTATGATAGCTTCAACCCCAATTGAGCATATCACGAACAAAGCGTCCCAAATGGGAGTATGAAGACCCTCCCTCCATTAAAGCCCTCTTACTTATCTCACTCATCTCCTTCACCTTCTTCCTCACTTCACTCTCTCTCTCCATCACTTGTTTTATTCCTTTCTCTATCCTCTCTGCACTTACCACACCACTTCTGCTTACACTGCCAAACTCTATCCTATAATCCAAACAGATCTCCACGCCCAGATCCAACTCTCGTGCAAGTTCAAAAGCATTCAATTGCTGCTCCGAATAAAGTGGCCACGTGGCCAAGGGCTGTCCATAATATATGCTCTCCAGTATTGAATTCCACCCACAATGCGATACAAAACCTCCCACCGCTTCATGGGCCAAGATCTGGGCTTGCGGGGCCCATCCAATCACTCTTCCATTCTCAGCCGTTCGTCCTAAGAATCCTTCTGGGAGAACTTCTTCCAGGTTTGAGTAATCTTTCGGCGCTTCCACCTTACCCTTGGGCGGTGGCTTTCGTAGAGACCACACAAAGTGGACCCCACTTCTTTCAAGAGCATGCGCGATTTCCGTCGCCTGATCTTCGTCATCGAAATAGCCCATACTTCCGAAGCACAGGAATAAAACCGACCGAGGAGGCTGACCATCGAGCCACTCTAAAATGTCTGATCCTCGTTGAACTTTCTGATTCTCCCCTACACTTAAAATGGGTCCCACGGGATAAACGCTAAAATCGGCCTCACAGAACGACCGAACCGCATGTGGCTCAAGCTCCTCGAACGTATTTACTATAATACCCTTCATTTTCTTTAGCCTGCTCGCATGAAGGTAGAAGAATGTTGCCCATTCCTTATCCAAGGCGGCGCCGGGGAAAACACTGGCAGTAACGGGGTTCTTGAAACTCGGGATGGCAAACTCGGTGCCGGAGTCTTTGAAATTTAACACAGTCGTATCGACGTTGTCTTGTTCTCGGAGTGTGTGAATATGAAGCATGTACCCAAGGAAAGCAGCACTTGCAGTGAAGAATCCTACGGTTGGAACACCGAACTCGTTGGCGACGTCAATCATGGTGGAGCAGTACATGTCGACCACGAATCCGGCGAGGTGAGGCGAGTCGGGGCCTGAGATGAGAGCGGACACGGCTTGTCTGACGTTGAGTTTCTGGTTTTCAACGAGAGAGTCGATGAAGGAAGCTGGATTAAGAGAGTGATCGGAGTTAGGATGGTTGGGCGGTGGTAGGAGAATCAGGTGGATACGTTTTGGGAAGGAAAGGGAGGTAAGGGCGTCGCCGGCTGGGTCATATGGTGCTTTGATTACGAGGACGGTGACGGAAAGATTTTCTTGGCGGTTGACGAGAAGCTTAGCGAACTCGACGGTGGGCACTAGATGACCCATGCCTGGTAAAGGCACGAACACTAACTGCGATTCCTTCATGGGATTTTGGTTTATAGCAATGTTGCAGGTGAGGATGAAGTGATGGGAAAGGATTGAGAAGAATTAACAAGATCTCAAATAGATCTATGTCGGTTTGAGAGTGTTGGTGTAAGTGATGATAAACGGTGCGAGAATCTTTGATGGGATGTGGAGACTACTTTATTTAGGACAGACTTGCTTTTTTATTTTTTGGTTATGAACATAGATGCTTTTAAAAAGCCCAAAACACTTTCGGTTTCAAAAACGGCAATTATATTTTAGTATTGGGCCGGTTATATGTAGGCCACCACAATCTAACGACCCATGTTGTGGGATATGGAGGACGTACCAGTCATAAATCATTATGTACTCAAAAAAAAAAAAAAAATATTCCGGCTATATGTCACTAGCAATAACCTATCCTGTTTTTGTGCCGCATTTCTGTCACTGATCCCCATCCTCGACGTATTCCTTCCGAAGCAGAGGAATATCATGTAACTGAAGAAGGAGACTTATGATGACATCTGATCCTTCTTCCTTGTTGAACCAGATGGGTCCCACGGGATAAACAGTAAGATCAGTGTTGAAAAATGACAGAGTGGCATGGGAACCCCGATCTCGGTGGCTTTGTCAATCTGCTTTCTTTAGGTGAAGTTGACAGATTTTGTATTCAGAGAAATCTTGCAATAGTGCGGATAAAGTTGGACTCGCCGTTTCATTTTGACTCTGTTTGATGGTGGGTTTTATTAGGAAAGGTTAGATTGTGAGGTGGTTGAAAATTGAAAATAAGTGTTTGGTTGAAAGAAGGTGAAGTTATGTGTGGGAGGTTTTTTTTATCCTTTAATACCTTTAAATTTAAGATTTTTTCTAGATGAAAGAATATTTGTGTTCAACTATTATTAAATTATCGATGACAATTTTTTAAAATTTCATCACTTTCCCGTAAAAGAGCTCTGTACCTCCGCAATTCATTTGAATGTCCCTTCCCCTGTGCATTAATACTCTGAAGGAGACGATGATTTAGCTTATTCGCTTCTGCTTGATCCCCTTGTCCTTCTCTAGGTCTCTCTTGGCCAATCGTGTGTTCGACGGCGCCCTACCGTGGGAAAATTTTCACCCTGTAACTGAAGCCGAACTCAGAACGCTTCTCCATCCTCGCCTAACTACGGGAAGATGTTGGTTCTAATCGTCACGAGCTTAGGAGACATAGTGGTAGATTTGTACTCCGATAAGTGCCCCTTGACGAGTAAAAAATTTCTTGAAGCTTTGCAAGTGAGTCTCAACATTCCATCATTACATTAATAAATTTTTCTGATGTAAAATAATACTCCGATACTAATTATAGGACATATTTATCTAATTTTGGAGAAATTAAGGATAATAGTTAAATTAGTTAATTTTATTGATTTTCAAAAAATGCCCTTATTATTAGGGGTGATTTAGGAATATTACATGAGTCTATCATGAGGCAATCCAACCATTATCTAAAGCAATTGGGGTATTTTGGGAACAAATTGACAAAAATTAAGATTTTATCTTATAATTAGGATCAAGATCAACTTCCAAATATTATCCTATAATTAGAATCGGAGGGAGTATCTGTTTTTGGGTTTGGCTATTCAACTCTCCTCCCTCTGATTTTAAGACATCACTGTTTGGTCCAAAACCCAGAAACCCACTTCTTTGTTAGGTATAGCGGTAGTTTGTGCCATTTTAATATTCTAGCTTGCTCAGACTGGTGATCCAACTGGAATTGGGAGTGCTGGTGATTCTGTTTACAAGTATAAAACCCGAACTTGTAACTTTGCAATTTTTTGTAATTATTGTTGCACGTTGAATTTTGATCTCATATTTTTAACATCACTCTTCCTTTCAGATTTCTCTATGGTGATCAAGCTCGCCTTTTTAGTGATGAGATTCATATTGATTTAAAGCATTCTAAGACTGGTACGGTTGCCATGGCTAGTGCTGGAGAGAACCTAAATGCTTCCCAAGTACGAGATTATTTTACTTCAAGTGTTCTCCTGTAAATCTTACAAGAGAAGGGGAAAATCTTGACTTAGTTTTTTATCTTATCTTTAACGTAGTGTACAAAATTGCTGTTGAATAATCATTGGTTCAATTTCTTTTTTCTAGTTCTACATCACTCTCCGTGATAATCTTGATTACCTTGATGGAAAGCATAGTGTAAGTATTTTTTTTCCAGTTCTTTAGTTGCTTTATCTTGCTCTCTTGCTGTTTAATGTTAGTTTATCCTGTTTACTTTTTCTGAGGTGTGTCCATCGTTGCAGGTTTTTGGTGAGGTAGCTGAAGGACTTGACACGTTGACTAGAATAAATGAGGCTTACGTGGATGAGAATGGGAGACCTTATAAAAATATCCGGTGTTTATGATTTCCACTCTGTATTTTCATTTTAGTGATATATTACTGTACTTTTGTTTTGAAATGTAAAGTACGTATCTCGCTAAATATGAAAAGCATCCAGTTATCAGAAAAAATATCCTTTTCTTTTTCTTTAATCTGTTTTATCGTCTTAAATGTTAAAATGATAAATATATGAAAGAAATGTATATAATTGTTAGAATAATAATTATATAAATAATTATTATTAATAAATACATTGTTAAAGAAGAAGAAAAATATGTAAAAAGGTATTTTTGTCCATTTATAATTAACTCCCCTAACTTAACCTCCAGAACCGAACAAGATAATAAATCTTCCCTATCATCTTCTTAAACCAAATAATATTATAATCTCCTCTAACCTAATTTAAATAAACCTCCCCTAATCTAATCTTTGTTGAACCAAACACAGCCAAATGTATTTGTAGGAAGTTTCATAATTGGGAGCGACTCTGTGGACGATTGCGTGTAAAATAACGGTATATCTATAAGTTTTTTAATGACCACAGTTTTTTTAAGAAAAATTTTGGGTATACGATGACCACAAAATTACCGTTTACATTATTACATATTTGTGGATGGGAATAGCTAAGATTTCTTATTCCTATATAGTGTGTGTTTGTGTCAGCGTTTTGAACAGTCAAAACGCACTTATTACGCAAGCCGAGAAAAAACTCCTCTCACATATTTACCTCGTATACCGTGAATCACGAATTATAAACACGTTTTGGATAAAAATAAGCCATTCCAAACGCACACATAATTTCAATCACTGTGCCTTCTGTTACGAGGGCAGGTGAGTAATGTAAACAAGCCAATAATGTTAAGCTCGGCAAGATTTCATTGAAATGCTTTGCCTTACTCTCTCCTTTTAAATATATATGACTCACTATTCACTAGTACTCTAAACTAATTCTTTTCGATGTGTGGAATTTGTTTTAACTATCAGTGCATTTTAGGAGTTTGTTCGGAGCCGTTGATATTAGTACGTACCAGTACCACACACTATTATAGAATACATATATTACGATCCTAAAGGATATTCCTTTTTTAAAAAGGGACGCCAAAAATATAACCGATGGCATATTCGTAATTATAAGTGAGAATTGTATAGTTTTAGGTGTCCCTAATTTGATTGGGGATGCCTAAAACTCCCCTAAGGTGTCCCTAATTTGACTGAGGACGCCTAAACCTCACTTAAGGCATTTCCAAATCCACTGGGGACGCTTAAAGTGAGCTTACATAAAATAAAAAAAAAATATTATTTTAGATGCCCACAATCTAAATAGGGATGTTTAAAGTCACATTTTAGACATCCCCACTTATAGTGGAGACATCTAAAATTAATTTTTTTTAAAAAAAAAATTAGGAACACCCTTTGGCGTCCCTATATCATCAGATTAGGGACGTTAAAATATCATCAGGGACACCATTTTGGCTTGCCTAATATATATTAGGGACGCCAAAAGGGGTCCCTAATTTAAAAAAAATAATTTTTTTTTTTTTGGAATTTTAGATGTCCCCAATGTATATAGGGACGTCTAAAGTGCGACTTTAGACGTTCCCTTTTAGATTAGGGACGTCTAAAATAAAAAATCAAATAACTGGATAACTTTAGATGTCTTTAAATTAAATTAGGAACGTCAAAAATAATTCAAATTTATACCGACAGTCTTTATTTGTCAGTTTTATACTACTCTTACTCTCATTTTTCTCTTCTCATCATTGCAAACACAAGGAGAGCTACTGCTGCCACGTCTTTTAACTCATGCTTCTTCTTTATATGCTCTTTTTACTATTACTTCTTCCTTTCTCTCTTTTTTTTTCACCTCGATCCAGATCTGATATGTTTTCTTAGAGTTTTTTATTATTTTATCTTCTTTCTCTTTTTTCTTTGGGTTTCCCTTCTATTTTATCTTCTAACTTGTATTGTTATGGTTTGTACATCGAGACCCTGAAATATGTTTCATGGCTACGTTCCCACCGAGAAAATGAGGTTCATCTCTCCCTGTCGCTCTTCTCTATTTATTATTACATGAAAATGAATTTCAATAATAGAAGGAGATAAGTTTTTTGTAATTGATTCCTCTTATTGTTTTCATCTTCTGCCTATGAGATTTTAGTTTTGGAGTTATTATTGTGTAGATTTTGGATTTGGATTTGGAGTTCATATACTAGATCTGTAATTTTTAGTTTTAAACAATGTTTAGTCCAGATCTGTAATATAAACGATTTTTTTTTTAAAAAAAAAACACTTTAGACGTCCCCAGTTTGAAGTGGGGACATCTAAAGTCCTTTAGATGTCCCCACTTCAAACTGGGACGTCTAAAGTGTCCCTAAAACTTTAGACGTCCACAATTTTAAGTGGGGACGTCTAAAGTCCAGACTATAGATGTCCCTTGTTTTACGGACGTTAATGATAATTTTTTCTACGTCGCTCAGATAGACGTCTCCCAGTTTTCAGACGTTAAAAGACCTAAAAAAAGGACGTTAAAAATGTTGTTTGTAGGAGTGACACTTTGATCCATCATACATTCATCCTTATTTTAAGGATTGAGTAGTAATTCAAATATGCTAAAACAAATGGTGGGTAAAGATTAGTTGAACAGTGAAGTTATTATAAAACTGAAGTATACAAATGAAGTAGTTTCTGATATTAATCCTATCATCGTACTAATTTTTCAGGGTTAAAGATCAATTTTATTACAAGAGTATTCACAAAAGAGTAACCGGATTAGTCGATTATTAATATAGTGATAGGACCTAGAGAAGGAATCAGATACCAGGAAATAATATAAAAAAGATAGAGCAATTGCTTGCCTATCAAGAGTTTTCTTCCCGTGTAACCAAAATAAAAAAAACAAACAAACAAAATGTTTTCTTTCCTCCTTGTCTTAATAGGAGCAATATATATTATCTCAATTTAACAGACCCATGTATATATATATATGAAATATAATTTGGAAATAGTTAAAAATTAGATACAAACTATAAATTAATACACATGCATAGTAGTCATGTTTTATTTTCTTCTAGCTTTAATTGACAACACCGAGGTGCCCCTTAGATTTTGCGTTGCTGTTATAAGAAGAGAAGTTGCAGACCATACAGAACACTTAGTTCAACACACACAGGCCGATCGGAATGCTTGTAACCTAACCAAATATCATGGCTACTATAAAAGTCAACCATAGATTCAACTCATGTGCAAGTTCAAATGTGCATATCATGAACAAAGCGTTCCAGGTAGGCGTAGGAAGATCCACCCTCCATTAAAGCCCTCTTACTCAACTCACTCATATGTTTCACCTTCTTCCCCACCTCACTCTCCTTCTCCATCACTTGTCTTATTCCCTTCTCTATCCTGTCTGCACTTACCACCCCTGACTTCCTTACACTACCAAACTCTCTCCTATAATCCAATGATATCTCCACCCCTAGATTCAACTCATGCACAAGTTGGAGTGCATTCAACTGTTGCTCCGAATACAGCGGCCACGTGGCGATGGGCACCCCATGATATGTACCCTCCAGTATTGAATTCCACCCGCAATGCGACACAAAACCTCCCACCGCTTCATGGCCCAGTATCTGGGCCTGCGGTGCCCACCCAATCACTCTCCCAATCTCGCCTGTTCGCTTCAAGAATCCTTCAGGTAATATGTCTTGATGGCGAGAGCCATCACTTGGCGCCTCTAAAGAACTCTTCCCTACGCGCTTCCTTAATGGTAGAGTCCACACGAAGCGGGTCCCACTCCTTTCAAGAGCACGTGCTATTTCTTTCACCTGATCATCGTCGTCGAAATAACCCCTGCTTCCAAAGCACAGGAATAAAACCGACCGAGGAGGCTGACCATCGAGCCACTCTATAACCTCCGATCCTCGTTGCACCGTGTGGTTTTCCCCTATATTTAAAATGGGCCCCACGGGATAAACGCTAAAATCTGCGTTGCAGAATGACTGAATGGCATGGGGCTCAAGCTCCTCGAACGTATTTACTACAATACCCTTCATTTTCTTCAGCCTGCTCGCATGAAGGTAGAAAAATGTCGCCCACTCCTTATCCAAGGCGACGTCGGGGAAAACACTGGTAGGAACGAGTTTCTTGTAACTCGGGATGGCAAACTCGGCGCCCGAGTCCTTGAAGTTAAGCGCCGTCGTATCAACGTTGTCTCGTTCTCGGAGCGTGTGAATATGAAGCATGTAGCCAAGGAAAGAAGCACTTGCAATGAAGAATCCCACGGTGGGCGCCCCGAACTCGTTGGCGACATCAATCATGGTTGAGCAGTACATGTCGACCACGAACCCGGCGAGGCAAGGCGAGTCGGGGCCTGAGATGAGGGCGGACACGGCTTTTCTGACGTTGACTTTATGGCTTTCGACGAGAGAGTCGACGAAGGAGGCAGGATTATTAAGGGCGTGATCATGGTTAGGGTCGTGGTCCCGTGGTAGGTGAATGAAGCTGAGACGTTTTGGGAAGGAATGGGAGGAGGTGAGGGAGTCGGTGTAGGCGTCGCCGGCGGGGTCATATGGTGCTTTGATTATGAGTACGGTGATGGAGAGATTTTCGTGGCGGTTGACGAGAAGCTTAGCGAACTCGACCGTGGGCATTAGGTGACTGATGGATGGTACAGGCACAAACACTAGCTGCGATTTCTTCATCCTATTACGTGTTTAGTTAATGATGAATCAAAGTGCTTAATTAGATCAATCTGGCAGAGAGATGATGATAACGGTACTGGAAAGGATTTATTCTATATATATATATATATATGATAGGCTCGGTCCAGAAAATAGTTCTTATTTTTGTTAAGTAGTTTCTTGACTAAGCTATTAGTTGAAACTGAAAAAAGGAAAAAGAGTTCTAATATAGACCAGAACACGGTTGAGGATTAGAGGAGGGAAAGAGAGGACGAGAAAGTGGTGGTCTAAGTAGTGTTTCTCCTGCCGTATGGGCATGCATGTATACACGTCGTAAGTTATACAATTAAGCCCGCCAGTACACCACCAAACTAGTTGATTTAATAACAAACTTGGTTAAGAAACTAATTAACGGAAGATTAACTATTTTCTGTTGTGATTCTATCATGAGTATAAATAATGACTAATGAGATCTATACGATTTCTTAATTTTCCTAAAATAGAGATCGTTTAACAGCCTTTGATGGGGTTGTGGATCCTAGCTACCTATGTATGGCTGCATGCAAACATCTTTTTTATACAGAAGAGGGATTTTATTCTCTCACAATTTTCTTAAGTAACTCGTGAATTAAATGTCATATAATCTTTTATTCCATCAAAATTCTTTAGTTTTAAGGAGTCTTTTCATCAAGTTTCGAACATTGGTGCTCTTTCATTACTGGCCATATGGCACAAGGAACCTCGTTTTGATAACCCACGCACTTGCATAATGAATCTTTTTTTTTATTTTGGGTGTACGATTACCACATAATTACTGTTTACATTATTACATATTTGTCGATATATAGGAATCGCTGAGAATTCTTCATCCTATATGATTTAATGTGCTTTGTGTTATGAGGGCAAGTGAAACTCAAAAGACAAATTAAATCTCCAGACTTATACATAGCACTTACAATTGTTTAGATGAAGGTGATCAGATTGTATACTAATAGCAGGAATCTTATTAATTGGTGATAAAGTAGTGTGATGGAACCGGGCTTTTCTCCTTTTGATTTACAGTCCCCTTCCTCCCTTACTAATGAATTTGATGGAAACTCTCAAATATGTAAGGTAATTACCCGGACCGGTCAGTGAACGGTCAAAGTACTGGGTCAAGGGTCAGTGGGTTAGACCGGAGTCAAACCGGAGCCAAATCGGTACCAAACCGGTGAGAAATGAAATATTTTAGGCTTATAGTATGAAATTCTAAAGAAAAAATAAAAAAAAGTTAAAAAATGTGACCCGAACCGGGTCACTAAACCGGACTTGTTTAGTGCCCAGGTCACCGGTTTCCGGTCCGGGTCAGATAACCTGGCAAATATCATGTATTGAATAATTGCCATGAGCAGTTGAGCACACATGAACATATAAGTATGCACATAGATGACAAGATCACATCATATCTCTAATTGAAAATATTCCGAATCTATTGTGATCGAGATTTAAAATTGTTATCATAACTTCTCAAAGATATTAACAATAAATAACAACAACAACCACAACAATAATATATTATTTTAATAATAATAAGATATTATTCTCCACTCCCTCTCAAGTTGGCGCACGTAGATGGACATGCCCAACTTGCTTCTGAAGTTCTCAAATTGAGCTTTCCCTATTGCCTTTGGTGAACACATCTGCAAGTTGCTCCTTCGTCCAAATCTTTGTTGGTTATATCTCCTTTGATTGGACCTGTTCTTTTACAAAATAATAATCTATTTTAACATGCTTCATTCGTTCATGGAAGATTGGGTTCTTAGTGATGTGTAAAGCTGCTTGATTGTCACAATACAAAGTAGTTGCACTGCTTTATTCTACACCCAACTCCTTAACCAACCACCTTAGCCATATCAGCTCACTCACTATATTTGTCATCGCCCTATACTTTGATTCCATTGACGACAGTGAAACTACACTCTGTTTCTAGGTTCTCCAGGATATAGGAGACCTTCCTAATTTAACAATATATCCTGTGCATGAGCATCAATCTAGTGGGCATCTTCCTCAATCTGCATCACATTAGCCTTCGAGTTCCAAATTTCCATCACTTATTAATAATATACCTTGCCCAGGGGTGGACTTTAGATATCTTGGGATTCTTTCTACGGCTTTCATGTGAAGTTGCTTCCTTTCTGAGCAATATTAACTTAGGACATACACCTGATAAACTATATCAGATCATGTTATAGTTAGATATATTAGTTTCCCGATGAGCTTGCAATAACATTTCCCATCTGTCGGCTTATTCTCCTCAGTGTCTTGTTCACTCTCGGCCTCCTGTTCACCTTCATTTTCTGGCCCATCTCCTTTCCTTATCACTAGCTTACAATCCTATTCCATCGAAGTGTCACTCGGCCTACACCCTTCCATTCCAACTTCCCTCAACAAATCAATGGTATATTTCCACTGGTTCATCACTATCCCCTTTGTACTTCTTGTCACATTAATCCCAAGGAAGTACTTAAGAGGTCCAAGATCTTTGATGGCGAACTTGTTATCAAGATAACGTTTGATCTCATTGATCTTATCAATATGAGTGCCTTCAAGAATTACTTCATCCACATAAAATCAATGTTGTGTGATAAATAATGACCCTATCTTAAAGATGAATAATGTATGATCTGTCATTGACTGAACGAGCCCAATATCCTATAACACCATAATGAACTTCTCATACCAGTTTGTTGTGGTGTTTTCATGCATGATGTTTAAGTCATAATGTCCTTTTCATTACAATATATGTATACCTCAAGAGAGTTAAATTCTTTACCTTTGTTTGTTCTCAAGAACTTAACTCACTTATTATATTATATTTCTGCCACGTTCATGAATCTCATCAAAATTCACTCACCTGTAATTTGTGTTTCATTAAATAGACCCAAATAATTCCACTAAAATCATCAATAATAATGAGGAAGTATTAAGTCTAGGTTATGAAGGCACCTTAAATGGTTCCCATATATCACAATGGATTAAATCAAGGCGAGAAATACTCTTTATTGAATTATCTCCAAATGACAGTCTAGTATGCTTTGCCTTATTACAAGAATCACAAATTTCATTATATCATCTAAACAAAATTAATCAGTCTCATCTTCTCTTTTGAAGCATACTCAAGCCTCCAATGCCATAGTCGTAAATCCCCCCATGTCTTTCTGCCATTAGCGCAACTGTTCTCCTTGGTGTTAATTTTAGAATGTAGAGCCTGTTATGGTATCTTCTCATCCCAATCACATTGTTCATGCGCAAATCCAGTATTACTTACAAGTCCTTAACAAAGAGCGATATAAGATCATCATCATGAGTGAGCTCACCAGCTGACAAAAGATTACACTTAAAATCCGTCATTTTCAAAACATTTTTTTAGCAACATCTCATTTTGTAATTTTAGATTTCCGAACTTGTTGGCAATGTCAATCATGGTGGAGCAGTACATGTCGACCACGTACCCGGTGAGGCGAGTCGGGGCCAGAGATGAGGGCGGACATGGCTTGTCTGACATTGACTCTGTGGCTTTCAACGAGAGAGACGATGAAGGAGTCAGGATTCTCAAGTGCGCTGATCATGGTTAGGGTCGGGGTCTCGTGGTAGGAGAATGAAGTGGAGACGTTTTGGGAAGGAGGGGGAGGAGGTGTGGGAGTTGGTGTAGGCGTCGCTGACGTGTTCATGTGGTGGTTTGATTATGAGGACGGTGATGGAAAGCTTTTTGTGGCGGTTGACGAGAAGCTTAGCGAACTCGACAATGGGCATTAGGTTGCTGATGGATGGTAATGGAAGAATCACTAGCTGCGATTTCGTCATCGTATTGCGTGTGTTCGTGAATGATGATTCAAAGTGTTAAGAGCGATCTTGTAGAGATGATGATATAGTTATAGGAAAGGATTTAATGTATATATATGATAGGCTCATACCAGAAACAGTTATTATATTTGTTAATTAGTTTCTTGACTTCGTTATTAGTTGAAGAAATTGGAAAAAAGAAAAAGAGCTCTAACACCAGGACACAGTTGAGGATTAGAGGAGAACAGAGAGGACCAGAAAGTGGGTCAAACCAGTTTTTTCTCTTCCAATGCGTGCATGTATACACGCGAAAAGTTACACAACTAAGCCAGCCACTACTCCACTAAACTAGTTGAGTTAATAATGACTTCAGTTTAGAAACTAGTCAACAAAAGAGTAACTGATTCTAAAATAATTAATGAGATCCATATCGTTTTTTCCCATGAAATAGATATCTATGACCCTTTAGGAGCCTTTGATGTGGCTGTGGAGCCTACCATCTTGGTATGCCGCCACTCCATCAGGCAAACATAATTGGGACAATTGAGGAAAAGTCTTTCATTAGAAAATTAATTTGTGAAAAGGACTTAAAACAAAAATTAATTTGCAGAGTAATAATACTCTTTATGTGTAAAAAATTAAGAAAAATTGCATTTAGATCCCGGATAAGAAAAAATATAATAAAATGATCCATTGAAATATCAAAATTGCATTTAAGTCTCGTGGGACTTTTTTACAATAAATTTTAAGTCCCCTAATAAGTCTATGGGTGTCCACTGATAAGTTCATGAGCGCTTATAGTGACAAGTCCATGGGCATTTAGCAATTAAAATTTATTACAAAAAAATTCAATAGAACTTAAATATAATTTTGATATTTTAAGATATCATTTTGTCATATTTTCTTTTATTTGAAACCTAAATGAAATTTTTCCAAAAAATTAATAGGTCCTCCTCACCAATTAAATCTCCACTTTCCAAAGGAGGATTTTTCTCCAATTTTTCAAACAGTATTTCGAATTCGAGACACTATTCGACGTTCAATGTGGACATATTGTGAAGTACTAGCCTCTCCACATGACCCAACTCTACTGATATCAAGCAACCTTATTTTGATAAACGGCACACAAACATGTTGATGCTTTATAAAAGCCCAAAAGTCCATAACCCCTTTTTCATCTCCTACTTATCGTCACCACTTCCTCAACCCATTCCTGTTTTTCTGGGTCCATACGTTACATATGAAGTTGACCCATTTATACTATCAAATTTTAAGTAAGCACCATAAGTGTATATACCGTAAAATAGTAAACTGATAAATCAAAGTCATCCCACATAGATTTAAAAATAATTAAGGATTAGGCATTAAATTTCCTAGATTCATTTAAGTTGAGCAAATAAAAGATAATAAGATTCATGAGAAATTTAAAAATAAGAAAAGAAAAATAGTAAACTAGTGTTTCAAATATTTCAATCAAGAAAAACAACCTAGAGCGGCTAATCCTTTATTCAAGTTTTAGAACATGCAATTCCCAAATAAATTCACTTAATTTTAATTTGTTAATCTAGAGTATTAATAGATATAAGTATCTCGCAATTAGGTGTGGAAACAGACTAGACCAGGTTAGGCTTTTGCCTTAACAAGCCAGGCTTGTTAAGGCACAAACTGGCCTGAGCTTGACCTGTGGCCTGTTGGAGACCCATTTTTAGGCCTAGGGCTGGCCTGTACAAAGGCCTGGTCTTGCCTGAAGTTTGTTAAGGAGGCCTGAATTCTAAAATTTTTTAAGCAAACTGACAGGCTTACAGGCCACATTGCAAAACAGGCCACAGGCCTCCTTAACAGGCAAAAAACATGCTAGAATTTACATAAATTACTACTAATGATTCAAAATACATCAAAATACAAGAGAATAAGTGAGGACCATACATGAGAACAAAGATAACTTGTTAGTCACATATACTTTTACAGAAGAAATAACATATACTTGTTTGTCTTCATGATGCACATTGATTCAATTCACTGCATAAATTAGTACATTGTGTATAATTACTCGAAGCACATGGCAACAGAATGATATGAAATTGATCAAACAGAGGGGGAAGGGAACTTTTACAGAATAAAGATGAAGTGAAAAATATTGGTGGTCAAATATTTCAATTTAAACTATGACAAACTGAGCTTTCAACATGATAGATCCAAGTTCTAGAAAGAACATGTTCTAAAGACATACCCAGAATACCAATTATGATTAAAGTTGATGGAGATAAAGACAAGCCAACCAACAATGACACAAGAAACGGAGATGACATTAACTACAACTGAAACATTAAAAGTAATGTACTAGTTAAAGTGACAAGAGCAGTATAATGAACTTCCTTGATATAACTTAGAGTTCCAATAAGAGACAATGCCTAAATCAAACTCATCAAACCAAGTGAACATGAAACCAAGTCCCTATACCTTATGCAATCAAAGTTTGATACAGTAGAAAGTAAATTCATATATGAACCAACATTTATAACATCCAGAATTGCTACTGCAATCGCAGAATAGAAAGAAAAATTTCATGACACTTCACATAATTGCCATTAGAACACTTCACATAATATGTCTTTAGAAATCAAGACTTGCAAATGGTATTTATTGCTAGCAGAACAATTCACATCATCTGTCTTCACATAATATGTCTTCGCAAATCAAGACTAGCACACTTATAATACAATGTCATTGCTATCAAACATAAATGAATAAAAGCCCGGAATGGAAATTTGAACCGATAAAAAACAAGTTACTTTGATATTTCTCATTATAACCCACACATTAATCAGAGAGAAACAAATCCATCTAAATATTTCATGTTAGTGCAATGGAATCAGGCAGATGCAAACATGAACAAAGACAGGACGAATTCAAAATCTATTATAGAAAAGAAATTTTACCACAAATTAACAAAATACATCACATCAAATAGATGAAATGAAGATAAGAATAACCATTTCTGAAATTATTTATTGCACCCTAGCAAGAAATCATACTATCTCTTGAATTCAAATACGCAGTCCAATTAAACAAGAACAGTGAACCTAAAAATATTCAATGAAATGAAGAAATGCTAGATGATAGGGAAAATCGAAAGAGACGATGAAGAGATAAGCTGAGAATGAAATCCCAGAAGCAAAATGTGGAATGAAACTAGATACTTACTTGATGACTAACAGCTGATGGAGAGATCACAGAGAGAGGAGGGCCATGGGAAGGACTGGCGGTCGACGGTGGACTCATTTCTAAAGAAGTCGACGGAGTTGAAGTGCAACACGAGTGAGAGCCAGAGATTTCTAAGATTTGAGAAGTCAAAACGGAAATTAGAGAGCTTGGGATTTCTGAGATTAGAGTAAGAGCCTGAGAATCTGAGATTTTGAGAAGTCTCGCGAGTGAGAGCCTAAGATTTGTGAGATTTGAGACGTCGACGTGAGAGCCTTAGATTTCTAACATTAGAGTGGGAGACGACAGAGAGAGGAAGCCTACTGGAAGTACTGACAGTCGACGACAGACTGAGAGACGACAGAGAGAGGAGATGCCTTTGTGAGGAGAGGAGACGACGGTCAACTATAGGATAATGGAAGTCTCGACGGATCACAGTCAAGGATGCAACTTCAGAACTTCAAATCTGATTATGTAAACAAATGAGTTAGGGTTAGGGAATTGGGGGAGAGGTGAGTGGAAAAAGTGTAATAATCTATGTACCTTCAGAATTTTCTTTTAGAAGATCTTAACAGGCTGGCCTGACAGGTTTCACAGGCTTGTCAGTAAGCCTTGGCCTGGCCTGTTAAGATAAACGGGCTTTTTAAGTGGCCTTGGCCTGGTCTTTTAGCCTGACAGGCCAAGCTTGACCAGGCCCCAAACAGGCCAGGCAATAGGCCCCTGTTATGTGGTTTGGCCTGTTTCCAACCCTACTCCCGATCACTTACATCCTCTCTCAAATTAAAATTGTTTTCCCTAACAAATCTCTTTGAGAGGCATTAGCAAATACAGATTCACTCTAATATGACTATAGATGTCTAATAGATATATTCCTATCATATTATCAAATTAGAATAAATTCCAATCCAACATTAATTAATCCTATATCCAATTAAGATCTTTTTCCCAAGTGTAATCTAAATTCTCCAATTGTATATTTAATGGTGATCAAGCATTAAATAGACAAGATAAAACAAGATTAAGCAAACAAGATAACATTAAGCATAATTTAATGATTCAACAAGTTAGAAATCAAGAATCAGTTCATAGTTATTCTAGATTTAAGAATGGAATTAGCCACATATGATTATAATAAAATCCATGAAATTAAAATAAAGTTCTGATACGGTAAAAGAAAATAAATGATGGAAGAGAGCAAACTAGAATTCTTGCTGCCGTCGCAGTCGCAGGAGAATGATCCAAGGGTCGAGGGGCTGTTTGCTTGCTGCTGTCACGGGCCCTCGTCGATGCATATTCTATACATTCTCGATTCTTCTATTCCTGTTTCTTCAACGCTGCTCCTCTCGCATATATAATATATATTGCCTTTCTCGCGTGCTGTCCCTGATCTCCCATTTGTTAGATCAACTTAATCATAATAATATCCCTTCAATAATTTAACAGCACGCGACAAAGTCTGTTGCATCATGTGGGGTCCACGTCCCAATCTTTTCTAATCCAAGATAATATCTCCTTGGTAATCTATCATGGAATAATACATATACATATATAAGTATGTATGCATATGCATGCATTATACCATTTAATTTATGCTGCCTCTGCCTCATGTCTTTAAATCTGACGCATGCATTCATGGAAATGTGATACACACACACATTATATTTCTAATTTTTCACCTCCTCAATTTCACAATAATATTTTTTATAAAATAAAATAGGATATGAGTAAATCTTCTATCACAATCTCTTATTATCTTATATTTGATTGAAGAGGAGAAATATATATATATATATATATATGATAATTAAATAGATATAAAACATTTATAAATTTAATCAAATATATCTCAAAATCTATACCTATTTAATTATAAAATATATATTTATCACCGTACCTCTCATTTTCATAACCCAATTCCTTATTAATATTACGCCTATTAATGCCACAAACATTCTTGATCTACAAATACAAACAAAATTATGATGATTTGAAAATAATCATCACTTGTATTTTAAAAACCTCCTTCGTGTTTGCGTAAAAAACAATAACACCTTCGACCCACAACTCTTTCAAGTCTTTGATCAAGGGTTCTAGATAAATATCTATGTCATTTTCAGGTTATTTTGGCCCCAAAATCAACATAGACAACATGATGTATTCTTGTTTCATGCATAATAGAGGAGATAAGTTGTAAATTACCAACAGAATAGGCCATGTACTATGTATACTTCTTAGGCTGCCAAAAGGATTCATGTCATCCGTGCTAAGCCCAAGCCTAAGGTTCCTAGGTTCTTCTCCAAAGCTAAGAAATAATCGATCGATTTTTTTCCATTGAGAAGAATCAGCCGAATGTCAAAGCTTTCTATCGGATATCCTCTCATCTGCGTGATATTTCAACTTTTTTACATCGTTTTCATTAGCAAACAAGCGTTTGAACCTTGATATGATTGGAAGATACTACAACATTTTTGCAAGGGTGTTATTTGATTTGTATTTCGGGGTTTCACATATCCGGCACTGTTGTTTCTCTTCATGCTCTTTTCTATATAATATACAATCATTAGGGTATATATGGATCTTTTTATACTTCATCCCTAGTGAACACAGTATTTTCTTAGCATCATAGTATCAATAAGGCAATACATTATCATTTGGAAGTATGTCCTTAAAAGCCTCAAGCATTTCTAAAAAAACTCTTGCCATTACATCCATGTCGTACTTTCAAGCTTACTAATTTTAATACTGTTTTCAATAATTGGTATTTTTTACACCCCAGGTACAGCAGCTTCTTAGCATTACTACACATATTACTATATGTATGTGATTGCTCAAAAGCCTCTTCTTCTACATCACGTATAATATCATCTATCCGATAATCCATATCCATGTCATTATCATCAAAGGTCACTCCACCCTGTTGAGATAAACTTGACATTTCTAATTCTTCACCATGCCATATACATACTGTATAACTCTTACAAAATCCTTCACAAATTAAATGTGTATATATATCTGCAGTATTTAATCGATTCTCATTCAAACATGCTACACAAGGGTAATAAAACATCCCACTCTCATCATCGGCATTTCTTCTAGCAAAGTCTAAAAAACCTCTCACCCTATTATCATATTCAACACTCGTCCGTTTAGCTTTTATCTAACTACGATCCATATATCTCAACACCTTGTAGCTCCCTATCCAAAATCAAAAGGAAAGACAAAAAAAAAACAACAACCATAGAGTCTTAAAGATTTCAACGAAATTAAGAAGCATCCATATCAGCAGACAATAACTACACTTGTAGCAATATATCAATAAATTATGGCATGATAAGAACCTAGCAATATTTCATAATAAAGGTATATAGATACAAGTTTTAAAACTTGCATTGCAAAGCTATTCAGTTTATGCATTATATTTCAGTTAATTCTAACATGCACCATTTGAAATTAGTATTATTTCAACAAACCAATAACATTGACAATCAAATAATCACACTAAAATAAAAATTAGAATGGTATTACCCCAAGCCAAATATAATATCACATGGATGTACAAGTCAGAGCATCTAACCTATATATGTAGATTTTTTTCCCAGAATACGTTATCGCAAAATAGTTGGATTTCCAACAACTTATAATATAAACTTGTAGGAATTAATGCTCAAAACAACATCAAAAGCCATTTTCAGAGGACATTATTGATTATTGAACAATAACTCAAGAACAGAACACTAACCTGATTGAAGACCAAGGAGTGAGTTTCTAGCCAAAGTCACGGTAGTGTCGACTGACGTTAAAATGAAGTCTTCAAATTCACGGCACTGACAAAGGGAAGTCACGATAGAGGAGAATGGTCACAGCGAAGAATAGAGGTGGTGGTGAAGGAGCGTGATGATGATCAAAGAATAGCAACGAGGGCACACAATAACGACAACTGTAATGACGGAGGAGCGTTGACCAAAACAGGAATAGGGAGCGATGGGGGAGTTCAGAACAAGCAGGGACAAAGCTCACAGAGAAATAGATGGTGACAAGAGAAGAAAAGATTCAGAGGGCGTGAGAATTTTGGCCAAGAAAACACATTTTAGACCAGTTATCACTAACAACCGATCTTAAAAATATATTATAAATTGATTGTTTGTAAAAATAAGTCATTCGGTCTAAAAGTTTTTATATTTAAGATCGGTTATTTATTTTAACCGGTCTTAAAAGTTATTTTTTTTAATTTTTAAATTATTTTATATTTTAGATCGATTTTATATATAACTAGTCTAAGTAATATATTTTAGATCAGTTATTTTTAGAACCGGTCTTAGAGGTTTTCTATAATTACAAAAATGCCATCAGTAATCTTTTTTAGACCTTATCCGCTATAACCGGTTTAATTGTGGCCGTCTAAAAAGCAAATTTTCTACTAGTGATCCTCTCTCAAATTAATATTGTTTTCCCTAACAAATCTCTTCAAGAGGCAGTAACAATCCAAATTCACTCTAATATGATTATAGGGGTCTAATAGATATATTCCTATCCTATTAGCAAATTAGAATAAATTCTAATATAACATTAATTAATCCTATGGTCGAATTAAGATATCTTTCCCAAGTGTAATCTAAATTCTCCAATTTCATATTTAGTGGTGTTCAAGTATTAAATAGACAAGATATAATAAGATTAAGCAAACAAGATAACATTAAGTATAATTTAATGGTTCAAATAAGTTAGAGACCAAGAATCAATTCATAGTTATTCTAGATTTAAGAAAAGAATTAGTCACACATTATTATAATAAAATCCATGAAATTAAAATAAAGTTCGGATCCGGTAAAAGAAAATAAATGATGGAAGAGAGCAAATTAGAATTCTTCTTGCTGCCGTCGCAGTCGCAGTAGGAGGAGAATGATCCAAGGGTTGAGGGGCCGTTTGCTCGCTGCTGTCACGGGCCCTCGTGGATGCATATTCTATACATTCTCGATTCTTCTATTCCTGTTTCTTCTACGCTGCTCCTCTCGCATGTATAATACTCCCTCCGGTTTTAATTATAAGATAAAGTTAACTTTTTTAGAGAAATTAAGGAAGCTAATTAAATCACTTTAGAGTATTTATATTTTTAGTATCTTTAGATTATATATCAGTTTATTAGTCAAATTAATTAGTTTGAAGAAAAAAATAAAAAAATAAAAATTCTAAAGTGATTTAATTGACTACCTTAATTTCTCTAAAAAAGTCAACTTTATCTTATAATTAGGACCGGAGGGAGTATATATTTCCTTCCTTGCGTGCTGTCCCTGATCTCCCATTTGTTAGATTAATCACAATAATATCCCTTCAATAATTTAACAGCACGCGACAAACTCTGTTGCATCATGTGGGGTCCACGTCCCAATCTTTTCTAATCCAAGATAACATCTCCTTTGTAATCTATCATGGAATAATATATATGTATCTATATATATATAGGTTAAAGTATTTATTTAATCCTTTATGTTTGCATCAAGTATCATTTTGATCCTTTATGTTTAAAAAATATATTTTTAATCCTTCAATATTAACACCGTTAGTCTTATTTAACGGAAAATGCTAACTCGTCAGATTTAAGTGATAACTATGCAATTAAACGCTCACAAAACGTTCTTTTTATTTTAATCTTTTTTAACATTATATATTTATATTTTAAATGAAGATTCAAAATGAAAATCCTGTAGGAACATTGTGGCATTCACCATGTTTGCGTCTGCCCCCATTCCCAGCAGAGCTAGCAGACACCAGTCTCCGACATGATAATATTAGAGAGTGGGGGTCTAGGAAAGCTCTAAACTTTAATTATACTTTTAACAAAAATTACATCTTTCGCTTTCTCTCTCTCTCACAGTCCGTTTGAGTTTGTGTGTGTCATGAGCATTATCCTCCCTTTCTCTGAATCTGGAAACTCTGCCACCATTCGAGTAAGAGCCGACCCCTTTGATGATTGGCAACCCCTTAAATTGTTATAGACATAGCCCCGCCACAACCCCCAATTCTGCTCCGTTTCAGTTCATCCGAATTCCAGTTTTTCCCTAACAACCCTGTCTCTGAGATGCTTGAGGAAATCGTAAAGTCTCAGTTGAGTTACTAATCCGTGATTTATTGCTGGTTTCTTGATCATCGTCGTTTGTATTGATGGCTTTCCGTTTGCCTTGAGGGCGTCTCTTGTTCAAATGGGTATTCCAGTAGTTTTTCACTTGCTTAACCGTTCTACCAAGAATTCTTCCAACTATCAGTGACCGTCTACATGAGGTAGGAATTCCAACGCACAAGTCAATTTATTGTACATTCATGATTCACGATTAATTGAGTTGAATATAATTTGTTTTGTGATATTCTCATTTTTCTGGACTATATGACGAGTCAGTTAAACCTAGGGTGCTTTTTTTGCTTTGAATCTTTTTTTTAATTTATATTATTTAAAATATAAATATATTATATTAAAAAAAGACTAAAATAAAAAAAAAGGCTTTGTCAATATTTAATTGCACAATCAAAACTTAAATTTGGTGAGTCAGCATTTTCCGTCAAATAAAACTAACGGTGTTAATGTTGAAGGGTTAAAAATACCCTTTTTAAACATAAGGGACCAAAATGATACTTGCTGCAAACATAAAGGACCAAATGAATGCTTTAGCCTATATATATATTAAGGAAACTAATTAAATTATTTTAGAGAATTTATATTTATATTTTTTTCTTTAAACTACTTAGTTTGATTAATAAATTAATATATAATGTAAGGATACATAATACTAGTATATGATATGATTAAGTAACTTATTTAGTTTCTTTAATTTCTTTAAATAAAATCAACTTTATGTTATATTTAGGACATGAGGTTGTATTTAATTTATGCTGCCTCAGCCTCATGTCTTTAAATCTAGCGCATGGATTCATGGAAATGTGATATATATATATATATATATATATTTCTAACTTTCACCTCGTCAATTTTTCAATAATATCTCGTGTAAAATAAAATAGGATATGAGTAGATTTTCTATTAAAATATCTTATTATTTTATATTTATTGAAGAGGAAAAAAATATATACATATAAAAGATAATCAAATAGATATAAAAAATTTATAAATTTAATTAAATATATCTCAAAATCTATACCTATTTAATTATAAAATATATATTTACCACCCACTCCTCTCATTTTCATAGCTCAATTACTTATTAATGTTACGCCTATTAATGCCACAAACATTCTTGATCTACAAATACAAACAAAATAATGAAGATTTGAACTTGTTAATCACACACACACGTATACATAAAAGAGTACAAAACACATCGGCAATCACCAATCATGAAGATTGCTTTTCTAGTCCATCACGTAACTGACCCAATCACACCCAATTAATTCAGAATGTCATGAATAAGGCGTCCCAAGTGGGAGTAGGATGACCCACCCTCCAATAAAACCGTTTTACTGATCTCACTCATATGCTTCACCTTCTTCCTCACGTCACTCTCTTTCTCCATCACTTGTCTTATTCCCTTCTCTATCTTCTCTGCACTTACCACCCCCGATTCCCCCACACTACCAAACTCTCTCCTATAATCCAATGATATCTCTACGCTCATCTTCAACTCTCGCACCAGTTGGAATGCATTCAATTGTTGCTCCGAATAAATTGGCCACGTCGCAATTGGCACCCCGTAATATATACTCTCCAAGATGGAATTCCACCCGCAATGCGATACAAAACCCCCTACTGCTTTGTGCGATAGAATTTGGGACTGTGGCGCCCACCCTATGACCCTTCCAATCTCAGCCGTCCGCTCCAAGAATCCTTCTGGTAAAACTGCTTCCACGTTCAAGTAATCGTTTGGGTTTCCAAAAGACCCCTTGGGCGGAGGCTTTCGTAGGGACCACACGAAGTGGACCCCACTTCCCTCGAGAGCTCTTGCGATTTCTGTCACCTGATCCTGTTCATCAAACCAACCCCAAGTTCCGAAGCACAGGAAAAGAACAGATGAAGGAGGTTCATCATCAAGCCACTCCATGACATGATCTGATTCTGATTTCTGTGTGGCCGTCCCGTTGTCCCTTAAGCTTAAGATGGGTCCGATGGGATAAACGGTGAGATTGCTTTTGGAGAATGAGTGAACCGCATGGGATTCGAGCTCCTCGAGTGTATTCACTATTATGCCCTTTGCTTTCTTTATCCTGCTCGCATGCTTGAGAAGCACTGGGATCCACTCCTTTTCCAACATAACACTCGGGAAAACACTGACAGGAACGGGCTTCTCGTAACTCGGGATGGCAAACTCAGTGACCGATTCCTCCCAGCTCAACTCGGTCGTATCCACGTTTTCTTGCTCCCGGAGCGTGTGAATATGAAGCTTGAACCCAAGAAAGCCGGCGCCGGAGGCGAAAAACACCATGGCCGGAACCCCAAACTCGGTGGCCAAGTCCATCATGGATGTGCAGAACATGTCCACAACGAATCCGGCAAGCCGAGGCGAGTCAGGTGCCGAGTTGAGTTTGGACGCAACGTCTCTAATGTTTGATTTCTGGTAAGCGATGAAAGAGTCTATAAGGGAAGAAGGATGAAGTGTCTGAAAGTTGATTGGGTCTGGGTGAGGAGGAACGACAGTGAAGTGAAGACGTTCTGGGAAAGAAAGAGAGGAAGTGACGGAGTGGATGTAGGCGTCGACGATGGGATCAAATGGTGATTTGATGAAGATGATGGTGACGGAGAGGTGACCATGGTGGTTTATGAGAAGTTTGGTGAACTCGACGGCGGAGACGAGGTGGCCTATGCAAGGATAGGGCACGAAAACTAGCTGTGATTTCTTCATCCCAGCGAGTCAAAATCTAAATGAATAATGAATCACGTGCTCTGGTTTGTTTTGGTGAAGGTGATGAGACGTGAAGCAAATACAAGCAATCTTGGTTCATGAGCGGTATGAAGCAAATATATATGATGAGAAGTGTAGCGATTTGTGTTGGTTTCTATTAGAGTTAGAGGGTATTTTAGTAAATGTGTAAATATTATGTACATATTTTATCATTGTGGAGCAATGTTTTAAAAACCGGACCGGAGATCCGGAAAAACTAAGGGATCATGATTCAAATAGTTGGATCGTTCGGTCGGATCGGTGATTTAATAATAAATTAAAAAAAATATCATATACTTATATAATGATATAAATATAATTTATATAATATGTCCAAAATTTAATGAGGTCAACTTTGATTAAAAGTTTAGGGCAAGATCAAATAACAATCAACTTCCTTTATTTTCATCTGTTGGCTGTGGCTATTTTGAATTTTTTATACAGCTTTTCGTTTTATTTTTTGATAAAAATTTCTTGACAACCTGAATTCATTCAAAATTTAAATTTTGTTTATACATTTTTTTTGCAAATCATTGACAATTTTGTTGGGCCGCACTAGCAAAAACTATTTTGTTTAAGTTGGAGATATAGTACTGATTTGTGATAGCTTATTTTTTACTTATAAGTATTTATAAATCGTGATATATGGTATATAAGGTAAATATGTAAGGGGAGTTTTATTTCGACTTATATAATAAACACTTATTTCTCAAAAATAAACTCATCCAAATATAGTAACATTATACATCATTTTTAATTTTATAACAAAATAATAATATTGAAGAAAAACAAATAAAAAATTGGGAAGAGGTAAGGTAGCTAAAGTTGGAGTCATGTGTAAACTTCAAAAGCTTAGCAAGTTACATTATTTTAAAATGAGATGACATGCACAGTTTTTCACTCTATATGCCAGAAGAATATTAAGTTTTTAAATATTTCAAATTGCTTCTCTTTTCTTGACTGTGACCGAGTCCTCTTCTTCCATCCGCACTGGTGTCGGGCTATCGGTGGTGGGAATGGAAAAACTGGAGAAAATGCTTCAAGCCTGCCTCTTTTTTCTGCTTTGTCTTTCATTCTTCAAACCGGTTAGATGAGAAAATAAACTATATACTTTTTTTCTTTTAGATTCTTTTTTTTCCTATTTTTTCCTTCTCCTTTCTCATTTTTTTCATCGTCAGTGTCAACTGAAATTTCCGCCCGGACAGTTTCCTAAAAATCGTTTCGGCTACCGGCTTAACTCCGATTTTCGGATCAAAAGCCAATTTCAAATGGCTCAAAACCGGCAAACTCCTAAAACGGGTTAAACATAAAACACGAGCCGGCATGTTATCCGGTCAACGGTCGGACCGGTTCAACCGTCCGGTCTGACTTTAAAATCCATGATGTTTAGTATGGGGGACTGCATATAAATATGTGGTCATCTGTTGTGATGACCGAACTCATTATGTAATATGCTACTGATTATCATTAATAATATACAATTTTTCCAGAAGGCTTTGTGTATATTTTGGGTACAGTAGTTCAACAGTTTCCGAAATAACATTTCCGTGGAGGAAATAACTTTCACTTCTATTTTTACCTCCACTTCCAATTTTATAAAAACTCTTTGCAACGTACAAAACGGGGTATTAGCTCATAGTGGAGGCTGCTTTCACAAATTTCTTCACACCCTTCATATCTGTTTTTTCATTTCCTACTTATCCCCACCTCTTCCTCAATTTTTCTAGGTTATGCAGTTTTTTTTTTGTTGCCACCATAGGTTATTCAGTTGAACCATTAGTTTTATTTTCATGGGCCAGGTCCTTATTCAGGCCACAAACATTCTTGGTCCTTGTGTAATATCTATAAACCTCAATACATATGACAAGGCTAATTCCAAAAAAACAAAAAATACATTGACACGTCTAGGGGTTTGCGTTGGTGTCTGCATTAACGATCGGGGGAAAATCTGTGGAGGCCTAGGCGACGTTGCGTATGAGACTCATTTAATTAATTTAATTTAATGATATTAAGAAAGTTACGTAAGTTAATTATGATAAATATAATATGTTTTTCCTAAAATACAGTAATCATCCCCTTAATTCCCTTACTCTCATTACTACAAAAAAAAAACACTTTTTTTGATACATACAAAAAACAAACACTTTTAACGTATGTTATTTTGGCATTTCCAAATCTTTTTTTGGGGGATGTCAATGTGAGTTATGTTGTGCGTTTGGAATCGATGTCCATTTTGTAACAAACGTAGAAGGAAGTTTTCACCTTTGTTTTTAGAAAAACATACATGGAAATAGGGGTGTTCAAAACCCAGGATGGAATAAAGATACCGTAATCCCGATTTTAGGTCTCAGTTTCTGGCTGGGATGCAAATTACATCCTGGTCTCGGTAATCTCGAGAGCGGGACTAGAAAATCCTGGCTTTTCTTAAAAAATATCATTATATTAGTTAAATTCTCCATATTCTATTATTTAAAGTGATCATTCAACAACCAACAAGGTCATAATAATTATACAAATTGATCTAGAATTAAATAATACCATTTTATCATCATCTTCGTTATTATCTTTATATATTATATAGTTATGATTAGCATAACGATATATATGGTTTAACTCCAACTAAATATACCCATCTTATCAAATACTTAATTTATGGGATAAAAAATATAAAAATAAAAGAATAACTTAATTTATAAGGTAAAAAATAAAAACTGGGACCGGGATCTCAATGATGATCCTGTTGGGATTGCTAGGTACAAGAGAAAATTAAAATTCAAAAGTTTTCAATCCCTACTGCAGATTTGTCAACGGCGTTGAAATCAAGTAGTAGATAAACTTATCTTTCTTATATGTTCAGTTTTTCTTTTCGATCTCAAAGAGCTAACAACTCGAATCAGCTCCCTCTACCGGTATCCAGATGAATAGGAATCCAACACGAACAACGTGCTAGTGCCACCAACGTCTCTCTCTGGAGTTTTCTTTTCTCACGGCTCTCTATTTATGTTTTATCATATGTAGAAAACCCTAACTCACCCTTTAAATAACTAATCAGTGCTTTTTATTTTATAATCACTACTACAAAAAAGAAAAAAAATAATGAATCACATTTTGTGGCACTTCTTTAAAAAAGTGCCACAGCTTCTTTTATTTTTTTATTTTTAAAAAGCATAAAGATGCTGTGGCGCTTATACAACTTATAGGTGCATTATGTGGTGCTTGATCAACAAAACGCCATATAAGATATATTAGAGAAGCTATGGCGCTTCTTCTAATAAGTGTTACAGTTGCTTAAGGAGCTTGTGTGGCATTTATTTAACCAAGCGCCGTACAAGCTATCATTATTACTTTTGACTTTCTCCATATCTCTCTCCCCCTCCCTCCCCTTCTTCTTTTACATTAGTTCATGTGCTCACACACCAAAGAAAAATAACATGGGTGTGTTCTCCATCTCTCTCCCTCCCCTCTTCCTTTTACATACCCTCCCCACGTTAGCTCACACACCAAAAGGAAAATAACATAGGTTTGTTTGTCTCTCTAGCGGCCATGGAAGTAAGTATCTCTTTTTGTCACTTTGGTTTCTTTTTGCACTGTCCCTCTTTTAAAAAGTTTTCATTTTTCTTGTGAATTTGAAGGTTTTTGATTAATGGGTTTTTTTTTTTGTTAGGAGAATTATTTCTACAAGAGGACTCCAGTTCCTACATTTGGAAACTGAAATTAGGATAAAAGTCTTCAATTCACACAGTGCTTTGAATATGCAAGGCAAGCTGTTTTGTTCTTTCTATTCAGATAATCTGTGTACTATTTATAATTTTGGTTCTCTTCGGTTTTGTTTTATTCAAGACTTGAATTGATCTTTTCCCCCTTTCTTTACTATTTGTTTATCTTATTTTACCTCTGTTCATTTTCATGCTTGTGTCTGAACTATGAACAAGGGTACTCTATCATTTTTTTTTCCTGAATTTAACAGATAAATTATTGAAAAGTGGTTTTGTTTCACTCGTTCAGAACTTGAATATCTTACTTCAATGTGTCTAAAGGTTTCAGCTTTAGACAAAACGTATTAGAAATTAGTCAATTATATTACCCCGATAACCTGATTTAGCATGAAATTCACATTTGCAATTTTTTTTTTAAAAAAAATATCACTTTCTGTAGCACTTCCTCAGGAAGCCACCCCTCTTATGGCCCTTCCTTCAAAAAGCGCCATAGGAGAGGCCTTTTTTTTTTAAAAAAAAATATTATGCTCTGGCGCTTGGAAGTGCCACAGCTTCTTTTAATAGTGTCTTAATATGTGGCACTTACTAAGCGTCAAAGCTAGTTTAAATATAAGTGCCACATTTTTATTTTTTTGTAGTAGAGAATTGATATTGGATTTTTAAAATTAATCTTAATTAATTTTAAAATTCATATCATATCAATTAACACTTAATTGTCTTTTGATAAGAAAATTATTAAATAAATATGGTTTGATTAAATCAGTCCAACAGTTTTAATTTAACCTATTTATTTAATAAGAATAAAGTGCCAATGGAAATAGATTTAATTTATCTTTATAAATTAAATCTAAGATATTGTATCTTTATCATGTTAGTTATTAAATTTAATTTATCAGATAAAAATAAATTTAAAACTAACACAATATAATAATATTATAATATATATATATATATATATTATATTCATCCACCCTAGACTAATCATTACATTCATTAAATCTAGACATATCTTAAATTCAATGAATCTGGACATTATAGCTCGTGTTGGGTTATATTTGTGTGCGACCCATATGAAGTTGGTAGTGGGCCAATAACTATACTAACCTATAAGTCATAAGCGGCCTCTAGCAAGGCATTACAACTACCCAATTCATATGAGGATCGATAAACCGATGTAACCTGTCATACAATCATATCACATCCTTTTTGTCACACGATATTCCGGTTAAGGATGGGGCATGGAGAATGTCATCCTCATATTCCTGACCATTATTTTCTCAATCCCTGAGTAGTTTGACTATAAAAATGGAAACTTCTTTCCATCGTTGTATGGTCATACATTTCTCAAACTTACTCATCGAGGGCCCAATAATATCTCTACTAATATGAGGAACAATTTCCATCTTAACCATTCACATTCCTCTGTATGAAAACCACCAAACCCAAACATAGTCTTTATCATCACCCAGTCAAAGGTGACTTTTGACTATGTCAAAGCTGAGTGGCTCTCATATAGGAATCCATGATGATCTCAAGTCAAAAGAGTATAGTGACATGGTTATACATAAGACAAACTTAATTATGATTTGATTCATGTAGCTTTTTCATAGCGGGTCAGTCCAGCACCTTATACTCTTACAAGTGCTTAGGACTTTGATTTGTATCTCCATATCTCTTCAAAGTCATATTGATCTTATTTCATCTTTGCTCTTGCATAGATGACTGATCATAGACATTTAGGACAATTATTATGATGTATCTAAGGATAGTTATCACAGTGAACATGCAAATAATATGATAACAAAGTGGAAAAGTTCATTGAATAACAATGTTCAAAGTATAATGATTGACCCCTAGGGCATAATTTACAACATATATCCCTGTCCCAATCCTGGTCCCAGGCGGGACGGAAAGTTCCCATGATCAAAATATCTTGACCAGAATACTTTGAACACCCCTATATAGAAAGTTCATTTACCATGTCTATTTCTATTAAAAACAGACTTGAAAAGTGAATTTATTTTTTAAATATATATAGCATGGTTATTTTCCACCCAGAAACCAAGCATGTATACAAACAAAACACAACCAAGCAAGTATATACATACATTCTGCACTTCATAAACAAAGTAGTGTATCATGAAGAACTTCATATATAAACAAATAATCAAGTATCCATAACTTCAAAAAAAAAAAAAACAAATGCGAAAAGCTAGGCTTTCATGTCTGTTTTTTTAAAACAGACGTGGCTTAGTGACTTTAAAACATTGTTTTGTAGTAGTGTATTTCTCATTTGAAGGGACATTAATAGGGATACATTGGAAAAAATTGATAAATATGTGATGACTTCTCATGTTTAATATATTTAAGATATATTTTAATGTATTTGGAAAGTCATCATTGCAAAATTAAAGGAATATTCTTGAAATTTTAAGATATATCAATTTGAGTGCATCATTTATGGGATTTCAAAACTTAGAATGTAAGTTTTTAAATTTAGGAAAGAAATAATAAAAAAAATACTAATGGAAATTTTTCTCAATAAAAAAGGGGGGGGAGTGTTTCAGTTTGTTATTATAATTATTATATTATTATTATAATATATTTACTTTTCTTTACAGCACAACATGGCAACGTTTCTGTGAATCAATTGGAGACCTAAGAAGCCCCAAGTCCACAAGCACGATTTGGTATATAAAAAGGGAGGTGGCGGCATTCATTGATTATCCATCATCATCATCACGATTTTTGTACGTGTTTGGATTAGCTTTTTTAATAATTTTTACAACTTACGAGGTAAGTGTGTGAGAAGAGTTTTGTCTCGAGTTGCGCAAACCATGATTTGGAGGCTTGCCAAATACACACAGAGCAAGAACGTGCAAGGGAGAAGAGAGAGAAGGGCGTTCGGATTTAATTATTCTTCTTTACAGGGGGACGAGAGGATTGTAGAGAGAGAAAATATCAAGGTAGTTGTAGAATCCACTGTACGAAAAATCGGATCGGACTGGCCGGTTCAACCGGTTAGTGGTCTGGTCTGGTTTGGTGGTTAAATCAGGTAACCGGTTGAACCTGTCAGAACCAGTTAAAACTGGTGGTTTAATCGATTGGACCAGTTTCATTTTTTTATATTTTTTTTTTCTTTTTTTAGGGAAAAATAGGAAGTTGAAGATCAAAATGAAGAGAAAAATAGATAAAGAAAGAATAAATCTAAAAGAAATGAAGAAGATAATGAAAAAATTTATTTAAAAAGATATAATAACTATAGAAAAGGAGATATCATTACATAAGTATAGGCATTATAACTCATACTAATAGATTTTAAGTATTTTTTTTTCTAGAAATCTTCATTTTTATCTATAGAATTTTAAAAATATATTAATATATATTGCCACTAATAAATTATAATATTTTAATATAACCGGTTCAACTACCGGTTAGACTCCAATTGACCCATTAACCCTTGAACCTGTACTGTGACCGGTTCATTACTCAATCCGATTTTTCGTTCCTTGATAGAATCAAAAAGGGGAGAGATAGAGTTGAGAAGACTTCATTGCGTGTTTTTATCCTAGTCATCTTTCTTTTTCTCATAGATTTTGAATCTATATTTGATGTTGTTGGGATGAGATTAATTAAATTCATATGTGGCTAATTTTGTTTTTGCAACCTAGAGGAACTATAAACTTGTAGAAACTTGTAGGTGGATTATACTTTGGTTTAACTTATTAGTTATATTTTAATGTTAATTTTGGTTACTTAATCTTGTCTTTTTCTTATCTATTTAATGTTTGATCACTATTAAGTATGAATTTAGAGAGTTTAGTTTGCTATAGAGAGGGATCTTAATTGAACCATAGGATTGAGTAATGTGGGATTAGAATTTATTCTAATTTGTCAATATGATAGGAATATATCTATTGGACCCATATAATCATATTAGGGTGAAATTGAATTATTTAGTGACTTTGAGTTGCTCGTTTGATTAGTGTGGTAGTTTGTTTATTTTAATTTTATTTTTAATTTATTTTCACTCATTTTAATTTAATTTGGCTTAACTTAAACGACAGTGTAAAATTAATGCTTAACTAAAGTTTGAGAATCAAGTCTTCATGGGAATGATAATTTATGCATTATTTATTACTTGATATGAGCTGTATACTTACGGATTCTTAGGTTATAATTTTTTTTCCTATCAATATGTGAAGTAGGTTTGATATTGAGGATTAAAATCAACTCTCCAATTAAACCATATATTAAATATTGGAACAATAATTCATGAAGTTTTCTGATGATGATTTTAGAATTGTTTGTCTTCTTTATGAGGGAAAATTATTATTTAATGTCGTCTTGTTATCTACCCTGTTGAATTTTAAAACCATCGTCAGAAAACTATCATTAATTTCTTATTATCTTTATGAGCAAAAAGTACTATTGAATTTTATAACAAATTTAATGCTTTTGATTTTTTTTAGGGTAAAATCCAAAAGAAAAAACATTAAACCTAAATTTTAAGTGCTCGTTTGGAATAGCTTCTTTTTGGGCAATAAGTGCTTATAAATTGTGATTCACGATATACGAGGTAAGTATATGAGAAGAGTTTTATCTCAACTTACGTAATAAGCATTTATATTCAAAAAATAAGTATTCCCAAAAACATGCACTAAATGTGTTGTCTACCATCTCCTCCACCTATAAAAGTTTAAAACTAGGACCCTAAGATTTCATATTTTAACAATAAACTCCCCGTTAAAAGCTAATGATTTATGCAAAGTAATTAAATCCGGACCAATCATTAAACCGGTCAATGTACTAGGTTAAGGGTCAGTAGGTCAGACCGAAATCAAATTGAAGCTAACCCGGGACTAAACAGATAAGAAATTGAATATTTTAAAATTATTAATATGAAATTCTAAAAAAAAAATGACCATCTGGACCAATCCGGGTATGAGAACCTGAGATTTATGCCGTCTTACTCGTCTTTTGATTAAATCTTATGTCATACTACCTCCGGTCCTAAATATAAGATAAAGTTGACTTTTTTTTGGAGAGATTAAGGATACTAAATAAGTTAATTAATCATATCATATATTATGTATTCTTAGATTATATATTAATTTATTAGTCAAACTAGTTAGTTTGAAGAAAAAATAAAAATAAAAACATTCTAAAGTAATTTAATTAGCTTCCTTAATTTCTCTAAAAAAATCAAATTTATCTTATAATTAAGATAGGAGGGAGTATTGTACCAGTAAAAAGGGGCAGATTTAAAAATGTCAATGAAACTACATTAATTATAAAATAATACAAGTTGGCGCAAAAATGAATACAAGTTGGGAAACAAATAATAATAATAATAATAATAATAACACAACACACCTGCAATCATGAAGACTGCTTTTCTACTCGACCACCTAGTTGACCCAATGAAGATTTCACTCCCACTTCAGTATATCATCAACAAAGCGTCCCAAATAAGTGTAGGAAGAGCCACCCTCCATTAAAGCCCTCTTACTTATCTCACTCATCTCCTTCACCTTCTTCCTCACCTCACTCTCGTTCTCCATTACTTGTCTTATTCCGTTCTCTATCCTCTCTGCAATTACCACCCCCGATTTCCTCACACTACCTAACCCTTTCCTATAATCCAAGCAGATCTCTACACTCATCTTCAAATCTCGCACCAGTTGAAATGCATTCAATTGTTGCTCCGCATAAATTGGCCACGTGGCAATTGGGACCCCGTAATTTATACTTTCCAGGATGGAATTCCACCCACAATGCGATACAAAACCCCCGACTGCTTTGTGGGCCAGAATCTGGGGCTGTGGAGCCCACCCTATGACCCTTCCAATCTCAGCCGTCCGCTCTAGGAATCCTTCTGGTAACACTCCTTCCACGTTCGGGTAATCACTTGGCTCATCCTCCCCAACCTTGTGTGGCGGCTTTCGTAGGGACCACACGAAGTGGACCCCACTTCTCTCAAGAGCTCTAGCGATTTCTGTCACCTGATCCTGCTCATCAAAATAACCCGCACTTCCGAAGCACAGGAATAGAACAGAACAAGGAGGTTGATCATCAAGCCACTCCATGACGTGATGATCTGATCCTTGTGTCTCCGTCTTGTTGTCCATTACACTTAGGATCGGACCGACTGGATAAACGGTGAGATCACTCTCGGAGAGTGAGTGGACCGCATGGGATTCAAGCTCCTTGAATGTATTGACTATTATACCCTTTGCTTTCTTTATTTTGCTCGCTTGGTTGAGAAAGCGTAGCGCCCACTCCTTGTCCAACATATTACTCGGGAAAACACTGACAGGAACGGGGTTCTCGTAACTCGGGATAGCAAACTCGGTGCCCGAGTCCTCCCAGCTCAACTCGGACGTATCCACGTTATCTCGCTCCCGGAGCGTGTGAAGATGAAGCTTGAAACCAAGATAGCCGGCGCCCGAGGTGAAGAACACCATGGCGGGAACCCCGAACTCGGTGGCTACATCAATCATGGCCGTGCAGAACATGTCCACAACGAATCCGGCGAGCCGAGGCGAGTCAGGAGCCGAGTTGAGTTTGGACACAGCGTCTCTAACGTTTGGAATCTGGTTTTCGATGAGAGAGACCATAACGGAAGATGGATGAAGAGTCTGTAAGTTGGTGGGGTCTGGGTGAGGAGGAAGGAGAGTGAAGTGAAGACGTTCTGGGAAGGATAGAGAGGAAGCGATGGAGAGGGCGTAGGCGTCGACGTTGGGATCAAGTGGTGATCTCGTGATGAGGACGGTGACAGAAAGGTGGTGGTGGTGGTTGATGAGGAGCTTGGCGAACTCCAAGGCGGCGACGAGGTGGCCCATGCCAGGATAGGGCACGAAAACTAGCTGCGATTTCTTCATCCCAAGTCTAAAGAAAAAACAATTCTCGTGCTCAGATTTGCTTTGGTGAAGGTGAAGAGACGTTAATCAAATCAAAGCAATCTTTTAGCTGATCATGCGCGGCATGAAGCAAATACATATGATTAGAAGTTTAGCGATTTGTGTCTGTGTCCGAAATAACGTTTCGGTGGAGGTAATTTAAATTATGTGGAGGTGTGGAGAATATAACCGTTCGTAAAAGACAACTTAAAGTGCTCCCCTGACCACAAAGTTGTCGTTTTATTCACGGGGATAACCTATTGTTTATTATTAGGGTTAACTTGATTAAATAATCTTTAATTTTTTTTTTAAAAGATGTAAAAGTAACCATAAATTATTTTTTAGAGTAAAAATAATCATAAATATTATAAAAGAGGGCAAAAATAATTACGACGTTAACAAACGTTAACGTCCGTTAATGTGAACTTTTTAATAAAATGTTAAAGTGCTAAAATTGCTATTAAGTAATACCAAAAATGCAAAAGTAACCATAAAATTTTTTTTTTGGAATGCAAAAATGACTTGTCACTACTACAAAAAACTAAAGCTGTGACGCTTATAATTGTATTAACTGTGGCGTTAGAGAAGTGCCACATATCTGGACGCCACTAAAAAAAGCTGTGGCGCTTCTAACATTTTAAATTTTTTTTTTAAAAAATACCCTCCTGTGGCGTTTGTTAGAGGAAGTGCCACAGGAGGGGGGGGTCATACCTTGGCGCTTACGTCAGCAAGTGCCACAGGAGACCTCCTCCTGTGGCACTTCCTCTAACAAGGGCCACAGGTGGGTCCTTTATTTTTTTTGCTTTTTCTTTTTCTTTTCTTTCCTGTGGCCCTTTTTTATACTTCCTGATTGTGAAACTTTATATAAAATGAATTGCTTTCATGTTTATCATCTCTCAAATTGTTAATCTTTCTATTTTATATTTCAACCTATTATATGTATATATATATATATATATATAATTTTCACATTTAAAATTCAAGTTCCCCAACAATAATGTTCTTACACAACAATATATTTATTGTCATTTCCCCAACAATAATGTTTTTACATTAATACTCTCTAAAGCTAACATAAAAAATATCACAATACAATAACTTGATATATGAACACAGTACATCAACAACTAATTAAGTAAATTAAAAGATTATTAAAAAACACAAGCTTGTCAGCCAAAAAAATTTAAACAAAGCAAAAAGTCAAACGTTATATTACGGTTTATCTTGACTGTACTAAAAAAAAATTAAACAAAGCAAGCTAGAATGAAACAATCTTCTTCTTACGTTGGTGACGCTAGCTTGAGTGACGAGGATGAGCAAATGTGAGCTATGGAGTGGAGTAGGGATCAACTGGAGTGGGGTTCAAAAGAGGAAGAGAGACAGAGAGTATGAAGAAAAGGGAACAACTAGAAACAAAAGTGGGGATGGACGAAACAAAAATGGAAAAAGGGATAAGAGAATTTATTGAAGAAGACGAGTGTGTGTTTTTGTTGTACAAGAGAAAGTGATATCTTTTACAGGGGGAGAGGTGTCAACGTGAGCTGAGGAAGAGGGAATAAAAAGGAAAAAGGGAGGGAAAAGATAAAAAGTAAAGTTAAAGGAGGGAAATCTGATTGACGGGAGAGTTGAAAATTCATATCCAACCAATTGTAGCACTTCTTTAAAGAAGTGTCACGGCTGCCCCTTTTTTTCTTTTTCTAGTTATTTTTTTTTTAATTTTTGGGACCCAATTGTGGCGCCTGCCAAGGTAGGCTCCACCCTTGGGTAGGACCAGCTGTACCAGGCGCCACAGCTGGCCAATTGTGGCGCATGCCACAATTGTCCCCACCAGCTGTGGCGTGTGGTGGACCAGGCGCCACAGCTGGTCCTAGAAATTTAAAAAAAAGTTAAATAGAAAAAGAAAAAAAAGGGGGCAGCTGTGACACTTCTTTAAAGAAGTGCCACAAAATGTGCCCCACCTTTCAATCTTTTTGTAGTAGTGTGTTGAACTTTTTTTTTTTGGCTTTTATGTTATGAGTGTTTTATCAATTTTGAGGATTAAAATGACAAAACTTGTAAATTATGTAGGGTTAACGTGTTTAAATAACCTTCAACTTTTTTGAAAGATGTAAAAGTAACCATAAACTATTTTTTGGAACAAAAATAAACATAAACATTATAAAAGAGGACAAAAGTAACCACGACGTTAATAGACATTAACACCCGTTAATGTGAACTTTTCAATAAAATGTTAAGGTGCTAAAATAACCATTAACTAATACCAAAAATGTAAAAGTAACCATACATTTTTTTTGATGCAAAAGTAACTAAAAAGTGACTTGTTGAACTTTTTTTTTTTTGCTTTTATGTTATGAGTGTTTTATCAATTTTGGGGATTAAAATGACAAAACTTGTAAATTAATATTCAAGAAGTCAAATTTTTTTATTTTGGCGAGAATGACGAAACGAAAGAAACTTATGACCTAACTCCAAAAGCTAAAATCCCTAACATGAATCACTCGCTTTAAGAGCGCCGTCATCACTAAAGTTGAAGCAATTCCATAACCAATGATGAGAAGACTCTAAAGCAGGATATCTAAGAGGAAAACTAAAATTCCCAATGATTGCATATGCATATGGTATGGTTGGATGACAAGTGGAATTTAAAAATCAATAATTCATGTTGGGGATTTTAGCTTTTAGAGTTTAAATGACAAGTTTCTTCATTCTCGCTAGATTAAAAAGTAGATGATTTCTTGAACATTAATTCATAAGTTTTTCTTTGACTTTTGTCATTTTAATCCCCAAATTGATAAAACACTCATAACACAAAAGCAAAAAAAAAAAAAGTTCAAGGAGTTACTATTTAATTACTTTTACATTTAAAAAAAATTTATGGTTACTCTTACACTTTTAATATTAGTTAATGGCTATTTTAATACCTTAACATTTTGTTAAAAAGTTCCCTCTCCATTTACTCTCCATTGAGTGTATTCACCATTAAATCAACTTTCAATGATTGAGATTTACCATGATAGATTTTTATTATAATGATATTATTTACCTATTATTAAATCACAACCATTGAAAGTTGATTTAATGATACATACCCTTAATAAAGAGTAAATGGAGAGGAAAATTAATGGAGACACCTCTCTCCCCAAGACTAAATCCATAATATTCCAAGTTTATGGCTTCTTTAAATTTCGTATGCATGATTAAAGATGCTCCATAGTCATTTTGCTAGCTGTCTAAGTGGTATCATCCTAAATGAACATGAATCCATAATGATTTGAAAATAATCACACACATATATAAAATAATACAAAACACATCTACAATCATAAGGATTGCTTTTCTACTCCATCACGTAACTGACCCAATCACAATTTCACACCCAATTCATTACTGATCTCACTCATATGCTTCACTTTCTTCCTCACGTCACTCTCCTTCTCCATCACTTGTCTTATTCCCTTCTCTATCCTCTCTGCACTTACCACCCCCATTCCGACACACTACCAAACTCTCTCCTATAATCCAATGATATCTCTGCACTCATCTTCAACTCTCGCACCAGTTGGAATGCATTCAATTGTTGCTCCGAATAAATTGGTCACGTGGCAATTGGCACCCCGTAATATATACTCTCCAAGATCGAATTCCACCCGCAATGCGATGCAAAACCCCCTACTGCTTTGTGGGATAGAATTTGGGCCTGTGGATCCCACCCTATGATCCTTCCAATCTCAGCCGTCCGCTCCAAGAATCCTTCTGCTAACCCTTCTTCCACGTTCAAGTAATCTTTTGGGCATTCAAAAGATCCCTTGGGCGGAGGCTTGTAGTGACCACACTAAGTGGACCCCACCTCTCTCCAGAGCTCTTGCGATTTTTGTCACCTGATTCTGTACTTATTTGAAATAGCTTATTTTTTGGTAATAAGTGTTTATAATTCGTGATTCACGATATACGAGGTAAACATGTGAGAGAAGTTTTATCTCAGCTTGTGTAATAAGGACTTATTTTCCAGATATAAGCTCTTCCAAACACACACTCTATTTATCAAAACAACCCCGACTTCCAAAGCACAGGAGTTAAAAAAGATAGTATATGAATGAATAATCTGAAGCACTTAATCGTATAGTGTTCAGGTATTATTATATTTATACTGCACAATACAATATTCTAGAAATACATAGCTGTAGCAAAATCTTAACAGACCCTATAGCAATCATAACAAACCCTATAGCAATCCTACATGTATACACAGATGACAGCTACAGAATATTCTATATACAATGTACAAATATACCCTTTTCATTTACACAAAACTAATAAAATAGATGAAGGAGGTTGACCATCAAGGCACTCCATGATATTATCTGATTCTGATTTCTGTGAGGCCGTCTTGTTGTCCCTTACTCTTAAGATGGGTCCGATGGGATAAACGGTGAGATTACTTTTGGAGAATTCGTGAACCGCATGGGATTCGAGCTCCTCGAGTGTATTCACTATTATGCCCTTTGCTTTCTTTATCCTGCTCGCATGGTTGAGAAGCACTGGCACCCACTCCTTTTCCAACATAACACTCGGGAAAACACTGACAGGAATGGGCTTCTCGTAACTCGGGATGGTAAACTCAGTGCCCGAGTCCTCCCAGCTCAACTCGGACGTATCCACGTTTTCTTGCTTCCGGAGCGTGTGAATATGAAGCTTGAACCCAAGAAAGCCGGCGCCGGAGGCGAAGAACACCATGGAGGGAACCCCGAACTCGGTGGCCACATCCATCATGGCCGTGCAGAACATGTCCACAATGAATCCGGCAAGCCGAGGTGAGTCAGGAGCCGAGTTGAGTTTGGACACAATGTCTCTAATGTTTGATTTCTGGTTATCGATGAGAGAGCCTATAAGGGAAGAAGGATGAAGTGTCTGAAAGTTGATTGGGTCTGGGTGAGGAGGAATGAGAGTGAAGTGAAGACGTTCTGGGAAAGAAAGAGAGTAAGTGATGGAGTGGATGTAGGCGTCGACATCGGGATCAAATGGTGCTTTGATGAAGATGATGGTGACTGAGAGGTGGCCATGGTGGTTTATGAGAAGTTTGGTGAACTCGACGGCGGAGACGAGGTGGCCCGTGCAAGTATAGGGCACGAAAACTAGCTTTGATTTCTTTATCCCAGCGAATCTAAGGCTAAATGAATAATGAATCACGTGCTCTGATTTGTTTTGGTGAAGGTGATGAGACGTTAAGCAAATACAAGCAATCTTGGTTCATGAGCAGTATGAAGCTAATACATATGCTGAGAAGTGTAGCGATTTGTGTTGGTTTCCGAAATACTCCCTCCGGTAACTATATCCTATATTTAGGACCGGAGGTAGTAACATTTAGGTGGAGGAAATTATGTGGAAGTTCGGAGAACCGTTCGCAAAAGATAACTCATAGAGCGCTCCAGTGGATCACAAAGTTGTCGTTTTATTTACAAAGAAAATTTTTTGTTCAACATGTATAAGTAGACAGCATAGTTTCTCAATTATTATTTCAAAATATTGATGTATAGGTGGACAGGATTGGTACTTAGAAATCTTTACGCGAGTTCTTCACTTCTTCTAATGTTTTGTGTTAAATTTTGAAAGCTCGTTTTTTTCCAGTAAATTTTAAGCACGCTTTTATATGAATTCTTTTATAATCATTTGCAAGAGTACGGATGTCAAATATCTGTACCTTGACGAATGAAATGAAGAATTAAGCTTGTTTTTAATGTTTAATTTCATGATAGATTTTGGTATATTTTTGACTCAGAGGCACACCAGGTTTATCATATGAAGTACAAGATGTATAGAGATTGGAATATGGTGGTTGATTTCACTACTGCAAAATATATATATTACTATACTAAAGGATGTCCATTTTTTAAAAAGGGAAGTTAAAAATAAAGGCAGTGGCATTTTTATAATTAAATGTGGGAATTATGTATCTTTAGACATCCCAAATTTGAATTGGGACGCCTGAAACCCATTTTAGGCTTCCTAAACATAAATTGGGACGTCTAAGGTCTTGAATTTTGCTTACCCCACTTCAAAATGTGAACCTTTAGGCGTCACCATTTGAATGCTTTAGGCGTTCCCATTTAAACACAACCACCCAATGCATGTGGCTATGTCAGGCTGGGACTCTAGGCGTCCCCAGTCGCCTAAAGCGGACTTCAAACTGGAGACGCCTAAAGTCCTGTCAACCTCGTCCCATCAGTCAGCTCCAGCTTCTGCTCTAACTTCAATTTCCCTCTTGTTCAATGTGTTTTCATCTTTCTCTTCTTTCTCTGTGTTTCCCTCTGTTGAGCTATAGGTGACCAAGGAAGGGACAAGTGTGCCATTGTTTCTCTCTCCCTCTCACAACCGTCATCCAGCTGGTGCAACCATGGTTCGTCTCCATCTTCATCTTCCATAGGTTTGTCTCTCACTCTAACAACTTTGCTTTATTTAGACAAAAAATGCTTGGAATCATTAAAGTTCTGCTTTTGTTACAAAAATGCTTGGAATCACCGCCTCCCTATACATCGTGATAGCTAGTTTCCTTGACACTGTTGGCCACCATCCCTGTTGTTTCTGTTATTAAGAATTTTAAAATTAAAAATGCCCTTTAGTTATTAAAAAAACAAAATTGAAGATACAACCACATTGTTTGCATACTATATAGAAGTCCTGACATGGGAAATTTATAGAAGGCATTTGTAATAATCCAATAGAGATAACCATGGTGAATTTATAATTGTTTTAATAGTAACTATGATTTATTGGAGACCTCTGATAAATAAGATTTAATTGGAGTATTATGAAAAACCAACAAAATCATTATTATGAATATCCCTTGGACTTGCTTTTTAAACGTATAGAAGGATACTTATAAAAAAATGTAGGGAAGGATTATTTAGAGATGAAGAAAGTATAGAACAAAGGGTGCAGACTATCTCCATGACTTTTTTTTTTGCCTACAACTCCATGGCTATTTATTTATTTATTAGTTTGCCCATTGCACTTCTAATGATCCTATTTGTTGCACAGAGAGAGAATTTTGAATAAAGATGGAAAAACATTTCTGATAAATTTCTCGCATTAGGGCCTCTACATAATGCACAAACAATAGATTGTATCTTCAATTTCTCTTTTTTTAATAGCTAAGGGGTATGGATGTTATTTGGCCCAATTTTTAAATCCTTAATTATGTCATATAACTTAATTTATAATTTGTTAAGTTAAGCGACTTAAATTAGAATGTGATTAATTCAATTGTCTTTTAATAGGATTTTCCCTTATCTCTTTCAATCAAAAACAAAAATTTTGAAATCACTAAAGTTGCACTTTGTTTTTTCTAGAGGATTTGAATTTTGAAAAGAGGATTGGAATAAATTATCCTTCCTGAATTGCCAAAGCACTTAACTAAGAAGCTGCTTGATTATAATTCTCTCATTGCATCCATATATAACATGCAATAGAGTTGTTTTTAGTTTTTTTTAGATTGTATCAGTATGATTATTAGTGTAGTACAAGTACAAAATTGCCTTTTTAGACAACCATATTTAGACCAGTTCTAGCGGATAAGGTCTTAAAAATTAGACCTGTAGCAGTTTTATAAATATATAGAACTTCTAAGACCGGTTCTAAAATAACCGGTCTTAAAAAATTTATCTAGTCCGGTTCTAAAAAAACCGGTCTTAAAATATAAAAAAATTTTAAAATGTAAAAAAAATTTAACTTTTAAGACTAGTTATTGAATAAACCGGTCTTAAATAAAAACTTATCTAGACCGGTTATAAATAAACCGGTATTAAAATATGAAAATATTTTAAAATTTTAAAATTTTTAACTTTTAAGATCGGTTTTTATGAAAGCCGGTCTTAAATATAAAATTTAAGACCGGTGAAACCGGTCTTAAATTTTATATTTAAGACCGGCTTTCATAGAAACTAGTCTTAAAAGTTTAAAAATTTTAAAATTATTCCCCCCCCCCCAATTTTAAGACCAGTTTTAATTAGGGGTGTTCATCAATTTCCCGTCCCGACCTTCCCGTCCCGATCCCGAGCAAATCGGGACGGGATTTTCCCGTCCCGAAAATTTCGGGATAGGGAATGGGACTTCCTGATCCCGACTTTTTCCTGATCCTGAAAATATATCTATACACATATTTTTTTAAAAAATATTTAAGAAAATAAGACTAAATGTAAAATAAAATGTGAAAATCCCTAACACCCTTAAGATAATATCTATTCTTTTAGTTTATTTAGTTAATTTAATTTATTATTTATTAAATAGTTCTAATTTTTTGTTCTTGTTTTTATTCTTTTTACAGCTGAATCAACAACTTTAAGCATGTATTGGACTAATTATATATTTATATTAGACTTATTTGATACAATATAATATTAAACAAATTATATATTTATACTAGACTAAAGGAAACACAACAAAAAATTTAATAGAGAGATTTTTTTTTAAATAAAAAAAGCAAATCCGGGATCGGGAATTTCCCGATCCCGATCCCGAAATTTCCCGATTTTCGGGATCGGGAAATTTTCGGGATCGGGATCGGGAATGAAAATCATTCCCGAACCCTTCTCGGGATCGGGATCAGGAATGGCATTTCCCGATCCCGATCCCGATCCCGAACACCCCTAGTTTTAATGGAAAACCAGTCTAAAAGGTGAGATATTTCGGCATATTTTTACTCCCGCGTGCCCAAATCCCGCGCTCTGGACACTTTTTTCTCTTGTCGCCATTTTTGTGTAAGCTCTGTCACTGCTTGTTCTGAACTCCTCCATCGCTCCCCGTTCCTCTTTTGCTCTACTCTCCTTTGTCATTACCACTACCGTTGCTATGCTCCTCATCGCTGTTCTTTGATCATCGTCACTCTCTTCCGCCGCCACCTCTATTCTCCGCAGTGACCATTTTCCTTTGCCATGACTTCCCTTTGCTGCCGTGACTTCCCTTTGCCACCGTGACTTTGGGTAGAAGCTCACTCCTTGTTCTTCAATCAGGTTAGTGTTCTGTTAATTAAAGCCCTCAACTTTCAGCTTGTATTTGCTATTCTCAACAATTTTAACTCTAACATTATATAGTGCTTAGACATGAAATAATTGCAAAAAAATGTAATTAAGGTTAAAGGGAAAACTGTGTGATTGATGACTTTATTACTATATACGTTTTTCTTGTTTTGGACCAAAAGTAAATAAGGTTCTCTCTTACTTGTGATAATTGGCTTGGAGTAATACCATTCTAAGTTTAATTTTGTTTTAATTTAGTGTGATTGTTTGATTGTCAGTGTTATTGTCAGTGTTTAGTATGATTATTTGATTCGAAATTCTGTTTTTTTTACTACTTTCAAATGGTGCATGTAAAAATTCATTGAAATCTCCAAAACTCTATGGTGGTTATTTTTTTGTCTATCCTTTTGCTGTTGGATATAGGATGCCACAAGTGTTGAAATATACATGGATCATAGTTGGATAAAAGCTAAACGAACGAGTGTTGAATATGATGGGTTTTTAGACTTAGCTAGAAGAACTGTCGATGATGGTAGTGGGAAGTTTTATTGCCCTTATGTAGTTTGTTTGAATGAGAAGTGACTGAGTGCTACAGATATATATACACATTTAATTTGTGAATGATTTTGTAAGAGTTATACAGTATAGGTATGGCATGGTGAAGAATTAGAAATGCTAAGTTTATCTGAACAGGGGGGAGTGGGCTTTGATGATAATGACATGGATACTGATGATCGGATAGAGGATATTATTTGTGATATAGGAAAAGAGGCTTTCGAGCAATCACATGCATATGGTAATATGTGCAGTGATGCTGAGACGCCGCTGTACCCGGGGTGTCAAAAATACCAATTGTTGAAAGTAGTATTGAAATTGGTAAGCTTGAAAGCACGGCATGGATGGAGCGACAAGAGTTTTTCAGAAATACTTGAGGCTTTTAAGGACATGCTTCCAGATGATAATGTATTGACTTCTCGTTACTATGATGCTAAGAAAACACTGTGTCCACTAGGGATGAAGTATAAAAAGTGTTAGATCTCATGTTTTGATGATAACAAAGAATATTATGAAAAATATTTGATTAATAAATAAGGTTGAACAAAGTAAAAACAGGGAAAAGCATCACTTGAAGATAGCATTGGAGTAATGACGAAAGGCCAAGAGAAAAAGCTGAGAAACTTGATCAGAAGCAATTTTTCTAAGGCATTACTCGTACTCGAGTAATGAGACAAAACTTGAAGTAACCAGAGGCACCTTCCAGTAACCTGCCAACGTTACTCGAGTAAGTACTCGAGTAATAGTGTAAATGTTTTTCAAGTTGCTCTCAACCTGCCAATGTTACTCGAGTAACCAGGTAAATACTTGGAGTTGCTCTCGGCCTGTCAATGATACTCGAGTATGTACTCGAGTTACTCTGTTTTCAGAAAATGTGTTGCTCTCGGCATTTTGTACCCTGCTAATGTTACTCGAGTAACTCACTGAGGTAAGCAAAAACCTGAAGGTAGTACTCGAATAACTTGATATAATTTTATCTCATTTTCCTCGAGTCATTACTCTAGTATGCAAGTATTTAATGTTTTATTCTAAGTGGATTACTCTAGTATGCAGTGTTATGTTTGAAGGAAAACCTCAAGTCATTACCCGAGTAAGTTATGCACAAAAAGTAAGTGTACTCGAGTATGTACTCGAGTAACAAGGTAATCAAACTTGAAGTGCTCTCAGCCTTGAAATCCTGCCAACATTACTGGAGTAAAGCATCGAGTAATCAAAAGTTTATTTGAAGGTTTACTCGAGTTGGTACCCGAGTAACCTATAAAGTTATGAGTGCATTACTCGAGTAGGTACCCGAGTAAACAACTATTTCCAAAGGTTTGAAATTTAGTTTATTCCATGCACTACCCGAGTAATCTTTTATTCGTTTGTTGACTTGAAATTGATCAAAGTTTTCCCGATGATACTCGAGTAGGTACTCGAGTAAACTTTAATGAATACTCGAGTAGCTACTCGAGTATGGAAACCCAGAAATTTAGAAATCATTTAAACGTTCATTGATTTGTTTCCTATATGATTAACCTTTCATTGTATTAGTATTCCTAGCATATTTACAGATAAACAATGAAGAAATCATATCAAATAAGGAAAGTCAAATGAGCAGTTCAAATGCCACCTACCGCCAATGAATATATTTCAAATACTGGAAAAGTCAATAATGGCTGCGCATTCTCTAACGGACGAGAAGAAAATACTCCAACGGTCTTTACCAACATATCTATATAAATGGGAACATCCAAACAGAGAAAGAACAATATCACATACAAACGTATCATCAAGTTCACTACTCTGTTTTACGTGATATTTGTAACTCTGTACTTCAGTTATTCTTATTCACTCTTGAGAGAGATATTTCATTCAAACTCAATATTTGTTATTGAGATAACTTAAGGTTGTGGAACCTTGAGTTGGGATTGGATTACAACTTGTAAGGGGGAGCAAGTGTTCAGGTGAAGGAACTTACTTGTACTGAAGTGCCAAGAACCTATTGAATCTTGGAAGTTATAGTGAAACTCTCAGAGAAGCTCTGGGGACTGGACGTAGGTCAAAGTGGTTGTGACCGAACCAGTATAACTCCCAGTGTACACTTCGGTGATATTTCTCCTTACTCCTTACTGTTTTAATTTCACCGTCAAATTTTATATTTGCAACGAAATTTTTAGTATCACCCAATTCACCCCCCTCTTGGGTGAAACGCTTGCTCTAACAAAAAGATCCATGCATGTCCTAATGATTGTATATCGTATAGAAAAGAGTATGAAGAGGAATAACAGTGTCTGATATGTGAAACCTCGAGGTATAAATCAAATAACACCCCTGTAAAAGTGTTGTGGTATCTTCCAGTCATACCAAGGTTCAAGCGCTTGTCTGCTAATGAAAACGATGCAAAGAATTTGAGATGGCATGTGGATGAGAGGATATCTGATGGAAAGCTTCGACATCCGGTTGATTATTCTCAATGGAAGAAAATCGATCAATTATTTTCTACCTTCGGTGAAGAACCTAGGAACTTTAGGCTTAGACTTAGCACGAATGGCATGAATCCTTTTGGTAGCCTGAGCAGTATACATAGTTCATGGCATGTTCTGTCGGTAATTTACAACTTATCTCCTCTGTTATGCATGCAACGAAGGTACATCATGTTGTCTATATTGATTTTGGGACCAAAACAACCTGAAAATGACATAGATGTTTACTTAGAACCCTTGATCGAAGACTTGAAAGAGTTGTGGGATAGAGGTGTTGATGTTTTTGGCGTGAACAAAAAAGAGGTTTTTAAAATGCGAGCCATAATCTTTTATACTATAAATGACTTCCCTGCATATGGAAACTTGTCAGGATATGGTGTTAAAGGCCATAAAACATGTCTGATTTGTGTAGAAGGAACATGCTACCATCAACTTCAACATGAAAAAAAGATAGTTTATCTTGGCCATAGGAGATTTCTTAAACGAGGCCACCCATATCGTAGATTAAACAAAGCTTTTTTTGGTAGACAAGAGTTTGAAGATGCTCTGAAGGCATTGACTGGGGAGCAAGTTTATGAAAAGGTGAAAAATATTAATGTTATCTTTGGTAAGATTATAAAGAATAGTAATGAAAAAAATAGATGGAAAAAAAGGTCTGTTTTTTTCAATATTCCATATTGGCCTAATCTTGATGTCAGAAACTGTATTGATTTCATGAATATGGAGAAAAATGTATGTGATAGTATTGTTGGGACACTGCTTAACATACAAGGTAGTTTTAAGGATGGCGTGAAGGCAAGATTAGATTTGCAAGAAATGGGGATACGAGAAAACTTGCATCCAAAGCCATATGGTAAGAGAAATTTTTGTCCTCTAACTACTCATACTTTGTTTAAGGATGAGAAAAGAAGCTTTTATGAGTGTTTATATGGCATGAAAGTTCCTTCAGGGTATTCTTCAAATTTAAGAAAGCTTGTATCGATGAAAGATTTGAAGTTAGCAGGGCTAAAGTCTCATGATTGTCATGTCTTAATACAACAACTACTCTCAGTAGTTATTTGTGGCATTGTCGAATATAATCTTCAACATATTTTGACTAGACTTTATTTCTTCTTCAATGTTATTTGTAGTAAATTCATTGAGACAGAAAGATTGGATGAATTGGAAAATAGAGGATATCTGATCGTGTGCCAGCTTGAGAAACTTTTTCTTCCTTCTTTTTTTGACATCATGGTACATCTAATTGTTCATCTAGTAAGGGAGATAAAGTTGTGTGGCCCTATCTATTTACAGTGGATCTACCCAATTGAAAGAACTATAAAAATCCTAAAAGGGTATGTGAAGAATGCAAATCAGCCTGAAGCATCTATTGTTCAGAAATATGTTTTTGAAGAAGCCATGGAGTTTTGTTAATATTACCTGTCAAATGTAAGACATATTGGGCTTCCTGAACGTCATGATAAAGTAGGGGGTAGACGTGGGGCAACAGTAAAAAGTGTTGATTCTGATGAATTGCAACAAGTCTACTTGTACATCTTGAATAATGTTGATAAAGTTCAAGATTACATTAATGCTCATAAAGAAATTGTCCATAAAGAAAATTGTCGAATGACCGAACAAAGGTTAATTAGGGAGCATAACAAAACTTTTGCACATTGGTTCAAACAAAAGGTTAACGGAGAAGAATGTGTTTTTTATACAATTAAATGATTAGCACGTGGTCATGAGGTTGATGTTATAACTTAGACTTCATTTGTGATCGATGGTTATATGTTTTACAGGAAGTCCCTTCATGATAGGAGCACCATCCAAAACAGTGGGGTTATGTTAGTGGCTGAATCTATACACTTTTCTAGTTCAAAATATAAGAACCCTAGATTGGCAGCAATACCTTATTATGGGGTTATTGAAGAGATTTAGATGGTTGATTATGTTAAAATTAAATTTCCCATTTTCAAATGTAAGTGGGTTGATGTCAACAATGGTGTGATGATTGATCAGTTGGGATTTACATTGGTTGATCTGATTAGTAGAAGTTTTGGAGATGAACCTTTTATTATGGCATATCAAGCGAAACAAGTGTTCTATGTTACCTATCAAGAAAATAAAATGTGGTTTGTTGCTCTCAAAGGAAAAAAGGTTGTTGACATTAATCAGGAAAGTCGTTCAATGAATAATCTTCTTGAGACTCCTTCTTTTTCTAGGAGTCTACCATAATTGAACAAAGAAGATGAAGTAGACAATAAACACGGCACAAGAAACGATCATCATGAAGGGATATGGGAGGATATCCCTTTATAATAGTACTTTGAAGGTTAGTTAGCTATAATAATTATCATGTATAGTGTTGTTGGTATATATATAAAACTACTTTTTTTGTTGTTGTCACAAGAAAATGAAGCAAATAAGGTGTCTTAGCTGGGACCAAGCTCAACCTATACGCATATTAGGTCACAATAGAGAAATAAACACTCTTAGAGGCAACGTGAACTGGTATGCTGTGAATCAATGTTGTTACAAACTTGTACTGTTTTATTATTTAGAAACTAGAAGAATAACTATTTTTTGCATGCATATTTAAATTCATATAGGATGAAGGCACGTGAGGGCGTACTCAAATGCAAAGAGCGAGCTTAATTTGTCTGAGTCTGAGTTAAAGGGTCTCTTGCCTATTGTTGATGCTAATTAATTTGATTCAGGTGGTTCTAATTTTTAATTTTCATCTATGCCACTACATGTATATCAACAAATATGGGTGAATCTATATCTACTTGCGTTTTGGATTGTCATGTATGTGATTTGTATAAGATGTTTGTTAAAATGTATAAGAGAAGAATTTATTTGGATGTCGTTGAAATGGCTGCTTGCTAAGTGAAATGTGAAACAGGGGAAATGGCTTGCTGGGTAAATCTTTTAAAAGGAACAATTTTTTTAAAAAAAAACTTTTAAGACCGGTTCTATTAAAAACCGGTCTTAAAGTTACTTTTAAGACCGGTTTTTAATAGAACTGGTCTTAAAACTTTTAAGATCGGTTATTTCTAAAACCTAACTAAAAAGTTCAACTTTTTAGACTAGTTTATTCGATAACCGGTCTAAAAACATTTTAGACCGGTTTCATAAATAACCAGTCTTGCAATTTTTTTAAGACCGGTTCTATAACTGGTCTGAAAAGTAGCAGATTTTTAAGACCGGCTGTATCAAGACTGGATCTGGAACCGGTCTAAAATGTCATTTAACCTGTCTTAAAACTGATTTTTCCACTAGTGTAATTTCCTCAACATATAAAAAAAGTAGTATGATTATTAGTATAGTTTCCCGGCTCTTACTAATAAACAAATTATAAGTATAAGGACCAATGCATAGTATCTAAAATTGATGAAACGATAAGGACCCAAAATTAGTACTGTGTGTATTTTGTTTTAATCCTGGTTAGTTTATTCATTTAATTGCAATTAATTTATCTATCTGACAATGATTTTTGTGTTAATAGGAATATAGACGTTTATTTTGACGCACAAAGTGATGGGTATTATGAAATGCCTAGAGATGAACCCGTTGCGAGAAGGGTTATAGGCATTACAAAGTTGGGAGCATTGGTTGCACATCATCGACATCAACAGGAGAGGCTGCATGTGGACTTCGATGCCAATATGAATCTAGTTGGTCATAAGGAATTCCATTTCATTAGCTATTTAGGCTATTCGGATCAAAGTAAAGTTCGCATTATTTATGATAATTGGAAGTTAGTTCCCCCAAAAGTGAAAGACATGATTTGGCAAAAACTTTTAGTATATAAGTTTTGATACATCTGCATTTGTAGCTTTATTCCTATTGCTTCAAATATAATTATCTTATGTTTTACCTTGCAACACATATACGATGTCCCAGATACCAGGGAGATGTATAAACACTGGATGTGGGAGGTTCGTTTACGATGAAAAGATTTCAAGAACAAGCTTACAACAAGGTACATTTGAGGGGAATAAAGGGTTCAGGATCTATGTCAAGAGTATTATATTTGTCTCTAAAGGACTTGAGGTTGTTTGTGGCATCATGGGAAAATCCTCAATTTTTTGTAAATTTTCTTTCATCATAGTATAGAGCTTTTTATTTAAATATACTTAACATTATTAATTCAGTTTTTGTTGTTTTCCTTTCACAGGAAGTAAGTGCATCAAATGCATAGAGGCAAGTAACAAATAAGTATCAACATTTCATGTCTCATGGTGGTTATCATAAGTTTGGGTGGAGGATGATGGAAGAAGAGTTGGAGAAAAAGAAGGAATTAGCTAAATCAGATTCTAGCATTGTTGTCCAAGCCTCGGCTCCTCCTCCACATCACAAAAAAGGGAAAGCAGGGGAGGGTTAAGGGTTGGAAGTACATGAATTCGGCTGTTGCTGAGGTTGATGCAAGGATTGTAAATAGTTAAAGCATAAGTACATAAATCTTTTCATATCGGGAGTGCTTCATTTTCATTTACAATATATTGTACGCTACAGGATGAACTAGAATATCATAGCAGCCAAGGTTCGTTCACTCCAGGTGGATGGATGAACATCTTGTCAACGGCTATTGGGAAGACGGATCACCTCGGTCATGCTTGAGGGAAGCCAAGAGGAGTTCGTGTCATGAAGTATTTTGTATGAGCCTCACATAATTTGTCATAAGGTTACCCAGTAAGGAGCTTGCGGCCAAGATTCGTGAGGAAGTCGAATAAGAGGTAGAGGCCAAACTTCGTGATAAGCTCCGAGAAGAGATGTTGCCGGAGCTATATCTTGAAATGACAAAGAAGTTTGAATCAAAGATGGCAAGTAACGAGCGTAGAACTTAGGAATCCCCAGCCTTCCCTAACACCAAAGGAAGTTACAACCTGCTGGAGGAACCACTTAGTGACCCTTCTCCTACTGCAGCACCTGGAGAACCTTCCACCCTCTATTTGGATGCCCCACTACTGCATATTGTTGCCGATGCTCTTGTTCACACACAAGCTACCACCCACCATCATAATCAAATTCCACATCATTTACGTAGGGTGACTATAACATGTGTTCAAGAGGGGGAAGAAGGTGTAGCGTCCCTGTTCCTGATGAAGAGGTTGCCAAGCTAGGTCAGGCGATATGACCTTTCATCCTTTAAACTCAAAATCTTACTAGCTCAACAACAAGACCTCCAATGGATGGAACTACCTTACTATTACTTTAAATCTGTTGTCATCTTACTAACAATCATTTTTTTATGTTCTTAAAAGGATGAGCAAGATGCGGGAAAATGGCCCTTCTTGGCATGACTGCAAAAACTCTACAAAAGCATTTGCCAGATTGACTTACACATGCCTCCAGAAATTGTGGGCCTAACATTAGAGTATCCCTACATGATTGACAGGAAAGATCTCAAGGAGTTCATTAAGTTGGAGGAGATAGATGTAGGATGGGTTAAATTTACGATCCAGTAAGTTTTTTTTTCATTTTTTTCCTTTAATTAATGAAGTAGTTTTTTTGTTTCATACATTCAATAATTCATTCATCATTTTAATTTTATTATAGCTCCTTCAACCGTATATGCATCGACATGAGAAGACATAATTTATATGGATTCTTATGTCTTGTAAATACAATAAAGGATACTAATACTTTGGAAGCAAGGACGAGCTATGCGGGCTACACAATGGGACAGACCAAATTTCGTTGTTATCTAGCACCAATGTTCAAGGGTACGTATTTTAATTTTGTCTATTTAAGATGGTTAATAAATAATTGCCTTGTCATCTAACTTCTTTTTAATCTGTATATGTTGTTATGATTACCATTGGAGTTTGTATGTTCTTTGTCCTCGCCTCAACACAATATATTGATATGATTCCTTAGATAAAAAGCTAGACAAAGAAACAAAATTTGTCTTCAATACATAAGTTATTTTGTTTGTATTTCGTTGATTCTTGACTTAACTGAATAGTTCTAATTTCTATTGATTTTCATTTTAACGATAGTACGACCTAAACATATAGAATCCTTCGCGGGTCACGCGAAGGTAAAGTTATTAGAGACCCAAAGTGATTTTATCTGAAAGTAAGTAGTTTCAATTCATGGTCTTTCATTGACTGTCATTTTAGATATATCTTTATTGATTTTAACTATTTGATTTTGATTTATAGTGCCCTCGATAACCTGGCAGCACTGAATGCGGATACTATGTTATACTTTATATGTATAACATCATTGAGAGTGGAATTACGAGCGATTTTAAATATGTAATCGCTTCTTCATTCTCAAATAATTATATTTTTGGTGCTGTAATTGAATTACTAATTCATTCATTTACTTGATTCATTTCATCTAATCTTCTTTTCTAATTTGCATATTTTGTACGATAAAGATGCCTACTTATATGAAGACATTAATTTGATCAGAGATCTTTTAGCTGGACATCTTCTTCAACATATAGATCAGTAAAGTTTTTATATATATTAATTTGTAGTTGTGTAATTGACAACTTTTTGACATTTTGTAGTTGTTATTGTATATAGTACATTAGGTTGTAGGAGTTGTTATTGTACATAGTATTAGGTTGCTGGACCTAACAATTTAATTAGCTAGTGTTGGATGTTTCCTTACCATTTTGTAAGGGACATTATGGTTTATGATATTTCTTCAATCATATTTCTGTAGTTTTAATTTGATGGGCAGTGAAGAATATAAATAATTTTTTTTTAAAAAAAGAATCTTTTTCATCTGTAAAGAAAAAGGGACGCTTAAAGTGTGTATACCGACACATAATATGTCCTTTTTTAAAAAAAGGGATGTCTAAAGTCTGGACTTTAGACTTCCCATTTTAAAAAAGGGAAGTCTAAAATCTAGACTTTAGATGTCCCTTTATTTACGGACGTTATTGTCTTAATATACTACATAACTCACACAGGCGTCCTCCTGTTTTTAGACGTTAAAAGGGATAAAAAATAGATGTTAAAAGCATTTTTCTGTAGTAGTGTTTAAAGCCTCCAGACTTTTATAACATGGTCATAATAAAACATCACCCACGTTTTTTTATTTTTAATACATATTTCAATTAAAAATTATATCTTACTTTTATGGTTATACCAAACACATTTTAAAATCCACTTCCGCCCCTCACTTTCACTCTCACTTCCATTTCTACCTCCACTTCCAATTTTATAAAAACTCTTGCAACGTACTAAACGAGGTATTAGCTCATAAAGGAGGCTGCTTTCACAAATTTCTTTACACCCTTCATATCTCTTTTTTCATTTCCTACTTATCCCCACCTCTTCCTTAATGTTTCTAGGTTATGTAGTTGAACCATTAGTCCTATTTTCATAGGCTAGGTCCTTATTCAGGCCACAAACATTCTTGGTCCATGTGTAATATCTATGAACCTCAATACATATGACAAGTCTAATTCCAAAAACAAAAAAACAAAAAATAAATTGACACGTCTAGGGATTTGCGTAGGTGTCTGTATTAACGATTGGGGGAAACTCTGTAGAGGCCTAGGCAATGTTGCATAATTGCTTTGATCTTTGACATAAGACTCATTTAATTAATTTAATTTAATGATATTTAGAAAGTTATGTAAGTTAATTATGATAAATATTACATGTTTTTCCTAAAATACATTAATCATCTCCTTAATTCCCTTACTCTCATTGCTACAAAAAAAACACTTTTAACGTATGTTATTTTGGCATTTTCACATCTTTTTTTGGGGGACGTCAATGTGAGTGATGTTTTACATTTTGAATTGATGTCCATTTTGTAACAAACATAGAAAGAAGTTTTTACCTCTGTTTTTAGAAAAACAGATGTAGAAATAGGAGTGTTCAAAATCCAGGACGGGATAGAGATACTACACCCCGATTTCAGGTCTCAGTTTTTGGCCGAGATGCAATTCCTGATAATCTTGGGACAGGCACTAGAAAATCTCAACTTTTCTTAAAAAATATCATTATATTATTTAAATTCTCCATATTCTATTCTTTAAAGTGATCATTCAACAACTAACAAGGCCTTAATAATTACACAAATTGATCTAGAATTAAAGAATAGCATTTTATCATCATCATCATCATTTTGTCATTATCTTTATACATTATATAGTTATGATTAGTATAATGATATATATGGTTTAACTCCAACTAAAGATACCCATCTTATCGAATGATAATTTAATTTATGGGATAAATAATATAAAAATAAAAGGATAACTCAATTTATAAGGTAAAAAATAAAAACTAGGACTGTGATCTCAAGGATGATCCCTATCCTGGTCCTAGTCCTAATATGTTCCGATCCTAGGAACCAGATGTCCCAGCTGGGGTAGGAAATTCCATGATCAAAATATCTTGACCTTAATACTTTGAACACCCTTATGTAGAAAGTTCATTTACCACGCCTGTTTCTATTAAAAACATACTTAAAAAGTGAATTTATTTTTTAAATATATATAGCATGATTATTTTCTACCTAGAAACTAAGCGTGTACACAAACATAACACAACCAAGCAAGTAAATACATACATTAGCACTTCATAAACAAAGTAGTGTAACATGGAGAACTTCATATATAAACAAATAATCAAGTGTCCATAACTTCAAAAAAAAAGAAGAAGCGAAAAGCTAGGTTTTCAAGTCTGTGTTTTTAAAACAGACGTGGCTTAGCGATGTTAAAACATTGTTTTGTAGTAGTGTGTTTGTCATTTGAGGGGTCATCAATAGGGATACATTAGGAAAAATTAATAAATATGTGATGAACTACTTTAGGGAATAGATTTTACTATCTCAAAAGACATCCATTTTTTTAAAAAAAAGGGGTAAAAAATGCTGTGGCATTTTTGTAATTTAGGGAGAATTTTTAGACCTTTAGGCATCTCAATTCTAAATTGGGAAGCGTAAAGGGCAACTTTAGGCATCCCTTTTGGTTTGGGGACGCCTAAACGGTCCCTTTAACAAACTTGGGATGCTTAAAAGGCGTCTATGTGCATGTCAGACACATGTCTGACATCTCCTTCCCACTTCTTCATCACTATCACTTCCTTCCCTCTTCACTCACCATCACTTCTTTCCCTCTTCACTTACCGTCATCTTCTTCACTCTCTTCCTCTCCTCCACCATCTTCACTTCCTATCGCAAGCTTCCAAGATCCGTCACTTCACTCTCCTCCTTCTGTTGTAATATCTCCATCACTCTCCAAGCACACACTATTGCTCCTCACTATTGTCCTCCCTCTCACCACTGTGGGTCATCTCTCCTTAGTGGCACACCAACATCGAGCTCCTCCCTCTCCCTCTACATCGTCGGCCCTTTCCCTCCAGGTTGGTTTTTTATTTTAAATAGAATGCTTTGTATTAAATAGAATGCTCTGACCCCTCTTTGCCCTTTTTAATTAAATGAACAATTATTGTATTATTTGAAAAAAAAAATTGCTCTGTTTAATTACCACTATTTTTATTGTAGCTGTTCTGTGCCCTCATTTGTTGGTATCTGTATTTAGCTTTCTTTGATTTAATTACTCTGTTCAATAATGATGAGTGCCATATAAATAAAGCCAAAATAAGATATAAGACAATAAGTTATGTTTAAAATAACTCTTTCCTAGCTATATATTTTTGTTTTGCATTTATTAGAAGTTTTCATGTATATGTATTCCTGCTCCTTGAGCTTTGATTATGAATTAGCAATGAGAGAGATAATGATAGCTCACACCCAGTATATGTCACCTAATCCTATTACCATCACATTTCACTCATAAAATTTTGATTCCTTGACTTATCAAACTACACACACACACACACACGACCTAGTGATGATAATAATACAAATATACACGTCTAGTATAATTGAACAATCATTATATTTTTTATTATCAAATTATGACTATATATTAATGAACAGAATTCTGTCTTCTGATTATTTTAATTTTCATTATTAATTATATGTTTTAAATTTAACATATTGCAAGTTGAAATCTAAATATTAGCTTGCATTGTTAGCCACAAGAAGATGAGGAGGACAAGCTTATGCAATGGAGATAGAGTTTATTGAATTTTTAAAATTTATTATAAGTTTAAAAATTTTTAACTTGTACTAATTTAATACCCTCATTTTAAAACCCATGGATAATTCTTTTTTATTTAGGAACTATTTCTAATTCTCTCTTTTAAGAAAGATGATGAAGTCATGATAGAAATTATTGTTCCTAATGAGAAAGTAAATAAAACAAATGTGTTCATTTATACAACCCGTTAATACAAGCCATGTTCCCTAAAAAAACCTAGTTATATATCATTGATTCTCTATTTGGCTAAGAAATTGCTTACATCATAACCTCATGTTTGTTCCCTAAAAAAAATTGTTGGATTAAATTGTTGTTATTGTCCTGAATTGCCTCAGTTAGTTTGTTTTGTTTGAATTAGTTGAAATGGTTTATTGTTGAAATTTTGAGATGTCTTACTTTTAAGGAGAAATGCTGCTGAATTTTTTTTTTTTGAAAAAAGTGAAAAAAAGGCAATCTATCGTTGACAATTGTTCTAAACTTAAGTGTTATTGGGAATGGCTTAGGTGGCAATAAAATGGATCATAGTTGGATGAATGCTTTGAGAACTAGTAAAGAGTATGAGAATGGGGTGAATGAGTTTATTGAATTTTCCATAAGGAATGCTCCAATAAAAAATGGAATGTATTTTTATCCTTGTGTCAATTGTTTAAATGAGAGTCGACGAGATGTTGATGTTATAAGGGATTACCTACTTTGTGATGGAATAAATCTTTTATACACAAGGTGGATATGGCATGGTGAAGAAGTAATTGATTGTCCGTCACACAAGAAGGAAGCTATAGATGTCATAGATGACGATAGAATAGAGAAAACGATTCATGATGTTGATGTAGAATCCTTTACGCAATCGCATGAATAAGACAGCCTATGGAGTAATGCAGAGACACTATTGTACCCTAGAAGTAAGTACACACGACTGACAAGAACATTGCATTTGGTTAATTTAAAGGTAACTTATAGGTGGACCGATAGTAGTTTCACATTGCTGCTTGAATTATTGTGTGATATGTTTCCAGACGATAATGTACTCTCAAATCGTATGTATGCGGCCAAGAAAATTTTGTCTACAATAGGTATGGAATATAAAAGGATACATGCTTGCCCTAATGACTGCATATTGTACATAAAGGAGTATAAAGGTTTTAGTGAGTGTCCTGAGTGTAAAACTTCATGATACAAAGTGAAGAAAGATGGTGGTTGTGGCGATGGGACAACTAAAATGTAACCTTTAAAGGTTTTATGGTATCTTCCAATAATATCATCGTTTAAGTGTTTATTTGTAAGTACAACAAGAGAAAAGAAGTTAAGATGGCATTCTAATGAGAGTATCTGATGAAAAATATCTCCGGCACCTGGCTAACTCTCCATAATAGAAGAAAATAGATGAAATGTTCCCTTAATTTGGCAGCGAGCAAAGAAACCTTCAGCTTAGGCTTTATACAGATGGCATCAATCTGTATAGAACTCTTACTAGCACACATAGTGCGTGGCCGGTTCTCCTTATAATGTACAACTTGCCTCCCTGACTATGTATGAAATGCAAGCATGTGATGCTTTGTATGATGATTTTTAGACCAAAATAGCTAGGGAACAATATTGATGTCTACTTGGCACCTTTGATTGAGGACTTGAAAAAGTTGTGGGAGGAAGGCACATATGTGTTTGATACATATAAGAAAGAGTCCTTCAAATTACATGCAATGATTTTCATCACGATAAACACTTCCTTGCATATGGAAATTTGTTAGGGTATAGTGTGAAGGGGCATAAAATGTAACCCCCTGCCGTAATTATATCCGAAATACGCAATTAAAATGAAATAGAGACCATAAGAAACAAAACTTATTTAAATTCCCATATTCACGATAGGGTTTTCACAAATCACTTTCGAAATCTAATTAACCTGGTCTCATATTCAATTTCGAATACAATTACATCACGCGGAATATCACATTTAAACAAATATCAGAGTGTATAACAATAACTTCCCGGCAACCCCCGGGTTCATACCTTTACATAGAATTCATAGGGCACATTCGCCCTTTACAATTTCAACATGGGGATTACACAAATCCTCTCAAATACATCTACAAATATCATATCCAAACATATTCCAATCCGTACATATCCAAATCTAAATCCAAATATACATAATACTCCCAACTATGATAACCAACTACCAACTCAAATATTCCGAAGGAAGCCTCGTCGCCCCTGGTTGCTTGCCTCCATCCTCGATCCACCTACCCTGTCTAAAATGTTGGTAGGGGAGGGTGAGATTCGAGAGAATCTCAGTAGGAAACATATACCTATATGCATGTATGATATGTGTTTAATGCATGACATGCTTGCAATACAAAACTCATGTTCACACAATGACATATCTGCGTGCTCAATGTTTCAACAACATACTCATGGCCATAGCATAACTAGAAACAGAGCTACAATCATTCATACATGTTTCACATAATCCAGCAAAGCAATACATGCATCAATACACAAACACAACATCAAAGCATGCAAGAGAGGTAAGTTCCCTACCCTTTTCTTTCCACGTATGCTCCAGCTCCTCCGCTTACTCGTGATCCAAATGAATACTGAACCCTATAAACCAAATCAAGGATATAGGGTCAATCTCAATTCCAAACCCTTACTTTTATATCACTTAAAGTTGGTTACTATTCACACCCTTTAGGTGGCTAAAATAAGCTCAACGAAAGCCTAAAGGATTGGGACGTACTAGGTTGGAAATCATCTTTCAAAATCACAAATTGCTGAAAATTGGGTTCTGGCTGCAGCCAAGAATTCTCTGGCTGCAGCCAAAAATGGCTAAAAACGTCACAGAAACATTTTGGCTGCAGCCAAGAATTTCTGGCTGCGGCCAGGACACACACAGAAAGTTTTGCGCTGGAGCCAGAATTTTGGCTGCAGCCAAGGAAACTTCAAAAATTCATAACTTGCTCTAGAAAACTTGAAACAAGGTGATTCCAAATCCCATTAAAAGATATTCAAGTCCCCTTTATGGGAAAAATATGTCTCATTACCAGAAATCACCACACAAATCCAGATTTACACAAAATCCAACATTGCTCCAAAACAGAATCCAGTTTCGTCCTCAAACTTTAGGCAAACATAAATCCCAGTTCACAAAACGAAATGAGACAATTTATATGTCCATTTTGAAGCTTGAGATGTGAAATTCAAGACTGGAAAGTTTCAGAATTTTCTAACATCATTTGCCCATTCAAAACAGCAACACAAACAGACTGCCCAGACAGAATTCTCACTGGACAGAATTTCCAGTTTTTCAACCATTGTGTCCAATCCAATTCAAACCAATTCCAATGATTAAATACCACAACATGACACCATTTTCAACACAAAACAACATCCAATTCCACCATTCACATTCCTCATGAAAATACCATAAAATCAGGGCAAAATTCACAAATCACAATAGTTAACCATAATTCACAAAACTTAGATCAACATGAAGCAAATGCTCACCTCTTCCTCTTTCCCAAACCAATTTCTTGATTCTTCATCTTTCCACTTTTGCTCAAGCAACAAAACACCTCCTCTCACAAATCTAAAACCATAGAGATGAAGCTCTCATCACTATGAACAACTTTATAGAAGATGAATTGAGCATTAGAGGACAAGAAGCCAACCAAAATCTCACCTTTTCTTTTCTCTTCCTTCCCTTAGCTTTGGACGTTCATGGAGGACAAGAGAGAGATGAGAATGATTAGATGATGAAGCAAATCAGTTTTTTGGGAGCCAAAACCGTCCACATAAAGAGAGGAAAGAGGAAAAATGAGTTGAAATCCTTGACCAAATCCAAGGGCTCAAATTGTGACACTTGTCACACCCTTAATCCATCTCTATGAGTTCACATGAACCCACACACATGGGATTCCACCCACTTAATCTCTACACAAATCAATCTCAACCATTGATCTTGAAGTTACCAATGAGTTTCCTCTTCGGTAACTGACCAATTGGTCGGTAACTTTACCGTTTTGCCCCCTGATTTTGGTAATTCGGTAATTCTCATTGAATCACCACCAAACACTTCATATCGTTTCATTTAGCCACAATATGCGCCTTCCCTCTATTTTAAGTCAATTTAGATGTTAATCCATAATTGAGCTTAAATACAGGGTTTTGGCACTGCTCACAGCACATACGAATCACATCGGGTGCTAACTCACACCATAATCTCCAAAAGGGTTCATTTATCACTAATGACATCCACTTTTGGGAGTCAATATCTCTTAATCATAATTTAGGATCTTGCTAAACCATGGCTTAGCAGTCCACTAATCTCAGGCTTATTCTCTAGCCTCGAATCTCAAAATTCGGGGTATTACATAAAACATGTCCTATATATGAATTAGACAATACTTTCATCAACTTAAACATGGAATAAAAATGGTCTACCTTGGTCACAGGAGGTTTCTTCATCGATTCCACTAGTATCGTAGGTTAAGAAAGCATTTTAATGGCTTACCGGAGCAAGGAATGGCTCCAAAGGCATTAACCAGAGAGAAAGTTTACAGTCGAGTGGAACGTATCAATGATACATTTGGTAAGAATTAGAGGACTACAGGTGATAAGAATATATAAAAGAAGAGATCAATTTTCTTTGATATTCCATATTGGTGTAGTCTTGATGCGAGACACAGTATTGATGTGATACATAGGGAGAAAAATGTTTGTGATAGCCTTATCAGTACGCTTTTACACTTACTAGAGAAGACTAAGGATGGAATTAGTGTGAGACTAGACATTATTGATATGGGAATAGAGAACGGTTACATCCACAACTAAGAGATGATGGTAGGAGGGCATATCAGTACGCTTTTACACTTACCAGAGAAGACTAAGGATGGAATTAGTGTGAGACTAGACATTGTTGATATGGGAATAGAGAACGGTTACATCCACAACTAAGAGATGATGGTAGGAGGGCATACATGAAGCCAACAACACATACACTATCAAAAATGGAGAAAAGAAGTTTGTGTGGGTGTTTATATGAAATTAAGGTGCCATAAGGGCTTTCTTCTAATGTGAGAAGGTATTTCTCAATGAACAATTTGAATTTAGTGGGAATGAAGTCTCATTATTATCATGTGTTAATGCAACAATTATTACCAGTAGCTATTAGAGGCATTATGAAAAATGAAGTGTGAACAATTATAACAAGATTGTGTGTTTGCTTTAATGTTACCTATAACAAAGTCATTGACACTGACAAGTTGGATAAACTGGAAAATGATGGTTATATTATTTTGTCCTAACTAGAGATATATTTTCCTCCTTTATTTTTTGATATAATGGTCCATTTGATTATTCATTTAGTAAGGGAGGTAAGGCTCTGTGATCCAGTTTACCTAACATGGATGTACCCTTTTGAGCGATACATGATGATCTTAAAAGGGTATTCTAAAAATTCTTATCAACCTGAAGCCTCAATAGTTGAAAAATATATAGTTGAAGAGGCTATGAACTTTTGCAAAGATTATCTATCAGGGAAAAAGGAACAATCTCATCATAAAGAGGGGAGAAGCAAGGGAACACGAGGACTGAAAGTGAAGAATATGCCTCGTGAAGAGGTGTTGCAAGCACACTTGTATCTCTTGAATAATATGGAAGAAGTTCAATCGTATATAGATGAACACAGAAAGAGTTTGAAGAACATGAATCCAAGGAAGAATGACATGCTGATAGCTATTGAACAAAACAAGACATTCATAAAATGGTTCAAGGAAAAGGTTTCACATGAGACTGTTGTGTCTGAGACAATCAAGTAGCTAACTTGGCGGCCTTTATTTTAGGTCATTACTTAGATCAGTTATGATATAAACGGGTATTCTTTCTACACAAAAAAACCAAGATGACATAAGTACCATGCAAAATAGTAGGGTGATGGTAAAAGCTGAAGCCATGCACTTTTCCAGTTCGAAAGACAAAAACCCTATAGTAGCATCCATGACCTATTATGGAGTTATAGAAGAAATATGGGAGATTACCTATAATAAGTTCAAAGTTGCTTTATTCAAATGTAAGTGGGTTAGCAATAATACTGTATTATAGATCAACAATTTGGATTTGTTTCAGTTGATCTTCTAAGAAATGGTTATAGAGATGATCCCTTCGTTCTAGCAAGCCAGGCGAAACAAGTGTTTTATGTTACAGATCCTACAAATAAAAAAATGTCCATTATACTTCAAAGTAAAAAATAGAAGTATAGTGATCTAACCTTCAACCTTGATGACACACCACCTTTCACAACAAATCTACCTGGAACAAATGAAGTATAATTAGTAGATGATGAAGAATATGCTGTAAGAAATTATCATTGTGAGAAATATAGGAAACAATATAAAGTAAGGCCTTAACTTAGAAAATAGTACTGTGTGCATTTTATTTTAATCCTAGTTATTTTATTTATTTAATGACAATTTATTTATATATCTGACAATGATTTTTGGATTAACAGGAATATGGACAATTCTAGTGACTCACAAAGTTATAGGGATGATGAAATGGCTAGAGGTGAACCTGTTACGAAAAGGGTTAGAGGCAACCAAAGATGAGAGCATTGGTTGCACATCATCAACATCAATAAAGGAGGCTGCATATGGACTTTGATGCCAATATAAATCCATTTGGTTCTGAGGAAGACCATTTCATTAGCTATTTATGTTATTTTGGTCGAAGCAAAGTTCACATTATCTATGACAATTGGAAGTTGGTTCCCCCAAAAATAAAAGACATGATTTGACAACAAATTTTGGTATATGAGTTTCAATACATCTATATTTGTAGCTTTATTCCTATTGCTTCAAATATAATTATCTTATGTTTTACCTTGCTGTAATCATTTAATGTCCTAGACACTAGGGTGATATACAAGCACTGGATGGGGGAGTTCATCTACGATGGAAAGATTTCGAGAACAAGCTTACACAAAGGTACATTCGAGGGGCAAGGAGGGGTCAGGATCCATATAAAGACTATTCATATTTGTCTCCAAAGGACTGGAGGTTGTTTGTGGCATCAAGGAAAGATCCTCAATTTTTGGTAAATTTTCTTTCATCATAATATAGAACTTTTTATTTGAATATACTTGACATCATTGACTCAGTTTTTGTTGTTTTCCTTTCACAGGAAGTAAGTGCAACAAATGCAAAGAGGCAAGCAGAAAATAAGTATCAGCATTGCATGTCTCATGGTGGTTATCGGAAGCAGAGTAAAGGATCATGGAAGAAGAGTTGGAGAAAATAAAGGAAGCAGTCAAATCAGATCTTAGCATTGTTGTCTAGGCCCCAGCTCCACCTCCACGTCACAAAAAATGGAAAGTAGGGAGCAATGTTTTAAAAGCCAGACTAGACATTGAGTCGGAGAGATTAGTGGGTCATAGTTGGATCAGTCAGATCATTCGATCAAGCCGGTGATGTAATAATTAAATAAAATATTAGATTCTCAAAAAAATTAAGAAAATTAGATGGTCTAAATATATATTTTAAATTTATATTAATTATTTTATATTTTGTCAAAAAAATATTTCATATAAAATTATGCAAATAAATTGTTTGGCCATATATGTAAATATAATAATCCTAAAAAAAGTAATTAAAAAGGAAAGCATGTGTAAATGAAGATTTGATTAAAAATAATGAAGTCTTGTCATCTTTACATATTTCAAGAAGTAAAAGTGAGGAGCACCAGTCAAAAATGTGAAGGGAATTTTTTTATGACTATAACAAAAAGATTTTTATGAACAATAAATAATAAGTTTTCTTAGAGAAATATTTAACAAAAAAAGTGATTGTTTGAATTGAATGGGTCAAAAGTTGAAACGTGTTGCAGACGATTTTACTACTCAAGGTCACGGCTAACAAGGACAGTCACATTTTTTTCCCTCTCTCCAGCAATTGCCTCTTCATCCTTCTTTTCTTCCTCATTTCATTTGTTTCAGATGTTCCGACGATGAAAGATAGGCATGAAGGTTGGAAAAGAGTTCGAGGAAGATCATATTTCTTGTTTCATTTCAAGATAGAATTGATCTTATGTCACAGATAAGACTTTTACACCGTGTTCTTCATGTTCGCCCTTTTGCTCTTCGTCTTCAATCCTGATCTTCCTTCTCGCTCTGCTCATCTTTCATTTCTTTTATCTTCATCTGCCTCATTTTCAAAACTCGTTCGGTTCTTAATAATCCGTTCCGGTTCTTGACTAGATTCCTGCCAACGGCTCAAAAGGCTGTTTTCAACGGCTCAATCGGGGCTAACTACTCAAACGCTTTCACTATTTGAGCAAAGCCGTTCTTTTCTCCGGATGACGGTCCGACCAGTCCGGCCCAATTCGGTCCCAAAAATATTGGTAGGGAGAATTAAGGGTGGGAAGTACATAAATATGGTTGTTACTGAGGTTACTGTGAGGATTGTAAGTAGTTAAAGTATAAGTATTTAATTTTGAATTTTTTTTCATATTGGGAGTGTTTAATTTTCATTTGCGATAAATTGTATTCTACAAGATGAACTCAAAGATCAAAGTAGACAAGGTTCGTTCACCCTAAGTAAACAGATAGAAATCTTGTCAACGGTGATTAGGAAGGCAGATCACCCCTGTCGTGTTCGAGGGGAGCCAAGGGGAGTTGGTGTTAAGAAGTATTTTGGACGAGCCTCACATTATTCATCACAAGCTAAAACCAGTAGGGAGCTTGTAGCCAAGATTTGTGAGGAAGTCAAGCAAGAGCTCGAGGCCAAACTTCATGACAAGCTCCAAGAAGAGCTGTTGCCAGAGCTACATCATGAAATGAAATATATGTTTGGATCGAAGATGGAAAGTGTTGAGCGTAAAACCCAGGAATCCCCGCCCTTCCCCAACACTAAAGGAAGTTATAACCTGTTGAGGAACCACTTGGTGACCCTTCTCCTACTATAGGGCCAAGAGAACCTTCCATCTTCTATTTAGATGTCCCACTGCTGCATGTTGTTGCTTATGCTCTAGTTCACATAGAAGCTACCACCCACCATCATAAGCAAATTCCACAACATTTTCGTAGGGTGGTTGTGACACGTGTTCAAGAGGGAGAAGAAGGTGCAACCATTCTTGTTCTTGATGAAGAGGTTGCCATACTAGGTCAGGCGATAGGATCTTCCATCCTTTAGCCTCAAAATCTTATTGGCACAACGGCAACACCTCTAATAATAGGAACTACCTTACTATTGTTTGAGATCTGTTGGCATCCTACTAATAATATGTTTTTTTATGTTCTAAAAGAATGAGCAAGATGCAGGAAAATGGTCCTTCCCGGCACGACTGCAACAACTCCACAAAGGCATTTACCATATTGATTTGCACATGCCTCCAGGGATTGTGGGCCTAACATTGGAGCATCCCTTTACGATTGACAAGAAAGATCTTAAGGAGTTCATCAAGTTGGAGAAGATAGATATAGGATAGGTTAAATTTGCAATCTGGTAAGTTCCTTTTTTTTCATTTTTTCCTTCAATTAATCCAGTAGTTTTTTAGTTTCATACATTCAATAATTCATTCATCATTTTAATTCTATTATAGCTCCTTCCATCACATATGCATCGACATGGAAAGACATGATTTATATGGATTCTTATGTCTTGTAAATATGACAAGGGATACTAATACTTTGGAAGCAAGGACGATGTATGTAGGCTACGTATTGGCACATACCAAATTACATTGTTATATAGCACAAATTGTTCAAGGGTACGTATTTTAATTTTGTCTATTGAAGATGTTTAATAAATAATTGCCTGTCATCTAACTTCATTTTAATCTGTATATTTTGTTATAGTTACCATTGGAGCCTGTGTGTTGTTTGGCTCGCCTCATTACCATATATTGATTTGATTCCTTGGGTATAAAGTGAGACAAAGAAACAAAATTCGTCTTCAACACATAGGTTATTTTTCTTGTATTTCATTGATTATTGACTTAAATGAATTGTTTTAATTTTTCTAATTTTTTTATTGTCATTTTAATGATAGTGCAACCTAGACATATAGATTCCTTGGCCGGTCATGCAAGGGTAAAATTATTAGAGACTCGAAGTGGTTTTATCTGAAAGTAAGTAGTTTCAATTCAAGTTCTTTCTTTGACGATCTTTTTAAATATGCCTTTATTGATTTTAATCATTTGCTTTTTTATTTATAGTGCTCTCGACAACCAGGCCGCACTGAACGTGAATACTATGTTATACTTTATATGTATAACATCATTCAGAGCGGAATTACAACCGATTTTCAACAAGTATTCGCTTTTTCATTCTCAAATGATAATATTTTTTTGCGTTGTAATTGAATTGTTAATTCATTCATTCATTTGATTGATTTTATCTAGGCTTATTTTCTAATTTACAGATTTTTGATGTTGAAGTTGCCTACCTATATGAAGACATTAATTTTATCAGAGTCCTTTTGGTTGGACATCTTCTTCAACATATAGCTCAGTAAAGTTTACTTTTATTAGTTGTGTAGTAGACAACTTTTTGACACTTTGTGGTGGTTATTGTACAGAGTATTAGCTGGTAGGAGTAGTTAACACTTTAATTAGCCAGTGCTGAATGTTTAGACATTGTGGTTTATGATTAATTCTTTGATCCTGTTTCTGTAGTGTTTATTTGCTAGGCAATGGGGGGAAAAAATCTTTCAACATCCACAAAGGAAAAAGGATGCCTAAAGTGACTTTAGATGTCTCCTTTTGGAAAAAGGATGCTAAAGTGTCTTTTGGGAAAAAGGATGCCTAAAGTAAATTATGACGCTCATTTTTTAACACACATTGTATCCTGACTTTACTATAATCCCGGTATAGGTGTCCTCCTATTTTCAGACGTTAAAAGGGTTAAAAAATGGATGTTAAAAGCATTATCTGTAGCAGTGATGACTTCTCATTTTTAATAGATTTAAGATATATTTTAATGTATTTAGGAAGTCATCATTACAAAATTAAAGGAATATTCTAGAAATTTTAAGAGATATCAATCTAAGTGCACCATTTATGAGATTTCAACTTAGAATATAAGTTTTTAAATTTAGGAAAGAAATAATAAAAAAAATACTAATGGAAAGTTTTCTCAATGAAAGAAAAAAAAGGGGGCAAAAGTGTTTCAGTTTTATTGTTATAATTATTATATTATTATTATAATATATTTCCTTTTCTTTACAGCACAATATGGCCACGTTTTTGTGAATCAATTGGAGACCTAAGAAGCCCCAAGTCCACAAGCACGATTTGGCATATAAAAAGGGCGGTGGCGGCATTCATTGATTATCCACCCACCATCATCATCACTGTCTTCCTCTTGGAGCAAGAACGTGCAAGGGAGAAGAGAGAGAAAAGCGTTTGGTAGATGTGGTAATGCGGATTAGCCTGTAGGTTGGGACGAGGCAGACTGGTGTAGCCCCCCTTGTGGGCTGGTTTTTGCTAGCCCGAGCTTGTCAATTTTTTTTTATAAAAAAAAATTCATTTTTTTTAAATTTTTATTCTCTTCTTCTTTCACCATCTCATATCACACTTCTTTTTTTTATATATTTATGTTATGAAGTCAATTTCATTCTTACTTTCCTTTTTTTTTAAATCTATTCACATCACAAAACTATATAAACACATTTCTTTTAATTTAATAATAGTAGAATAAATAAATATAATATGAAAATAAGTGTCAAATAAAAAATGTGGGGAATTAATTAAACACATCATCAAAGGAAAGGAGATTCAGATAAAGGAGACTAAGGGCATTTAAGAATAAACCAAAAAAAATAATGCGGGCCAGCCCCCGCAAGCTAAACAGGCTAGCCCGTATAGCTCAAATGGCAGCCCGAACCCGTTTATTTAGGGGGCTCGTCAGCCCGTCCCGAATTACCAGCTCTGACGTTTGGATTCCATTATTCTTCTTTACAAGAAGACGAGACTACTGTGGAGAGAGAAGAGACGGGGTAGTTGTAGAACCAAGGGGGGAGAGGTAGAGTTGAGAGGATTCCATTGAGTGTTTCTATCCTATTCATCTTTCCTTTTTTCATAGATTTTGAATCTATTTTTGATGTTACTGGGATGAGATTGATTAAATCAATATGTGGCTAATTTTGTTTTGCAATCTAGAGGAACTATGAACTTGTAGATGAATTATACTTTGGTTTAACTCATTAGTTATACTTTAATGTTAATTTTGATTACTTAATCTTGTCTTTTCCTTATCTACTTAGTGCTTGATCATCATTAAGTATGAATTTAAAGAATTTAGTTAGCCTTGGAGAGGAATCTTAATTGGACCATATGATTGAGTAATGTGGAATTAGAATTTATTCTAATTTTTCACTAGGATAGAAATATATCTATTGGACCTATATAACCATGTTAGGGTGAAATTGAATTATTATTACCTCTTGGGTAACTATGTTAGGAATAACAATTTTAACTTGAGAAAGATGTGTAAGTAATTGGGAGATATTTACATCTATTAATGCTCTAAATTAATAACATTGACATTGAAACTAATTAATTAGTGAAAACAAGGTTTATGAAGCTAATAAGGGTTTAGTGACTCTTAGACGTTGCTCGTTCGATTAGCGTGGTAGTTAGTTTATTTTAATTTCTTTTCACTCATTTTAATTTAATTTGGATTACTCAACTTAAATGACAATGTAAAATTAATGCTTAACTAAAGTTTGAGAACCAAATCCTCATGAAAATAATACTTTATTCACTCTTTATTATTTAATACGGCCCGTACACTTGTAGTCTCTTAGGTTATAATTTTTTTCCATCAATATATAAAGTAGGTCTTACATTGAGGAGTAAAATCAACTCTCCAATTGAGCCATATATTAAATATTGTAGCAATGATTCATGAAGTTTTCTGATGATGGTTTTAGAATTGTTTGTCTTTTTTGTGCGGGAAAATTATTATTTAATGTCTTGTTATCTACCCTGTTGAATTTTAAAACCATCATCAGAAAAGTATTATTAATTTCTTGTTATCTTCATTATGAGCAAAAATTATTATTGAATTTTATAACAAATTTAATGCTTTTGATTTTTTTTAGGGTAAAATCCAAAAGAAAAAACCTGAACTTTAAATGTGTTATGTATCGTCTCCTCCACCTATAAAAGTTTAAAACTAGGAGCCTAAGATTTCATATTTTAACAATAAACTCCCGTCAAAGCTAATGATTTATGCCGTCTCACCCGTCTTTTTTTTTAAATCTTATGGCATTTTATACTAGTAAAAAAGGGCAGATTCAAAAATGTAAATGAAAGCATACAGCTGTACTACATTAATTATAAAATAATAAAGTTGACGCAAAAATTAATACAAGTTGGCAAACAAATAATAATAATAATAATAATAACACAAGACACCTGCAACCATGAAGATTGCTTTTCTACTCGACCACCTAGTTGACCCAGTGAAGATTTCACTCCCACTTCAGTATATCATCAACAAAGCGTCCCAAATAAGTGTGGGAAGAGCCACCCTCCATTAAAGCCCTCTTACTTATCTCACACATCTCCTTCACCTTCTTCCTCACCTCACTCTCCTTCTCCATTACTTGTCTTATTCCCTTCTCTATCCTCTCTGCACTTACCACCCCCGATTTCCTCACACTACCTAACCCTTTCCTATAATCCAAGCAGATCTCTACACTCATCTTCAAATCTCGCACCAGTTGAAATGCATTCAATTGTTGCTCCGCATAAATTGGCCACGTGGCAATTGGGACCCCGTAATTTATACTTTCCAGGATGGAATTCCACCCACAATGCGATACAAAACCCCCGACTGCTTTGTGGGCCAGAATCGGGGCCTGTGGAGCCCACCCTATGACCCTTCCAATCTCAGCCGTCCGCTCTAGGAATCCTTCTGGTAACACTTCTTCCAAGTTCGAGTAATCACTTGGCGCATCCTCCCCACCCTTGGGTGGCGGCTTTCGTAGGGACCACACGAAGTGGACCCCACTCCTCTCAAGAGCTCTTGCAATCTCTATCAACTGATTCTGCTCATCAAAAAAACCCCCACTTCCGAAGCACAGGAATAGAACAGAACAAGGAGGTTGATCATCAAGCCACTCCATGACGTGATGATCTGATCCCTGTGTCGCCGTCTTGTTGTCCGTTACACTTAAGATCGGCCCGACCGGATAAACAGTGAGATCACTCTTGGAGAATGAGTGAACCGCATGGGAATCAAGCTCCTCGAATGTATTGACTATTATGCTCTTCGCTTTCTTTATTTTGCTCGCATGGTTGAGAAAGCGTAGCGCCCACTCCTTGTCCAACATAAAACTGGGGAAAACACTGACAGGAATGGGGTTCTCGTAACTAGGGATAGCAAACTCGGTGCCCGAGTCCTCCCAACTCAACTCGGACGTATCCACGTTCTCTCGCTCCCGGAGCGTGTGAAGATGAAGCTTGAACCCAAGATAGCCTGTGCTCGAGGTGAAGAACACCATGGCGGGAACCCCGAACTCGGTGGCTACATCAATCATGGCGGTGCAGAACATGTCCACAACGAGTCCGGCGAGCCGAGGCGAGTCAGGAGCCGAGTTGAGTTTGGACACAGCGTCTCTAACGTTTGGAATCTGGTTTTCGATGACAGAGTCCATAACGGAAGATGGATGAAGAGTCTGTAAGTTGGTGGGGTCTGGGTGAGGAGGAAGGAGAGTGAAGTGAAGACGTTCTGGAAAGGATAGAGAGGAAGTGATGGAGTGGGCGTAGGCGTCGACGTTGGGATCAAGTGGTGATCTCGTAATGAGGACGGTGACGGAAAGGTGGCGATGGTGGTTGATGAGGAGCTTGGCGAACTCAACAGCGGCGACGAGGTGGCCCATGCCAGGACAGGGCACGAAAACTAGCTGCGATTTCTTCATCCCAAGTCTAAAGGAATAATGAATCACGCGTGCTCAGATTTGTTTTGGTGAAGGCTTTTAGTTCATGCGCGGTATGAAGCAAATACATATATCCCTCCTCCTAAATATAAAATAAAATTAATTTTTTTAAAAAAATTAAGTGTTGATTTGGAATAGCTTATTTTTAAACAATAAGTGCTTATAAATAATAATTCACAGTATGTGAGATAAATATGTGATATGAGTTTTATCTCGGCTTGCATAATAGGTATTTCTATTCAAAAAATAAGTATTTTCAAACATGCATTAAGAAAACTAATTAAATTATTTTAAAATATTTATATTTTATTTTTTTCTCTAAACTAATTAGTTTGACTAATAAATTGATATATAATATAAAGAAATATAATATATAATATGATTAAATAATTTATTTAATTTTCTTAATTTTTTTTTAAAAAAATCAACTATAGAGGAGGGAAGCGATTTGCGTCAGTGTCCGAAATGACGTTTCGGTGGAGGTAATTTAAATTATGTGGAGGTCGGGAGAATATAACCGTTCGTAAAAGACAACTCAAAAGTGTTCTGCTTGACCGCAAAGTTGTTGTTTTAATGTATATTTGGAACAGCATTAGAAATACTTAAAAGCAGTTTTTTAATTATGATTTACGGTATACGAGGTAAATATGTGAAAGGAGTTTTATCTCGATTTATATGAAAAGCAGCTTATAAGCTATCGTGACGCCAATCCAAACATGCACTTATTGAACGAGACTGATCCGGTAATGATCCCTAAGGTAGATTGTCCTAAAAATGTAAATGACTATAAACCCATTAGCCTGTGTAATTTTTCATACAAAATCTTTTCAAAAATTCAAGCAAATAAGTTTAAACCATTGTTATGAAAGGCTATAGATGAGAGTCAGAGGGCTTTTGTCCTCGGAAGAATTATCCAAGATAATATAATTGTTGTGCATGAAGTTTTTCACCACAAGAAATTAAAAAACAAGGGTAAAAGTGATGTAGCACTTAAGTTAGAAATGAGTAAAGCATATGACAAAGTAGAGTGGGATTTTTTGTGTGCTAATCTTTTGAAAATGGGGTTTTGTGAAGAATAGGTGAATAGGGTCTTGTGGTGTCTAAATTATGTATCCTTTTCAGTTATGTTATCTGGAAAAAGACTATTGAAAGTGCTGCCAAGAAGGGAACTGAGGCAAGGAGACCCCCTTCCCACGTATCTATTTATCCTAGTTAATAATGTCCTTTCTAAGCTTATTGAAAAGGAAAAATGTGAAGGTTTAGTGAAAGGAATTTTAGTGCCTAGGGGATGCCCGGAGATCACACATAGCTTTTTTGTTGATGATTCAGTATTTTTTCTTCAAGCAAATCTGGAAAAATGTAGGAATCTGAAAAATATAATCAATAAGTATTGTATAGCCTCTAGACAAGCTATCAATTTGGGTAAGTCATGTCTATACTTCTCAAAGAATACTCCCGAGATGCTTAAAGAAGAAATTGGTCATGTTTTTCATATTCCTATAGTTGACATCCCTGGTAATTATTTGGGCTTACCTATGATATGGGGTAGATCAAAATCCCAGGCCTTAAATTTTGTCCTAGACTGAGTGGAGAAGAGAGTGCAAGCATGGAGAAAAATTTTTTTACCCAGAGCAAAGCGTGAGGTGTTAGTGAAATATATTACGAAATCTATTCTTGTATACTCAATGTCATGTTTCCTTTATCCAAAAAACACGTTGAAAAGATTAGATGGTATGATCTCTAAATTCTAGTGGAACTTCGAGGAAAATATGTTGGGTATTTATGGAAAAAATGAAAAGGCATAAACTAAAAAGATGACTAGGCTTTAAGGACTTTGAGGCTTTAAATTTGGCTTTAATTGCAAATTAGGGTGGAGAATACTTCAAAATCCTAACCAACTTTGGGTTAAAATCCTTAACGCTAGGTATTTTCCTAAGTGCATCTTTTCGGAGGCAAGCAAAGGAAATTCTGCCTCATGGTTATGGACGAGCATTCTAGAGGGTGGAAGGGTCATGGAAAATCAAGTAATGCTTAGTATTGGGAATGGGGAGAGTACACGGGTATGGCAAGACCCTTGGCTAGGAGATTTACCCGGGAAAAAACTGACCTCACCGTGCCCTCATGAGGATCTTTTGGAGCTAAGAGTGTTAGATTTACTATTGGAGGAAGCTTGGAATTTGTTTACCTATTGAAGGGTGGATCACAGAGGGGGAAAGGGAGGCAGTGAGGAAAACCGTTGTGGCCCCTAGGAATCGTGAGGACAAATGGGTTTGGACTGTGGGTAAGAGGAGTGTGTATTCACTCAAAGAAGGGTACTAGTGTGCTAAACAGAATGTTTTGAAGAAGAATGAGAATATTCCAACAACATCTAGAGATGACCAAAGGCTTGTGTGGAAAGAAGTTTGGTCTCTCAAAGTTCCACCGAAAGTTAGAACATTTATGTGGAGACTGTTGAGGGGTGCTTTACCTACTTGTCATAATCTATGGAAAAGGAAAAGCTGTGCAGCGGATATTTGCCTAATTTGCAAAGAAAAATCAGAAATCTGTTCTTCATGTGCGAATGGGCTAAGAGAACATGGTTTGGCAGCCCTTTTTCTTTCAGGACTGGGGATTTTGAACAGCTAAATATACAACAGTAGGTGTCCTTTTGGTTCTGTGAACAAAAATTATCCTCTTGGCAAAAAGCTTTGATAGCAATGATTTTGTAACAAATATGGAAGACTCGTAATGCATTCATTTATGAGCATATTAGTCATGATTCTGTGTTTACTTTCCCCCAGGCGAATAGATTGCTACACGAATTGTGGGAAGCAAAGGGTTGGAGCAATGCGGAAGACTTGTCACCGAAGCAGAGTGGTGGAGGAGAATCTGAACAGAGTATATGGAAGGCACCTGAAGGTAATTTTATTAAGATCAATACTGATTGTGCAATGTCTTCTTTGAATAACAGTGCAGCAATAGTCTTCGTTGTTAGAGATGCAAATGGGTGGTTGTTAGATGGAGCTGTAAGATTTGTAGAAGCTGGGTCAGTTTTTATGGCTGAGAGTTTTGCTTTTCTTGATGCTGTCAATTATGCTCATAAAAATCAACTTACCGATGTTATTTTTGAGTTTGGCAACCAAGTCTTGATTAAATGTCTTTTAGAAGATACTACTCCAAATGATTGGAGAAGCTTGAATTTCCTTGAAAATATTCATTTTTCAAGGAAACTAATTAGAAATCATTCTTATAATTTGATTCCCGGAAATGTAAAGTTAGTAGCTGATTGGATTGTTAAATGTGCAGATTGGGTTGAGAGACCACCGACATATTTAAGGAAGTTGCTGGAGAAGGACACCCGAACTGTTTTGAGGAACCCAGATTGACTTGTTTAACAGCATTGTTTTGATCATTATGTATATAGTATGCTGTATTTGATACTTTCGATCTGGTATTTATGATTAAATCAATGAAATGTTTCCTTTGGCCCAAAAAAAAAAGTTTATTAGTATGAGTCGACAGTGGAGGTTCTTAATTATTTAAAAATGTCGATGCATTCAAGGCAACAAATGATCAGAATTTTAAACTCAATTCACTTAAAAATCTCAACTCATGTTCTTTTAATGTTATTTTTTTAAATTTTCAATGCTCGTTTTATTTTCCAGCAAATTTTGAACTCTTGATTTATGAATTCTTTGATGAAATAATATCATTTAAGTTTCAAATAAGAAAAATAATATATTAATAAGTCTCATAATTTTTTAATAGTAGTTATTTCATTTGTTAATGGTAGCTTGTCACTTGTTATGAGTGCTTTTCTGATATATTTCTTTTTTTATAGTTGCAACCTTAATGATATTATCCCTTATTTTATACTGTTTTTAGAGCAGGGATGTCAGATATCTGTAACTTGATGAATGAAATGAAGACGCTTGTTTTCGGTGTTTCGTGATCGATTTTGGAATAGATCAATTGCAAGCTATCATATGATGCACTAATTAAAAAATCTATTATATGTTGTGTTGTTGTCATTCTAATGTCTATATATAAAATAAAAAAAGCTAATAATTCATTCGTTCTTTAATTTTAAAAATGCTGAAGGTTGTTGGAAATGAAAGCTACTATTAAATAAATAGAATTCATCTTAGTGGTATGAGAGAATTCCTCTCTCTCTCTCTCTTCCCGTCCTTGTTGCCTGATTGAATATTGAATATCTTTTTATTTTGGGCTCTTTAGGTGAGATCCAATTTTCGTATCGTACCTATACATGCTTTGTTTGATTCTTTTGATTTTGAGCCTCTTTATGTCTCTCTCACCCCCTTTTCCCTTCTCATTTATTCTCTTTTTGCCCACTTCTTTTCTCATATAGTGAGTGTTTGAGAAATACTTAGACCTTGATTTTAGAAGTTATTTTTTGTAAATTGAGATAAAATTTCTCTCACACGCTTATTTCATAAATCATAAAAACTATTCTTAAAAATTAATCCAAACACACACTTATTCTCTCTCACGCTAATCGATTGTTTGGTTTAGCGGTAGGCCGTTTAATAAGCATGATTTGTATTTATATGGTTTATTTGAATGTTTGGTTGGATATATTTTGAGTTGTGATTTCTAATAATAAGAAGCTTTTTAAATAAGCTCTCGGCCCTTACTTTTAACTTATCAATAGACCAATTTATTACCATTATGCTCACTGTCAAACTACTTTTTATCCTCTCTCTCTTCCCGTCTCTTCTTCGACTTGCCTTCGTCTCTGGATGAAGGAAAAAGTGTCAGCCCTGTCGCTGAAGATCTTCCCTCTCCCGTCGGTCACCCAAAACCCATTGCAGGTGGATTTGTTGCTTGGGTTTAGCGGTGTGCTCTGTCTGTTCTGTTGTGGGGCAGTTTGCCGCGGTGGCGGTGAGCAACCGTGTTTTTCTGTGAAGCAGTTGCTGCTGGTGTTGAAGTCCGACGACTCTTGTGGAGTCCAGTGGGGAGGTTCTTACTCTGACAGTGGCGGATCTGTGCAAGCTAGGCAATTTCGGTGAGTTTGGTGGGACTAGTGTGGATTTACATATCAACTTTAACCAGATAAATTAACAGTTCGTTAGTCTTTTATTTGTTTTTTTTAAAGTAATTTTTTCTTGGCATGTGTGTGTGTGTGTTTTTTAAATCATATTTGCATATGTTGATTCATCTTATCTTCTATGTGTAAAATATAAACTAGATGATTTTTATGTATTACATGAAATTTAATTGTTTTTTTTTAAGAACTTCAATTTTTATCATTCTAGTAGGAGGTCAACTATTGAAAGGACTTTTGAAATATGGAAGATTGGAAGAATAGATTCAAATTATTGTAAAACATGCGCAAAAATATAGCTACAAAACGTAAGTCTACTTAGTTTGCACAACAAAATATCTTCAACCCACACGAATCGCATTTATGACATGATTAGATATCAACTTGTACAAAACATGTGATCCAATTAGTTATTTAATTTTTTTAATCAAATTATGTATTTTGGCATTATATTTTCTAACTTCAATTTTTCCATTTGTTTATCATGTTAAATATATTGTTTTCTTATAATTAATACAAAAGAAATTATATAATCACTAATCCAAACAAGTTTTGACTTATTGAAAAGCACTTATTCAATCGTTTATCCAAACATAAATCATATTACACAAACTGACTTAATCCAATCTTACTTTTCTATAAGTCAAATTCAAAATAAGTCATTTTTTCTACCACTATCCCAAACACATACTAACTATCTTAATAAATAAGAGTATACTTCTTTGTTCCTTTTTTTGGTGCCTGCAAATACACCTTTGTTCCTATTTACATACTCCCTCTGGTCTTTTTTATAAACAATTTTTTTATTAGTTGCGCAAAAAGAAGTGGCAATTAAGATTAGTTAAAAATAATAAATACGTAAAAAATGCCGATTTTTTTCTCAAATATGCCTCTATTTATGAAAAGAGTATAAGAGAGAATGTCTAATAAATGATTAAATGAAAGAGAATTAGTGGTGAATTGAGGATAATTAGTGTATGTTTGGATTAACTTTTGAGAATAGTTTTTACCATTTACGAGGTAAGTGTGTGAAATGAGTTTTATCTCGGTTTGCGCAAACCTAGGTTTCAGGGTAATTGCCAAACACTCAAAAATAGTTTAAATTTTAAAACACAAGAAAAAAGGTGTTTATATTAAATATCAACTCCAAAAGAAAGAAAATTGTTTATAAAAAGGACCGGAGGGAGTATAGTGCATAGAGAGAAGAAATTTTTCATCCTATTAATAGGGCATTGAGAAAATTTTCATATAAATATATAATTTTATTCTTCATTTATTTTTATATTGATTTTGTTCTCATGGGGTATAATGTATATTAAATACCATTTTAGTCCTATTTATTAATACTTTTTGAAGAAAAACTTTGGACCTTATTATAAGTCCACTTTTAGAGCAATAAATGTGTTTTTTACAATTTTGTCCCTATTAATTGCAATAAATTAAAAGAATTTATTCATGTTGACTCTTAGAATTATTGATGAATAAGGGCAAAATTGAAATTTTAGCCTATAATTAATTAGTTAACTAATTCTATTTGATATGTGAGAGTTAATGAACTTAGACTTATAAATAGTACTGGAGTAGAGTAGTAGCCATGAAGTTAGAAAGTTGTTGAATTTTATTATAGAGCTGATAAAGTGTAAGATTTTTTTTTTTTTTGTCTAAATGAAACATGATATAAGTGCATTATAAATAGGAGGAGAGGACTTTTTTTTCCCTGTACAAGACCAGAGGAGTATTTTAAAACATATATACTCTTCTACATTCATGGAGAAAATTTATTGTATACTTCCTCCGGTCTTTTTTATAAACAACTTTCTCTCTCTTGTGGTATGTCCTTTTTATAAGTAACTTTCTCCTTGTGTCTCAAAATCTAAACTGTTTTTTCCTTTTATACCCCTATTAAATACATATTTTTATATTTATTGTCACCTACTCACCACTAATTTTTTTTTATATAATCATTTATTACACATTCTCTCTTATATTTTATACTGACACTCTCTCTTATGCTTATTTCATAAATATGGGCATATTTGAAAGAAACACAACATTTTTAACATATTTATTATTTTTAACTAATTTTAACTGTTAGTTCATTTTGCACAATAAGAATAAAAGTTACTCACAAAAATGACCGCAAGGAGTATTATGTATGAGTGGACAGGGCAGGTGCTTAATTATTTAAAAATGTCGATGAATTTCAAGGCAACAAATGATCAGAATGTTGAACTTAATTCACTTATAAATCTCTACGCAGGTTCTTTTGATGAATTTTGTTAAATTTTGAATGCTCGTTCTATTTTCCAGCAAATTTCGAACTCTCGTTTATGAATTCTTTTATAATCAGTTTTAAGAGTATGGATGTCAGATATCTGTAACTTGGTGAATGAAATGAAGAAGCTTAGCTTGTTTTCAGTGTTTCGTGGTAGATTTTCGGAATAGATCAACTGCAAACTATTATATGATGCACTAATTAAAAAACTATTATATGATGTGTTGATATCAATATGACTTCTATATATAAGATCAAGAAACCTAATCAATTCATTCGTTCTTTAATTTTAAAAATTCTGAAGGTTGTTGGAAATGAAAGCTACTATTAAATAAATAGACTTCATCTTAGTGGTATGATATAATTCCTATTTTGTCTGTTTTATTTTTTGTTTTTTCCTGTGGACGTTGGCTGATCGAATATTGAATGTCTTTTGATTTTAGGGATCTCTTGGTGAGATCCAATTTTCGTACCTTTACATGATTTGTATGATTCTTTATAGGAAAAAAAGACAAGAAAATAACGTTGAAATTTTAAAATTCTAAATTAGTTTTGTTACCGATAAGAGTATAAGTATTAACTATAAGAGTATAGCAATTGATAACTTATTTTAATAGGATATCATTAATTTAAGATTTTAAAGTTCAAGTGGTATTTTTTTTTTCTTTTTTCCCCTTTTATATGGCAACATTTTCTTATCTAGAGTTGATCCGACAACATATATAAGCCACGGTTTGACTTTGTCTAAAATTTTAATACACTTTTTTCAAATTTATTTCAATTAATTATATGTATCTCTCTTTTTTTTTTTTTTGGAAAAATCCCTAAAAATGGCAATTGAATGATTTAAATTCTAAATTTGGTCATTAAATTTAACAAATTCTAAATCAAGTCATATATCCTAAAATAAGATTTTAGAATTCAATAATTTTACTATATTACCCATTATTTGATTTTAATTGTGTCACCCATCTATCTTTATTATTTTATCTTTACTTTTCGCATTTCTGCAATTCAACTTCGTCACTTTATAAGGCTTCACTCTGAGAATCGTTCCTTATAAAGAATGCTATGAATGTTGTCTGCAGCAAAAGAAGGAAAACTCAGTTAGATTATTCATCATTAAGTACAATTCGAATTAATATAACAAAGTGAGGAGCCATGCTTTCTTTCTAAGGTGTAAGTTACAGCAAATTCAGGAACCCCATTTTGATTGCTCTCATACGGAGAGCGTCCATAGAGTTCGAAATACATATAACACACAGAAAAAATAAAACACAAACAGAGGGAGGGGAAAATACGAGAACAATCAAGGAGGAGAACTCTAGATTTGGGAGTGTCGACAATCATTACGTCATTTTAATCGCTCTTGCCAACCGTCAGCACATGAAAGCTTTCTTCTTCCTCTGGTTTGCTGTCTTGGGCGGGAACCAAAGTGGAAGAGAACTCAACATTGGCCTTAACTTGGTGGCTACAAAACAAAGTGCAACGATTTCCAGAGTGAAGTTTGATAGAGTGACGAAGTTGAATTGTAGAAATGGGAAAAGTGAAGATAAAATAATAAAGATGGATGAATATCGTAGTTGAAACCAAATAAGGGTAGTAAGGTAAAATTATTCAATTCTAAAATTTGATTTTAGGATATATGATCTGATTTAGAATTTGTTGAATTTAACAATCCAATTTAAAATTTGAATAATTCAACTATTGTTTTTTAGGAATTTCCCTCATTTCTTTTTCTTGCTCATTTTCTTTTATCACTTTTCTCACTTATTCTTTTTCACATTAATTATCTTCATAAATAAGGCCATAAGGGTAGTAAGGTAAAATTATTGAATTTTAAAATCCTATTTTAGGATATATGACCTAATTTAGAATTTGTTGAATTTAACGATCTAATTTAAAATTTAAATAATTCAATTGTATTTTTTAGGAATTTCCCTCATTTATTTTTCTTGCTCATTTTCTTTTATCACTTTTATCACTTATTCTTTTTCACATTAATTATCTTCATAAATAAGGGCATGAGGGTGTACTAGTACTCATCTATTCTTATTTATAGGAAAAAAAAAAGAAACTATCTTTTGATCTTATTTATAGGGTAGGAGGAGAAATTTTTCATATAAAAATGCAATTCTACCCTTCATTTATTATTTAATTGACTTTATTTCCATAGGTATAATGAATATATTAAATAGTGGTAAAGTTAAAAATTTGTTGAATTTTGAGGTAGAGTGAATGAAATTCAAGGTTTGTATTGATCTGTGTGAAATATTTAGAAGAGTAAAATAATCTAACAACCGCTGTATTTTTCATTAATTATAGTAATCCCTCATCTATTTTGAAAATATATATAAATCTACTTTAAAATTAAAACATAGGTTATACAAACCTCCCAAGAGACATGAATCAACATAGTTTATTAATATACTACCTGGCCATCCATCCCTCCCTTTAAAATAATTGTTGGAACAAAGAGTTAAAGCTGAAAACATGTCTGCCTGCGGGCGAGTGCGCCGCTGGTAGTGCCAAGTGAAAGTGCCTACCAGGTCGAGGCCTCGACCCGTGGGAAGTCCCCTCCAGGGGGCGACTCCAGATTAGTCTGCCCCCAAAGGGGGTGGGACACTGGGGGGTTTTAAACCAAAAAAAAAAGCTGAAAACATGTCTGTGCGTGAAAACGTATCAGATGTCAAGTTCTGTGTCTATATTTTTATATTAAAAATGTGGTTTTCACGCAGCCGTCTCTGGCTCCAGCTCGCTGTTTTGTAGGGTTTCAGAACAACACATCCCCGCGCCTTCCATATTCTCTTCTCAAGTCCTTCCAGCTTTTGATTTTTTAGCCCCTCTTCAAGCACTAGGTAAAAACCACAGGAATCGAGCCTCGCAATTCGATCCCATCATATCTTTGATTTTCAAAATATCCTAGTCTATAATTAATTAACATCAATTTCATGAAATCCGAATGTGATTGGTACAGGTAAATTAACAGGACTTCCATCATAAATAATGGTCCATTAATCACACACATGCGCGCACATACATATGCGTCTGTGTTTGGTATAATTTATTTTTAGATAATAAGTCATTATTACACAAGTCAAGATAAAACTCCTCTCACATGCTTATCTTATATACCGTGAATCACTATTTATAAGTATTTATTGACTAAAAATAAATTATTCAAAACGAGCACTATAAATAATGTCATTATTCGCTGACGCACCCACCGACACATTGCTCCCGTCAACAATTGAGGAGATGAACGTTGATGCACCAAGACACCAAGAGCAGGGAAGGCTCTACCTGATGGAGAGATTCTCATGAAGATGGGGAGAAGATGGCAGAACCAACAGAATACTTGGGCACGGAGGAAGAGGTGGCTCAAAGGACAGAGGGTTAGACTGAGGAGAAATGATGTACCATTTGACTTTTCAACTGATGTTGTCACCCAGCTAGTGCTCTGAGTTGGAAGATGAGTTGACGTACCGCGTGCATTTAACTATCAAAATAAACATTAACTAACAATAGGTAATATTGCTACGTTTTCTAATTAAACTTCTGAGATAATATTGTTCTAAAAAAAGCTTTCAGGTGCTTATCAATCCTGGACTAAAACTTTTCGAGCAAAATTTGGCCTTATCCCAAAAATGTAATTAATACCTCCACGTGGTGACTTATAATAAGGACTACTATTTCTATAGGTACTCCCTCTTGTTCATGTTATAATAGCCTTCTAACTATTATCTTCTGTTTTAAATATAAGATTTAATTGACTATTATTTAATCATATCATATATTATGTATTATTATATTATATATCAGTTTATAAGTCAGATTAATTAATTTGGATATAACAAAAAATACAAATACTTTAAAGTCCTTTAATTAGTTTTTTTAACCTCTCAAAAAAAGTCAGCTAAATCTTATTTTAAGACTGATGGTAGTACTTCACAAGGATTAAGAAAAATAGTTAAAAGCAGTCTATATCATTGAAATGATAAAAATTCATCACCACTTTCTCCTATTATCTTCCAATTAAAATTAACCTATCTTAGTTACCTTTAATTTCTTTCTCATACAATCTCTCTACATTACAATTAATAGGGGTATTAGTGAAAAAGAAAAATTTATTACTATTAACTTTTTGCATAGGATCTTATATTTTGAGCCACAAAAACTTTTTAGAGGGGGTCTTACTAGCCTATTATAACCACTAGAGGGGGAATATACGGAGTGAGTGAGAAACAATTTCTCCCTCCCAATCCCTTTTATAAGCAATAATTATCATTTTTATGTGGATCAAGATGGTAGTTAAATTCAATTAAAAGCAATAAGTATGCAATATGTGCAAATTTTTTTTCCAATTACACCCTCATTCATAAAGAGGGATTAGGAGAGATAATGAATGGAAATTCAATGTAGAGAGATAATGAGTAGAAATACCCACACTTGTTCTATTTGAATTGGGTAAATAAGAACAAAATTTAATTTGGTGGCATGATTAATGAAAGTATGTTGAGAAGATGATGATCATGTGGCATCAAAGTTTAAAAGTAACTCATAAAATAGATGTTATACAAAGGATCAGATAGGAGCGTATAATCCCAACTTGAACAACTTAAATATCAAATTGGACCTTGCCCCACAAAAAAAAAAGTTTCAAAACTTGGTTTAGATCTAAATTTGAATACTCTCCTCATCCTATCTTCACCTTTAGTTTAAAAATTGAACTATTAATATCTTATAAATTATATTATAATATTACATAAAATTTAAAAATAAAAGGATATTTTACAACTATAACCTATCCACATTTATAAAGTCTTCTTGCTATATGGAGGAATTTCCTCCTATGCACATGTGATAGTAATTATTATAAAGGCATGTATTCAGTGAGAATAAAAGTGGAAAGACAAATTTTCATTTTTAGATAAAAGGGATTTATTACTTATGAAAAGGATTATCCTTAAGAGAGAGAATGTTAGTTATAAAAGGAATCAGAGGGAGTGATAATTAACTCTACCTTTTGGCCATTAATAATCTAATAAATAATATACTCTCCTATTATTTGTATAAGAAACAATTACCAAAATCATGGAGTTCAAAACTTTAGTTAAAAGAAACAAATGTGTAAGATGTATATTTTTTTCTTTACAATTATACCCTTATTTATAAATGAAGTATATGAGTGATGATGAGGGAATGAGTTACATATATTCAAAGTTTAAACTATCCGTTTGAGAAATATTATTCTTTATAAAAAGTACAGGAGGGAATACTGATCTTAAAACAAAGCTAAAATTTGAAAGTCACGACCATTTTAATGATTGAAAAACAAAAAAAGTAAATAAATGGACAAAGATGAGCAGGCACGTCACTTAGAGAGGTTGCATGAGACAAAGCGAACCCAAATGAAGCAAGGAAAACGACATTGCCACATGTAATAGCATCACATGCCCTTATTACTCATCCTACTCTTCTGACGAAAAGAACACCATGACACAGACCCTATCCCCATAATGGAGAAATATGGCTCCAGGACATATACTTTCATTCCAAATTTAGTAAATCCCCAAAAAGGCGTCCCAAATGAGAGGAGGAAGATCCACCCTCCATTAATGCGCTCCGGCTCAACTCACTCATATATTTCACCTTCTTCCTCACCTCACTCTCCTTCTCCATCACTTCTCTTATTCCTTTTTCTATTCTCTCTGCACTTACCAATCTTCCCATCTCTCTCCCATAGTCCAATGATATCTCCACGCCCAGCTTCAACTCTCGAACGAGCATGAACGCGTTCAGGTGTTGCTCCGCAATAAGTGGCCACGTGGCAATAGGCACACCGTTATATAAACTTTCCAGCATGGAATTCCACCCACAATGCGACACAAACCCTCCCACCGCTTTGTGGGCCAATATTTGGGCCTGCGGGGCCCAACCTATGACTCTTCCCATCTCACATGTCCGCTGTAAGAATCCTTCCGGTAACACTTGTCTCATGTCGGAGTAATCACTTGGCACATTCATCAAACCCTTGGGTGGCGGCTTCCGTAGAGACCACACGAAGTGGACCCCACTTGCTTCAAGGGCGCGCGCGATTTCTCTTACCTGCTTCTCGTCCTCCAAATAAACCTTGCTGCCGAAGCACAAGAATAGAACTGATGAGTCAGGTTGATCATCTAGCCACTTCATGATCTCTGATCCTTGTGGATCTGTCTTGTTGTCCCCTACGCTTAAGATGGGTCCCACGGGATAAACAGTGATATCACTCTTGGAGAATGATCGAACCGCATGGGGTTCAAGCTCCTCGAACGTATTTAGTATTATAGCATTTGCTTTCTTCATCCTGCCTGTTTGGTTCAGGAAAAATTGTGTCCATTGCTTTTCCATGGAAAGGCCAGGGAAAGCGCTGACTGGAACAGGGTTCTCAAAACTCGGGATAGCAAACTCAGAGTATAAGTCCTCCGAGTCAAACGCAGTCGTGTCTACGTCCTCTTTCTCTTGGAGTGTGTGAATATGAAGCTTGAACCCAAGGAAAGCAGCGCTGTAGGTGAAGAGTACCATGGCAGGAACACCAAACTCGGTGGCTACATCGATCATGGCAGTGCAGAACACGTCCACGACGAACCCAGCGAGCCGTGGCGAGTCAGGGTCTGAGTTGAGTTTGGACACGGCGTCTCTGACATTGGGCTTCTGGTTTTCGATTCGAGAGTCCAAAACGGCAGATGGATGGAGGGAATGAGAGTGGGTAGGGTCAGGGTGTGGAGGAAGGAGAATGAAGTGAAGGCGTTGTGGGAAGGACAGAGAGGATGTGAGGGAGTGGGTGTAGGCGTCGAAGGTTGGGTTAGACGACGGTGGTGTGATGAGGACAGTGATGGTAAGGCGGTCGTGGCGGTTGATGAGAAGCTTAGCAAACTCGACGGCGGGCACTAGGTGACCCATCTCAGGTGAGGGAACAAACACTAGCTGCGAGTTTTTCATCCAAGTGGGTGTAATTGAGTAATGAATCAATCTGTAATGTGCGGCTTTGTTTTGGGGTGCTATATATTGTGAGCAGAGCTATATGAAACCAAATACGAGTGTATATGGGGAAGTACGGGATTGGCTTCTCTCGATACCCTTATCCGCCTTTACATCCCCCTTACCCTCTTTTCTTTTTTTTTTGGTGAACTCCTTTACCCTCATCTTTCGTTCATCATCGTTTGATCAAAGTTTGAACAGTCCAAAGTTATTATCTTATAAGAATGTTATAATAATTTTTCTTAAAAAATCCATAAATAAATTTAAAATGCTAAAATTTAATTTCAATAGTTGATAACCATAATGAAAAAATGGAAAGAAAATCTATTTAAAATAATCTATGGCTTTTCAGATTAAATTTTAGTAGTTTAAATTTATCTGTTTAATTTTTAAGTAAAGTTATAATTATATTTTTATAAGATATTAAATTTATACTTTTAAAATTTTAATGCATGAAAGTGAAAAGAAAAAGATGGTAAAGTGTGGTCGTGGAGTGGATGAGTATGGGAGGCTTATGCCTGAGTCATGACAGCACTGAAACTTAATCCCTCGATTATTAGAGGTCAACATCAATGCTACTCACATGAGTTGCAGTCACCATCGTCTCCTACCTGGTAGGTCAATGAATGATATTGTACTTATTGAATATTGGGTCTAAGTCCGTCCTTGATTGATCAGATTATTTGATTAGGATACAAATAACCTAATCAAATAAAAATCAAATTAGCATTAATTGCATATTGGTGAATAAGTCTGTATTAATTACGGGATTGTTATTTAAGGAACAAGTCACCATAATTAGGAAATTAATTGAGAATCAATTAAATTAAATACTGACTTGGAAGGCAAGAAGGGTGGACATCGTTTCCTAATTAGTGGCCACCTTAAACCACTATAAATAGGAGGTGCCTCCTTCGATTATTTCTCACCCCTGTTATTGAGTTTCTAGCAATTTATGCTCTCCTACCATCTTTCTTGTTCTGGTGATCTGCTGTGCCAATCCTAATTAGGCTCTAATAGTTTAATACTTGTGTGGGCACTATTTATGGAGCTTTGACCCGGATAAGAACATGGATTCACCCTGATACTCTGGTCCTTCTCTCTCCTTATTTTTCCTACATTGGCATCAGAGCATGTAGATCTTGTGGCTATGATTATTCTATGTGAATAATTATGTGATATAATTTGTTTATATCTCTCCATCATTTTTTTTCCACCGTGCTACCACTACAAAAAAAACGTGATTTAGTAGCGGTTAAAAATGGGTATTCGTAGCGGTTCTAACTGCTACAAACTAGATTAGTAGCGGTTACGAAAACCGCTACTAAATCGTATGTTGCAAGCGGTTTTGTAGCGGTTTTATAAAACCGCTACTCAATCAAAAATAACCGCTACAACCTTTGTAGCGGTTTATAGCAACCGCTACAAAATCAAGAGATATTTGTAGCGGTTATATAATCGCTACAAATATAAAAAATTTTATTGAGAGCTTTAAAAAAGAATTTTTTTTTGTAGCGGTTTAAAAACCGCTACAAATATATAAAAATGAAAATTTGTTAAAAATGACATTTTTTATTTGTAGCAGTTAAGAAACCACTACCAATTTTGAATTTCATGAAATTCAAAATTGGCGCAAAAAAATTTAATTTTAACTTTAAAAAGGCGTGTTATTTAGTAGCGGTTTAATAACCGCTACAAATATTTAAAATTTTTTTAAAAAATATACGTTGATTTTTTTCTTTTTTTTCAATATTATATTAAATATTTTAATTTATTATTATTTTATCTATTTCAATTAGTTTATTATTTAATAGTTTAACTTATTAATAAATTAAAAAGAAAAAATGTAATTGAATATGATTAGTATAAAATTTATATTAATAATATTATTAAGGATAGTTAGGTAATAAGGAATTATTATGTTTTATAATATAATGTAATTGTATATGAAAAATAGATGAAAATGAGATAGAGTTATGATATATCTAGAAAAAAAGATGTTTAGAATAAATTTTATAGAAAGGAAAGAAGTATTTTAAAAGAAATTGAAAATCTTGTTACCATATTTGATCGTATTATTCAGCTCCTCTACTCATACGAAAGAAGTTGTAAATGAGAGGAAATGAAAGAAGGGTAAGGTGAAAAGAAATTGGGGAGTGTTTGAAATGAGTTGTGATAAGGGTATTTATAGCGATTCACGTATTATTTGTAGCGGTTAATGTAGCGGTTACTAATTAGTAGCGGTTATTTATATTTTTGTAGCGGTTTAATTATTTGTAGCGGTTAATGTAGCGGTTGATGTAGCGGTTATTTATTTTTTTGTAGCGGTTTAATAACCGCTACAAATATTATATTAATTTTTTTTTTTACATTTTATTTTAACACAATTTTTTTGCATTTTTTGTAAAGAAAAATTTTTTACACTTGAATTCTACAAATATTATTTTAATTTTTTTTTACATTTTATTTTAACACAAATTTTTTGCATTTTTTGTAAAGACAAATTTTTTACAATTGAATTTGATCACTCATTGTCGCCATCCCTACAGAAATTTTGTAGAAAAATTATTGTTATTGATGTATTATTAAATTTAAAAAATTTAATTGAAATGACGTGGACTTAAAAAAACTCACTGCAGTAGAGGTAAATTGTCATCGCCTTCAGGGAAGTAGTTTTCAAAATCAGCTGGCTGAAATGGCTCACTCTCATAGGCGATGTTATCGCCTTCACCCATGTCGTAAAGGTCTCTTGGCTTTAAATGAACGACCATGTGCCAATCCCTATGCCGCTCGTCCTCGACATAATAAACCTGATGTGCCTCTGAAGCTAGAATATACGGCTCATCATCTTGAGAAATACCAGTATGAATCGGGCGTGAGAAATTGACTGATGTGATCCCTAGGTCGTCAGTTGTCAGTCCCCGAGAAGTAGTGGTATTTGCCCACAAACACTTGAACAGCGTCACGGTGAAACGGCCTTGATAATTAAGCTCGACCACATCAAGAAGCTTGCCATAGTAAGGGACGCCTCCGAACTGCATGTTGGCGTCACTGCTGCTCGCATAACTCCTTGTCCCAAATGTGCCATAAACACCCGAATTCTGTGTTTGCAATCCCTGATCCCGTGAAACCGTGCAAAACTTAAAACCATTGACATTGTATGCTGTAAACCGTTTTGCATGATCAAGAGGGCCGATTGCGAGAGCTCTGAAATCTGGTGAGTGTGGGTTGTGGTCATTTAGTATTCTGCGAGCAAACCAGCCCGGGAATTCTCTGTGGACCCTCCTATCAACTTCCGAGGATGTCTGTGTACAGATCCTGAGCTGACGCTTGACATGACTTTTGAATTCCCTGCAATTAATAATGGAAAGGCGTTAGTGAAATGAAAGTGAGAAATGTTACGAAAGATATAGATCGAATAACATATATGTGAGTGTACAATTCTTACCGTATGAAAGGCTCAACTTGAGTGCAATTAATCAAGACATGTCTATGTGCTTGGAACTTCTCAGTTGCGGTTAGTTTGAAGTTCTCAGTTGCTCCAACTGGTTTACCAACACGAGGGATAAATTCTCCTGATGTCGGCGCAGGTTCAGGACAATCGTCAACACGAGGCGGGCGGTTGAAAGCCGTCTCAAGATCATCAAAGTACCTTGAGCAAAAATATAGCACCTCATCCCCTATATAGCCTTCAGCTATAGAACCTTCTGGCCACGCCTTATTCCTCACGTAAGATTTTAATTTCCCAAGGAACCTACGAAGTACATAAGGGAAAATTGATATAAAATGATGAAAAGGACGACGAGCAAACATTAAATACGGACAATAAATGAAAGCACATATTTAAAATGAGTACCTCTCAATCGGATACATCCAACGATATTGTACTGGTCCAGCGAGCTTTGTTTCATGAACGAGGTGGACTGTGAGGTGAACCATCACAGTAAAAAAGGATGGAGGAAAGATCATCTCCAAGTGACAAAGCGTAAGAATGATTTTCGACTGCAGCTGATCGAGCTCCTCAACGATCAAAACCTTAGAACACAACTTCCGAAAGAAAGAACAAAGTTCCACCAAAACGATGGAAACATCGGGAGGAAGTGTATCCTTTATAGCCAGAGGGAGTAACTGCTGCATAAGAATATGTGAGTCGTGACTCTTCAGGCCAGCAACCTTTCGAGCCTGCAAGTCGACACATCAAGAAATGTTGCTTGAATACCCATCAGGAACTTTTAATTTCTTAAACGTCGCGAGGAACACATCTTTGTTCGGTTTTGTGAGGGTAAACTTTGCCGGTGTAAATCTGTCATGCTCATGTGGCCAAGCGTCTTCACGAACTCCCATGTCTCGTAAATCTTTCCTAGCTTGAAGGTGATCTTTTGTCTTACCGGGTTCGTTAAGCAGCGTATACAGCACATTGTCGCAAACATTCTTTTCAATGTGCATTACATCAAAACTATGGCGAAGTAAATTAGATCTCCAATACGGAAGCGTGAAGAAGATACTTATCTTCTTCCACTGCTGAGGCGCCGAAGTCCTGCGCGTCTTTTGGCGAGTTTGTGCTGAATCGTCGCTTTTTCCAAACTCGAAGTCAACATGCTCAAGCTGCTGTAAGATATCTGTACCGGACAAAGTCTGAGGTGGTCCTCTTTTCTCTGGTTTCCCATTGAAGCGATTCCGTTGCAATCTGAACTTATGTGTTCCATCGAGAAACCTCCGATGCCCCATAAAGCACCACTTTCGGCTGTGGGGAAGGCGCAGTGCGTCAGAGTCGAAATTACAAGCCGGACACGCCGACCCAGTGTGGACATTCCAACCAGATAATATGCCAAGGCCAGGAAAGTCACTGATCGTCCACATCAAGGCTGCACTCATGTTGAACAAAGTCTTGCTGTGAGCGTCGTACGTCTCCAAGCCGACATTCCACAGGTCAAGCAATTCCGCAATAAGCGGTTGGAGATACACATCGATGTCATTGCCCGGTGCCTTTTTGCCTGGAATGATCATAGACATAATGAAAGAGCTTTGTTTCATACACATCCAGGGGGTAAGTTGTAGGGAACTAAGACCACCGGCCAAATGCTGTAACTTGTGCTAAGATTCCCGAAAGGATTGAAACCGTCGGTCGCCAATGCAAGCCGGACATTTCTGGGGTCAGTCGCAAAATCTGGAAAGTCGTTGTCAAACGTTTTCCAAGCAGCTGCATCCCACGGATGTCTTAATTTACCGTCTTCGTTTTTATCAACGGCATGCCACCTCATGTGCTCAGCAGTTTTAGACGACATAAATAATCTTTGTAGACGAGGTTTCAAAGGAAAATACCTGAGAATCTTTGCAGGTTTCTTCTTCTGCTTTTTCCCCTTCCGAATTGTCTTGTACCTCGATGTGTGACATCTCTTGCACGTCTCCCTGCTGGAATCGTGTCCCCAATACAGCATACAATCATTTGGGCAGGCATCAATCTTTTGATAATTCAACCCCAACCTGTTGATGATCTTCTTGGCCTCGTAGAAGGTTGTGGGAATCTCGGCGTCGGGGAATGCATCTTGTAATAAGTCGAGCAACATCGACATTCCCTTATCCGTGATCCCACACAAGCACTTGATATGATACAATTTGATCAAGAAAGATAATTTAGAATATTTGCGACAACCTTGATATAAAGGACGATCTGCCTCATCCATCAAGCTGAAAAAATCCTGAGCTGCTTCATTCCCCATAAAAGCCGGCTCAGAGCCGTGCACTTCTTTGTTGAAGTTGTCGCCTTGAAATCCAAACGCATCACGAACAGCATCTTTCACAGGATCATCTTCATCTACTTGAACGCCTACTTGAGAACTTCGAGGAAGAGCCTCGTCATATCTAACGCCGGCCTTCTCACCATGAACTGCCCAGAACGTATAGTCCTCAGGGAAAGGCTTCACAAGCAAATGTTCCTTCACAACATTTCGTGGATGCAACTTCTTGAACTTGCATTTCCGACACGGACAGACGATCTTGCCGTTACAGCTGGCGTAAGTGAATGCGAAATCTAAGAAACTGTTTAATCCGTACAAATATTCAGGAGAATTGCGCGGCAACCTTATCCAAGATTTATCCATAGCTACAAGTGAGAGAGAAGAAAGTATAGAGAAGAAGATGAGTAAGAAGATAATGAAGAATGCCTAGAACCTTATATTCTGAAAATCCAACGTTTATAATTTTGTAGCGGTTATTAAACCGCTACACCAACCGCTACAGAAATTCCAACGTTTATAATTTTGTAACGGTTATATATATAAAACCGCTACTAATATTCAAGCCGTTAATTAGTGGGAAATTCAAAATGTACTTGCTGAGTATTAGTAGCGGTTTTATATATATAACCGCTACTAATGTTCAACGAATTAGTAGCGGTTATAAATATTAAACCGCTACTAATATTAAAGCCGTTGTATATTAAATATAAAAATAATTTTCTCATTTGTAGCGGTTATACATAAGATAACCGCTACAAATGTGCACAAAGGCGACAAATTTCAAAATTCAAATGATTTGAGTGTTTGTAGCGGTTATTAGTGTATAACCGCTATAAACATATATATTTGTAGCGGTTTCTAGAGGGAAACCGCTACAAATATATAAGTAAATTTGTAGCGGTTATGAGTTCATAACCGCTACAAATATATATCTTTGTAGCGGTTATGCACTAATAACCGCTACAAAGATATACATTTGTAGCGGTTTTAACTTAAAACCGCTACAAATATATATATAATTTATTTTTTTTAAATTTAGATATAAATCATTTATAAATTATTTCAATGTGATCTAATAATATAAATATAATTATATAAAACACAATAAGAAAATTCTGAAATAAAATCTCATAAATATTTACAAATGTTTAAAAGAAAAGAAAATGTCCTAAACTAAGGAGCTGGGGGCTGATCCTCTAGTGCTCCCTCAGGTGGGGCTCCCTCAGATGCCGCTGGATCGGGCCGCTGCGCAGACTGAACCGCACCATCCTCATCAGTAGGAGGAGGAGCTGTAGCAGCTGGAGTAGTGCTCGGGACGTCGTAGCGAGGGACAGGGGGGACCGCTGGATGCTGCTCGTCCGGGAACAGGTGACTCCATGCTCCCTCGAGCATGGTGTTCGCGATCTCACACCACTGCGTCTGATACGCGTACATCATATCTGCGTGGATCTGCAGCTGCTGCACCTGCATCTGCTGCTGCTGCTGCGCCATCTGCTGCTGCGTCTGCTCCAAATCTGACCGCAGCTGGTCAATCGACTCGTCCCTTCGACATCTAACCCCTCTAGAGCTGCCAGCCTCAGAGGCAGCGCTCCTGCCGTAGATCATGCTGGGTCTGGCGCCTATCCCTATCCCCCGCACTCGTCCAGGGTGCTCAGGCTGAGCCAGACCCGCCTTCAAAGGAGCCGTCGGGTCCACTGACCCCTGTGACTCCTCAGGTTGGGTCTGTCGCAGCTCAGCCTGTGACTGCTGCATCCGCTCCTGCCATTTTATGAAACAATTAATAATTACCATTTTTCATTATTAACTTGGTTTTATAAAAACTATAATAATAAAATAACTTACAATGGCCGCCTCTGCCTGCTGAGAGGTCGCAGTCCCGTCACGGTGTCTGTGTGTGATGGCATACAGCTCCGCATAGTCCGTCTGACGATTCTCCTGCTGTGCCTTCGTCTCCTGAAACAATTACAAAACAATAATTAGTGTTATGAATTAATCAGCTAAAAGTAAGTGATATTTTAAAAACTTACCAGCTCGCTGTAGGTCACAGCGAAGGTCTTCGATCCTGCTGTGTGGTGGATCGTCTGCTGCGCCCGGATCTCAGTGTTCCTCTGAGAAAGCTCCTGGAAAAACAAATAATTAAATGTATTATAATTTAAAATTAAATACAAATTAAATTGAAATTATAATTTAATATTTAATATTTACAAAATTATATATCAAAAATATAATAAATACGTTACCTGCGCCTGAGGGCTCCTCCTGAACTGGACGAAACGCACCCAGTCGTTCGGCGGCACGCCGTCCGGGACGCTCTCCTGCAGCTGCTCCAGAGGCATCGTCCCGTCCCCGTCCACCCTGTGGAAGAGATGGTTCCTCCTGTTCCTCCAGGCGTCGCCCATCTTCACGAGGGCGTACCTCTTCCGGTTGGCCCGGAGGGCAAACCGCAGCTGAAAAAAATACATTTAAATATCAATAATTATAAAAATCATAATTTAAATAAAATAATTAAATAGAATTAATTAAAAAAATATTAATTAAATAGTTTTAATTACCTGAAGCACCTCCTCCCAAGCCTGGTCCTTTGGCCCCCTCGGAATGTGCCTCCAGGTCGGGAAGTGAAGGGGGAACCGCATCCAATTCGCTCCCAGGTCGCTCAGGAAGCGGTTGAGCAGGTGACCCCCATTGTGGATCGGCTAGTCAGTGCCCTCGTTCCACGGCACTATAACTCGCAGGGACCGATCCATGCTGTTCAGACCGGCCACATCCAGCCTCCTCGTCGACACGTTCCCCTGCTCATCTGCACAGTTGACCGCACGTTAGATAAATTATAATTCAAAGTTAACATTTCTAATTTAAATAAATAATTTACTAAATTAAAATATTAATTTACCTTCGACCTGCATCTCAAACCCAGTGGACCGAGAAGACGACCCTCGTAAGTTGTTCTGCTCCCGAGCGTCCTCCTCATCGAGGAACCGCTCCATCTCCCTGAACCCCATCGGCATCTCGAACTCCTCCTCGTTGAGGAAGTCCTCAACGCTAATCTCTGGCCCCTCCACCTCAGGCACCTCTGCTGCGGTCGTCGCCTGTGGGATCGTCTGCGGTTCCTATGGGGGGATGGGCTGAGATGCCTCGGTAGCCCTGCCTGCGCGCTGCCCCCTCCCTCTGCCCCCTGCCCGGTTGCTGCCACCCCGTAAAGTCGGTATGGGGACCACAGGGGCCTTCCCTTTATCCTGTCCTGAAGCCATATCAACTGTACAAATTAAAAAAAAAATTAGTCCATTATTATACAAAAATATAATAAAAATACAAATATAAATAAAAATACGTGTTATATACGTACCTCAAGTGCAAATACTGCGGAATACTGAGCAAAAACTCCTATAGAGACGTCTGAACGCTCAAATCTCGAAGAAATCACTCAGAGAAACCTCAGGAAACAAAATGAGCAAATGGAGAAATGAAGGAGGGGGGGTTTAAATAGGCCAGTAATTAGTAGCGGTTATTAAAATAACCGCTACTCTAACCGCTACAAATATCCAAATTTGTAGCGGTTCTACAATAACCGCTACAAATCTTCACAACGTTTGAAATTCTGTAGCGGTTATTGCCCAGAACCGCTACAAATTTGGAGTCTCTTGAAATTCTGTAGCGGTTTTTACTGAAAACCGCTACACAATTCTGACATTTGGTATTTTGTAGTGGTTTATGTGCATTAACCGCTATAAAGTAACCGCTACAAGTTTTGGCGGGAATTTCGCGCCAAATTTGTAGCGGTTTTTTGTAGGAAACCGCTACAAATATTCTTGCCGCTACAAATTTGTAGCGGTTTAGGTAAAAACCGCTACAAATGCCATAATTTGTAGCGGTTTAATATAACCGCTACAAGTCCACCGCTACAAAATACCTTTTTTTTTGTAGTGTAATGTACATATTTTTTTTGTGCGTACATGATTTTGGAAATCTATTTTTTTTCTGCTTATACGTGAGCTTGCACCTATATTAGTCTCTGCTCCTCATACTTCTTCTATTTCTTCTTCTTCTCCTCTTCATATCTTTGATTTGATTGACGTTGAGTTTTCGGAACCTATAAGGAACCAAAAGTAAGAGACTTTAACCCTCAAAAGCTAAGAAAGTTTTTGAAACACAGAGGACACACATCCAGGTCACGTTATGCAGCATCGTCGACGTTGAGAAAAAATTGGGTATTCTAAACTAAGTGTTTTTGCCCAAGGTAAGGCCATGGATGTGTAGAGCTCAAAGAGATGATTCTAAAGACGCTTAGAACGCGTCAAACGGAGCTCGGATGAGGGAGAAATAAAGGAAAGAAGTTGGTGGGTCGCTTGTCGCCTCCACCTATTGGCTCACGATTTGATCAATGAAAAAAAAATTTTAGATCAGATAAAGGCCACGAATTTGTAGTTCGCTCAACTACGATTCCAACGATACCAAGAATGTAAAAAATAGAGCTAAAATAAGGGAGATATGGCCTTTCGAAGTTGGTAGGTCGCTATGACCCACCAGAGCTCCAACCAAGTCAAGTTGACCTGGTTGAAGGTTGAAGAAAATCACATGGTAGTCAACCTACATGTCATCGGTCAACTGAGCCACGTGGCACCAATGAGAGAGTGCCACGTCATCCGTTGACCAGCCACGTTGACCGAGACACGTTAGCGCCGCGTCATCGACATGTCAGCAGTCAAAAGTCAGCATTGACTTGTCAACAGTCAACCATTGACAAAAAAACCAAAAATTGACAAATGGTGTGTGGGCCCATTGAGGCTACTATTTGACACATGGCAAGCACCATCGAAGAGAGGACGGTGCGTGGAGTCAGGGAAACCAGCACGTGTCATCAGAAGACGGTTGCAAGGCGGCATGTGACGTACACATGCCTCCACTGAATGTGGCCATGTTTGGAATTTTCTAATTTTTCAGGATTTTTTAATCCAAATCACTTCTAGGGGTGCATGTGGGGGCATGGGACCTCCGATTGAGACACTGTTGGTTCCTTAAAATCCATAAGTTCAAGAGCTTCAATTTGATATATAATTTACATATATTTGAAGCACGTTTAGATGTGATTTGAGTCAAAAAGGTGCTTATATGCACTTAAAGATTCCCAAAAATGTTGAAATTGAGTCAATGATGATTATATTGTTTTTAGGATAGGTTGGCTTACTTATTAAGAGTATTTCAGCTGCAACAGGGTTAATGCTGTAAGATTCTTTAGAGTGAGAGATTATTCAAATGAGTTTTTGAATATAAGATCTTATCCAACCTTGACTCAAACTTTTAGAGATAAAACCTGAAAATTGCAGCAACTTGAAATTATTGGATAATAATAAATCTTCCTATGCTTTTAACCACACTGATCTAGTTGAGATTGAAGCAATGACTTCTAAAGTCAACCCTTTATCACAAATATTGTGACAAAGGACAAGACAGAGAGAGATGTGAGAATCATCTCATCAAGTGGGAGGTATGCTGCAAATACATCCAAGTGAGTGGATGTAAACATGGCAAAGAGAAGCTTGACATTGCAGCTAGATGCTACATGAGTTCATATGGTCAGAAGGGCCTATGAGAAGGAGAACCTAGTTAAGAAACAACAATATGAGGCAAAGTTTTTATAACTGTTTGAATGTTCTTTTTTCATTAAATTTATGATTAAATTCTTTGCTTTTAGAATTAAATTAAGCATATTCTCTTCTTCTTTTTTTCATGAACATTCATATTGATTAGATGATATTGTGTTATTATCTTCTTAATATAACTGTCTTTGATTGAGTGGGAGTTTCTAGAATGTGTCTAGAAATCCAAAGGAAAAAGTGTTTAATAAAGACTATGGTTAAAAGGGTGATGAACTAACTAGCATGATTAGGATGGGAGTCAACATGGTTGTCTCCTGAACATGAAACTAGTGAACTTATTATCTAATTATCCTTTGTCTTATTTGAATAAATATGATTTGTATATCATGATCGTCTAAGTGACCAATTATAACCAAGTCTATTTGACTGAGCTTATGAAGACAAGCTTAAAAGAGATATCTATGGAGCTAAAAACTCTCAAATCTCTTTCGTTCAGGAAGAATGAGATGTCAGGGACATCCTGTTAGAATCGGTAGGCACAGCGGAAGAATTTTAAAAATTTTCACCGATCCTAATCGGGGATCTATCAACGGCATTTAAACCAAGTTGGAAGGATTAATACCTTTTGATGATTCAGAGTTTTCACGATCTCTAGGAGCCAACACGTCAAGTCCGCTCCCTCTACCGGTATCCACACAAATGCTCTCCAACCGAGACTACGTGCTAGCGCCTCTAATGTCTCCTAGGGTTTCACTTGCGGCTCTCAATTATCATGTGTGTGTATATATATATATATATATATATGCTCTATCAAGTTTATAACCTATGAGGGCTATTTTCAAATTTCAAAATTAATCATCATTAATTTTGAAATTAATTATCTTGATGAGCTAATTAAATAAATTTAGTTTAAATTAAATCTGTACAACAGTTTTAATTTAACCTGTTTATTTAATCCAAATAAAGAGCCATTAGATTTAATTTATCTTCATAAATTAAATCTAAGATACTATATCTCTATCATGTTAGTTATTAAATTTAATATATCTTAATAAATTAAATTTAAAACTAACACAATATAATAATATCATATAATATATATATACACACACACACACACACACACATATATAAGATATATATTTCAAAAATATATATATCTATGTAATATTATTAATGAATTTTATATTATATATATATATATAAATATAAAATTCGTCCACCCTAAATTAAACATTATCTCATGTTGGGCCATTCTTGTGTGCGACCCTGTAGGCCCATATGAAGTTGGCAGTGGGCCAATAACTATACTAACCCAAAAGTCACAAGTGGCCTCTAGCAAGACATTACGACTACCCAATTCATATGAGGATCGTTATCACGATGCAACCTGTCATACAACCATGTCACGTCCCTTTTGTCACACGATATATCGATCAAGGATAAGACATGGATAATGTTATCCTATTGTTCCTGATCATTACTTTCTCGATTCCTGAGTAGACTGATAATAGAGACGGAAACTCCTTTCCATCATAGTATGGCCATACATTTCTCAGACTCACTCATCGAGGGGCCCAGTAATATCTCTCTACTAATGTGAGGGACAAATTCCATCTTGATCATTCATATTTCTCTGCATGAAAAACCACCAAGCCCGATCGTAGCCTTTATCATCACCCGGTCAAAAGTAACTTTTGACTAGTTCAAAGCTTAACGACTCTCATGTAGGAATCCATGATGACCTCAGGTCTAAGGGCATTGTGACGTGGTTATACATGAGAAAAGCTTATGACTTGATCCATGTAGCTTTCTCATAGTGGGTCGGTCCAGCACCTTGTACTCTTACAAGTGCCTAAGACTTTGATTCGTATCTCCATATCTTATCAAAGTCATACTGATCGTGTTTCATCTCTGCTTCTGCATAGATGACCGACCAGGGATATTTTAGGACAATCTTTATGAATTATCCAAGGATACAATTATCACAGTTAACATGCAAATAATATGATAACAGAATGGAGAAATTTTATTAAAATAATAATGTTCAAAGTACAATGATTGACCCTTAGGGCACAATTTCCAACACATCCTACTAACTTGTCTTCAGCATTTAAAGGCTGAAGCAACCGAAGGATACAAAAAGTTTATGCTATCAAGCATAGAAAGAACAACATTGCTTAAACTTATGATGGTACGAGCAATGTAACTTTATCTAAGCTATTTGGATAGTATTGGAAGATAGTAAAATAGATTATCTTTTTCCATAAAGTTAAAACTACTTTAAATTTTAACATAGTGTATTAAGTCCTAACATGTCGTTTAGGCAACACTTAAGGCAAATGTCAAACTAAGAAGTTGAGACAAATACAATGCCAAGTTCTTTCTAACAAACAATAAATGTATGTTGTGATAAGACATCTCCCAGTGAGTGGGAGTAAGCCACGTCTTTCAGTAAGTGAGCATATACGAAAGCAAATATTGTTTCTGATATGCATATTGTTGTTAGGATCGGTAGGCACAGCGGAAGAATTTTAAAAATTTTCACCGATCCTAATCGAGGATCTATCAATGGCGTTTAAACCAAGTTGGAAGGATTCATATCTTTTTGATGATTCATAATTTTCACGATCTCTAGGAGCCAACACGTCAGGTCCGCTCCCTCTACTGGTATCCACACGAATGCTCTCCAACCGAGACTGCGTGCTAGTGCCTCTAATGTCTCCTAGGGTTTCACTTGCGGCTCTCAATTCTCATGTGCATATATATATATGCTCTATCAAGTTTATAACTTATGATGGCTATTTTCAAATTTCAAAATTAATCATCATTAATTTCAAAATTAATTAACAATTAATTATCTTGATGAGCTAATTAAATAAATTCAGTTTAAATTAAATATGTCCAACAGTTTTAATTTAACCTATTTATTTAATCCAAATAAAGAGCCATTAGATTTAATTTATCTTCATAAATTAAATCTAAGATACTATATTTCTATTATGTTAGTTATTAAATTTAATATATCTTAATAAATTAAATTTAAAACTAACACAATATAATAATATCATATAATATGTATATATATACACACACAGATATATATATATAAGATATATATTTCGAAAATATATATATCTACATAATATTATTAAATATAATAATATCATATAATATATATACACACAGACATATATATATATATATAAGATATATATTTCGAAAATATATATATCTATATAATATTATTAATGAATTTTATATTATATATATATATATATATAAATATAAAATTCATCCACCCTAAATTAAACATTATCTCGTGTTGGGCTATTCTTGTGTGCGACCTTGTAGGTCCATATGAAGTTGGTAGTGGGCCAATAACTATACTAACCCAAAAGTTGCAAGCGGCCTCTAGCAAGATATTACGACTACCCAATTCATATGAGGATCATTATCACGATGCAACCTGTCATACAACCATGTCACGTCCCTTTTGTCACACAATATATCGATCAAGGATAAGGCATGGATAATGTTATCCTCTTGTTCCTGACCATTACTTTCTCGATTTTTGAGTATCCTGATAACAGAGATAGAAACTCCTTTCATCATAGTATTGCCATACATTTCTCAGACTCACTCATCGAGGGGCCCAGTAATATCTCTCTACTAATGTGAGGGACAAATTCCATCTTGATCATTCATATTCCTCTGCATGAAAAACCACTAAGCCCGATCGTAGCCTTTATCATCACCCGGTCAAAAGTGACTTTTGACAAGTTCAAAGCTTAGCAACTCTCATGTAGGAATCCATGATGACCTCAGGTCTAAGGGCATTGTGACGTGGTTATACATAAGAAAAGCTTATGACTTGATCCATATAGCTTTCTCATAGTGGATCGGTCCAGCACCTTGTACTCTTACAAGTGCCTAAGTATTTGATTCGTATCTCCATATCTTATCAAAGTCATACTGGTCTTGTTTCATCTCTGCTCCCGCATAGATGACCGACCAGGGACATTTTAGGACAATCTTTATGAATTATCCAAGGATACAATTATCACAGTTAACATGCAAATAATATGATAATATAATGGAGAAATTTCATTAAAATAATAATATTCAAAATACAATGATTGGCCCTTAGGGCACAATTTCCAACAATTGTGACCTTCAGCAATGAGATTCACCATATTGAACCTGAGTGTAAAAAACTGAAGGATCCAAGATCTATTAATAAGACAAACTTAGCTAAAGAGTAAGATGATTCATCCTCTAAGCCTAAAAGTAAGAAACCTATGAGGTAAACTTGATCTAGAGGAGGTTAATGGTTTCTACAAAGATGAAATACTTCATTGATAATTCTTTAAGGGTTGTAGAAGTAGCAATCCATGAGAGTAGTGGATGTTTCATAGAAGCACATGGCTTCATGTCAGATGCAAAGCAAGAAATAGAAAGAATCAAGGGATTGGGACTATCATGTTAAATCTGTATAGATAACCACCTTGATTCACTCCATGCAATTGCAACTGACAAAATCAAATCTTTGCTATCTCTTTAGTTAAGGATCGATGGGACTGTGACTCTCGAATCCTTTATTGGATTTCGATGTTTTCTTTTGGGATAACAAATCCATTTCCTGCCACATGCATACATTAATCAAAAGAAATGATCAAACTAGCAAAAGAGAATTTGTTAAATAATGTGTGCTAAAGGGTTAATACTCTTGTGAGTTAGTTGAGGAACTTAGTCTACCTGGCAAGAAAGACAAAGAAACATTTTGAGAAGATATCCTTTGTAATTGGCACACTATGACATTTATGAACCGAATGAACGTGAGGGCAAAACACAAAGCTTGGTGTTTTGTTAATGTTATGGACCTTTACTCAAAATACAATAATGTTTACTTGATATTAGGCAAGTGTGAAGATGTTAGATAATAGCTGAACTAGTTAGAAATCAGTTACACTAAAAGGATAAGACCTTTCAAACTAAAAAGGGTTAAGGATACCTACGTCATTAGTTCAAGTTGCTTTGTGTACAAGATAGGGATTGTTAGGCAAGTATCAATACCCAGAAGCTTTCAACATAATAAGAGTTATTGAAATGGAGAGATAGGCCTCTCCTTGACATGGTTGAGTAAATAATGGCATAATTGAAACTATCAGTCATATGTTGGTATATAAACTCACAGCTATTATCTTTATACTTGACCAAATGCCCTCTAAGTCAGTTATGACCTTACCCTATGAATCACGGATAGGCCTTAGAACAAGTCCAAGCTCGTTAAGACCATAAGGGTCAGCAACTTCATATCCATAATTCTTCCTATGAGTAAGGAAGATTAGGGCCAAGGTATGCAAGGTGTCTCTGTGAGATGACCTAAGAATTTGATGAGACACATCTTCATTAGTGAAAATGATAGCGGCTCAGTGACTGCGATAGAGCCGAGGGATGCAACATTCATAAAACAAAGATTTCCTAGCAGGAAATGAGCATTAATCATATTGAATCTCTTTAAGAGGTTCACAAGTAACAAGGAATAACCAAGTGTTCCTAAGTTAACTGATTCGAGTAGGAGGGTTGAGACTATTTTCACAACGAAAGAGGTAAGAGGTAAGTTACAAGAGAATTACCTCACTCATACATAGGAAAAGAATCCTATGAAATCTACCTCGGAGCAAATTGTCATCCAGTGAATGATTATAAAGGGATAAATTCTTTAATAGATTGAATGTTCTCTTCATCATTTAGAAGGTGATGATGACTACCTATAAGTGTATGAAAGACACTAGAAGGGCCTGCTAAGAAGAATTGTAAAGTGTCATGCAGGAGGATATGGATTCTTTTTTGGAACTAGCCAAGTATATGTTTAGGCAATTTGTCACCTAGCCAGGAGGTGATTGGAAACAAGTAGGTTCTCAAATATGTTGGGGGCATATAAAACCTAAAACACTTAGTGGCTAAGGGGTACTACAATGGAAGGTTGTCCGTTGTGCGTTTTAACTCTGAACTTTAGTTATGACAACAAGCTTAGTCTTGAATTTACATCCAGATGATGTGAAGGCCGCTTTTCAATTTGGAAATTGGATAATGAACTCTACTTAAAGCAGCTTAGGGGCTTCGTAGAAATAATCACCCAAATAGTAGTATATGAGGTTTTACAAGGTGAAAGCCTCACCAATTTCGAGATAATCGAAGAACATTACATGAGTGTCAAACGGTCTAATGATGATTCTTTGTGAAGTCATTCTTTGTCAAATGACATATGTTTAGCTTTAAAAAGTGTCAAGGGAGTCAAAGGAATAAAGGATTAGAGAATCCATAAATTCTGAGTTGGAAAAATCATAGGTTGAACAAATAATATTTTGAATGACAAGGTAAACAGAGATTGCATAAGGAAGATACAATCTTTAATTACCACCTAAAGACATGTACAAGTGTGATCCTTAGGCATATTAGGATGCCAAACTGTAAACCCATAGACACCCCTGAAGTCAAGGGCATAAACCTAAAGAGGTTACATGTCCTACGAGGAATCCAACATAGAAAAAGTGGATAAAGTCCGATATAAGACTATGGTTGGTAATATGAATGTACATATTGGTGTATATAAGACCAAATATTTTTTGTCGGACTTGGAAGCTATTTTTGGTCCTGCTGTGAAATAGATTATGAGAATAACCATGGATTAAGTTATCAAAGCAACAACTTTCCTTTGAAAGGATACTCCAATATAAGACCTAGGCAAATAATAATTGAGTAAGAAAATATACAATGTATTTTTTTGTTATCCATGGAAATAGAACACAGAGCGTGTTCTACCATCATTCAAAGTGTCATATGGCTAAAGTAGTTCCTATGAGTAATTGGAAATGAATGGTGGATAGAAGGATCCAAACGATAACATTTTATAATGAGGATCCTAAGTATCACAGCAAGGCGAAACATACATTTGATATATCTCTATAAGAGATATGCTTTCAAAGAGGGAAAGTGATAGTTCAATGACCTTCTACTGACAGAATGTTGGCAGTTCCCCTTACATGAGCCCGTAGCTTGATATTCATTCCATTAGTGAAAATCTTGGGACACAAATAAAATATAAGGTCATGAACTTCTTTTATATAAAGATAAAAGAAATAGTATATATGTTATGAGTAAATACATATAAAGTATACTCATAGAAATAGTATGTATAGGTCCGAAGAGGTTGGTTTACTCACATGAACAACCGTCTTCCCATGTTTTGTAGGGGCATGGGAGGGTAAGATGAGCTAATGATTACCATGAGATGGTTAAGAAGAATCTTTGCGTTTGAGTCGCCTTAGTTAAACTGAGATGAGATCCATATGTGTATATATACACATAAAATGGATCGAAGCATGATTACAGACTTGTAGCCAGACAAAGATTTCTTTTTTCACAAATGAGATTGTAAAAGAGATATTGTGAAAAAGAAATTTCTGGTTCGAAGGTTGAGTACATTTTAGAACTAATGTCTGTACGGTGAAAGAGAAAGAAATCGACGTACACCGCAAACCGTTCACCACAGCATGCAATTCATACTGCATATGCTTAAGAGTTAGACTGCAACATGGGATGTAGGTGAAAGATCCCTAGTTCACTACAATGTGAGTCCCAGGATGGAAGAATTCTTCCATAATGCCCTTATGACTTAGGCAACATCATGAAAGCTTGGTTTTGGTAACAGCTACTTGAGCTGGAGCCTTATGATCACACACGATTCGGTCAGACGAGTTAAAACTAGGAAAGGGACCAAGTCAAGATGGACTGATGTTTAGTCAAAAAGGAAGATTTACTCCTAGATACATAAGATGTGCTAGTGTTTGTGGTCGACCCCTTACTAGCTCTATGTGTAGCTTGTAAGTGCAGATACTATATGCATGGAAGGCAATCCGAGTTAATCAACATATTAACTCGAGAGGGATTAGATATGTCATGAGTAGTATGTATGAGAGAATCTGGGGCATCTGAGGCAATGAATATATAGCTTACAGATATATATAAAGGATGTTCTTGGATGCTGATCCGATATGAGGGATTTCTAGTATCACAAACACCAAATCTTGAAGATGTTTTTGCTCACACGGTCACGGTAGACGCCAAGTATGAAATAGGAAAGAGTAACGGACGCATGATGGGAGGCCCATCAAGTGCAAGTGGAAGATATTGAACTTTGGGTCTAAGTCCTCTCTTGATGGCCCGGACCATTTGGATACAAGTAGCCTAATCAAATAAGAATTAAATCAGCATTATTTGCAGATTGTGGAATAAGTCAGTATTAATTATGGGATTGTTAATTAAGGAACAAGTCGCTATAATTAGGAAATTAATTGATAATCAATTAAATTAAATACTAAGTTGAAAGGCAAAAAGGGTAGACATTGTTTCATAATTAATGGTCACCCTAAACCACTATAAATAAGAGGTGCCTCCTTCAGTTATTTCTCACCCCTGTTATTGAGTTTTCTAACAATCTCTTCTCTCCTACCATCTTTCTTGTTTTGGTGATCTGCTATGCCAATCCTAATTAGGCTCTAGTAGTCTAATACTTGTGTGGGCACTATTATAGAACTTTGACTCGGATCCGAACATAGATTCGCCCCAGTACACCAGTCCTTCTCTCTCCTTATTTTTCCTACAGTACTCCCCAGAAAACTCTATTCAGTGACTAGTCACGTGGGTGCTCGTCGCAACGATGAACACGTGATTTTTTATTATTTGATGAAATTTCAATTGTTTAAATTTAATTTTAATGGTTTAAATTTAAGATTTTTTAAATAAAAAAATTCAGTTTTAATAAAAAGTGATAGTTATAAGATTATTTTTTAAAAATTTTTTACATATATTAAGATAATAAATTATTTAAAATAAAAAAATTAAATTAAATTACATCTGAAACGTCTAAAATAAATCTAGCTGCGTAGATAGGGGATGAGAACGTTTAATGATGAGCACATAATGTGTTCTCGTCTCTGCACTCTTGTATGGACATCCATATCTCTGATCAGACTCAACACTCGCCACAAAATCTGTTATGGGAGTGAGGGCCATTCGTGAGAGGCGCGCCACTTGGAAAGTTGGAAGCTGTAATGGAAGTGAGGAGGGGTCTGGACCTTGTATGGCATTTCTTTATCTCTATTTTCTGTCTTTTCCCTTTATGTTATTGTTACCATGCATTTAAATAAAAACATACCAGGGAGATTTTATTTAGGTCTCATCTAGCCTTTTCATTTTGAATTTTGGCTTTTGATAGAGGAAAAAAATTAAGGTTGGATGGATTTGCAGTCTCAAGGCTTCTAATTGATTAAATTGCTATTTATTAGACTAATAATTTTAGATTAAATTGCAATTTTGGTATCCCTATTTTAAAAATATAGGCTTTGTAACTGGATTTACATTAGGTTTTAAGCGCGAGAGTCGCAACATATATGACCGTCGGAAAAGGACCGTGAAAGGCATATCATGATACCCTTTCCTCTGTCGGTGCTTCTTCCCTAACCTGGACCTCACAAACTAAGTAGTAAGTACTGAAGATATATACTTAATTATATCTATCTATATATATATATATAATATAAACCTTTTAAATATGATTGTTTAACTAGATGAGAAAATTTCTCAAAAATCTCTCTTGCAGAATTTATTACTCAAAAGTATTCATCTTTAAGGATCATTGTAATGTATCTTGAGCAGTCTATGCAATTTAACTCAAGACATATTACGCACAAATGAAGAAGGCTTATGATCATTTAAAAATATGGCTTCTCATAATGTCCTTTTGAGCAATAAATGTTGCAATAATATTTTTTGTACGATTATATTAATATAATCTACAATATGTACGTATATTGGTGAGGGCATTGAAGCCGGCTGTGCCGCTGTAGGCAGAGGAGGCAGTGGATGGGACTACCCTTGCTGCCCTCGGCGATCAGCTTCCATAATTTAGCACAGAACTCTGTCTGCGCCATGTTGATAAGTTTCAACTTTATGGATAACAAATACTGGATCTTTATTTGACATAAAACTAACATACAAATTTATGGCGCGTGAAAAATTAAGCTCCTCTTTCAATTGCAATTATCCACATCTTATCATGTATTATATTGCACTTATTGTAAAATTTCTCAACGTAGGAACTCATAACACACTTATATGGACCTTACTTTGAAAATCAAATATATTAATCTATAAGGTTAAGGGGCAATTTTGCTTCGAAAGTTTTGGAAAGAGTTTGTTTTGGAAGTGTCAAAAAAAGGTAGAATTTTATCTTAGCCGTTATCTCAGTTAATTTTTGGAGGGTAATTTTGTCCCGAAAGTTTAAGTGTCATCTACTTTATTTTTTTTTCCAAAGTTATATTTAAAAATTTTGGACCAAATTTACATTTTAATAAAAATAATGTGGATGACATGACAACTGTCAACTTAGCATATTTGATCAGTTAAGGGTCAAAATTAACTGAGATCACAGCCAGGGCAAAATTGCTCCCCAAAAAACTTCTAAGACAAAATCATGCTTTGGCAACAACTTCCGGGATAAAATTACCCCTTAACTCTAATAATCCCTTGTTCTTGAAATATTACAATTCATTCCGAATTTGGAAGGGTCTTTTGGTGAATTCAGACTCAATTGTCAAACATCTTAAAGTGATAAGTTGGGTATGGATTGAAAATTCCTTTAATGACCTATATATGCACTCAAAATCGACCAAAATTTGAATTGGTTTGGTTCTTTTTATAAGAGCCTGACAAAAATTATCTAAACATTTAATGAGTTTTTTTTTTTCATTTGTGCCATTAATTAATTATATATTACATTAATTAAAGAATTTGTAATACTTATTTTTACTCTATTTCTTTTTTACTTGTCCCTTATAAAAAAGAATATATTTAAAAAAATTATTTTAAAATATTTTTATTATTTTAAAATAATTTTAACTATTTTTTCAAACCGCTTAATTTGATTTTCCTGGGTTGTTATCAATAGCACCAGAGTCCAGAGGGACTATTAAAGACATGGAGGAGTACATAAAAAGTAACGAAGGTCGAAAAGGGATCCAATCAACAATATTCTGATAAGCTTTTTTCTTTCTGGCGATTTGACCTGCCACTTGTTACAGTAGGAGCGCAGTGACCGCCTAACACTTTAAGTTCGTTGAAAATTTATAGTTCATAAATCGATCCAAGCATTTAACTCAACGTGGCCCACCAATAAAGAAATATCTGATTCCATTTACTCCTGGTAGGCTGACTTTGGCATGAATTATTGATGGGTATAGGTGTAAAAATATACATAATTTTTTTTTCAAAGGGCGCCTAACGCTAATGCTTATGGGGAATAGTGATTATGAATTTTTAAAATATGTGACAAAATACACATAGACTATTAAATGACAATTTGTTGACTTTTAAGGCTGTATGATGACGTGCATGCTGACTGACTGGGCAAGGTAAAAAAATTGTGGGTAATAAAGTGGATGGAGAGGGATCTGGATGATTATATTGCATGCTCTTTTCAATTGAAACCTTGTCCAATGGAACACTCCTCCAATAAAGAGTCTCTACCCTCCTTTCACATTTGAATCCACCATTTAAAAAACTCCAATCTCCCTCACTAAGCAAGACGACCTCTTCTTTTTTATACAAGAGTGAAACAAGTATAAAAATATATTATCAAATATATTTGTACCTTAAACTTTATCTTATATTTAGAATTAGAGGAGTATTATCAAATATAATTGAAAAAATGACCTAAATATTCAAATAATAATGATTATTATTAACAGTAATTTGAAAAAGTATGCGAAGTACACATTTTAAACATAAGAAATCGATCAGACTCTAAGGTTTTGTTTGGTTCAGGGTTTTTGTAGGTGAGGTTGGGGGAGGTGAGGTTTGTGGAAGAAAAAAGTGTGTTTGGTTGGAAGGAGGGGAGGTTAGGGATGAAAAAATAATTTGTCTTCTAGTGCTCCCCTCCCCTCCTCTCTCAACCCCCAAATTTGGGGTTTTTTTTAGGGGAGAGAAATTTTTTATCTCATCTTGACCAAACTACCCTTATCAATTATTTGATATTCCATACTTACCCTTCTAGTAAAAGCCTTCTTTCCTCTTTATCTTCTCACAACAGTTCAGCCGTTCTGTCCAACAATTGAGCTTAATAATATTTTTTATTTGTGATTGTGCATAGATCCTTTTGATGTTTTGTGGGGCTATATCTGATTCTTGCAAGCACAGTAAGCAATTAACTTTTTAATACTTTTTATTAATTATACTTGCACAATAACATGTTTTCTTGGCCCAATTCGCTCATAATTTCAGTGTGTTGATAATTTGGCAAATGATAATTATTAATAAATAATAATTTTTATAAACAATAATTATTAATAAATACATTGTAAAAGAAAAAAGAAAATATGTATAAGGGTATTTTTGTCCACTTATAATTAACTCCCCTCACCTCCCCTTCTGAACCAAACAAGATACCAAACCTCCCCTCCCCTCTTCTTGAACCAAACAAACTTATAACCTCCCCTAATCTAACTTAAATAAACCTCACCTAACCTAACTTCCGTTGAACCAAACACACCCTAAGAATTCATAAATCTGGATAGCTTCTACCCACCCAATTTATTCATCAGATCATCAATGAAGCGGCCCAAGTGAGAATAGGAAGATCCTCCCTGCGTTAATGACTTGCGGCTCAACTCACTCATCAGCTTCACCTTCTTCCTCGTCTCACTTTCTCTCTCCATTACTTCCTTTATCCCTTTCTCTATCCTCTCTCCACTTATCAACCCTGAGTTGCTTCCATTCTTGTGATCCATCCTGTAGTCCAATGATATCTCCACCGCCATCTTCAACTCACGCACCAGTTCAAACGCATTGGGCTGTTGCTCTGCGGAAAGCGGCCACGTGGCAATTGGCACTCCAAAATATACACTTTCCAGGATGGAGTTCCACCCACAATGGGACACAAACCCCCCTACTGCTTTGTGGGCGAGCACTTGCGCCTGTGGGGCCCACCCGATAACCCTTCCAATGCTAGCCGTCCGATCTAGGAACCCCTCCGGCAACACCACTGCAGGGTCAGAGTAATCAGTGGGTTTTCCTTAGAGCCGGGAATTCGGGCCGAGCCCGTCGGGCCGGCCCGTTTAGGCCCGAGCCCGTCAAGGGCCGGGCCTATGATTTGGAGGCTGAAAATGGAAGCGGGCCTAAAAGGGCCGGCCCTGAAGCCCTGAGGGCCGGCCCTTTTAGGCCCGTTTAACTTTTTTTTTTTTTTTAAATGTGCACAAGACAATGGGCAGTAAGCATTGGTCAGAGGTAGAGTTAACCTAACCTAACCCTCATATCAAAAATGCTTTCACATTGATTCAGACATCATTTGAAGCTTCTCTTCTTTGATTTTCTTTTTTCTTTTTTTGCATGTATATGCCAAAATCCAAATCAGGTGTTATATTATTACTGACATTTGAAGCTTGTAGGCTTGTTTGATTGTGGCTGTGAACTTATTTAATTGGTTATGAACATTAATTTTGGTTTGGACTTAAGTTTTAGTGTTTGTGTTCTATTAAACTTGGATAATATTTATGTTTTAAATTAGTGTTGATGATATTTATGTTTTAAATTAGGTATTTTAGTCTTTATGAGAAAAAGAAACAAAAAAAGGAATGACAAAAAAAATATAAATAAAAATTATAAACGGGCCAAAAGCCCGCGGGCCTAACTTAAACGGGCCGGGCCGCCCTACAGGAGTACGGATTTGGACTCGGGTCTAAACGGGCCGGCCCGTTTAGGCCCGAGCCCGTCACGGGCCGGCCCTGCAGGGCCGGTCCAGCCCGTTTCCCCAGTACTAGTTTTCCTGAGCCCTCCGGTGGGGGTTTTCGCAGAGACCACAAGAAGCGGACCCCACTGTTCTCGAGCGCCCGCGCGATTTCTGTCACCTGATCCTCACCGAAATAGCCCCTGCTCCCAAAGCACAGGAACAAAACCGATGACTCGGGCTGGTCGTCAAGCCACCCGATGATATCTGACCCTGCATTTATGAAAAATAAAGGTTAAAAATATATTTAGAATATTTTGGTCAATTTAATATGAATTTATGAAAAATTTGAGCAAAAAGTGCAATTTTGACCAAAATTGAGACTTTAAGTGTATACGTAACCGGAACAAGTTGTGAAGCCAATTGAGACCATAGGGAGGAACCCCTAGGTGTCTCCTACATGTTGCAAGAGGAAGAAAATATTGGTTGGGATTAATAAGCTTGGTTACACATACATAGGGTTTATTTACATAAAAGTGATTTTTGAAAGTTTTGGAAATTGTTGAATAATTAAAGTATAATGTTATATATATTATAAAACACATGTGCATCTTCATCCTCAGCTCATTTCTATCGCACACAGCAGCTGAATGAAGAGTGAGAATGTTGAGGTTTGTAGAGAGAGAAAGGAGAAGAAAAATCACAAGGTAAGCCGATTTCTTCGACGATTTAGCTCCTAACGCGTATAACTCCGATCCTAAGTTACTCCTCTTTGTTCTTTAAGGTTTAGAAAGCTTAAATTTGGTGTTCTAAAAGTTAGGGTTTTCAGCCATTTTTGGGAAAAGCTTGTGGGAGCTTGAGGTAACTTCCAAACATTCGTATATTAACTATTCTGGCTGCTGTAGGCAATTTAATCGGTGAAATTTCGCCGGATTGCCATTGGTTTTAAATTTTGGAAAAGTGTGTGCCTAAGGGTTATGCTACCCAATTTTAGTTCAAATGGTTGTTATAACTCAATTAGATGGTTAATAAAGTGATTAGGAGTAGAAAGGAACGCGTTTACAGAGCCGAAAACACAAAACACCGATTTTGCCCGGAGGACTCCATAATTTCGGTCAGGGCCAGATCTAGGGGTAGGAGTTGGATTTTCAATGATTTGATGGTTCCATTGGATTCAGTGGCCAAAAATAGGTGGGGTTACAGTTGGGCACTTTTTCAGAAAAGGCTGAGAAAATATAATTACGGAAACGCTCCTAAAACCCTAAAAGTAGGGCTGCCAAGGGCAATTTCGTAATTTAACATTGAATTTGGTAATTTTGAGTCCGAAAATGGATTCCTTGGACGAAAATACGTCAGGATAGCCCTAGTCAAAATTTTGGGAAAACGTGCCATCGGGCCAGATACGACGAGGCCGGGCCGGGGTCCCGGGGGCATTTTGGTAAATTTTCACCATAGGCTAATATAACCACAAGAAACACTATGGAAGTGTCTAAAATGATACTTGGATAGGTTATAACCTATTTCTTGTACATTTAATATTTTAGGACCGAATCGAGAGCCGAAAGTCAACACGTTTCACGAGGCACACAAAAAGGGGTCGATAGAACTTCGAGGTAGGGACATTATCCTTCATACATTATGTCATAGTTATATGATTGTGTGAATGCCAATGTTTGTAAATGTGCTTTATTAATCAACATGTTTTGCCCAGAGAGGGGCCAGTAGTGCTAGAGGCACTTACACTGGAGTTGGCGGAAGACCAACCAGTGCAGATTAGTGGGGCTGGGCCCTACTCATGTATATATGCATATGATATGTTTATATTGTTCATTAATTGGTGCATACATGGCATATATCATATTTACTTTTTGCATTTTCTATGAACGATAGCATGTTTTTACTGGGATTCTTCATAATCTCACCCCTTTTTCTAAACCAAACATCTCAGTGGGCGCCAGTGGATCAAAAGGCAAGAATGTAGACCAAGGGGAGTGACTGGCATGTGCCTCGAGGAAAATACAAAGTTCGTGGTTATAGATAGTCTATGTCTAAAATACTTTTAGATATTTTGTAATAGTGGTGTATATTATCGCATTCTCTAGAGTTGACTTTGGACTGTAAACAAATATTTTTATCAGTATATATGTACTCTTCTGTATGCCTGTGAAACTTGGTCTCTATTACTCTGTGTATATTGAAATAGAAACGGGTGTTGACAGTTGGCCGAGCACGGAAACGGGTTCATTCCAAATCCATCATTTTGCCCGCGCCCTCTCCATGATCTTTGAAAAAATATTTTAGGGTGTTTGATATAACATAAAAATACATAACAAAACCACAATATCAAAGTCGCAATCATTTGAAAATTAAGAAAGATGAATAAAAGAGGATGACTTTTAGTGGCTGCAGTTATGAAATTAAATTTAGCAAACACAAATTATGCAAGGAAATGGTGTGGTCAAAATATGAATAACATGGTACAAAAGTGTGATGGTCTTTCATCAAACTGGACAGCATCACATCGTATTGTTCATCACATCATCAATGAAGCGGCCCAAGTGAGAATAGGAAGATCCTCCCTGCGTTAATGACTTGCGGCTCAACTCACTCATCAGCTTCACCTTCTTCCTCGTCTCACTTTCTCTCTCCATTACTTCCTTTATCCCTTTCTCTATCCTCTCTCCACTTATCACTCCCGAGTGACTTCCATTCGCGACATCCATCTTATAATCCAATGATATCTCCACGCCCATCTTCAACTCACGCACCAGTTCAAACGCATTGGGCTGTTGCTCTGCGTAGAGCGGCCACGTGGCAATTGGCACTCCGAAATATACACTCTCCAGGATAGAGTTCCACCCACAGTGGGACACAAACCCTCCCACTGCTTTGTGGGCCAGCACTTGCGCCTGAGGGGCCCACCCGATGACCTTTCCAATGCTGGCCGTCCGGTCTAAGAATCCCTCCGGCAACACCTCTGCAGGGTCAGAGTAATCGCTGGTGCTTCTTGAACCTTCCGGTGGGGGCTTTCGAAGGGACCACAAGAAGCGGACCCCACTGTTCTCGAGAGCTCGCGCGATTTCTGTCACCTGATCCTCACCGAAATAGCCCCTGCTCCCAAAGCACAGGAACAAAACCGATGACTCAGGCTGGTCGTCAAGCCACCCGATGATATCTGATCCTTGTTGACCCGTTTCATCATCCATTGCACTTAAGATGGGCCCCACGGGATAAATCCTGGCATCTCCTTCCGATAGTGAATGAACCGCCTGCGGTTCAAGTTCCTCGAACGTATTTACTATGATACCCTTTGCTTTCCGAAGACCCTTGACGTATTCGTCCACAAATCCCTCCCACTCCTTCAGCAAGAGAAACGAGGGAAAAACGTTACCGGGCACCGGGTTTGCAAAACTCGGGACGGTCAACCCAGTGCGGGAATCCTTGAAGTCAGGCGATGTTGTGTCAATACCCTGTTCCCGCAGCTGTTGAAGATGAAGTATCAGACCAAGAAATGCAGCGCCGGAGGTGTAGAAGACGACCGCGGGAACTCCCAGATCGTTGGCGACGTCGATCATGGCGGTGCAGAACATGTCGACAACGAAGGCGGCTAGTCGGGGCGAGTCCGGGTTGGAGTGGGACTCTTGAACGAGGTCCGACGCAGCCTGTTTGACATGGGGAATTATTTTTTCGATGAGCTGGAGTACATTCTGAGCAGACTGAGATTCGTCAGTTGGGAGGTGAATGAGTTGAAGGCGTTTGGGGAAATTAGGAGAGGAAGTGAGAGAGTGGATGTAGGCATCGACGTTGGTGGGATCTGGTGGCTTGATGACGAAGACGGTGACGGAGAAGCGGTGGTCGTGGGTGATGAGAAGCTTGGCGAACTCGACGGTGGACACGATGTGACCCATACCGGGAGCAGGAATGAAGACTAGGCGTGAATTCTTCATTGTGGACTTGAGTTCACGAAGATTGAACTGAATAATGAAGAATCTGGGGTTGTTTGGCTTGGTGAAGCGAAGGAGATGGTTATAAAGAGCAATCTATACGTGCTGCTCAAGGCTAGCTCAAAGTCAAGGCGAAGAAATTTCGGGTAAAGCACGGCTCTTCAAATGTGAGACGAAGCAAAGGGACACACGGCTTTGCGGCTGTTTGGTCAAATTGTTGGGGACGTATGTGGTAGGGTCTATGTCAGGAAATGGTTGGTGTACATATTCCACATGATATATAAGTTATAGATAATCGATTTATGCTAATTAAAAAAATAATTAAAAATAATAAATATGTGTTATTTTTTCAACTTACTATCTTTAGGTGTAAGGTTGACAAGTGAGAGAGTATAAATGTAATAAATGCAATCAACAAAGCGTAAAATTAAATAAAATGCAATAAATGTTTAGACAAATATAAAATAAAGCTTTTATTTTAAGATACATCCATTCACAAATTTAAAATCTATAATAAAGGATGGATGAAGTATATAATATAATGATACACATAAGTATTTTAAAGAGATCATATAATATATATTATAATTAAGTGATTTATTTAGTTTCTTTAATCTCTTTAAATTAATTAATTGAGTCTTATATTAATATTTTTATCTAACTTTATTAACACGTAAGAATTAATAATTGATGCCTTATAAGAAGAAGAAGATGAGTATAAGTTGAGTCCATGGTTTGGACTAAAAATTTAAAATCAATTTCATCATTGTCTTATTCTTCAAACCCCAAATTAAAGAATGATTGGTTTGATGTGCGTATCGGCAACGCAACGACTCCGAATATCCGATTACGAATAACACATTATTCTCTATGCACTTTTCAGTTTCAATAAATTTATGTTTGGTATCACTTATTTTTAGACAATAAATCTTTATTATACAAATTGAGATAAAATTCCTCTCACATATTTATCTCGTATACCGTAAATTATAATTTATAAGCACTTATTACCTAAAAATAAGCTATTCCAAACATACACTAATTATACTTCAGATCACCTCTCTTGCAAGTTCATGAATACTCGAAATCCGGTCAACTCAGCTTGACCCGAAGGTGCCTGATTCGATCCGGGTTAGGCTGACGTTAAACTTATTCCCTTTCGAACACTCCAAACCGTGCTCTTCTATTTTTCTCTCTATGACAATCGCTTTTGTGTAATGCATCCAGCCGAGGCAAAGATGGCGCACTGAAGATTTCAGTTTGCAAGTTTCAAATATTGCATTCATGGGGATGAAAGGCAACCCTTAAAATATATAGAAAATTATAAAATAATTAATCTCAACTATCTAAGAGACAAATACGATTTTTAAATTTTAAAAAAGATAGTTTTGGATTGAATATTTTGTAAGCACGTTGTGTAAGCCCTCAATTTTATTCACTTTATAAATAAATATTTAACTTTGTATCATTCTTGTTTTTTATTTCTTTTCCTCCAAGCCAGTCCTCTTCACTGCTATGTCATGTTCTCATCTTTTATCTACTTATTTCCCAAGCCATCCATGACATCATCTCTTGCGTCATTCACTGGTAATTTACCAATGCTAGTTCTCTGTGTGTGTGGATTTACATGTTACTTCATATAATACATTCATGTTTCCTACTTCACCATATTCATGCAATATTTTTGGTTCATTTCTTATTATAACGATAGAGGGATTTATTATTTTTTCTTATTATTTCTCCCTCCTTAAAAATCAATTTTGTCTCCTCAAAACTTGTAAATACCTTATTGAAATAATTTAGGATGCTTCCTCCTCATGCCATCCTCCATTTCTATTCGGGTCTCGAAAGTTTTTCTTCTTTTGTTTCTCTTGCTCCACTTCTATTAGATATTTTTCAACTATATGAAATTTATTTTTTAAGGTGAGAAATCGCAAATTTCTAGATCAATTACTACTTTCCTTATATCAAATTGCAATCCTGCTTCAAACTTCTTAACCTTCTAGGTCTTTCCTTCTCATGCTTATCATTTTCTGGAAAATACTTATCTAGAAAAGTTGTCTTAAACCTATCCCGAGTTATTTTTATTTGGTGAGTTTCATTTGTACGCTTAACTTCTTCCACCAATTGTATGCGTCCCCTACTAACATGTAACTGGCAAGAGATACCTTCTAATAATCTATACATCCTAATACCTCCTATATATTTTCTACTTATTCCAACCATTCATCAGCTATAGTTGTGTCATATTCTCCTTTGAACGATGGTGGATTGGTTTTTCTAACTTCACTATAGGATTTCACTTTTACAGTTGGGTTTGGAATGTTTTGATTTCTCTCATCCAGTATTTTCTCCTCTGATTCTACCTCTTGATTCTCATCGTCATTCTAGTGCTCATATACAAGTTCTTCAAGTAATTGCACTACACGTGCAGTAGCTACAGCTTGTTCTTTTATAGCCACTACTACAGACAACGGTTTTAACGTCCGTTTTTTTAGCTCTTTTAACGTATGAAAACAGAAGAATGCCTATGCCAGGGACGTAGTAAAGTAAGGATACGACGTCCATTAAAAAAGGAACTCTGTAAGTGACTTTAGACATCCCTTTTTTAAAAGGGACACCTAAAGTGTCACTTTATGCATCCCTTTTTTCACTTTAAGCGTCTCCGTTTTTTAAAAAGGGACGCCTAAAGGTTCTTTTTTTGAAAAAAAAATTGTTTATATTTTTCACTGCCCAACAATTAAAACCTACAAAAATAGGATTGAACAATTCTTCATAAACGAAAATGTCTATACAAATAGTAAGGGAACATCCAGCACTAGCTAATTAAAGTATTAACTTCTACTAATACAATGTACATTAGTTACCACAAAGTGTCAAAAAGTTGTCTACAAACTACTAACTAATAAAAACAAACTTATCAATTACCATCAATTTATCACAAAATGCTAGAAGGGAAACTCAAAATCCAAAAAAGATTAATATTCGTGAAGGATGATAAATCAAAATGCATATACAATGATGATAAATCTAAATGCCAGCACCAACAAAATGCATCTATAATAATCCCAGTTCAGAACTTAGTCCATAAAAAAAAAAAAATTAACCATACAGTTTGGCGACGGTGGGAGAGGGAGGGAGGAGGAACCAATGAAGTCAAAGATCGAGGAGGGACGATGGCGACGAGCTTCAACAATGGAGAGGGAGAGAGGAGGATGGCGGAGGATGGTGGTGGAGAGAGAGGAGGATGACCTTCAAGAGAGAGTGACGGTAGTGAGAGAGAGTGATGGTGGAAGAAGGAGCTTCAAGAAAGTAATAGTGGAAGGAGGAGCTTCAAGAGAAAATGAGAGTTCTGAATAGAGGAAGTTAGTTTGCGGGGGTAGGCATGACTTTGGAAGAAGTGATGTCAATTTGACTAACATGTATTACCTTTGGGCATTCCTTTTTGAATTTGGGACGCCTAAAAGCACATTTTAGGCGTCCCAATCAATGTAATAGAACCTGAACTGGACTGGAAATTGGTAGGTAGACCGGTCCGGTGACCCAATCCGGTCCAGAATTTTTATTTTTATTTTCAAAAAAATGATTTTTAAAAATTTTTCCTTTAAAATTTCATATAAATAAAAGTAAAATCTTCAATCTCTCACCGGTTTGGTTATGGTTTAACTCTGGTTTGACCCACCGGCCCTTGACCCAGTACCCTGACCGGTTCACTAACCGGTGCGAGTTTAATTATCTTGGTCCTAATTCAAGTTTGAGACACCTAAATGGTGCCTTTAGGCATCCCAAATTTAAATTGGGATGCCTAAAGCTACCCATAATTTCCCACCCAAAATTACAAAAATAACATCGTCTTTATTTTTTACTTCCTTTTTTTAAAAACGAACATCCTTTGTGGTAGTTGAATACATATCTTGTAGTAGTGAGCCCTAATTGTTTATTCAGTTTGCTCAACCAAAGCTGTGGCCATTTGCTCAATAGCCCTTGATACCTCATTGCCTACATGGTCTTGACTTCTACTAGATTGACTCTGTTTTCCTTATGCCATTTTCTGTATAACATCATAATTAGTATAAGAGTCATCAATCATATAATCTTCTATTTCTTGTCCACCTATTTCATCCATATATAAGAGAAAAGACCTTATAAATCTCTAAACAAGGCAAATACTTTGGATCATTTTGCTCTGATACCAAATATGCAAACCCACAATTTAATTTTAATCATTTTATAAATAAATATTTAACTTTGTAACATTCTTGTTTTTTTATTTCTTTTCCTCTAAGTATGTGTTCGCCTACCCTAAAACCATGGTTTCAGAAGCATTTTTCCGTAAATCGAGATAAAACCCGTATCACATACTTACCTCATAAACTATAAAAACTATTCTCCAAAAGCTAATCCGAACATACACTAAGTGTGTGTTTGGATTAGCTTTTAAGAATAACTTTTATGATTTACGAAGAAAGTGTGTATAAGAAATTTTGTCTCAGATTACGCAAACCTAAACTTAAAATTTAGGTTTGGAGAAAACTCAAACACTCACTAAAAGTCAGTCCTATTTACTGCTCTGTCATGTTCTTATCTTTCATCTAACTTATTTCTCGGGCCATCCATGACATCATCACTTACATCATTCACTAGTAATTTACCGATGCTACTTCTATCTCTTTCTTTTTCAGTTACGTGTGTGTGTATTGATTTACATGTTACTTTATATAATACATTCATGTTTCCTACTTCACCATATTCATGCAATATTTTTGGTTTATTTTTTATTAAAGAAGAGTAAAAATGTCCGTAAACTTTAACCAAAAATGTGTCTAGCACCATATTCATTTCGAAGATACAAAAATACTCAAAAACATTTAAAATGAGAGAAAAAATGCGAGTACTATATATGAATGTGCAAAAAGAGTGTGGATCCCACTATAAAATGTAATGTTGTTAGGTCAAATTTAATAGTGCTATCATTTTTTTTCCCATTTTAAATGTTCATGAGTATTTTTGCACTTTCAAAATGTATATGGTGCTAATTGCACTTTTGGTTAAAGTTTATAGGTAATTTTGCACTCTCACCCTTCTTATTATAATGAGAGAGGGATTTATTTATGTTTTTGAAGAATAATGTTCTGTTTTAAAAATAAATAAATAATTAACCACACACAAACATACATTGGATGTTACACGTTGAGTTTTGCTAAAGACATGCCTGTAAAATAGGTTATTTTATTTTTATTTTAACAACGAAGTCCCTTTTTTTTTTTGGCTGGAACGAAGTCCATATTTTCACCTTACAACGGAGTTCATTCATATACTTAAGGTTAATCTAAATCTATAACCAAATATCTTTAAAAGATACTGAGTAAAATAAATTCTTTTTTTGGGCAAAATACAGGGCCTTAGCCAAAATCTTTAAACAACTATAGTTAGTATCGGATATGAAATACCATGTACATCTCTATAAACAACTCTTGCAATTCTTTAGAAGGACTACTTAGCAACTGAAAACTAAAATCTTGACATAAGCTCCATCTGTGATCCAATAAGCACAAAAATTGCCTTCCCCGTACGTGTGCATGAATATTATTAATATACACATTTATTCTTGATATAATATGAAAAGATGATCATATAATCCATATAAGCGCATATTCTTAACCAATTATTATTTTTGAAATATTATATTTAATTAATAAATGGGTTAATATAATTTTTGGTCCTTGAAGTTTGATCCAATTTTGGTTTTGGTCCCTCAAATTTGAAATCGATGATTTTGGTCCCTGAAGTTTCACCCAATTTTGGTTTTAGTCCATCAAGTTTGAAATCGGTGGTTTTGGTCCCTGAAGTTTCACCCGATTTTGGTTTTGGTCCCTCAAGTTTGAAAAGGACTTGGCGACCCGTTTTTGAAACCTGACCCGATCCAGAAAAAAATCAAATCCTTTTCAAACTTCAGGGATCAAAACCAAAATCGGGTGAAACTTCAGGGACCAAAACCACCGATTTCAAACTTGAGGGACCAAAACCAAAATCGGGTGAAACTTTAGAGACTAAAACCACCGATTTCAAACTTGAGGGACCAAAACCAAAATTGAATCAAATTTCAGGAACCAAAAGTTATATTAACCCTTAACAAAAATACATGTTCTTGATATAATATGAAACGATGATCATATAATCCATAAATGAATACTGTTAACTAATGCTTATTTTTGAAATAAGAATACATGTGTACAAAAAAAAATTATTTAAATAATCTATATATACTTCTCCCGTCCATTTTGTTGGTAACATTTTCTGTCATAGGAGTTGTCCTTAATATAAGGAACAAATCATATTTGCTTGAAATATTAAACATATCTTTCCATTTTTATCCTCATTAAATATATATCACTAATTATCTATCTATAATAATTGGAAAGACAGATACATAAGTTACACTTTGGGAAAATCCTTTATAAAGTCACATGAACTAATGAAAATCTAATCAAGGTTGGTAAATTCAACAAATCCTTAATTAAGTGACAAACCCAATTTAGGATTTTAAAATGTGTATAAATGACTTTATTAACCTCTCCTCTCTCTTCTCTTCCCACTGGTTATTTCTCATTCTCTGTTGTATTTTCTCTCCAATATTGCAATTACATTCTTGGGTTTTTGAAGATTGATTGAAGAGGATGTGAAGTCGAATTTATGATTTCAAATCTTCAAGATGGATTATTTAGGTTACAGAAATATATTGGTGTTTCAATTTCGCAGTATGAATTATTGAACTTGAACAAATTAATGCATTATATGCCTCTCGAGTTTTCAAATTTTGTGGCCCATTTGTTGGGGTTTTCAAATCTGATTAGGATTATATTGTTTTCTATAGAATTTGATGTTTATTTAGTTTTTCCGATCATTAAGTCCTTTCGCTATCTCGTTTTATGCACAAGGTATTAACAGTATAAAGAAACTTGTCTTAGAGCCATGGGGATAAAGTTTCATATTCTAAAAAATTAGCTGCAGGTCTATATGGATACAGGTTTTCTGACATCATTTTGTTTCATTAATTAATGAATAATCTTCCTAATTTTATTTCAAGATATAGGAGAATGAATTTCAATTACAAGAAAAGTGTTGACAAAATCTTGCGCACACAAGTTCGTTCTCAATATTCACAAGCCTGGAATAGGTATTCACAAGAAAAGGGTTTAAAAAATCTTGCACACTTGAATTTTGCTTTATTAATAACTCGAGCATGGAGGCAATTTGAATCAATTTCTATATCCCACTTTGCTCCATATGATGTTATTAACAATTTATTAAATTTAGCGACCTAAATTAGAATTTGTGTGTTTCAAATAGCTTTTAGAGAAATTTTCTCTTATAATTTTATTGTTTTTAACTAATATTTTGAATTACGTGATTTTAGTAGATATTCCTTATAAAAAAGATTAGATAGAGTATTATATTGAAAATGTGTGTATTTAAGTATTTTTTTTGGTCAAGCGAGTATTTAAGTATTAGTTCTTAATTGAGAATCAATTTCCAACTAGTTTTTGAATTTGTCATGCATTAAAGTTTTGTACATGATGAGTTCTCGGGATTCAAGACTCATTCTTAACTTTTTTTTCCAACAAGAAATATTACATTTCATTTAATAAATTCCAACAACAACAAAATTCAGAACAAAGGCAGAATACCAGAAGGCCATAGCCCAAAACAATATATAACCCTAATTCCCAATAATACCACAACTACAAACCCTAACCCTAACATAACGATAGAGGCCAAGACTCATTCGTAACATATATTTAATTAACAAGTAAAAATTAAAACTAGACAATAAAAATTAAAATTGAGTAAATCTATACATTAACTATACATATCATTCGGATAGTTTGTTGCTTATATATCGGCCTGAATAATTCAACTCAAACACGACCATAACACATTATTGGTTAATTAAATTTGATAAATCAAACAATCAGGTGAAAAGCTTAACAACAACAATAATATAAAAAGTTACATCTATACCTAATTAATCTAACAAACAATTGGAATGTTGCACATATCGGTTACCGAAGATGTCTGACTAATTAACAGGTTGACCATGAGCAAAGCATATAATGCCATATCATAGCTTTCAAACACCATCGATCTCTTACTTCACATCTCAATACTTTGGATCAAACAATGGAACGAATTACCATGTGGGTGGACCTACTTTATAAACTATGTACGAGGAAGAAAACACAACAGGCTGAAGCATCAAGTAGTGATGATGTTGTGTTGGACATACCTACCAATGGTTCTTCAAGTGGACAAAAATCGGTAGTTGTCAAACAACCAGTGGCGGAAAGTGAATTGAGACTAAAGGACCTGATGAAATCCCCTGCAGAAGTGCTTAGCATAGGCAAATATGAAAGTCTTTATAAGGTGAAACTGGACAATTGCAACGGTGGGAAGACAGTGGTTGTGAAAAGGATCAAGGACTTATTGCCCTTCTCCGGCCATGACTTCGAGCAAAAAATGAAAACTCTGCGCCAAGTGAAGCACCCTTATGTGCTCTCACCACTTGCTTTCTATTATCACCGTCAAGAGAAGCTTCTGGTCTACAAATTCCAGGAAAATGGAAGCTTATTCAAGCTTCTTCAAGGTAAATATCTTCTTATATATCTTCTATTTGTCTGCCATTTAACTTTTAATTTCATTCCCATATATATATACCTGTGTTGTATACACCAGCTGTCATGTGATTTGGGATCCAGTTTCCCTGCTCATAATTTTGATGAGCAGGGAAAGTTAGCCAGATCTGGAAGGTCTAGATCTCATTTTTTTTAAATTTAATTTTTAAATATAAAAAATCATTTTTTAAAAAAATATTAGTTAAGAGATTATTTTCATTTTAGATTTTCTACCTATTAAGATAATTTTTTTAAACAAATATAAAAATTTTTAAAAAATGAAATCTGAACCGTCTAGATCAGATTTGGACGGTCCATATCTGACTAGCTTTCCCTGCTCATCAAAATGATGAGCAGGGAAACTAGATCCCCATATGAATGTCATGTTGGCATGTCACTTTTGGGGCCCTTTCCAAATATTTTTTAGATTCTACATCAAAATGCAATCCATTTGATGTAGAATCTAATGATCAAAAGAACCATAAAAAAAACATATTGGCACAGCTGAGAAGACATATTTGACACCTCTAAGCCTCTGGAAGTCATGGTTTCAAATCATGAAACAAAAACCTCTTCACTTTTGGGAGCAAAGCTATGTATATTTATCTCTCTCTGGACCACACCTCCTAAGAGTCTCGTGAATTCGGCTGCCCTATATGTACTTGTACTATATTCACGAGCTTCTTAATAATTTACATGCATGCTGCTTTTTCAGGCAAGTCAAAAGGATTTGATTGGAGCAGCAGGCTAGGAATTGCAGCCATGATAGCAGAGGGATTAACTTTCATGCATCAAGAGGTTGGGGAGAAATTAGGTATTGCACATGGAAACTTGAAGTCCTCCAACATTTGGCTGAGCTCTAACATGGAGGCTCGCATAAGCGATTATGGTTTGAAGGACATGGACGATGACCAACTGAGCTCATCATCTTCTACAAGTCCTTCTGGTTCTGAGCCATCAAATGCTTTGAAGGAAGATGTTTATGGCTTTGGAGTAATTCTTCTCGAGCTACTCACAGGGAAGTTGGGGAACATCGATGGGATTGACTTGGCGGAGTGGGTTCAATCTGTTGTGAGGGAAAAATGGACAGGTGAGGTGTTTGACAAGGAACTGATCAAATCAGACTCTTCGAATGAAGAGAGGTTGGTGAATCTGCTTCAAGTGGCTATCAAATGTGTTCATCGTTCTCCGGAAGCTAGGCCAAGTATGGGTCAGGTGGCTCTCATGATCAACACTATCAGAGAGGAAGAAGAGAAATCTTGGATCTATGTAGTTTGATTTTGGTTTGGGACTTATGCTCAATATCGAGTCGGTGATAAATTCTTGAGAATTTGTTTCCTTTCCAATAATGTATGAAGAATAAGAATATTTACATGGTTTTACAAATAACTAGGGACATGAAGAAGTTATTTGTGGTATTTGGGTTCACGTACAGAGATGCCTGACTGAACTGAATAATGAGGAATCTGGTGTTGTTTGTTTGAAGCGAAGGAGATACTTAATATTCGTGGTCGAAAACGAAGATATCCCGCTCAATATATATGTTGAAAAAAAAAAACTTAAAAAGCTGTATAAAGTATAAACAATAGACTTTGGAATAATTTAGATGAAAAAGTAAATTGGGAAAATTCTAAAAAAATACATTGAAATTGTAAAAGGATGATTCAGTACACCAAAATTCAAAAAGGACATATCAGTATAGTGTCAGACAAGATGAGGAATCTGGAATTTTGAAATCTTGGTCAAATGAAAAAAATGCCCTTCAGCCCTCAGTCGAAATAACAATATGGGCCTCGTAATTAACAACTCCGTCTTCGACATTAACAACACCAAAATCCCCCCAAAGAATTCGTACTTGTCAATGGTAAAAACAGAAATTGAAGTTGTTAATGTCGAATCTGGAGTTGTTAATTAAGAGGATCGTGTTGTAATTCCGAAGTGGATGAAGAAAGTGGAATTGTGAATGTATAATATGGTGTTCTTAATAAAGAGAAATGAGTTGTTATTGGCCCTGAAACTTGTTAACTGTGAAAGGAAAAATTAGAATTGTTAATGTCGAATCTGAAGTTGTTAATTAAAAGATAGGTGTTGTTATTGGCCCTGAAATTTATTAATTGCAAAAGAAGAAATTGAAGTTGTTAATGTCGAATCCAAAGTTGTTAATTACAAGGATCATGTTGTTATTCCGAAGTGGAGGGAGAGAGGTCTGAAAAACATTTTCGTCATTTGGCCGGGATTTCAAAATCTATCCCATATTCCTCATCCTTTCTGACACTACACTAATCTATCCTTTTCAAATTTCGGTGTACTGAATCGTCCTTTGTAATTTCCAATGCATTTTTTTTGAAATTTTCCCAAGTAAATTTCTATCAATCACATATTATTAAAAAGTATACAATACATATTATGGAACAATATTTTTGGGTAAAATTTAAGAAAATTGGTGTCTTCTACTGGTAATTTAAAATTATTATTTATGAATTTTAAATTATCATATGTTTTTTTAAATTTTGTGCAAGTGTTTTAATCTGGACGTGTAAGTAAATTTAAACCGTAAAATATATGTGTGTTCGGATTAGTTTTTGGAGAATAGCTTTTACAGTTTACAAGGTAAGTATGTGAGAGGAATTTTGTCTCGATTTACGAAAACGTGCTTTTAAAACCATGGTTTTAAAAGTACCCAAACACTATTTTTCAAAAAATTTCAATCATATTTTTTTTAAAATATATATATATATATATATAATTATTTAATTTTATGATTTATTATTATTTTTATATTTGTAATTTTTAGTTACATCGATAAGGAAGTATTATAATATTCATCCACAGTATGGTACGGAATATTTTTCAATTTTTGTATAATATAAGAAGCTTTCTAGGGCTTGGCTCTTGAGTCATATAATTTAGGAATATCCTAAATTATTTTTAAAAAATCTTAGAAACCTTGCCATACTCAGAGACCCATTCTAACGCCCCTTCTTGTAATCAGATGCCATCACACTTAATTCGGAATAATTTGGAAAAATATTAAACAATAACGAAGTTGAGAACTTGAGATTGAGGAGGGAAGGCATGGAAGTTTGGGAGGTACCAAATCTCAAAAAGCTTCGAATCCAAAACAGAGCAATATGAAGACATTTGGAGAGAAAGCTTGTTTCAGGGACAGCCTTATTTTGCCACAAAACCTCATGACAAATGATTCCATAGCAATAATGATTTCCAAGTTTCTTTTACTTGTGGAATATAATTTACCGTCTCATCCATCACCATTTCTCATGAAATGTGAATTAGCTGTTTTAACTAGTTGATAAGGCTTAACTAAAGTTTTTGAGCTAAAAAAAGCTAGGTTTTTTAACCGAACAGTTTGCTTAACCTCCTTGATCGTTGCCATCTGACTCACTTTTTGCCTATGATGTAAAGCTAGACTATGCTTCCTCCAAATAGTATTCAAGATACAAATCATATGTGATACCAAATGAGTAAGTCCATCATTACTCAATGTGAGTAATGTATTTTTTAACCATCTCATAAATTTAGAAAATATAAAATTAGGTATCGTGATATCAAGACATCCATATCAAACATTTCTTGTAAAAGAATACATAATGAAAAGATGCTCAAATGATTTTTCGGTATCATATCCAAATAAATAGAGAGTGTGTGAAGAAAGGTGATGCTTCTTCTAAATATCATTTGAAGCCACAACATCATGTAAAAGCTTTCATACGAAAAGTAATTGTTTGTATGGATGGAGGTCCTTTTTTTTTTTTGGGTATAATAATCACAAATTAGTCAGAATTTTGGACAAAATTTGCATCATCAGTTTGTTTGTATGGAAGTTTAATCCTTTGCAAGAACTTCCAAAAGTCATCAGTTAGAACATTGCCTTAAGAGGTAGTATGTGACAAGTGACGCACTCCATCCTTGACAGTATAGGCACCTGCTGCATTGCCCGTCCAAATTAGTTTCTCATGTTAGTTTAGAATGGAGATTAGCATGTCAATAATGACCTTAGCAACACTTGGCCAGTATAGGGTGTTAATTAATATTCCATTTGGATGAATTCCGAGAGAATGGGACATGCACTAATAGATCAGCTACCTGTTGGATATTCAACAAGACAGTACGATCCTCCTGCATAGGCGACCGTAGGTGGTGATTAATGGATATTGAAATTCCATATTCTACCCGCCAGCTTAGCTTATCAATAATGACATCTAAATTTTCAGAGACTCCCTTCCAAATCCAGGACGAGTTATACGTAGAATCTTAATGTCAGAAGTGCTGTCAAGATGATTGGTTGGTGGGTATATGGCCAACCAAACAAACGAGTCAAAAATCTGAATATCCGATTTGGAACTACGCTTTCTTTGTTCAGGTCTCACTCAGTTGCTTCGCCTCCTTACCGAAACTACCCGATTCAGTCAAGGTTAGAAAAAGCTAGCCTTGAAAAGAAAACAACGAAACTAAGTGAGTGTTTGGCGCTGTGTGATTTGGTGGCCTAATCGTGTGATTGAGAGCTGATGGCTTTTTGCTTCATACTTGGTTGAAGGTGATTGGCAATTGGGTATTTATCTTACTCGTACGATTGGAATTAAGCTACCAAATTGAGCTTTTAACTTCTGAAAAAAGCTAATATCTCATTTCCTTCCTTTCCTCTATTTCGTTAATTTTTTCCATTGAAATAGGGACGACTATTTAGGTCTGGCAGAGAAGAGATTAATACATTTTTAGGAGGGAAAAACTTTAAGCAACGCTAGACATCATTGTACATACGTAATAAATTAAAGAATAAACTTGCTCCATATTCCTCTTCTGATTCTTTACTTTTCTTTTGGATTAATCAATAAAACTTTAATTCTGCCACTGACGTTAATTTTTGGCAAACTGAAATTGGGAATATCGGGTATGTAGATAATAATAGTAGAGATGAGCAGCCTGTCATGAAAAATTATGGTAGGCGATCTTTCTCCCAAATGAATTATAATTGTGATTCAATTAGAGACCAAATTATACGGGACATATGATCCAATTAGTTATGTAATATTATTTCATCAAGTTATGCATTTTTTTATTGCCAAATTTCCCAACTTTAATTTTTATAGTTTTTTTATAATTTTTAATCTAATTTATCTTTTACCATTATCACAAAAGCCACTTATGCTATAGCCAATCCAAATAAGTTCTACTTTTGCAAAAATCATTTATACAACCACCAATCCAAATATAAATCATATTACACAATCTAACTTTTACCTAAAAGTAAGATTGAAAAAAGTCAGATTGAAAAAAATCACTTTTGTAAGCACTATTCCAAACACACACTAAACTGGGTTTGATCCTTGTGAAATTAATTTACCCTGACATTAAACTTCCTTTTGAACACTCCAAAAGTCTATGAAATCAATTGTGTGTGTGTGTGTCCCCTTCTATTTTGCTCTTTATTACAGCCACTTTTGTGTAATGCTTCCAGCCGATGCAAAGATGACAAACTTAAGATTTGAGTTTCCAAGTTTCAAATATTTCATCCATTTTGGGATAAAAAGACAACCCTTAAAAAATATAGCACAATATATAATATTTAATCTCAATTTATGTAAGAAACAAGGAGATTCATAAATTTTTTTTTAAAAAAATGTTAGTTGTGAATTGAATATTTTGTAAGTACATTGAGCTTTACCAAAGGTATACCTGTAAATAGATTCTTTTAATTTTATTTAAAAAACGAAGTCCATTCATATCTATAATGTTAATATAAATCTATAACCATATATCTTTAAAATAATTAGTTAATAAATACATATTTCTTAATTACATAATACAATATAGTACATGAATGAATATTACTATTAATACACACATCTATCTGATATATAATATGAAAACACGATATAATCAATAAATGCATATTTTGAAATATTTAATAAGAATAAATGTGTATGTTAAAAAGAATTAATTAAAATTATCTATCTACATATATGAGTATATTAACATGGTATTTATTACAAAAAAAATGATATTTAAGTATTAATTGTTAATTGAGAATCCATTGAAATGTCATGCATTGAATTTTTGTATATTAAAATAGTAATTATATATGATGAGCTTATTTATAACATATGTTTAATTAACTAGACTTTACAAATTAACAGTAAAAATTAAAACTGGACAATAAAAATAAAATCACTATACAAAAAATAGTGAATTGGCGACAAAATTTAGTGATAGAATTTAAAAATTCCGTTATAGGTTTCATTGCAGTAAATATTTGGCAAAGGAATTTCGTCACTGTCACTAAATCATTAATTAACGACAGAAATTTTGTTACTAATTTTCTGCTTTTTATAAGTAAAATTGGGGGAAAGTCGCTCATTAGAAAATTAAATTAATGGGTCAGAATGGCTTGAATTTAAATTCCGAGAATACTAATACTTTGTGTGTATAAGTATTTAATAGGTCCTCCTCACTAATTAAATTTCCAGGGTATTTTCCCTTTTTTATAGTTAAAATTGAGAGAGTCTTATTTTTATATAAGAAAATTATAAAAGATGGATGCTTTGGGCAAAATAAGTATACTGAGTAATTCAATCCAAACACGACCATAACATGTCATTCATTAATTAAATTCGATACGTGATCAAACAATCATATGAAAAACCAAACAAGAATATAAGAAGTTAGATCTATACCTAATCTAACAAACTATTGGAATGTCACAAATGTCGATAGCACAAGTTGTCTGACTAATTACCATGTTGATGAGCAAGGCATACAATGCCATATGACTGGAGCTGATGTGAACGAAATGAGATTTCTTCTTTAACTGTATATACCTGCCGGCCCATATTTTACAAATATTATATCATCCATCCACGACAAAGAGATCATCCTCGTCGTCCTCCTCCACTACACTACAAATCATCTCATTGTAGAATTAGCCAATCTGACTCATTCTTGTTCCGGCAACAACAATATCTCTCTCGTCCTTTGTTGATAAATCCTTCATATCATAGATTTCAAACACCATCACTTACTTCACATCCCAACACTTTGGATCAAAACAATGGAACGAATTCCCATGTGGGTGGTGCTCCTTTCATGTATTTTCCTCATTAATGTAACACATTGTGTGGAGGAGGAGGTCATGAGCTCAATGATAAGCTTCCTTGCAAAACTCTCTGGCCAACAGAGTTTTTCCACTTTGAATTGGAAGGCAGATACTGATCCTTGTAAGGACCTCTGGCATGGCGTCGCCTGCGATTCTCGTAATGTATCAGTAAGAAGGATATTTCTTGACAGGTTGAATTTAAATGGAACTCTTGATGTTGCTATTCTCTGCAATAGTCAACCTCTGGCTGATTCTTTGATGATTCTGAATCTTGTTGGAAACAATGTTAGTGGAGGAATAGCAGATGAGGTTGGAAACTGCAAACAGCTAACTCGGTTGTATTTAGGGGGAAATCAACTTTCTGGCGAACTAACTTCTTCACTTGCTATGTTAAATAATCTGAAAAGGCTTGACCTTTCGAGGAATAAGTTTTCTGGGAACTTGCCAGGCTTGTCCAGAATCTCAGGGCTGAATTTGTTTCTAGCACAGAACAATAACCTCAGTGGGGTCATACCCGGGTTTGATTTCTCCAACCTTTACAAGTTCAATGTTTCATTTAACAATTTTAATGGCAGAATTCCAGATGTGCATGGCCGTTTCTCTGAAGATAGCTTTCTGGGTAATCCTGAACTGTGTGGACAACCATTGCAGAAGAACTGTCCTATTCAAAATCTAGATCAAAAAACAGAAGAGTCCAATGGATCCAATGAATCTAATGGATCATATGGATCAAAGGGTCCTTCTAAAGATCAAATCCTGATGTATTCAGGATATGCTGTGTTGGGTCTGGTGATTTTCCTTTTCGTACTTTATAAACTATGTACAAGGAAGAAAACACAAAAGGCTGAAGCATCAAGTAAGGTAGCATCAAGTAGTGATCATGATGTGTTCGACAAGCCTACCAATGGTTCTTCAAGTGGACAAAAATCAGTAATAAGCAGATCGGAGAATTCAGTCAACTCGGAAAGTGGGATGGTTTCACAATCACTTGTAGTTCTTAAACAAGCAGTAGCGGTAAGTGAATTGAGACTTGAGGACTTGCTGAGAGCCCCTGCAGAAATGCTTGGCAGAGGCAAGTATGGTAGTCTTTATAAGGTGAAGCTCGACAATGGGAAGACAGTGGTTGTGAAAAGGGTCCAGGACTTGGCCACTTCCAGCCATGACTTCAAGCTAAAAATGGAAACTTTGGGCCAAGTGAAGCACCCTTATGTGCTCTCGCCACTTGCTTTCTATTGCTCCAATCAAGAGAAGCTTCTGGTCTATGAATTCCAGGAAAATGGAAGCTTATTCAAGCTTCTCCACGGTAAATATCTTCACATATTCTATTTATCTCTCATTCAACTTATAGTTTCATCCCCATATATTTTCTTTTTTCCAAATTTCATCCCCATATATACAAGTCCTGTATGCACGAGCTGGCATGTGACCTGGAAGTTAATGGATTCAAATAACGAAAACAGCCTCTCCACTTGTAAGGGCAAGATTGTATATATTCATCCTTCCCCATACATCACCCAGTGGAAGTCACAAACATTGAGCTGCCTCATATGTACTTGCACTATCTACACCAGCTTCATACGATCCATGTTGCTTTTTCAGGCGAGTCTAAAGGATTTGATTGGAGCAGCAGGCTAGGAATTGCAGCTACGATAGCTGATGGATTAGCTTTCATGCATCAAGAGGTTGGGGAGAAAGGTATTGCACATGGAAACTTGAAATCCTCCAACATTTTGCTGAGCTATAACATGGAGGCTCAGATAAGCGAGTATGGTGTGATGAACATGGACGATGATCAACTGAGCTTATCTTCTGTAAGTCCTCATCGTCCTTCTGGTTCTGGGCCACCAAATGCTTTGAAGGCAGATGTGTATGGTTTTGGAGTAATTCTTCTCGAGCTACTGACAGGGAAGTTGGTAAAGAACGACGGGATTGACTTGCCTGAGTGGGTTCAATCTGTTGTAAGGGAAGAATGGACAGGTGAGGTGTTTGACAAGGAACTGATATCAGACTACGCGAGTGAAGAGAGGTTGGTGAATTTGCTTCGAGTGGCAATCAAATGTGTTCATCGTTCCCCAGAAGCTAGGCCAAGTATGAATCAGGTGGCTCTCATGGTTAACACTATCAAAGAGGAAGAAGAGAGATCTTTGATCTATGAAGTTTGATTTTTGCTCTGAGTCAGTGATATTAATATTCTTGTCCACTAATGTATGTAGAATGTTTGCATGGTTTAACGAATAACTAGCGACGTGAACAACTAGCTTGTGAGCTTTTTTTTTTTTTTTTGGGGTTTTATTTGATATTAGTGTTTTTGCTGGATCTGTTTCTGTTGATGTATTGCAATTTCATACACCCCACGATACAAAAAGTTAATTTTCCAGTTAGATGGTTACGATTAGCAACAGATATGAAACGACTAATTGATTTATGATCTTGGCACTGTTGCTGTTAGTATTCCTTCCTTCTTTGTACTTATAATCACATTCTCCCCCAAAAGGTAATCATAAACGGCAGAAGAAGAATCATCAAATCCTTGAGATCATTCAATGTCGGAAGTCATCATATTTACAGAGACTTATTCCCTGGTAGAGGTCGCACACTTCATATTTACAAAAGAATAAGTTGTTACGGCTGCGAGTTGACTCATGAGAAAATCTTACTGTAATGTACAATATAGTGCATGTATGTGAAATCATGATTAGTTGGCTAAATTTTTCTCCTGAATTTTGAGACTGATGATTAAAATGTTGATCAATTAATAGTTCATGTTGGCGTACTTTCAGACTTCAAAAACAGAACATAACCCAGCTGCAACATCTCTCCGCCATGCGCTGGAACAAAGATGCACCTGTAAAAACTGGTCCTACTGGAAAAAGATATGGCACCATGTGAGAATGCAAATAATGAGACAAAAGTCCTATGATCAGTAGTCCAAAGTCCAAATCAAAACCATGAGTAAAAAGTTAAGCTTTAAAAAATTATAATTAGTTCAAATACTGCACTGAAATTTTCCACTAAGATGGTTACAGTTAGAAACAGATATTCAACCACTAAGGCACTAATTGATTCATGATCTCGGCACCGTTGCTCTTAGTATTCCTTTCTTCTTTTTTCCTTATATTCACATTCTCCCCCAAAATGTACAACATAAACAGCATAAGAAAAAAAAAAATCTTCAAATCCTCACAGATCATTCAATGTGGGAAGGCATCATATTTACAGAGACTTGTTCCCTTGCATAGGATGTACATTTCATATTTACAAAAGAATAAGAAGTTACGGCAGACAGATGACTCATAAGAAAATCTTATTCTAAGGTACAATATAGTGTTTGAATGTGAGATCATGATCGGTTAGGATTAGGCTTTGATATCAACAAACTGAAGTATTTGCAAATTGAATCCTAGCCAGTAAACATATTCTCCCACCATATTGTACCTAAATTACTGATGATTATAATGTTGATCAATTAACAGTTTATGCTGGCGTACTTTCAGACTTCAAAAATTGAACATATTCCTGCTGCACCATCTCTCCGCCATGGACTGGATCAAAGCTGCACCTGTAAAAACTGATCCCATTGGAAAAAGAGATGGCGCCATGTGAGAATGAGGCAAATAATGAGACACATAAACTCCTTATAAGAAATATTGAAATAGAGAATAAGTAAAATTGAATAATATTGGTGGGGTGGGGGTGTAATATAGGCATTACCTCCCATCTAAGCCAACAATTATGACACTGTTCCGAGATCCAAATGCCACAATATATTGCGTGTTCTCTGGCAGACGGAACTGTGCAAATGACCATTCTGAGCTAAAGTATTTTGGCAAGACCCCTACCACATAGTCAAAGAGATTTGATTAAGTGATTAGAAAACTCAAAATGACCCAATGTTTGCCATGGTATTATGCAATTCGTAGCTTAACAGAAAGTAATAGAAGGACGAGCTGGTTGTGAAAAAGAGGAAGATCCACACTACTTGGGAAATACAAGCATTTTTCTAATAATAGCTTGAGATGACTTGACTTGAAAAGAGAGAAATAATGGGGGCATAATAACCCCTCGTAAAAGGGTTTTGGCCTTTCTGGGGAGTCTTTTAGACAGTTGATAGGGTAGAAGTAAATCAAATGATGCTACCGTGTTTACTAAAGTTTAACCATATTCAGGTCAACATGTTGACATCCTAGACAGCACATACACTGAACAAAATCCTTTAAACCTTGAAATTATATTAATAAGAAGTGCTTAGCAAGTAATCATCATATTTAAGTAAATCTGTTTTACCTCTCATGAAAGACAATGATGAACTAGGGTTGGAACCAGTATTTGAAGAAAGCAATGCATCTAAAGAGGTTGAAGAATGCTGCTGAAGCAGTGCAGGGCTTTGGGGTGTAGTTGGAGCAGGCAACGTCTCCTCCCCAACAACTCTGACTCTCAGGCTGAATATATGGACGGTACCTTTGTCACTTGATGCTGCCAACCACTGGACATTTGGCGATAAAGCAATACTATAGATTTCAGCTCTATCTACCCCTCTTCTTACCTGGCAGAGAAGATTGTTACACGGAATATTAAAGAAAATTCACAATCATAGAACAAACTAGAGTTTATTGAAGAAAAGCTACTAATTTCAAAACATTTTAGGGTCAATCCGTGATTCTTAAGAAGTAGAAGCCTTCTGTCTTTACAAAAAAGATGCCAAAGTACAACCATAAGACTTTTGGGAACTTAACATTGCAATGTTTTTAACACGAACTCTGTTATAACAAATGTAGAAGATAATGTCGCAATATTTTCCCCTTAACAGAAAAAACTACTGGAAACTTAACATTGCAACATTTTTAAACTTGAATAGAGGTTGGGGTTTGTTTGCATGCAGTATAACAATTATCAGAATATCATACAAAAAATAAAGATCAAATAAAGGAAAAAATTTATAAAATCATAATTTTCCAGCCACCCGTCTTATTCAAGAAAATGTGAAAAGCCAATTGAAGTCCCGCAGTAAATTGACACAGAATCAAGTTAAGAGACAAGAATGATTATCAAAATAATTAAAATCAATGGTCCAGGAACCTACTTCCTGTAACCGAGTGCCATCCATTGTGTTGAAAATTCTAATTAGAGTACCCTTTGCGCTAGCAGTTGCAAGAAGGAGCCCATCCCTTGTCAAAGTTAAGCATCCAATATGAGAATCATGAGCATATATTAATTTTGTCATGTTCAGACCAAAGTGTTCAACCTGAACTTGTCCTCTGTGAACACCTGGACAAGCCAAAACAAACGTATTTGGAAGGTAAGAAAGACAGCACAATCCCCTAGGATTAGCCAAAGTATCAATCTGTTGAAGAAGCTTCAAATCCATGAAGTTGTAAACATAAATCTTGTGGTCAAGAACTACTACAATTCGATCGCGTCTTAATTTCACTGCATGAACCTCAGACCTAAATGTAAATTCACCAATGCACCTGCTCTGATTATCATCCCAAATCAAAACTTTATTGGGGGGGTAATGTGGATTAGTTACAGCACCAACAAGTGCTAGAATGTTGCTCCGGAACATCATCTCTACAATTTTAAAACCACCTCTCAAGTCACGTCTAAAAGTTTCCTTGAAAGGCACACAACTGTAAATTCGAAAGCCATGGCTAGTGCCAGCAGAAAGGAAATCATAGTCCTGATTCCAAGACACAGAGAGCAACTCTGCTTCATCTTTTGAATTACTATTTGCACTTTGTTGCGGAAAATCAGCAGATGACCCTGCGTTGGAGGATTCAAAGTTGCCCATCCATGAAGTTGGACTTATTCCTCGAGGTGTTGAAATAGATGAGCTTGAATGAGATGAGGGAGTAGCTGTGAGCCCTTGCTGCATCAGATAACTATGGATGACCAAATATAGAAATTTGAGTGCGCCCAAGTTAATTTCTGTCAGAACTCAGAACAACAAGACATTTTTTATACATATTGCATAAAAGAATTGGCAATTAAAAGGCTGATGAAAAAATATGAGAAGGATAAAAAGCAGCAAATACCAATGTGACCAGTCAAAGCAAACAATCTGGGGCAGGAAGTCACACTTCAACTTCTCATCCTTAATCATCTACTATTAAATGTGACATATTCGTATTCCAAGTTGCTAAATTATTATTTATATTCAAGAATAGATCATCTCTCACCACTCACTCAAACAGTAGAAGACGGTATTCATAGACAGCAAAACAAATCATTTAGAAGCCACTTGACAAGCGGGATCCCGAATCTTTAGGTTTTTTAAAATGTCTGCGAGAAGGATATTCAAAGTAAGTAGTTTAAATCAAGTTCTCTATGATATGACAGTTGTTAAAGTTGCTGAAAATTCTCTAGAAAGGGCAGTGCCTGTGCCCTCTATCGCTGCCATGTGTTCAAACTCACACAGAAGATTGAAATTAACCATTTTCACAAGGTCAGATTGCTTTCAAGAGGATGAACATATGTTATGATGACGAGCTCAAAATTTGGAAAAGCACCAGGAATTTTGACAATGATAAATGATCCCATTCTATGGACTATGGGTAACAACTAACTCTGACAACATGAGGTGAATGATTGGATAACACAAACTAAATAAGAATAAAGTACTATGAATGCCACATGAAAGGGGGAAAACAGAGGATCTAGGCATGGTTAAGAGGAAAATTCACAACTAACAAAAGAATGAATAAGTAACCTCAGAAGTAAATGGCAATATTAAAGCCTGTAATTTATATATAGATCTATATGACACAAGATAACAGGACACAGCCAAACCCATCCCTGAACCTTGACGCAATTCTTCAACCTGGAAGAATAAGAAATTCATCTTCCTGGAAAATTTTTTGTTTAAACCAATAACTTAGTAACAAGAACCATACGCTCTGTTCTTACTCCTGCAACTCTGCCCTGTTAAAAACTCATTTCCTTAGTTGTACCATTTACAGTAGATTCCAGTTTATTTCAGCTTGATCAACACTACAATTGTAACTTTTGAGTATCACAATCAGAGGCTAATAACTCAAGTCATGACTCATGATAAAATTTCACAATTCACCTTTCTAGGAAATTAGGTCTATGATATCCAAAACCAAATGAATCATTTAAATGATACAAAAAACAATTTGAAGAAGAGTCATCTGCTGCATCCAAAGTTCCATAGTCAACGCGCCCCCTATAATGTATCAATGTAAAGGACCTTATTGTGAAGAAGACCAAAATCGTCACTTCAATCATAAAGCGAACTTTATTCTCGTCACGTGTTTAGTATTTGCGACATGGCTAAAGCACAGGGAGTCAGACGGTAATTGTTTTAACTCAAAAGTGATACAGATTTAATGAGTATCTGACAACATAAGGAACCATATGCGCAAATTGGTTATGCCCCCAACTAATCGCGGAAAAAGTAACAGACAAAATCATATTATCGTTGTTTTTTAACGGTGAAGGGAATCTGAGTTAAAGATAACACCCAGGGCAACTCTTTTAACAATTAGCAAATTCTCCCTCCCCTCAGCAACTAATTATTAAATCATCGCACCAGCATCAATCCCACCAAAAGTTTCCCAGAACAAGAATACAGAGACTGAGATGGCTAGTGAAATATAAAACAAAAGAATTCATCTTGCTAGAGGAGATAATTGAACAGAAAGCTCAGGAGAAGGAATATTCAATTTTAAGGTGTAGTATGATAAAAAAGGCCATCGTAAAAATCAATGAAAAACAAAAGCCAGTCAGAAGACTTCATGACATGAACACAATGACAAACCTTCACTAATGGTGTTTGACCTTTTGCGGCAAAGAAGTACTTCTGAGTGCAACGGCCTTTTCGAGGGAAACAATAAGATCCGACTCCACCGGCACCTTAAAGAATGGTTCAAGTCTAGTGTCTAGCAATAATTGAAGAACTGGAGGCGCAAAATCAAGAAAAGGGATTCCAAGATCAGAAAAAGAACAGGACTGGGAAGTGTCTAACAAAACAATTTGTTAGAAAATGCTGCAGAAATTGCTTATCTATGTCAAAAACAATTCAATCAAGAATATTTCATTAGACTCATCGGGGTGGCTGAAGAATTAGAGAATGACACTGAAAACCAGAAAGGAGACTGATAGGAATTAACGAATTATCACTATCATCAATTAATAAATAAAAATGATGGGAGCTAGATTAGCATGCCTCGGAGGGACGGTCTGGTTGGTCAAAAACAAATACGGACGGTCTGGATTGAAAAGTCAAATAGTCTGATCAATCCAGCGATCTAAACCGCATGAGTCGCAGGTGAGGTGGACTAAGGCTGAGGAGCAGAGAACCAAATTGTGCTCGGTGTCGGATGCGTCTTGCTAGGCAAGTATTTTTTTTTTTTCTTGGTAATTTTATTAGCTGGCTGTGGTTTGTTTGTTTTGGTTTGGGAAAATGAAAAGGTCCCAAATAATTGAATTAATTGATCATCATAGTTTTTTTATTTTTTTCCATCGTTAATCATAGTTTTTTACAATTTTTTATAATTAAGTTGAAAATATTAATTTAAAAAATTGCAAATTCAGAAATTTTAATTCCACATAAGGTATTTAAGATTTAAATATAACTCTCAATTTGCAAATGAGTTTCCTAATTGTATTTTTTATCAATATTTGTAATTCATTTTTCAAATTTTGTTTGAGCATAATTATTACTAACCCGTTCTTTAAATGGCATTTTTTTATTTTTTTAATAATTGTGTTATTTAACCATTTTTAAATATTATTTCAGTAATAATTATATGTAGCATTTCTTATAACGTAGGTTTCGCAACTTAATCCACAAATCCATTTAAAGTTTTTTTTTAGAAAAATGTGCAAATGGCGTTCCCTGTTTTCTTTTTCTTTTTTTTGGATAGAAATGACAAGAGAGAAGTCTCTTGGGGCCATTACGGGCCATTACATTGGACCTGAAGACAGAAAATACTAGCTAGACCCAAACACTTAGCTGAGGTTAGCTAACATTTGAATCGAACAAAAGTCAGAAGGATGTTCTAAAAGAGACATATCATTTGCCGAATGTAAGGCCTTCCGCGCCAAGATATCAGCACACCTGATAGCTTCTCAGTGAGTGTGAGCAATCTCTAAGTCCCAATCCCTGTAGATTAGTTGTCTTGCTTCCTCTAACTCGGTCTGGAGGGGATGGTATTGCCCTCCTAGCTGAAGTAACAATCGAATGGCTTCTGTTGAGTCAGTGTGTAGCTTGATCTTTCTGAGATTCATGTTCTGACAAATCAGGAGGCCTGTTTTGATTGCTTGAACCTCAGTGGCTGTCGAACCAAATGAGAATCCTAAGTTCTGTTGGAAACCGCAAATCCAAGCTCCTGAGCTATCACGAATCACTCCTCCAACTGCAGAGCTTCTGTTTTCGTCAACCGCAGCATCTACATCAATCCTAGCAAACCCTGGCGGTGGAGCATTCCATCTTGCCGTGTCTCTCTCTGGCACTCTGAGAATCTTGTGTCTGAGTCGGCCATCTTCTATGCTTTCATGAAGAAAATGTAAACCTCGGTGGAGAAGTTGCTGTGTGAGGTCACTGGTTCCTTCGAAAGCTTTTTTGCATCTGTTTTTCCAAATGAGCCAGCAAATTGAACCAAAAACCCTAAGCCAAGGCCATTTGGACATCTTTCGATTACCCGCCGAGTGCTGCATATTCCAGTTGATCCAAACCTGTAAATTTCCAGAAAAAAATGCAGAGTAATAAATGGGGTTAATGCAAGAAAGCCAAACAGAAGTTACAAATTCGCAATCTCTCAAAGCATGAATTGCTGATTCCTCACAGTTGCACTCGAAAGGACACTCAGTGTTTATCCTCACGTCTCTTCTAGCGCGAACGGAGTTCGTAGGAACTCTTTCCTGGAACAGTTGCCACATAAAGAATTTAACTTTCTCCGGAATAGGCCATCTCCAGATACGTTGCCAGAAATGATCGGGGGATTCTTCAAACGACGAGTAGATCATGGAATAAGCAGATTTGACGCTGAAATTTCCATCAGAGGATTTCCTCCACCAGAATTTGTCGTCACCCGATTGGGAAGGAGGGGGAACTTCCTTGATCCGTTCCACAGCCCACCAAGGCAAAAACATTTCCCATCTATGCAGGTCCCACTCCCCATCTGAATCAACAAAATTGCGAGCAGTATCTTCAGGGTTTACTAAGGTGTGGTTACGGTCAACATAGGATAAGAGGGGCTGATCAAGGCTTGTCCATAAATCCAACCAGGCATTTGTTGTTCGCCCGCTTTTTAACTTTTTGCCTACTGCTGTCCTGAATTGGTCCCAGACTATTGTAATTGCGTTCCATACAGCAAATTGATTTCTTTTCTTTTCAACTATTGGTAGAGTCCCATCACCGTAGCCGTACTTTGATCTGAGAACTTTTACCCATAAAGCATCCGGTCTAGTGATGAGACTCCAGCACAATTTCATGATGAGAGCTTTGTTTTGGCTAATTAGATCTTTGATGCCAAGGCCCCCTCGTTTTTCCCCTTCTTGATTTTCTCCCAAGCAATAAGATGTTGCTTCTTGCTATCCGGACCTTGATTCCAGAAAAAGTTCCTATTTATTTTCTCAAGATCTTGCAATACCCTTTTAGGTAGAAGGTTGGTTTGCATCTGGTAAGTCGGAAGAGTGGAGAGAATGGAGTTTATCAGAACTGTTCTGCCAACCATACTCAGAAATCTTCCTTTCCAGTTAGACAGTTTCTTCTGGACTTTAGAAACCAAAGGGACGTATGTCAGCCTGGTAGTTCTTTTGTGAAGAAGAGGAACACCTAAGTATTTGCCTAGATCTCCGGAAACACTGATTCCTATGGTCTGGCTAAGTTGCAGAGCTCTCTGGAATTGGACATTTCTAGAGGCAAAAAGCTTAGATTTTGAGAGGTTGATTTTGTGACCCGAGACTCTGCAGAAGTAATCCATCACTTCCCTGATGTTCTCCATCTGATACGAAGAAGCCTCGCAGAATAAGAGAAGATCATCTGCGAAGAACAGATGAGAGAGTTTCGGGCCCGAACTTGTGATACTTAAAGGCTTCCATCTTCCTTCACTCACTTCTTGATTGATCAGTTGGCTTAGGCATTCCATGCATATGATGAATAGATAGGGACTTAGAAGGTCACCTTGACGCACTCCTCTTATTGGTTGAAACGGATCAGAAAGAGAACCATTCCAAACCACTCTCATAGATGAAGATGAGACACATCTCATCAACAGCTTGACAAAATGGTCATTTATGCCCAGACTAAGAAGATTAAAATGCAGGAAGTTCCAGTTTAATCTGTCAAAAGCTTTCTCCATATCCACTTTAATAGGAACGAATCCCTTCTTCTTCCTGGTCGTTCTCATTGTGTGGATCGCTTTTTGGGCTAGAATTATGTTGTCACTACTTTGTCTCCCCCTTATGAAACTGCACCGAGTGGGATGAATAAGGTATTCCATAACACTCCTCATCCTATTTGCAAGAACTTTGCTGAGGATCTTGTAGCTCACATTGCAAAGAGAGATAGGCCGAAATTCTTTGATCGAGGTAGGGTTGTCTACCTTAGGAATCAAAGTGATATGAGTCTGATTGATATCAGTAATCTTATCCGGATCTCTAAAGATGGAAAAAATAAGATCACAGATCTTTGGGCCCACAACCTCCCATTGAGATTGGAAGAAATGAGGTTGCAGCCCGTCGGGGCCTGGCGCCTTGAAAGCATCCATCTCGAAAGCAGCATTCTTTATCTCTACTGCAGAAACCTCTCTTTGGATCATAAAAAGTTGGGAATCATCCAGAGCAAGAAAGCCAACCGGCCACTCAGACACCTCCGGTACGTCTTGATCCGATGAATAGAGTTCTTGGAAATAACTTAGGGCAGAGTTCTTGAGTTCATCTTGGTCGGTAATCCATTCGCCCTGGGCATTTTGAAGGGCATCAATTTTGCTTCTCTTTCTTTTGATCACCGTAGAAGAGTGGAAGAAGCTGGTATTCTTGTCTCCAAATTTGAGCCATTTGCACCTTGACTTTTGATACCAGAGGAGTTCTTCTTGATTCACAACTTTGGAGTACTCTTTCCAGAGTTTAGCTTCAAGCTTTAGCAGGCCAGCATGAGGATGAGAGGTTATTGCACGGTCGACTCCCTCTAATCTTTTAAGCAAAGACCTCTTCTTTTTGGGAAAACTTCCAACTACATTCCTATTCCACCAAGAGGCTTTATTTTCAAATTCGTTACATCCAGATAACCAGTCTTTATTCTGCCAAGCATTGTTAACTAAGTCGGGGAACCCTCTTCAAGACACCAGGCAGCTTGGTATCTAAAACTCTTGGGGTTAGATGAGGTATTCACATTTTCGGCTGCGATTACCAGGACTCTATGGTCAGATTTATAGCGGAGATGATGAAAGACTTTGTGATCTGGGTGACCCACTTCCCAATCTAAATTACAAAAAGCCCAGTTCAGCCTTTCCTTCACGTTATTTCTAGACCAAGTGAATTTATCACCAACCACAGGCAGGTCAAGAAGGCCGCAATCATGAACGCAGTTTTGAAAAGGATGCAAGGATCTATCAGGGACATCCACGCCACCAATCTTGTCAGAGTGATTCAAGAAAGAGTTAAAATCGCCCAGGATAAGCCAAGCCTCGGATACATTTTCCCCCAAATTCCGCAGATCATACCATAGCTCTTGTCTATAACTCCATCTGGGGTCACCATAAATAAAGGTAGTACAAAAGCTATCACTGGTATTTTTATCAGTCAGGCGGCAATGAAGGAGCTGGGTAGTAGAAAAGAGGTATTCAACAGAAACATCGATGTCATGCCAAAGAACCCAGATACCATCAGCAAAACCGGTGGCTTCAACCCTCAGCCAATTACTAAAACCTAGCTTACGCACCACTAAATCTGCTTTATGGCCACTAACTCTAGTTTCCATAAGACACATAACAGAGATATTATGCTTTGAAACAATGTCACGAAGGACGCGAGAAAAAGAATTACTACAAGCACCTCTACAATTCCAACTTGATATAATCATGATAAAATTGATGGGAATTTACAAACAAGAGAAAAGGCGTTACTTATCTGGGGGAATGCGCCTTGAAGCTGATCTCCCTTTATTTTTTGCTTCCCTTAAATTTAAGTGAAGCTTGCCTTGTTCCTTGTTATTATCCAAGAGAGTATGAGTCTCCGCCTCTGCCATATGAGTTAGCGCAATGACTGCTGGTTCCTTCTTATTCTCCAAAGGCAATTCAACTTGATTCATCTCGCTTTCCTGTACCAAGGTTCCCGAGAAGTTAGCGCCTCCTGCTGAAGTGCAAGTTATGTCGAAGGCGTTCCCTGTTTTCTGTATTATAAAGACCTCCATCATGTTTTATAATATGGCATGTGTCTTCTACACAATCATTAATATAAAATCTACTTTGTACTATAAGCTATATTTTACATTAAGAATGAGTGGTAGTAATTTTTTCACTTAGGTATCTCTAACTAAATCTATTTAATTAATTAATTAATGAAACTCTTGTAACTAGGAACTTTTAGTTAGGATAATTTTAGAATTTTTGATATTTTACCAGAAATGACTAATTTTAAGTAGCTTCATTAATTTGTATTAAATTGTTTTTAGACGCTTATAATAAGAATTGAGGGAGTATCAATTCTCTGATATTTCATATACTACGAACCAGTATAGTGTTAGTGTAGTATTGCGCACTAAAGTCTAAAACCATAAATCTCGTCTTTAAGCGATCACAATCCTTTTCATTAACACCAATTTTTGTTTGTATAAATTAACCCTTCTACTATCATATTTGCATTCTGAATTTGTAACAATTCAAAGAATAATTTGAATTTATAATTTATGATTTAAAAGAATCATGAAAAACAACTTTAAAATTACTAACAACAATTCTAAAAGATTTAAATATAAATACTTTCAATAAAGAAGCTTTAAATTTTAAAAATTTTAGTAATCATTATTTCATATAGAATGACAAATTATTAGTAAACTCAAAAAATAGTTGTATACATAAAATAGAGAATTTTTTTGGGACATAGGCCAAAATAAAAGAATTGCACATGTTATAAGTGTAAATACATGCCTTAGACAGTAGGCAAAAAATTAAAAAATAAATGCAGAAGATGAAGGAACGCAAGAACAAATATAAACGCTCTTTGGGCCAACAAAAGCCAAGTACATATAAACTACAACTGTTCACCCATTCAAGAGGAAGAAAAATTGGTTGCAGAGGCAGAACAAGAGGAAGAGCGGTTGACAAATTTGCACAAATATGTTAAGGATATACAGTAGTAATACAGAGGATAAAGATGGACCAGATGATTGGCAATTTGGCACCAAGAAGAAAAATAGGGACATGGATTTAAAAAGCCTCTAACTTAATGAACAAACTCTGAATTCACCAGAATATTTGACTTGTGAAAAATATAATCCAGTGGATTCCCCATATGAACAGATTAAACTATTAAGCCATCGATGTTGATGCTTTACTTGAAGCTCTTCAGGTAAATCAGCCGATCAGAGTACTGTTCATTAAGATTTTCAGGAAATGATATGGTTCAATGAGCTTGATCCAACCCAGAGAACTTGGCTTTAACATAGCTGGAAAAACAGACTTGTTGAACCATCCCCAAAAGACCGAATATCACCAGCCTTCACCAATGCCCTACATAGTGGGCAAGTTCTTTCTCTGTCAAACCTGAAAAACAAGAATGTCTCCTTGTTGGTCAAAAGACAAGTTGTAATAAAAAATGATATTATGACCAAACCAGAATTACTAATGTAATTGCACCAAAAACAGAATTACTAATGTAATCGTGTGATACTCAAGTGCTTCAAAATCATGCAAATAAATAACAACTACCAAGCAAAGGTTTTCATGGAGATTAACAACATGCTACTGCAGAGATGAGTCAAATACAAGCCTATTCTCTCAAGCAAGACAGGTATAATAAAATCCAACAAACAAAAAGCCAAAATAGTGATTCGAAACTCTTAGTAGGAACTTCATTGAAATAATTGCAAGCTCATTTCTAGCTATGCTGACCAATTCTGTTCTGGAAACTGGCTTTAAAAGCTATTCCCTATGAATTTATTCTTCTGTCTCTGTAAAATCTTGAGGAATTGCTATTGAAAATTTCAAGATGAAGAATAGGAGGAAGTTATGAAACTGACCATTCTGAGACACACTCCTCACAGAAAATGTGTTTACAGCGCAACAGGATAGGACCGCACATCTTCTCCTGGCATATAGCACAAAGGTCACCTGCAGCATTTACCTGCATTTAATGCACATATTTAGAATCACGTATGAAAATGTTTTGAATTCAATATATTCTCTCTTTCCCTCTCAGAAAATGCTAGGAAATTTCTGTATATAAAACGGTCTTGGGGTTACCTTCCACAATAACCTCCATTTCCAAAAATTAAGCGCATGATCATGTCATGTACAAATACTCCCTCCAATCCTTAATATAAGATCCAGTTGATCTTTTTTTTTTTTTGAGAAATTAAAGAAGCTAAATAAATTATTTAATCATAACATATATTGTGTATCATTAGATTATAGATCAGTTTACAAGTCAAATAAATGATTTTGGAGGAAAACAATAAATACAAATACTTTAAAAGTAACTTATTTATCAAAAAGTGAAGCATTTTTGCAAGTTGCACAAATACCAGATAGCACTTGTTAATTTCATAACTAAATAGATTAGTTATTTTGTTTAATATTTTTTTAGTAACAAACCATCCAGTTTCCAATATTATCGACGGAACCAGTTTCAAACTAAACTAAGAAGAACAAGAAAATAGGATATTTACCTGTTCCTTTGTAGCATAAACGCCATAGAGAATATCCTTGCCCCATAATGCTTTTAAGGCAGAAAAGAAGCATTGGACCTATAAAGCAGATAGAAGATTAAATGCAATTGAATAATTTAGCTTCATACAGAGAGATCTTCAAATACAGAACTAGAAACCCTAATCTCAATGAATGAAAAAGCACCTTCTCAACAGCAGATGTTAGCTTAAAGGTTAGGTACAACCCTGTGGTCAGCGATGAAAAGAGACTTCCGTATTCCCTGTTTAGGAAAAATCGGTACCAAACAGGTGTTGGTAACAAGGTACGGTACAGAAGCAGTGTGTGCTCGACCAGAGTTAATATTTGAGCCTTCAAATAAGTAGCTAACTTTCAGAACATGGTTGGATAAGAAAATAAACTACTAGTACAAAAATAGTAAAGATGCTAGTAATCACCTGCAGACGGAAGCTGTGACCTCTGTCATTTTTGAAATATATAAGTAGCAAGCACTTGAAAGACATTGCTGCTTGCCGCGCAAGTACGTCTGAAAGTCATTACACCCATGAGTCAGTGACCATGAATACCATCAAGAATTATAAAATCAAGACTACAATACTACTAGCAATTGGTAGGCATAACATGCATATTTTATAAAAAAGGAACACAACCAAGGCAAAGAGAAAGCATATTCAACTTCTGAATAGATTCAAAAAGTTATTGCTCATCATCACATGGCTGAACAAAATTTCATAGACTGAAGTAGGAGGCTAAATGATACGATATTTAAAACAATCACAGCCAGAAAAAGAAAAAAAAATAATGTTATCACAAGTAAATGATTAGCTTTGAGATTTTTATGAACTAGAGACATGTCAACATGTGCACAAGGTACAACAAACATGGCATACAGGAACTACATGAAACCCAAAAAACTGTAGAGAGCTCAGTTTCAATCCAAATCATTTACTATGAACATTAAAATCATGCCAAAACATAGGCTTAAAGCAAACAATAATTTCTTGCACTAATTGAATAGAAGAATTGAATAACTTTATGCTAGTAGTATAGATATTCATACCATTAATCAGAACGACGAATACTGCATGCCAGAAATGAGGTGTTGCTTTTGGAGGAAGCAAGATGAGTGGTGAGTATAAACGATCATCATCTTGACACCACCAGTAAATGCACATCACATGAAGCAAGAAGACAAGTGAGATACTGAGGAGAACTGAGACTTTCCTATCTCCCTGTAAAAAAAATGTATTGAGCCTCATTTTTTATATTCTATATTTACGATAGGGGGGATAAAAGGAGTTAATTGGTTTAGAAATGGGAAATGACTTATACGAATCTAAGAATAGTACCTTTAGAGCTGTCTGCTTCTTAACCATTTCATTTGACTTGAACATCACAATTGAAACCCAAATTGTAACGAAGAAACCTGCAAGTTTATAAACTAATGTTACCAACCTATTCTGAAAGCATTAAAAGTGCATAATCAGAAGAAACAAAAACCACACATGAGAAGCAGCTCGTCTAGCACAACTACCAAGATGAATTGAAAAGTACGTGCATCATTTATTTTCCTACTCAGAAGGGAATAATAGGATGCAAAAGAGAAGAAAAGACGACCTTACAAGGAAGAGAGTATGAGAACAGCAAACTGATCTTGATTGAGTAAGGATAATTTTAATCCACTAAGGACTAAGGATCAATAAAGAAATATAGGAGATGAAAAAACTGCTTGACTAGATCTAGATATTTCTCTTCTCCTAGAGCAGCAAACTCCATATTAAGGTGGGACACTACTATGATGGAGAAACAATAAACATGTAGTGTTGTATGTTTTTCCCCTTTCCTGCCTTCCTTTAAGAATAAGGTTAATGTTGTAATCAACCTTGTTAAATTGCAAATGCACCTAAGCAAAAACCGCAGAAATTCAAAAAGGTAGGACCACCTCACTAAGTCTAAATATGATGGTAATACACATATAAATCACACAGGTTTCAAGGCTTCCACCCCTTTACAGGCCATGAAACCTCTCTTTGACCTGCCATTATTCCAACAGCACCAAGCACATCACAGAAGTCAGAACAAAGAGGTCAAAGCTTCCCACACATCGAGTAGCCGAGTTATTCAGATGCAACCTTATCGAGAACCCCCCCCCCCCAATGTTCAATACCCATACTGAATTAGCTAGGATCTCTGTTCAGCTATGTCGTTAAATCTATATCCTTCCCCTCAGTAACTATCTGCATATAACAAGACAAGGCAAACACTAATAACAAGTAAAATGAAAAGAAGGAAAGGAAAGTACACATTGTTCATAATTTCATTGGGGCATTTAAGAGATTCAAAAGCCAAAATTAGCATGAGAGATACATAAGGGATGAATTAGAGATATCACCTTGCAAATGCTGGCGAATGAATACAACCAACAACAACAGCGAGAAAGGAAGAACCTGCTCAAGCCATTTAGCAAGTTGCCGAAAATCATTACTTTCGTGAGACGATAAACCCCGAATGTTACTTTCCAAGCCATTCACAGCGCCAATATCACCCTGCCCACTAATATTACTAGCCTGAGACGATGATGGGGAAGCTAGAGGAGCTCTCTCACTAGCCATAATCTCACAGCTACCCTCAGCATCCTCATCCGGAACCGGCATTCCACTTTTATTTACCGTCAAATCATCGTCTACAGACTGATTTAGGGACGCTGAAGAAACCGAACCCAACCCAGCATTGTGATTCCGTCCGACTGCTCCACTAATTCGTATGGCAACTTCCCCTGAACTGCTGTCACTGCGACCACTGCAAATGGTTAAAGCAGTAGAATCTAAGGAAGAAGTATGACGGTCATGTCGTATTTCATAAGCCATAGCTTCGTTGTCGTCTATTACAGGCTCAGAATAGCCCGCTGACGATCTTGAGCGGAGACGGCCAGAGTAATCCAGTAAAAGAGAGAGTGGAGAAGGCAACCGCACCCCATACCACGTTCCAATTCCAGTACTGGCAGTGTTGTTACCTTCAGTCGTATTTACAACTCCAGCCGAAGACGATGATGAAGAAATGGAGCTTTGATCTGCATAATCAATCCTTGATGTTCCCATTTTTTAGACGCAAGATTAAACGCCTAATCTTCACTTTACTTTGTGATTGATCTTTCGTATCTTTTTTCCCACCAGTTTTTCTCCGGGAACACGAAAAAAAAAAAAGTATCTTTCCTAAAAAATCTAAAATGATGATGGAATTTATAGCGAGGGACAGAGAGAATAAAAGAAAAGGCGAAAACTTCTAGCATATACAAACATAAAGGAAAACAATAACATGGAAGCAATAAATGAATGGGGACAACATTGCCTAGAGATTAAGCAAAAGAATAAAAATCAGCCGCGACGATCTGAAACTATGAAACCGAGTTAGATTTTAGAAGTCGCGGAAGAAGGAGGAGGAGCAAAGTCACATAGCCAGGGCTAGCTGAAACCTTGCCGATCCTTTCCTTCGTCTTTTATAAAGCTTCGAGGTTCGTGACGAGTATGTGCGCGCGTGAGAGAGAGAAAGGAGAAGAAACGTGGAAAAAATCAAGGTCTCTGTGGCGAGGTGAAAACGCGTTCAAACAAGGCATCTCGCCATCCCAGGCGATGAAAAAGGTCTTGGGGTCTTCTCAAGGGACTCTCCTCTTTCTTTCCTTTTTCCCAAAAATTTTGGGAAAACATTTTTGTTGTTGCCGTGGCTGGCACGGTTACGTTGTTCGAACATTCCTAGCAACTTAACAGTTGATGACCATCTGTTATTTACGTGGTAGTGCATGTTTGGATTCACATCATGGCAGTTTATAAATTTTTTTTTTTACGTAAATCGAGATAAAATTTCTCTCACATACTTATCTCGTATATTATAAATCACAATTAAAAAACTGTTTTTAAGCATTCATATCATTGTTCCAAATACACACATAATCAACCAATCATCGTGTCATTAAATGAGACAGAACAAGGATTAGGCAGACTTAATTGACTGAGTCATGCTTTTTTAAAAGAATAAATAATACTCCCTTCGATCTTAATTATAAGATAAAGTTGACTTTTTTTTAGAAATTAAGGAAACCAATAAAATTATTTTGGAGTATTTTTATTTTTATTTTTTTCTCCAGACTAATTAATTTGATTAATAAACTATATATAATCTAAGAATACTAAAAATACAAATACTCCAAAATAATTTAATTGGCTTCCTTAATTTTTTTAAAAAAATCAATTTTATCTTATAATTAAGAGCGAAAGAAATAATAATAATTTGTGGGGTCTTGCGGGAAAAAATCAATCATGTGACCGATATGATATTTTATCTGAATATGAATATCATTCATAAATTTTATTATTGGTCGTTAATTGATCGTCCCGCTGGTATTGACTGCGACATGCATTTTCCCGTTATTTTCAAAGGTCATCGCGGTCCAGATGATTTCGTTATCCCTTACGCTTCGGCTGTGTTTGGACCGGCCACAGAAGTGACATTTTTCAATCTGCAAGCCTAGGATAATAAAATTAGACTATATAATATGTTTTATGTTTGTATTGATTTTTAAAAAAGTCATTTCGATAAACTAAATTAGACTATATAATTTAAAAAAGCCTAGGATAATAAAATTAGACTATATAATATGTTTTATGTTTGAATTGGTTTTTAAAAAAGCCTAGAATTTAAAAAAGCCTAGGATAATAAAATTAGACTATATAATATGTTTTATGTTTGAATTGGTTTTTAAAAAAGTCATTTCGATAAACTAAAATTTATTTAAATGATTAATATAAAAATAAGTTTGAATGTAAAATAATTGAAAGAATATTGAATTTCTTAATAAGGTATTTAATTTCTTCTTTCTTTGTGATAGAAACTTCTCCTCTCTCTACGGTGAAAAAGCCAAAATTATGAAATTTTGGCATGTGTTTGAAATAACTGTGGCAAAAGTGATTTTCCTGCAATCTGACTTTTACAAACTTAAAATTAGGTTATAATATGATTTATGTTTGAATTGATGATAGCATAAATGGCTTTTCTGAAACTAAAATTTGTTTGGATGATTATTTTGAAAAAAAAATTTAGATAAAAAATGACTGAAAAGGACATAAATCTTATTAAATTATATATATATATATATAGTTAATTATGAAATTAAAATTAAAATTATAAAAAAGTGAAAAAAGTTAACTTAGAAAATTTGGCAATGCTAAAATATATAATCAAATATAGTTAATGAATAAAAATGTCTATAAATTAGAAATTATACAAATATAAAGTCTTTATCAAATAATATTACATAATTAATCGACCATAAATCCAAAAAGAGTTTCATGAACAGAAATTATTAAACAATAAACACAATATTTCACATTCAACAAAGACCAAATCAACCACTAAAACATAATTTGAAAATTTATCAAGTAATTCTTACCAATTAAATATCTCATAGACCTAAATTTGTCATCAAAATTTACCACTCTGTTCCTTATTATAAATTTATTTTAACTAATTTTCTTACAATTTTCTCATCTTTCTCTATTTCGAATTAGAATTAAGTAAGGATAAAAATGAAAAACAATGATTAATAACTTTTAAGTGAATTTATATTTAAGATAAAAAAATTTATCTAGAAGGATTTATAATAATGACCGGAATAGTATTTCAATTAAAAAAAGTATGACCCAACATTTTTCTTTCATAAGCTGCTTTTCTCTCTCTCTGGTAGAAAAGCCAAAAGCAAGAAATGACTTGTTGCTTAAGTTGTTTTTTTCTTTTCCAAATAACCCAATTGAAAAAAAGCTATCCAAAACATTTGGAAAAAAAAATAACAAAGCCAAGAGCACTCAATTTGACTTTTGCCCCCTCAATCGTGCTTTTGGAGGCTCTGAAAGCCATCCCAAATACACCCTTTGACTTATGCCTTAAAGTAGGAGAGAAATGTCTTAATTAATCTTTCTCTCCATTTAATGGATTCACCATTAGTTCAAATTTTAATGTTTTAGATTTATTCTATTTACTATGGTAGTTTTTTATTATATTTAATGTTATAATAATATTTTTTATCTGGTATTAAATCTCAATCATTAAAACTTGATCTAATGGTGGATACATTGAATGAAAAGAAAATATAAAGAGATCAATGAAGACATTTTTCTTCGGCTTAAAGCAGCTTTTTCTTTAAAAGTTTAATTAAAGAAAAAAAGGCTTTTTTTTAGGGTCAAAGCATCACAAAAAGTGACTTTTGGCGGTTGGTTGGATGCTTATTTAGTGTCTGTTTGGATTAGCGGTGAAAAAGTGGTTTTTTTTTTGCTATTTGACTTTTAGAAAAGTCAAATATGAAAAAAGTCAGATTGTAGACATGATTTGTATTTGGATTGGCAGTGGCAAAAGTGATTTTTTTTGTAATCTTAAACATATTTGGATTGGTGTTTGAAAAACCCGTTTAGAAAGGAAATAACTGAAAAGGGCATGAATCTTATTGAATACTACATATATATATTAGTTGTATATATTGTGATAATTGAAGTGAAAAAATATAAATAAAATTTGATAAAATAATAAAAGTTCAATTATTAATGGAAAAAAACGAAAAGAAAAATACACTAAAGCCACTTCAATTAAAAATGGATAAATTTATATCTAAATTAGAATGTATACTTGAAATGTCTCATTATGGGATCATCTACCCCTAACAAGTTGGTCTCTGATTGTGTTACGAATATGATTCATTTGTGTTCAAGATAATCTATTGATAGTTGATGTGGATACAACATCAATCGAATCATTAGTATCTTGATCAGGTATATTTCCTCGTTCAACTTCTTGAAAATCCATATCTGTTTAGGAATTTCTCTGGATAAGATTATGTATAGCCATTGTTGCACAAACTATGTGGACTTGTGTTTCAAAGCCATATGACTTCATTTCCCCCAAGAGCTAAAACCTATTCTTTCATACTCCAAGCGTCCTTTCTATAGTATTCCGCAAACTTGAATGATAATAATTGAACATTTCGTTGGGATTTGCAAATCCCTCGCGTCGCCTAAACTCTGGAAGATGATAACGCTCATATATATACGGACCAAGATATCCAACTGGTGTTGAATAGCCAACATCGACCAAATAATATTTTCGTGATAAATAGAAGGAATTTTTATTTACACTGTAAAATTATAGCAAATTTGAGGGGGGGAAAGACATAATGTAAGTGCAGGTATTGAACATATACCTTAAGGTGGATAGGGGAAATCATAGATGGAGTAAAGATAGCAGTTTGGAAGACACGATCATCAAGTGCAATTACCTCCTACCTGCCAACACAAAAGTGAAACACATATCCCAATCTCATACGGCCATGATATTCTATGTTGGACATCCATTTCTCATGATATATCTCTCTTGCTCAGACTAACTGACCACACACTTGATGTGAATTCCATCAATTGCACTCCTATTGCATCCTGAAAATATGGGTAATATCACCGATCATTGCATATTTTTAGGTGATAATGATGGAACTCGGGATCAAGCGGTTTGATAATTTCTGTCGATAGATTGACACAAGCATTTAAAACCATGTGGAAGATCCTATTGACAGTTTCTCCAGAATATTGAAACCATTCCTGTAGGATTCTATTTCCTTGTGCATATTCAACCGTATATAAAAACATGGCAACCATTTGTTCAATTCCAATGTATTTAGTTTTCCGTAACCCATGTTCTACCAATTTAGAGCACAAGAGAAAGAAGACATGTTTTTCCACTAGGAAATTTTCATGACAAACTCCATCGTGCCCTTCCAACACCTCTTGTAGCCACTTTGCACCTGTTTGCTTGCTAGTTTTGCATGGCTCTTTACAAATATAAGGCACGAGATATTGAGCCATCAAGACACTTACATGTTCATACTCTGTCATCTCTTCATCTAAAAGGGATATGAGCTGGGACCTTCTCTCTACACGAGACGATCATACTTCTTCCATTCACTCCGAAATATCTTCACCATTCGAACTTGCCATAGACAATGTAACTTGTGTTTTTGCCAAGATTGTGTGAAATCAAATACGACTATAAAATATGGAATTAAATTTACATCATATAGCAGAAGTTAGTAACATTCACAACTGGCTTAAAATATAGTTGCGTCATCTAACATAAGTACTATCAAAACATACATAAAGTCAGGCATATCGATATAACTACAAATGACCAAGTTTTTAAAAGTAACATACATAAGGTCAGACATGTCAATATAACTACACATGACCAAATTTTCAAAAGTAACATAAAATGGAGTTCAGGGCTTTGGGGCAATCTGAAGATGTGAGCTGTTGTAAGCATGTTCCTGCAACCACTATAGCAAGGCATCTTTATTCCCTTTCAATCCAACAAACATTTCGCAAGGCATCTGGTGCATCATCATATTACAACATCAACGGTGAAAGTCCCTATCATTAACAATTTCTAGAATGGTCAGTAATTTAGCTACAATGTCACTTACTTGTGTATCATTCGTGGAGATCTTTTTTATCGCTTATGCTCTATCTGTAGATGCCTCAGTTATTCTACTAACCGTATTTTCTATTACTTTTGAAGTTGGCATTTTTTTTCCTTTTTGATTTCTCAGACCCCTTCAACCCTCTTTCTCTTCCTACTGCTTCCCGAACCATTGGGTGCACTAGGTGTAGTGTTCATTGTCAACGTTATTAATTCGAAATCACTTGTCACTCCCATACTACCTCCAGTAGCAGGACCTTTAAGATCTTCCTCACTATCTCCTGGTCCTTCTTCTAGGTCCATTGTGGGTCAGTAGACATCATTTTCATCATCACCCAGTGACATCCGCTGTGTAGAAGATGGTGTGAACATGTTGGCGCCCAATGCCACAACATCCTTAAATAATATCCCTAATTTTTTGCAAACATAAGGCCATAGTACCTATACTTGGCATACTGTGCATACTTCTGCATACATACAAGCTACCAAAATCAATGCTTTATATAAAATAATACAAATAGTAATCATAATATTGTTCTTCATAATAAGACTAATAACAATAAGAACATCAATAACGACATTTGTGCACCTTTGTTTTCCTCTCCCACCAATCATATTCAGCAATCACCATATTCCTCGTAGAGTCAAAAGATATGCTCGTCTCTTCAAGAATAACTTATCCCATACCTTCCATTCTTTCCTCAAGCTATCAAACCTATTTTTCAGTTGCCTCTTGTCATATGATTGTCCTGTCTTTTCATTGAATGCACACATAATGTTCTTCCACCCATCCTTCGTGAACAAAAATCCTTGACGTTGTTTCTTGTAAATTTGATCAACGCATTCATCTATGAAAATCCCCGTAGTATTTACATCCCATGCTATTTTATGTTCCTCCTTGTTCATATTGTTATGTCAACTATGAACAAGTTAAGATTAACATATATTAAAACATTTCATTATAGTTCAAGCACATATAAAAGGTGAAACTTTATAGGATGATGGATAATGAAGCACATATATATGATCACAAAGAAGCACCAACATTATAGGATGATGGACAATGACACTTTCCTAATACCTCCAGAACATAGAAAACAAATTAAAAAGGTGAAACATCTATTTAAGCTTGCATCTACACCCTTCTAAAACATTCTCAAGTGGTCTTAGTTCTCTTGCATTTAAGAACATAGTAATACAGCACTTAGAAGCAAGTGAAGATGATGAATAATAATGAAAAGCGAACACATGGAGAAGACACAAAAACAAAAGAAGATAAAAGGCATACAAAATACACCCTTAGACTCATAGCCAACAGTGGATCACATTCCTATATATATATTGTGATCGAAGATGGAAATGATGAGCTCCATTCAGATTGTCCATGTGAACCTACAAAGCTTGTTCAGGGTTGTGTATCATTATAACAAACAACCATATGCACGAATAACTCATAGTCACTAGAAAAGATCAGATAGTTTTCACTTTCAAGATCAGACGGCTCATTTCAAATTTACTTGCACATATACAATTAAGAGACACGACACATAAGTGTATGGCTAGATATGATTATGTAATTAGGACTGCAAATTGCACATTTGCCTCGCTATCCTTAAAATGGCATAATCAATTCCCCGACGTAACATGTTAAAAGAGAATTGCATGTAGAATAAATAATGCAGAGAAAGCAACTATATGTGTTTCCTTTCATACCAATTCATACTCCTTTCTATTTTTATCATGTTCAACTCGTTCATAATCTCATTTATACTGATGCTTTTCAGTGAAGTTAGTTTGAAAGTTATATTCGTTTTTCATTGACCAGGATTAAAACTTTCATCAGAGCCCTTGTTTCCTAGTCATTTTCCTCAGCATATATATACAAGCTGAGGCATACAAGACAGTACACAACAACTCTAAAGTAAAAAGCCTTATAGATACCAAGATCAGGGAGAACAAGCATGGTTGAGGGAGGCATCTGTGAGAAAATGAGAAGAGATGAAGCATTATGCAAGGACAGGTAGGGAATTTGAAATGCATTTATTGCTCCATAATAACATATTTCTGCCGTGTCACTGTGAAAAAGCTGGAGCTATAAGCTTCTAATCTTTACCCTCTTTTTACATAAAAGCTCAATTAGATTATCGTGAACCCAAACAAGGTCAATTACGGTCACTGGGCCTTACCACACGTTTTCCCCTTCTTACCACTTTGCCAAACAGACCCTTAGGCTTCCAAACCTAATCCTAAATACACCCTTCATATGCTTATTGGAACTGAAGGTTAATTTTTAAAATAAGAGTTAAGTAACTAATTTATATAATTTAAGAAAATTAATTTAGTTATTTGTAAAAAAAATAGTTTTATTTTTTAAGAATACCATATTTAATCATTATTTTCGTTAAAATTACACTCAGGTGAAAATATTTTTATTATGTATATTTAATAGAAAAAGATTTAAAAATATTATAATTTTAATTAGGAGAGAAAATAGGTTTTTTTTACCTAAAGGAGAGAAAATAGATTGAAACCTTATATTTGAAACCAATGAGAACTTATATACATGTAAATATGTAGTTGCGCAGAAAAACCCCTGACCTTGAAGTGGCTAAGTTAGATTTGAGCTACTCTTCCACCAATCCTTAATGTAAAATATATTTATCTAATTTAATTAGATTAAGGAAGTTGATTGAATTAGTTAATATGACATGTATTTTCTAAAACACTATTATCATTTTTCTTAATTCCCCTATTCCCTTTTTTCCTTGATTATGGTTGAGGAAGCATTAATATGGGTAAACTAGAAAAATATTGATAAATATAAAAAATATGTCTTATATTTATAATTAAGATCAACTCTCCAAATATGTCTCATATTAAAGACCGGAGGAGTATAAAACATGATGTCAAACAAACACTCATTTGTTTGAGACTCATTTTTGCTATTGTTGTTTTAGTGTAAATTTACAAACTCTTTCCTCATATTTTCTGGATTATTGATATGGAGTCTTTTTTTAATTGATAAGGAATCAGGGATTTAATGGTTTGTATAGTGTTGACACTGAGGCAATTTGGGTCGGTTATGTTGTATGTTTTAATATTTTGAATGATATTAACTTGATCCTAGGTGCTTTATTTCATGGGGTTAAGGGGTGGCCACCACGATCTAGTTTTGGGTTCACAAAAAGGGCTGCAAAATAAATAAGCCTTTCAATAAAAACGTGTTGGGCCAGGACATGGGGAAAAAACGGGACGGGCCTTCTAAGATTCATGTAGGCCATAGAGAACATTTGGTGGTGGGCGGTTCCTTAACCCAAGCTGAGACCTCTTCCATTTTAACACCAGCACAGTACTCTGGGTCAGACACACAACCTCTTTTATTATTAGACGGCCTTAATCAAAAGGATATAAGCTCAAATGATGCCTTTACTAAGGAAAAGTGTGAAAAAAGTGTGTGTGGCACCAAGTAATGCCCTTATGCCTCCATTACCCACCTCATTAGATGATGACATTGGAGATGATTTTATGGAGGCCACACTGGATGTAGGAAACCAACATGTTTTGGAGGATCAACTCACACGAGTTGACAGGATTCTTGGTGATCAGTAAGTATCACTTTTTTGTTTCTCTAGTATTATTAATATTAATATTCCTATCATGATAATTGCCTCTTGGAATTGCAGGGGTGCGGGGAATAGGAATTTTCCTTGCATCATTAAAGATTTAGTACATACTCATAATATTGATATTTTGTCCTTAATTGAAACTTGTATCAGTGGCCCTAGGGCGGACACTGTTACCCGTAAATTAGGATTCAATGATTGGATTAGGTTGGAGGCCACTGGTTTTGCGGGAGGCATTTGGATTTTATGGGATGAAACTGATACTCAAATTGATTATTTATTTTCTACTACCTAAATGGTTCACTGTAAGGTATTAGATAAGCGAGCAAATGATTTCTTTTTTGTTACTATTGTTTATGGGGAACCAAGGGTTAGTAGAAGAGAGCATTTGTAGAGTTCCTTGCAAGATATTGCTCAGGATGTTGAGGAGGCGTGGATGGTTATTGGGGACTTTAATACTTTTTTGACTCCAGCAGATAAGGTAAGAGGTACTGCACCCTCTTTTCAGGCTATGACACAATTTTCAAATATTGTATCAAAAGTTCAAATCTACTGGAGATACCCATTACTAGCAAGCGCTTCACATGGGAGAAACAAGGGGTTAAAGAAAGAATGGATTAGGTGTTTGGCAATCTTGAATGGGAGCTCAATCACCCACAAGGCAAGGTCTTTCACCAACTCAGGTATAAATCTGATCATCAGCTTGTGCTGGTCTCAAATGGCGACAATTCCCCGATTCAAAACCCCAAACATCGTTTTAGTTATCATCTTGTATAGGCATCGGAAGATAGCTTCTCTGATGTGGTTTGTAAATCCTGGGATAATAGAACTTGGACTCAGGGCAGATTAATCTTTGAAGATAAGGCATCCAAATTGAATTCTAATGTCCTGGGCAGTATTCCTAGGAAAAAATGGCACCTACTTCACAGATTAGAGGGTATTGATAGAGCTAGACAGAATAATACCTCTAATGGCCTCTTTAAACTTGAAAAACAGTTTTGGCGAGACTATAGCAAATTATGTGTCCAAAAGGAACTTCTCTGATACCAAAAATCTCGTTGTAAGTGGTTTGCTTGGGGATAGAAGAACACAAAATTTTTTCACACTTCAGTGATGATTAAACGTAAAAAACAATGCATTGAAGCCCTTCGAGATTACGAAGAAAATTGGGTTACTGACTCGGATAAATTAAGAGATATGGCTGCCAAATTTTTCAAAATTCTCTATACTAGGGATCATCAGGTTCCTGACTCCACACACTGGTATGCCAATTTTTCGTCATTATAACCCATTGATGATGTCATGATTCACAAAGCAGTAGAGGATACTAAAATAAAAAATGCTACTTTTCTAAAAGGGGCTCTAAAAGCTCCTGGCCCAGATGGTCTCCAGGCACATTTCTTCCATACCCAGTGGACTTATATTGGGGATAAGGTGTGCGCGCTTATTCGTGAGATTTGGCAACAACCTGAAAGGGTTAAGGATATCAACCACACTAACATTATTCTCATTCTAAAAGTTGATAATCCTATCACTCTAAAAAACTTCCACCTTATTTCTCTGTGTAATGTCGTCTTTAAGATTATTACTTAAATTATTACAGAGAGAATGAAAAGGGCAATGCAATACTTGATACAACCTCAACAATGCAGTTTCATTGCAGGACGCCAAAGTTGTGATAATATTATCATTGCGCAAGAGGCTATTCACACCATGCGGAGTAGGAGAAGGAAAAGAGGAGTGGTCGCCATCAAGATTGACATGGAGAAAGCTTACGATCATCTTGATTGGAAGTTTCTGCAATCCATTCTTCTCTGTGTTGGGATACAGGAAGAGATGATTAATCTCATCATGGCTTGTACTTCCTTGGTGTCCATGAAGATCCTTTGGAATGGCACAAAATCCCAGGGTTTCAGCCCTACACAAGGAGTTCGCCAGGGTGACCCTCTAAGTCCTTATTTATTTATGCTTTGTATGGAGCGCCTAGGTCAATTAATCAACAAGGAGGTCAGAGAAGGTCATTGGAAGGGGCTTTGATTCAATAGCCATGCTCCTCCAATATCTCATCTTTTCTTCGCAGATGACCTTCTCTTGTTTGGTGAGGCTACTGAGGACTAGATTGATCTCATGCAAGACACAATGCGAGCCTTTTGTCAAGTCTCAGGACATCAAATCAACTTAGCCAAATCGAAAGCATTCTTCTTTTGCAATGTCCATTTTAATAGGACGCTTGAACTAAGTCAATCACTGGGGGTAGGGATCACAGGTGATCTCGGTAAATATCTTGGGGTCCCCTTTTACACCACAGGATTACTAAGACCATTTACTTCCCCATCATACAGTGAGTAAAAAAGATATTGACAGGTTGGAAAGGGAGATATCTAACCATGGTAGGTAGGACAATTTTAATTAAGGCAGTCTTGTCAGCCCTGCCTAACTATTATATGCAAACCATGCTGCTGCCCAAAGGCATCCTAGAGGAATTAGAGAAGATCAGTCGCAACTTCTTATGGAACCAAGACCAACAGGGACGGAAAATGCATCTTATCTCCTGGGATCAAATCAAGCAGCCTAAAGTAAAGGGAGGCTTCGGTATTAAAGATCTCCAAAGGCAAAATTTTGCTTTCTTCATGAAACTTTGCTGGGGCATCTTAACCCAACCCGAAGCCCTTTAGGTTCGCTGTTTAAAGGGGAAGTATGGATGTGGGGATGGTGCCTATCCCATGGTCTGCAAAAAGCTAATTCCTCTCATGTGTGGCGTAGTATTACTATTATTTGGGACACCTTTTATAGTGGAATTGGTTAAACCTTGAGTAGTGGGACTACAGCTAATGTATGGTGGGATTTATGGACCCTACTCGGTGAACCCCTAATCTAGTTGTTGATCATAATTTTCATTGTTTAAATCCGGGTGCCAAAGTTAGGGATTTTGTCTTACCTACTGGGATATGGAACATTTCAAAATGGAGGGATTTCCTCCCAGATTGGGCGGTCAATATTATACTTCAGATCCCCCCATGTGAACCTGGAGATGATCCTTTCTGCTGGAGAAATGATTTAGATGGCAAATTCAGTGTCCAGGCTGCTTATAACTTCATTTCTACTCAGTTGGATCAGAATGGTTCAACTTTGTAGAAGAAAGTGTGGAAGTTACCTGTTCCAAAGAAAGTGAAGATGTTTTTCTGGCAGATTATTCATGAGAGACCGCCTACCAATTTACTCAGAGCTAGGAGAGGTTTACTAGTTAGTAAGGAATATCCTTTTCAGTGAGCATATAGAATCCATTATACACATCCTTCATGACTGTGAGATTGTGAGAGCAGTATAGTTATATTTTATTGATCATAATTATCATTTTAGTTTTTTTCGCTTTAATTTGCAGGTATGGATCAAGGATAATTTGTCACTTTCGTTGGGAAAGCCTTATTATCATCATTGGCCATGGATCCGGATCTTCAGCATCATCTGTTGGCTTTTATGGAATAATAGATGTAAGGGTGTCATGGAGGGAGTTCGTGCTTAACCCAATGAAATTATTCATGGTGGACTATACCAGATCATGGAATCTAATATTTCGAATAACTTGAAACACCAACTCTTCTGTTATACTGTTGAAGATGTCCACTCCTGGACATTGCCACCGGAAGGATATGTTCGCTTAGATATAGATGGATCGGTTGATGCTCACTGCAATGCAGCATGTGGAGGGCTTATTCGGGATCATAAAGGCAATTGGGTCCTTGGCTTTCAACACAGACTAGGATTCACTCCACCTACCACTGCTGAGCTTATGGCCTTATGCCAAGGTCTTCAACTGTGTAGACAATATGGATTTCAGAGAGTTGTTGCTTACACAGATTCTCTTAAGGCGTATCATCTGGTTATGCAGGACAGCGGCCTTTACCATCCATTGCGATTAGATATTAATGTAGTTAGGGATTTGCTTTACTCCGAATGAGACATTGAACTTCGCTATACACCGCGAGATACGATCAGGTGTGCTGATTACCTAGCCAAGGATGCTCAGACCTTAGTTCAATGTCTGGTTGCCTTGCCAGTCCCCTATTCGGGGTGTATTCCTATCATGCGGGAAGATCTTCTACATTACTCTTGATGTTTAATATATTTTTTTGTATTTCCTATCCAAGCTAGTTTGGCCACTCTATGTATCAAAAAAAAAAAGCCTTTCAATTATTAAAAAAACAAGAAAACAAAACCGATGCCATATGGAGGGGTAGTGTACATACAAGTGGACAATAGTTAAGTTTTTACTTTTTACCACTATCTAGATAAGCATTTGCCAGCTTCAATTTAGGTGTTGGTTTTTATAACCAGCGTACATTGCACTTTTTTTAAAAAATATATTAGTAATATGTATTATCATTTGTTGTAATACAACTAAAAGGAAACTCATCCATCCACCCATGGTATCATATTGATGCTACATTCGTGTATATAATAATATATTTTTCCCCTCTCCTTAAATTCAGTCTGCATTTCTATAATGACTTGTAGTATGAAATCTAATTAGAAAAAACACATTTAAAATTTGAAGAATCCATTTTTTTGTCACCAAATTATCTTCATCAAGTTGATTTACAGCATGAACAAATAATTCATAGCTTGTTTGGTCTAGATGATCCATTATTTTTTCAAAGATGGTTCTCCGTCATTAATTATATTCTTTGGGACTTTTGTTTTTGGGAGCGACAAGAGAAGATTCTAACTCTACACCACTAATATTGTTAGTAAAAATGACAGTCTCAATAATCTCATGTTGTTTACTTATACCATCATACTACAAGCATGTTACCATAAATTTCTCAACGTGCACTTGTGCACTAATTTTGTTATTTTATTATGAGAGTGTTTTTATTTGGGGAAGATTTCACTACGCCCCTTTATAATGAGTTATTCTTAAACAGTCCCTAAAATTTTTTAAAACTTTATTGCGCCCCATAGGGCTAAACTGAAAATAAAATTTATGGGTGAAAAGACAATTATACTCTTACTTTACAAGTCATCAAATATGATTATTTACAATATGTATGTGGAAATTTACAAATCAAATTTACTTATTTATCAGATAAATAAGTGAAATTAAAACACCATTTTGGTCATGTACAATACAATGAGCATATTCACAAAAATACTCATATGCTATTTACAAGACACATGAAAATTTACAAATCAAATATGTATATTTCACAAGACACGTATGAGAATTTACAATACTGTCTTAGTCATGTATAAAACAAGGACGTAAATTTCTTTTCAGCCTAAAAACTTAATTTCAATTTAGTTCTAGAGATGCAACAAAAATTCAAAAAGTTTTGGAGTTGATTGAGAATAATCTCTTAAATGGGGTATGGTGAAATTTTTCCTATTGCTTGTAAGCCCATCTAGACTGTCGCCACCCATCCGACTCCACTGCAAATAGTTATATAAATGTTTATTACGTAAGCTGAGACAAAACTCCTCTTAAATACTTATCTTATATATCATAAATTACGATTTATAAGTACTTATAAGTCAAAAATAAACTATCTCAAACAAACATATAGTAATCTAATCTAATAAAAAGTCATTTGAATGAACGGTCTTGTTTTTTTATCCCTTCCCATCAATTTTTGTGAAACTCCTTCTGAGTTTTATCAATGTAAAGTGCAAACCTTCTCTCACCATTTCTTTCTCCAATTTTTTTTGTCAAAATTCTCATTTATTTGCTATTTCTTTCTCATTCTTATTATTCATAGATTTTTGAGAAAATCTCATTTAGATCCTAAGGACCAGCAAAAATATCAAAATAGTCTGAATGTAAATTTCTCCATCAAAAAAGTTTATGAGGACCTCAATAACATAGATTTCAAATGTAAACTTACCTTATTGACAACTGTAAGTGACTATATTAATAAGTTATAAAGTGGTTATTAATAAGTTCATATATATTAACTAAAGCAGCTCTCGTTGACAAGTATATATGACTATATTATCAAGTTATAGAGTGGCCATTAACAAGCTAATCTATGTTAACTAAATCAGCTCTCGTTGACAAGTATATGTCACTATATTAATAAGTCATATAGTGGTCATTGACTAACTCATCTATATTAACTAAAACAGCTTCCGTTAACAAGTGTATGTGACTATATTGATAAGTCATAGAGTATCCATTAATAAATTCATCTATATCACTGAGGTCTCTAGAAACTTTTTTTTTTTATGGAGAAATTTACATTGAGACTTTTGATATTTTTTCTCGTCCTTGGACCTGAGCAAGATTTTCCCCAACGGTTATCAGTTCATTTCAAAATTGATTCAGGTTTTGGGTTGTTGATGTGATGTACGTGTCTTCTTTGTGGACTTTCCTAAAAATCTACGGGTTGTTTAAGTTTTAGTACTTTGGATGATATTAGTAACTTGACCCTTCACCGCTGGTTCCACGGGTTGTGCGAGCAAGTGGACAATAGTTATTATTTTTCTCCTTTCTACCATTGCACACGACTGGTGCTTTTGCAAAACCAGCCTACATTGCACTATTTTAAAAATACAAAAATAATTTATTATCTTTTTTTTTAATACAATTAAAGTAAATTCACACACCTAAACATAATGTTAGATTCAAGCATATAATTATGCATTCAAAAGTTATATTAGGTTTCAACCAATTCCAACCCAGTAGATCAGATTGAATAAATGTAAAAATCTCGTAACAACATTTTTTATGAAACAATTTAGAAATAGAAATTGAAGAAAACATGGTTAGCCGGTTAAGAATTTTCATTTTTAAAAAATTCCAAAACCAGCAATAGATTTATAATTTTGGTGTATAAAAACTTTTTTACCCATTTTTTTAAATTCAACGAGGAAATAAAAGTGCATAAAAAAATATTACATTGCACTATTTTAAAAATATAACAATAATGCATTATCTTTTGTCTTCATACAGTCAAAGACACATAGACATATAAATGTTAAACTCGAGCATAAACTGATACACTCAAAAGTTATATTAGGTTTCAATCAATTCTAACCAATTTGAAGTTAAATGCGATTGAATAAATGTAAATTAAAATCTCACAACAACATTTTTTATAAAAAAAATTTAGAGATAAAAATTGAACCAAGCATTGTTAGTTGGTTAAGAATTTTCATTTTTTAAAAATTAGCTCGTCAAGAATAGCCTTTTAGTTTGGTGGTATAAAAACTCCCCTATAACAATGAAAAGTGGTGGATTTGATCCTGCATTAATCTCAGACTATTAATATCTACATTTTTAGTTTGAAAAGAAAAAAATTGTGCATACAAAAATATCATACATCACTGTATACTTCAGTTTTAAAATTCATATAATAGTTTAGCAAAAACATATTTATATAAATGTAAAGATCTTTACGGTGAAAAGTATTTTGTCCATGCATTTTTAGACCATCATGGTCAACGGGAGAGAAAAGTGGCTTGTTTTCTTGCTTTGAATCATTAGTGGTTGAGTCAGGTTAGGCCGTTATGAAAGAGATTTTAATTAAGTCGTAAAATGTGGCATGTGTAAAAAAGAATCGATCGACTTATCAAAATAAGAGAAGCAATTGACTTTGGGATTGGAGTAAAAATCAAAGATAGAAACATGCAGAAGAAAAGAAAGATGATGTAAAAAGTTAGAAGAAAATGGAAGACCATAGGCGTACGAAGATCAACTGAGCTTTAGATATAGATTTTTAAGGCATATTGAAGTTTTGTAAGAAGAAAATGAGTGCTATCTTCAATATATAGTTTATAGTACTTCAATCTCTTCATTGTAGTAGATCTTATGTTAAAGTTTGTATTTTTATTTTGAGTTTTGAAATCCAATCCTTAGACGAAGAATAGGAAGATGGAAAGGGGAACTACATTGAGGTTATAAAGAATACAATCTCATGAAAACTATAAAGTTCCAAGGGACTTGTGCATTAAAAATTTATTAGAATTGTGAAAGGATTAGTGACACAACTACTTGTCAATTAAAACATACTATGACTTGTCATATCCTATCTTGTTAATTGTAACACTTTAGCTTGTTTTTAGCAATACATTGACTTATATCTCAACCCTTGATTCTCAAGTATAATCCTGGCTATTCATTTGTAAACTTAAACATAAGCATGTGTGCCTCACGAAACCTCCTCTTCTTCCACCACAGGCAACCCACTATTGCCACACATCTTCTATATTATCAAATTGAAGACCCATTGTGGAGATCAGATTTGTATCCATTACTCAAAGCTAAAGGAGAAGCAGAAAAAAGAGAAGCAATATGAAACATGAATATCCTAACTTAAACTTGAAAACCATTGTTTCAAAAAATTATATAGACTGAGAAATAAAAATATAAAGACAGCTATTTTCCCCTTCATTTTAATACATGAGCCATACGTACTAGGGGAAAAGCAATCAGCTGTGGAAAAATCGAAACCGTGCAAAAAGCAAAACACTCGAAGAGGCGGCAGCTGGTAGATTTTGTGTGTGTTTGCGATGGTGGTGAGAAAAATGACTTATGGATACTTAAAATTGGGTAAAAGTCAGATTGTGTAATATGATTTATGTTTGGATTAGTGATTGTATAAATGCTTTTATGATAATTGTAAGGAAAAAACATATTGAATATTATAAACAAGTGGAAAAATTTCAGTGAGAAAATGTGGTGCCAAAATACATAATTTGATAAAAAAAAATATTACATAACTAATTGAATCACATGTCCTGTATAAGTTGGTCTTTAATCATGTCACGAATACGATTCATATGGGATGAAGATGTCCCGGCATAATTGGTCGATGAAGCCTCATCATTTACAATATTATTATTTTTATGAGTTAAATTCCCAACTTCTGCTTGCTCAAAATTAACATCAGAGTGTGAATTTCTCCTGATAAAGTTATGTATGGCCATTATTATGTAAACTAAACATACTTGTATTTCGTAGCTGTATTTGAGCATTTTTTGCAATAATACAATACTTGCCGGAAAAAAAGGACAATAATTTAATTTGTTCTTATTCTTTCCCAATTTACTTATTTAAAAAATAACTATTTGTTACTAAAAAATTGTGATCAAAATCTCATTTTAAAATTTGAATAGTTCTATATATGAGAGTGATTATTTATGTTGGGCCCAACGTTTATGGCTTAACACTAACTTTCTCTATCCAATTTCTAAAAGCCAATCGTAATAAACACCAATTTTCAACTTATGGTAAAAGCTCTTTAAAACTTGTAAAAGTCATTTTCATCAATCATCATCCTAAACACTCAATAAAAGCATATTCATGCCCAATCGAGCTTATAGGATTATCAAAAGCCTTCCCAAACACTCACGAAATAGTTAGGCAAACAATCTTATCTCTAGATTTACAAATGAATGGCCGAGATTGTATATAAGAATTAAGGGTTGAGATTGCATTTTATCCAAAATGGTGTCATGGAGAAAAAATGGAGACACTACTTCCCAATGGAGAGGCTGTGTGCCACAATTTCACTGGTGAATTCACACAAGCCCTTAAGGTGTGTTTGGTTTGAGGGAAAGGGAGGGGTAAAATTACCTTTTCTGATGGAAGAAATCTAAATTTACCCTTTCATTCCTATTAAATTTTGAGTTCTCGTCCAAAATTTACCTTCTCATTTCTCTTAAGTTTTGGGTTTTCGCTCAAAATTTAAATACCTTCAGCCTAAAAAGGTAATTTACCCCCGTCCCCTCACCTCAAACCAAACACACCCTAGACTAGTAGATTAAAGTATTTTTTACTAATATTAATCATTAGTTTAAAAAGGTTTTATTTACTGATAAAAAAGTCTTATTTACGTAATCAAAAGTCAAAACCAATCAAATAACATCAATATATTTTTTTATGGATTGATTTTATTTATTTGGTTTTGATTATGTAAATAAAACCTTTTAATTAATTTTATTAATAAAAATAATCAACCTAGTACTAGTAGTAATTTATATTTATAAATTAATTATTTTTATATGAGCCCATCATTCATTAGGTTAACCAACCGCAAGTCCATGCGGCCGCCTCTCTCTTGTTTGTTTGACGAGGGCGGGCTGCCTCTCCATATATATATATATATATAAGAAACATTTGCGGGTATTCTCTGTTTGTGCACCTCTCAAACCCTAATCGCTCGTCCAGACGTTCGCCATGGGGAGGAGTAAGTATCTGCTTTACATTTTGTTTTCGTTGTGTATTTCTTAGCTATTCCTACTATTTGATCTGTGAACCTCGCGAGTTTGAATGCTGCACAGACGGGTATCTTTCCTGGGTTCGTCCTGTCTGTTTATTAAACAATTTGCATTCGGAATTTTCTGTTTGAATTTTTTAATTTGGTCAAGTGCCATCGAAAATTAATAGGTTCGTCTCATTTGTTTATCTCGATTTCATTGAGATATGAGTTTGCGCAATTTTGTTCGGTTGAGTCTTTATTTAGTATGTATGAGCCAGGGAAGGAATTATTTTGAACGCTAGGGGACCCAGTGAGATCTATCCATACTTCAATTGCATTCTTGTTCCTCAACGTTTTAAATAATTTTAGGTGCGTTAGAATTCCTGCATGACAGTCATATTTTTCAACAACTGCCGGCTCTGACTACTGATAACTTTCCCAATCAATCCAGGAAGAGTTTCTTTAGTTATTCATGATTATGATTCTATCTCTCGTTACCACAGGGTAGCTTATAATGACCGTGTAAGCTTAAATTTCTGAGCTTGTGACTAGGTTTTTAGTTGGATGATGCTTCAGTAACATCCCGATTCAGTTCTCATACTTTTCATGGTTTGTTTATGATATCCTACGGTTTAATTGCATGCATATTTCCATGTGGTCTAATTAATGGACAATTGCGAAGGAAACTAAATGTCTCATTGTATTGATAAATGATGCAGGGCCAGCAAGGTGCTACAGGCAAATTAAAAACAAACCATACCCAAAATCACGCTTCTGCCGTGGTGTTCCTGATCCCAAGATCAGAATTTATGATGTTGGGATGAAAAAGAAAGGTGTTGATGAGTTTCCGTTCTGTGTCCATCTTGTTAGCTGGGAGAAAGAAAATGTTTCAAGTGAGGCACTGGAAGCTGCTAGGATTGCATGCAACAAATATATGTCTAAATTCGCTGGAAAGGATGCATTCCACTTGAGGGTTAGGGTACATCCGTTCCATGTTCTTAGGATCAACAAGATGCTTTCATGTGCTGGAGCTGATAGGCTCCAAACAGGGATGAGAGGTGCATTTGGAAAGCCCCAAGGAACTTGTGCTAGAGTGGCTATTGGACAGGTCCTCCTTTCTGTTCGCTGCAAGGACTCTAACAAGAATCATGCTCAGGAAGCCCTCCGTCGTGCTAAGTTCAAGTTCCCTGGCCGCCAAAAGATCATTGTTAGCAGAAAATGGTATGCTTATCTCATTTCCTTTTATGGTTGCATTTGAACTTGAATTTGTTGTATAATTAATTAAATTTTGCAACAGGTTTTGTGTGGTTTGGTGGTTTGATGGAATTCTAAGAGTGTTTTTAAAGATCCTTGTTCCAAAATGTTTTGGATCTGAGATGCAAATATAGAACAATGCCTTGTACCAAATTAGCGATGAATTGTTAGATTAGTTCGTAAAGTGATTTGATAGGTGAAAGGTTGGAGAATAAGGTGTTAATTTATAATGTTTTGACTTGAGATACATATGAAGAGTAACACAGTATACCTACATGAGTTAGATTTGACATCTGATAGCTGAATGGGTTTGCTTTCCTTGATATATCTATTATGATGAGGACATGCATGTTTGGTTTAACAGTATCATTGTTCTTTTAACTTCTTTCTCAGGGGCTTCACCAAGTTTAGCCGTGCTGACTATGTGAGGTTCAAGTCAGAGGGCAGAATCGTGCCAGATGGTGTAAATGCCAAGGTAATGCAAAATATGTTCTTTTACCTTAGTTGAAAGTTTCAATTTTGGGGAAGGCTTAGAGCACAAAACTTTGAACATGGTATGTGTTAGTGTAAGTAACTGGCAATCTTCTACCCAGAGTGTCAATTTTGATGGTGAAAAAGTTTTATTCCATTTTTAGTTTCCCCTGTATTTGGTTATATGATGTTGGAGCTTGCTCTTTCCTTTCTGTATTTTCCAGCTTCTTGGATGCCATGGACCTTTGGCTAACCGTCAGCCTGGAAGAGCCTTTCTGCACGCAATTGCTTAGGCCATCGGTTTCATCTTTGGACCATCATTATTAAAGATTGAAATTTGAGTTTGTTATTTGTTCGTGGTACTGCTGTGAAGGATGCTAAGATTTAACCTTTTTCTGTGCGAACTTGTCAGTGGAATGAATTTTGATTTATTTTGTTCAGATCCAATTTATCAGTACCATCATTTTGTTACTTTTTTTAGTCAACTTTGGGCTAAATTGAAGTTTATTTACTTATCCAACAAATTAAATATTATGGCGCTATTGATTTCCTGACCTGATCTCGGCTTACTGCTGTTTTGGAGCCAAGTAGATAAAAATCACGGATCCTAATCTTGGTTTGGCTGTTTCTACCCAAACGCCCTCCACTAGCTTTCAATTTAATTTGCAGAAAACATGTTTTGGAGAAAACGCTCAAGGTAATAATGGCTGTTTGACACGCTGTATATATCACAACGTCTTCTATAGATGGTGATGTTTGTAACTTACGTTACTATCACATTACCTTATGTTTATTTAGTAATTTACATTTTAGAAAGGTGATTTTGACAATAATCACTCACATTCACATTTTTAATTTTATTAATATTCCCTTTCAGAAAACATAATTTGAAGATGGGAGGATCTTAATTAAATCCAGTTAAAATCAGTTAAAATATTCAAATCAAGATTCAGATCTACACTTTTAACAAATCTTTAATCAAGTCAAAAAGCTTAATTAGAGATTTTTAAATCTTTTTAAATGATTATATTGCCTTTTAGTTCCTTTTTTTTTTTGTTGAAAAAAACCCACGCATCTTAATCCCTGCCCATCTCTCATCATCATATTGTTCCTCAATCTGACCAACTCCTTTAATCAATTCAGGAATCCGCCATTGAAGCTCTTCGAGTGCTTCTGTTTTTCAAAACATTTGTGTTTCTCTGATGCTTGTACCTATAGCTCAACCCCGTTAGCCTCATCCATTGGCTTGCCCATTTTATCACCCTCTCTCTTCTCTGACGTTACTCTACTCATGGGCGTGAGAGAGGGGAGTTAAACAATGACATTAATTCCACCTCCCTTTTGCCTTTCTCAATTTTCACGTCCTCTTTATTTTTTCTAAAACTTGTGTAAGAAACAAAACTGCTCATCACTTGCCAAGCTTTGCTTCTTCTTTTTTCCCCTGCTTAAGCTATTGTCTTGGTTCCCTGCAATAATTCGCTTAGTCGGGAATTTGGAGCCTTTCTGTCTTCTTTAGTTTTGTTGTTTTGCAATCTTCTTTTGTGAGTCATCATCCTATATGAGTTTTCTGCACTTCAAAAATGGTGGCAACAATTTCCGTTGGTTTTGGTGGAGATATGTTTCCAGCAAGTGTAAAACCCAACGGTTTGAAGTTATTTCTCTCGGTTTACTTGTAGGAAAATAGGTAATAGATCTATAAAATTGGTTGAATTGTGGAGAACATGCCATTTCTTTTCAGGCATAAGCAGAACTTAGGGAACCACAGCAGCGAAATAAATTGTTATCAATTTGGCAATTTAGTTATCCTGAAGGAAGGTTATGAATATTTTGATGGGTGAAGGTTATGTTTGCAGACCATATGAGAGTGCTTAAATCAACAATTAAGAGGTGTGTTTTGAAAAAAAGAAGACAAGAATGAGGGGGTAACGTGGTTATATAATAAGATTTAGAAATCCCTAATTAGGTCTATTGGCTTCACTAGGGATATATTAAAAGTGTAGGCCTAAATCCAAATTTAAGTATTTTAGCAGGATTTAATTAGAATTTTTCCTTTGATGAACGCATCTTTATACAATAGTCAAGCTACTATATGGTTTGAGATTGAAACGACCGTAAATTATTAAAAATCTTGCCAAATATTGAAACGCAATTTTAGATTGTTAGCCTGGAAATAATCTAAAATTTCGGCTTAAGACAGTGAGAGTTGGTAAAATCAGTTATTGGTGTTAACTTAGCTTTGACATATGAGTTCTGACCTTGATTTGCATTCAGTAATTTTGCATTATGAACTGAGGATGAGATATAATCCGCACAAAGAGCTTGCGATCTCTCCTTTTTCACATGTTTAGCTGGTCCTGGTTAAAGTGATTATGAAATGCTATCAATGTAGGATATAGTGTAAATTATATTATCTCCTGTCCTAGATGTAAGATGTAATGTAAATTATATTATAAATTAAGTTTTATATTTAAAATGAAGTGATATGCGTGATCCTTTCATTAGCCCATGATAATCTGGTTTCCGCCATATGACTAAATGAAATTTGGAAAATGAAATAATATAACATGGTTGATCTTCAACAATGAGGAGTACAACAAACAATGAGGAGTTAGAACTTGAAGAGTGGTAGTACCTTGTCCTGGAAGGGAAGGACCAAAAGACCGACTAGTGGTGGTTGGCGGCGGAATTCCATTCCCAATGTCAAGAGCAATCCATGGTCTCCTCCGGCGACGTGACGGGATCAACCACCATCTTCATCGGTGGAGTTCCCCATCTTCAGTATGCAGACCAGCTCCACAGGATCTATTCTCGATCCCTTCCTCTTCTTCATGTTTGCCCTCACACGCCTACAGTTTGTTCCTTCGTACGCCATCGAAGTTTTTCTCCTCTCGCTCATTTGCTGCGAAGCCCACCTCCTCAATTGGGACATTGTCACGATTTTTCTATTCTTCGGAGCAAAATCCCCTTTCTTCTATGATTCGCGCTTCGCGGAAATACTACGCTTCTACTAGCCGTACTCCTCAGACATACTCTTCCAGGAGGCCGGTAATTCCTAAACAGGGCGACAACTATGCTGGGCTTCGCTCCTTCTCCTTTAAATCTTCGAATTTGGGTAAAGTCAACGGAGGTTTCGCTAAAAAGGTCATTGATAAACCAGTGACTGCTGTGCGTTCTGCTTTCTCCCGATACAGTGAGGCTATCGGTTTGCAAATTGAGGCATTCTTTAAGAGGAATTACCTGTTTCTACTTGGGGCTGCTGGAGTTGTGGTTTGTGCTCTTCTCTGGAGGATCATGTTTGGGATTGCAAACGCCTTCATTGGGCTTTCGGAAGGCATGGCTAAGTATGGGTTTCTTGCCCTTTCATCTGCTATCGTTGCTTTTGCTGTAAGTTCTTTTAATTGTCCTATGTACTGTATTTTACTGAGTTTGTGTTGCCTGAACATTCCTTGCCTTTCTGATGGGATCTGTTCCATTACTAAACGCTTCGTATACCTGCTACTTAGGTTGTCTCGACTTAGATTAGCGTTTCTCCTGCGTCAAGAAGCAGATTAAGGCTGTATGATGTCTACAAGCTTTTCCTGAATATATTAGACAGATTAGTGTAATTTGTTCCCGCATACAAACTAGACTGGAGTTTCAGAGTACAGAGCATGAGTCAGTTAGCTGAGAGATAACACAAACAAAATGAAATGTAGCATCCATAGCCTCGCTGTAAGCTAATGATTGGTTCCCGCTTCTTAAATTGTGACTCGGGAAAATGGTTTTCTGCTAACCTTTGCTCAAGTGATCGATTACAGCTATGCTATGTTCATTGTTTTCTAATTGCACTATGCATATTAGTTATATTTCAATATTTTTGTCCAGGATTTTCAACTGAGACATCAAAGTCTAGGTTACAGAACGTTACTTCTTCACTTATTTGTTAGAGGTGCTTGTTCATAACAAATATTTAAAATCATGGGATGCTTGCTAGTCACCATCATGAAGTTCAGCGCTATGTATACCTGTGATACCAAATTGACGATCTTATGATGGCAGAGTCAAACTGCACTGCTAGTTATTTTCCCATGCGCCCCTTTTGGACTGTTGTTTAGCATTATATTCCTCATAGTCACTAGCCAATAGGTTGTTCCAACTGTAAATTGAGCATAGTGATAGTGCATTCGTTAATGTACTTTCTCAGTAAAATTTCAGAACTGTGTGTTTGCCACTATGTGGATTGCTACTGATGGGACTCATCTTTACTTGTTAATTAATCATGCATCAGCTTTTGGATCATTATCTAATTATCTTCAGCGTTCTTCATTTTCAAGGGCTTGTACATTCGCTCAAGATTCACAATCAACCCTGATAAAGTATATAGAATGGCCATGACAAGACTCAACACTTCTGCTGGAATTCTTGAAGTAATGGGTCCCCCCCTTTCAGGAACTGATTTAAGAGCCTATGTAATGTCAGGAGGTGGGCTTACAATAAAGAATTTCAAGCCAAGTATTAGGAGCAAGCGATGTTTTCTCATTTTCCCCATAAGAGGTTCTGAGAGGAAGGGTCTAGTAAGTGTTGAAGTCAAGAAAAAGAAGGGCCAGGTAAGTTTTAAGTGTCCTACTATATCCTGAAATTACTGCATTGAATCTGGCTTATATAAATGTTGCGTATCTCCCATACTGTCCACACATTGTCTTTCAACATCAAAGCCTGCTATGTGGTCATTGTAACCGGGCATATTTTGTATCTCCATGTTCTGAAATCCAACACAACATATCCATTATGCATTACTTCCTCTTAAATTGTTGCTTCTTGGTGTATAGAAGGGTTACTTTACATATGCAAATAGTTGAAATAAATAGGTTGGAAATTATTACATGCTAAATTTCTTGAATTAGCGTGAAGCAAGAAATAGATTTTTGTCACTGAATAGATGGACAAGCATGCTTTGAGTATGTATATTAAGTGACATCCAGAGAATTAAAGGCCAAAAAATAGAAACCTTTAGATCACAAAATCACTAAGGGGCCGTTTGGTACAATGGAATTGATTTTGATGGAGATGGACATGGAGATGGAGATGGAGATGGATATGGATATGGATATGGATTTAAAAGTATGTTTGGTAGGTACATGGAATTTTTATATAAAAATACCAAAATGCCCTCTCCATAAAGAAAAATGCCCACATCCAAATTCATTCTCCCCCACCGGAAATATAGCTGTCAAAACAAAGAACCAAGCATTCAACCCAAAAACCAAAAAATCGCATCCACCTCCAGAGAAATCAAATGTCCACATTCAACAAAAAAATAATGAACCCAGATTCCAAAACCAAAAACTTGTAAAGCAAAAGGAAAGGGATTCGTTTTTGAACAAAAGAAATTGTGCAGATGAGACTCCTCTTCTTCGACCTGCAGAAGAGGGAGAAAATGGCCAAGGAAAGAGAAGTCGAAGGGCTTTTGCTGTTGGAGATCGCCATCCACGTCCTGCTTGGGGGCTTCATCAGCGACGTGGGATGAGGAGAGGAGACGACCGGATCTGATGAGGGGAGGTTTCATTAGAGATCAAGTGAGAAGAGTTTGGCTCGTCACTGTTGTCGTTGTCGCGTGAGAAGGATCGTGGGGTTGGCTCTTTAGATGGCTACGACATTGACGAGGTGAGGATAGTCTAGATCGAAGAAATTCCTAGATGAGAGGAGAAGGACCGCCGTCGATGGGTTAGAAGTTCACCAGTGGTGGGGGAGAAGCTCGTCGGCGGTGGGGCGAAGCTTAAATGGCCACAAAATAAAAGGGGCAAAAAATGAATTATGGGGTTGGAATTACAAATCTGAGCTTTTGATATGGAATTGAATTCAATGACTTTTGGTGGAATTCATTTCCACATGGAATTAAATTCCATGCTTCCTGAAACATACCAAACATACTTACACCTAGGGGTGTTCATGAGGCCCAGAGGCCCGCAAAGCCCGCCTGAGCCCGACAAAAAAATGCTCAACCTGGCCCTAAAAAATACGCCCATAAATCATTTGGGCATCTTCGGACCGGGCCAAATACCGGGCTGGGCTGGGCACCGGACAAGGTGTGCTGCCCTGCCCAATATGTATGTATAATTGTATTTAAAAAAATATATATATTATATATATAATTGAACAAGTATTTACTTACCATTCAATTAGAATTTAATGAATAAACATATTTTGTATTTACTAGGCATATAGGCGTATTTTTTCATACACATATTTAATTAAGAAGTGGGTAAATTGAGTTTTTGAAAAGTAAATTATTTTCAAATAATAAGAAAATAATCTCTATTGAATTAATTTGTTTTATTGGCCCATGAATCGAATCTAAGTAATAAAATCTTAAAAGGACTATGGCATAAAATATGTTTTTGAAATACCAAACTATATATTTTTTCTGTATTATTATTATTTAATACTTTATTATTTTTAAATTTTTGAGAGATTTTTGGGCACACAAACCCGCCCTGCCCAGCCCCGCCCAACCCAGCCCGAAATTACTCTAGTTTTTATTGGGCAGGGCTAGGCAACGGGCTTCAAAACGCCGCCCATTCTTTTTCCGGGCTGGGCATCGGGCATGATCCATGCCCTGCCCAGCCCTGCCTATGTACACCCCTACTTACACCATGGAATTTAATTCCATTTCCATCTCCAAGGCTTCAATTCCAGCGTACCAAACAGGCCCTAAGAGCTGAGAAGCTACATTTTTGCCCTGTGCTCATGACATACACCATTCTTGGGGTGCACAAATTACTTCAATCCCTGTCTTTTCAGTATATATCTTAGAGATGATAGAGCAGTAGACTAAGGTGAATGAATGCTCTTGAAAGTTGAATGAGGTAAGCATAACTAGATTTTTTTGGGTTTTGTTTTTTAAAAAAAAACAGGCGATCGAGCAAGAGGTTCCTGCCACCTAAATTGAAGTTAAGCACATAACAAATTGGAAATTTGATTGATTCAATCATGAATAATACTCATTCATTCAATAGCAATGAACATATATTATGAGACAAAACAGTCAAACTTGAAACACAAAATGCAAAAATGAGGAAAGGAAACCATGTCTAGCATTCAAGTAGAGCTTTTGCCCAGAAAATTCTTCATCAAATCTTCACACCTACCTACCGGCAAAGCACCCTCAAAATAACCTTCTGTCTCATTCGTACGCTTCCAGCTTCCCATAGGTCCATGCCTCAGCATAAGTACTATATCACCGAGAGCTTTCCTTTCTGCCATCCTTATCTGTTTTCCTCTTGCTCTTCTAGAATACATTTTCAAGCTGTTACTTGGGCCTCAATGTTCAGGGCCAATTACCTACTATATACTTCAATAGTATTGGCCTAAAAAACTCATCAGGGTTCTAAAAAAGCAGTGGTTGTTGAAGCTATTATTTGGGCCTTTGAACCTTCGTATATGCTTAAGATATCCCCCCTGAAGGTTCTATGACTAGACTGGGGTCCTGTTTGTGCTCAGCAACATACCTCTAGATGCATCAGAACAGTTGATTTTGATTTTATGTCTGATTGATTACCATAATTAAGTTGAATGTGAGCGTCTTTTGGGTTCCTTGAACGCACATCTATACTTATGGTTTATTATGTTTCTTAGCCTGAAAACATGTACTGGAAGTGAAGATATTTACTAGCAGCGTTGTGTATACATAGAACAGGGCTGCCAACGGAATGTACATTGTGGAGATGGACTTATGCACACCCCCTTACTCACTGGTTGAGCTATTTGCTTTGTAAAACCTTTTCTTTTTTTGCCAAGTGTGCTGTTTGTAAAACTTATACTTTCAGCTTGGTGAATTCAGTGTTCCTTTTCTGTGACGCAAAAAAAGTCAGCTCTAGTGCTCTCAGTATTCATAACCCTGCTATTATATTGCTGCCCCTTTTTACCCCAAAAAAATGTCAACATAATTACAAACTAATTTTTGTGTGTCGGCATTCCCCCCCCAAAAAAAAACTCTTCCCAGCAAAAATCTGTCCTTTAAATTAGTGGTGGAAACTTTCCAAGAACTAAAGAAAATGGGAAGTGATGTATGTAGTTTTTGCTGTAATCTATCCATGCAGAATAATATCAAGTTATTGGCTGTCGATGTTCCCATGGCTTCAGGCCCAGACCAGCGGTTGTTTTTGATTGGGGATGAAAAAGAATACAAAGTTGGCGGGGGACTGATATCTCAGCTGAGAGATCCTGTAGTGAAAGCAATGGCGGCAACCAAAGAATTTGATGATCTTGACCAGATTGAAGAAGAGGAAGATGCCGAAAGAGAACGTCAGGAGGCTGAAAGAAAGCACCGTGAAGAAATTGAAAAGCTGGAAAGCAGTGGCACTCAGTGAAAGTTCCTAATTTCTGGTTTTAATTTACTGACCGGTCATCTAAATTTCTTTGAAGGATGCTGATGCTTCAATTGTCTGAGTTACCTGATTGTGGTTTTAGAACACATTTTGTTTTAGTTTTGAGTTTCAAGCCAGGCAAGTTCACAACATCTTGTACGGCAAATTGCGAATTTTACCTGAACCAAAGTTGAGAAAATAAAGCCTACAGGGATTGACGTGCATAATAAAGGTTTTGATGTTTGCCTCAAGTGTTTTAACCTTTATAAATGGTCGTTACTGTTTTAGACTTTAGTGTTGTTCCATAATCCATACAGCCATGGCCTTTGTTTATCCAAATAGAGATGTCCAATTTTTTTATTTTGTTGAAAAGTGTCAATTATCTCTGTAATGTCAGCATGATAGTTGATGGCAGCCCACCCTGCCTGCCCTTAGAGATGCCATGAATGAAGAAGGATCTCGAGGTTGGTCTGTGACAATAACTACCTTCTTGCTTAATTGACAAGTCTTCACAGGATTGACCCCATTTTGGTCTCTTCACTCTCAGAAATGTGCCAACTTTTTAAATGGCACTTCTGCTCAACTTATGTTTTTCCTACTTGTCTTCATGGGCTAATCTCCCCATCAACGGTCAAGGTCTCTCTGTCCCTCTCTGGTTCATTAGCGACCAGTTTTGAAGAAGACAACCAACCAAGCATCAAGAGAATGAATCAGTGCCCGATGGAGGGTGTGAGATTTTGGCAAGTAGGGCCAGTTTCCTTCAGAAATCCAAGTTAGGTTTGACCAAAAACACACAAAATCCAAAGTGAAGGTCTATCTTTTTGCTGATATGAGTTGGATTGATGCTGATGTGGCCACCACGTCATATCATGACTCATTTGAATCCATGTGCGGAACATTATGGTGGGTTTCCATGTTGAATATGAAGTCAAAACAACCAATTATGTCGGTCATTTTTTCTCCTCTGAATCTGAAATTACTTTGACCAAAGGTTATAACTCATCATAACCCGTTTGGCTTCTACCAATATTTTGAGGATTTGGCGCGCAGCTTGCGGGAACCCTTCATCCTATCTCTCGGCTTGGTAGGCTTATTCACGGGAACGAAATATAATCACTAAAAAGTTTCACATCAATTTTATAAAATGATAATAGGTGGATGACTGTTCACTTGTTTCAAGATTTTTTTGATGATTATATTCTTTTCTTGAATCTCACAGTCATAGTGAGGAAACAAATTTGTCTAACATAGATATTGAAAAGTTCTGATCAGGTAAGAGGAGGAAATCCTCGCACTCAATGCATGGTGGCACGTGTTGCACTCACAATCATGAGGTCAAATTGAAGGCTAAGGGTCAAATGGACAGGAGAGAGCAAAATGCAGTTAGGAGCAATCTCAGCCATTATTCAATTTTGAGAGGGCGTACAGGGTCTGAGGAGAAAGACTCACATGTTGATTATGAGACCCACATGTCATTTAGGACTGGAAGGACTGCTATCTTATAATAAAGGAAGAAGAGAAAAGCAATACTATTTGTTGGCGCAAAAAAAAAAAAAAAAGCAATACTATCTAAAAAGCCACAATCATAGAGGTTGGTGTGGGGGAATGGCATTTTGAGTGTTGGACGCTGGAGCTAATAGTACAAGAGTACAATGCTTGTCTTGTTTTTACCAATGTTGCGTAGAGAGAACTTGCTCTGTGCAGCGTAAGTAGTTTCATTAAGCTAATTAAACCCAAACTGATTATTGAATCGGTTGGGGTACTGAATCAAGAGTCGGTAGGTCAAATCGGAGTTAATTCGGGACTAAACTCCTGAGAAAGTGAAAATTTCAGAGTTATTAATGAAATTACAAAGAAAATTTTAAAAAAAATGATTTCTTTTTTTTAAAAAGGCCGAACTGGGTTGATTCCAAGATTAGACCAGTTTACTGAACAGTTCATCCCTTTCCGAACCGAACCAGCCGGTTCGGGTTTCATACCCTGGAGTTTTACAGATGAAGAGTAAGAAGTGGATAGCATAAATACTAATAAAAGTGGATGGTACTTTGGTAGTTAAAAAGGCTTTGTTGTTAAACTCACTCATTGTTCATCATTGATGTAATTGAAAGTTAGGATGGACAATTATTTTGGGATTCATAACCAATTAAGTGCCCTATCAATATCATTCAGCTAACTCTCACTCCCTCTTTTCTAGCTATGTGCCATCTTAACTGTACATGTCATCAAATTAAGTTAGCTTACATGTTACACATAAATTAAGAAATACAATAAGTATATAAAACTATATTAAATTTGTCCCTAATTTTAATGTCTCTAAAAATATTATAATAATAAATGGTAAATTACTCTTTAAAACTTATAGAAAAATGGAGGGAGTAACAAAATTGCCGTAATTGTTTGTCTGACGCTACCAATTGTTTAATGGGGCTGGATGAAATTTTAGAAATAAATTATATCACTCATACATAATATATAAATAATATAATTTGATGTAAGCAGTAAAAATTGTAAAACATGAATTGTATTTGTAGATAGTAAAATTATAGGAACATCTGAATAAGTTTTAAATAACTCTTAAGCTATTAATGTACTTAACCTTTGTCCCAAAAAAATGTAATGATCCGGTGTTTCGTATTGCTACTCAATAATTCCAACCTTAGCTATCATCTGAGTTTAATATTTGCTAAAACGAACAAGAAATCACCACCAATGATTTACATGATATTTTAAATTTAATTTTAGGATAAAGAATGCTACTTTTAATAGAGAGTGCTTTTTCTTTAAAAAGAATGAAGCACTATGCAACAATGGCTTTTTCTTTATAAGTTCTATTTTATCTTGGATTCCTCAATTATGTATTACCACGCTTTTTTAAAGAGCAAAGTTACACTCTTTTTTTGTGTGAAGAATTTAGTCAAATTACATTTTTGCATCCTTTAGTTTAAAAAATTATACTTGGAATCTCCTTTAATATATCTTTTATCCATGAAGTTAAATTTTTACATAATATATATACATACATATATTTAATGAAAAAGAAAAATCTTTACAATACATTATTACATTTCAAAATAACAAAAGAGTTGAGTATAATTCTGTTAAAACAAAAAGATCATAATCTGTAATAATTTATAATTTAACTTTTTTTGCCAACAAAAATATGGGCATGTTTGTTTGGACGTTATGATTGCTTATAAGTTGCTTTTTACGTAAATCGAGACACAACTCCTCTCACATACTTACTTCGTATACTTTAAATCACTATTAAAAAACAACTTATAAGCAATCGAATCGCTAAAATAAATAAGCTATATATCATTTAACTAAACCTCAAGGCAAACAGTATGCAGTTAGCTGTTTTCTTTAAGGATTGCTTTTATTCTTCTCCCTACTTACTAATCTTTCATAAAGGCCCCGCCGAATTTCTGTATTCTATAAAAGAGAGAACCTTAGTCGCGCCACTAGTTAAAGTTCAGAGGCAAACGCTTTTCCTTTATAGTAGCCTTTTCTTTTCAAATGGAGGTCACTATAACACTCTTTGTCATATGGAAAAATTGAACTTGCCCCTATTGGTTCATCTCAAACAAGTCCCTTCTTCAGCATTCACCTTCAACTCCTGCCTTATGGTAAGCATGTTCGTGTTCATTCTGTGCAAATTTGAAATAGCTTGATGTTTCTGTATCCATCAACTCCATCAAAATTCAAGTTTTTCAGAAACAGTACTGTGTTCAGATTAATTGAATTGACTTATGCACAGTTTCATCACCCTCAATCCTTTCTTCTTTCCCTTTCAATCCCACAACCATCTCTCAACTGTTATTCTTGGCTGAACATGAAAATCTGGGATGTAATTTCTTCTTCATTCAGAGTTTCTCGCAGAACCCAAGTTTAATATCTCTAACTTTTGGTAAGCTTAGTTCATAAACAATTTCTGCGTCCCTAATTTTAGCTTACATGATTCAAATCCAGGAAAGGGCAGGGAACAGCTAAGGCCGGAACTTGGAGCTACCACTTCTAGCCTTACTTTTGCAAGCACCCATGATGTTCAAGTTCTTAATTTCTGCAATTGTTTCACTGAGCTTCTTCTTACTGTTCTTCTCTGGCACAACTTTAGCTGATCTGAACTCTGATAGGCAAGCTCTCTTAGAGTTTGCATCCAGTGTCCCACATGCCAGAAGACTCAACTGGAATGATTCTCCTTCAATTTGCACCTCATGGGTGGGTGTGACTTGCAACTCAGATAAAACTAGGGTCATTGCCATTCATCTTCCAGGAATTGGTTTCAAAGGTCACATTCCAGAAAACTGCATAGGAAAACTAGATGCCCTTACAGTACTGAGTCTCCACACCAATGGCCTTAATGGGAAGCTTCCTTCAGATATACTTTCCATTCCTTCACTTGAGTATGTACACCTTCAGCAGAATAACTTGTCAGGTCCAATCCCTTCATCTGTCTCTCCTAAACTCATCGCACTTGATCTTTCTTTCAACTCTTTCTCTGGCACTATCCCACCCACATTTGTCAATCTCAGAAGACTCACCTGGTTGTATTTTCAAAACAATTCGATCTCTGGACATATCCCTGACTTCAACCTCCCAAAGCTCGAGTTTCTTAATTTGAGTTATAATAACTTGAATGGCTCAATCCCTAACTCCATTCAAAAGTTTCCTCATAGTTCTTTCCTTGGGAACTCTCTTTTGTGTGGGCGACCTCTGAATCATTGCTCTGCAGCAATCACCCCTTCTGGATCTCCTCCATCTGCTTACCCATCAGGCACTCCAGCAAGTACCCGAAGTCAAGAAGCTACCAACCCAAAGAAAAGATTTGCATTGGCTTCTATACTTGCTCTGGTAATTGGGGGCTGTGCATTCCTAGCTCTCCTAGTTCTGGTAATCTCTCTGTGCTGTTGTAAGAAGAAAAAGGGACCAAGTGGCGGTATACTGAAAGCAAAGGCTGCTTGTGGAGGAAAGAATGAGATTTCAAAGAGTTTTGGAAGTGGAGTACAAGAGGCTGAGAAGAACAAATTGTTCTTCTTCAGAGGCTGCTCTTATACCTTTGATCTTGAGGATCTGCTAAAGGCTTCAGCTGAAGTTCTTGGAAAGGGAAGCTATGGAACAGCTTATAAGGCTGTTTTGGAGGAGGGAACAACAGTGGTGGTTAAGAGGTTGAGGGAAGTGGTAGTGGGGAAGAAAGAGTTTGAACAGCAAATGGATATTGTGGGGAGAGTAGGAAGCCACCCTAATATCATGCCTCTTCAAGCTTATTACTATTCCAAAGATGAGAAGCTTCTGGTTTGCAGCTTCATGCCTGGTGGCAGCTTATTTGCCTCATTGCATGGTAAGTTTATGTTTCCCTAATCATCCTGCCCAGTCAGCATCATTTAGTCCAAAGAATGAACAACCCCTGATCATTTTTAAAATGTGATGAGAAAGGGAGGTATGTAGACCCTTATACAACATTTTTGGTTTCCTTTCCCAGCTAATATAGGACATTACACTTTGTCACATTCCATACAGTAAGTTAGGCAAACTAACTAAATAGCTTTTCATCTTCCAGAAAAAATAGCTTCTACATGCTAAAATATTCATTACTCCATGAAGAAGACAAGGAGACATCACTAGGAATCTTCTCTGGGTTTTGTTTTTTCACTAGTCTTGTATTCATCTAAAATTGTCAACTGTGATAATTTTGATGTTATCTGCCTGATTCTTGGATCCCAAAACAACATTAGGAAACAGGGGAGAAGGAAGAGCTCCGTTAGACTGGGATGCAAGAATGAAGATCTCACTTGGAGTTGCCAACGGAATTGCTTTCATACACTCAGATGGGGGTCCGAAATTCACACACGGCAACATCAAGTCCACTAATGTCCTCTTAACCCAAGACCTAGATGGCTGCATCTCCGACGTCGGATTGCCTCCGCTGATGAACACTCCGGCGACCATGTCGCGATCTAACGGTTACCGCGCGCCGGAGGTGACGGATGCCCGGAAAATCACCCACAAATCGGATGTCTACAGCTTCGGGGTGCTTCTCCTGGAAATGCTGACCGGGAAATGCCCGATGAGATACCCTGGCCATGACGAGGTGGTGGATCTCCCGAGGTGGGTGAGATCCGTCGTCCGGGAGGAATGGACGGCGGAAGTGTTCGACGAGGAGCTATTGAGAGGACGATATGTGGAAGAGGAAATGGTTCAGATGCTTCAGATTGCGCTGGCGTGCGTCGTGAAGGTGCCGGATTCGAGACCGAGGATAGAGGAAGCTGTGAGAATGATGGAGGAAATCAGGCAGCCGGAGTTGAAGAACCGGCCATCCTCCGAGTCGGAGTCCAATTTGCAAACACCTTAGAAAATTGCATGAAGAAGGACCTAAAGAGAGAGAGTGAGAGGGAGCATTTTCATCGTGTTGGGGTCAAATTTGAGCTACGATTCATGACAAGTACTCTGCGTCTTCGCGCAATAAGAATTGCTTTGTATAATAAAAGTCTCTGCTTCTCTCTTGTGCGATTTCAGCTGATGTTGATTCAATTTGATGCTTGTTTCCGATCGTGTAGGTGTTTTTCTTCAATTACAAATCAAAGCCTATTTCCATCCTTACAAAAGGCTAAAATTTCATTCTTTATCTGTTAAAAATAAATTAAGCAACTTTACACGCTTTGTAATGTGCAAAATGAGCAATGATTTACCAGAGCTCCCTTCGGGGACATACGATAAAATTGGAATGACATTGAGAAAACTAGCATGGATCCTGCGCAACGATGACACTCACAAATCGAGAAATGATTTACTAGAAACATTTTCCCATGTACAGATGTTAAGAAACTTACACATGTAGCCTCCTTTAACAAGGATCATGTTCCAACAACGCCAAAACTAAGTTGTGCAGACACACACACACACTAATGAAGGTAAGATAACACAAAGGACTGGAATGAATTAAGGTGAGGCTAATGGAGTTGCTGTTGGTGCTGGATACAGAAACTGAAAAGATGGTCCTTCCAGGTGTTGGTGGCATCCACATCCAGATACATCTCATAAAACTTCACTTCCCCACTCCATGTCACAGACAAGGCAGTAATACTCCGAGTCCCAAAAACACCCTACATCACCATATATATATATATAAGTATTATTATAATAATTAGAGAATAATAAAATCTATTCATAATGGATTGAGGAAGTACGTAGGTACCAGGGGTGTGTGGAAATGGACGAAAATGGAACTCAAGGCAGGTTCCGAGATAGGAGAGGAGATATGAGGAAGCAGGGGAGGTGGGGTTTTAACAGGGTCCTTCATAACAGAACTGGCAATGTGATTGAGTGGGATGGGTTTTTCACCGTACTTGGCAAGCTCTTGTTGGAAGCGAAAACGAAGACGCTCAGACTTTGGCCAAGGAGAGTCTAGTTGAGCGTTAGAAAGAACATGAAGGCCCGGCTTCACCTCCTCTGTGTAGAACCTACCACCTTGTGCTTTTTTCCCCCTGTTGCTCATATAAACCATAGATTTTGACTCTGTGTCTCCCACCACTAAGTTAAACCCGTTGTAATACTCTGCTTCTGTCTTTAGATCTTCAGCAAATTCTCTCGGACTCCGTCTACTCTGCCACACCCACATAAACAGAGCATGCAAGCTTGTATATTAGGCAGTGACAAGTTGTCACCGTGAGATTAGTATTAATATATATTGTATACCTTGAGAAAAAGCAGGGGAAGCTCGCCTCTGGTTGTGGCATGGGGATTAGTATGGGATTCCAAGGCGTAAGTGAGAAAGGCGAATCTTCCGTGTCGGGAACAAGCCAGCCATGTGCCTTCTCCGACCTCGTCTCTTCCTCCAAGGATCTCTGTTTCAGAATCTTCCCACCATGACGCTGCCTTCGTCGCCCTTCATGTCACCGCCATGAATAACATTCACTCATAAATTCTTTTCATTCATTCATATATGAACAAATGGATAAGAAGGAATGGAAACTTGCCTGCTGTGGTACTCGTCCCTGTTGTTGAACAGGATCAAAGGGTAGAGTGGGTGGGCTTGCCAGAGAAACACCACTATGCACATCTGGAAATTACTGGAATATTGAAGCGTGTCGACAGATATGTAAGCAAAGGTAGAATTAGGGAATTGATAAATGAAACAGAGGACATTTATATGTGTGTGACTGATGGATAATTTAATAATACATCCTACATATTATGATCAGAAGTTAGCTGCCTTATCCATATATTTCTGCAAGTGGCTGAGTATGATCTTTTGCTCTGTGATGATCCAAGAAGAAGAAGCAGCATTCGGATTTATGGTATCAAGAGGCGCCGCCTCCAGCTGTGCCTTTTGTTGTGGGGTCGTACTTTCAAAACCGTGCGCTTCTGCCTACCATACCAGTTACCACCGTAGCCAATTTGTCCACTTAATGTGTGTTTGGAAGAGCTTATTTTTGTCCAAAACGTGCTTATAATTCGTGATTCACGGTATACGAGGTAAGTATGTGAGAGGAGTTTTTTCTCGGCTTGCGTAATAAGTGGCTTATTTTTTAAGCTGCCGTGATACCAAACATGCACTTAATATCAAGGGTTGCTTAATCTATTTGAATACATTAAGAATATAAAATTAATTACAAAGATGGTTTGATCACTCTAAAATACTAATACATAACATTAAATTATGCATCAACTTATTAGTTTGGTAGATTTGTTTAAGAAAAAATTATAAATATGAGAGAATAAATAGATAGATATCTCATTTCTTGAATCAAATTCAACCCTCTAACTAGTTCTTATATCGGGGATATGAATACTCCTTCAGTCCTAATTATAAGAAAATATTTTAGGACATCTTAATCTTAAATATAAGACATAATTTATATATTTGTCAATCTTTTTTTAATTTATACCTATTGATGCTTCCTCAACAATAATCAATGAGGAGAGGAAATGAGGGAATTACTGAAAATGCTTAGGATGTTTTAGAAAATACATGTTATATTAATTAACTTAACTAACTTCTGTAATTTAATTAAATTAGGTAAATATATTTTATACCAAGAACAAGAGGAGTAATACTTATATTACTCCCTCCCGCCTTTAATATAAGTTATATTTGAGAAGTTAATATTGGTCCTAAATATGTGTTATACTAAGAACAAGAGGAGTAATACTTATTTTACTCCTTCTAGTCCTTAATATAAGATACATTTGAGAAGTTAATATTGGTCCTAAATATAAGACATAATTTTTATATTTGTCAATTTTTTCTTAATTTACCTCTAGCAATGCTCTCTCAACAATAATCAACGAAGAGAAGGAATGAGGGAATTAAGGAATATGACTAAGATGTTTTAAAAAATATATGTCATATTAACTAACTTAACTAACTTCTTTAATGTAATCAAATTAGATAAACATGTCTTATATCAAATTTGACAGCACTCAGTGTCCCACAAAAAGTTACGAATTGAATTAGAATTGCATGTGTCAAGTGCAGCATAATAAAATTGGTTACTTGAGTTTTTCCGGTAATGAAACACAAAGAACGTGAATGTTTTCATTAAAATAACATGTTTTTTTTTTGGTCAAGATTAAAATAACATGTTGATGGTTAGGAAAAAAGTTCAATCATCCAATTCAGCCATCATGTGCCTGAAATATTAGATAACTTATACACCCCTCCTATTTTTAATATAATTCACTTTATAATAGAACATATTTTTTCCGGTTTTTAATGTAATGTTCAATTTAGATTTTAACTATAAAATAAATATTATATGAAGGACGGGAGGAAGTATTAAAATTTCATTATATGATCAAACTGAAATTGCAAATTTACACCTTGTTGCCAAACTTTTTATTTATTTTTTAAAATCACCTGAATTATATATCTTCAAATTAACTCAAACTTGATTTTTTTAAAAAAATCTAAATCTCTACTTCGGGCTTGAAAAACTACAAGTTCATCAGATCATAACATGTATCTTCAAGTTCCAAAAGGACGAAGCGGACTCGACAAGAAACAAGGCTACAACGAATTTTTGACATTAAGATAATTAAGCCTAACTTTGTATGCATGTATCTTGAACCACGCTTCCTCAAATAAAATGGTTTAAATGTCTAAATAAAACTTTTTTTCCTGGTTTAAATCTCAATATAAAACTATTTTTTTCTGAGGAAAAGGCGAAATGATATTAATATAACTAAAGCAGTTACGGGGCACCATAAGTTATGTTGACTTAATTACATCACTATTTGCAGGCTCCATTTCCTTACATTATAGTTTATGGCATCGTCAAATCCGATCCTCACTTGGTCAATCAATTAACAGTTGCTAAAAATACGTCAAAGAAAAGACCTTCCAAGTCCTTGCATGATACATATATTTAAATTTTATCTCATTCTTATATAAAATCATATAACAAATCCTACTTTTGAAAAAAAAAAAAAAAGCATCTATTTATTCTAATTACCAATTATGGGAGAACAATCAAATATTTAAATAAATTAAATAGGCAAAAGCACTGCTGGAAGAAAAACTATGCCTTTTTGACACCGATCATAACGAAGGAAGCAAGTTTTTCTTCCATCATCATTAGTTTTCTCGATCTTAATTCTTCTGGGAACCTTGTCGATGTTTTCTGGTCATCATCGTATAATTTTGATCAAATTATGACATTTTGAATAGAAACCAAATTGTGCCTCGAAACAAACCCTGTCCATGTACACCATCCGAGGTAAATTTTGTGATTCATTCACCATTTTTCCTCGTCATAAAATTGATCCCTGCAATGCCTATTTATTTTCTTTTAATCTTCTTCTGGGGGGATTATTCTTTGTTTCAATCTTGCGCAGGGTCATGCTAATTTTCTCTGTATTGTTCCAATTTTATCGAATGTCCCTGAAGGGACTTTGTGTCAATCTAATTCATTACATATTGCCCAAATAATTAATATGAAGGAGATTATTAGAAACACATTTCATCATTTGCTGCAAAAATTAAAGGACATCTTTTCAACAACGCAATAATGCAGTGAATTCATATTGATCCTTCTTTTTGCACTATTATGTTAAGGGATGTTGATCACGTCACGTCCTTTGCTTTTTATTGAGTTAATTAAACGCCCCGATTTCCGTGTGCTTGTGAGCTTAATTTAAATATCCTTTGTTTGGTATGCTAATTGATAAGCTTTTCTTCTGAATTTCTGAATTCTGAGATGGTTATTGTTTCTCTCCTTTCTTGCCAATGGCCTTGTAGCTTAATTTATATGAAAGCTTCCATGTAAATGGGAGGCTGTTGCTTGTAATTCATATCCTTGGCACTTGCCTCAAATATCATAGAATCTTTTACGTCATCACTTGTTTTTTTCAATTTTTGCAAGTACTAATTACCTGTGCCACATAACTCTCTTGCTGTATATAAATCTCTCTAGTCATATAATTTATTCTGATAAAATGGAAATTCCTTCTCCTTAAATAATGCAAGAAAGCCAATAACATGAGTTACAATTGTAGACAACAAAGAATTTCCTTTCACTTTTGGTTCTTTTATATAAGGAGTTATTTGCTACAACAGATCTATATATTATTAGTATGGATATTATCTTTATATACATGCGTGTGTGTGTGTGTGTGTGTGTGGATCTTGAATTTACCTACTAATTAAGATATATTCATGCATATATGAGTAATGTGAACTATATATATTCTTTACAGTTTGACGTACCAAAAACAATGAGTAATTAATATGAATACATGTTACTTAAAGCAGGTTCAGTTGCTGGGTACATTGCGGCTATCTGATAGAGAGATTCTTGACTGTTATGATATTATAAATATATATATCCCTTCATCTTCTTCTTCATCATCATTGTGGATGCTCAATGGGCTGTTGTTCACTTAGACTATCAAAGCCCAGTTGTATCTGCTCCATCGGCTGTCTTTGGCCTCATGTACGTACTTACATTCTTCTGTTTTATTTTCAGCCTCTGTTTCTAAGATTGAATCTGCACATATGATTATGCCAAACATACCTGTCCAACATGACTAAGAATATAATGATCTCTGGTTTAAAGGTGATATTTTGTGGGCAAAATACTATTAGAAGGTCCTTTCTTATATTTCTATATATACATTTGATGGGAGTTATAAAGGCTATTATAGCCCCATAAGGAGCATCCATCATTAGTATTCCTTTTGGGTTCATTTATGAAAGTTCTTATATATATATATATATATATATTCCTAATTGTGTGTGACTTCACAGCATTCTGTTTGTCTTTAACAATATTTTTGAATCGTGTATATATATATATATAGTTCCATGAAGCATCTTCATTGTCTGTTGTTCCTTCATATTCCTATTAAATAGAGTAATTTCATGCATATTCTTCAGTTAACAAATTGCCATTATATTCCTCTAGTTTAGCTTCACAATAATCACATCAACTCATATATAGCTGCATGATTATGAATGCAGTTCTGTAGGAGTGATAGTGAGGAACAGTGTTCTGATAGGGTATACCATACTTCCAAAAATGTGCACCACATTACTTCCATTCAGAGTTGGGAAACTAACCTCTTACAAGCCAGCCAGCAGGGACAGATCGTATGTTTATATTTACACACACACACACGCACGCACTACAATGTTTAATTTTATTTATTTTAATAGCCACAACAGTTTCGTTATGTATACCTCTAACAACAAGATTTATTCAATATATATAGGTAGTGGCAAATTTTATAGCATCATGGTCTAATCCTTGTAAAGACATTGCACCAACCTACGCTGAGCTGGCCGACAAATATTCAAGCCTCTTGTTTCTCACAGTGGATGCTGATGTTCTTGCTGTAAGCAGTCTATATTTGTTTTCTTGATGATCCATCATATAAACTGTAATCTCCATATACAGCTTAGCTTTACGTTTGAACATGTGTGTGTGTGTGTGTGTGTGTGTGTGGAGGGAGCTAATTAATTGCTGTGTGGTGGGTAAATAATGTAGGAGTTAAGTAGTTCATGGGATATAAAGGCACTTCCAACGTTCTATTATCTTAAAGATGGGCGACAAGTAGACAAGCTTGTTGGGGCCAACAAATCAGAGCTTCATAAGAAGACTGCCACCGTGTCTAAGTTATCCAAGGCTCCTCCTCCTTCTCGCTGACTCCAAACATATTAGTAATTCCACTTTCCATGTATAATGAATCACTTGTATTGGAGAGCATACTCACTACTACACTGGAGGAATTGTTATCATTGCTTTTTTTCCCTTGTAGGGCCATGATGAGCACCATTTTTATTATTCAGAGAAAGCTATAATACTATATGAATTTTGTACACACTAGGCAAGTGGTTTTGATGTCATTATAATGGGTTTGTTACTCCTTCTGACATGAGGCTTTGGCAACTACAATTAAAATAATTATACACCCATTATCTATTACTCCTTTTGTCTTTAATTCAAGACCTATTTAGTTATCTAATTTGAGGAGATTAAAGAAGCTAACTAAATTACTTCATTATAATATATATATATATATGATATGATTTCTCTCAAAATTTTCATGTGTGACATTTTATTATATATCAGTTTATAAGTTAGACAAATTAGTTTTAAAAAAATTATAAATATAAGAGATAAAATGGGGGGGCAAGTCCTACATTTAACATGAAAGTTTACTCAAAAACTAGGTCCTATATTTAGAACGGATAAGTATTTTGTGTTATATATATACATACAAACATAAGATGATTGCAACAACAATCAATTTAGATTAATACAATCTTTATTAATACGGTCTTTAGTTCTTTAAGTTTACCCTCATTTTGATTTTAATTTTTTTTAACGAGCATGTGTATCCCACACGTTGGACGGTGAGATTATTCTTCCTCATTTCATTACAACCATTCAGAATCCTAACTTCCATTTCATATCCATCCGCTCCACATGTCATTCCTTGCACGTTAAGTCGTGAATTTACCAAAATAACACCCTTCATCAAGGTCCACACCATTCTATTCACAATCATAATGAAACTTACCATGCAACTTCAGCCACTGAAAGACACCAACCATGAGGTCAGTGTGTGTTCTGATCTGCTCCTACAATAACCAAGTGTACGATATATTAAAAGGATAAAACACTATAACATGTCTAAAGAAGTCCAAGACACGATACAATACTGAGGCTGATGCCATATTTTCGTAAATGCTAATCTCAAACCATGGTAAAACATTCATGGTTAATAGGAAATAGGAAGGAACACTGCGTTAAAGTCTATAAGAAATATGAGATGGCTTACATTGAAGTGTAACAAACATAACAAAAGTGGGGAATAATTAAGTGCGAAACACGTTACATACCGAAATGACATAGCAATATAGATGTGAAGTGCACTACGCTGAGCTCAAACATACTAATAATGTCCATTCACATTCCAAATAACTCTTTGTACATCACATTTTTCGTTGTGCGCATACCATCTGAGTCATCCTCCCCCAATACTATCTTTAATTCATCCATGCTTCTAATTTTTGACAATACAACATATAGTTATTCCGTGAGTGAAAACAAGCTTCTCAAGGTATAATCCAACCTTCCGCAAAGATTGCCCCCTACTTTTATTTATTGTCATGACAAAAGATAGTTGAATTGAGAATTGCCTCCTTTGCATTCGACATGGCCACCTAGATTCTGAAGGGTTCATGTTCATCCTATTAATAAGGACCTTTTCACTTGGTCCTGATTCATTTAATGTAATTGCCTCAATGACTTTTTTACCAATCATGGATACACGAGGACGTGTTTCATTACATAATCTATTCGCTTGGTAAATGTTCCTTAGCAACATTATAAGTGAAACAACCTTTAACACAAGTCTATGTGGTGGCAAACTTGAATAGATGATTGTGTTTAAGAATTCAGTGGTGTAAATGTTGTCAATACTATTTGCATCTTTTGTTGATTTACATACATAATCACAACTTAGGAACTCATACTCTTCACCTAGAAGCATAGCACACATGTATTGATTAATTTTGTAAACCATATCAATAATATGTGCTAAAATTGCTCTATCATTAAAATACTGATTGACATGCCGATTATCAAGGATGTTATCATATATTGCATGCACAATTGCAACTTTGGGATCATTGGACTTGGTATCAGTACTTCCTTCGATATTTCAATGTTAGCAACACCGTCTATAGAGTCTCCTAAGTTACCATCACCAACATCTAACCACCATTTTTTAAAACCATTTAATTTTGTTATTCGCAATAGCATCATTGCTTGAATTAAGTTTTATATTTCTTATCTACTGAAAAATTGAGCAATATTGACATAAATGTAAAGAACTAATGCAGGCATTAACAATAGTTGCTCTTATTCCCTTAGTAATGATAAGAAGTATTTGTCAGAAATCTCCACCTATAAAAATGCATTCTCCATCAAATGGAAGATTAGTATGCATTATATCTTTAAGAGACCTATCAAAAGCTTCAATGCAATAATGTTGCACTATAGGTGCTTCATCCCATATAATTAATCTTGTGCCTTTTATAAGATTTGCTAATGGTGAATTATGTCAAATAGAACACATTAATGACTCAGTGATTTGGATTGGAATTGCAAACCTGAAATGAGTGGTTCTTCCTAATGGAAATAATGTTGCAGCGATTCCAATTGCATAGTGACATACATTGACGATATTAAGTCTACCCTCTTTCATCAACAACCTTCCTCATCATAGAATGTGATAGTTGATCAAAGACGCAAAAATTCCCCACCAACTGGTGAGGCATCCTAGCCAACCGATTATCAACAGAGTTTTGTTCCCTATAGAGATGCCTAAAGCTAACTTGCCAATCTGTATAATATTTTAGATGGAGTGAAATTGAGGGATGGTTTAAAACTTGAGGCACAATTGAAATAATTATCAGAAAACCAGAGAGCAGAGACAAAACTACGGATTGCATGAAGACAGAGGCAGCAAATATTTAAAAAGAAAAAAGAAAAAGGAAGGAGGGGTCCCTCAGCTTTTGCTAAGGAAGTTGTATCCAACGTCAAAAGCTGCAACTTTCACGAGCAAGCCGAAGAGGACGAAAGGCGTAGAGAAGAAGGGGCTATGGTCACTGTCCACTTCATACACTGCACATGGCGGCCACTTCTTTATCATCGCCTCCTGTTGCTCGCCCTTCACCACCTTATCCTGCTTCGTCCTTATGTACACGCGCCTCACCTTTTCCGCTTCCCCTTCATCGTCAAATCGAGCGCTGGTCAGAGCCAGAACCGGTCCGGGCTTCAAAAGCATCGCAGCTAAGGTTGAATCCTGAAACCCCAAACAGTGTTTCAATTTCAATTTCAATGTGTTACATTACTGATTTGATGAATCTTTAAACTGTTTAGATCTATGATCTAGGTTTTGCGTGTTTTCGCTAGAAAATTGGGGGTACTGGCTATTGCTATACATGGTCCTACTTGTAGAAAAAGCAGATCTAGAAATTGTGCGCTGTGGGGGGTATTCGACAGCTTAAAAAAGCCTGAGAAAGTAATAAAGGGTTAAACAGTTTTATGGAGATTTCATGCTTGCCCTAGCTGCTTCATTTAATTTATACCTCATGGGGGCTCAAATGGTATATGATTTTGCGTTGAAACTCTTTCTTCACCACAGCACTGGTTGGGGGCTTATCCTTTCCCAGTCCAAATCCCAGCTCGTACACATCCCCAAACTCTGATAAGTTAGGTACCCCCTGCTTGATACATAATGCAAACATTTGTAAGTATCATTGTATCTCTTGAGTTTAGGAGCCACAGAAAGTTAGCTTTCTAATGTCAAGAAATGCAGGCAATTAGGATTTACTGGTAATTATTTGCTCCTTTTCCAATTGTTGGCGCTACATTAGACTCAGACAGAGTAGAAACTGTTATTACTAGTGGACGACAAAGTAGACCTGTGGAACAGGGCTGTCGGATACAATTCCTGTTCATGTTGAGAAAAGGAAGAAAACATGACATTTGGCAATTTCTTGTTTGGAGAAAGGATAGTAATGCTGTAAAAAAATGCTTATAAAGTTGTAATGATTAACACAAATTGTGTTGTGAGGTTTAGATGGCACGAAATTACTTGATATAGATGGGCATAGTTCGACATGAAAAACTTAAATAGATTCAAGAAGCTAATCATTGCGAATGAGTTAGGGCATCATGGGTAGGGAATTTTGCCCACGATTTTCTCTGTTTAGCATAGGGTAGACTCATCTTCGTCATTGTTCAGATTCAACCGTACGAAATGGATGTGCACTTTGGGTCAAATTGCATGAGGTGAAATAAAGAAGAGCACTTTTAAAGCCATTATTATTGACCCTGATAAAATAACAATAATAATTTACCATCAATCATAGTCATCAAACCCAGACTAGAAATTGGCGCAATGGCCCAGTCCGGTATTTTTTATTTTTTAAAAAATTGATTTTTTATATTATAATTTCATATTAATAACCCTAAAATCTTCAATTTCTTACCAATTTAGCCCTAAGTTAGCTCCAGACTGACTCATTGACTTTTAACCCAATATCCCGACTGATTCAGTGACCGGTTCGGGTTTAATTACCTTGCTGTTAATGGAGAAAATATTGAAAAAGAAAAATAAAAGGAGGGCAGGCTGAGTAGGCATTGTAAGTGCTCTACCTTGTGAAGCCTAACTATGGCATGAAACGTTAAACCGTCTCCTAGATAAGGGCAAGAAGAAAGGGAGGGAAAAAAGGAGAAAGGAGAGAGAAAAGACAGAAACTCCCCATTTTAAAACAGTAGCTATTTTGTTTGTTTATCAGGCTATTATTCTTTTGGAAAGGAAAAAAATGTGACAGAGCAGGTGAATGCTTTGCATAACAGTACTAGTGAGCCTCTCAGACTTGCCCAAGAACCAATAATTTGCAAGACAGTTGGAAGCCAGTTACTTCAACATACCCCCATCAACATCATCCTTGCTGGAAACCTTCAAGATTCATTCGTCAGGCAACAATGGAATCCCAGCATATGAATCACTGGCTCGTCCCAAATTTTCTTATCTCATTCCCAAATCAAAATTTATTAAGACTACAAAACCTTCTCACATACATATTTCTTAAATTCTAATTCTAGTTTTATTGGAGACTTTCTGACTCATTTGTTTCCCTGCAATTTCAAGTTCACACTTGAAGACTTGACTACTCATATCTTGATATTGGCATCCTCAGGTGTGCATATAATTATTGTTGTTAAGGCAAACTAATTAAAAAGAATGAGACATTAAAACAATAAACGTATAAGGAGTTCAATGAAAAGTAGTTACATCTTTCACATCCTCTTCTGTACGGTATCCCAGCTTGAGCATAGTTGCTGCTAAATACACTGCTAACCGGATCTTCTTTGAAAACTTGTAACAGGCCTGAGTAATACTCAACCCTCCTGCGCTATGCCCCACCAATATCACCTGTTTGATATAATCAGCAGTTTAATTCAAATCTGTGAAGAAAGAGAGAGACAGATAGGGAAGAAGAGAGAGAGGAGCAAGTGGTGGCCAAAACCTGTTCATCCTCAGGCAAAGCAGACATGAAATCCATGAGAGGTTGATTGTAATCATCAAAGGAAATAATAGAATCGGCATCAGATCGATCAATTCCAGCACTTTTGAGGTCTATGCATGAGACCTTGTAGCCAGAATTCTCCATAAGGGTCCGAATTTTGTACCAGCACCAACTTCCTCCTCCTATGCCATGCACCAGAACAAAGTGCTGCTTCAACGGAATCGTTCTTGTTTCTGTCATGTAAACCCCTTCCTCTCTCACAGTCGCAGGCAGGACTTTCTCTCCGCTCGCCAACATTGTATGTACTTACCTCTCAATTATTTTGCTTTGAGCTCTGTTGGTGAGAATATATGCGAGGCATATATATATATGGGATTGAGATGTTGTGAATAATCCCATTGCGTCCTGAGGCGTAACGTTTGCCTTTTACCTTATCGATCATTTAAGGTGACTATTGAGGAGTTTCAGTCAACATATTCCTTCGTGGATTGGGGAGTCATTTTGCATACTGACTCATGAGAACTTCGGGAATGCGATTTAAAACTTAACAATTGCGGGCAAATTTGGGTGAGGTGTATCAAAACGTAATTTCATGATCAGCATCAGTACATCAATATCAATATAAAGGGTCGTTGTAAGTCATTATAATTTGATAGAATTTTGGTTTTGGTATAAGTGTTTTCAAATAGTTGGTTTTAAACTTATAATTTCATAAAAATTTGGTATGAATTTAACAAGTGGTTACTACTTCCTATACTTTTGAAGAGTTTTGACTTTGGTCCTTATAAAACCTTGACCAAGTCCTTATGGGACCAAAATCAAAATTTAATTAAATTGTAACGACATAATAACCTTAATATATATTATATACAGCAAGGCTTTATAAGATGAAGGATTGTTTTCACTGAAGCGAAGAAGGTGTTCGTGTTTGATTGGTGTTAAATCTGTGGTCCTAGTCCCTACGCTTTTTTTGGATGGTTGTGATGGCAGGAAGCGTCTGGTATGTAATAAATTAGACCAATTGCTAATATAGAATTATCTTAACAATTCATAAATAAGGTTAAGTGTACAGGAGCTGCGATACGCTGAACTTGAAAGGGACAAAAACTGAAGTCCCAAATCCAATGCACTGAATTCACAGCGTCTACTTGTATTTACTGCTCGAACAGAAATTATTGTCACTTTTTCAGCGATATAGGTCCTATTTAGATTAGCTGTGACAACGGTTTTCTTTCCTACTTTGAATTTTGAAAGGTAGGATAAAAGTTAGATAATGTAATATGATTTATATTTGAATTAACAGTATTTAAAGTAACTTGTTTTCAAAATGAAACTTGTTTTAGATGATTATTTGTAAAGTAAGCTTAGATGAAACATAACTGAAAATAGCATGAATCTTATAAAATAATATATATATGATTTTTTCCTAATTAATGTCATTTGTGTTTTCCCAATTATTTCTCAAACAAATCCATACATATGACTAATGAATATTATTTATTTTTTGTAAAGTGATTTATGTTGGGATTGACTTTTATAAAAAAAAAAAAAAAAGCCAATTTGATAAACTGAAACTTATTTAGGTGATTAAAACAAAGACAATTTTAGATGTAAAATGACTGAAAATAATATAAATTTTAATAAATAATACACATCTATGTTATAGGCATACAATGTGATAGTTTTAATAGAAATGTTAAAAGTTAGGATGAATGGGCAAAAATACTCCTGTTTATTTGTCAGAAGTTCATCTAATATTAAAATCTTAGGTGTAAAAGTGCTTATGGAAATTGTAAAAGAGACAAAAAAAATGCCACAACCAGTAACTTCCCAAAACGTCTGTAATTTTCTTTTTGGGCAAAACACATTTTTGACATCAGAACACTCTACACCCTCAAGAGCAAGGTTCTGAAACTCGGATCGGTCACTGAACCGGTCAGGGTACTGGGTTAAGGGTCAGTGGGTCAGACTGGAGTCAAACCGGGCTTAGACCGGTGAGGTATAAAAAATTAAAAAATAATTTCAACCAATAGAGCAATATTTGCAGCAAGAATCCCGACCAAATGACAATGACAGAAAGTAAAATTAAGGATATCTATTAATCAACTACTGTATTATAGTAAGAGAAACAACTAAAATTTGCCAGATTTGTCAATAAAAAACCAAGACACAGATTTTAAATTCCGAATATCTGAAAACTATGAAAGAAAGCAACAACCTATTTTCAATTCTTAGAGTGAGAAGTGAGAAATTGAGAATTGAATTGAGAAAGCGAAGACCTCAGTTTAGCCATTTAATTTTTTTTTTTTTTAAAAAAAGTTGATTGGTTCAGCATTCAGAAAAAAAAAAAAAAAAAAAAGTGACCCGGGTTGACTCTCTAACCCGATCGGGTTAGGCGGGTCACACCGGGTTGACCCGGTCTGACCAGTTCAGTGGCAAACTGGACCGGTTTTCCGGCCGATTCGGCGGTTTCCGGTCCGAATCGGTCGGTCCGGTCCGGGTTTGCAAACCATGCTCAAGAGAGACCATATATATATATAGGAGTGGGAGGAGGAGGTGTAAGCTGTTGCAAGTGTTAATGTTTGTACAAATGCTCTTTCCATTACTGAAGCAGCCAAGTCTCTACCGATTTTTTCCATTGTCCCAATAGCATCCCTTGAAAATATAATTCCTGTAAATGTATGCAGAAGAAGAGGAAAAATGTGTAAATTATAAATTAAAGAATAGGCATATAGTGAATTCCAAGGTAGAAAGGGGCAGCAAAATAGACCAGGAATATCGAAGGAGGAGTAAACCGAAGGGGATGGTTTGACGTAGAGGAGGACGAGGATGATGATGATGTTGTTGTCAGAAATGAGATTGTTGGGACACCATGAAAGAGCATACATGCTCACCTGGCTCTCATCAACCGCCACCATGATGTTGTTGTTTCGTAGAGCTGGGAATCAAGGTCAGCCCTTGACGGGCCAGAGCCTAATAGGGCCGGCCCTAAAGAGTTCGGTGTCAGGAAAATTGCAGTTTTTCAAGGCCCGGCTCGTAGGGCTGGGAAATCCTTTTCACAATATTTAACTATTTTTCCTGTATTTTTTCCCCAGAGAGATATAATTAGTAAATAACAACGATTAAAGTTCTAATTTAATACATATATGTTGTCAACATTAAGGTTTAAATAACACGTCTTTTGCAACAAACAAACACAGTTACTAATGTATAATTAAAGGTAAAATCATGTCCATAAATAACTCACATAAAGGCCAAAGTATAAGAAGGCAAGAAGCTAAATACTCTAACCTCTAAACAACATAAGTATGACGACTATCATTTTTACCTTCTTCGCCACTATCATCAATTTCAAAGACATTTGATTGTATTTCACTTTGAGCAGTAGGTTCAAGTAGTCAAATAATCACAACCTCCATCAAAAATCATACTCTATCAGGCAAAATAGTATATAATATGATTTTAGTCTAAATAGGCAGGACAATATACTCAAAAATCACAATATGATTCAATTAGACAAAACAATATACTCAAAAATCATACTCTATACAATATGAGAACAGAGTGACATATAGATTCAATAAGGTAATTCAAAAATGTAACATGATTCCTTTCCAAATATAAAAAATAAACAGGCCTAAAGGGCCGCCCCGAGGCTCTCCAGGGTCGGACCTTTTAAACCCGAAGCCCTACAGGGCCGGCCCTTTTAGGCTCGACTTCCTTTTGAGGAATCAATTTACAAGCCCGGCCCTTAAAGGGCCGGCCCGACGGGCTCGGCCCGTTTTCCCGGCTCTATTGTTTGGAGTCAGGAGGGGGTAGAAAAAGATGAAGATGAGGAGGAGCGTTGGACACTAGCAAGACCCATGGGGTGAGAATATGGGCCAGGCCGGCCTGTTTAGACTCGTTTCCTGTAAAACCTTCAATCTTTGATTTTTGCGGTTCTATAAGGCTGGCTCTTCACGGGTTCGAACTTAAACGGGCCTAAATTCAATTTAATTTAAAAAAAATTTCTTTTTCAAGTTTTACAATTTATATATTGTTTTATTTTAAATTGAGATACATTATTTTTAAAACTCATAAATTCTTAGTTAAAATAATTATCTAATGTCCAAATTAACCTTTTTTTTTTAAGTTTAAATGAAAAAGCTTTTGTAGAGAACAAAATAAATCAAATCATTTAATAAGTGTTTGTTTGTTACTAATACTCTATTAGGTACTTAGATGTCTATCATATTAATAATTTGATATAATGACATTACATATATTAATTTATTTAAAAAAAATATTAAACGGGTCTAAAAAGGCTAGCCTTACAGGGCTTGCAGCCCTACAGTGCTGACCCTTTTAAGCCTGCTTCCATTTAGAGCCTCTAAATCATAGGACTAGTCATTAACAGGCTCGAACCTAAACAGGTTTGGCCTGATTTCTTGATTCTAGAAAAAATAACATCTGTTTGGGAAAGTTAACGGTTGTGGCTCTTTTTTTTTTTTTTTTGCCTCTTTTATAATTTTCCTAGGTATTTTTGTACTCAAGGTATTAATATAATGCTAGATACGCTTGTGACAAATTTTTAAGGGTATTTTTGCTCCTTCACCTTAAAAATTAAAATTATAAACATAAAAAGAGTCAATGTATTGTTGGAAAAATTTTATAAATACCAAACAGTTAATTAATATATTTAATAGATAAATATATAAAATTATAGATTATAAGAATGTCAAATTTTCAATAGATAAAAATATATTAATAGATATATTTGAAAATGAGAATAAAAGTGATGGCTCTGTTGAGGGGATCAAATGAGAATCGAGGGACAATGAATAAAGGGCCCGTTTGGTACACTGGAATTGGCCTCATGGAAATGGAATTGGAGGCTAATTCCATGCTTTTGTCATGTTTGGTACAAATCTAGGAACATGGAAATCATTTCCATGTGGAGGCTAATTCCATCAAGATTGATGGAAATGATTTCCATGCCAAAAGCTAGGATTTGTCAATTCCACCAAGAAAAATTATTTTTGCCCCTCTCCATGCTTTCATTTTTTCGTGGTGATAGGATTTTGTGCAAGATTCTTTTATTTTTTAATTTAAGGGGGTATTTTGGTATTTTCATAAAAAATTATATATCATTTCCATAACATACCAAACACACTTTTAAATCTCATTTCCATATCCATATCCATATCCATTTCCATTTCCATATCCATATCCATATCCATATCCATTTCCATTTCCATCAAAATCAATTCTGCGTACCAAACGGGCCCAAAAAGACGAAAGGAAATGGCTTGAGAGGAATTGATCAGATGAGAATCGTGGGACCCACGTCATTTACCAATCCTCATTTTCCCGCGTGACCCGAGAAGTAAGAAATTGTGGCTTAATTTTAAATGGGCTTATGGGGTTTAAACATTTCATTGCGATCCCGAAGGCTGGCTGGGACGGTGTTTCAGCCATTCTTTTTTTTTTTGAATACAAAGGCAAGCATAGCTTGAAAAGATAACAAGACCTAAGGGACAGGTCCTAAGGATTGTTCATGAGGTATATCCCCGCATTCCAAGGCAAAAGGTGAAAGCATTCCATAGGGGAAACGCCTATATCCATGTAGTCCTGGCTGATCAAATGAGTCGTTCGCGCCAAAAAGTCAGCACAACGAGTACATTCCCTATGTGTATGGGAAATCTCTAAATCCCAGTCGGAATAAATGAGGGATCTGGTATCCGAAACGATATTATACAAAGGGTGATCAACGCCGCAATTGGTAGATAGAAGGTCGATGGCCTGAAGAGAGTCTGTGAATAGCCTGATTTTCTTGAGACCCAACTGCTTACATAATTGAAGGCCGCTTTGGATTGCACGGATTTCCGCAGCAGTTGGGATAGCATTTCCCAACTTCTGTTGAAATCCACGTATCCAGTTACCCAGGCTATCACGAATAACACCTCCGCAGGCTGCCTGACTGCTACTGAAAGAAGAACCGTCTACATCAATGCGGAAGAAGCTCTGAGCAGGGGGTTCCCAGCGAACGAGTCCTCTATCTGAGAGTTGGAAAATCTGGTGATGAAGGCGTCCATTAAGTGCACTTTCCGAGAGATGGTATAGGCATCTGTGAACTATCTCCTTTGGGTTGACAGCTGAACCGTCGAACGCTTTGCAGCAACGGTTTTTCCAAAGGAGCCATCACGTGGTAGAGAATACTCGTTGCTATGCCCATCTAGACATCCTCCTATTCCCTGGCGAGTTCTTTAAGTTCCAGAGTAGCCATTCCTGCAAATTACCTGAAAAAACATAGTAGAGTATACATTGTTAGTTAAAGAGACCCACACACGCTGGGCTTGCTCATAGTCTCTCAACACATGAAGGATACTCTCCTCACTATCACACTGGAAGGGACAAGTGTTTAGAACGCTCGGTATAAGTCTCGCTCGCATCACATTAGTCGGGAGTCTATCATGGAAGACTTGCCACATAAAGAGTTTGACTCTTTCAGGAATTCCCCAGTGCCATAGATCACGCCAGTGACGTTGATCGCTCATAGTCTGCCGGTGGTAGAGCCAGTCATAAGCTGATTTCACGCTAAAGGAACCGTCAGGAGCATTCCGCCAACAAAAGATGTCATCCTCGGAGCCCAATGGCGGGGTAGTCATCAATATTCTATCAACCACCCATCTCGGAAGAAAGGTTTCCCATTTTGCTCTATCCCAATTGCCCGATTGGGATTTGAAGGAGCAAACTTGCGCCTCCATATCTATTAGGTGCATATTCCTCTCAATGAAGAATAGTAGAGGCTTGTCCATTGGGCCCCAACACTCCTGCCATGCATTTGTGTTACCGCCTCTTAGTTTTTTGCCTAGGCCCCTTTTAAAGTCATCCCAGACAGTGACTATGCCACTCCAAACAGCTGATTGGTTGCGCCACTTGCGCACATGTGGAACCGAATCAGAGTCACAAGAGTACTTTGCGCGAAGACATTTCACCCATAAAGCATCTGGTTTCATGATAAGGCTCCAACACAACTTCATGAGAAACGCCTTGTTTTGGCATTGAAGGTCTTTAATCCCTAAGCCCCCATCACACTTTCTCTGGTTTAGAACATCCCAAGCAATCAGATGCATTTTTTTACTATCATCGTGCTAGTTCCAAAAGAAGTTTCTGCTTAGTTTTTCAATTGCTGAAAGCACTCCTTTTGGAACAAGGGTTGACTGCATCTGGTATTGCGGAATGGTAGATAAGACTGACTTGATGAGGACCGTTCGACCAGCCATACTCAAAAACTTCCCCTTCCAGTTGCTCAATTTAGTTCTCACCTTCTGGAGGAGCGGAGCAAAGGTCATTTTAACCATGCGTTTGTGCAAGAGAGGAACCCCTAAATACTTCCCAAGATCCGCTGTGAGACCAACCCCCACAATCTAACTCAGCTCGTAAGCTCTGTTGAAGTGGACATTCCTAGACACAAACATTTTGGATTTGTTCAGGTTTATTTTGTGCCCAGAAACCAGACAAAACAAATCCATAGCATTCTTCATTACTTCCAACTGCTCTGATGAAGCCTCACCAAAGAGGAGTAGGTCATCTGCAAATAATAGATGCGAAATACGCGGTCCAGTAGAGCTCAGACGAAGAGGATGCCAGTTCCCCATATCAACCTCGTGATGAATTAGCTGACCAAGTAATTCCATACACAGGACAAACAGATACGGACTCAGAGGATTGCCCTATCTCACTCCCCTAGATGGGTAAAATTTTTGAGAGGGTGAACCATTCCAGATAATGCTCATGGAGGAAGTTGAAACACAATACATTATCAGCTTGACAAGATCATCGCCTATCCTAAGACTGCGAAGAGTGAATTCCAAGAAGCGCCAGTCGAGCCTGTCGAATGCCTTTTCCATATCAACGTTGACAGCTATATAACCCTTATTGCCTCTCTTGTTCCTCATGGTATGAATAGCCTCCTGAGCTATGATGATGTTGTCGACTCCCTGTCTACCTGCGATAAAGCTACACTGCTTCTCAGCTACAAGATGACCCATGATCCCTTTGAAGCGATTGGCAATCACCTTGCTAACAATCTTGTAGCTAACGTTGCACAGGGAGATAGGCCTAAAATCTTTTATAGATGCAGGTTGGTCGACCTTAGGAATCAGGATGATGTTCATCTGGTTAATAGTCCGCACTTCCTCCGGGTTGCTAAAGATGTTGGTCACCAAGTCACAAATTTTTTGCCCAACCAGATTCCACTGGGATTGGAAGAAATGGGGGTTCAATCCATTAGGACCCGGGGCTTTAAAAGCACCCATCTCAAAAGCTGCATTTTTTATCTCAATTGGAGATACCTGACACTGTAAGCGCTCAAGCTGAATAGCTTCAAGAGGCGGGAATCTTGCCATCCAAGGCTGGGTGGGAGAAAACGTATTCTCTGAAGAATAAAGCCTCTGGAAGTAGTCATGGGCCATATCACGCAGAAGGTTTTCATCAGAAACCCAGATCCCGTTATCATCTTTCAAAGCATCAATATTACTTCGTTTCCTCTTAGAAACAACACTGGCATGAAAATATTTTGTGTTTCTGTCTCCACCTCCAAGCCACTTACACCTTGCTTTCTGGAACCAGATCAATTCTTCTTGCAAGGAAATTTTTTGATACATGCCCCATAGCTGATTTTCAATCTTAAAGAGACCATCTTGACACCCCTCTCTGCTTCTGGCACGATCAATGCCCTCCAGTCTTCTAATGATCTTTCTCTTCTTCTTAGCTACATTCCCAACGACACGTTCATTCCATTCAGATGCGATCTTAGCAAACTGAGCTTGCCCTTGGATCCAATCCCTTTCCAGCCAAGCTTCTTTAACCACATCATTGAACCCCTCTTCAATACACCAAGCCGCTTGATATTGGAACCTACCACCCTTAGTCCTGGAAGAGTTAGAGAAGCGGTCGGCAACAACAATAACCCGATGATCAGATTTGAACTTAAGATAGTGGAAAGCTTTGCCTTGAGGGTTAAGAATATCCTAGTTGAAATTGCAAAAAACCCAGTCAAACCTCTCCTTGACCCTGGTTTTTTCCCAAGTAAATCTATCCCCCACGAAAGGCACTCTCATAAGATTACATCGATCAATGCAGTTCTGAAAGTCTTGCATAGAGGAATGAATGGGGACAGCTCCTCCTACTTTATCATTAGCAGAAAGTATAGCATTGAAATCACCTACAACCAGCCAGGGGATGGTCACCGTTTGGTGAATGGCATGCAGAGATGACCATAAATCCCTCCTTTTCAATACACTAGTATCACCATAAACAAAAGTCACCAAAGAAGGATTCCTGTTACTCCTATCAGAAATTTTGCAATGGAGTAATTGAGTGGTTGAAAAAATATACTCAAGATTAAAATCCCAGTTATTCCAGAGCACCCAAATACCTCCTGCGTAGCCCGTGGCTTCTATTCTCAACCAATCATTGAACCCCAATTTTCTAACAATCTGATCAGCTCTACTCCCACTAATTCTAGGTTCCAATAAACACATAACATTAATACCATATTTCCTGACTACGTCCTTCAAAATACGAGGAAACGCGCTACCACCCGCTCCACGACAATTCCAAGAAGAAATAATCATTAAAGCACAAACAAAGGCGAAGGACAAAGACACTTACATGTCTGGTGGTTTACCACCCACCATGACCACCACTTCAAGGTTAGAAACAGAATGCATCTCTGAGCCAGACTCATGAATAACTTGCTTAGGACTGGACGGAGCTAACAGAGTGATCGGAGGCTGAGAAGAGCCAGAAGAATTCTAAACCATAGTATCCCTTACTCGGTTTGGCGGGCAGATATCAGAGGTTCTGGAGGCTATTTCATTTCCACGGTGGCCATGCTTAGTTTTAGAGGAGGAAGCAATGGGGCTTTTAGGATTGGCATTTGGAGGATCTTGCACGGGCCTAAGAGATTGCAAATTCCCACTAATCAATTTATAGGCCCTATGAGAAGCATGATTATTCTTCTTGACCAAACCAAGCACAGGAGCAGCCGACGGCCCCAAGCTCGCATCAATGGGCCCATTTAATCCCACCTTGTCCTCAATAGAGTTGAGCCCATTTGCAACACACTTTTGCTTCACTACAGCCCACTTTTTTACTCCCACGTGGAACCCCTTTTTTGACTTCATATGACCCTTGCTTCTAAGAGGCTTCACATGGCGAGCTGAACTCACGCCTTCCCCTGCAAATCGCCCGACGCCGCTTGACACAGTCTCCCCAAATCCTGGTCCAGAGTTCAAAATTGGCTCGAATTGCTCACCAACTGGAAGATCCGTACGAGCTAGAACGTCGAATCTGGATTTAGATGCAATATCAACCGCATACCCCTTACCGACTCTGAATGGGATTTGACACCAGCGCTGGCTCTACTTGCAGGATTCCTCAGAAAACGCGACTTGGCAGTCTTGCGCGGGATCATCCACGGACCAAATTGCTGTAGCTCAGGTGGGGGAGGAAGAACCGACGACACTGTCAGAGCTGTTGCTGGAACCAGAATTGATTGATCCTTCTTCGGCTCACCGTCAGGCAGTACCTTTGAAGGGCAACACTCTCTTCTATGACCGTACTTCCCACAGGTAAAACAAATCACATCCAATCCTTCATATTCAATATTGAGAAGGCCCGATGCAAAAATGATTTTTGGGATCAGTTTTTTCTGCAAATCAACTTCGACACAAATTCTGGCAAAACGACCTCTATGGATAATTGCTTCCTTAGCATCAGGATTTTCAATGGTATTAATATCAACCTTGAGAGTTTTCCTGATCAAATCCCCTATTCTCCACAAACACTCCTTGTTGTAACAGAGCAATGGGACATTCGGAATTCTAATCCATGTAGCGACTCTTCCTAGTGGATTCTGAAATGGATCAAAGTGAGGAGACCACCTCTGCACTAGGATCGAGTGTTGCGATATTGTCCAGGGACCACCGAAGAGAATCTTTCTGTAATGAAGCTCCCACTGAGCAGGGTCATTGAATTTAACCACATAGTAATTGTTAGGGATATCTATTAGATCGAAACTACTAGTTTGCCAAACTCTGGCTAGATGTTCTTTAAGCCGAAAGAAGTTAATTCTAGCACCTAGGATAGTAATAATCAGGGAACTGGCCCAGGGCCTTGCCCATCTATTAAACTCTTCCTGCGAGATATGCAACATAGGATAGAAGCCCTAAGCTGATTCAAATCATCTGTAGGCTTCGGTAATTCCCAAGGCTGGTCCAGAATATCAGATAACCTGGCAGCATCTTCCACGTTAAGATTGCCATGGGCAACACCGTTAAACTCTGAACCCTTAAAACCCATGAGCGATTCTTTATATGACAGAGCATGCCCTGAGTTAGCTGATGGAGAAGCACACACTAACTGCCCTGTTTCAATCCCTGGGGTTCCATTCTCGATAGCTATGAAGCAATCAAGACCAGCAGATATCGAAGCCCTTGACTCTCCATCCAGACCTGCAGATTTCGAAGCCCCCAACGCTTCAACCGGCGGCGAAATATAATCGCCGGGGATATCCATCCAGAAAAAACAACACACAGGCACGAATCCCGATAGACACCCACTCTCTCTAATTCTCTCTCTCTTCTTTTTTGTGTTTCAGTCATTCTAACGTTGGCTTTTTAAGGCTAAATACGGTAGAGTTGTAAGCCACCCATTTAACACGGCATTTCCCTTCCTGCTTTTCTTGATCCCACCGTGCTTTGAGAGTGAAGCACCCTTAGGGTTGCTTCAAGAAAAAAGGCTCATTAACACCATGGAGAGAGAAGAACACCAAGGGAGGCATCTAGGCTCTTATAAAGCGCCTTTTGTTTCCCTCCCTAATCAATGTGGGATATAACATTTCACCCACCTTTGAACCAGCGTCCTCACTAGCACATCAACATGAACCAGGCGCACCAGTGAGGTTCGGGTTGGTGTACAATGAGGATGCGGGGCCTAAAGATGGTAGATTGTGACGTCTCATATAGGTTGGGGAGGGGAAACAAAGACGCCTTTATCCTTTTGACACATTTTAAAGCCATGAGAGGTAATGGATGCTTCAAAGCGGATAATATTGAGAACAATATACTAGGATATTATATGAACCACATCAACTATGGGCTCGTGTCTTGAAGAGTAAGTATTTTCCTAAATCCAATTTTATATCCAATTTTATGAAAGCAAAGAAAGGAAGCTCATCCTCATGACTGTGGAACAGCATCTTAGCAAGCAGGAAATTTCTTGAAAGAAATGTGGCCATTAGTTTTGGGAATGGTCTTTCTACAAGAATATGGAATGACCCTTGGATTTACAAGCTCACAGGTAATAAACTGCATTCACAATGTCTGTTTCCTTTGTTTGTTAATCTTAAAACTGCTGAATTGATGAACGGTGCCAATTGGGATTCCACCTTAATTGCTAACTTCATTGCTCAAGATGAATCTAGAGCTATTAATGAAATGCCCCGAGTGTTAAGTAACAGGGAGGACAAATGGATACGGCTTAGACGTTCTAAAACAATGTATTTTGTCATGGAGGGATGTAAATGGTTTAAGGCTACATACCCGGGAAATTGTGGGATTCAACTGTCTGCAATTTTTGGGAATTCCTTTAACATTTGGAAACATGTGTGGAAGGGTGTGTTTGGTACTACCTCCGGTCCTAAATATAGGACAAATTTTGTAGTGCAATTTACACTACAAACTTTGTCCTATATTTAGGACGGGAGGGAGTATCATTTATTGTAGAGGTGAGCAAAACCGAACCAAAACCGGAGACTGAATCAAATCGAATTAATTTCAGTCTTTTTGGTTTGGTTTTTTTAGTGATCGGTGCATGTTCGGTTTTTTTATTCGGTTTTTCGGTTCGGTTCGGTTTTTTTAAAAAAATGTTGGTTTAAACCGAAAAATCGAAAATATTAAAAGAGTATATCACCACCGAAAAACCGAATGCAAGACAAATAATGATATATCATTGGATATTCATCTTTTTAAACTTTTGTTATGCTTTCTTTGGATTAAGTAATGCTGAATAAAATTATTCTGCATCTCTAAAAAACCTTCCTATTTTTAGTTCCATTATTGAAATATTGGGTACTTCAAACTATATTGATCATATATGTAATATTTGTTTTATATCATCTTTCTTTGGATCTTGATGAGGTTATTCAATTTTATAATTTGTATTAATTTTTGATGGTTTAAAATTCAGATATTTGAATAAAAAATGAATGCTAAAAAAATTTCGGTTTTTTCTTACGAAACCGAAACCGAACCAAATAATTTCGGTTATTTCGATTGTTTGGTTTTAGAATTTCCTTTATTTCAGCAGTTCAGTTTTTTCGGTTTTTACTGAAAATCGAACCAAAAAACCGATGCTCACCCCTAATTTATTGGGTAAAATTAAGTTTGTTTTTAGACAATAAGCCTAAATAAAAATGTGTTGCGTTTTTGCAGTGTTTGATTCAGCTTATTTTAATTGCATTACGGGTAGAATAACTTACTTATTAAATAAGCTCCTCACTATAACTTTTATATTAAGTCACTTATTATGTAAGTTGAGATAAAACTCCTCTCACATATTTACCTCGTACATCATAAATCACGATTTATAAGCACCTATTGTCTAAAAATAAATTGTTCATCCAAACACAAATCACATTATAAAAACTGACTTTTTTATTAAATCATTTTTAATAAGCCAGAATCATAATAAATCATTTTTCCTACCACTATTCCAAACACACACGAAATAGAAGGTGTCTTGGAGGGAAAAGATAGATACCACCAATGCCAATTTTTTTAGAAATTGGCAATGGGCCGAGTGGGGCCTACAGCGACCAAGTATATCAGTATATGCGACATTTTTCAAAACTTTTGGTCATTGTGAAATTTTTTAAATTTTGAGTTCAGCTTTTCAAAATGTATTCATTTCGCGGGCATGGAGCATCTGGGCCCACGCTTGGGAGGCGTTTTGTGTTGCATTACTGAAACACCCCTATCGAGAATTTAAAAAATGTCCTGCGCATTATTTTCACAAAAAAAAAAAAACACTATCAAGATTAGAGCTGGGAATCAGGGCTGGCCCGGCCCTACAGGGCCGGCCCTTGACGGGCCAGGGCCTAACAGGGCCGGCCCTAAAGGGCTCGGGGTCAAGAAAATTGCAGTTTTTCAAAGCCCGGCCCGAGAGCATCAGGGCCAGGGCCGGCCCGCAGGGCCTGAAAATCCTTTTTACAATATTTAACTATTTTTCCTACATATTTTCCCCATAGAGATATAATTAGTAAATAACAACGATTAAAGTTCTAATTTAATACATTAATGTTGTCAATATTAAAGTTTAAATAACATGTCTCTTGCAACAAACAAACACAGTTACTAATGTATAATCAAAGGTAAAATCATGTCCATAAAAAACTCACACAAAGGCCAAAGTATAAGAAGGCAATAAGCTAAATACTCTAACCTCTAAACAACATAAGTATGACGACTATCATTTTCACCTTCTTCGCCACTATCATCAATTTCAAGGATATTTAATTGTGTTTCACTTTGAGCAGTAGGTTTAAATAGTCAAATAATCACAACCTCCATAACAAATCATACTCTATTAGGCAGAATAGTATATAATATGATTTTAATCTAAATAGGCAGAACAATATACTCAAAAATCACAATATAATTCAATTAGATAAAACAATATACTCAAAAATCATACTCTATACAATATGAGGACAGAATGACATATAGATTCAATAAGGTAATTCAAAAATGTAACATAGTTCCTTTCTAAGTAAAAAAAATAAAAAAATAAACGGGCCTAAAGGGCCGGCCCGAGGCCCTCCAGGGCCGGCCCTTTTAAGCCCGAGGCCCTACAGGGCCAGCCCTTTTAGGCCCGACTTCCTTTTGAGGCTACAATTTACAAGCCCGGCCCTTGAAGGGCCAGGGCCTAAAAGGGCCGGCCCGACGGGCTCGGCCCGTTTTCCCGGCTCTAATCAAGATTCTATATCGATATTGATATTAAATATTGAATATATAATTAATCAAAATTATAAATAATATGATTCATAAACTTAAATTCTGTAGAATATATAAAATTCATCTCATCATACTTAAAATCTCTCTCAGTGTAGATTCATATTAAATTAGTAATCAGGTTTTTTTATAGATAACAAGTAATTACCTTAAATTTCAATTTTTATTATATTAATATTAATTATTTCTCAATTTTTTTTTTTTGCCATGATCAATTCTCAAATGTTAATTCCATACACTTTTTCAATTTTTTTTTTCTCGTTTTCAAATTCGAATAGGACGAGAAGATCTGGCTAGTAAGGGGGGGGGGGGACAAGAAAGGAAAGAAAAGGAAAATACTTGAGCGGGAGAGAAGGCGAGGGTATATTGGGAAAACAGAAGCTTACTTGACAGCCCAAATTGAGGCTTTCTTTACACAGTTGTCTTCAACTCAGACTTTTCCCGTTGGCTTTGTTTCAAGGCAAATAACCACATGCTCTTCCTCACTTTCCCGTTTCAGCTTTTTTTGTGATCCATAGAAATCAGAAAAGTCTCTATCTCTTTTTCCTTCAAGATAGCTCAGGTCAGTGAACTCCCTCGTTTAAGAATTATCTCCATTATAATCATCTCTAAGTTTTATCTCCTTTAAATCCTTCACTTTTGGCATTCTTTGTTGGTCTCTGATTTTGTATAAGCGATTGGCCCTAATCAAGGTGGGTTTTCCTCTTACAAGATTAACCGGTTGAATACTGTTCTATGATTTCCCGGATCTAGTTCACGTTTTCGTTCTCTCAAAAATGATGCGTCCCTGCTACCAGTTTGGCTGGGCAAGGCTTATAATTAGAACTAAACAGAGGACGAGGCAAATATTTAGATATTGTTGGGAAGGTGACGCTAAGGAATGCATGCTCATAGGCCGAAAGGCATATATTCATGAAAGAAATAATATAACTTAGAATCTTAGATTTGATTGAGTGCTTTGAAGCGACTAATTTGTGCTAACGAACTGCTAAAGAGTATTTGATTTTTGGTTCAATGTTAACTGCTGCAACTTGAAATTTCGACGAAAACTGGATGCTTGGTTTCAGTTTAGTGATAATTATGATATTATTTAGTTAGTTAGCTCCTTAGATTTTCTTTTTGTCTTTTATTTTTTGGGGAGAGGGAGAGTGATATTATTAGGCACCCAGTGGTTTTGTGGTGTTGCATGATCATTACATTCCGTTCGTTCGTTTTCTGACTCTAATGACTTGGTCCTGACTTGTTCATGGGATTGTCTGGGTGTAAAATTATTATTAGATCAGTTTAAAGCAAAATAATACTGCCTTTGTGGTTAGTTCTTTAGAGAATGAGAATATCTTTTCTTTATGACTCTTTCGAATCTCATCTCTTGATGATTGTGATGGCCAAAATTTCACTTTGAAGTTTATTTATTTTCCTTTAGGCCAAGGTTCTTCTCTAATTAAGCTTTCACTATCAGAATTTTAGATGGAGGGCTTCGACAAATCTGAATCAGGCAACCAAGTAACTCCGTTGATGACTCCATATTACACTCCATACCAGAAGAAGGGGTTGAACATGTCTGATCTTCCCACTGTCGATATGGACTTATTTACTAGCTCAGCTGGTGATAGCTCTGGGGTTTCTTCAAAGCAGACCTCTGGATCACCTTTCTCATCGTCCTCAGATTCAGAATCTGAAACTTCTAATTCATCTATAAACCATTACCATGGCTTGCCAATGAATACTGATGGCAATGGGCTCCACAAGGAGATCAAGCTGGATGAAGAAGTTCTTGGTCTGGAGTTTCAAAAGCAAATGGCTGGGGAAGATCACACGGATAATACATTGTGGGAAAATGATTATACAAGTCACGAGGAATTGCTCAACAAACTCATGAAAACTGAAGAAGAGCTGAGAGAAGCAAAATTAAAACTTAGGCTCTCAGGGGAGGAGGTTATCAACTCAAAGGTTCAGATTGTGAATTGTGAGGGTCAGCTCCATCATGTGCTAAAGGAATTAAAAATGAGGGAGGCTGATCTTGAATGTGAGAAAGAAAAGGTGCTGAAGTTGCAAAATCAAACGTCTGATTTGGAAACTCGTGTTCAAGATAGTCGCAGCAAAATTGCAGGGTTGACGGAAGAATTAGGCGTTGCTAGAGAACATCTTAGAGCATCAAAAGATGAGATTGCAGGATTAAAAAATAAATGTGATGCTGCTAATGAATTGCAATGTCAGCTTGAACTGGCACGACAAAATGTCGCCACATTAGAAGCCCAGCTTGATTCAGGGAGAATGCAGATTCGGGAGCTGGAAGAAGAAATTATACTGTACAAAGGTAATGAGAGCAAACGTGAACTCGAGGTGTTAAATTTGAAGGCTGAAATGCTTGATGCCCAGGAAGAGTATTCTTTGGAGAAAGAGCTTTTGAAGTCTGATGTTTTAAGCTTGTCAGAAACAAGAACACGGCTGGACTCTGCACTCAAGGAATGGGAGTTAAGAGGCCAATTGTTAGAAAATAAATTTAGGCAGTGCGAGGCTGAAAAGTTGAAACTAAAAGAGCAAAATGCAGCCCAAGAAATGGCTTTACATGGTGAAATCAGTTGTTTGAAGGAAGAACTTGGCGAAAGAAGGCACGAAATTGAAGCTTTGAACAAGGAAATCGACAGCCACGAGCACAATAATGACATGGTCGTGGCTGAGAACGATGGAGCCAAAGCAAGGATTCACAAACTCATAGCAGACGCGAGAAGCCGAGACAATCAGATTGAGAATATGGAGAAAGACCTTTGCCTGTTTCATGCCCAACATAAAGAGCTCAAGTCAATATCTGAAGCTAGACTTAATCAAGTAAATAAGTTGAAACTGAGAGTGGAAGAGCTAGAAATAGTGGTGGCTAGACAGAAAGCTGTAATGTCCGAGAGAGCTGAGGAGAAGAGGGAAGCTATACGGCAACTCTGCTATGCACTTGATCACTTCAAGAGTGGATACCAAGAACTCCGTCATGCTGTAGCAACTTCCTAAGTTACATCCAGTTGAGTATCACCATTCCTATCTCGTAGATGCTAAATCTTTGCTTATCATCAATTTTGATTTCATTTTTCTTACATCTGTGAGCATATCAACATTTTATGATGTTGACTAGCTTATCACAATGTGTCAAACAGTTAGATTGGTAATTAACGTTGTGCTACACTTGTTTCATCTTTGGTGGTTGGAGTTCTTGATTTTTTATGCTTGATAATTTATTCTTTAGATATTTGAACCGAGCCATTATGTGCCGTTCATTTGAATTCTGCTCGCTAGTCTAGTCAACTTCACTTGTGGCTGTGGGAATCTTATGGGTTCATGATCGTAGAAGACATCGTTGATCATCAAGCTTGACGTCGTAGTCTTTTAAGTCAGGTCAAGCAATCTAGTAAATATAAATGACGTAGTAACTCCGGCATTATTAATCTTCCACTCAACCTCAGAAAAAGACAGCTTTTAATAAGATAAGTATCATTGTAGGAAGATATATAAACGATTTGAGGGTCAATTATGAAATCCAATAACACAATTAGAATCACACATAGCACAAAGCCACAAGGTTAAACTTCATTAATAAACTAAGAAAAACTTAATAAGATAGAACTTTCAATATGCTTCACATAGACTAAGAAAAACTTTAAACTTCATTAATTTTTATAAAATTCTAAAACTTTTCAATTTTACTCTTATTTGATGTACATTATATCTCAGAAAAAAGTTAATACAAATGAAGAGAAAAATTGTATATCATATGAAAAATTCCATTCCTTGATCTATAAATAGGATCAAAAAATTTCTTCTTTCTTTGCCCTATTAATAGGACTATAGAAGTAGTAATAATGTAATATACATGTCACATCCTTGAGTTAGATCTCATTGGTCTATTTAAGGGAATAATTTCCTATATCAACTTTATAAATCCACAAATTTAATTCTAAAAATAATTCTTGAAAAATGTTTTAAGTTTTTTTTGGCAAACCAAAACAAAATTTATCTCACATTATTACTTTGAATACCTTAAAAATAATTCTAAAAAACTAAAACAAACATGCGCATATATGCTGTTTTTCAAATTGTTTCGATATCTTTGAATAAAAAAATTGCTACATGTATTTTATTAAATTTAAATGCTTTTCCATGCTAAAGCAAAATAATCTGTCGTACCCTCATGGGAGCTCCCTTTGAAAGAGACTTTAACCCTTTTTTTTTTTTTTGCCAATGACAGAGGCGTTAACCTTTTACATGTGAAATACATGGCGTCTGGACGTAAATTAATTGATCATCAATTTTCATCCATGATTCAAAAAGTAGTTTTAATGGGAAAAAGGGGAACGACGCCCCATTAGGAGGATGACACGGTCAATATCTTTTCTCCCATCCTTCCCAAAATCTCATTTTCATCTTTTGATGGAAAAATAAATAGTTTAGATTTAATATTTTATAAAATTATTATTATAATATTTTAAAAATTTTTTTTTTTTAAAATTTTGTCTATATCATAGTTATAAATTGTGCATATTAGATTTTGATTGCTCAAATTTAAAGAAAAAGACAATTAAATATTATTTAAACTTATAAAGTCTCAAAAAGTCTATTAACATATATAAATGACAGAAAAGTAACATGATAGAAATATAAAATTTTGAAGTTTGTGCGTTTTTACCAAAATGCCTCTAACATTAAATTTTTTTTAAAAAAAGAAAAAATGCACCCTCACTAGAGCACCACCACCAGTTGGTGCCCTCCGACCATCGAAGTTCAACTCCGGTGGCTGCATTTTTGGGGGGAGGGGATTAATTTTTTTTCCTTGACAAAATGTGGAGATAAATGGTAGAGGTGGGGTTTGAAACCCATCTTTGTTTGTTCTGAAAGTTTTAACCGTTAGGCCACCAAGCAATCATTTGATATTTATATGTATAAGAATATATATGTATAATATATATAAAGGTATAATGGTATTAACTAACTACGTAAATATATAAATTAAATAAGTAATAATTTTAACTAACTATGTAAACATATTGATTAAATGCGTAATGATATTGACTAAAGTTATAATGATATAAACTAAATGAGTAATGATATTTATTAAAGATGTGATGTTATTAATTAAATGTGTAATAAAAATGACTAAAGACAACATTTACGTTTTTAGTTAATAATATTACTCATTTAGTCATTATCATTATAATTTTAGTCAATACGTTTATATTCTTAATTAATATTAATACTTATTCAATTAATATATTTACGCATCTAATCAATACTATTACTTCTTTAATCATTTCAATTACTATTTAAGTCAAAAATTATGTCTTTATATATATTATACTTATATATTCTTATGTGCGCGCGCACATCTATCAAATGGTAGATAGTTCGTCCAATGGTTAAGGCTTTTGGAGTCAACTAAGGTGGAATGGGTTTAAATCCCACCTCCACCATCACTTGGCCCCACATTTTTTAGAAAATAATATTCCCTCTGATTATATTTATTATATTTATAAGTAACTTTCTTTTTTACAGGATTGTTTCTTTTTATAAGCAACTTTCACTTTTTGTCTAAAAATGTAAGCTCCTTTTTTCTATTTAACCCTTATTAAATGCTCATTTTCTCTCATATATTATACTCATTATCTCTCGTACTTTTTATCTATTCTCTCTCCTATACTCTTTGCAAAAATATGGGCATATATGGAAAAAAAATATGATATTTTTGACACACTCATTGTTTTTAATTACCAGTTCGTTTTGCGCAATCAAGAAAAAGTTGCTTATAAATAGGATCGGAGGGAGTAATAATAATCCCCTACCCTCAAAAGCCGGCCGTTGGAGCTTTGGTGTCACTGATACTTCAATGAGGGTGCCTTTTTTTTCTTTAATTAAAATATTAACGGCATTTTGATAAAAACATACAATTTTTAGGGTGTGTTTGATTTGAGAGGAGGGAGGGGAGGGGAAGTTACCTTATTTGGTTTATTAGAACGGAGAGAAAGGAAGGAAGGGTATGTTTTGTTTAAAGGGAGGGAAGGGAATTAAAGCCAAAATTTTGGCTTCTCTCCCAGCCCCTTCCTTCCCCTCAAACCAAACACACCTTTAAGATTTCATATTTCTATCATATCACTTTTTTATCATTTTTATTTGTTAACAAATTTTTTGGGGTTTTATAAGTTTAAATATTATTTAAGTTCCTTTTTTTCTTAAATTTATTTATGTTTAAAATAATAATTTTATAAAATATTAAATATCAACCATCCATTTTTCTAATATAACAGTTGACGTAAGATTTTGAAAAATAGAGGAGAAAGAGAAAAATGAAAGAACCCAGACCTTGTTGAGTTAAGGATAGCCGCTGGAAGCCAAGTAATCCTTCGAAGAATCAGCACTCCAAAAATTACATGTGCAATGCCACTTAATTTTAATAAGAACAAATTGAAATTCATTGATGTTTCCAAATTCCAATGAATTCATACCCACAATACGAAATCTCTATATATATATATATATATATATATGTATATAAATCAAACTCTTAATGAGGCATAATTACGATAACTTTTCAGACAAAGCACAACAATGCAATTTTATGATAATGTAGTTCCACAATCTAATTGATAGGTCCATTTATAAGATGGGGAGAATAAATTTTTTGGCTGTAATTATTAGATAGTAGTATACTACGAGTACCATTTATCTCTTATCACTAGTTTTTTAACCCCTTATTAAATGCTAGTGTATGTTGTTCAATTTTTAAAGTATGTATGCATGTTTAATATGAACAAAATTGAAAACTTAATAAATTTTGGGATAGAATTAATGAGTTTTAAGATTTTTGTTAAGGGAAAATTTCAGCTAGACCCATGTAAGATATTTTATTTCAGTCAACCCAAAAAAATTCTGAAATTTTACTGTATCCCTGAGTCAAAATGAAATTAAGTTTTATGGGTAAAAAGACAATAATGTCCTTCATTTATTTTTTCAAAAGAGAATTTATAAGACAAATAAAAGAATTAAAAAAAAACTAGGAAATAAGAACATTTTGGCTATTCATAAGATAAATAAAGAAATTACAAAACAAATAAATACATTTACAAGATAAATAAAATATTTCAAAGAATCTGATGAGTTAAAAACATTGTGGCCTTTTACAAGATAAATAAAAGTATTTACAAGATAAATAAGAGAATTCAAAAAAAACTAGAGAGTTAATAAAAACATTTTGACCATTTACAAGACAAACAAGAAAATTTACAAAATAAATAAAAATATTTATAAGATAAATAAAAAGATTTGAAAGAATTCAGGGAATTAAAAATATTTTAGTCATGTACAAAATAAATAAGAAAATTCATAACACAAATAAAATAAAGGATAATTATCATTTTACATATAAAACTTAATTTTATTTTGACCGAAAAGGGTGCAAGAAAATTTCAAATTCTTTTAAATGTTGACTGAAATAAAATCCCTTATCCCTAACTGAAATTGTCCCTTTTTTTAATTGGGATGAGAGTTGCAACTGAGTTATAAACTTATAACACCCACATGTGCATATAATTTATACTGTATCCTCACATTGAATATGTTTATTTTGTGGTCGTAATTTGTGAAGTAAGCTGCGGGAATGTGTCAAAAGAGAAGCTAACCACAAATCTGGGATTTGGGTCCGTTTATCTTGGTGGGGAAGACATTCTCAACCAGAGGCCGAGTCATGAGCAAGACTTTGACTTGGTCAATCCTCCAATCATGTCTAAGTCAAAGTCAAAATTCCATCAGTTCTTTCCCACGTCATCAGCTTGCTCTCGTTACATCCTTCTCATGTTATCAGCATGATCCTTTTCTTCAAAAGAGATGGATGGTCCTTTTCTTTTTCGGGACCGTCGGATCAAAATCTCAACGGTCCATATTTAATATATTATTAAAATATTATTTTTATAATATTTTAATAAAAATAATATTTTAATAATATATTAAATCTGAACCGTTGAGATCTTGATCCGAAAATCCTGAGGAAGAAAAGGACCATCCTTTTCTTTTGAAGAAAAGGATGGGAGCCGGGTCCGAATTGAACACCGTGTCCGCACTCCTATATTTAGAAAGAAGGTTAAAAAAAAAAAACTCGTGTTCTTGATTGATCAAAACTTACAGCTTCCAAGGCGCATATGAGAAATGAATGTGTACTTATGTTCCACTTTGATAAATTTAGGAAGGAATTATTTTAACAAAGTGAGAGAGTATTCTAGATAATAAAAATGTGAGTATATTATCTCTCCGGATCCGGAGATAATACATCATTTAATGAAAATAAGGGTTAAAGAGTAAATTTACTAACAAAATTTGTAGGAAGGAGTGTCTGGCATAATTATATTTTAAATGAGGTAAAAATACACATAAAGAATTAAAAATGAAGCATCCAGCACAAAACCGTTAAATTTGATATAATGTCATTAGGTGTTTTCTTCTCTTATAATTTAACGCCATTAGATCAAATTTAACTGTTTTATGCTGGATGCTCCACTTTTAATTTCTTATATGTATTTTTATTCCCTTTAAAACATACTTATGTCAAACGCTCCTTCTTTGACACTCTGTTAATAAATTTGTTCTTTAACCCATGAAAATAATCATGGATAAAATTTATGCAAAGGTATGTCATCTTGAGCGTTGGAAAAAAAAAATCCCTTTACTTTTTAATATAAGATATACTTACTTAATTTGATTAGAGTAAGGTGGTTGATTAAGTTAGTTAATATGACATATATTTTCTAAAATACCCTAATTATTTTTCTTAATTATCTCATTCCCTCTCTTCTTTGATTATTGTTGAAGAATAATTAATAGAGGTAAATTGTGAAAAAATTGATATATATAAAAAATATATCTTATATTTAGAATTAAAATCAGCTTCCTAAATATGTTTTATATTAAATATCACAGGGAATATCATACAGGGTGATTTAGAAAATTAACCCGTGCTGTATAAATTCTGAGCATGAGATTTCAATATGCGATAAGGAGAAAATGAACAAAAAATTCACCGGCTACTAAAATATTTGTTCAAAGGAAAAATAATACTCGCCAGACAGAACTAATTAACGTAAAAACGCGAGTCTAGTTTTAATGGTGTATAATTAAATAATTAAAATATAAAAAAGATAATAATTTGTTTAAATAGATTTTTAAATTTAAATAATTAAAATTAAATTCATCAACATTTATGATTTATTATACTTAATAAATAAATTTGTATAAATTCATATATAAAAGGGAGAATTACAGTTAGGTCTTAAGCAAGAAGAAAAATGAAAAAAAAATGGTCCATTGAAATCTCAAAATAAAAAATGGTCCCAAAAAGTTGTCAATGGAGGCTCCTGAAGTTTTCAACGACCTACACCTGAGGTTGTTAATGGGATCATTTTTTCATTTCCCTTTTTACTTGGGACCTAGTTATAATTCTTTCAATATAAAACTATTGAACATGATGAAATTGAAAAAGTTAGTACAAATTTAAAATTTAGTTAACATGATTTTGTATAACTCATGAGTTTAACTAAGTTTTCAGTTAGCATGAGTTTAAAAGTAACCCGACATGATTTTGAAAGCTAAAAGTATAACATCGGCAAACTCTAAGAGTCAACTTGTAAATTTAACAACAATAATTATACCAATATCCATTACCCAATCCGACACTATATTGCCCTTTTCAATCTTATTTATAAGAGTCTAATAACCAAATTATGCGATTTAAGAAAACTGTTAAAATTAGTTAAAAATAATAAATATATATGAAATAAATTTTTCTTTACAAGTATGCCCATATTTATATGAGGGCAAATAAGAGAGAAATAAAGTAAATGCCACTTTGGTCCTATTTATAAGTCATTTCTGACAAAAAAATTTGATCTTATTTATAAGTCTAGTTTCAAAGTAGTAAATGCATTTTATACTTTTTTACTCCTATTAATTGCAATAAACAAAAAGAGTTTATTCATGTTGACTTTTAAAATAAATCATATATAAAGGCGAAATTGAAAATTTAGCTCATAATTAATAAATTAACTAACTCTCATTTGTATGTGAGAATTAGTTAAAAATGAAAATAGGACCAAAGTGGTATAGATATTATCAACCTTTTAATGCAATGCATATAATTAATGAGGAAAAAAAATAGAAAAACCTTATTAAATATTCAAACAACTCTTGTAGACTCTTATAAAAAAGAATAAGGCAATTCAAAGTTTGATTTCTTATAAAAAAATATTAGAGGGAGTATTTATAATCCTTCTTAAATTGACTTCAATAAAATTAACAAATTAAAACTCATATCCTGTTTTATGTAGTTTTTTAAAACTCATAATACTCATTATTATTCCCCCTAATTATATTTATAAGTAATTTTCATCTTAATTGCACAAAACAAATTAATATTTAAAAGCAATAAATGTATAAAAAATGTCATATTTTTTTTTTCATATATACTCATGTTTATGAAAAGAGTATAAAATATGAGAAAGAATGAGTATTTAATAAGGATAAAATAGAAAAAAGAAGATTAAATTTTTAAATAAAAAATGAAAATTATCTATAAAAAAAATCAACCCTATCAAAAATAAAGTTATTTATCAATAAGATCGAAAGAAGTATTTTATTCATAATGGGATAAACTTTCCCAATCGGCTACTCTGAAGAACTCTCTCCCATCATAGATATATGATCTAGCTGATGGATATAAGATTTTGATTCACTAGGCCCACCCCCTAATTTAATAATTATTAAGTACATATTTTTCACCCTTTTTTCTTCCACATTTAATGTCATGATGACAACAGATACTGCTATATTTTTGAGAAAGTGACACATGTATTTTACATACAATAATAAAAATGTAATTAATTTAATCAATGCCTTTAATCTCCCTAAATTACTGGCAAAAAAAAAAATCTCCCTAAATTGATTAATTATATCATGTATTTAGCTATGTATGATGTATAATTGGATATGTCCGGCAAAAAAAAAAAGGATATGGAGTGCCAGGTGTCACGGACAGCGAACTTTGATCCGGCCAAACGTCCCCGTCGTTGACTTCGTCCAGCAGCTCAAAATTTTTGGCGCGGTTCTTTTATTATCCCTTTCTTTTTCACTTTCGCTTTTTTTAAATAGGACGCGTACTCTTTGGGCAAAAAAAAAAAAAAGGACGCGTACTCGTTATTTCGCCCCTTTCCCTATAGAACATATGATCATGCACTGATTTTAATAATGGCTTGAAAAACACCCAAAACTCGAAGGACAACTAACGTCCCATGGTCACCGGAAAAATTAATAATTTTTGTGGAGAAAACCTTCCAACTGTGAAATTATTATGTCCTAATATAAAATTTAATTTGTATTGCAATTTACATTGCAAACTAGATATAATATTAAGGATAAAAGGTAGCAATAATTTTTTCCATTCAAAACAAAAAATTTATTTAAATATTTTAATTTAAACTTAAATATAAAATTTTTATTTTTATATTAAATATCTTTTACAACACTTCTATTTTTTTTTAGATATTTATACTCCCTGTATTAAGCTCTTTTCTTACCAGCCTCCATTATTAAACTTTAATCATTGAATGAAAGGAGTGTTTTTATGAAATTTAACAAATTTTTTACATATTATTTACAAATAACAAATTTCTATGTTTTCTTTTTAACTTCATAAAATTGAGAAAAAAAATTGCTGTCAAACTGCCGATTTAACTCTATAAGTTTACTTTTTTATGTTTTTAGTTTATAAAATCATATGAAGTCATTGATAAACTCATGTTAGTTGTAAATTCGGTTAAATTCGTAAATTTACCGTTTTTATCTTACAAAATCATATTAACTTACTCTTAAACTTATGTTAACTTTTTTAACTTAATTATGTTCAATGACTTTATATATATGAATTTTATAGAAATTTCTTTAGTAAGTATGATAAATTAAGAATGTTGATGTATTTAATTTTAATTATTTGGATTTAAAAACTTAAATCAAATTGTTGCCTTTTTACATTTTAATTATTTACTTATACTCTATCAATATATATTTAATGATAAAATTTTTCTCCTAAGAGTTCAATTCGAGTTTATGTACTTTCATGAGTTTTGATAACCTTAATTGGATATATTTATAGATACCAAATTCTTATTTATTCCTCTCCCTTGACTTATTTTCGGTGAGTAAATTAATGTCAATAAATATTAATTCCCTGGATATTCTTATTCAATATTCATTCATGGAATTCATTCATTTCTGGTCTCCTATTCAATAGGAAAATTAGTAATTATAAGGTTTGTTTGGTTCAGCATTTTCTTAAAAAATAAGTTCTAATTATGCAAGTCGAGATAAAACTCCTCTCACATACTTACCTGATATACCGTGAATCACAATTTATAAACACTTATTACCCAAAAATAAAATATTTCAAACGAAGACATGAACGTTTAGATGTTAAAGAAGGGAATAAAAGTCCAAGGAGGGACCCACTAGATGCCAGATCATCAATGGCTTTAGCTTTAAATGGCGTAGGCGCCGACTCCTAAGTCCGGGTCCACTCCACCGTGGAAAACACACCGAACCCGAGAGACTGATTTGAATGACCATGAAAGTTTGAACACAGATCGTCGAACGAACACTCACAACATAAATTCAAAGCAAACGAAGCACGGAGAGAGAGAGAGAGAGAGAGGGGACAGACTCTATTTTCTCTTTTGCAGAGTTGACGAAATTTCCTTCTAAACACGGAATAGAAGAATTTCTCTCTCAAGGAGGAACAAAGAAGAGTCACTCAAGTAACTACATCCACCTCTTCTTCTCTCTTTCCTGTTATTATTATTTCTTTCGCCGTAAGATTTGTGCTATACCAACGATTTCTCACTTCTGTCAATTCTCTCTCACAATTTCCTCACGGTTTCGTTATAGACCCACACCCCCCCCCCCCCGGATTTTCACATTTGACCCTCTGATTTTGCATTTCGTCTCCTTTAATTTTCTCAGAATTTGCGTTGCTTTTCTGAATTTATAGATACCCTACACCCTCATTAATTTCTGTGTCTCTGCTCTCTTCAATTCATCAGCGACTGTGATTTCGTCAGATGCAAGCTGCTGAAGAAACTGAATATCTCATTCGATCTACCCGGAAAATTAAGGTGATTGGAATTAATTTTAGCATCTTCGCCTGTTTTTATGTACGTGAGAATGGGTTCTTTTTAATCATTTTCTTTTTCATCTTATATTCACTATATTTGTCGGCTAACTAAATAATAATAAATATATTGAGATATGCGGATCAGAGAGGTTGGCTGTTAGTGCTAATCCATTCATTATCTATAGGTGGATTGAAGGATGGGTACATAGATTTGTCCCTACAACATATAAAACTTTCGATTCCGAGTTTGCTCGTGGAATTGAACTTCCTGTTCTGTTCTTTTTCTCCTCTCCCTTTGTTTTTTGTTTTTTAAATATTAGAAGAATTGAAGCCGAACTTTACTTTTTATCTGATGCAGATAGCAAAAACTCTGGATAGCTTTGTGTTTTTGGAGTCAGTGTTGTTTGTGGATGAATGTATTATTTGAGCTTAACATCTACAATTATCTGGAGTGAGTTTCATTTTTAGTAAGATGACTGAAGTCACTGAACGAGCTCGGATAGTTCAATGTCCCAAATGCCGGCTATTGCTTACAGAATATTCACACTATACTGTGTATATGTGCGGGGGATGCGGTACAACTCTTCAAGGTAACAAACAAATCATGCGACTTTATATAATTGTGCGCCTTAATTCTGTGTTTAAACTGGGAATTTTGTTTTTAACTGAGCTTTTTAAACACTTAAGACAATGCGCTTGTGTTGATCAATCTTGCAGACTTACTTAACCCATTTCAATTTTTGTGATTTCCTTGATTGCTATAATGTCTTGTTCATGTGTTAGTTTTCAATGAAAATCCAACTCCTGCAAATGGGTGTGTTGATTCTATATGCCTCTTATAGTTTTGATGTTCTAATTGGAATCATTTCATTTTGCTGTAAACAGCCAAGAAACGAAAAAAGGAGGTGGCCAATCCTGAATCCTGCACACACGAAGCTAATGCAAATTCTAGGAACGTGGTGAATCTTGTTTCAGAAGATGAAAAACGCAGCAGGGTAGAGCAGCCAACTCTTCCTCAGGAGAATGTTCTGAGGACAAAAACAACTAGCTCTTCCTCAGAAGATTGCTTTTTGGAGGGAGATGGTAAGCAGTTAATTCTTCTTCAGGAGAATGCTGAGAGTACAAGAAGAACTAGTTCTTTCTCAGGAGACTGCTCTTCAGGTGGGGATAGTGAAAGTAATCAAAATGAAAATGGGGAATGCAAAGAACACCAATCAGTTCTTCCTCAGGAGGAAATTGTGATGACAAATAGAACTAATTCTTCCTCAGGGCATTGTTCTTTGAGTGTAAATGGTGCAAGGGATCAAAGAGAGGGTAGGGAATGTGATGAAAAGCAACTGGCTCTTACTCAACAAAATGTTGCGGAATCTGCTAGTTCTTCCATAGAAGAACATCCTCTGGATGTCAATGAAAATGGGCACTTAAATGGAAAGCAGCCTGTTCTTCCTCAGAAGAAAGTTCAGATGACAAAATCAACTAGTTCTTCCTCAGGAGAATATTCTTTGGATGTAAACGATAGCAAGGATCAAATCATAAGCGAGGATGGCAATGGGGAGAAGCTAGTTCCTCCAAACGGCTCAAAAGCAACTAGTTTTTCCTCAGGATCTTTGGATGAAAATGACTGTAAGGAACAAGATAGTAATGGGAAGTGCAACAGAGAGCAGCTAGATCTGCCCCATGAGAACATTCAGATAACAGAATCCACAGGTTTTCCCTCAGGAAAATGCTCTTTGAATGAAATTGGTGGAAGGGATCAAAATGAAAACGGGGAGAACATTCAGATAACAGAATCCACAAGTTTTCCCTCAGAAGAATGCTCTTTGGATGAAATTGGTGGAAGGGATCAAAATGCAAACGGGCAGTTCAATGTAGTTTTCAGTCTATCGGATGAAGAGACGGAAAAGGAGGTTGATGTCAATAAACTGTCACATAGTAGATTCAAGCAGCATAAAGTATCCAACAATGGTTGTCCTACTGAGCTAACAGAGACAAAGATTGAGGCCTCATCAGTACTGGTGGGAGGAGAGAGCTCTGCAGAAGAGATAACTGATACCCACTTGCAATTAGCAGGAGCAGCAATGTCAGATAATAGGGAATTGGTATTTAAGGAAGCAAAAGAGCAGTTAATCGGTGCTTCGGATGGAGGAGAGGCCAACAATGACAAATCCGCTCAAATAGAAGTGAAAGGTGAAGCGGGAGTTACTAGAAGTGATGATACTGCCAAAAGCTTAACAGATGATAACTCAGCATTGGGTTCAGCATCTGGTAATCCTGTACGTTCTGATAAACAAATGAAGCAAGGTCTGGAGCGTAAACCATATACTTTTGATGACTCAGAAGTAATGAATCAGAGTTCAGAGCTTAGTGGTGATCTTGGAGAATTGTCCAAATCCCCAACCACGAGAAGCTGCCACACCTATGATGGCAGTGTCTCTTCTTATTATGATGAAATGGATAAGCAATTCACTGACCAACATTTGAATTCTTTTGAGAATAATTACAATGCAGCCAATGTTGTTTCCAAGGGAAGGCACAGAAAGGGGAAAGGACCTATCAATAGCATGAATATTCCGCCTGATTTGCCTAGGGGAAAGCATCATGCTGTGAAAGACACTAAAAGGAGTCAATACGAACCGCAAGAGACTACAAGACATGACCACACAGCTCGTCATCGAATGAGAGCAGGGACAGGAAATTATCCACCTAGGGTGCCTTACCATCGAAGTGGCTCACAATCTAGCTATGGAAGTGACATCCCATCTAAAGTGCCTGATGATGAGCACTATTTCAGTAGCTCAAGCTTTCTTTCACCTGCCTACTGTGAAGACTCTGACCAAGAGAAGATGAATCTGTTGAGAATGATCTATAAACTGCAGAATGAACTCAAAAGAACAAGCTCTCTAAAAGGAGATACAACTGAAAGACTTTTCCCTGATGTCTCTTATAAGGGTAGCCATGACTTTCATGAAGGAAGAAGGTTTAGTCATGATCTCAGTGACCCTTGGTCTGATGCAAGATACTATCATGGACCAATCAATTGGCGACAAAGGAGTAAGATATCAACAATACCTTTTTCAGCTGAGGCATCAAGCAGCACGCACCATGTTGATAATTCTTGCTTCCATTGTCAGCGCCAAGAGTGGCAATACTCAGCAGAGTTGCCTCCACATGCTCTTTGCCAACATGAAGAGTTATGCAGATATCATCCTGTTCACAATAATTTTTGCTTCCCTCACCGCTCTTATCCTTTCAGGGCACCAAGGTACATAAGCTCTAAACACCAATTATATGGCCATGAAACAAAGTCTTATGATCAGAGGCATCGAGCTCATGAGATGAGAATGTACTTTAGGGAGAAACAGAGCATGAATAAGAAACATTTTCGACCAGTTGCAGGGGGAGCCCCCTTTGTCACTTGTCGTAATTGCTTGAAGCTGCTTCAGCTGCCTGCTGATTTTCTCCTTTTCAAGAGGGCATGTCATCAACTAAAATGTGGACACTGTTCAGAGATCCTCAAGTTTTCATTGCAGGATAGAATTCATATAGTTTCTTATGACCCAAGTCAGCATGGGGACCAAAGTGAGGTGATTAACGGGAGCACTCAATTGCCTTCTTCAGCTTCTCGTGCCAATTTTTTTCATTCTTCTCATGTGGTCCCTGTTTCATTTTCTGACGATTATGGAAATGATGCATCTAAAAGCTACTCATCAGGAGGAGATCCTGTTTCACTGGCCTCATTTCATCCATTACCTGGCAGTGAACATGACACAAATGACTCTTGTGGTGCTTTTGAGGAGGTAGACAGGATTGCTCCAAGACATGCTCGTACAAGTAATGCTCCTGTAGGCATACATGAATCAAAAGGGACCTCCTCAAACATGTCAGGATCAGAAAGATCATCATCAGAAATAGAGACAGTGCCACCCCCAAGAAGTTCACCACTTCATCAATTAATGGGTTATTCCTCACCAAGTCAAGTGATGAGAGGAATTCAGTCATTTGGTAGAGCTAATAAGCTTATAAAAAATGAACACGACCATAGTTGAGTAGAAATGCTTCAAGGAGAATTAAAGCATAATCCTCAGGAAACATAATGTTTTGGAGTGTTCCAATTAGATGTTCTGTCAGAACGAGATATGACGAGATTCTTTTTATGGGTATTGTAGTTCCCACTTCGTTATCTTCAATAGGAGCAATTGGATTGCCTTGGTGCTCTAACATGCATACTGGAACTTAGAAGTGGCTTTGCTTCATTTTTCAATTTGATTTATATTACCTGGGCAACATGTGCTCCTGCCCTTTTGTTGTGCGTGTGAATGTATAGGTTATTCTATAAAAATTAGGTTTTGGTAAATAGAGTTCTTGTGTATTTCATAATTATACATTTTGTTTTGCTCACAAATGCTTAAAAATTAATTGGTTGATAATTATGCAGGGTTATACCTTCTCGTTGGCATTCATAATTAATCGGTTGATGTTTCACTTATTTACCATGTTTATTTAGATTTTCCTATTGTTCTTCGTTTAATCTATTCCTTCTATTGTAGACCTGTCATGAAAATTGCACAGGCTCTTCTCAGGCATGATACCAATTAATTTATGGAGAATTAAACAGAGTTGTGATTCAAGGCTTTATTTGGTCAAACACAAGGCATGCTTTCAGCAAGAAAACATCATTCTGGAGTTCTTTGAAGCGCTCATACTCGTTCACGGAAAAGAACTTGGGAAACAATAATACATGCAACCTTGCTAACTGATTCAAGAGCCTTTTGCTTTTCACTTTCATCAACCACAACAAAGTTTCCCTGCAAATTGGGACGGTAGCTTTGAGTTTGTTTATTCAAGCAAGTAGCTACGAAACCCATGAGCTATTCAATTTTATGGTCTCCAGATGTCAAAATCACTGATATAAAACTAAAAGTATGCAATGTCCACACGCCACAATTACAAACCACCAATTCAAATTTGGCCCAGAAAAATCTCGAAATTTCAGGCTTCAGTGATTCTATTACAAATTATTCATCTTTATGAAAAGGCCATAGTTTATATAAGATTAGCTACAGGTGAAAAGGGGGCCCAACTATGACTAAACTATATGCATGATTTTGCTTGAGGCGAACTTGATGAGCTTAAAAAGGAATTAAATTAACGTATGGCCTCCAAAGAAAGTGAATCGAATCCGAAAAGGAGGCGAGTGAGATGGTTGAAGCCAAATTGAAGAGCGAATTATGAATATCAAGGGAATCCTCGACGTCCCACCAAATGAGTCACCTACCTTTGAAATTTTATTCTTCCCTCATTTCCAGCCACACCTTTCAATCCTTTACGTGTTTTACCATGCATTGACTTTCGACCAATTTGTCGTTCATATGCATCATAAGACATTAAGACCAACTTGTTTCAGACCTCTATGAGAAATGCCGTGGACAATTTCTCCTTCAAACGCGTGCGTCCTGCCCTCTCTGTCTCCTCTTGCTGCTGCCACGTGGATGCCATCAACCAGTCATCTCGAATTCTCTGTCCCTGCCCTCTTCTCCTGCCACGTGTCCATCCCCCACAAGCTCCAGCCACGTGCCCTGCTGGGGTTGGCCTCCCTCCTCCTCCTCCTCCTCTATATAATCACAAGGGCCTACGTTGTATCAGTTCGCAAGTAACATCACCGTCCATATCCAAATCCAACCATGAAACCGTTTTTGTGTCAAGCTAACCCACAAAGCCTCTGCTCGCTTCTCCCTCCTAACTCTTACCCTTTAGTTCAGAGTCAAGGCTTCAAACCAAGCAAGACGAAGATGAGACAAGGTTGGATTTTGGTTCAGAGGAGAAAAGGAGATAATGGGCTAACAGCGGGATGTGCGAATTGGAGTCTGGAGGCAGAGATGAAGCAACAGAAGCAAGAAGGAGAAAGTGAAGAAATTGGGATGGCGGGGTTCAGGCATAAATGTGAGGAAGAGAAAGGGTTGGCGGAGATGTTGGAGTGTTTGGAGAGAGAAGCCATAATGGGTGAAGATGTTGGGAAGGAGCCTTCTGATTACAACAGAAGGGCTCAAATATTTGATAAAAGCTTCAGAGTCATCCAAGCTCTTAGGTCACATGACTCTTCCTCTGTTTCTCCTCAACACTCTTCTAAATGAGGAAAGCAAACTGACACACTTTATTTGCACCTCCATTGATTCTTGTATTCTCACGAGCTTTGGTTTCTTTCTTGTTATGTGTTAGTAGTAACTCTTGAATGTACCAGAAAGGGCTTCTGTAGCTTTTGAGTTCTTTTTCCTGCATTGCTGCGGTCACATAAATAACATAACTGCTTCTGCATTTTGAAGCTGTTATTGGGCTTTCCTCGAAGCTTCTAGTTCGGGAGGGAGTGAGTCAATGTGTTAAATCCATCTTTTATTGTTTGGACCCACTATGTTGAATCGTCTTTGTGAGTGATTCTGCTACAGCTTCAGTTATAGTTGCCAGAAAGCTCTGTTGGGAAAAGATATTTATAGCCACCAAATTCCAATGACATTTTAAGAACAGGGAAGCAAATCACAAATCATGTTCTGGCAGTAACAAACACAAAATATGAATGGCAATACGTGACATGGCTCTGCATATCGATGCACCTATTGCAACTACAATTGTTCCGCTGGTATTTGAGCAGCCCTTCGCAAATATCACATCTTTGAGTAATTAAACTTGTCGATGCTCAGAGAGTAAATATTTCTCATCAAGGAATCTCGCTGTGCTGGAATTTTTACTGAATACATTTCATCTATTCTCCTAAGATTAATTTTGAAAAAGAAATTCATATTAATAAATTAATCTATTTTAAGTCATGCATGCCGTAACAGATTGCCCAAACTGTGACATGTCACGTTTGGCAACCAGAGTCCCATGGACCGGAGCAGCGACGCAGGTGAAATTGTTACTATGACCAAGATGGGAGTGCTCATCGTTAATATGAAGAATTGATTTTGGACTATATAGATTTAATTTTAGACATTGAATAAGTTTCATGTTGGTTTTGAGGAAGAAAGTCCTCCTCCCACATGTTTGAATCGGATATTGAAAGGAAGATTTAATTTTAGATTTTATATTTTAAATGTCATACTTCCAAAGATGCAAAATCTATAATAAAAATAATCTTATAATCATCACTTTTCAAATAAATAAACTTCTCATTTAAAAATCCAAATCAGAATTGTCAAAAAGCAAATTGAATGGTCCAAATCTCATGACAATCTCACAACTGTACTCAACACCTGGGAGTCCATGTTTGGTTCACATCAGGCGTATTTATATGATTAATATTTGAATTATAGGGTAAAAATACCGAAAATTTTTTTCCAAATATGCACATGACACCATAAACTTATTTTAAATCAAAAAATGCCTGTAAACTTCTTAAAATGAGATAAAAACACCACCTCCGTGGACTCGGATAAACTTTCGTTAACCTTTGTTTTGTGGGGCCCACACCCTTTTTTTAAATGTTATATTTAAAAAAAAAACAAAGAGTCTTCACCCCCCTATCTTCCTTCACCCTTCCACGTCAGATCCTCTCCCCCCTCCAAATCAGATATCATTTTCCTCTGTCCCGACATTCCCGCCGGCCATGCCCTCTCTCCGGCCACCTCACAGGTGCATCGCATCACAGACAAACCCACCACCAGCAGGAAGAAGAAATTGCTAATGAAGAGGCCAAAAATAACACAGACAGCGAAGATGATAAAGGGAGAAGATAGCTCATGGCTGTGAATTAAATGTGGACTGGAATTCAATGAGTACTTCAGGTTTCAGCAGTTCTACGGATCATTTACTGGTTTGATTGTACAGGGTGCCCTATTGCATTCATATTCCAAAACAACAAAAAGTGTATATATAGACATCACATATAATTTTATTCTTTTTAACATTATCTATAACCGTAAACACACACAAAATTCAAAACTCAAAATGCCAACGCAAATTCGAACATAGATGGAAGTGATGAGAATAGAGTAAGTGTGAGCGAGTGGATACGCATAAAGAAAGGGTGAGAAACAAGCAAACATTCTGAGCATGAAATCCGGCAAAATAACCCCTGCATCTACAGCACAACAAGCACTCCCTACTGTAATGTAGTACTTCGGCTTACAAAATTGTAAACAAACCCAACAAAACCAAATGCTAACAGCGGTTTCTTCTTCCTGCTGGTGTGGGAAAGCGGGGCCAGAGGAAAATAATGCTTGGTTTGGAGTGGGGAGAGGGGGGGTCTGACGGGGAGGAGTGGAGGAAGAGAGAGTAGTGAAAACTCCTTTCTTTGAAAGAACAATAATGGTATGGGCCCCACAAAAAACAAAATTTAAGGGAAGTTTACCTAAGTTCATGGAAGGGGTATTTTTTCCCATTTTAATAAATTCATAGGTAATTTTACATCTAAAAAAAATTTATAATGTTAGGTGCACATTTTGAAAAAATTTATGGATATTTTTACCCCTTAACCCTTAGTATTTATACATAATCCATCAGCAACAATCACTTAACGTTTGGACGAATGGGAATTAATTTGACCCAATCTATAGGTTTAGTAGATCGGGTGAATTTAAGAATCAAGAGTATTTATTACCTTTCTTGGCTATCGTAGTGAGTACTGAGTAGTGACCATCTCCACAACTGAACTACAAGAAAGGACGGAAGTCCAGACTAGAAAGCATGACAAAAATTAAATTCAATATCTATGACAATCGCAGGATGAGATGTGAGAAGTGTCTCCGCAGGAAATCACATTATTCAACTGTTCTCAAATACCCGTCATTGAAATGAAAGAAAAATTTTGGACAATTTCAAATCCCAACTCACTTCTGCTCAGGCTTCTCCAAGAAAGTCCTCTTCAACCAACCCCACGGCTGTCAATCGTTTTAAAGAAGATACATTAGAATTACACCAATAATAAGGTATTAAAATACAAAGTTAAGCATAATGCGCAATCAAAAGCTAAATTTAAGTCAAAATCTAACATCTTATAGATAGTTGATGCAAAAGTTGCCGAAAGTACTGAATAGACAAAGGTTGGAAAACATTAAAACCCAGTCACACCCCATCCCATCATTTTGAAGTGAACATATCATGACGACAAAAGACATTGGGACTTCTAGGAACATGACCATTGGTTAGTTATTTTTCCCCAAATGTCAGCAGAGTTCGGTTTAAATTACATGAAATCTTCTTAAATAACATAATTGGGCTTAGAACCCCCTTTGTCAATGCACCAACAAAATTTCTTCATTTTTTCCAAAAAGATTATATGAACCAATTTGTTAGCATGCAATTTCTGAACAGAACTTCCATCGGCCACTATCACAAAGACACAAAACAATAGCATGACCTCAACATATATGCCATACTTTAGGGATCAAGCATATCTAGTCGAGAATAAGGATCACCTGCTGCAGAGTATGTGCTCCACAGCAAGAGGCTGACATGTACATGCAATCTCACCTGTCTTAGTTTCTTTATAATATACTACCTACATTGGACGCTCTATCTACTTTCTATCATGATTTATTTTGACTAATTACAGGTATTATAAATGAGCTATTAACTAGCAAAGACAATATGGGGCCCAGCCTTCACTAAAGAACAATATCAAGTTGGTGTGAGTTAATGTGCTTGTTTGAAATAGCGATTGGGATCTTCAAAAGCAGTTTTTCAATCGTGATTTACGGTATACAAAATATATGAGAGAAGTTTTGTCTCGATTTACGTGAAAAAGCACTTTTAGAAGTCCCAAACATAATCCCAAACAAGCTTAATAACTTGGTCCCTGTTATAGGTAGTAGTGCGTCTGGATCCCTGTGAAGCACAAGAGCTTTGCAATAGAAGATCTAAACTTGCCACAATACAAAATAAAAAATATATCTTCATAGTTAAAAAAAATAGAAAAAATTTTAGATATTTCAAAGTCATGTTAAAATTTCAAAGACAGAGAAGGAAATGTAAAGTTGGTTAGTGGGCCTGGGGAAAAATGAAAAATCAAATTCATGCAAGTATTACTGGCATCTCATATTCCCATTTACTAGACAGTAGCTTCAATTAGTATGTTCTCAAGAAGCATACTTTCTTGCTTCATGCACTCTCTTGGCATTCAAGCCAGACCGAAAAGTAGAAAGATAGGCATGGAAGTTTCTTTTCGTGTCATTTTTCAATTTTGTGCACTCTCTTGGCATTCAAGCCAAACCAAAAAGGAGTAGAAAGATAGGCATGGAAGTTTCTTTTCGTGTCATTTTTCAATCCTTTTCAGCATTTAGAGTATCACGTCATGCCAGTGCACATAACAACATGATCCATAAAACCCTTGAGCAAAAATCATCCAATAACTTGTGCCAAGTGACTAGGGTTAAAAGTCAAATTCCGTAGGTAACTTTAAAAAGAATTGTCGAAATTATATTGAAGACATTTTCATGACAATAAGATCCTCAGCACCTATTCATTGTGGCGGTAAAAAACTCAAAAAACAATGAAGTTATAGAAGATAGCAGCTTTGAGATTATGTTTGATGGGACGAACCTATATTTTGAATATTCTTATATAGAGGCCCTCAAAGATCGTGATTACTCATTAAACTACACAGCTGATGAGACTGCCACAATGGATGTTTTCCAAAAGGCCTGAACGGGCGCACGATAGGGATTGGATTTTCCACAACAGGGAAAAAGGTTACAGGACAGCCAAAACTGTTTTCTGAAGTACCTCGTTGGCGAGAAGCAGTTCCAAACACAAAGATACAAGATCTATTTCACAAACTCTGTCATATACCAGACCAATGTGGCCAGGACAATACCATGCACAGAATCATTAAGATCACAAGCCTTATCATAAACTGCTCGATTATCTTCATTCTTTCAAGCTGCAGATTATGAGAATTAATTGCCTAGCGGCATGTGCAGAAAAAAGGCGGCTTCAAAAATCGTACCCAAAAATTTTGAAAATCACGGCTCGTTTACTAATCGAAGAGAGATTGACAGGCATTACAATCAAATATGATCCCAAGAAGTTTTGCGGATCAGCATGACAAGCAAATCTGAATGTTCTCCGAAAATATAAAATAAAAAAAAAACAGAAAACAGAAGCATTGAAGGACAACGAAATCGGAAATCGAAAATCGCAATATCTTGGGGAAAAAGAGAGGAAATAAGGACTTGTGCAATACCTGAATCAGATACAGAGCTCCGGTGGCGGCGGTGACACCCCACATGGCAGCGGCTTTGACGTCAGTGGCTTGGACACGAAGCTTCGAAGCCAAACCAGCCATTACTACAATTTCTGGACGCAAAATACTACGATGAAAGGAACCCTAGCACTTCAATTAATTCGGAATGTTACGAGAGAAGTATTTGATTCCCGAATGAGCCAACAAACTCCAACATTGATCTAGAGTTATATAACAGATCAAATCTAGACCGTCAGATCTGAGGGTACAAGATGTGTTACGAGCCCCTTTTTGGTCTTTTTGGTGCTGTGTCCAAAATGCCCAATGATAATGCGCCGTGTCAAAATAATTGTAATTTTGTCAATCGTATTTTTTAGGCCTTTTTGCCTGAGCAGCGAGCACAGAGTATTGCAAAAAAGAAAAAACAGTAATCACTGTTCTTTTTAGGGAAAATCACTCAAAAAGAACTTTAAAAATGGGAAAAGATAAAAATATGATCTGAAATTTTATATTTCCATATAAATGTAAGTGCCTAAACTGGAATATTACAATTCGATGAAAATGACATGCGTAACCCTGGTTCCGTGGCCGACATGGGTGGATTGATGTAGAACTCGAGTTTTCCATTGATAACTCGAGTTCATATCATCACTGGACGGTAACCAGGGAGTGATTAGGCTTATAGGATGCAGAACTCGAGTTTTCCATTGATAACTCGAGTTTACAAACACAGTGTTACATTTTCACAACATCCTATTAGACTTTTACGGGTTCAAAAACTCGAGTTCCACATCTATCACTCGAGTTGACAGTGCGCACTCAAGTTTTTGAACTTGTGAAAGTCTAATAGGATGTTGTGAAAATGTAACATTATGTTGGTAAATCCTAATATTGATTTGGGACTCATGTCAATGATGAATGAAGCATATGTCAATGATAACCGTGAAGAAGAAGATGACGAGTTGTTGGCGGCGATGGTCGGTAGCTGCGATCATTACTAAATTTTCCCAAAAAGTGATTGGGTCAAAACTCAGACAATTCAAGTGATTTTCCTAACTTATTCATTATTTCTTATGATCACTCGAGTGTTCTTAACAGTTATCTCTTCTCTGTTTATCCCTGTTTTTTAACGCATATACAGAGAATCCTACAAAATAAGTAATTAAACACCCTGATGCTTAAGTTAGTAAAGAAGCAACTCCCACTCACTCTCTGACCAACTCATGCAGATGTCGGTGATGACGGTGAAGAAGAAGATGCCGAGTTGTTGGGGGTGATGACATTGGAGTTGTTGGCAACCGAGAAGAAGATGATGATGATGAGTGCTTAAGATTTCACTCTATTTTCTTTCTAGTTTATCTCAACTCATGGATTGATACAATTGTGGGCTAAAAATATTTTGTATATAACAGAATCGAACTCAATGTGGACTTCATGCTCAAAACAAACTCATAGTGGAATTTAAGCTAATAAAATATTATTTTGACTTCTTTCGTAGTGTTTGAAGCTCCATGGAAACCACTGTGGGCGTAGTGAATGTGTGTATTTTGGGGGTATAGAAGCATTGAAGGGATATGAACATCAAGCATTTTCTCGAGAAGTTGATCTCAGTGATGAGCTTTATGAAGTTGAAAGTTCTACATTAGTGTTTTTATCATTGTCTTCTCTCAGATTATGTTCCTTAAGGTATATTTGTTGTATCATTGAAGAAATATGTCTTTAGGTCTCCTTTTTCACCATATTATAGTTTTTGGCTTGTCTCTTGTGGATGAATTAGTGTTATAGTTTGTAAATAATAAAATATAAATGGATATTGATATTGTTTCACTTTTGGTACTTCTCATTTTCTAAGAACAGGATTTAATTCAGAGAAAAACAAAAGATTAAATGTTGTGGACTGCAGACTTGATTGATGGCCTGAACCCCGGAAAATTTAGTAATGAACACAGCTACCGACCATCGCTGCCAACAACTCGTCATCTTCTTCTTCACGGTTATCATCAATATCTGCTTCATTCATCATTGACATGAGTCCCAAATCGAGATTAGGATTTACCAACACAGTATTACATTTTCACAACATCCTATTAGACTTTCACAGGTTCAAAAACTCGAGTTCCACATCTATCACTCGAGTTGACAGTGCACACTTGCTGGTAAACCAACACAGTGTCACATTTTCACAACATCCTATTAGACTTTCACAGGTTCAAAAACTCGAGTTCCACATCTATCACTCGAGTTGACAGTGCGCACTTGCTCGTTACCAGCAAGTGCGCACTGTTAACTAGAGTGATAGATGTGGAACTCGAGTTTTTGAACCTGTGAAAGTCTAATAGGATGTTGTGAAAATGTAACACTGTGATGGTAAACTCGAGTTATCAATGGAAAACTCGAGTTCTGCATTCTATAAGTCTAATCACTTGCCGGTTACCATCCAGTGATGATATGAACTCAAGTTATCAATGGAAAACTCGAGTTCTGCATCAATCCACCCATGTCGGCCATGGAACCAAGGTTACGCATGTCATTTTCATCGAATTGTGATATTCCAGTTCATGCACTTACACTTATATGGAAACATGAAATTTCGGATCATCTTTTTGTCTTTTCCCATTTTTAAAGTTCTTTTTGAGGGATTTCCCCTTCTTTTTATGATTACTAATTTCTAATGGAGTCAGTAGGGAGGGTTTGTTTTTACTCCTCAATTTACTTTGAAAGAGGCCCTTTTTAAGAGCATATATTAATGACATAAGATTATAGGTGGGTTTAAACTCGTACCTTTTTATTGATAGTTATATAAACTAGGGGTGGGCATGGGCAGGGCGAGACCCCTGCCCAATGCCCTGCCCAAAGAATGAACGGGCTGCATTTTGTAGCCCGGTGCCCGGCCCTGCCCGCTAAAAGCCCTAACCATTTTGGGCTGGGCAAGGGTGGGCTGGGCAGGGTGGGTTTCCCTGCCCAAGTGATAACGCCTTATCTTGTCCACTTATGAATATTTTCTTATGAATTTCATAAACATTCCTGTAGTTACTAATCCATATATGTCTTAACTTCACCCTAAGTAATATAAACTTTAAATACATTCGATGATTTCACATCTTAGGATATTTCAAAATAAGTCTACAGCTTGAGTCTTGAAATTTAAAAAATACCATATGTCTTAACAAATATCCATACTTTTAAAATTAAACAACATCCATAATCCATTATAAATAAGAAAACAAAATGATTGTAATTAAAGCCGTGAAGTCAAAGTAGTTTACATCAATTCAATGTCCCAAAAGTTGATCAAATGATGAAGCATCTGGAAAGAAAATAAAAAGCAACTATAATTTAATACAGCCCAAAGTAAAGAAGAAAGGAAGAAATCTACTTATAAATAGTGTTTAGTGGTTAGAGCCAAAAAGAGAGGATCAGAAGAGTATTATATAATAGACAATATATATTTTAAATAAAAATATATATATGAAATAATATTTAATTGATATGAAATTTTATATTTTAAATAAATGAAAATAATTTTCAGGGCAGGGCCAAATGGGCGGGGCAGCACCCCTTGCCCGATGCCCGGCCCTGCCCGCCCAAAGTTGCCCAAGATTTTTTTGGGCCACTTTTTTAGGGCTGGGCTGGGCAATTTTTTTGCAAGGCTAGGGTGGACGCACCGGGCTACTGGGCACCATACCCACCCCTAAATTATAAACGAACCCATATAATATTTTAATTAACTTAATTGTGCTTCAAGCTTTTGTTCATTTTCTACTTACGGTATAAAAATCAATCTTTATTTTTTTAAAAAACAAAACCCCCAATCTGCTTTAGATTATAACAAAAAATCAACATGAATGACACGACCAGAAGAATGATAGAAGGGGAAACGGTGAGAGCAAGTATAATTAAACCAATTAAACAAGTGAAATAATACAGTGGAGTTTATGTTGAACTGATCAGCTACAACACATGGAATGCCAAAAAGTGAGGCTTCTCGGGCTCACAGCCAACAAACAGTTCCACTTCCTAGGAGGGAAAATCATACTAAACGTACATCTATAAGTTCAATTCACTCTCTGCAAGCATAGGAGCGCCCAAAATACTTGTTCAGAGCAGAAATGAAAGTAAGCCTCTGGTCTTTCCTGTCTGATTAGTTAAATTGAACGTGAAAGCTGGTCAGATTTCCTTCTGCCACTATCCGGTTTACATGTCGGTCGGCGGCCTTTATCTGGACCGCCTATGATTCCCCATCTCTCAAATTGTCTTTGCCGAGCTCGAGCCCTCTCCTTCTCTTCATCAGATTTCCGTGAAAAACAGTGTGGGCAAGAAACTCCATATTCAAATTCAGGAGCTTGCATGTCGGCATCACTCACAGGCTGCTTGCAACCATAGCATAGCTTGAAATCTCCTTGCACCAAACCATGGTCCACAGAGACTCGCTTGTCAAACACAAAGCACTCCCCCTGCCATAGGCTTTCTGCTTTTGGCACTTCCTCCAGATATTTCAGAATTCCACCTTCCAAGTGATATACCTACGAGATTCCAAAACAGAACTATGATGTAATATATTAAGGACTGGAGATAGTAATATCAATTAACACAAAACGTTACTGCATAAATTTGGAACAAGATGGGTATTTTGATCATATTGATAAACCAACGAGAAACTACTGTGATTAAAAGAGCCAAGGATATATCAGAAGAACTAAAAATAGGAGGCACTTGCCTTGCTGTCAGAAATGTTATTGTATTTCAAGAATACACTTCATGAAAACAGAAACACAACAAGCAGGTCAAATATATTTTAAATGGTTCCAGAATTTGAACAATGTATTGTCAAATAGATTTTTATGCCAAATCAGCATCAAGTAACAAACCAAAAAGGCCCAGAGATTTTTAAAAAATATAAACTTTCAACATCCGATGATGTTTCACAAATAACCAGAGAATAGAATTTAAGGGGAGCATCACCTCTTTGAAACCTTTACTGAGGAGCAAACTTGAAGCCTTTTCACATCGAATTCCTCCAGTGCAATACATTGCAACACGAGGCATATGTTCAGGATTTTGTGTTTCCTTTTCTACACTTTCACCTGAATTGTTCGCCTCGACTTCTACAGGCTTGTCATTGTTTCTGCCGGTAAGCTCAAAATGGTCCTCCACCCAAGAAGGGAATTCACGAAATGATGCTGTACATGGATCAACGGCTCCTTTAAACTTTCCTATTCTAGTTTCATAATCATTCCGCACATCAATCACCACCTAGACATTTAAATGTTGATGAGAGACAGAGTTTTGCACATCCAGTAAATAAAATGTCTCTACCATCTCTGCCAATAGCTATTCTAGTTCCTGATAATGTTCATAATTTGGTATAAACTGAATAGCAGAAATTTTTATTCAACCACACTGGAGATATTCAATTTGCAATCCATATACAGTAGGATAAACAAAATTATGCTCAACTAGGTGAAAGAAAAACCTCTACAAATCCTCAACTTTTTCTTCCCCCCTTGAGAATAACATTGATAAGAAAAGACAGCCAAAATAATTAAAATGGAACCATGCATTGAGAAAGCAAACAAACTACAGAGCCAAACATCTAAGGAAAAGATAACTTTATTCATCCAATGCTGCCCTATGGTTATGCCAATGATGGATAGACAACCATAAATTTTAAACTTTCAATATTTGTTACAGATGACATAAAATCCTCTCCGTTTTTGGTAGCATAATTTGGCTGGAACAAGTGTAATACATTTTAACGTGCAGAAAGGAAGGTGAAAACAAAGATAAACTATTTGTTTGGGAGGAAGGGGGGCGCCGCCAATTTTGCAGGACAAAACCCACTTTTGAGTGGTAGGGAGGGACTATGGTGCACTTCCTTTGGCATTACATGTCATCTAAAAAGGGGGAAATCTCACAGAAAATATTCATCCCATATTGACCATCACACTCCTTGCCATTCCATCTCTTGTCATCTAACCAAACACAACCAAATATTTAGTGTAGTTAAGAATTCAAACAGTTTGAGAAAAGCAAACATATTTGATATAAGAAGTTCCTACACATGCAAAACACAGCCAAAGACTGGAGGAGGAGAATAATACAAAGCAAGATGCTCACTATATCAGGGTCCCTGATCAATGCATTCCATTCTCTCGGGCTCACATACTTTCCAACCCGTTCAATAGGTGATACAGCAGGCATCCCCAGTGTAACAATCTGCCAGCACCAAGCAAAAACAAAAGGAAACAAAAGCAGATAAAAATGATAAGATAACTAAATTCAACATGGTCGGACTCTTTCTAAATCCATATTTGATCAAGTTTTTCATTCTCTTGGCACAGTGAATGACTTACCTCTTTTTTCAGCTTAACCCTCACATGATCCCATCGGAAAGGTGCATCTTCCCCTGCAGCAAGAGGAGAACTGGCACTGTGTCCATGATGAATAGCTTCTTCCTCAGGACTCACAGGTGATTCCACTTGTCTTAGACCCTTAAGACGGTCATCACTTTGTATAAAGGCAAGAACTTTCTCCACTGACTCGCGAGTGCCACATATGCTGCCATTGATTCCTTCAGGCGCAAGAATGATACCCCCTGAAACGCGCTGAATAGGATCAGGTTGGTGAGGAACACGGATTACTATAGTTTGAAGTCCCAGGCAGACCAATAAAAAATCTCAATGTACTGTTCATATAATGATGAGAGAAAAATTCTATAAATAACAAACCATACCTCTACGTTTTAAAATTTTGAGTTAAAAACATTCAAAATATTGTTGCCCTTGAAATAAACACCGTAAGTGAATACATTAGTTCCAAGTTCCAACCATCCATAAATCCCTGAACCATCATATCTTCTCTCGTGGGTGGGTGGGTGGGTGTGTGTTTCTTATATATTTTGGGAACAAAAATGCTTCGCAAAAGAAAAATGACTGAGGAGTATAAGAAGCAATGAGGTCCCAGCATAGTACTCGTAACATAGCCTCTTCAAAATGAATAAAAAGTATGACTAGAGATAACATAGCACTGATATTTGATTCCAACCACAAGAACAAAGAGCAAACAGAGTTTGTCTCTTGATTTTGTGCTTAAAATCAATAAATATAGACAAGTATTGCAACCACCCAGAATTTGAATAGGTCTTGAGCTTCCAATAGAAAAGAAAGCACAAGGATGTGTGAGCAGCATTATAAGCACCAGAAGAAGTACCAGTTCTTCACAGAGTGCCTTCAAGGGTTTCCGCATGTTGGCGTGGTCAGGGAAATCCGCGAACTTGTAGAAGGACACCACCACAAGCGACTGAGAGTCATCGGGTTGGGGTTCTTGGTTTTCCGAATCGGGTCTTCCGGATACGGGAATGGGACTACTGGCCCCAAAACAGCTGGTCGAAAGCGTCATTCTTTGAGAGCTAGTGTGGGAGTTTGAAGATAGAGGAGGAAGATGAGGGAGTGAGATTTTGGGATTTGAAGAAGAGGTTCTGAGAAAGGAGGGTCGTCTACTTTCACAAGCAGCCGAAGACGATGATAACATCCTCAGAGGGTACAATGAAAATGGCGGTGTCCTGCTCCAGCTTCGAAGCATTGAGGCCGTGTTTGGATATGGCGCATTGAGGCCGCATTGAGACGACGGTGGTCACTAACACAGAAACCGTATTACTTTTTTTTTTTTTTTTTTACATTGGAGTAAAAATACCCATCATCATTTATAAAAACTAAAAAGAGCAAAGACACCATAAAAATTTTTTTTGTTCAAAAATATTTATATACATTACAAAAGGGATCTTAAATGCCACCACTACTACGATTTGTAATGTTGACCACTTTTTTTGAAACATTGACCAAATCAATGATATGGAGTGTGAGTTGGTCAAATTGAACAATGCACGTGGATTCTGAAAATCGTAAAATTGAAAAACACATCTGACCTTAAAAAAGAAACAACCAACCTATTGAAAAAAAAAAAAAACTGGAACAAGACTTTGGGCAAAACAAAAAATTGAGGAAGTTAAAAACTATACAACTCTAACAGATTGCTTAAGCACGCTCACCTGTAATGCACCCCGCGAGCTGAATATCCTTAGGCATAATTGTGACTCTCTTAGTGTGAATTACACAAAGGTTAGTGTCTTCAAAGAGTCCAGCCAAGTAAGCTTCAACGGCTTCTTGAAGGGGGGCGACCACAGAGCCCTGGAATCGGAGATCCGTCTTGAAGTCCTAAGCAAATCTCACAAACTAGACGCTGGAAGGGAAGCTTCTGGATTAGAAGCTCAGTACTCTTTTGGTACTTTTGGATCTTACGGAGCGCCACAGTTTCGGGCTTCAAACAGTGAGGCTTCTTCACACTAGCAGTGGTTGAAGCTGACTTCTGAGCAGCTTTGGTCGCCAAATACTTCCTTTGAGCCTTCCCGTCGGTGCATTTGTGAGCCGTCTGCTTGGTGCGTGCATTGGAAAGATTTGGTCATAGTGATAGCTTGAGAGTGAAGCAATGAAAAAGACGATGGTGATTCTGAACTTGAAAATGTGTGGGTTGTTATATACATAGGGCATTCAATTAGAAATTTTACGCGCCTAGCTCTAGATGATATAGACGGTTGATTAGTTTGATAAATCAACTTCCTCGTTTTTTTTGTTTTGCCTAGAGTCTTGTTCCAGTTTCTTTCCCCCACCCTCTTTTATCCTTTTAGTTTTCGACTTCCTCGTTTTTTGGTTTTGCCACACTCCACGTCATCTTATTTGGTCAACATTTCAAAAAAAGTGGACAATGGTATAAATCCTAATGGTGGTGGCATTGAAGATCCCTTTTATAATGTATATAGGCATTGTTTAACCAAAAAAAATTCATGGTGCCTATTGCTTTTTTTTGCAAATGATCATGGGCATTTTTGCTCTATCACCCTTTTTTTTTGTTACAATACGAAACCATGTATGTAATTGTATCCCAAAAAAATCATAGAGAACAATGAGCATGTCCAAATTTTTAAGAATTTGTTGGCCAAAAAAAGGAATTTAAAACAAAGGATTCTTAGAACTATAAGGTGATCCTCTTGAAATTCAAGAAATTTTTGCAAATAATTTCTCTCATCTTGACAATCTGACAAATGACAACAGACTCTTCAAAGAGCTTGTTTGTTTCATTATTTTTTTTTTTTGGATGAAACTACGACAGAAATTGTATCACTTGTAAATTGAGTATAAATATGTTGTTTGGGTATGGAATTGTTGTGGACTTGTGATGTTCAAGTTTTATAGAACTTTTTTATTTTTGCGAAAAGGAAAAATGATTTTTTTTTTTTTGCGTAGATCAGGCACTCACATAAAAGACTTGTATCTGGTCTGAAATATATATTATCTAAACTCTATAAACCCATATAATGCCCAAATCTTAATAAGTGGGCCCATCACTCATCAAGTTTTCGGACTCTTATGTGAAGCAGGCTTGTGTGTAGGCCCAACTAATGAAAATGCAATTGATGGGTGGGAGATAGAAGAGAAAGCAACTCTTAAAACAAAAATCAGCTCATAAGTTCACTAAATGTGTGTTCTTTTACCCCCAAAACCGTGGTTTCAGAAGCATTTTTCCATAAATCGAGATAAAACTTCTCTCACATACTTACCTCGTAAACTGTAAAAGCTATTCTCCAAAAGCTAATCAGAACACACACTAATTATATTTTATGTTGGCAGGTCTCTTTAACTCTTTGTATGTGTTGTCCAGAAAGAGGAGGATTCAATGATTATTCATTTGTTAGAACCAAAAGTCGAAATTTAAATAGATATGAATCCCATAAAAAGGTCTTTTTAAGAAATAGGCTAAACTCGGTCATTTCTCAAAGACAATAGCTAATGGACCTGATGCTACTGTTTGGATATGAAATCTACATGATGATGCTCATAGTTATTCTATTCCACCTCTTAAAAAAATAAAGAACTTGAATCAAAATACTTAATAACTTGGTAATACATTCGTATAAAATTTCTACCCGGACCACACTACACAACGGAGCGTAGAGAGACAAGTGAAAAAGTGTTGATGAACCAAGTCCTTAATTAAGTGAATGAAGTCTATCTATCAAACTGGAGATATTTTAGCTCCTAATTAAAATAATATTATAATCTGCCAATCTATTTAATGCTAGAATTAAACACGTTTATTATGGGTATTTCCATACGTAGCTTTGAATCTAGGGCTCAAATTAAAGTCAACTAGTTGGTGGGAAATTAAAATTGGCATTATCCTCAGGGATATAGAGTATGCAAATATCTATAGCATATGCTGCAGATAGGCATAGCGCCATTGTGATCCCGTGTGTGGCACGGAGTTATGTTTTCTACATTTATCTTAAACAACGTAATATCATTTTGAATTCATTCATTTTATATTGAGATTTTGAAATATATCTTTGTAGACTATATTGGTTATCTAATTTGTATATTTAAATATTTATTTTATCAAAAAATAATAATAAATAAAAATATTTATATCCATAAAATGAGGAGTTATCAACATCCAAATTTAAGATGAACTAAAACCATGGGTGTGTTTGGTTTGAGCGGAGGGGAGGGGAGGGGAGCGGAGGGAGGGAATAAGAGGGTGGGTAAATTATCTTTTTTGGTTGAAAGAATTTAAATTTTGGGCGGGAACCCAAAATTTAAAAAAAATGAGAAAGTAAATTTTGGGCGGGAAACCAAAATTTAAAAAAATGATAGGGTATATTTTAAGTTTCTTTTGTCCAAAATGGTAATTTCTCCACCCTCCCCTCCCCTCCCTCCCCTCAAACCAAACACATTGAGTTTTATATCTTTTCTTATTTTTATAAAAAACCTTCAAAATCTCCCAAAAAAAAAAAGGTCCGCTATTGACTTTTACTATATTACTACCTCCGGTCTTAAATATAGGACAAAGTTTGTAGTGCAATTTGCACTACAAACTTTATCCTATATTTAGGACCGGAGGGAGTAATTCATTTTAATCAAGTTCAGTCTCAAATCTTAAAACAGAAAAGGGGAAATCGACAGAAACATACCTAAATGTCTCCTCATTTTCTCAACACCACTGTTATTTTTTAAGAAAACTGACAGCAATGGATAAAGAAGGAATTGAAGACCAAACATTAGTGAATGGCGCACCAGATAGGATGAGTAGTTGACCCAACTACTGTTTGGATACACCAATCCATGCTTAAAACACACAGTCGAATATCAAGAAGATAATTTAATGTTGATCCTATGGGAGGTCACCGTTTACGTAGGAATCGGTTAGATAAATAATTTATTGGTAAACCAAATCCAATCACAAGGAAGTTGCTGATACTTTAAAGGCTAAAACACTGTTTATGATTGATATTTTTTTCCCAAAATAATGACAGCAATCCTTTTTAAATATTGTAGTACCAATTTGAAATCACAGTTTGTTATTGAATTCAATTCATCATTGGAGCGCAACATGTAGCATTTGGGGGCTTGCTTCATTTAGGGCTTGTTTGGTCTAAGGTGAGGGGAGGGGAAATGGGTGAAGGGAAAATTTTTTTGAGTTGAATTTAAAAAAATTAGAGAAGTGGGATTAAAAATTTTTAATTAATTTTTCTTACTCTTTTATCTTATATATTTTCTTTATTAAAATTTTATTACCCTACTTCTTCAATCTTTTAAAATTTAGCTCATAAAAATTTTATCTCAACTCTAAATCCCTCACACCAAACAAACTAAGATCGTAACTGAACTGAATCAAAGGAACGAATTACATAAAATCAACATTTTTCTTTTTTGGATTTTGGGGACAAGTAAGCAAGAAAGAACCCTCCCTTTACTCACGGGCAGGCTTCTTGAACCCGGACCGGACTGGCCGGTCCGACCCGAAAACCGGCGAACCGGCTAGTAAACCGATCTGGTCCGGGTTCATATTTTTTTAAAAAAAAAATTTAAATTTTTTCTATATAATTTCATACTATAAGTCTAAAATTTTCAATTTCTCATCGGTTTGATTCCGTTTTAGCTCCAATTTGGCCCCAGTCTAACCCACTAACCCTTAACGCAGTACCCTAACCGATTCAATACCCAATCCAGATTTTAATACCTTGCTCACAAATCTCAGATAATTAAAGAAATTAGTACACAGTACACACAACAATAAATCCCAGCCAACAATGTCCTGACAACAATATATATATATATATATATATATATTTTTACCGGATTTTTAACACATGCCCTAATTAATAGCATCACTCGTACAGTACTGGGTTTGGAATCCATGCAAATGAAAAATTTGGTATGCATTTCATCTCTCCTCTGCCAATTATAAATATCTTTTTTACAATCACGTGTCTATAAAAAAACATATTATGAAAATGTTATTCCTTCCATTCTTTTTTACCATATGCAATTGTTTGAATAGATATATTCTTTTTTATATAAAATACGAGTATTTTGAATTTACCTAAATATTTAATATATATTTTATTTTTAACCTCAATTAATTATATATCTCTCCTCACTTTTTCCACCTATTCTCTTTCATCCACCTTCTTTATAAATAAGTGTGTTTTTAAAGAATGGATTCTATTTTTTGCTTATTTATTGTCTTTAACAATTTTTAACACTTTTAATTTACGTAATTTAATTATTTGTATCTTATAAAAATGAACTAAGCGAATAGTATTCTATTAGGGGGTCAGCTTTTCTCCTTTTCTATTGTTATCCGCTGCCTTAAAACGCTCCATTTTTTATGCAAAATGAACTTGTGTCTTGACTCTTGTGAGCTTTAACTTGGATAAGAGAGGGTGAGAGCCAATATATTGTGATTTCATGTGGGGAGGCCAAAGTGAGGACTTTTTTTATAAGGGATAAAATTGAAGTAAACTTAGTTTTAATTTTTTTTTTAAAAAAATTAGCTAAGAAAAACAAGATTTTACTCTAAAAACTCCAAAGAGATTTTGAGAACTGTTAAACAACTTTTTTAGTCCAAAAAAAAAACTGAGATAATATTTTTAAAAAAAATTAAATATCCCCTCAATCTCTTATTATAGGTCTAAAGGCTAAAATATATTTTTAGTTTTTTAAGTTTATAAGAGATATACTTTTGGTCCCTTAACTTTAAAAAATATACTTTGTATACTTGTAGTTCTTCAACTTTACATGAGATATACTTTTGGTCCCTTAACTATAGAAAATATACTTTATATACTTTTAGTCCTTTAAATTTATATGTGATATACTTTTATTTCCTTAACTTTAAAAAATATACTTTTAATCATTTAAATTTACATCAAATATACTTTTGGTCTCTTAACTTTAAAAAATATACTTACAAAATATATTTTTTAAAGTTAAGGGACCAAAAATATATCTTATGTAAATTTAGAGATACTTTAGCCTTTAGACTTAAAATAAGAGATTGAGGGGATATTTAATTTTTTTTTTAAAAATATTATCTCAGTTTTTTCGGGCTAAAAAAATTTTGTTTAATAGTTTCTCAAAATCTCTTTAGAGTTTTTAGAGTAAAATCCATGGTTCTGTAACCCGGACGGGACCAACCAGTCCGACCCGGAAACCGGCGAACCGGCCGGTAGACCGGTCCAGTCCGGGTTACTATTTTTAAAATTTTTTTTTATTTTTCCTTTAGATTTTCATACTATAAGTATAAAATTTTCAATTTTTCACCGGTTTGGTCCCGGTCTGACCCACTAACCTTTAACCCAGTACCCCGGCCGGTTCAATATCCGGTCCGGGTTTTAATACCTTGGTAAAATCTTGTTTTTCTCAGCTAAATTTTTATTAAAAAAAATTAAAAACTTATTTTAATTCAATTTTGTCTCTTATGAAAAAGTTCTCACTTTGACCCCCCACATGAAATCACAATACATCGTCTCTCACTCTCTCTCACCCAAGTTAAAGCTCACAAGAGCTAAGACACAAGTTCATTTTACACAAAAAAACGGAATGTTTTAAGCCAACGGACAATATGAGAAAATTAAAGGAGAGAAGCTAATCCCTTCTATTAGAAGAGAGGGCTCTTTAAACTTATAACCAGTGTTCATATGAGGGCTCGAGTTTGTGACTCTTTTTAGTTGATGATTATATATTATTTCTGATCATTATTAATTATAATGTACCTTTTGAAATTTTTTCCACTATCACCCCCCTATTTAAAGTCATCAGTAATGAGTGAAAATGTAATACAAAATTTAAAAATTTTCATTTAAATACCGATAAAAATAAAAAATTAATTATTCAATTTTCATATGGTATTAAAAAACCCAACTCGGCCAGTCAAACCTATTATCCAATCAACTAATCCCTTAATTAATTCAATCAAGAGCTTGGATGTGCGAGTCGACTATTTTGGATTTTATTTATTTTTTATTTTCTTATCACTACTATAAAATATAGATGTTATGTCCTTAAAAGAAGTCCCTTTTTGAAAAAGGGAAGCAAAAAACAAAGACAGTGGCATTTTTGTATTATGGGTGAGAACTGAATAGCTTTAGACGTCTTCAATTTAAATAAAAATGTGTAAAGTGTGATTTTACAGACTTTAGACGTCCCTATTTCAAATAGGGAAGTCTAAAATTAGAAAAAAAATTACTTTAAACATCCCTAATTCAAATAATAACGTTTAAAGTCTATAAAGTCACACTTTAAATATTCCTATATATGTTGGGGACGTCTAAAGTTTTTTTAATTTTATTTTTAATGAGGGACACCTTTGACGTCCCTCATATATATTAGGGACGCCAAAGGGTGTCCCTCATTTTTTTTTAAAAAAATTGATTTTAGATGTCCCCAATTTAAATTGGGAACTTCTAAAGTCACATCTAAAATTAAAAAAAAATAACTGGACAACTTTAGACGTCTCTAAATTAAATTGGGAACGTAAAAAATAATTTAAATTTTTACTGACAGACTTTATTTATTAGTTTTATACTATTTTTACACTCATCTTTCTCTTTCCATCGTTGCAAATACAAGAAGAGCCACTACTACCACGCCTTTTAACTCTTGCTTCTTCTTTATATGCTCTTTTACTCTTACTTCTTCCTTTCTCTTTTTTTCCACCTCCAGATCTATTATGTTTTCTTACCATTTTTTATTATTTTATCCTCTTTCTCTTTTTTCTTTGGGTTTCCCTTCTATGTTGTCTTCTAACTCGTGTTGTTATGGCTTGTAAATCAAAACTTTGAAACATGCTTCATGGCCACGTTCTAGCTGAGAAAACGAGGTTCATCTCTCCATGTCGCTCTTCTCTATTCATTATTACGAGAAAATGAATTTCAATAATAGAAGGAGATAAGTTTTTTGCAACTAATTCCTCTTATTGTTTTCATCTTCTGCCTATGCGATTTTAGCTTTGGAGTTATTATTGTGTAGATTTTGGATTTTGATTTCAGATACTAGATCTGTAATTTTATTGATGATGATATGTGATTTCTGGTTTTAAATACTGTTTAGTCCAGATCTGTAATATAAACGATTTTTTTTTTTTAAAAAAGCACTTTAGACGTCCCCATTTTAAATTGGGGATGTCTAAAGTGTCAATGTAGCATTTTAGACATCCCTTTTTAAAATGGGGAAGTCTAAAGTCCAGGCTTTAGACGTCCTTTTATCTACGGACGTTATTGCCATTTTTTACTACGTCGCTCATATAAACGTCTCCTTGTTTTCAGACATTAAAAGACCTAAAAGAAGGATGTTAAAAATATTTTTTGTAGTAGTGTACCATCCTTGAAGTGGCATATTTTTGAATTTAAGAAGTCCATTAGATGTGTACCTCGGCAATTCTATTTTTATTGGATTATGTGTGATCTATATATGGCTACTCAATACGCTTGTGCTTTAATGCTTTCAATTAAACATCATTTTAATTATGACCGGTTTGAACAAGTGACCCTTAAACAATTGCATCCACCAATTTATAAACTGGTTTAGTTTTTAGAACGTGCCTGTTTGGATTAACAGTAAAAAAGTGACTTTTTTTACCATTTGACTTTTAGAACATCACTTCCATTTCCAAAAGAAAAAAAAACTTTGAGCTTATTCTTGTTTCAGAGTACAAGAAATTTTTTCTGTTGAGCGTACAGAAAAGACAATACAAACATGTGTGAAGGAGCTATTATCTCAGACTTCATTCCAGCAGCAACGGTTGCCGCGGCCGGTAAAGGAGGAGGAAGGTTTTGAAGGCTCACCGCAGATTACCTGTGGCCTGATTTGAACAAGATTGGGTCTGGTAGGAGCTTTTCCAAGCCACTAAAGCCTGAAACTATCATCGACTTGCTGTGAGTTTGAGCTCCAACTTGTGAATGGTGCTGCCACGCTCACCCTGGGAGAGAAAAAAGCAAAGCATGTGGGCTTCTTCTAAAAACCATGTTGGTAGGAGAAGCCTAATACATACAGCCAGCCGCTTTCCCAAACAATCTTAATCACAGCCACGGTGTGTCTCCTCATTTTCATATATGATTTCAAGTCGAAGAATAAAACAGAAAAGGGGAAATCGACAGAAACGTACCTAAATGTCTCCTCATTTTCTCAACACCTCTGTTATTTCTTAATAAAACTGACAGCAATGGATAAAGAAGGAATTGAAGATCAATCATTAGTGAATGGCACACCAGATAGGATGCGTAGTTGACCCAACTACTGTTTGGATACACCAATCCATGCTTATAATAATTTAGCAATTTCTCAAAAACTTTTAAAACGCACAGTCGAATATCAAGAAGATAATTTAATGTTGATCCTATGGGAGGTCACCGTTTAAGTAGGAATCGGTTAGATAAATAATTTATTGGTAAACCAAATCCAATCACAAGGAAGTTGCTGATACTTTAAAGGCTAAAATACTGTTTATGATTGATATTTTTCCCCCCAAAATAATGACAGCAATCCTTTTTAAATATTGTAGTATTAATTTGAAATCACAGTTTGTTATTGAATTCACTTCATCATTGGAGCGCAACATGTAGCACTTGGGGGCTTGCTTCATTTAGGGCTTGTTTGGTTTAAGGGGAGGGGAGGGGAAACGGGTGAAGGGAAAATTTTTTTGAATTGAATTTAAAAAAATTAGAAAAGTGTGGTTAAAAATTTTTAATTAATTTTTCTTACTCTTTTATCTTATATATTTTCTTTATTAAAATTTTATTACCCTACTTATTCAATCTTTTAAAATTCAGCTCATAAAATTTTTCTCTCAACTCTAAATCACTCACACCAAACAAACTAAGATCGTAATTGAACTGAATCAAAGGAACGAATTACATAAAATCAACATTTTTCCTTTTGGATTTTGGGGACAAGTAAGCAAGAAAGAACCTTCCCTTTACTCACGAGCAGGCTTCTTGAACTCGGACCGGACTGGCTGGTCCGGCCCGGAAACCGGCGAACCGGCTAGTAAATCGGTCCAGTCCGGGTTCATATTTTTTTAAAAAAAATTTTAAATTTTTTCTTTATAATTTCATACTATAAGTCTAAAATTTTCAATTTCTCACCGGTTTGATTCCGTTTTAGCTCCAATTAACCTCAATCTGACCCACTGACCCTTAATACAGTACCTCAACCGATTCAATACCCAGAGTTTTAATACCTTGCTCACAAATCTCAGATAATTAAAGAAATTAGTACACAGTACACACAACAATAAATCCCAGCCAACAATGTCCTGACAACAATATATATATATATATATATATTTACTGGATTTTAACACATGCCCTAATTAATAGTATCACTCGTACAGTACTGGGTTTGGAATCCATGCAACTGAAAAATTTGATATGCATTTCATCTCTCCTCTGCCAATTATAAATATCTTTTTTACAATCACGTGTCTATAAAAAAACATATTATGAAAATGTTATTCCTTCCATTCTTTTTTACCGTATGCAATTGTTTAAATAGGTATATTCTTTTTTATATAAAATACGAGTATTTTGAATATACCTAAATATTTAATATATATTTTATTTTTAACCTCAATTAATTATATATCTCTCCTCACTTTTTCCACCTATTCTCTTTCATCCACCTTCTTTATAAATAAGTGTGTTTTTGAAGAATGGATTGTATTTTTTGCTTATTATTGTCTTTAACAATTTTTAACACCTTTAATTTACGTAATGTTAGAAGTTAGAGAAAACATATTCAGAAATAACGTCTGTCGAAAGAGAAGAATGAGATGAGTCAGGGATATCGTCCACCTAACATACGCGTTTTCATATTGAACTAATTGTATATAAATATGCATTTGTACATTACATAAATGAGAACCTTTGATTTCACTTCTGTACATGGTACCAGAGCCTCGTTCCTTCGTTTTGCATCTGGCTTCATTTCTTTTCCGGTTAAAACTCCATTTTTTCCGGTAAGCAAGCTCTCTTCCCTCTCAGATCTGTTGCTATTAGCGCTACCATTCGCCACACGCGCCTCATCACTGTGTTCTCCACCTCAAGGTCGGCCAGACACCCGTTTCCGGTAGCCTTCTGACTGCGCGTGGCTCCCCATCTCTGGTGCTCCAGTACATGCACGGCGCGTGTAGCTTGCTCCAACCTCAGTTCACGACGGCGTTTGCGGCGCACTGATCGACTTGGCCTGCTCTACCCCCTCTTAAATTTTTGTGGCCATTCGACACTTTTGAATTTTTGAGCCTGGTTCTTCGCTTCCAGTTTCAACGTTCGTGGATTGCAATTTGTTACTAACTTCAGTTTTCTGAGTTAGTATTTCTGTCTGTGGGTCCCTTGCCTTGATTAAGGTAATATATATATTGGTTTAATATATCTCTACGGGTCCCGTGGGTTGCAACTTAAAGTTACTCTACTGGTTTGCTCGTGAAACATTGTGAGTCCTCCTGTTTATTTGTTGATATTCTGTGAAAATTGTTTGTGCACTGCTATTCAATTCACATCATGAATGATTCTAAAAACTCCGATATGTTACTTATGTCTGCAAAGATTACTGCTTCACAGTTAAGTTGGACAAATTATAGTGATTGGAACAAAACAGTTAAAGTTTATATTCTGGGAATTGAGATGGAAACTCATTTAACTGAGGATCCTCCTTCTGGTAATGAAACAAAACTTTTGACTTGGCAAAGAGCAGATGCTCGACTTTTGTTCCAAATTCGAAATTCAATTGAACCACGGATTCTATCTTCTGTTAGCCATTGTAACACTGTCAAAGAAATCATGAGTTATCTTGAATTTATGTTTTCTGGAAAAGGAAATATTACTCGGGTTCATGAAATCTGCAAAGTTTTTTATCGTTCTCAACAGCAAGATCATCCATTGAAAGATTTATTTTTAGACTTCAAGAGGATATATGAGGAAATGAAAGTACTTATGTCTCCATAATCAGATCTCTCAACTCGAATCAGGAACTTGGAACTTCAGGCTATAATAAGTTTCCTTGAAGCTCTCAACCCGTCTTATGAGACTATTCGTTCTTAAATTCTGTCTAGTCAAGAGCTTCCTTCTCTTGAAGATGTTTTCTCCCGGGTTCTTCGAGCTGATAGCTTGATTCACTCTTCTGTAGATCCAACTGCAGGTGCTCTAGCTGGACGTTGTCCCTTTGAGAATAGGAATTGACTTCTGGCAGTATTATTTGCAATTATTGCAAGGAACCTGGACACATTAAGAAAAATTGTCGAAAATTGCAAAATAAACAGCAGCGTGATCAACAGCGTGGCCTTGCTCATATTGCCCAGACACCTGGTCTCTCTGATTCTGGATCTTCTTCTGTCGGGGCTCTAGCCACAGGTACTCTGTCCTCTAGTTTTACTACTGCTTCAACTAAGTGGATCATTGATTCTGGTGCCACCGATCACATGACAGGTAATCATCACTTATTATCTTCATATGCCCCCTATACCAACCCATCATCCATATTTGTCGCCAATGGTTCTCCCGTAGTGTTACTGGCTCAGGCACTGTTCAACCAACTGCCTCCCTCTCATTATCCTCTGCTCTTAACGTTCCAGATCTCACTTTTAACCTTTTATCTCCAAGTAAACTCACTCGTAAGTTAAACTGCTTTATCTCATTCTTCCCTGATCATTGTTTAATTTAGGATCTATCGATTAAGCAGATTATTGGTAGAGGCTATGAATCTAGTGGACATTACATTCTTGATGATCAAGTTCCACGTTCTGTTGCTTGTTCTGGTGGGTCGTCTCTCTTTGAAGTTCATTGTCGTTTAGGTCATATGCCGCTTTCGTCTCTCCGAAAAGTGTATCCTCAATTTTCTTCTGTATCTACTTTAGAATGTGAGTCCTATCAGTTTGCCAAACATCATCGTATTCATTTGGCACCTCGCGTCAATAAACGGGCTGCGACCCCCTTTGAGTTAGTACATTATGATGTTTAGGATCCTTGTTCAGTTATGTCTCAGACCGGTTATCATTATTTTGTCACTTTTATTGATGATTTTTCCCGAACCACCTGGCTTTACTTAATGAAACAGCGTTCTGAATTGTTTACTCATTTTCGTAATTTTTGTGCTGAAATTCAAACCCAGTTTAACACCCCTGTGAAAATCTTACAAAGTGATAATGCAAAAGAATATTTTTCCTCCCCATTCACCGATTACATGCAAATTCATGGTATTCTTCACCAATCCTCTTATGCTTATAACCCTGCTCAAAATGGTGTTGCTGAAAGAAAGAACCGACATCTCTTAGAGACTGCTCGAGCTCTCGTGTTTCATTCCTCAATCCCTAAAAGTTTTTGGGCTGATGCTGTCTCTACTACTTGTTTTCTCATCAATCGCATGCCTTCGACTGTTCTTGGTGGGGATATTCCATATTCCATTCTGTTTCCCACCTCTAAGCTGTTTCCTGTTAATCCTAAAATCTTTGGCTGTATTTGTTTTGTTCGGGATGTCCGTCCTAGTGTTAGCAAACTTGATCCCAAGTCCCTAAGATGTGTTTTTCTTGGATATTCTAGAATTCAGAAAGGTTATCGATGTTACTCTCCAGATCTCCGTCGTTACCTTGTGTCCACCGATGTTATGTTTTATGAGTCCTCTTCCTTCTTCAAGACTTTGTCTGTCTTTGAGTCTCCCTCTGTCATGGATAATTCAGATGACATCCTGGTTTATCCTGTCCTTCTCTCACCAGTACAGGATGCTGTTCCAGAACCTGACATCGTCAATGATGCTGATGTTACTAATGATTCACCTTCGCCACCTCCTGCTTCGCCAATTGATTTTGTTGATGTCTCCCTCATTCCTGCCTCTGTTTCCGCCGATCCTCCTCTGGCTGTTACTGAACCACTTGTTCCTGCTTCTATCGGTGATACTTCTGATTACCAACCCATTGCACTTTGTAAAGGTACACATCCTCATTGTCCTCCCAAACGATATGCTGACTGTATCTATCCTATCTCATCTTTTGTCTCTTATCGGTATTTATCAACTGTTTCATCTTCTCTTGTGGCTACCCTTGATTCCATTTCCACACCTACTAACCTTCACCAAGCTCTAGCTCACCTTGGTTGGCGTGCCACAATGGAAGAAGAACTCTTGGCATTGGAAACAGCTGGTACCTGGACTTTTGTTGATCTCCCTCCTGGCAAGAAAGCCATTGGATGTAAATGGGTATTTGTTGTTAAGATTAAGGCTGATGGTTCCTTGGAATGACTAAAAGCTCGCCTTGTTGTCAAAGGATATGCCCAAACTTATGGTCTTGATTACTTCGAGACTTTCTATCCTGTAGCCAAACTCACTTCAGTTCGTCTTCTTGTTTCTTTGGCGGCCACATATCATTGGGATCTGCATCAATTAGATGTTAAAAATGCTTTTTTAAATGGTGATCTTCTGGAAAAAGTTTATATTGAGCAACCACCTGGGTTCGTTGCTCAAGGGGAGAATATGAAAGTGTGCTACCTCCGGAAGTCACTGTATGGTCTAAAGCAAAGTCCTTGAGCCTGGTTTGATAAATTCTGTAATGTGGTCAAGAAGCTTGGGTTACGTCAAAGCAAGTGTGATCACTCTGTGTTCTACCAACAATCTGATACAGGCATGATTCTTCTCGTAGTATATGTTGATGATATTGTGATTACAGGAAGTAATTGTTCTGGAATCTCAGAATTTAAAATCTTCCTGAACTCTCACTTCCAGACAAAAGATTTGGGATCATTAAAGTACTTCCTTGGTATTGAGGTTTTGAGAAGTAAGAAAAGTATTCTTTTGACTCAAAGAAAGTATGTTCTCAATCTCTTAAAGGAGACTGGAAAACTTGGAGCTGCACCAAGCAGCATCCCCATGATTCCGAATCCCTTTCTAGATCTTGATGCTAGTATGTTTGATGAGCTTCCTGATAATTTGAAGAAGAAGATTGATCCAGAGAAATTAAAGCCATTTCCATTTCCTGAGAGATATAAAAAACTTATTGGGAAACTGAATTATCTAACAGTAACTCGTCCTGATATAACCTTCTCAGTCAATAGGCTCAGCCAATTCATGGCATCACCAACAGTGGCACAATGGGAAGCTTTAGAACATATCTTGCATTATTTGAAAGGCTCTCTCCAGGTCTTGGTATTCTCTATACAGATTATGGGCACACTAAAGTCGAGTGCTTTTGTGATGCGGATCATGTAGGATCAAAGGCCACAAGATGATCTACTACAGGTTACTGTGTGTTTGTTGGTGGAAATTTGATATCTTGGAGAAGTAAGAAGCAAGGAGTTGTGTCAAAGTCAAGTGCAGAAGCGGAATACAGAGCCATGTCACAATCAGTACAAGAAATTGTGTGGGTACTTCAGCTTTTGAAGGAAATTAGCATCATCACAACATTACCTGCAAAACTATGGTGCGACAATAAAGCAACACTTCATATAGCATTGAACTCTGTGTTTCATGAACGAACAAAACATATTGAGATTGATTGTCATTTTATTCGTTATAAGATCAAAGAAAATATTGTATCTACAGGGCACATACGATCCGACGATCAACTGGCAGACCTTCTGACAAAAGCCTTAAATGGGACACGGGTTCAATATCTTTGTAACAAGTTGGGCATGATAAATATATATGTTCCAACTTGAGGGGGAGTGTTAGAAGTAGGAGAAAACATATTTAGAAATAATGTCTGCCGACAGAGAAGAATGAGATGAGTCAAGGATATCGTCCACCTAACATACGCGTTTTCATATTGAACTAATTGTATATAAATATTCATTTATACATTACAAAAATGAGAACCTTTGATTTCACTTCTGTACACGTAATTTAATTATTTGTATCTTATAAAAATGAACTAAGCGAATAGTATTCTATTAGGGGGTCAGCTTCTCTCCTTTTCTATTGTTATCCGCTGCCTTAAAACGCCCATTTTTTATACAAAATGAACTTGTGTCTTGACTCTTGTGAGCTTTAACTTGGATAAGAGAGGGCGAGAGCCAATATATTGTGATTTCATGTGGGGAGGCCAAAGTGAGGACTTTTTCATAAGGGATAAAATTGAAGTAAACTTAGTTTTAATTTTTTTTTAAAAAAAATTAGCTAAGAAAAACAAGATTTTACTCTAAAAACTCCAAAGAGATTTTGAGAACTCTTAAACAACTTTTTTAGTCCAAAAAAAAAACTGAGATAATATTTTTTAAAAAAATTAAATATCCCCTCAATCTCTTATTATAGGTCTAAAGGCTAAAATATATTTTTAGTTTTTTAAGTTTATAAGAGGTAACTTTTGGTCCCTTAACTTTAAAAAATACACTTTGTATACTTGTAGTCCTTCAACTTTACATGAGATATACTTTTGGTCCCTTAACTATAGAAAATATACTTTAGATACTTTTGGTCCTTTAAGTTTATATGTGATATACTTTTATTTCCTTAACTTTAAAAAATATACTTTTAATCCTTTAAATTTACATCAAATATACTTTTGGTTTCTTAACTTTAAAAAATATACTTATACAAAGTATATGTTTTAAAGTTAAGGGACCAAAAATATATCTCATGTAAATTTAGAGATACTTTAGCCTTTAGACTTAAAATAAGAGATCGAGGGGATATTTAGTTTTTTTAAAAAATATTATCTCATTTTTTTTTGGGCTAAAAAAATTTTGTTTGATAGTTTCTCAAAATCTCTTTGGAGTTTTTTGGAGTAAAATCTTGTTTTTCTCAGCTAAATTTTTTTTAAAAAAAATTAAAAACTTATTTTACTTCAATTTTATCTCTTATGATAAAGTCCTCACTTTAACCCCCACATGAAATCGCAATACGTCGTCTCTCACTTTCTCTCACCCAAGTTAAAGCTCACAAGAGCTAAGACACAAGTTCATTCTACACAAAAAACGGAGTGTTTTAAGGCAGCGGGCAATAGGAGAAAAGGAGAGAAACTGATCCCTTCTATTAGAAGAGAGGGCTCTTTAAACTTATAACCAGTGTTCATATGAGGGCTCGATTTTGTGACTCTTTTTAGTTGATGATTATATATTATTTCTGATCATTATTAATTATAATGTACCTTTTGAAATTTTTTCCACTATCACCCCCCTATTTAAAGTCATCAGTAATGAGTGAAAATGTAACACAAAATTTAAAAATTTTCATTTAAATACCGATAAAAATAAAAAAACTAATTATTAAATTTTCATATGGTATTAAAAAACCCAACTCGCTGCGGCCAGTCAAACCTATGATCCAATCAACTAGTACCTTAATTAATTCAATCAAGAGCTTGGATGTGCCAGTCGACTATTTTGGATTTTATTTATTTCTTATTTTCTTACTACTACTATAGAATATAGATTTTATGTTCCTAAAGGACGTTTCTTTTTAAAAAAGAAAAGTAAAAAATAAAGACGGTGGCATTTTTGTAATTATGGGTGAGAACTGAATAATTTTAGATATTTCTAATTTAAATAAGGACGTCTAAAGTGTTACTTTACAGACTTTAGATGTCTTTATTTGAATTGGGAACGTCTAAAATAAAAAAAAAACTTTAGACATCCCTAATTCAAATAAGAACGTTTAAAGTCTGTAAAGTCACACTTTAAACATTTCTATATACATTGGGGACGTCTAAAGTTTTTTTAAATTTTTTTTAATGAGGGACGCCAAAATATATTAGGAACGTCTTTAGATGTCCCAATTCAAATTGGGAAAGTCTAAAGTCACATCTAAAATAAAAATAAAAAATAAAAAAATAACTGAACAACTTTAGGTGTTCCTAAATTAAATTGGGAACGTAAAAAATAATTCAAATTTTTATTGACAGTTTTTATTTGTCAGTTTTATACTATTTTTACACTCATCTTTCTCTTTACATCGCTGCAAACACAAGAAGAGCCACTACCACAACACCTTTTAACTCTTGCTTCTTCTTTATATACTCTTTTTACTCTTATTTCTTCCTTTCTCTCTCTCTTTTTCACCTCCAGATCTGTTATATTTTTTTTTTACCATTTTTTATTATTTTATCCTTTTTCTCTTTTTTCTTTGGGTTTCCTTTCTATGTTATCTTCTAACTCGTGTTGTTATGGCTTGTAGATCAAGACTCTGAAACATGTTTCATGGCCACGTTCTAGCTGATAAAACGAGGTTCATCTCTCCCTGTCGCTCTTCTTTATTCATTATTACGATAAAATGAATTTCAATAATAGAGGGAGATAAGTTTTTTGTAATTAATTCCTTTTATTGTTTTCATCTTCTGCTTATGAGATTTCAGCTTTAGAGTTATTATTGTGTAGATTTTGAATTTGGATTTCAGATACTAGATTTGCAATTTTATTGATGATGATATGTGATTTCTGGTTTTAAATACTGTTTAGTCCAGATCTGTAATATAAACGATTTTTTTTTAAAAAAAAAGCACTTTAGACGTCCCCATTTTAAATTGGGGATGTCTAAAGTGTCAGTGTAGCACTTTAGACGTCCCTTTTTAAAACGAGGAAGTCTAAAGTCCAGGCCTTAGACGTCCTTTTATCTACGGACGTTATTGCCATTTTTTACTACGTCGCTCACATAGACGTCTCCTTATTTTCAGACATTAAAAGACTTAAAAAAAGAATATTAAAAACATTTTTTGTAGTAGTGTACCAACCTTGAAGTCACATATTTTTGAATTTAAGAAGTCCATCAGATGTGTACCTCGGCAATTCTATTTTTATTGGATTATGTGTGATCTATATATGGCTGCTCAATACGCTTGTGCTTTAATGCTTTTAATTAAACATCATTTTAATTATGACCGGTTTGAACAAGTGACCCTTAAACAATTGCATCCACCAATTTATAAACTGGTTTAGTTTTTAGTACGTGTCTGTTTGGATTAGCGGTAGAGAAGTGACTTTTTTTACCATCTGACTTTTGAAAAAGTAAGGTAGGATTAAAAGTATAAATGTGAATGTTATTTGTGTTTGGCGGTGGCAGAAGTGATTTTTTTATAACCTTGAACCTGTTTTGATTAGAAGTTGAAAAACCCGTTTAAATGCAAAATGACTGAAAAGGTCATGGATGCTATTGAATACTACATATATGTGTGTGTGTGTGTGTGTATTATTTGTATATATTGATATACTTGAAGTGAGAAAACAAAAACAAAATTTGATTAAAAAAACTTAAATTATTATTAAAAAAAATATACACCAAAGTACTTCACTAAAAATGGACAAATTTATATTTATATTACAATGCATACATGAAGTGATCATGATTGAATCATTTGCCGCTAACAAATTGGTCTCTGATTGTGTCACGAATATGATTCTTTTGTGTTGGAGATAATCTACGGATAGTTGATGTGGATGCTATATCAACTGAATCATTGTTACCTTCACAATGTATATTTCTTCGTCCAGCTTCTTGAAAAGCCACATCGATGGAAAATGACTAAAAATGGTATGAATCTTATTGAATACTACATATATTATTTGTATATATTGTAATAATTGAAATGAAAAATTCAAATTCAAATTTGATAAAATAAAAATAGTTAAATTATTAATATACAAAAGGGATAAATTAAAATTCAAATTGGGAGTCGCAGTCTCTATACTAAGTACTAACCTTCAGCGTGGCAATTAACGAGCTGAGCCAAGGGCATAATGGTAAAAAAAATTCCTCGTCTCCCTGTGCAGTTGCTTACTCCATTGCTAGGAAGAAATAATATACAAAGGCCTTCCTACTGGTCATCTTGTCACCAAATTCATCAGAATTATTAAAACCCTCAAGAACATTGCTTCCATTTCCAAAAGAAAAAAAAAAACTTTGAGCTTATTCTCGTTTCAGAGTACAAGAAATTTTTTCTGTTGAGCGTACAGAAAAGACAATACAAACATGTGTGGAGGTGCTATTATCTCAGACTTCATTCCAGCGGCAACGGTTGTGGCGGCCGGTAGAGGAGGAGGAAGGTCTTGAAGGCTCACCACTGATTACCTGTGGCTTGATTTGAACAAGATTGAGTCTGGTAGGAGCTTTTCCAAGCCACTGAAGCCTGAAACTATCATCGACTTGCTACGAGTTAGAGCTCCAACTCGTGAATGGTGCTGCCGCGCTCACCGCAGGAGAGAAAAAAGCAAAGCATGTGGGCTTCTTCCAGAAACCACGTTGGTAGGAGAAGTCCAGTACAGCCAGCCGTTTTCCCAAACAATCTAAATCATGGCCACGGTGTGTTCTCCTCTCTACCGCACATTTTCAACCTGAAATGCTTCTCCAAACAGGCTCTACCTCGTCAGTGATATAGTTAGAAGTGCTTTATAATAGGGATCAAACAGGAGTATTATACTTACTAAGGCCAACTTTACCTAACATGAGGCTTCCCACATCAACTTAAATTTCCACACATTTCAAATAATCTCTCCCTTAAGTGTAATCAGCAGCCCGAATTGAAGATGCGCCACAAACACCAAGTCCCTACCACCACAATTGAATCAATCTTAATTTTTTTTCAGCTTCAAATGGTGTGGCACACACAAGTCTCTCTGTACGAGATCGGAGACCACAACCGGTCCAATATTTTGATTGATACCCAACTCGATAAGCATTCTTTTATGTCCTACCTTCCATCATTGATCCCTTTGATGAGTATATACTCCTCTATTCCTATTTATAAAGCATTTTTAGTGTATTTTATACAGACCAATAAAAACCTTAAACTTCATTAACTATGTTATAAAATTCAAAAACTTTTCAACTCCATCTCTATCTAATATATATTATAGCCATGAGAACAAAATCAAGACAATAATAAATGAAGGTTAAAAATGTATATTTATATGAAAAATTTAATGAGGTATCCAATAAATAGGAGGAGACAAGTACGTCACTAAATTTAATTAGGTATTGGAATTTTTCTTATCTCCTCGACCTCATTGTCCCAAGACCATCCCTCAAATGCCTATATACCAAGTCCCAGTCAACCACATGAAAACCCCAATCCAACTACTTAGATCAACACCACTGGTTATTTGTCATGCTCATGTGTGTGTCAAGTCAACTAGCGTGCGACTCAATTTAATAACCATCTTAAATGATGGGTATGACTCTTAACATATTGTTCACAACTTCACTTTCAAACTTATCTCCAGGCCTGCTAGTTTGTTACATTATATTGTTGCTGGATTCATTCTATTTAGCTTTATTTTTTATTTTAGAAGGAAACGTACAGATGGATTATATAAATCCTAGAGTGAAATACAGTACTGGTTTACAATTAATTATGTAGATTGTGATTCATTTTAAATCATAATTATGTAATGTACAGAAAAGTGTCTTTATTTTCTTAAAAATCATAGAATTTCATATTTATTTTGCTATTCTGTCATCGTAACTAAATCAAAGATTGTACTCCCTAATGAATTTAGAGTAAATTGCGTGGATGATCATTTTTTCCAAAATAAATCACTAATTAATGACTTACTGAATTTCACATGAAGTAGTCTTATATAATATTATTATATGGACCATATAAAAGAAGTTTAGAAAGCGTTTTATGTATATGGACTACAGGAGATAGTAGTAAATTAGTAATTAGAAAATAATAAAGACAAAAATTATCAACATTTTATCCATTGCTTCAAGACAGGATTGAATAATTTTATTTAAAGATACGTCTGTCCCTATACCTGTCTAGTTGCTAACGGGATCATAAAGATATCTCTCATAATACTCGTAGGATAAAAACTTATATGAGTTTCTTGATTATATATAGAAAAATCAACAAATTCTCTAGCATTTTTCAGCTTAAAAATTGTAATTAATTATGATGCGGGCCATGTAATTTGCATTTTGCATGAAGCTTGAGAAACAATGAGTACTAAGTAGTAACTACAAAATTTAAGAAGAAATAACAGCGAAAATATTACTAATAATAAGACATGGCTTCAGACTCGGATTATTCAATTCAATTCATTAACTGAACTTAGTGATATATATTAACCGGTCATTTAGTAAACAAATCAACGAGTATACATTCAACAATTCATTATTTTCTCATTGAAAAGACCTGCAAAAGTTATATTCTCGATTTTAATCATAAACACTATTAAAATTGTTCATCAGAAGAAATAAGTTAATAATTAATTGTTTTATTCACAAACAAGTACATCAGCTATTTTTATTTTATTATCAGATAATCAAAAATTAAGATAATCGTTTTGCTGTCCTATATTGAATGGTCAATTAAGAAATATTTAAAAAAATTAGTACTTGATGGGAATTGGAGATAACGTAACGAAGGAAGAGGTCACACAAGCCCCACGTATCCACGAGTTTGAGATTTTATCTCACAGCAGCAAAAAGAAAGCATAATAAAATATCTCATTTATGTTGTCTTTCAATTCTCAACCACCGTTTTCGACTCATGATTGTTTCAATAAGGCATCCTCCATCTGTTTCGCATTTTTCTCCATTAAATTCTTATGAGTCAGTAATTATAATTGTCATAATAACTTTAGGGAAAATCCCATATAAAGCTAATTAAAATATTGAAGTCTGATAAGCATGAGATTGTTGACATGTCTGATAAGCATGAGCTTTGATTAGGCACGATTGTAATCAACCCATGGATAATGGGTAATGTCTGAAAGGTGGTATTGTTTTGTATAAAAAATTAGTGATTGTCTTCACGCCAATGAATGTTCATGATAAGAGTGTTGTCAAAAACTTGCATTCTTCAATTTTGTTATTTTAATAATTTAGAGGTATAGAGATAATTTGACTCAATTTCTAAATCCTAATTTAGGTCATATAGCCTAATTAATGATTTGTTAAGTTTGAAGACCTAAATTAGAATTTAGATATTTCAAATGGCTTTTAGAAGAATTTTCCCATAACTTTATATGCTAGTATAATATTAAAAGTATTGGAAAAAAAAAAAAAGCTACAGTATTAAAATAATTAATATTTACTTGTTTCAGCAATAAAAACAAAATCTTGTTCTATTCGGTGGAATCGGCTGCATTGTGCTCTATAAAAAAAATTAGATATTTAAATAGGTTATAAACAAAAAAAAAATCTCATTTTATAACCTTATTAAATATTTGCTTCAGTCTTTCTTTACATCTTTTAAAGGATTTCATATAATCAATTTGTCTCATTGATTCATCCATAATTTTCTTCTTTAAATGTGTCCAAATCACTTTTGATGGCTTTTTACAATTTTTTTTTTAATAGATGCCACACGAATACAAAAAACGAGTTTGAGAGGTTGTCAATGGTTTGAATATAATTGCTACTTTTGATTAGAAAAATACAATATTATTGGCACTAACGAATGTGTATTGACAATTTTAGGGGCACTCCATCTCGCGATTAAGCTAGTTGAGGATTTGTTTCAGTTCTAAAGATTATACTTCAAAGTACACTTCCTTTCCCGGTGAGTTTATAAATCATTTATCAAATAAAACACTAGCATTAAGAGAATGATTTGAATTCATACCTTTATAAAACATGAATACGTTCTATCAACTAAACGTGATCAACCGATATTTATTAGCATGAATAATTCTTTTTATAACAACAACCACAATAAAGCCTTTATCCCACTAGATGAGATCAGCTGCATAGATCACACGACATCATTGTATTCCGTCGAAAACTATGGGCCCATTTGGTTCAATTGCAGACCCCTCTGGTGATGCAATGGGGTGCAATGTAATGAGGTACAATGCAATAATGATTACCATCATCATGTTTGGTTGCTTAATAATAAGATGTTGAGAAATTTTTTTTATATTTAAATTGAATTATAAAAGGTCCAAAATACCCCTTAAACATAAAAAAAACCTCCATCACCGATCATCTCCTTCCTCACCCCAATAATCTGTCTCCCCCAAAGCCTCCGTGGAACCAAAGCCATACTCATACAAGTATCCAGCAGGATTCAACCCAAAGTCATCCCTGAAAATGCCATAAGTTCTTACTTCCGTCTTCTTCCAGGAGCTTCCATTGATTTTGCTCATCAGAATCAGAAACCACAATCCCAATAATCACCTTTGCCTGTATCGCGCAACCCACATATGTGAAATGGCTGGTCCTCTACTTCTTCGAAACGTTCTGCTTTATCACTTTCGGCTCCAAAACTTCCGGCCTTTTGTGGCGGGAATCTCCGTGAATGTAACGCCTAACCGCTTATTCTGCAGTTCCTCTACCGCCCCGGTGTCGGCACAAACAAATGAGAAAGCAAGCCATTCTGCTCAAATCTCTAAGCTACCGGATGACCCCAATGATGGTGAATGGAAGGAGAAGGCAAAGGAGATAATCAAGGATATTGATCCTATGGTTAGGCTAGCCAAGGATATCCTTTACTCGGGAAGGTCGGCTTCTGATCCTCATTCATTTTATGAAATTTGTTACTTCTTTTTGTACTCCAACTGTTCGTTGTATTGCCGCTAAGAATTCGAAGCACATTGTCGGATTACCGTAAGTGATCAAACTAAATACACGAGCAATGTGGAATAATGCTAAACATATTATCATAATAGGCACTCATAGGTGCACAACGGTACAAGGAAGCAGTAGCCATGGAAGGTAACCAAAAAAAAAACAAGAAGAAGAAGAAGAGAACTCTTGACTCTTGAGAAGAGAGACACAAGATCCAAAGTTGATACCCTCTTTAAGGAAATTCCTTATGAGTATGAGATTACATTGGCTTCTTGACAGGAAACTAAAAATTATAGTATCATTTGCCTCTGTGCACTCTTGATTGAGTGATTGAGATCTATTTACACATGTAGGGTAAAATTCTTGTGTTCCTTATTGCGTGACTAAACTAAACTGAAGCATATTTTGAAGACAGGAAGAGTATGATTTTGCTATTGTCTGCAAAAGATCGAATAAATATATAGACAGATAAGCATAGCATTGTTGTGAAAGCATCAAATCCTCTTCAATAACTACTGAAAACAATGCCTGCTTGTGTGAGTCTGCACACAGATACAAATTTTCTGTGATAAATTCTGTGTCTCCTTCATTTGTTCATATTAATACGAGCTGCATTTTTGGAATATACAACTTTATTCTTTGTTTAACCTTATAAAACTCTCTTATTGATGTCTTTGATTTTCTACACTAGGTATATGGTTGGAGAGCAACTGACAGATGAGGATGAAAAAGTTGTGGTAGAAAAGCTTCTTGCTTACCATCCATATTATGAAGATAAGATTGGATGCGGTCTTGAGTCAATTATGGTATGACATTCTTAAATCTATTTGTATATCTACATGCCATGACAACAATGCAACTTGTTAGCATGGTATTATACTACTATCAATTTTTTTTGGTTGTTTTGTCCTTGCAACATCTGAGTTGCAATTGTTGTACATTAAAAATAACATACAATATCATGTGTACTGCTTGAAAAGGAATATCTGCTGTAGATCTTTGCTGAATATTTGACTTCTCATGTTGCAGGTTGATCGTCATCCTGTGTTTAGCCACTCAAAGTGTCTTTTTGTTGTAAGAACTGATGGTGGCCAGATCAACTTCTCTTATCGGAAGTGTCTTCATGAATACATTACTATGGTTTGCTTGCAACTTCTAAGTTGGAATTGCTGTACATGAAGAATAACATGTTATCGTCTGTATCGTTTGTAAAGGAATATCTGTTGGATCAGCAATGCTTTTTTCCCTTTTTTTTGATGGCGAGACTAATGGAAGTGTAGGTGTTGATGAAGGACAACTCAAAAGCAAAGCTGTATGGTCCAATCAATTGAAGCTAAATAAAGGTGATGCCGAGGCAATTCTAAATTTTTTTAGTCACTCGCAGTTAACAGATCCACATTTCTTCCATGTGATGGATATCAGTGAGAAGGGATGCTTGAGGAATTTGTTTTGGGCTAATGAAAGGTCCAGAGTGGCATACGATTATGCCAAAACCGAGGTGTTACTTTGAGTTGCAGGTCTCAAATGACCATTTATATAGACACTTAGTTCAGGTTGTGGAGGAAGGTGGGAAATCCCATGGCCGTTTCAGGACTGCTATGCAAGAATTCAATGAGATATTGGACAAACTTAAACGTGTAAATTTAGAGGACCATGCAATATAGAGATGATCATTTGCATTATGTTGTTTTGCTTGTTACTTTCATGCATGTCCTTATTTCTTCCCCGCTAATTTCTTAGCTGGAGCACAGTCGCTTAAAAACTTGTCGTTGACCATTAACTTTCAATGTCATTTCGGAAGTTTCAAAACATAGTAATGCTGCCATATTCTGCTAAAAAAGTAACGTTAACCGTTAAAAACTTGTTGTTGACCATTAACTTTTTAACAGGCAATGTTGCTCTATTTTAACATTTCTGAGACAACATTAAACCTAAAAAAACTTTCAGGATAATATTGCTCCTCAGCAAAAACTTCTGAGGCAAATTTGCACCCTAATTCAATAGAAAAATATGCATACCTTATACTCATTATTAATATAACATTGAGCATTGAATATTAACTTTAAAAAATCTCTAAATAGTCATTCATTGCAAAATACCCTTGCAAAATAGAATCCAAACTTGCAACCACCAAGTTCATATCCTTGCAAAATAGAATCCAAACAATGAAAAAAAGGCAACTTTAAGTTAAATAGTTAAACTAGCTCGTTGATGAGACAACGAATCCAACGAGCCTTGTGTTCGTTTGGAATGAGTAGGAACCCATTCATTAAGTTTGGAGACGCAGCAATTTTAAGATGAGCCTGTTAGATCAAGCGTTTCACCCAAGAGGGGGGGTGAATTGGGTGATACTGAAATTTCTTTCGAAAATATAAAACTTTGACAAAATAATTAAAACAGTAATGAGTAAGGAGAAATATCACCGAAGTGTACACCGGGAGTTATACTGGTTCGGTCACAACCACTTTGACCTACGTCCAGTCCTCAGAGCTTCTCTGAGAGTTTCACTATAGCTTCCAAGATTCAGTGGGTTCTTGGCACCTCAGTACAAGCAAGTTCCTACACCTGGACACTCGCTCCCCCTTACAGGTTGTAATCCAATCCCAACTCAAGGTTCCACAACCTTAAGTTTTCTCAATAACAAATATTGAGTTTGAATGAAATATCTCTCTTACAGAGTAAAAGATAATCACTGAAGCATAGAAATACAATTTCAATGTGAAAACATAGCAATGAACTTAATGATACGTTCGTATGTGTGTTCTTGTGTTTTCTTGTATCTTTCTCTGTTCAGATGTTCCCATATATATAGATACTTTGGTAATGATTTCTGGAACATATTTCTTCATGTCCGTTGGAGCGTGCGCAGCCATAATTGACTTTTCTAGTTTTTGAAAACCATACGTTGCGGTAGGTGACGGTCGGTGACATTTGAGCATTGCTTTTGGACTTTCCTTATTTGGTAAGATCTCTTCACTGTTTTCCTGTTGAAAAACTAAGTACACTAATATAATGAAAAGTTAATCAAATAGGAAACAGAATAATGACCGTTGGAATGATTTCAAACTTTCTGGATTAGCTTACTCGAGTAGCTCCTCGAGTAATCCTTGAAGTTTACTCGAGTAGCTCCTCGAGTAACATCGTGAAATCATTGTTCAACTGCAAGTCAATGAATAAATATTAGATTACTCGGGTAGTGCATGGAGTAAACTAAATTTCATACCTTTGGGAATAGTTATTTACTCGGGTAGCACCTCGAGTAATTCATTAAAAACCTTTTGATTACTCGGTGCTCTACTCCAATAATGTTGGCAGGATTTCAAGGCCGAGAGCAAATACCTTGTTACTCGAGTAAAGACTCGAGTAATGCATTCATTTTTGCATAGGTTACTCGGGTAGCTCCTCGAGGAACTAAGACTTTTAAGCATGATTTACTCTGGTAATGACTTGAAGTTTACTTTGAAAAATTTGTGCATACTGGGGTACTTACTCGAGGAATCACCTTAAAATAAACCATGAAAAACTTGTATACTAGAGTAAGTACTCGAGGAAGATGAAATAGGGAAAGATCAAGTCACTCGGGTACTAACCTCAAGTTTTCACTTACCTTAGTCTGTTACTCGAGTAGGTCCTCGAGTAACGTTGGCAGTGGTACAAAGTGCCGAGAGTTACATCTTTTCACAAACATAGTTACTCGAGTAGCTCCTCGAGTATCATGAAAAACTTGAAGGGAACTGGAAGTTTCTGACCTGGTTACTCGAGTAGCTCCTCGAGTAACATTAGCAGTGGTACAAAATGCCGAGAGGTCCATATTTTAGGCAACACAGGTACTCGAGTAGCTCCTCGAGTATCATGGGGAAAACTTGAAGCCAACTGGAAGTTTTCACATGGTTACTCGAGTAGCTCCTCTAGTAACATTAGCAGGCCGAGAGCAATCTTCAACTTTTACCTGGTTACTCGAGTAGCGCCTCGAGTAATGGTGGCAGGTAACTGGAAGTTTTGCTTGGTTACTTCAAGTTTTGGCTCATTACTCGAGTAAAGCCTCGAGTAATGCCTTAGAAATTATGCTTCTGATCAAGTTCCTCAGCATTTTCTCTTGGCCAATCTTCACTACTTCCATGCTTACCTCAAGTAAAGCTTATTCCTGTCATTCCTTAGTTCAAGCTTGATTATTAAACATTTCCTTTTCAAACAATTCTTTTGTTATCATCAAAACATGAGGTCTAACATTCTCCCCCTTTTTGATGATGACAAAACTTGGTGATTTTGAACATGGTTTTTCAAATTGGATTCTTAATTAATTATTTCTTATTAAGATTGAATATACCTTGCATACATAACAACTTCATTAGTCCAAACATGTATCATAATTCAAAACTTAAATGAAATCAAATGAAGTCATAATTTAAACACACTTGCATTAAACTTTAAGAATTTCAAATTACAAGTTAAATTCAAGAAAAACTAATAAGAAAATGCACCCTAGAACCCATATACAACCAAATCCCCCAAAATAAGTAAGGACACATCCATAAAATCACCCTCAAGCTCTTCTCCCCCTTTTTGGCTTCATCAATCAAGTAGAGGACTAGGAGGCTTGGCCATGAAAATTGGTGTTGCTGGAAGGACCATAGAATCATTTGATTCTAAAGAATCAAATGAGCTAGAGGGTACTGGATCAGGTAGATGAAGTGGAGGGATATGAATATCATCGCCGGGAAGAGAAGGTTAGAAAACAACCAAAGTAGAGGTTTCTCCTTCCGGGGTTGTCTGAGTTTCAGGTGAAATCTCAACCTCAGGTGTATGTTTTTCAGGTGATGAAGAGGGAGATATCTCCTCAGTGTGAGTAGGAGAGGGAATTGGTTTAGAGGTGGTTTCAGGATGTGGCTTTTGAGGTGAATCATCGATGATAATATGAGTGGTTTCGTGGGTATCAGGATCATCCACTATGAATAAAACATCTTTCCCTTGGGGCTCAAGTGGATCAGAAACCAGAGGGGTAGATGGTTCAGCCTCAGGAATAGGGATGTCTGAAGGAGGGTCTTCTGAAGGTGGTGGTGGTGTAGATGAGGAGGGACCGGTAGAAGGTCCAGGACCCAAGGAATCCAAACGTGCCAGTATCAGTCTCAATATCTCTCCCTGGGCACGTTGCTCTGCTAGTAGCTCCTCATGCCTTCGATCCATTCTTTCAACCAACTCTCCCATTTTTGTGTTCATGTGGGTTATGAGTTCTGCATTGGTATTGGCTATGTCCACATGAAAGCCTCTGAGCATATTCTCTATAAAGTGCTGGAGAGTGGCATTCAGGAAAGATAGTGAAGATGTGGTAGCAGCTGGAGCCGATGACTGAGTGTCATCCAACTTACTGGTCTCTATCTCAGGAGCCTTCCGCTTCTTCTTGGACCCAGACTCCAGTGGGCCTTTAAGAGGGATGTCGATGTTCAGTTTACCAATCTGGTTCTTCCCCACTGGGGTCATCCTCTCAATTGGCTCTTTACTATCCAAGTACCATATTTTGTTCTCTTTCAGGATAAGAGACACAATTTGGGGATATGGCATTGGAGTAGTACCTTTTCCATCCACCTTATACCTTTTCATCTTTGAGAATATATACTCTCCCAGATCCTTTTGCTCTTTCAAGAGAAGTGAAGCAAACCACCTATAGTCCCTATCCGAGAAGTGAGTATAGTTGTTGGCTTTGTTTACTAGGGACCTAGAATAAATGTACCAAAGGACCCTATGGTGATCACACATATCACTCGGTTTAAAGTTTAGGGGGCCAACTAACCCACCAAGTTTGAGAATAGTAAAAATCTGATTTGGCTCAAGTTCAGAATATATGTCATCAGGGGGGTTCTCTATTCCTAACCACAAGTTAATTTTGGAAGGTGAAATTAAAATCTTTTGACCTCTCACAGTTGTGGTCATCTCTTCCTCTACTGAGGTTCGGTCAGGTTCATCTATGATCTCTAGGTTGCAATAGAAATGAGTGATTACCTTTGTGCAAAAAGGCAATCTAATTGATAACCAAGGCATAAAAGGCTCTAGATAAGGACTAAGATCGTGCTTCAATACCTCTTGAAGTAGCCTGAGATCCACATAGTGTGTCTTACACACTTTTCTTCTGGAGAATTGTGTCAGGTACTTGGGAGATTCCACCAGTTTCCCCACATTGAATCCCTTTGGAGGGGTAGTGATCTCTGCCTCTGGAATCTTGGATTTCTTGGATGATTGACCCTTATCCAATTGGTCAATGATCCCTGCCATTGCCTTAGCCACATTTTTGTCATACTTTGGCTTCTTGGGAGGTTTTGGAGTGAAAGAGGGTGTGGATGAATCTGAGTGAGAAGGTGAAGAAGTTTTGACACCTTTGCTTCTTCCAGTAGATGTGCTCTTTTTAGACTGAGCCCTAGTCACAATAGGCTCTTTGATCACCACACCTTTGGCTTTAGGTTATGGTTGAGGTTTAAGAGGAATTTTGGCTTTTGGTCTAGGGATCAACTTTCTTCTCTTTGTTGGAGGAGGAGAAAGAAGATCAAGGGTTTGTTGTGAATCAGAGGAATCTGTGAAGTTGAGATTCTTGGTTCTAACCATCTTGAAACACAGAAAATCAAAAAATCACAGTAAAACAGGGCAACTGACGCGAGTTTAGGGCAGATGGATTTTGAACAAAATAGGAAGTTTTTGGACTTGAAACTAGTTGGGTTTTGACGGAAATGAGGCAAGGAATTGATTGGGAAAAGTTTTTGAAAGGGTGTATAGTGATTTACTCGAGGAAATTTTGTGGAAATGACCAAGTTTGCGCAAGATAAAGACCTAAATCCCGACTTTACTCGAGGCCTTACTCGAGTAATGCTCAAGTTTACTCGAGGCCTTCCTCGAGTGTTCGTGCAGAAAAATTCAAAAATAATTCATTTAAATTGCGTACCTGGCATGAATAATATAGTAATTATACACGGATGTTCCCTCGATCATTCATAGTCCATTTGATTCAGATTTGAGTCATTATACAAGATTTTGAGAATCTGAACTCCGACATTACTCGAGGCCTTCCTCGAGTAAGCTTCAAGTTTACTCGAGGCCTGCCTCGAGTAAATAGCTTCTTTATTTCTGACTCTTCATTTCCTTGAAATCTGAACCGTTATATTTGAAAATCAAGTAACTTGATCCGTTACTTCCAGTTTTGGGGGCCATTACTCGAGTACATACTCGAGTAAAGTGCTTCTTTACTTCAAGTTGCTCCTCGGGTATTGCTTTTCTGTCACACATTACTTCAAGTTGGTACTCCAGTAAATGTGTCCTCTGATCACCTCTGTTTTTGTTTCTCAAAACAGAATTTCAACCTTCCTGCAAAACACATTTCTATATACTCTGATGTTTAAGTTAGTGATCATCAAAACATTATCAAATGACTTCATCTAATATTATGAGATGCTGAAAAATACTTATAACTCATTGGGATTTACCATTCCCAATTCTCTTCTAATGAATAGAAATTGATCTTTTGCAAGGGGTTTTGTGAAGATATCAGCTAGTTAAGATGAGTAGGAATGAATATCACTTTCACATCTTTCTTTTGGACATGATCTCTGATGAAGTGATGTCTGACATCGATATGCTTGGTTCTAGAGTGTTGAACTGGATTCTTTGCCAAGCTTATCGTACTAGTATTGTCACAATAGATTGGTATTTCTTTGAGATAAATACCAAGGTCTTGCAGTTGTTGTTTTAACCATATCACTTGTGCACAACAACTTGAGACTGCAACATATTCGGCTTCTGTTGACGAAAGAGACACTGTATTTTGTTTCTTGCTGAACCATGATACAAGAGATCCTCCAAGAAATTGTCCTTGTCCACTGGTGCTCTTTCTATCTGTCTTGTATCCTCCATGATCAGAATCTGAATAAGCAACTAAATATTCACTTCTTCCTTTAGGATACCACAGACCCAATTCTGGTGTGTCAGCAAGGTATCTAAAGATTCGTTTGACCGTTTCAGCATGTGATTCCTTTGGCGCCGATTGATATCTTGCACATATGCCAACACTAAATTGGATGTCTGGTCTGCTTGCCGTGAGATAGAGTAATGATCCAATCATTCCTCTATATTTTGTGATATTGTAGTCTTTCCCTTTGACATCAGCATCAAGCAACGTTGTTGAGCTCATAGGTGTGTCTGAGCCGTTTGCTTCATCCATTCCATACTTCTTCAATAGCTCTTTTAAATACTTTGTTTGAGATATGAAGATTCCATTCTTTCTTTGTTTGATTTGCAAACCAAGAAAGAAATTCAATTCTCCCATCATTGACATCTCAAACTCTCCCTGCATTATCTCAGAAAATTCCTTACATAGAGATTCATTAGTAGCATCGAAAACAATATCATCAACATATATTTGAACAATTAAAATATCATCACGTTTTCGATTTATAAATAATGTTGTATCAACTTTTCCCCGTACAAAACCTTGATTGATGAGAAACTTACTAAGTCTTTCATACCAGGCTCTATGAGCTTGTTTTAAACCATACAAAGCCTTTTTAAGTTTGAAAACATAGTCCGGTTTAGTTACATCTTCAAAACCTGGAGGTTGTTCTACATACACTTCTTCCATGATGTAACCATTTAGAAACGCACTCTTAACATCCATTTGATAGAGTTTGAATCCTTTGATGCATGCAAAAGCTAAGAGTACACGTATAGCTTCCAATCTAGCCACTGGAGCATACGTTTCCTCATAATCAATTCCTTCTTCCTGATTATAGCCTTTGGCCACCAATCTTGCCTTGTTTCTGACAATAATTGCAGATTCATCGAGTTTGTTTTTGAATACCCATTTAGTACCAATGATCGTATGATCTTTGGGTCGGGGCACCAAATCCCAAACTTGATTTCTCTCAAATTGATATAGTTCTTCTTGCATTGCTATGACCCAATCATTGTCTGATAGGGCTTCATCAATGTTAGAAGGTTCAATCTCAGAAATGAATGCAGAAAAACTTACTTCATTGAAAACTCTATTTCTGGTTTTGATCCCTTCATTCACATCTCCTATGACTTGATCTAAGGGATGACTTCTATTGTATTTCCAAGCTTTAGGTTGACCTAGAGATTGCTCTTCTTCCTTGGTTTCATCAACTTCTGGAATAAGAGACTTAGAAATAGATTGACTATTTTCTTGATTTAAAACAATTTCCTGTTCTTCATCAATGGTTTTGTCAGAGGATTCAAATTCATCAAACACAGTATGAATTGATTCTTCAATAACACATGTTCTTTTATTGAAAACTCTATATGCTTTACTTCGGTTAGAATATCCTAAGAAAATTCCTTCATCAGTTTTAGAATCAAATTTTCCTAAGTTATCTTTACCATTATTATGAATGAAACACTTACAACCGAAGATGTGTAGATGAGCAATGTTTGGCTTTCTTCCTTTGTACAGCTCATATGGTGTCTTTCCAAGTTTGGTTCTGATATAGGCTCTATTTGAAATATAGCATGCTGTACTCATAGCATCAGCCCAGAAAACTTGGGACACATTCTTTTCGTTTAACATTGCTCTGGCCATTTCAGTGAGCACTCTATTCTTTCGTTCCACGACTCCATTTTGTTGAGGTGTTCTTGGAGCAGAGAAATTGTGATCAATACCATTAGTATCACAATATTCTTCAAAAGCTTGATTCTCGAATTCTCCACCATGATCAGTCCTAATACCTGCAATGGTCATACCTTTCTCATTTTGCACTTTCTTGGCAAAAACAATGAATTCTTCAAAAGTTTCATCTTTTGATGATAGAAAAATAACCCATGTAAATCTAGAAAAGTCATCAACAATGACCAATGTATATAGATTGCCACCAAGACTCTTTACTCTTGCTGGGCCAACTAAATCCATATGCAATAGTTGTAATGGTCTATTTGTTGAAATCTCATTTTTCAATTTGAAAGATGATTTAGTTTGTTTACCCTTTTGACATGCGTCACAAATCAAATCGTTTTTGAAGTTTACTTTGGGTAATCCAAGAACTAAATCCTTTTTGAGTAACTTGCCTAGTTGATGCATGTTGACATGAGCCAATCTTTTATGCCATAGCCAACTTTCATCGGCATTAGTCAGAAAATAGTTTTCAGATTCATTTATACTAATATCTAGAGTATAGCAGTTACCTTCCCTTTTTGCTCTGATCTTAGCCTTGATATTCTTCTTATCAAGCTGTAAGTCATTCTTGTTGATGACTAAACATTCTTCTGAGTCAAATATCACCCAGTTGTTTTTATCTGCACTTTGACTTACGCTCAGCAAATTGTGACACAAGCCTTCAACATAATATACATCTTTGACTTGTATTCCTTTGTCATTTTTTATTTCACCAATTCCTGCTATCTTTCCGGATTGATTTCCTCCAAATTTTACCTTTCCACCTTCTTTAGGTTGTAATGTGGTAAAACTTTCGAAATCTCCGGTCATATGTCTAGAGCATCCACTATCTATGTACCACTTGCTATTTTTGGATGCTTTGAGACATACCTGCAATCAAATGTCTAAGTCTTAGGTACCCACATCTTTTTGGGTCCTTTAGGGTTAGTACAAATGATTCTCTGAATATATGAACCTTTAGGTACCCATTTGTAGGTTCCTATGGTTCCTTTCTTCTTATGAATGCATGAAGATGTATGGTGTCCTTTTCTATTACAATAATTACAAAATGCAAAAGGATTTGACGTATGCACAGAATGTTGAAAATAATTCAAATATGTCTTACCTCCTGCTTTCTTTCTTCCTTTTCTTTTATCTAATTTTGGATCATATCCAATTCCAGAACGATCATTTACAAATCGTTGGGCTTTTAAAATAACATTTAGCATCTCACTTCCTTGTGTAAATTTTTCAAGAGTTTTTGTGAGATCAATGTTTTTCTTTTTCAAAGATAAACAATTTTCACAATCCTTTCCCTTAAGTTCAGTTTCAAGAACTTTGTTTTTCTTTTTAATAACAATCAGTTCTTTAACAATTTTGATGAATTCAGAATGTAAAGCATTATACTCAGAAAGTAATTCATCATAGGTAGGTTCAGTATCATTTACCTCTTCTTCTGTTTCTTCTTGAGCAACAAGACATATATTAGCTACTTCTTCCTCATCACTTTCTTCATCTGAGGAGCTATCACCCCATATAGCAGATACAAAGGCTTTCTTTTTGTTGAAGAATTTACCTTTTCTCTTTTCTTTGCTCTTTTGGCTCAAATCTGGACATTCTGACTTGATATGTCCTGGTTTCCCACATTCATAGCAAATGATATGATCTTTGCTACTATTTCCTCCTTTTTGAAAATGTTTGAATCCTTGACCTTTCTTATAGAACTTTCTGAATCATTTTATGATTAGACCCATTTCGTCATCATCAAACTCCTCATCTTCATCTTGATTTTCTTCTTTCGCTTTTAGTGCTAGACCTTTCTTTCTTTTGTCACCAATGTCATCTAGTTCCCGTTTGAACTTTAATTTGCTTTCATATTCAGAAAGGCTTCCAAATAGAGAAGCAACTGATCTCATTGATTCTCCTTTTGCCTCTTCTATCGCAGTGACTTTGGCCTCCCACTCTTTAGAAAGAATATTCAAGATCTTTCGTACTTGGGTATTTTGATCATAGACTTTACCAAGTGCTGCAAGTTGATTAACAAGATGAGTATATCTAAGTTCGAATTCAGAAATTGACTCACCTGATTTCATTCGAAGTAGATCGAATTCAGTGATCAAGGTGTTGATTCGATTCTCCTTTATTCCCGAAGTTCCTTCATGAGCTATTTCCAGAGCTTCCCACATTTCCTTTGCTGTTGGAAGTGTGCAAATTCTGAAGTATTCATTTTGACTTAAAGAACTTTGTAACATCAGAATTGCTTTGCTATTGAGAGTGATGAGTTTCTTGTCATTCTCATCGTATTCCGCTGGCGTCTTTGGAATTTTCTGAGAATCTACAACCTTTGTAGGTTGATAATTTCCACTCTCAATTACATCCCATAGTCCATATTCAGTAGCCATCACGAATACTCTGAACTTAGCTTTCCAGAAAGAAAAGTGTTCTCCATTGAAACCAGGGGGTCTAGTGATGGATGCTCCGTCGGGAAGAATTCCTTCACCCATGCTTGCCATTGGATCCTTCTTAGGCTGTTAAACCTTAACAAGAAGACCTACGCTCTGATACCAAATGTTAGATCAAGCGTTTCACCCAAGAGGGGGGTGAATTGGGTGATACTGAAATTTCTTTCGAAAATATAAAACTTTGACAAAATAATTAAAACAGTAATGAGTAAGAAGAAATATCACCGAAGTGTACACCGGGAGTTATACTGGTTCGGTCACAACCACTTTGACCTACGTCCAGTCCTCAGAGCTTCTCTGAGAGTTTCACTATAGCTTCCAAGATTCAGTGGGTTCTTGGCACCTCAGTACAAGCAAGTTCCTACACCTGGACACTCGCTCCCCCTTACAGGTTGTAATCCAATCCCAACTCAAGGTTCCACAACCTTAAGTTTTCTCAATAACAAATATTGAGTTTGAATGAAATATCTCTCTTACAGAGTAAAAGATAATCACTGAAGCATAGAAATACAATTTCAATGTGAAAACATAGCAATGAACTTAATGATACGTTCGTATGTGTGTTCTTGTGTTTTCTTGTATCTTTCTCTGTTCAGATGTTCCCATATATATAGATACTTTGGTAATGATTTCTGGAACATATTTCTTCATGTCCGTTGGAGCGTGCGCAGCCATAATTGACTTTTCTAGTTTTTGAAAACCATACGTTGCGGTAGGTGACGGTCGGTGACATTTGAGCATTGCTTTTGGACTTTCCTTATTTGGTAAGATCTCTTCACTGTTTTCCTGTTGAAAAACTAAGTACACTAATATAATGAAAAGTTAATCAAATAGGAAACAGAATAATGACCGTTGGAATGATTTCAAACTTTCTGGATTAGCTTACTCGAGTAGCTCCTCGAGTAATCCTTGAAGTTTACTCGAGTAGCTCCTCGAGTAACATCGTGAAATCATTGTTCAACTGCAAGTCAATGAATAAATATTAGATTACTCGGGTAGTGCATGGAGTAAACTAAATTTCATACCTTTGGGAATAGTTATTTACTCGGGTAGCACCTCGAGTAATTCATTAAAAACCTTTTGATTACTCGGTGCTCTACTCCAATAATGTTGGCAGGATTTCAAGGCCGAGAGCAAATACCTTGTTACTCGAGTAAAGACTCGAGTAATGCATTCATTTTTGCATAGGTTACTCGGGTAGCTCCTCGAGGAACTAAGACTTTTAAGCATGATTTACTCTGGTAATGACTTGAAGTTTACTTTGAAAAATTTGTGCATACTGGGGTACTTACTCGAGGAATCACCTTAAAATAAACCATGAAAAACTTGTATACTAGAGTAAGTACTCGAGGAAGATGAAATAGGGAAAGATCAAGTCACTCGGGTACTAACCTCAAGTTTTCACTTACCTTAGTCTGTTACTCGAGTAGGTCCTCGAGTAACGTTGGCAGTGGTACAAAGTGCCGAGAGTTACATCTTTTCACAAACATAGTTACTCGAGTAGCTCCTCGAGTATCATGAAAAACTTGAAGGGAACTGGAAGTTTCTGACCTGGTTACTCGAGTAGCTCCTCGAGTAACATTAGCAGTGGTACAAAATGCCGAGAGGTCCATATTTTAGGCAACACAGGTACTCGAGTAGCTCCTCGAGTATCATGGGGAAAACTTGAAGCCAACTGGAAGTTTTCACATGGTTACTCGAGTAGCTCCTCGAGTAACATTAGCAGGCCGAGAGCAATCTTCAACTTTTACCTGGTTACTCGAGTAGCGCCTCGAGTAATGGTGGCAGGTAACTGGAAGTTTTGCTTGGTTACTTCAAGTTTTGGCTCATTACTCGAGTAGAGCCTCGAGTAATGCCTTAGAAATTGTGCTTCTGATCAAGTTCCTCAGCATTTTCTCTTGGCCAATCTTCACTACTTCCATGCTTACCTCAAGTAAAGCTTATTCCTGTCATTCCTTAGTTCAAGCTTGATTATTAAACATTTCCTTTTCAAACCATTCTTTTGTTATCATCAAAACATGAGGTCTAACAGAGCCATGTCAATCTCATTAAGTGTCAACCCCTCCACTTTCAGTCGTTCAGGATATAGTTCTTGAGCAACTTGCTTATTAGAAGAATCTTGACAAGCCTCAACAATAGACTTGCACATATTCTCGAAGACTTGGACCAAAGTTTTAGAAGATTCTTTTATTGCTTCTGACAAAATTTCTACAGCATCACGACTTGATCTACGTCGCTTCCTAGATGTTGACTGCACTTCACTTTGATCTATCTCATTATATTGTTCAATAACTGGGTCAGCTTGGTCATTTTCAGTGGCTTCTTCATTTTCTTTTGCCTCTTGTTCAGCCTCATGTTGTGCTTGGGCAGGTCTTAAGGCGCTATTTCCAGTGGCACGGTCCTTACCCCATATAAATGTCATCTTTTCAAAGTTTGGCAACTTCCTGTTGCGGAATTTACCTGCTTTACTATTCACCTGAAAGCACAAAAATTATGAAATAACAGCATGAATGGATTTGTATATTTACAATGAATGACATACCTTCACATATTGTTCCCATACCGCATCCTTAGCTACGACACACTTATTTAACGGGTCCCAGCCAAAATCAGAAGTATTGGTGCCATAAATCAAGTTGTGGACAATTTTCCATTATTGCTTCAATGTCCTCAATCTAGACCATATATTAGGATGTGCTTTGATTTTAGTCCCTGGAAGTTTTTCTTGCATCATTTCCTCTAATTTGCCAACATAGCCTCCACCAAATCCCGTGTCAGCAACAAACTTGCCTTCCACGTTCAATTGAACCAAACAATCAACAAGCACATCATCCTCAGAACTAGTCCATTGATGCTTGTTTCCCTTTGAAGCATTGTCCTACTCTTGGTTGTCCATTCTAAAACAACCACATAAAAACAAATTTAAAATAAGGTATCATGTCAAACACATATACTTAGACCGTGCAACAACTTTCAATCACATTCAAACAAATTTGAATCATCTCTAAAATAGCCAAATTCATCATAACATTGCAACATATAAAATTCAATTACATATACTATGAAAGCTTTAAATCATAAGTCTAAGTACTAAAAATATAAAAGCGACAAACATCCAAAGCATAAGGACTAATATAAGTCTCAAATACATCACAAATGGCTTATCTATTTCCCCTACGAGCTCTAAATGCATTGAACATTTCGTTAGCTAAATTCTCTCGAAATGCACTCCACTCATCTTAGGGCTCCATAGTTAGAATGGGATTGAATTCCATAGGGATGTTTGGTTCATCTTGTGCATCATATTCAGCCTCCAATGGATCATTCAAGTTGTCCCGCATTATGAGATTATGGAGCAAGCAACAAGCAATAATATAACAATTTTGCACGGGAATGGGATAAAATGATGGACTCCTCAATATTGCCCATCTCAATTTCAGCATCTCAAAGCATCTTTCAATTACATTTCGTGCCGATGAGTGTCGCATGTTAAAACACTCTTGGGGATTTTGAGGATGTCGACCTTCTCGCCACTCACTTAGATGATACCGTTGACCTCTATATGGGGCAAGGAACCATTTACAATTGGTGTAGCCAACATCAACCAAATAAAAATTGCCTACACGCAATTAATTATTGTCAGAAACCAAGGCCTACAACTCCAAATCAATAATAGACTCAAAATAGTAAATAAATCATTGTGGTATGTGTACCTTGGGGCACCTTGAACCCATTAGGTCCTCCAATAGCATCCCGTAACACTCTTCCATCTGCTGCCGAGCCTTCCCAACCCGGATATACGAATATAAATTGGCCATCTGGGGAGCACACACCAAGTACATTACTGGTTACATCTCCTTTTCTATTTCGGTACCTAGCCTTTATGGAAAGTGGCACTTGAACCCTTATATGTGTGCCATCCAATGCGCCTAAGCAACCCTGCATCCAAAAGTGATCATAAGTTACCATGTATTACCTCCTAAGCTAATTTAAAAGCACAAGAATCATTAGTACCTTAAACCATCTCCACCTCTCGTAGTTTGAATCTTCAGGAATTGGTTCAGGAGTTTTGAAAAGCTCTCCTTGGATGAGCATCATGGCTCTTAGCACTATGGTGAAATAACGACTAATGGTCTCCCCAGATCGCCCAAACTCAAATTGGATTACCCTATTTTTCATATGATGAGCAAGTATATGCAAGAACATAGCTACTTGCTCATCCACTAACATGTGTTTAGTTGGTTTTAGGCCACCTATTGTATCCAGCATGCCACAAAGTTTATCAAATGTCGACCTATACATCCTAATTTGGTTGTAACAAGTATTGTCACTACCATAAATCAACTCGCTAAGATGCTTTCTCTTAGTATGAAAATCAAGGGTGTAGGAATGGTCTTGTATGATCCTACTATTCAAAATGGTTACAACACACATCATATTCGTCAACATTGTTTGAAAAGCATGGATAAGCATTAACCAGCCAAGTATTAGATGGAGAACTGCTACCTTATGAACTTTATCCATATTTTTTGGCTTCTGATAACCATCCACATGTTTAAATAAAAAAAAGATGGAGGTTGCAATCAATCAAACAACATATATAAAACAACAATGGTAAAACACTTGTGAACATGAATATAATCAAACATATAAATCAAAGTTTGTTTTTTTAGTTTCTTCTCAATCTTACCCTCTAAATCATTCAATTTATCATTCACAATGAAAAAACAAAGCACAACCACTGGTCTGGGCCTGAAGCCATGGGAACATCGACAGACAATAACTTGATATTATACTGCATGGATAGATTACAGCAAAAACTACATACATCACTTCCCATTTCCAATATCACAATGTGTAGTTGGGCAAATAAATGAGGGCAATGTGGGTATAGAGGAACACAGCAGAGTCATGTGTCAATAGGATGCACTGTCTGTACTCGTGCGTTTCTTTGTGGTCCCTATCGTTTTCGCCTCCCCATTTAGTAAATGACGTCCCCCTTCCTCACTTTCCCTCATATTTATATTCATCGTACCCTTTTCATTCTTCAATATACGACACTCGCCAAATATTAATAATTCCCAACACTGTTTCTTGGAAAGTTTCCACCACTAATTTAAAGGACAGGTTTTTGCTAGGAAGTTTTTTTTGGGGGAGGATGATGTCACAAAAAATTAGTTTGTAATTATGTTGACATTTTTTTAGGGTAAAAAAGGGGTAGCAATATAATAGCAGAGTTCTGAATATTGAGAGCATTAGAGCTGACATTTTTTGCGTCACAGAAAAGGAACACTGAATTCACCAAGCTGAAAGTATAGGTTACACGAACAGCAATCTCATATAATAAAGCTATAAGGGAGATTCATCGCGATAACTTTATCAATTTCACTGATAGCTTTACACGAACAGCAATCTCATATAATAATGTATAGCCCCTACTCCAAAAACTATTTACGCTTGAATCACAACAATAAACCAGCGATTAAATCATCTAATCCCATAAGAAGAAGAAGACAACGAAATTTTGGCAAACAATTTCTACACAGCAATTGATGATCACCCGAAACTTACCTTTGTTTCTGCAGTCCTTCGCCGTGGAGTACGTCGCTCTCAAGTTCTGTTGCTTTCGATGGTCAGCTCTCAATGTTAGGGCTTTTAAGAGAGAAAAAATGATCACCTGTTTTTAATGTTTTACCTATTGAGAGCATATATTGTCTTTTCATTATATTAGTAGGGATAAAATTGAGATTTCATCAATGATTACAGGCCTGCAATGAGTTTTCATAGGGGTCCCCCTATGAATGGAGATTACCAAAAAAATATGTAATCTGTTTTACAATTGTAATCCATATTACCATTAATAAGCCCAACCAAACAAGCCACCAATGGTAATGTAATAAAGATTACCATCGCAGGTGTGCAATGCAATCTAACCAAATGGGCCCTATATCTTTAGATATATTATAAATCAAAAGATCTCTCTCTATGATCTCATTGAGCATTCACTTCGACCTTTCGCGATCTCATTTTAAAGGACTCCATACTGCTTGATCAACCCTCCTCACCGGTGCATTCAATGGCTTTTGTTGAACATGTCCAAACCACCTTAAATAATTTTCTACCATTTTTCCTTCAATAGAGGCCACTCCAACTCATTCATGTATATAATTATTACAAATCTTATCTTTTCTTGTATGATCATATATCCATCTCGACATCCTCATCTCAGCCACCCTCATTTTATATTCATGTTGTCCCTTTAAAGCTCAACACTCACTATCATATAGCATTGCTGGTATTATAGCAGTGCGGTAGAACTTCTCTTTTATCTTATTAGGTACTTTTTTATCATAAATATATAACTCCAGTGACTTTTCTCCATTTATACCACCTAGCTTGAATTCTGTAATTGATATCACCGTCAATTTCACCATCTTGTTGTATAATTGATCCTAAATACCTAAATTTTGCACTTGCGGAATGACTTGCCCCCCATTTTAACTTCCACTTCGCTTCGCCCTTGTCTCTTATTGCAATGCATATATTCAGTTTTGCTCCTACTCAGACGAAAAGCCTTCACTTCCAAAATCTGTCTCCATATCTCAAGTTTAGAATTAATTTCCTCCTTAGATTCAGCCAACAGAACTATATCATTCGCAAAAAGCATACATTTAGGGATCTCCTCTTTTATAGGCTCAGTTAGAACATCTACCACTAGATTAAACAAATAAGGGCTCAAAGCTAAACCTTGATGTAGGTCAATACTTATAGGAAAGTCCTTTGTTACACCTTTAGGCGTTCTAACATTGGTTGTAACCCCCTCATACATGTCTTGAATAGCTTTGATATATGCAATCCGCACCCCCTTCTTTTCCAAGGCTTTCTAAAGTACCTCTCTTAACATACGATCATATAGTTTTTCCAAATCAATAAAAACTATATGCAAATCTCTTCCTTTTCTCCTATAAACACCCCATTTTGTCCGGGCCCAACTCAAAAATAATAAAAAAAGAAAAAACCTTCCTTAATCCTGACACATTTAAATTAATAAGAAAATGACATTGATGGTAATTGGATTGTTTGAAATTTGAAAAATGATTATCATTAATGGTGATTGTCTTGAACTTGGGGTTTTGTAGTAAATGGAAATAAATTTCAAAATAATTCATCTCATCAATGTTATTTGATATTCGGATTAGGGAATTTAGTGTGAAGTCATTGTAGAGAAGAAAAAATACAAAAAAAGAAAGATCTCTCATTCATATGTTTAAATTTGAAAATTGCTTGTAGGGAAAATAAATGAAAAAAAATATATATCATTTATGTTGATAGGTTTAAATTAGGAAATTACTTGAGGGAAACATAAAAAAATAATGAACCAAAAAAATAAAAATCTACATTGATAGTGCTTAGGTCAAGCTAGGAAGTTTTATTAGTAGAAAAAACAAAAAATAAAATTAAAAAAAATATCCATTAATGGTGATTGGGTCAAGTTAGATAGTTTTTAACATAAAATACAAAAAAAAATTTCAAAAAAGAAAATTCAAAAAAAAAAAGAGCATTTATGAAGAAAACCCTACCTTGAAACTATAAATAAATGTGCAAGGGTTGAAGTAAGACACAAAAATTTTGGTAGTAAAGAGAGGCAATGTATGTGCTGCCTTGTCTTCTTATGATACTAGGTGTCATGTTTAAATAAATATAGATAATGTGATTGTATTTGCCTTTTGTTTATTATGTGGTTCTATCACCCTATCTCTTATTGTAGCGGAGTTCAAAGCATAAAAGGTACACACTCTCACCATATCTTTATTGATTTTCTTGTCTTCTTAGACTTTCTACAATGAATAATGTGATGAGAATACAATTCCTTATTGGCTTTATGAGCTCTCTTTTTTCTTCTCTCCCTGTTGCAAATAAAAAAATTTTAAAATAAAAAGAAAGAAATTCTTTTTTTAAATTAAATAAATTTGGCTTCATATGAGAAAATAAAGGAAAAAAAATATTTTTTTAAAAAAGATAAAAAACACAAACCAAACAAAAAAAATATTTTTGTCAAAAGAATTAAATACACATTTTTTTTCTAAAAAACATCAACAAAGTGACATGCATTTTTATCCCTGAACTACGTGGCCTTTTATCACTCTAAAGGGTATGTAGGCTCTAGATTTTCATCATAAGTCAAGTTCGACTTTGTAAATAAATATATTTCCTCCCTTAGTTTTATTTTTTTATTTTTATTAATCTTAATTTATTTCTTTTTGTAAATATGATTTTTTTTATCTCTTTTTAGGTAATTATAATAAAATCAAGGGTTAAGATGCAAATTTACTAATGAAGTTTTGTCCAAGGAGCGTCCAGCACAAATATCTTTTATAAGGGGCAAAAATACTAATGAAAAATTAATAAGGGGCATCCACCACAAAAACTGTTAAATCCGTACTAACGCCGTTAGGGGTTTTCTTCTCTTATAATTTAACGCCGTTAGTACGGATTAACGGTTTTTGTGATGGATGCCCCTTATTAATTGTTCATTGGTATTTTTGCCCCTTCTAAAAGATATTTGTGCCAGACGCTCCTCGGACAAAATTTTATTGGTAAATTTGCACCTTAACCCTAAAATTAAATGTCATATTCATTTTTAAATCATTAGTTTAGGGTAACTATTCTTATGAATAGATGTGTGGGGTGCCTAACACCTTTCCCATATACAATCGACTCCTAAAACCTAAATAGTTTTTGTAGACCAGTTTCCATTTTTAAAAGGTTTCCAAAATTATCATATTTTAAAATTTTGGTGGTAGCTCTTTGTTTTTTGAAATTTCTTACAGCTCCTATATTTTTTTATTAGCCCCCTTAATAAATAAATCGCTTCTATTATAGACCTTCCTAGCATTAATTCAAATTGGTTTTTAGCAATACCAGTCTCTAACCTCAACCTGTGTTCAATCACATTTTCCCACAATTTCATTGTATGACTCATAAGCTTGATTTCTCTATAGTTTATACAATTTTGAATATCTCCTTTATTCTTATAAATAGGAATCAAAGTACTTTTCCTTCACTCATCCGGTATTTTCTTAAATCGTAAAATCTCATTAAATAATTTTATGAGCCACAACACACTCTCTTCACTCAAACATTTTTAAAGTTCAATAAGAATATCATCAGGTCCAATAGCTTTACCATTTTCCATTTTCTTAAGAGCTTCTCTAACTTCGTTAACTTGAATCTTACGGTAAAATAACAAATTAAAATCACCTTTTCGAATTGTCAAATCTTTCCAATCACAAGGCGACCCCCCATCATTGAACAACTTATAAAAGTAAGCTTTTTATCTATTCTTAATATCTCTATCAGTAATTAAAATGTTTCCTTCTTCGTCATTTATACATCTCACTTGGTCTAAGTCACTCGATTTTCTCTACTTGTTCTTTGCGATATTGTAGATCTTAAGCTCTCCCGCCTTTGCCGCTAACTCCTTATAAAACTCCTCACATGTTTTATTACGAGCTTCACTCAATGCCTTCTTAGTCTCCATTTTAGCCAAACGATACCTTTCCCAATTTTCAACATTATTACATAAATGTTTTGCTTTAAAACAATCTTTCTTATGCTTGGCTTTCTCTTGAACAATCTCATCCCACCACCAAGTCTCCTTATCTTACCGACCAAAACCTTTTGATTCTCCTAAAATTGTTTTAGCAACCTTTTGGACCTTTTTAGATATATTCTCTCACATGATATTAGCACTTCCTAGTAACTCCCACTCCCCCTCTTCCAAAAGAATTCTCTGAAAAATCTTCCGCTTCTCCCCCTTAACTTGCCACCACCTGACCCTTCGATTTAAAACTTGTTGGCGCTTTTGTCTTACACACTTAATATTCACATCAAGGATCAAAACCCGATGTTATGTTGTCACGCCATCCCCAAGGATCACTTTACAGTTAGTACAAAATTTTCTATTAGAATTCCTTACCAAAAAGAAGTCAATATGTGTCTTGGCAGCTTCGCCCTTGTATGTGATTAAATGCTCCTCCCTCTTCTTAAAGCAAGTGTTGATGACAATCTTGAAGTTATACGTGAATGAGAAATCAATAATAGATTGACCTTCGTTATTGAGCACCTTATATCCAAAACCCTCATGAGACTTTGCATGAGGTCATGCCCCCTTACTAATATGTCCATTAAGATCTCTTTTAATAAAAAAATTTTTGGTCAGCAGAATACTCTGAATTAGCCCCTCCATATCTTCACAGAACTTTTCCTTAAGATGTGCTTCTACCCCTACTTGAGGTACATATACACTGATAATGTTTATAATATCCTTCCCAACAATCATTTTTAAGGAAATGATTCTGTCCTCAACCCGCTTAACCTCCACCACGTTCTTTCTCCATTCATTATCAACGATGATATCAACACCATTCCTTCCATTGACCTTTCCTGTGTACCAAAGCTTAAAATCATTAATTTCCCAAGACCTTTCTCCTATCCATTTAATTTCCTGAAGGCACGAGATATTAATCTTTCGATTATTCATTACGCTCACCACCTTCATAAATTTGGCATTCAGAGTTCCAACATTCCAAGTGCCAAATTTGATTTTGGTCTCATGAACTAGCTTCTTTAGCCTCCTCCGTTCGGAAGAGAGCGGTAGCTCTTGCTCATTTAACACTACATCCAGGCGACAATGCAACAGCTCTCGCTCACTTCTCATCGTACTCGAGTCATACAGCGCGTTACTTACAGGCAACGACCTAGTATTAGCATAATTTCTTCGTTGATCCATGTTCATAAGAGATTCAACAGGGTTTTAAGTTGGCTGTCGGAGCCTAACACAACCCTCTTCCTTTATCTGGGCTTGGGACCGACTATAAACATAGGCGGAGTTATGAATAGAGCAGGGAATTCAAGCCGAGCCCGTCGGGCCGGCCCATTTAGGCTTGAACCCTTCAGGGGCCGGGCTTATGATTTAGAGGCTAAAACAGGAAGCGGGCCTAAAAGGGTCGGCCCTTTTAGGCCCGTTTAATATTTTTTTAAAAATAAATTAATAGATATAATATTATTATATCAAATTATCAATATGAGAGACACTTAAGTACCTAATAAAATATTAATAACAGGTAAACACTTATTAAATGGTTTGATTTATTTTATTTTCTTCAATGGTTTATTCATTTAAACTTTAAAAAAGAGGCTAATTTGGATTTTAGATTATTATTTTAATTAAAAATTTATGAGTTTTAAAAATAATGTATTTTAATTTAAGGTAAAATAATAAATAAATTGTAAAATTTAAAAAATATTTTTTTTAATTAAAATGAGTTCAAGCCCGTTTAGGCCCGAGCCTGTGAAGGGCTAGCCTATAGGGCCGCGTGAAAGTGGAGGTTTTTTAGGAAGCGGGCCTAAACAAGTCTATAAGGGCATGGGTTTTAAAAATTGGAGGTTTTTTAGGAAGTAGGCCTAAACGGGCCGGCCCGTTTAGTCCCGAGCCCATACAAGGCCGATCCGACTCGTATTCCCGGCTCTAGTTATGAATAATTCTTTTTCTTGCACAAAAATCAAGATGTGTAATATTCATGATATTTTAATTCTTAATCATTACGTTATTAACAACTATATATTATTTCCTTAGTTTCCTTTTATTTAAAGATCTATTACCATATGATATCTCTATTTCAAGAATCTCTTTATTTATTTTTTAAATTTAATTCCACGTTGAGTAACAAAGTCCGGAAAGAATGAAAACAGCCCAAAAGATGGCAAAAAAAAACAAAGAAAAGAAAACAGCCCAAATATAAACAAGCCAATAAATATAGTTGCAGGCATCGTAGTACCAGAGGCAATTAAATTAATAGTTTTGGTGCCTCCACTGGGAAAAAGGAGTTGATGTGACCCCTACTTTTTCAGAGCAGAACAGTAAAATATATGACCGATTTAAACATTTGTCTCTAAGCCTAATGGACATGATGACTTGAGTATTTATTCGTATATATCCTTCCACCGAAAAGAAGAAGATAGTTTATTTGGATAAGGCTCAGGCTTATCTGGGTTCAAGTCCTGTCATGATTTGATTAACTCTGCACCGACATTGTAATTGTTTGAGGGTTAATTTCATTTAGCCCCATATATATATACACGTGACTTTATTTTAGCGAACCCAAAAAATCTAAAATTTCACGTATAGTTTAAAATAAAATTAAGTTTTATGAATAAAAAGATAATAATATTCTTTGTTTATTTTTGTAAAAGAGTACTTTAAAGATTTTTTCAGGATAAATAAATAGATTTAAAAAAATTCAGGAAATTAATAATAATATTTTAGTTATTTATAAGATAAATAAGAGTATTTATAAGATAAATAAAAAGATTCAAAAGAAGACATGGAGTTAAAAATATTTTGATCATTTAATTTACCAAGCAAATAAGAAAATTTATAATATACATAAGGACATTTACAAAACGAATAAAACAGTTCATAAAATAAATAAAATAAAGGTATTGATTATTATCTATTCACTTAGTGCGTGTTTGGAATAGCTTATTTTTGGGCAATAAGTGCTTATAATTCGTGATTCACGGTATACGAGGTAAGTATGTGAGAGGAGTTTTTTCTCGGCTTGCGTAATAAGGGCTTATTTCCTGTACAAAAAGCTCAGCCAAACATGCACTTATAAAGCTTAGTTTCATTGGAAGTATATTGAAGTTTCATATTTTTCTAGGTTGAGTGAAATAAAGTCCAGGGTAACTGCAATTCTGCCATTGGATAATTAGTGAATGATTCAGTTTAGTCTTTTATTTTTTTCTAATTAAAATAATTATATTTCAGTCAAATAAAATTCATGGTTTTTAGGTAATTAATTAGGTTCCTTCATTCACATAGTTGCTAATTAATATATTCGATCAATAATGCAACACTGTCATTGTCTTTTCTTTTCCAGATGACGGCACACAATTATTTGAAGGAATGTTGTTTTGAGGAAAAATATCAATATAATAATGTATTCATATTAGCATATGACTTTAACTTGATTAGTAATAAATCATGAATAATATCATTTATTTTATATTATATCTTTAAGTATATATGATACAAAATATCCGATATTATTTGAAAACACAAACTTTCTCATAAATTAATAATCAAGTTGCTAGCTTGATGTGAATAATTATTTAACAATATTTTTACCTCTAACTTTATTCATACAACTGGATCACTTTTTATTTTGCAAGTGCACCCAAAAAAAAAAAGTAAAGCACAGTAGTTTGTAATATTTAAAAAATAGAACAACAAAAACACAATAAAATTACGTGCAACTAGATTTCCAGACTTATTTGATATATTAATTCCGCACAAATTGCACGTTTTTTTTTTATTATCATATATAATTGATGAATGTCAAAAGATATAAATATCTATGACAACTGAACACAACCTAAAACTATGTAATAATGACTTTTGTTATAGGATTCTCAATAAGAAAGTGCCATGACTATGTTATCTATAATACAAATGGAACAATTTGACATGATTTGTCCACTCAAATTATCGCTTTTCACTACTCCACCACCACACCACCATATATTACTTCTTTGAAGTTTCAAACAAATGAACTATATAATTAATCTACAAAAGTTACAAAAATTTGTTAAATTAGTTATTTATAAAATAATGTGCTGGCTTCCTTAAATACTGTCTTTAATATAATTATTTGCATAAGAATTAACTCTTGATAAAAACCACCTTAAAGTCTTAACAAATACAGTCAAGAGAGGTAATTCTGAAAAAAAAAAAAAAGTTGTAAATTTAGACCGCATAATATATTAAAGTCGTACATCTAAATATAAAGTAATTAAATTTTCTAATTAGCTCATATATTTATGACTCGAGAAAATAGTACAAAGGTTATAAGGATTTTTATTTTTTTTATATGTTACCTGGCCTCAACTCCATATAGACATACAATGTAATTATTGTTTTTAAACTTATTGTTTGTGTATTATATAAAATTAAAATGCTAGTGTATTTACTTAGCTTCTTATCAATTTAAATTGATTAAAATTGTTGTTGTTGCTATTTTAGGTTCTTTTGTTAATGTACTATTTAAAGTTCTAAGCGAGGTCACATCCAGAACAAGATATGAAACATATATTAAGTTTTTATCTTTTATCTTTTAAAAACGATTATTTTCAATTTAAAAGAATTGTTACATGCATGTATAATTTTTTTTTTTTTTCCAACATGTATAATCTGAGTTATGCGCTGGCTATTAGCAAAATCAAATATTTTTTTTTAAAACAAAATCAAATATCATTGTTAGCATGTTCCGATGGATAATTTGGAGCTTTGGTAAAAAAGAAAAAGAAAAAGAAAAAAGGCTATCACAAAACGACAAATGAAATTAGCCGAATTCAAGATCAAAATTTAAATTTTGACTATGATTTTTATTGAGATTAGCGATGGTCCAGCGTGCATCGCGGGGTAAAATTAATCCCACCATATTATAGGGCAGTTAATCAAATTTCTTTTATTACATCAAAGAAGAAATTGAATTAATTAGTGCTCGTTGTCCGTGATCTATAGACATTCAAGTCCAAAAGGAACAAAAAAAAAAAAAGACATTAAATATATATATATGCAAATTAGAAAATAGTTGTCACTTTCACAATTTGAATGTATTATTTATGTACATTTTTTCCCCCGCTGTTAAATACTTGATTAAAATAAAACATATATTTTTTAAATGCAAAACAAGGATCAACATTCGGTGTGATACTAATTTCATAATTTAAAAAAAACGTTTTATAAAAAACATCAGAAATTATGTTCAAATTTTCATTTTAGTTTACGGTGGTTTCTTAATCACTCAAAACAACAACAAACTCTCTGCAACTTACAAGTATATATTATATTGCACGCTAAGATGATAAAAATAATATATAAAAATAAAAATAAATAATAAGAAAATGTAAAAAAATATGAAAAAAATTATTGAAGAGTCCTCGTTTGAAAATATTATTAGCAGAAAGATTCAAATTTGAGTACCCACACCGTATAAAGCACATTATATTGAGTATTATTAATATAGAGTTGATCTTATAATGTAAGACTCTGTTAGATATTTTGGGTTTCGAATTCGAGTTCTAAAGATGAAACTTGTGTTAGAAGGGATAGTTAGTTATCCTAAATCAAATACTGGATGATGTTAAATAAGCTATTATTATTACCACTATTATTACCACCAAGATTTGCTATTACCACCTGTATAACGACACTTTCTCCAATTCTTTTTATTAGAGTCTTAAATTTGAATTGTCTTTGATCATTTTTATAAGAGCTCGATAAGAGTTGTTTGAACCTTTAATGAGTTTTTGTCATTTTTACCTGGCCCCTCATTAATCATGCATACTGCATTAATTAAAAGGTTAGTGATATTTATGTCACTTTGATTCTATTTATAAGTCCAAATTAACTAACTCTCACATACCAAGGAGAGTTAATTAATTCATTAATTATGTGTTAAATTTTCAATTTTATCTTTATTTATGATAAGTTTCAAAAGTCAACGTGAATAATTTTTTTTTGTTTAATGCAATTAACTGGGCAAAAGAGTAAAAAAAACATTTATTACTCTAAACCTAGACTTATAATAAGGACTAAAACTTTTGATCAAAATAGATTTATAAATAAAATCAGAGTGGTATTTACTTTAATTCTCTCTTTTATTTGTCCCTCATAAATAAGGGCATACTTGAAAAATAAAGTTTATTTCATAATTATTTATTATTATTCTTAACTAATTTTAACAATTTTCTTAAACAATATAATTCAGTTATTGAGCTCTTAAAATAGGACCGGAGGGAGCAAATGTCATATTGATTAATTTAACTAATTTTTTTAATTTAATTAAATGTGTGAAGGATGGCGTACTATTATTACGTACCACCAAGTTTTGTTATTAGTATTACTGCCCACATAACAACATTAAATACTCTTTTTTGTCTTAAATATAAGATACAGTTGACTTTTTTTGGAGAGATTAATAAACTAAATAAGTTACTTAATTATATCATATATAAGTTTATATATTAGACAAAATAATTTGAAGAAATAATAATACACATAAATATTTTAAAATAATTTAATTAACTCCTTTAATATTTTTTAAAAAAATTAACTATATTTTATATTTAATATCGAACGGGAGCAAGTTTCAGATGGCGTCATGGCGTGCATAAGCAGGGCAACGTCATGTGGAGCTTTGTAAGCAAAGCAAATTGGAAAAAAATTTAGGTGTTCCACACTCTCTCCCTCTCCCCTTCCCCACAATTTCCATTCAATTGTTTCTCTCTTTCCTCTTACATTGCCCCCTTCCTCACTCCTTTTCTTCTCTCATTTCTCTTCTCATCTCATCGCGCCCCTCAAATCCCCCCACCTCAAATCCCAACAGATCCTCCACCGTCCTCCACCAACGTTCCTCCGCCTCCGCCTCCGCCTTCGACCACATACATGGCCACTGTTTCCCCAGAGAGTAGCTTACTCTCCCCCAACAACAACATAGATAATGTCATCGGAGAGCTCCACCAGGGTTACCAGTCTGCTTCCCAACTCAAGTTTCTACTTCAGAACCCTTTTGACTCCGATGGCCCCCTTTCTGCTCATCAACATTTGGCCATAGTTCTTAGATCTTTCACTCTCTCTCTCTCTCTTCTCACTTCTTCTTCTGATATGGAGGTTGCTCAGAATCTGGTTGTTTCCGGCGAGAATGAGCCGCTGCCGCTGCCGCTGCCTGACTACTTCCCCGACCGGAAGTCACCCGATGCGAGCGAGAGTAGGGGGAAATCGGCTGCGCCGGCCACCAAGAGTCGGAGAGGTTGCTACAAAAGAAGGTCAAACTCTTCCTTCTTCTGTGTTTTATCTGATCTGTGTGTCTAGTGACTTATTCTTAGTTTCTTGTATTCCCAGATATTTGGATGAATTGGGAATTGTACGGACATATTCAATGATTTGGGGTAAAGCTGTTTTTTTTTTTAAGTGGGGAAAAAAATTAAAACTTTGAGTTTGAGGTTTAGCTGTCTTATGGTTACAACGATGGAGTGAAAACCCCATTTGTTAATTTCGATCTTTCTTAGTAAATCCACAAGGTACGGTTCTCAGATAACAGAAAGCAGGTTCCTTGCAATGGAAAAGGTTTAATGTTTATTTATTTATTTATTTATTTTCTTTTCCTACTTTAGATCCTGATCTCTGAAACCACACTCTTGGACATCACATATATTTCAGGGAAAATCACATGCTTGGAAATTGGAATTTTAAAAAATTATTTCATACTTTTTTTGCAGGAGGACTGAGCAAACAAGGACCATAGTCTCTTCTGCTGTGGATGATAATCATGCATGGAGAAAGTACGGACAGAAGGAAATCCTGAATTTCAAATTTCCCAGGTAATCATTATTTTTCCTTCTCCTTCTCCAAAAAAGTACATGTACGATTGATTTCGAAAATATCTGTCTGCTATATATGTGTTTCATTTTATGTTACAAATTTCCTAACACTGAGCATTTTTTTTGTCCATTCCTTTCCTTTCCTTCTTTTTTGTGGGTGAGAGATGAGAGAGCGTTCGTTTTCCGAAGTTCATGTTTTTCACTCTTCATTGATTATAAAGTATTTTGAAACGGTTAAATAAACCCATTATATATATATATATATATATATATCCGATCCAAAGAAACAAAATCATATAGAAATATCAGAATCACCTTAATGTTTAATTTTAGTCTTTTGCTAGAACTGTAAACTTTCTTTATTTGCTCAGCATCAATCACACAAGCGGTGGAAACTAAAACTTTCAGAACATAATGATATATATCCGCACGCTTTCTACAATAAAGCACATTAAATATTTTAAAAAAGAAAGAGCCATCTCAGCCATTTCTATGTGATGGTTATGTGACCTGTTTGACACTCCACTATATATGCAAAGCACGTCACAATACTTTTTTCTTATATTTGTGTTTCCTTTTCCCTGTGTGTTTTACTTTAACACAACAATTCTATCTAGAGTTAAAGATGTAAATTAGCTCTGAAAATTTTCCTTCGGAGTAATGTTGTCTCAGAATTTATTTTAGGTCCAATATAATATTACTATAAAAATTTTAAAATGTAGCAATGTTACCCCTTATTATTAAAAAGTTAATAGTCAATATTAGTTTTTTAACTGTATATGAGTAACAATAATGTTATGTTTTAAAATTTTCATGATAACATTGAACCTTAAAAAACTTTCGGAGTAATATTGTTCTTTAGTGAAAACTTCCGAAAGCAAATTTGCACCATAATCCTTCTAAATATATGTATATATATTATCCGTATTATGAAAAACTATTAGCATTTTCGATGCGTCACAGGAGTTACCTGAGATGCACTCGCAAGTATGAACAAGGTTGTCGGGCGGTGAAGCAGGTGCAGCGGATCCAAGAGAATCCTGATGTGTACCAGATTACGTACATCGGAAATCACACATGTAAAGACATCCTTAAGACACCCGAACTAGTGATCACAGAATCTGGTAATAACTGGGAATCACTCTTCGCCGCAGAATCAAAAAAGATTCCAAACGAAGTAGTAACAAAGGTCCATCCCGTAAAACAGGAGCGTCATCTTCATCGTCATCCCAAAGAGGAGACAACGAGTGATGATTTCGCCGACAGCAGCTTGGACCCTAGTTTGTGGTCGGATCTCAAAGACCTCTCCGAGGTTGATGATATTGTGCCTGCTTTGGGTTCTGATAATAATAATAATAATGCAGATACTGTGTATTCATGTTCTGGATCTTTGGATTTCGGGGTCGTCGATGATTCTGTTCATTTTGGCTCCCATGATTTCCACTTCGATGCTTGATCCTGGGATATATATTCAGGGCTTGTTTGAATTGGCGTTTGAAAAACGCGATCACACAAGAAATTCTCACGTACTTATTTCAGACATTGTAAATCTCGTTGGAAAAGTAGATTGTACCGCCAATCCAAACATCGTAAGTCTCTTCGTATCTTATAACTGAAGCATCTATATTTATAGTGATGATCTAGATTCTGGGTTTTTGCATTTTCCAACATTGTTGTACGTACAATTAATGTCTGATGTATCATTGTTCCAATAATTTGGTGCATAATCGATCTGATGTAATAACCTAATGTATGTGACATCATTATTCACCTTCAGTTCTTAATATAAGATAAGTTTAGGGAATTGATCTTGGTTTTAAATGTAAACTATATTTTTAATATTTATCAATATTTTCCTAATTTACTTTTATTATTGATGCTCTCTCAATAATAAGCAAAGAGGATAAGGAAGAAGAAAATTAAGAAAGATGACTAGGGGGTTTTAGAAAATACATTGTTATATTAATTAATTTAACGAACTTCCTTCATCTAATCAAATTAGGTAAATGTGCTTTATATTGAGGATCGAAGGAGTATTTAATATTCACACTTGAAATGTCTGACTCAGAAAGCGAACTGATCGAATCTTGTGGTACATGATATATGTATATATATATATATATATATATCTTTTTATGTGTGAATTGTCGAAATCAGAAAAGAGGAGGAAGAAACCAAGATTGAGGGCTAGCTGCTGTGGAGAGTGGAGCCCAGAGGAGAGAAAACGTATGGAAGAGGGTGATTAATGAATAGAAGGGCAAGTGTGAAAAAAACAAATCAAAGTCTTTTTGCTAAGTAACAAAACGGATCGTTTTCAATAATATGTAAATGCTGTTGTTAGTCCTTTCAAGAGAAGTCATATATATGACTACTTCCTCTTCCAACGCGTTAAAGCGATGGCACAATACTACTGTGGAAGATTCTTAGATAGATAAAGATATATATATATATAGAGAGAGAGAGAGAGAGGTCTCCATTGTTTTATTTTACATATATAATTAAGAGGCTTCAGTCTTTACAAGTTTGATGTTTAGTCCCATGCTAAACATATTAATTAATTAATTAATTGAAGCATAGAAATATGGCCTACTGACACAAACACAAAAAGATATCATTATTATAAATTTGAATAGACTTTCACTTAAAAAATAGTGGATTAGCAACAAAACTCTGCCGCTCAATTAACTTAACGATAGAATTTTGCCATTAATTAATTAGTGACAGTCTATTTGATGACGAAATCATCTATTTTCGTTGCTAAATTTCATCGTTAATCTACTGGTTTTTTAGTGTTTGGGCTTTTGTATTTACAAGTTTTAAGTTTATTAAATAATTTTAATTAAGATTTGCGAGTTTTGATAATTTTTTTAATTAATGGAAAACACAAAGATATCATTATGCAACCAGAATTGCTTTAAAGGAAGGTTTACTATATATATATATATATATATATATATATTCAATGATATTGTGCCGTGGATTCGTGGTAGTACGGTAAAAGAAGATTAATTTAACTCTTAATTAATACTCCTCTCCTCTCTGAAATTGTCTAAAATAAAAAGTTGGATATGCGTGGAATAGTGGAGACCATTTTCAGGAAAAAATAAGCTTCTAGATATATCTTTATCTTCGCCCTCCGGCCGCCATATATGAAATCATATTCTTTCAAAACTAGTTTTAATGGCGAGCTATAGTGAAATTATTAAACAATAATTATAGAAGAATAAAGAAAAATTGCCTAAAAATTAAAACTTCCCTCCATCCATTTAGGAAATCATTATATTAATTGCTGAAATTCTGTAGATGTTTAACCCCAATAACAAACCTAACAGCGCAGACTCAACTCAACTATGAAGATCAGACCACACAAATTATTAAGAGAAACTAATTAAATGAACCTTTACATTTCTTTTAACATATATACATGTGTACTAATGCCACTAAGTTATATGCATATATACATATATATAACCACTGTGTCCAAGAAAGACATTTATTCAGAAAAGAAGAAAAATTGCAATTTTAATTTGTTTTTCAAAGTGGTCCTCGCTAGATTAATTACCATCATCACATGATTCTGCAGATGAAAGCCATCATGGGTGGTGTGTGCTTGAGAGGATTTATCAATTCATAAAATTTAAGAGCATACCTGTAAATCAGAAGCCAAAATGTAAATAATTTAACTCATGAACCTAGCTGCAATTTGTATCTCTCATAACTTGAACATAAAGAAAAATTAAGGAGGGATTACAATTGAACAGACTAAAACTCTGAGAGAGAGAGAGAGATATGATAAACTTCTAAGTTACAAAAGTTGAAGCAGTTCTTGACAGTGCGGTAATATGCCAGAAGAAAATTAAATATTAAACTAGCAAAAAAGATTTTTTTTTTTTAATTCCTCCTTGTGCAAAATCAATGAAACTTGTTTAATTAGCTTTTCTTGTTGTCTCCTGATTCCCTTTTGTCATCAGCGGAAGCGAAGAGAGACTCCATGCTATTAACACTGCTAGAACCTGAATTAAACATGGCATCAGCCATATCTGACACCGGGTAATCAGCACCTCCAAACCTCGACGTGGAGGGGCCAGCACCGCCACCGCCAGACTCTGCCCCAGCCAGACTCACTCCGCCACTGCCGCCGCCTCCGCCGCCGCCGCCGCCACCTCCAGCAAGGAGGCCGAGGTGGACAGGAGACAGCCAACAAGGAATTGATGAAGTGGAAGGAGGGGACAATTGGGAGGAGGAGGCGGCGGCGGCGGCACTAATGTGTGTGATGTCATGTGACGGTACTTGTGAGATCATTAGTTGTGGTGGAACTGATGAAGATGGAGCTGTGGAGGACATGTGGCATGTGTGGCTACCTCTATATGTTACTTCAAATATGTTGGGGTTACTATCCAGACGCTGCACTTGTTTCTTGGCTGGGCATTGATATAATTTCTGGTGGGTGCACCTGAAGTAACTCCTGCAAATCATATATAATTGCATTCCAAATATTTATTAATCACTCATAATTTTACTTAATTCATTCAATTAATTAGCCCTCTATACCCATCCTGCTTTTCCTTATCACATGAATTGGCCTAGGTGGTTTTTTTAGGAGCTAGCTTTGGTGGTGATGAGCCCTAAAACCTATAGTACGGATCAAATTTATTTGAAAATCTTTTAACTATAAATAATTTTTTTTTAAAAAAAAAATCATCAGTTGAAGAAATTTTAAATCTAAACCAATGAAACTATATTTAAATGGTGCAAATGTCACCACAACAATGAGCATGGTAGTTTTCATCAATGTGATAGGCAACTGATCTTATTTTGTGGTTTTACTTTTATCTGTAGAGAAAGGGAGAATTTTCGCAAAAGAAAGGGGAAATTTGTTTTCATGTAATTAAGTGAGCCAGTACACACACACAAGGACGGATATTAAAGTGAACGTACCAAACCCAATACACAGGTAATTATAAGTGGGGTCATATACTATATATATACGTACAAGAATATATATGAATATTAATTAATGTGCCAAAACCCGGCAAGCCACTTGTATAACGTCAACGAGCTATACTTGCTGGTTGGGAATGAGTCAATTAGGGCGTAAATACATATGTATAGCTAGAAAATTATATGATGAGTTAGTGAGATAGATGTGAAACCAGAAAGATCTTAGATATCATGTAATATATATTAATGCTTTGAATTGAATCTGTCAAATTATAATTAAGTTCATATGTTTTCAAACTTAACCACCCCAAACATGCATGGACCCATTTGGATCGATGTCTTTGTTTAATGAACTAATTAACCACCAATCCCATGCATTCTCACAAATATTAGTAAAAATATTAAAGTGGCAATATGTTAATAATTTCTTGAATATTTATAAGAAATCAAGTCATTGTCACCTGGGGAAATTAGAGCCTAGGATCTCTTTTTGTCCATATTTTCTCCAAGTATAGCCATCCTCTGGTGGCACATCTGTGTTCCCAAACTGAACTGCTGGAACCATCATTCTCAACTTTTCTCCTTCATCCTTCCTGATGCAGCTACAATGCATTATCATTAACACCATTAATCAATTACAAGCATGCATGGATCTTAGCATATGCATATATATATATATATATATATATAATTCCCAATATAACAATCATCTTTTTTTTGGTTATTAGGATTCATTGATTGGACTGTTCGGGTGTATATAAAGCAAAAGGCCAATTTGCTTAATTACCAAGGAAGAAGTAGGAAATTTCTTTGCCTGCTTTTGAGCTAAATGAACACGTACCCAAAATTCAAAAGCCTACTTTGCTTTTCAGTTCTTGCTTTTATGTGTGTGTGTGTGTGTATCCTTTTGAGGTGTGTAGAGCTAGCTAATACTACTAATACAGCACACAACATAAACTTAACTCATGACCTACATTTCACACATATATACTATGAATGATTAGATCGATGCATATATTAGTCACAATCATGGTATATAAATATCTATCTATTCACCGGAATTCATTAATACCAGTCACCTTTTACGGCGTCGAGAAGAAGGAGATGCTTCAACATCAGCTTCTGCAGAAGCATCTACATCTCTGCTCGCACCCATCAAGTCAGTCATGACCTGCAGGGTAGCCCCGGGCTGTGCCGACGTCGTCCTCGCCGGAGCTTGAAGTTGCGGCATCTGGACAGACTGATTATGACCCCCAGATAGCAATTGTTGGAATAACGAAGAAGCAACCATTATTTGATGATGAGGCTGCTGATGCTGTATGGTTTCCTGCTTATTCGACACCACCTGCGCCGGCAACAGCTTCCCTTTAGCAGCATTAAGTTTCATCACAATCTCATCAATACACCTCACCGCCCATTCAGAAGACTCGCTGATATTGGATAAGTTCGATTCAAGATTTCTGGCTAACTCACAAGCCCTCTGAATCAAACTAGTAACATCCTCGTCCATGCTTTGCTATTTAATTAATCTCTCTCTGTATTTCTGAAATGAACTTGCCTCGCTAGGTATGACCTATGAAGGATATATAAATGGGTGTGAATAAATAACATGGCATTAAATTTCTTGTGGGCTTCTATATATACATATGATTGTGATAGTGTTCTTGGATGGAAAGCTAGCATTTATGTTTCGTTTTACACGGTAATATAAAATTAAAAGAAAAGGGACGGAGGAAGAGGAGGGGAATATTAAGCGAAGACTTGGTCAACGTCCAAGGTGCTAGGAAATTTTCAAAGTATTTTTAAGTTTATTTTTTGCTTGGGTCGATCGAGAAGAAGAATTCTTGCCCATTTAAACCGCTTCTTCTAATTTTGGACCTCTTTTGTGTGACGAATTTTCTCAGCGTTGAACCTACGACCATATCGTCAGCAATAATATTGGGTACGTTCAGTATGACGTTTGGATTGTTTATTAATTGCTTTTCATGTAAATTAAAATAAAATTTCTCTCATATGCTTACCTCATATATCATAAATCATAATTGAAAAACTGTTTTAAACATTCTAATCATTATTCCAAACAAGTACAATATATTACTTCTCGTCTTAATATATTACTTTTCTTTTAATATAATAGCCAGTTGACTTTTTTATTTAAAAGATTAAAAAAGTTAAATAAATTATTTAACCATAATATATGTTATGTATTTACAGTTTATAAGTTAGGTAAATTAGTTTGGAATAAAACAATAAATATAAATATTTTAATATCATTTATTTATCTTATTTAATTTCTCAAAATAAAGTTAATTGGTTCTTATATTAAGAACATGAGAGAATATTTTCTTCTTCTTCATATATTCTTGAGGCTTTCCTATAATTCTACGTATTGAAGATTTGAACGTGATTGAACCGACTAATAAACCCGCGGGTTCTAGGAAAATCATCCTTGGCGTGAATTCACTAATCACTATGTATCCTTGACTGCGTAGAGAAAACTTGTTGGACCTGACATGGGATATCTAGATTCTTAATTTGGTCCTGGCTATATATCGGCTTACCAATTTATTTGACCACCGAAAATACCCTACATGATAAAACAATGGTTGGATTGGGCAGAAGGAGCCCGTCTACAATAAAATAACAAATTAAAGTTTGAATCTTTATTAAAAAAAAAGTATTTATATTTAGTGCTCAATAGTTTTCTAAACATGATTACCTCATACACACACATATAGAATACCCCATGTAGATGTAATTTTATTTTTTTACCTTCTATGCTTTTGTGTGTTGCAATAAAATGTAATTAGATATTTTTAATAGAAAATGAATTAAGTTTTCGTGAAAAATGATTTTTTCTAAGGTTGTAATTATATTAAAATATGCAAGAAAAATAAAAATTGAGTCCAGATATTATATATTATATTGAATATTGATTATTCGTTTAGTTTCTTTTAATTCTCACTTCTTTGAATATTATTTAAACATGGAACTTTCCTAATCATAGTGGTTAAACTCAGACTTTTCCTGCTCAGATGTATGATATAATATTATAATAAACTAAAAAGACTTTTCCTGATGAGTGATTGATTTTTTTCTGAAAAAAAAAAAAAAGAACGGTTTCGTGTCCTATCCACAGATAATGCAGGAACAGCGTCATCAGAGACCATGTCGCGGATAATACTCCACCAGTAAGCTTCTGTTTTGTTGGGAACATTAAAGGGACAATCTCACTTATTTATTATTCAGTCTATTTTTTCAAGATAAATTAGAAGAAGAAAAAAGTCCAAGCAAATTTTTAATGGGGATTTTTTTCTCAATTTTCTCTATATTTAATTTTATATGGATATTAAGAATATTTTCTACTCATTCATCTACGACAATATGCAGCAGGGTAAAACGGAATTTCGTTTTTCAATAATGTTATTAAGAAGATTGTTATAACTTTTGGTATATTTTTTTCTACATTTTCTTACAAAAAATATTTTATAATAATTTTTTAAAAAAATAAAGATTTAAAGAATTAACTTATACAAGTACTTATTAGGGAAAATGCTGAAAAAAACTTTAAAATACTAAACAACATAATAATGTTTTGAATATTCATAAACAAGATAGGTGTGGGTATTTGATTTATCCTTTTCAAAATGACATTAAAATTATAGAAGTGTCCTTTTGAGTTTAGCAGTCAGAACACAGAAGATGTGACATAGTGGGTAACTTCCCACACACCATCGTGCCTTCAATATCATGCTAAGAGTTGTCATGGTGGTAGCTTGTCGTGAGAAAGGGATGAGGAATTCACAACTTTACATAAAGTTTTAACAATTTATAATAATATTTTCATAAATTTCCATTTAACATTGAACACTTGCTACAATGACAAAGTGTAATATCCCGAATCTTTTGGTATAAAAAAAAAGGTAATATCTCAAATCTTGAGCCTAGAGACTTGATAATAAGATTGTATCAAATAGGCTTCTAAACCCAGTTTGGTAAGAGTTCCAAAGATATAATGAGTTTTATGGAACTTTATGATTCAGCCCTTTGAGTTGAGAACGAGTCTACAGATTATATGAGACTCAGTGCATATAAGTAATTGGATAAAGGATGCCAGTGTATAGGTACTTTGACACACTTTGCGCCATTTTGGTGGCACCCATAGGCGTGTGTGGCGCCATTTGAGTCCCATATGTATGAAGAAGTTTTTGAGTTGCCGCAATGAGAAGTGACCATGTGTGTGAGTGATCGAATGAACGTTATCAATGTCTATATATAATTGGTGTGCCATAAGACACAGGCTCACATGAGGCAGTTTTGGAGGTATGTAGCGCTATCTTATGCCATATAGGCACACATATGGCACATTCTTGAAAATATAAACATATGTAGCTAATTAGTTGGATAAAATATGCCGATGTAGGTGCGTACATGACATTTTCAGGGCAGGTGCATGTACCCTGCGTTTTTTAAGAGACACCGGCTTGGTGTTAGATGTTTGGGACACTCAGGGGTAGGTGTCGCCATTTTATGGTCACTAGGGACATATGGCCTCCTCCAGTCAGTCTCTAAGACATGTGGCAGCAATCAAGGAGGAGCATGACACGTGTTGCAAAATCGAGTGGCCCGTATCAAAAAGTAGCTTTATTAAAGCAGCTCTATTAAAGTATCTTTTGACTTTCTCCCCTGATTAGCCAATCATATGCTGACATTTACCATTGGACATTTGATATAGGTGAAAAAGCCAATGCAACTCACCAGTCTCCGATCCGGCTACATATCCGATTTTCCCAAACACTGTACTAGAAGCCGGATGAATTCATCATATTCCCTCCCCCTTGACAATTGAATTTGCCTGATCATGTTAGAAGGGAAAGGAAGACATACTTTAAGAGATGCACTAGTTACCTTGCATTCCCAAGAAAGAGTGTTCGGTACACCGAATCGCTGCATACCCGATAATTTCCAAAAAGAACACCGGGCACCCTGGATTTTTATGCACTTGACACATGTAATTAAAAGATTTTCCAACACCTTCTAGCTTTATTATTTTCGTTCATCCCATCAAAAATAGAAGAAAAATCAGAAAATTCAAGAGAAAAAGAAAGATGAGAGAAGTTTGAATGTTCTTGAGCTCCCAAGCCGATTTCACTACCAAATCAGTGTTTCTAATTCCTGGAGCCTTTACTAATCTTCTTCTACTCATCGAAAGCTACATTTCTACGATTTTGCATTTTCGATCAGAGGTGTTTGGTGTCAACTGGTCGGTGGAAGTACTGCTGAAATCAAGAACTGATCGGATAATCGTGTAGAGGTAATCGTAAGCTTCAATTTAAGTATAGTCTCTTAATGTTTTGATGAGTATTTTTGGAGTTATGGACCCGTTAGGGTTTCAACCAAGGGGGTGATTTTGAGCTTTAATGGTTGTTTGATATTGATTATGTTGTTAATTAAAGGTTTATGGTGGTTAATCACATGTTTTGAGGTTAAAATTGCAAGAACACTTTTTTTTGTCAATTTAGGGTCAGATTCGACCATCCCTAGTTCTTGGGGTTAGAGTTGAATTTTGATGAATTTGAGGTTAGAAATGGATTCTATAGCCAAAATTATGTAAGAATAGAATGTGGAAATGATTTTTGAATGATTGGTTAGAAAATCCTAATTTTAGAATTTAAAATGTTGTAGAATTTGCCAAATTCGTGACAAATTGCTTGTGAGGTGTTTTTGAATGATCAAACCTTATCCAATGATCATGACATTTTACAGGTTGAAAGTAGACATATTTGTTAGATCCCAAGTTTTGATGATAACAAAAGACAATTGTGTGCAAATCATAGTTTTATAAGTCTAAGGAATGTTTACAAAGTGACCAAATGCATATAGCAAAGTTATGTGGTGCTTGCTGTCAAAATTAACTGGTGTACTCGAGCATGGATCAAGCACTCGAGGATGGAACTCTTTTATGCTCGAGCAGATGCGAGTGATAGCCAGAAAGTGTTTGCCCGAGAGCATGCTACTGCCATTTTTACTGATTCACTCGAGCACTGGAGATAGCACTCGAGCATAAGAGTTTTTCTCACTCGAGCACATGCGAGTGAGAGACTGAGAGTGTTTGGCCGAGAGCAATTCATGTCATTCTTCCTTGATGCACTCGAGCAAAGAAATCAATACTTGAGCATGAAGCTGTCTTGTACTCGAGCACTAGCGAGTAAAGGACTGCAAGTGCTTGGCCGAGAGTCATGAAAGTCAGAGAAGCACAAGTATGCCCGAGTGAGGCTTCATATGCTCGAGTGACACATCAGTACTCGCGAGTGAGAAATCTAACTCTCTCTGAATCTGATGCAAGTGCTGATAACAAGGGTATATTACTTGAGAATATTCTTCTTACTCGAGCAGGAGTATGGGTGCTCGAGTGAGGGCCTACATCACCTGTGAGTGCAAAATCTCACTCTTGCTAAAATGGTATGTGAGTGCTGTCTAGAGAAGAGTCTTTCAGTGTAAAATGCAAGGCCACTTGAGCAGAAGGAGTTGTGCTCGAGTGAGGCCCCACATCACTCGCGAATGAGAAAATTATCTCTCTGAAATCCTATGCAAGTACAAGTTCAAAACTGAAGAACAAAGAGAAAAATGGCAATATCACTCGAGTGAGCCCATCCATGCTCGAGTGATACTCTGCCAGAAGACTAAATACACCAAGTCTCACAGCGTTCAATCCGAATATGATTTAATGTTATTTGTTTATCTTATCATCACTTATTATCATTATTTAACATCATTTTGAATGTATTATAAGTGTGATACAGGAGGATGAACGTTTGAAATAAACAGACACGAAGAAAGTCAAACAACGGCAGACAACATCATTACAAGCACGAACGTACCTATCGCATTCAAAGTATTCAAACATGCGTGTGTCATTCCACAGTAACAAGCCCCACTCCTCAATGATCATAACTCAAACGGGAAAAAACTGAACATCTATAAATACAGAGATCCAAAGATCGTCAACAACTACGAAGACAAGAATTCACAAGCATATACACGAATCTCTGTTTTTCATATTTTCTTTGTATACATATTGATCTTCAGTGTTCATCTACTTGCTCTGTAGTCTTTATACAATTCAAATTCTATTTTCATTTGATCTCAAGGTATTGGGACCTTGAGAGGGTAGATATCCTTATGAGAGAAGCAGTTGAGAAAATTCCTAGCTAAACCTTCCACTCTAAGACTTATAATATACAAGCAGGAGAGAACGTTGCTTCTCGTGAGACTTACAGTGAAGTAAGCAGGAGAGAACGTTGTTGCTCATAAGTCTTGTATACATAAGCAAGTGGGAAAGGTCATAGGTTGTTTTTTCTGCACATAAGACTTGTCGTAAGGGGGAGAGAAATTTCTTAGTAAGAGAATATTTCTGCTCGTAGTCCGTTCGAGGACAATTGTTGTTTTGTGGCATTCTGAGAGCTCATTGAATCTTGGAAGAATAGTGAAAATCTCAGTAGGTCTTGATCTCTAAGGACTGGACGTAGGCCTGGTTGTTAGGCCGAACCAGTATAACTCTCTGTATTCTAATCTTCTCAACTCTACTCTGTCTACTCTATTTTCACATCACCACATCAAGCAAAAATTTATCACGTCACCCAATTCACCCCCTCTTGAATGAAGCTTGCCTCTTTCAATATTAAACTTTAATTGATATATAATATGTATCATTTAGGTTTGTAAATTGTAAGTTATGATTTGTCAAAGTTTAGACATTGAATCTGAAATGAATCTTGAGGCAGTGTTGTAGTTTGAGAATTTATGAACTTTTGGGCCTATAGTTGGCAGTAGATGATATTTTTCTTATAAAGAGGACTTAAAGAGCTTTTCACAAGATCTAGAACTACCTCATTTGAAATTTTCTAGATTAAGTTATGAATTTTCAAAGTTTGGTGTCAAATCTGCCAAGTTGGAATGACCTACGAATTTAAAAAGTTTAAGGTCAATTGAGTCAAGTTTGATTCCAAAGGATAAGGGTATCTACTAGAAGCTGATGTAGACCCTATTTATTGTCATTTGACTTAATATACTAGATTTAGAAGATGCTTAATCGAGTAATAACATATTCGTTATGGATTCTAACTTATAGAATTTGATCTTTGCCAGGGCCAGCCAGGAGACTAATCACTAAGGACAAGTGATCGGAAAGGCGTTTAAGTAGTAACTCTTTCTCTCATGTATTATGTAATGCCTTGCATATATGTTTTACCAGCTATGTGATTTTGTTTGAGCATGTGAGTTTGTTAGGTAAACGCTCGTGTTTACTACCAAGTGCTATAGTATGAGTTGTTTATATGCCAAGTTACATAATGAGATGTTAAGTGCTCTTGATATGCTCATTGTTTGTGATGGTTTATATGACATGTCTTGTTTGATGGCATTTTATATAATTGAATATATGTTACTACTGAGATTCTTTCGAATATCATCCTTTCCAAAATTTATTACACAGGAAAGATCAGTGGCACAAAGGGTAAAGAGGTAAGCACCGATGAGTGAAAATTGCAGATAAAGTGACAGAATTGTTTTGATGACTGTCTGTAAATATTTTTAATATACAGTATGTACTACTAAATACCCTGTATGACTGGCTGTAAGTCTAATGGATCCTATACTGATGATAATAATAGTAATGATAGTATGATACAGTATCAGAGTACCTAGTTTTTTTATTGAAATTCTAAAGAATTTGGTAATAACAATACATGTAAAAGGTAAGATCAATATACAAGGTAAGGGTATCAATATCCGAACGCGGTATCAAAATTATCAAAGAGCAATGGTATCAAAGGATACTATTGAGACGCTAGTATCCATATTGACTTACCTTTTACCTTTTTATATGAATATCGTAATAACTCATGAGTTTTCAATAAAAAAAATAGTAGGTATTACACAAGGTACTTATGCCCACTTCTGATAAGGGATTCATAAATTCAAATAAGGTTTTAATAAGTTCTAATAAGGTTTTCATGAATTCCAATCCCCTTTAACATTGAACACTTGCAACCTTGACATTAATACTATATTAACACTTTATCAGAATTTGCCAATAAGGTAGCAAGTGTTCAATGTTAAAGGGGAATTTATGCAAATCTTGTCAAAATTTGTTAAAACTTGAACTTGTCAATCCCTCCTCCTAGCTCAGTTCCTATGATACCAACTTTTGATTCAACCTCCTTTCTATAACAACAAGCCCCCATTCCCCTCCTAATGAATCTTTTTGGCTACGATGACCAACTTTTGATTCAACCTCCTTTCCATAACAAGAAGCCCCCACATCCCTCCCAATGAATCTTTTTGGCTACGATGACTAGCACAAGTCGGAGAGAAAATGAGGGGAGCACGATCTTGGGGCATGATGGTGTGTGGGAAGTTACCCACTATATCATGCTTTTTATGTTTTATTTGTTTAAGTTTAAAGGGATTTTTCTGTTATTTCAATATAATATTAAAAAGAATAAATAAGGTATTTACATCTATCTGATATTATGAATATTCAAAATATCATCTCGTATTGAATTTTTGAAGTTCTTTTTTTAGAGATTTTCCCTACTTATTACTCAGATTGTAAAAATACATAGAAAAAATGGCGAGAAAATTGCAATAGACATTAAAAAAAATCCTCAAATAAGATTCAACGTATGATGTATACTAATGCCCCCTTTAATGACTCAATTTTTTATTACGTATTCCTACATATTTATTTTATATTATATATATTGAATTTTAAATTATTTTATATCTTGATTAAATTAAGGTTGAAAAGTATAAATTTCTTTTTCACGAGTCCCTCTCAAACAGTACACAATTCTTTCTTCGTATTTCTTTATGTTCTTACACTGCATCTTTTTGCGGTCCTTCTTGTTGAGTTCTTTTCATGACTAAAATTAGGAAAAATCTCAAAAAAAAGATTTCCAAAATTTTAAAATCTTAAATAAATTATTTCTCATTAAAATAAGTTGTGAATTTCTTCTCAAGTACAGCTAATCTCTAATCAAATTTAGGAAACAAACTGAATTTGAGGTTTTGAAATTTTGGAAGCATTTATCTAAAGTTTTCCTTTAAAATTAAATGTTGAGAGTTTAATATAACTCTTTTAAATTTTGGAATATATTAATATATAATGAATAATAGAGTAAATACATTTTCAATTAAAAGTGTGCCTTAAAATTTCTATTATTTGTAACTGTGATATAGATATGAAATTACTAATTATAGTTTACATTAATTTTAATGGCATGGGAAAAGAATAATGTTATAAAAGTCTGAAATTGTGGCTGCATAGTATGGAGAGTTAATTAAAATTGTTTGTTTGGACACACTTTGAATTCAGCTGCCTCAGTCAAAGGGAACAAAAAGAAAATTGAAAAATATAAGGACAATTAAATTCACACTATGAGACGGTGATTTCCTTCAAGTTTGATTTCAATGAAATGTCCCCACACGAACTCTAAGCCGTGTTAGTTAACAATAGTATTCTTCACACATATTTATATAAATCAAACATGACATGGGAACTCTCAACACGGAACAACGAATCTATGACTTTCCTTATCTGTTTTTTAAATGTGAGAATAGACAGAATTGCTATTTTAAAAAGTATATCTCTCTCTCTAAATTAGGGGAAAAAACATAGGAGTCAATAAAAGAGCAAGAAGAAGAAAATACAAAATAGGGGTTGTGAATTGTGATGTGTGTGTGCTTGCTGTTTGGGTGGCAAAGGGAACAGAGAAAGCCGTGTCCCAGAATTTCCAACGATTTATGCAATTAGGTAGAGAAAGTGAAATGGGAAGTGGTTGCCCATAAAGTAGGAGGGTTCACACACGTTTAGGTATTTGGCGTGGCTTTGTGTTTATATAATTCAACATTTGGTAACAACTTCAGTTTATAAAACCAAATTAAGTTGCCATGTGGGTCACTCCTTTCAAATACAACTCTTTTCGTCTTATTTATAAGTTGATTAGAGGGAGGAGACTTTTTTAATCCTATTTCTAAGTCATTATCATTATCATTAATTTTTCACATTTCATTTATTATTGTATAGGAATTTAAGGTTTTTTTAATTCTTGATTATGGTAAAATATAAATAAGACAAAAGGAGTATGTGTTCTTTGCCTCCCTTCATTTTCTTTTGAAAAAGTATTGAAAAGTTTCCTACTTAAAATTTTGTTGGCAAGAAGAAAATATTGATATGCAAGACGCCAAGAGATCATATAACAACAAGAAGAAGAATAAGTTATACAGAAAATATTGGTTGTCGGATTCAAATCATTCCTACTAATAAAATTTTTAAATAAGAAAATTTCACCTATTTGTCCCTTTATTTTCTCTTGTTACTTCATTCCATTCAAATGCGATTGCAAAACAAAACACATTAAATGCGGTCTGTGCCTTGGAGTTAAAATTATAAAGACAATAAGGCATATATGAGAATTCTGTTTATCAACATTATAAATACTGTTTAAGTATAACACTACTTCTAAAAGTTTTTTTTTTTTTTTTAAGAAACGAACCGACAAAGTTCATTGACTCGCACACAAAAAAAAATATAAGTTAATACTAATAAGCTCAAACCCAAAACCTTATCTAAGTATAGTGGGTGGCGTTATAGCTGGCTAAAATTTAAAAAAAAAAATGCTGCAAAGATCAATCATATATATGTTATTTACATATGACTTAGTAATAATGGTATGATGCCATTTTTATAAGTTTTATATTATATATGACCTTCATTTTAAATCAAGTAAAGTTATTTCTTTGTTTTTTTTTTTAAAAAGTGCATGCGATGCGAGGCCAAGAATTGAACGAGCTTTTTCTCCATTCTCTTGGGGGAAACTATTAACCAACCTTCTCAATCAGTGTTTGTCACCTGGCCTGACTCACATCCGACAAAAGATTATACCCTCTTTTGTCTTTTTTTATAAGTATTTTTTTTTTATGTCTCAAAATTTAAATTATTTTTTTTATCTTTATTAAATACACATTTTTATATTAATTATTCTTCACTTACAACTTATTCTCTTTTATTTACTCATTTATTACACATTCTTTTTTATATTTTAAATTTAGACTTTCTTATATTTATTAATCATTATCTCCTCTATATGATATTTTTAATATATTTATTATTTTTAATTAATTTTAATCATCAATTCATTTGATACAGTAAGAATAAAAATTGTTTATAAAAAGAATAGAGAGTATTAGTTATTAAAAAAAAAAAGGTTCACTTGCAAATTTAATTAAATAACTCTGCAATAAGGTCAAATGATTTACTAGGCCAATAGGCCCCACAAAACGTATTATGTAATTTGGGCCAGTTAAGCATAAGATTTTGAGTTTGAGTTCCTTCTCGCTCGAAGATCCAACCCTATTCATAAGGACGAGTACTCCTTTCTTGCTTTTTTTTTTTTCAATTAAAATGTCATTTAAGCATAAGATTTTGAGTTTGAGTTCCCCCTCGCTCGAAGATCCAACCCTATTCATAAGCACGAGTATTCCTTTCTTGCCTTTTTTTTTTCAATTAAAGTGTCGTTTTTTAATTCCTCACCTACCTATTCTAGCCATCAAATATGGTTTAAGACTTTAAGTAATCAATTATATAGGCATGGTAAACAAAAAAGTAATAAAATATATAGATTTATTTGTGTTAAAAAAAAAAAGATGTCACAGCATAACTTTTCTAAAATTACTAATTACATCTCAACATTACAGAATAATAACTCTGATTGGCTATGAAAGAAGGAACATTAGATTCTGGTGCTTCCATAGGAGATAGTATATGGACAATACCATATTAGTGTCCATAAACTTAAGCTAATCTCTTTGACCAAAAAATACAAACTTAAACTAACCTCTAATAAATCCATTTCATCACTAAACCATATTAGTGTCCAGATGTGGCTGTCACGTTCTTTGCCATGTTTATTGCTCAATTAATGAACCTTACTGTGTTTCTCATTCTCATTAGACAGAAACGGAAATTCAGTAACCTGATCTAATTTCCCATTACCGTATAATGGCTTCAAAAGGTGATTTCATTAGCGTAACCTTAATCTTTTTCGTTTGTTCCCATTAAATTAAAGAGAAATTAGTCAGTCAGAGAACGAAGGACGCACAGTTGGACAGAAAGAAAGATGAGGCCTTCTTCTGATCTGGGTTCGAATGGGCATTATATTATCGCTTCAGTGATTATATATCTGAGCTGCTGCTCAATCGTCCATGTGGGGGCTTCGATCCACGATTATCAAAACGAAACTTTCATTCACCGTGCGAATTCCTTCTTTTTCCATGGTGGTAGTGAAGGTCTTTATGCCTCCAGAGTTGTCTCCGTTAACGACACACAAGCCTCGGAGGACAAGTCCCTTAATGGAAAATCTTTCATCAGGTAAATTGGAGCTATTCGGTACTCGTTTTAGCTTCCTTTTGTGTTTTTCATAGGCGTACCCCTTTGCTTTGGGAACAACAAATTTTGATCTGTTTGTTTTCCGGAAAACTGATGATCGGTCACCTTCTTCTTGTCGCTCTCTTCGATAGAAAATTTGCTTCTGTTTTGTCGGGGTGCCCGATTGACTCATTTTGGTGATGCTAGCTATTGACTGAATTTCGCAAAAGGACACAATATCTGTTATTATTATTGATTGAAATGGTGCGTTACGATGCTGATAAGATTCTGCAACCATTGCTATATCCAACAAAATTGCAGCAGAAGTCAATATGATTGTTGCTGTAGTCTTTTTAATCAAGGGAATATTTGGGAGGAAAATCTAACTGATCAAAATGGATTTTCATAACTTTTTTGTAATTCTCAAAGTTTCAATTTCCTTTATATCTCATGAACAATCAGGTTTGAGTCTATCACCTTTCGAAGGACGAAAGAATCTGCTGCACTGAAGAATGAGATGCAGCAAAGAACAGGCTTGGTTGAAGCTATTATAGTTAAGGTAAAAGACAGAAAGAAGATTGGGGGCGCTTATTTGAACTCCGAAGCTATATGTTGCACCCCTGAACTTGCCAAGGATGGTTCCTGCAAGGTAGGGGAGGTTATTATCCATGAAGACCCTGATGATCCTAATGGTCCCAAACGTCTACAGACGTTCTTTGAAGGGAAAAATGAAGAGACTCAAATGGTTCTCCAACAAATTGAGATAAACAGTACTGGGATGTACTACCTGTATTTTATGTTTTGTGATCCTGAACTGAAGGGTACAATAATCAGTGGAAGAACTGTTTGGGGAAATCCGGATGGTTATCTTCCAGGGAAGATGATGCCACTGATGACATTTTATGGATTAATGTCTTTGGCCTACCTTTTACTGGGCCTGCTCTGGTTCCTAAGGTTTGTACAGTATTGGAAAGACATAACACAATTGCATTACCACATAACTGCGGTCATTGGTCTTGGAATGTGTGAAATGGCCCTCTGGTATTTTGAGTATGCAAATTTCAATTCCACTGGAACCAGACCAATGGGAATTACACTATGGGCTGTGACCTTCACTGCTGTGAAGAAGACAGTCTCACGGCTTCTTATTCTAGTGGTTTCCATGGGTTATGGTGTTGTGCGCCCAACACTTGGAGCTATAACCTCCAGAGTACTTCTTCTTGGTGCAGCCTACTTTGTTGCTTCTGAAGCACTTGAGCTGGTTGAACATCTGGGTAATATTAACGACTTCTCTGGGAAAACAAGGCTTTTTCTTGTGCTGCCTGTTGCTCTATTGGATGCATGCTTTATTCTTTGGATATTTTCTTCACTATCTAAAACGCTGGAAAAGCTTCAGGTAATTCCTCCCCTGCCTGCTCTTATGATCCACATCCTTGCTATCTGCAGTGGTTGTTAGCTGTGAGGATGGAAAAAATTTAGTGAACTCAGTACTATTCTATGAAATTTGATAATAAACACATTCTGGTCATATTTGTGTGTCAATGGGTAAGAGCAAGTAAATAGTACTGAACTCTGTGAAACACTCCCTTAAGTATTTGGCCAGTTCTATTTTTACTTAGTTATTTAGTTTTAGGTTATACCTTTATACCTTCTGTTGCATTTAATCTCTTTCAAATTTGCATTTGAAAATTATCCACAGTGTTTGTAACTGGTAAATGATTGAATTAACTACATGTATATTTCAGAAATTCCTAAGAAAGTATTGTTCAGTTTCATGGAAATTCAAATGTTTATAAGATATAGATTTCCTTTGTTCAGAAAGTATAATAATATAAGCAAGAACACACAAGTAGTACCTCGAGATAAGATCATTCTGGTTTAGAATGTTACTGATAGTTCTACCTTCGCTTTAATTCAATATCATTTACATTTTATTTGCTTGACTCTCCTTTATTGATGATTTATGTTCATTTGTCTCTGGTATGCACAGATTCGGAGAAGTACAGTAAAACTTGAACTATACAGAAAATTTACCAATGCCCTTGCAGTGACAGTGTTACTTTCAGTTATTTGGATCGGATATGAGGTAGTTCTTTGCTTTGATCATCAAAGAAAATAGACCTGAGTAAACAAGTTGGTTTTGTATCTAATCCGTCAAACAATTCTGAGGAATTCTTAAATAACGAGGAGCAAGATATTGCTCTTTAATTATAGTCTTGTTTCTCATTTTCAGGCTACATGGGCATTAACATTTATAAGAAACTCAGACTAACTGATTTATTTTTTTCTTCAGCTGTACTTCAATGCATCTGACCCTTTGAGTGAACTGTGGCGAAGAGCCTGGGTCATCCCCGCTTTCTGGACTTTGCTTGCTTACATTCTTTTGGTAGTAATCTGTGTTCTCTGGGCCCCATCTCAAAATCCCACCAGGTATAATCTCATTGATTTACCCTTTCTTACCTCTCATCTCATTGATTTACCCTTTGCTTGAACATTGTGATTTTTGATACTTCCATTGCTGCTTCAAACGATTGCCCTCACCTGAAAGATTTGAGTTTATGTTTCCATTAGGATATTTTTCTCTCAATTTCTAAATTTTTCATGCCTGCCAGATACTTAGTGGGACATTTAAGTATGACAGTCTCTAGAATCACATCCTATAAAGCCTATTTTTAAAATCTAAGCTGCACCACACGTCAGATCTCATTGACTCGATGTTTGTTGAACTTCTGGACAGTTATAAGGCGCTCTTGGTTTTTTGTTTTTATGATATATGAATTCAGGGATGGGGAAAATAGATATTAAAACATATAGTAACTTAGCATAAAGAATTAAAGTAACTAAACACCTTTCCTTACGCAAGGGGAATGAACATTTGCATTGTTCATGGTTTAGGCACAACTCATGTTCTGAGAATTTCTAAGGCTTAATGATTCCGCGTGGAAAAGGAGGAGGGAGAAGAGGGGGGGTAATATTTAGCTTGTATGTTCAAGTTTCACAGCAGAGGAAAACCTCCCTCTTCTTTTGAAAGGGACTTGTGGTGCCAAATATCCTTCATTTCTGTTGTTCATTTTAATTCTAGTCAATGAAGGATTTTTTGCCACTCTTTGCTCACATTTGTCCGTCTCAGTTTGAAGGTTGACTTGGAAGATTGGCTAAATGTTTGACCATCTGAAATGTCTCATGTCATATTAGAATCATGGAAGCTTCTATTTTCTGTTTAATCTTGTTACACACTTACACTTGGTCATATCATACCATATAATATCATATATTATTCTAACCTGCTAATTTGGTGGCTAAGGCCTTCACAAATTTGGCTTAAGGTTGATCTGAGGTTTGATGTTTTGCAGATATGCATACTCAGAGGAGGCAGGGGAAGACTTTGATGAAGAGGCCATAGTAGTGAAGGTGGCTGGGGAGAGAAAGGAGAGGAAAGCAGCCACGGTGGCGGATCATCATGTGTTCGGGCTTAGCGAAGATCGAGAGGAGGACAAAAGGGAGTAATGGCGCCTGCTTCTGTGTTGCATTTGAAGTAGAGGTTGTGTGTAAGGATTCTTAGAGGGAATTTTTTGCCTTCCATTCTTTGCTGTGACTCTTCAAATACAGGGGAGGGCCTTGAACAAGGGAAAGCAAGTGTCTCCACCAGGAAGGAAAGGAAAGGAAAGGAGGAAGGAATTCTTCATATGGTAGAGAATTTTTTTAGCCCAATAGGATCTATTGAAGATATGTAAATGGAAAATAATAATAATAGGTGAACATAAATAATTTAAACATGTTGCTAGTTTTAAATGAAAGTTACCTTTTAATATGTCTATCTATAATGTACAATTAATTTAATTTATCTTTAATAGGGACTTCCTCTGCTTTTCATTATAAGTCACCTTTAATCCCCTTGCTAGAACTCAAAAAAGATGGTAAATCATTAATTTTGTTTGAAAATGAAAGAAATTATCAAAATTATCCATATTTAAAAAAGCATTAATTGCATCCTGAAAAGTCATGAAAGAAAATTATGTTAGACTTTAAACAGGGATTGCCTTAAAAGAATGCAAGCAATACTACATTTAATCACTCATAATAAGTCAATGTAGAGTATGTCTTGTTAATGGGCACAGGGCCACAGAAAGTTTGGTAGCGTAGGCAAAGAAATTGAGTACATTTTTTTAAAACAAAGAGAAAAATTAATGTAACTTATTTAAATTCAAAGAAAATTAATGCTCCTAATTTTCCATGAAAAGAGAAAATCAAAACGATGTTTCCTCAAAAGAAACAAACCATAGTATAAATCAAATCAGATATATAGATATGCAACATTCCTGGGTGACCCGAGACGATCTGTGTTGATAAACATCAAACAAATGGAAATGAAGTGCTTGTTTGAGTTATCGATAGAAATTGTTTTTTCAAAATAATTTATGACATATTAAGTAAGTATGTGAGAGAAATGTTATCTCGATTTACTTGAACATATTTCTTAAACGCTAACTCAAACAAATACTTAGATGCCGCATACGTGGAAGACACTCATATATCCACATATGGTATGAGTGCCATTCCTAATATTCAAATGAAGAGATACAAAGCTTAAACATTTGATACAAAGTGAGTGTTTGGATGGACGATTTGGTGGTGTTTAAGCTGTTTTTCACGTAAATCGAGATAAAACTCCTCTCACATACTTACCTTGTATACCATAAATCATGATTAAAAAACTGCTTTTAAGCATTCTTATCGCTATTCCAAACACGCACTTTTAGAAGATTTCAAAGCAAGTCTTCGCCTTGAATTTACTGCACTGCCATCCCAAACGTGATTTTTTTTTTTTTTGAAAAAAAGTACGGTGGAATTGGCTTTTAAAAAAATAGGATGTTTGAGTTCGCATTTTGGCAACTAAGTTTTTTTTTTCAAAAGCGGCTTTTGAGAAGAATTTCAAAAGTCTAGCTTTTTCAAAAAAAAGTCACTTCTGTCATCGCTAATCCAAACACAAATTACATTTATAATATGACTTTTATCCTATCTAATATTTATAAAAGTCAAATTAAAAAAAAAAGTAATTTTTGCCACTGTTAACCCAAACGAGCTTAATCTGTTCCAACTGACTTCTATTGCTTTTTTATTTTTATTGTTATTTAAATGGTTTTAGTTATAAATAAGACCGCTAGAGGTGGATGGGTTGACCCGTTAAATTTAGAACTATCTTTTTCAAAATATGCGTCAATTTCATCCACCTCTCATGAGAAGGAAGAAAGAATGGGTAATTCATTAAAGATATCTTAAAATTTTTACCAAAAAAAATGTGTTTTAAATTCAAAAAAAAAAAATCAGCTTCGATGTCTAAGGTAAAACGTCAGATATCATTCTTCATAATGAAAAATAATTATTATACAATGTAGTAATAATTACAAAAATATAATGTATATTCGCATATGGACTGTCGTGTTGTAAATGGATTGCTTTTCATTAATGCTCACTAAGTGTGTGTTTGGATTAGCTTTTGAGAATGGTTTTTATAATTTACGAGATAAGTGTGTGAAAGGAGTTTTATCTCAACTTACAGAAAATAATTTCTGAAACTACGGTTTGAGTGTTTCCCAGACACTCACTAAATGGGGCCTAGATTTCATACCCCGCTTGTTATGGCTTTTATTTACTGCCCCAACAACAATTTTTGTTTTTCCTTATTGTTGTATATTATTAAAAAAATAGAAAAAGAATTTTAAAATTATAAAATCTTAAATTAGATTTGTTATCAAGAATTAATAAAATAATGATGAGACTTGATAAACAATTTACAATTCATTATATGAAAAATACCTGATTTACAATTTTATATTTTCAAAATTCTTTTTCTATCATTTTCGCTTTAAAACTTTTATATTACTATGATATTATTATTTTGTAACCCAAAAAACTAACTTCACGGAAAATGTCATTTGGCATGATTGGTTTGTGATTCATGTAAGGGTGGAAATAGGTTAGGCTCGGTTAGATTTTATCTAAATAGGTCTGAACCTGAGTTTGTATATAGGCTTTTTTTTAGGCCTAAAGCTTGCTTAAAAGCCTATTTAAAATATAAGCCTTTAAAACATATGTATCTAAATTCATATATAATCGCCTTCACGCTTATTTAAAATATTACATTATGTCTTAAAAGCTTAGTATCCATTCTTGTTGAAATATAAAAGCTTAGTAAGGAAAAGAAAAGAATCTCTAGTGGCAACAATTGTTCGAGTAAATAGGAATAAGAAAAACTAATGTCTACTAACTAATGACATATATTTTTAAAAATTGACCAAGCATAACAAGTAACATATAAAACTAGATTTTATTTATTTTATTATTCCTACATAAATTGGGACAAACTCCTTCTACTATGATTATAATATTTCATTTGGCACTAAAATAAACTCATATAAATTATTATGCTTTAGTGGACAGCACAAATCAAGGGAAAGGGAGTAAGTTAGCTTTGCCATCTAGAGCGATCAGAGAGAAAAGAGGTGAGGGTTAATGATTGATGCGAAAATAAGAGTTGAGAGTAATAATGATGAAATGTGAAAATTATAATTAAAATTTGTAAGAGGCAAGCTTCACCTAAGAGGGGAGTGAATTGGGTGATGTTATAAATTTTTCGTTCGATGTGGTGATATGAAAAATATAGTAGATAGAGTAGAGTTGAGAAGATTTGAACACAGAGAGTTATACTGGTTCGGCCTAACAACAAGGCCTACGTCCAGTCCTCAGAGATCAAGACCTACTGAGATTTTCACTATTCCTCCAAGATTCAATGGGCTCTCAGAACGCCACAAAACAACAATCGTCCTTGAACGGACTATGAGCATAAATATTCTCTTAACAAGAAAACTTCTCTCCCCCTTACGACAAGTCTTACGTGCAGAAAAACAACCTATGACTCTTCTCACTTGCTTATGTATACAAGACTTACGAGCAGCAACGTTCTCTCCTGCTTACACCACTGTAAGTCTTACGAGCAGCAACGTTCTCTTCTGCTTGTATCTTATAAGGCTTATGAGTGGAAGACACAACAAGGAATTCTCTCAACTGCTTCTCTCGTAAGGAAAAATTACCCTCTCAAGGTCCCAATACCTTGAGATCAAATAAACATAGAATTTTGAATTGTATGAAGACTCTCTTACAGAGCAAATGAATAAACACTAAAGATCAATGTGTATACAGAGGAAAAAGATGAATAACAGAGACTTGGTATAAGCTTGTGAATTCTTGTGCTACGTTGTTGTTGTGATTATCCTTGAATCTCTGTATATATATAGTTGCTTCAGTTTTTGCCCGTTTTGGAAATCAACATTTGAGGAGCGGGACTTTGCAACTATTGAAGGACACGCGCATGTTTGAATATTCTGAATGCGGTAGGTGCGAACGTGTTTGTAATCATGATGTCTGCCGTTGTTTGACTTTCTCCGTAACAACAAATTTCAAACGTTCATCTTCCTGTATCATACTTTTAAAACAATTGAAACAATGTTAAACAATGATAATAAGTAATGATGATATGAATAAATAACAATAAACTATATTCGGAATGAACGTTGTGATACTTAGCATTTTCGGTGGTCAAACAGGGCATCACTCGAGCATGAAAGGCTCACTTCGAGTGATCTCCTATTTTCCTTCATATGCCTCTGTTATCGGGTTGTGCTTGCATAAATTTCAGAGAGACAAAATCTTCACTCGCGGGTGAAGAGGGGTCTCACTCGAGCACAAAACCTCTGCTCGAGTGATCTTGCAATTTCCACAGGGAATGTCTTCTCGGGTCATCACTCGCATACCATTTTGACAAGAGTGAGAATTTGTACTCGCGGGTGATATGGACCCTCACTCGAGCACACTTACCTCTGCTCGAGTGAGACGCATATTCTCAAGGAATATGCTCTCAAAACCATCACTCGCATCAGGATTTCAGAGGGATAGAATTTTCACTCGCGAGTGATGTGGGCCCTCACTCGAGCACACAGACTCCTGCTCGAGTAAGAAGAATATTCTCAAGAATAATACCTTTTGAACAAGCACTCGCAACAAATCTGGAGAGGGATAGAATTTTCACTTGCAAGCATTGATGTGTCACTCGAGCATATATGGGTGTGCTCGAGCACACTTGCACTTCTCTGAACTTCATGACTCTCGGCCAAGTACTCGCAGTACCTTGCTCGAGCACAGAATGCTCATGCTCGAGCATTGATGTCTCTGCTCGAGTGAATGAAGGAAGCATGCCATGACTTGCTCTCGGCCAAACACTCGCAGACCCTCACTCGCATGTGTGCTCGAGTGAGAATGACTTCTCTGCTCGAGTGCATACCTTGTGCTCGAGTGATCTAGTGAACACAAAGGGAGAATGCCTCTCGGGTACATACTTTCTGGCTTTCTCTCGCACCTGCTCGAGTGCAAAATCCTTGCTCGAGCACTCCAGTGCAATTTCACAGCAGATATCAGCAAAGCATCAAATATGCATTTGGTAACTTGGAAACTTTTCTTAACCTTCTAAAAACATGTCTTGCACATAATTGACTTATTGTTATCATCAAAACTTGGGATCTAACATTCTCCCCCTTTTTGATGATGACAAAACTCTTTGTGATGAAGATTTAAGAGAAATTGATTGAAATTGAAAATTTTTGAAATTTCTTCAATGTTTCCAAATGCATATCATGTTTAAGTTTCAAATTCAAGTTTTCCTGCAATGTTTCCTCTGGACACTTAACAACCAAGATAAGCATAGTATGAGGTATGTAACTTAATAACTTGAAACATCATTGAAATTTTGATAATCAAAAATTTGAACCATATCATTAACTTTGGAAAAACTTGAACAACATAACATAATAACTTGTAATTCAAAATGACATACATATCAAATCCTACCCAATACAGAAATCTACCCAAACACCCATATACACCCTACAGAAGCTCAGAAAACATCACACATCCTCCCCTGTTTTGTCAACATCAGAAGGGGGTTCTGGAGGTGGAACAAAGGAAATCATGGCAGTGAGAGGGTCAATGGGCTGATCAGAAGGAGATGTTGGCTGGGGTACAGAGGATGAGGGAGGTAGTGAAGGCGACCGATCAAAGGTAACATCTACATTAGACTCTGGATAAGTGAAAAGGACATGAGTCTGTGGTTGAAGTGGTGAGGTATGAGTGGTCTCTGGAGGCACCCCAGAAGATGAAGAGGGAAAATGTGAGTGCAGGAAGGTCTCCATATTAGTGATCCTCTGTGACATCTCATCCTGAGTTTTGAACATCAACTCAAAATTGGTATTGGCCTTGTCTACCAATTTGATGACCTGTGCTTCCATCTTCTCCACAAGCTTCTCATACTCATTCACTAACTCCTTCTTCAAACTTGATACAGCTTGATTAATTACCTCAGACATATGATTGGACAGAGAGGCATTGAGAAATGAAGGAGGAGGAATAGGACCTTGTGCAGATGATTGTGCCTCATCACCTCTGGATGGAGTGGCTTCCCTCTTGGATGTGGCTTTGGTCCGACTCACCGGAAGATTGATACCCATGTGAGTTAACTGAGTCTTACCAAACCTTGAGATGAGAATCCTTTCTTTTCCTTCCAAATACCAAATTTTGTTTTTCATCAAGATGAAGGAAACAAGTTGAGGGTAAGGTATGGTTGTGGATCTTGTTGAAGAAAATCTAAACCTTCTCATCTCATTAAAAATGATCTCCCCTACATTCCTTTGTTGCCCAGCAATCAAAGAAGCCAAGAAATAGTAATCCTTTTGAGCAAAGTGGGTAAAATTCTTGGATTTATTGACTATGCTCCGGGAATATATATAATGAAGGACTCTGTGATTATCAGGCATATCAATAGGTTTGAAAATGAGGGGGCCAATTGGGTCTTTTGGTCTCAGAATTTTAAAAGCTTCATTGGCAGAGAAAGAGGGTGGATCAGTAGGAGGTGTAACATAACCAAGTAAATCATTTATGATCTTGGCAGAAATCATAATGAATTTTCCTCTAACGGTAGTAGATACAGCTTCTTCAATCAACTCACCAGATCTAGACATAATATTATGAGTTTTCATGTTGCAATAAAATGTTTTCACAACAGTGGGGGAATATGGCAAATGAATTTCTAGCCAGGGAGCATAGTATTGAAGGTAAGGGTACAAGTCCAAATGACAATTCTTTTTCAAATAATCCAGATCCACATATACTACAGGGCAGAAATGTCTATGTTTAAATTCATCATCATATACCTTCTGAGATAAAGCCTTAAGCTCTGTAACATTGAATTCCTCAGGAGGACTTGTGAGTTGGTCATCCACTGGTGCTTGAGAGGCAGAAGGTGTTCCTGAAGCAGAGGCACTTGGTTGCTTATCTTGATGTGAACTTGAAGCACCGGCTTGAGAAGCAATCTTCCCAACTAACTTGTCCAGTTTGGATTTTTCTATTGCTTCCCGGAGTTGTTTACTGAAGGTATCCCCAGAAGAAGAAGATGATTGGGGTTGTTCTGAATCCTTCTTCTTTCCCTTTCCTTGAACCTCTTTGGATTGAGACCGGGTGATTATGGGTTCCTTGAATACCACACCCTTTGGTTTCTTTTGAGGAGGTTGGTCTTTCTTTGAAACTTGAGGCTTTGGGTGAGGTTTCTTAGCCGGAGTCCTCTTTTTGGTTTTGGGTTTAGGAGGGGGTGATGGTGAGGAAGAGATTTTAGGAGATGGAGGAGTAAGCTCAGGGGTTCCAGATTCACTGGCAGCAGAGTGAGTAGGAGAAGGAGAATGAGATTTTTGAGGAATAGATGGTAGTTTTGTTCTTGCCATTGTGAAGAAAGTGGAAGAGAAGCAAAAACTCTTAGTTTTTGAAAGAACGACAAATGGAGAATAGGGCACAAGTGAGAAATGCAGAGAGTAAGAATCACCTCTTATAGAAGATTGAGAGATTGTAACGGCGATTTGAAGCAGAAAGACGTGATTGAATGATGAGAAAAGGGTTGAAGGTGAAGAGTTGTGTCTTTCGAGTGAGAAAGCACTTCGAGTGAGAGGAGGAAGTGCGACGTTTTGAGCTCCCCAGTAACTGATATAAGTGACAGTGCTCGAGTGATAAAGCTTGTCGTTAACTCTACCAAAAATACTAAGCTAACTATAGTAAAGTGATATCTAGCCTAGGTCATTCTTCTCTAAGGAACCTAACTATTGTAATAATTCTTAGCAAATTATGGGCCACAATATGTAGAATAAGCATGTAGAGAGCTAACTGATTTATATTCACCATGTACCTAATTCTATTTCCTAATTCTCTGCTCTAAAATGACACTGTGATGCAAGTGAAATGACTGATGATTTAACAAAATGATGAGATAATTCTCCCTAGAAGTTACAAACTGCCCTCATTGTCCAATCATGAATGTTGAGCTCAGTGTAATTAATTGCTTACATTTAATCCCTGTAGTCACTCAACTAGAATAACATAAACGAAATTAAACTGATAAGATCAATTAATCCACTACAGAGGATTATAGTGCAACCAATCTGAAATTTCTTTAATAATGGCTACTGCTCATTATTCACGAAGCCATTCGAAGCAATCAAACAACCAATGCAACTAGAATCAGCACATCTGATTAAATCTACATGGACATAGAGAATACAATTCTTCACTAAGATCACGCACACAGATCATCGCATCTATAATACTCTAATCAGATTTTAGAGAATTTCATACACACTATAAGCTCACAAATCAGAATCGACTCTGCCTCATAGCTATACAACTCGCACAGTTATAAGAAAACAGAATCGAAAAAGAAGACAAATCTTAATGAGCCTCTCTTTTCAGCGCAGGGACTCAGGCTTAGTTTCGCTTCTAGGGAGAACTACAGCGATCAGCTACTCATGACGAGAGAATAGGCTCCATTAATCCTCAATTGAGCTTCTGCCATGGCAGCTAATCGGTGAAATTCGAGAATCCGTGTGTCCCCCAGTGGTCGAGAGAAGAAGAGATGAAGATCTGCGAGAGTTTCCTTTCTTTTTTCTGTTCTGGTTTTTTTCGCTCATCCCTCTTTCGCGCGCTCTCCCTTTCCCCAGAATTTTCTCGTCTTTTCCGTCTCCTGCCAGTGGACATATTCTGTACTGGAAAAAATTATAATTTTGCTAAAAAGGTTTTCTCCCTTCTGCACTTTAGTCCTTCCTCCTTTTTACTTGCAAAGTTTCCAAGCTTACTGTTCAGTCCTTCTTTCTATTTTCCAACTCCTTCTTGCTCCACTTTCCACCAAGCTCCCTACAAGATAATTCAAACCAATGCAATATCATTCTTCCTTTTACCACTACTTACAAGAAATTACAAAATATATCAATTGGGCTATTCTTAATCACTCATTTCATAAAATCAATATTAGTCACAATTCTTCATTATAAATGCATTTCAAGCACACTATTATCACTAAAACCTCCCGAAAAGCTTATGAAAATATGTGGTAAAATTGGGACTTATCAATTCCCCCACACTTAGCATTTTGCACTCCTGGACAAAATCAAGCATTCCATCCTTCTTACTTATTCTAGCAATTCTATACATATGAATTTTATTCATGCCCTTGGTTATGTATCTCCCTTCACTATCTCAAGTTCAATTCCCCATGCAAACAATCCCACCACCCAGCACAAATCCAGCTCTATATATATGATTCAGCCATTGCAAAGAGAATTCAAGAGACTCTCGGGGTTAAGTGTTTAGCTCTCTCTCCCACTATAGGGTAATGATTTCACTCCTCTCTTCTAGTCTATGCTCTACCATAGGCTTGTCAAAGCTCTATCATTTCCACCATATGCACACAAGTTTCTATGCATCAAGAGGACTTTATTAAGGTTGTAATGTTGGTAAGGCTAAAATGGGATATATGGAATGTCAATCTATACAGCCCAAACAAGTATGCATGATGGAATTCATTAGCACATGTGTTTATTCATACATGCCATTCTCTCTCTTTTTTTTTCTTCTTCTTTTATTTTTCTATTTCGTTTGTTTTATTTTTTTCTTGCTCCCTTAATATTGACTTCTGACATTCTTTTGAGAGCATGTTATTTTATTTTTTTTGTTTTCATTTTTGTTTCAGCTCTTCCTCTTTTCTTTTTTTTATCAAAGATCACTCTTTTTTTTTTTTAATCATGTGCAGCTATAAACACAGAATCATGACACAGTTCGCATACTCATTCAAAACTGTATAGAAGGAATGGGAAACGAAGATGCTGGGCTCAATTGGGTTAGCAAGGGATAAGAGGTGTAAGTGGCTTGTGTTTAGGTCATGTGGGTGTGAAATGAGTGCCTCAATCATATACATGTAACCTCATGTGCACATTGGCTTCAACTAAGAGCTAGGACAAGTTCTAGAAAGTTATAGAACTAGAGAGTATGCACACAAAATTTAATGAATCGAACAAGCTCAAATATGCTTCCATGTGGGCTAATTCTCTTGCTTTAACTCACAATGACTAAACCATATATATTACTAAATTCAGTACTGTCAGTTTCCCAAGTTCACATGGTTTGTATCCCTTGAAACAGATTCGTTCAATACATTCCCTCAAACACTCATGTACTCATATGTCTATCATTCCTAGATTTGTTAGAAGAAAACAGCATACTTAAAACTACCCAGGCTTCCAAAATACTACTTGCAGGGTAATTAACAAGTTACAAAACATGGCATACAGAACCACATATATATCATCACAGCCCACCCCCACACTGAAGGATTGCATTGTCCCTAATGCAAGCAAATAAAAGACAGGGCAGAAACCTGAATAAGCAGAGCATAACAGAAAAGTATAACACAACACATGCAAAGTGAAACCACTTGTGTGAAAAGTGTCCAGCCAGCAAGCAAAGGAAATCGGCATCTAAATCCAATAATCCCATACAACAATAGCAAGAAGAGGAAGTTGAAAACAAAGAACTACCTATAGCTACTGGTGCGGTCCCTCCCCCACACTTATGTCAAATAAGCAAAATCACAAGGAAATTAAGCGAAATAAAACAGAAAATGTAAGTGAGGGAAAGGGACTACCGGGGGCTAAGGAGGAGCAGCTGGACTAGAATAAAGCTTGAGTAGGTGACCGTTCACCTTAAAAGTGTGACCATTGCTTGGATCAAACAACTCAACCATGCCAAAGTTGTGAACCTTGAGGATTTCATAAGGACCATCCCATCTAGTCTTAAGTTTACCAGGCCCAAATGAATACCTTGCCTTGTATTTAAGAACTTGATCACCCACTTGAAAGTGTTTGCGCAAGATATGTTTGTCATGAATGGCCTTAGTACGCTCCTTATACAAACGAGAATTTTCATAGGCCTCCATACGCAACTCATCAAGTTCTTGGAGCTGTAGTAGACGTTCATCACCTGCCACAACAATATCTAGATTGCATGCCTTAACAGCCCAATAGGAACGATGCTCAATTTCAACCGGTAAGTGACAACCTTTACCATAGACCATCCGATAAGGAGACATGCCTAAGGGGGTTTTGAAGGCTGTGCGGTAGGCCCACAAGGCATCATTCAAACGAGTGCTCCAATCCTTCCTATTAGGAGATACTATTTTTTCTAAAATCCTCTTTATTTCCCTGTTGCAATTTTCAGCCTGACCGTTGGTCTGTGGGTGATAAGGTGTAGCCACCTTGTGTTGCACACCATGTTTAGAAAGCAACCCTTCAAGCAACTTGTTACAAAAATGAGTGCCATTATCACTCACAATAGCTCTGGGGACCCCAAATCGAGAGAAGATATGGGACTTCATGAATCGAGTAACTGTGGAAGCATCATTCTTCCTGGTAGCAATAGCCTCCACCCATCGTGATAAGTAATCAACAGCAAGCAAAATAAAGATATACCCAGCAGAAGAAGGAAAGGGTCCCATAAAATCAATACCCCATACCTCAAATACTTCACAGAAAAGCATAGGATGCTGAGGTAATTCATGTTTCTTACCTAAACTCCCAAATCTTTGGCAGCGATCACAAGTCCTGCAATGGGCATGAGAATCCTTGAAGATAGTAGGCCAATAGAAGCCAGCTTCTAAAATTTTCCTAGCTGTCTTGTTAGGGCTGAAATGACCACCACAGGTAACAGAATGGCAGCTGGTCAAAATAGCATTGATTTCAGCTTGAGGAACACATCGTCGAATCACTTGGTCACTGCATATCTTCCATAGAATTGGAGGATCCCATATATGATGTTTAGAATCAGCCTTGATTTTATTAGACAAAAATTTGGACAAAGAAGGTGGAATCAACCCCGTGGCCAAGTAATTAGCAATGTGGCTATACCAAGGATCTAAAATATCAATGCTGGAAACAGAACAGTCCCTGAAACTATCACAAATAGTGGTAGAATCAGTGACACCAGTAGTATGCAGAGGCAAACGACTCAAGTGATCAGCAACAACATTTTCAGCTCCAACCTTATCTTTAATGTCTGTATCAAATTCCTGAATCAGCAGCATCCAGCGTAAGAGTCTTGGTTTGGTATGCACTTTGCTAGTCAAGTACTTAATAGCACTGTGATCAGTGAATATCACCACTTTAGAATGCAACAAGTAAGGTCTGAATTTATCCAAAGCAAAGACAATGGCATATAATTCCTTCTCTGTTGTAGTGTAATTAACTTGTGCCTTGTCCAAAGTTTTAGAGGCATAGGCAATGACACAAGACAGCTTGTCATGCCTCTGACCCAAGACAGCACCCACTGCACCATTAGAAGCATCACAACACAACTCAAAGGGTAGAGTCCAGCTAGGAGCAACTAGTATAGGTGGTGAAGTCAATCTGGCCTTAATAGCATTAAAAGAGGCTTGACATGCTGCATCAAACTTGAAATCAACATCTTTTTGTAACAACTTCGAAAGTGGCAAAGCAAGAGTGCTGAAATTTTGAATAAACCTCCTATAAAATCCAGCATGTCCTAAAAAGGATCTTAACTCTTTGACGGTAGATGGAAACGGTAGAGAAGCAATAATCTCAATTTTGGATTTGTCAACCTCAATACCCTTATGAGAAATTAAATGACCAAGGACTATACCTTGTGCAACCATGAAGTGGCATTTTTCAAAGTTCAAGACTAATCGCTTCTCAACACATCGTGCTAAAGCACTCTCCAAATTAGTCAAACATTCCTCAAAATTATCACCATAGAGTGTGAAGTCATCCATAAAGACTTCAATGCCATGCTCAAGCAAATCACTGAATATAGAGAGCATACAACGTTGAAAAGTGCCTGGAGCGTTGCATAACCCGAAAGGCATTCTACGGTAGGCAAATGTCCCAAATGGACAAGTAAACGTTGTCTTCTCTTGATCCTCAGGTGCTATAGGGACTTGGAAATAGCCAGAGAAGCCATCCAAAAAACAATAGTGAGATTTCCCAGCCAACCGCTCCAACATTTGATCAATGAATGGAAGTGGAAAATGATCTTTCCGAGTAGAATCATTTAGTCGGCGATAATCGATGCAAACTCGCCATGAATTCTGAATTCTTGTTGAAATGAGTTCATTCTTCTCATTGCGAATGACTGTAATACCACTCTTCTTAGGAACAACTTGTACTGGGCTAACCCATTCACTATCAGAGATGGGATAAATGATGCCAGCACTGAGTAGTTTGGTAACTTCCTTTTTAACCACATCTAATATGAGAGGATTTAATCGGCGTTGAGGTTGCCGAATAGGTTTAGCATCCTCTCTAAGTAGAATTCTGTGTGTGCAAACAGAAGCATTAAGACCAGGAATGTCTGCCAAAGTCCACCCAAGAGCACTCTTGTATTTTTTTAGAACATTCAGCAACTGAAATTCTTGAATTTCTGTCAATGAGTTGGAGATAATGACAGGTAGTGTGTCACCATCACCAAGAAAAGCATACTTCAAAGTAGTAGGTAAAGGTTTGAGATCCAATTTGGGTGGTTGTGTGATAGAGGGAATCAAATCATGGATCTCTAACCCATTTAAAGTAGTAGCATCAGACTTTAGAACTGAGTTAGCACAAACACTGCGTATAGCGGTTGCAGAACATGGAGAAACATCAGAAAATACTGCAAAATCAGAATGCAACAGCAGCGATTTGCTAAGAGGTAGAATGCAGATATTATGTAACAGCTCTTGTAGTGCAGCAGATGTTTCAACCTCAAGAACAGCAATTTCAACAGTGCTGTGAGGCGGAGAAGAATGCAACATTTCAGAGATACTGTAGCTGGGATCTGAAAATGAAGGCAGTAGCTGTGAGGCCATAGAAGCGGTAGCTGAGTCTTGGTCACAACTATGTTGTGAATATGTGTCCATAACATGTAGATCAATAGGTCCATGCTTAGTACAGCCCAAAATGATGGACTGATTTGAATTGCGCGCATAGTAATGACAGTTTTGATTGAAAATAACATCAGAATTTTGACTATCAGCATTGGGAACACCAGAGGAGCTAGAAGAGTTGTCACAACACGAAGTCAGCCAAGTATCAATTTCAGAATCAGATAAAACAAGGCTGCCATGAGAGGAATCATATTCAGAAGTAGTCGAAAAAGGCAAGTTAGAAATATCAGAATCTTCAAGGATTTTATCCAGCTCAAAATCAGAAGAGGAAATATAATCTGGATCGACTGATAAATCTAACAAATTGACTCCTAAAAGAGAGTAATCTTCATGTGGATGCTTCATGACTTCATAGATATTAAACTGAATTTTATGCCCAGCAAATTCCATGGTAATAATACCTTCTTTCATGGAAATCATTGTTTCAGCAGTTCTCAAAAACGGACGTCCTAAAATCAATGTACTATCACAAAGGACATCACTTGTCATATCCAGAACGTAAAAATCTGCAGGGAACACTATATCCTGAACTTGCACCAAAATATCCTCTAAAATTCCTTTAGGTCTCCTCACAGATTTATCAGCTAATTGAATTTGCATATTAGTAGGTTTGAGCATAGTTATTCCCAAAGCATCATAAACTGAAGTGGGCATAACATTGATGGCAGCACCTAGATCCAATAAGGCCTTAGCAATAGGAAGCTTACCAATAGTACAAGGAATTGAGAAAGCACCTGGATCTTGGCACTTAATTGGTAACTCTTGAGCTTTAAACAAGGCTGAAACATTAGCCCCAACTTGTACCACTTCATTGGGTTTAAATTTCCTCTTGTGTGTACAGCAATCTTTCAAGTATTTAGCATACTCTGGCATACGTTGCACCCACTCCAAAAGAGGAACATTTACTTCGATTTTTCTGAAAAAGTTTACTATATCCTGATTCTGGTGCTCTGCTTCTCTTTTTGGACCAAGTAAGAAGGCTTTTGGAAATGGTAAATTTCCCATATCAGCCTTAGTAAGTTCTGGACCGACAGAGATGTCATTCTGCACTGTTGTATGAGTAATCACTTGATCTAGTGTGTCATGCTCTTCTGGAAAATTGGCTGAAACTATCTTCTTCTCATTTAATTTCATTTCCTTGTCACTCCTAGAGTTAGAACACTCAGATTGAAGAGATGCAGAAGTTTTAGTAATCAGATCTTCAGCTGTATCGACTTTCTTTCTGCTGACTTCTACCCGTTTTCCGCTTCTCAAGTGAATAGCATTAAGTGATTTGGGATTAATCACTGTGTTAGAAGGTAATTTGCCACCACTCTGAGCTTGGAGATCATTCAAGCTATCGGATAATTGGGTCACAAAACCAGAAATATTATTGCTTTTAATCTCCCATTGCTCCATCCGTTTTTCCATAGCAGCAAGCTTAGTGTTGGTGTGAGCTCGCTCCTCATCAAGCTTAGAAGTGAGTGATTGTGAGAGATTATTCATGCTCTTAATCAGCTGAGCTATATCATCCTTAGAGGCACTCGTTTCAGTAGGAACAATGGCTCTATTAGAAATACCTTGATTCCCAACAGATTGCCCCTGATTAATGCTTGGCTGGCTGACTTGAAACTGATTCTGGAACTCCTTATAATCATTATTTTTCCAACTGAAATTTGGGTGTGCTCGAGACCCTTCATTGTAGGTATTGGAATATGGGTTCCAAGGTCTAGCATTCTGCCCTTGACGTCCTTGAAACATGGCTGCAACAGTCTGATTATCATGAGGGCAGTTGGTAGTAATATGCATTGGAGATTGACATATTTCACAACTTGCTGCCCACCAAAGCTTGAGATGGGGCTGATTGACCTTGCATATTAATATTACCAAGCTGACACAATTTAGTGAGATTTGCATTCATGGCAGCAAGTTGCACAGCTACTGGATCAGCTGTTTTATTATTTCTGTTAGATGCAGAAAGTTCATGAACTTGCCGTGCATCTAATCCCTCAAATTGTTGATCATTGTTTGCAATTCTCTCAATGAGTTCCCAAGCTTCAGCAGGGGTGAGTAACTGAATTGTACCCCCAGCTGAAGAGTCCAAATATTTTCGATCTTGAGGTAATAAACCACTATGAAAGTAAAGTACCAATCTTGCTTCTGGTATTTGGTGGTTTGGGCACCTAGAGAGGAGCTCCTGAAATCTGATCCAGTATTCAGAAAAAGTTTCTTGTACAGCTTGTTTTGCTCCAAAAATCTCCTTAGTCAATGAAGTGATCTTGGAGGCGGGGAAATATTTTTCTAGAAAGGCTGCTTGTAGATTAGACCATGTAGCTAGAGCAGCAATAGAATGATGAGACAGCATCATGAACCATTCTTTAGCCCTGCCTTCCAATGTAAAATGGAAGACTTGTCGAAGCACTTCATCCATATCCACACCCACTGGTTTCATGGAAGAACAGACCAGCCTTAATTCCCTGAGATGCTTTTGAGGATCTTCCCCTGCTAGACCAGTAAATCTGGGTAACCTGCTCAGCAAAGGACTTTTCAACTCAAAGTTAATGTTAAATTCAGGATATATACGTGACTGATCCACATTTTCAGAAGTAGAGGTAAGGTCTTTTATAGTCTTCCTTTCACCATTATTCACAGGTATATCATCGTTGTGCCCCTCATTATTAGGTTGATCAACATGATCCATTATGAAATGCCTATCTAAGTATGTTCCACTAGTTTTATCCAAATTATTGCTGATGTGCTTATGACCTTGGGAACTACTTTCTTCAACTAGAGGTGAATGATTAGGCTCAAGGGATTTGAGTTTCTTAAGTTGCCTAACAGTTTTGTTAATATCTTCACTTGGAGGAAGTAATGGTGTTGGTTGACTCCTAGTCATACAACACACTACCCGACCCCCAAACGAAAGAGCAATCTACTGACCAATGATAGAAGCAATTATGAACACAGAATCCAAATGGAAATTCACAAACAGCAGCCTCAATGGTGAAGAGTTAAATCACACAATCAAGCAACCAGCAGCTACCACATATTGAAAGAGTCAATTCAGCATAGAAAAATGAGAATAACAGCAGCAAAATATCAGCACACTCACAATAACAGAAGCACAAAATATTTTTGGGCCCAAAAGATTGCTAAAGAACCTCAACAAGTAAGGTTCCCCGGCAACGGCGCCATTTTGATAAAGCTTGTCGTTAACTCTACCAAAAATACTAAGCTAACTATAGTAAAGTGATATCTAGCCTAGGTCATTCTTCTCTAAGGAACCTAACTATTGTAATAATTCTTAGCAAATTATGGGCCACAATATGTAGAATAAGCATGTAGAGAGCTAACTGATTTATATTCACCATGTACCTAATTCTATTTCCTAATTCTCTGCTCTAAAATGACACTGTGATGCAAGTGAAATGACTGATGATTTAACAAAATGATGAGATAATTCTCCCTAGAAGTTACAAACTGCCCTCATTGTCCAATCATGAATGTTGAGCTCAGTGTAATTAATTGCTTACATTTAATCCCTGTAGTCACTCAACTAGAATAACATAAACGAAATTAAACTGATAAGATCAATTAATCCACTACAGAGGATTATAGTGCAACCAATCTGAAATTTCTTTAATAATGGCTACTGCTCATTATTCACGAAGCCATTCGAAGCAATCAAACAACCAATGCAACTAGAATCAGCACATCTGATTAAATCTACATGGACATAGAGAATACAATTCTTCACTAAGATCACGCACACAGATCATCGCATCTATAATACTCTAATCAGATTTTAGAGAATTTCATACACACTATAAGCTCACAAATCAGAATCGACTCTGCCTCATAGCTATACAACTCGCACAGTTATAAGAAAACAGAATCGAAAAAGAAGACAAATCTTAATGAGCCTCTCTTTTCAGCGCAGGGACTCAGGCTTAGTTTCGCTTCTAGGGAGAACTACAGCGATCAGCTACTCATGACGAGAGAATAGGCTCCATTAATCCTCAATTGAGCTTCTGCCATGGCAGCTAATCGGTGAAATTCGAGAATCCGTGTGTCCCCCAGTGGTCGAGAGAAGAAGAGATGAAGATCTGCGAGAGTTTCCTTTCTTTTTTCTGTTCTGGTTTTTTTCGCTCATCCCTCTTTCGCGCGCTCTCCCTTTCCCCAGAATTTTCTCGTCTTTTCCGTCTCCTGCCAGTGGACATATTCTGTACTGGAAAAAATTATAATTTTGCTAAAAAGGTTTTCTCCCTTCTGCACTTTAGTCCTTCCTCCTTTTTACTTGCAAAGTTTCCAAGCTTACTGTTCAGTCCTTCTTTCTATTTTCCAACTCCTTCTTGCTCCACTTTCCACCAAGCTCCCTACAAGATAATTCAAACCAATGCAATATCATTCTTCCTTTTACCACTACTTACAAGAAATTACAAAATATATCAATTGGGCTATTCTTAATCACTCATTTCATAAAATCAATATTAGTCACAATTCTTCATTATAAATGCATTTCAAGCACACTATTATCACTAAAACCTCCCGAAAAGCTTATGAAAATATGTGGTAAAATTGGGACTTATCATCGAGCATGAACCCTAGTGCTCGAGTGATGTTCATACTGTGCTCGAGTGTGTTCTATCTGTGCTCGAGTGATATTCTGGAAAAATAAAGAAACAAGTAAAAACGTACCTGGATTGTGGATTCCTTGATATATTTTTGTATCCTTGTACTCAAATCCTCCAAGATCATTTGAGTAACCATGATTTGGATAGCTTTTGCAAAGAGATTCTTCTTCTTCACTCGAGCAGGCATTCCTCACCTCAAGCATGTTCATATCATGCTCGAGTGAGAATTCCTTACTCGCGAGTGAGTTCAATTCTCACTGTTGTTTCTCATATATTCCCTTGGTATTCTTAACTCCTCTGTTAACCTCTGTTTTACTTATCAAAGAACAGAGTATCCTTAATAGCGCTGTGCTCGAGCAGAGCTGCTTGTGCTCGAGTGACACAGCTCATCACTCGAGCAGTACCTTCAGTGCTCGAGTGAGAATCCTGCAAAAACAAATTTTGACCACTCCGATGCTAAAGTCAGTATGGTTATCATCAAAAGAAACATTTAATTAATCTTCTTAACAAGAAGACTTACAACTCATTGGGATTAACCATTCCCAATTCTCTTCGAATATAAAGAAATTGATCTTTTGCAATTGGTTTTGTGAAAATATCCGCAAGTTGAAGATGAGTTGGTATAAATTCCACTTTGACATCTTTCTTTTGAACATGATCTCGAATGAAGTGATGTCGAATGTCTATATGCTTGGTTCTTGAATGTTGTACAGGATTCTTTGCCAAGCTTATTGTGCTAGTATTGTCACAATAGATTGGGATTTTTTTTAAATAAATTCCCAAATCTTGAAGTTGTTGTTTTAACCATAGCACTTGAGAACAGCAACTTGCCACAGCTATATATTCAGCTTCAGTCGAAGATAATGAAACTGTGTTCTGCTTCTTGCTGAACCATGACACTAGAGAGCCTCCGAGAAATTGACATTGTCCACTGGTACTCTTTCTGTCAGTTTTATATCCACCGTGATCTGAATCTGAATATGCCATTAAATACTCGTTCCCTCTTTTTGGATACCAAAGACCAAGCTCTGAAGTATCTCCTAGATATTTGAAAATTCTTTTTACTGTCTCTGCATGAGATACCTTAGGATTGGATTGATATCTTGCACACATTCCTACACTGAACTGAATATCTGGCCTGCTTGCTGTGAGATAGAGTAATGAACCAATCATTCCTCTATACTTTGTGATGTTGAAGCTAGGTCCCTTTACATCAGCATCCAACAATGTTGTAGAACTCATTGGAGTATCAGCTCCGTTAGCATTATCTAATCCATATTTCTTCAACAACTCTTTCAAATACTTTGTCTGAGATATAAATATACCATTCTTCTTTTGTTTGATTTGAAGTCCAAGAAAGAAGTTCAATTCTCCCATCATGGACATTTCAAATTCTCCCTGCATAATCTTAGAAAATTCTTGACACATAGATTCGTTAGTAGCACCAAAAATAATATCATCAACATAAATTTGAACTATTAGAATATCATTTTTGTTATGTTTGATGAATAAAGTTGTATCAACTTTGCCTCTGACAAAACCTTGATCAAGAAGAAATTTGCTTAGTCTTTCATACCAAGCTCTGGGTGCTTGTTTCAAACCATATAATGCTTTCTTAAGTTTGAAGACATAATCAGGTTTTGTTTCATTTTCAAAACCAGGAGGCTGTTCTACATATACTTCCTCCATAATATAACCATTTAGAAAAGCACTTTTTACATCCATTTGATAAAGTTTAAAACTTTTGATGCACGCAAAGGCTAAGAGTACTCGTATTGCTTCCAATCTTGCCACTGGAGCATATGTTTCCTCATAATCAATACCTTCTTCTTGATTATAGCCTTTGGCGACCAATCTTGCTTTATTTCTCACAATGATTGCTGATTCATCAAGTTTGTTTTTGAAAACCCATTTGGTCCCTATAACCGTATGATCTTTAGGTCGAGGAACCAAATCCCAAACTTGATTTCTTTGAAATTGATTTAGTTCTTCTTGTATAGCAATCACCCAATCATTGTCAGATAAAGCTTCTTCTATATTAGAAGGCTCAATTTCAGAAATAAAAGCTGAAAATGTTACCTCATTGAGGATCTTATTTCTGGTTTTGACACCTTCATGAATATCTCCTATAACTTGATCAATTGGATGATCCTTCATATGTCTCCATGCTTTAGGTTGAGCATTATCATCGACATCTTCTAAATTTTGAAAATCATTTGTTTCAAAATCATCCTGCTTTGAAATAGATTTGTTTTTCTTGATTGAATCCATTTCTTCTTCATCATTAAGTCTTGTCTGAAATTCTATTTCATCAAACACAACATGAATAGATTCTTCAATAGTACATGTTCTTTTATTGAAAACTCTATAAGCTTTACTTCTATTAGAATATCCTAGAAAAATACCTTCATCAGACTTTGAATCAAATTTACCTAAATTTTCTTTACCATTGTTGTGAATGAAGCACTTACACCCGAAGATATGAAGATGAGCAATATTTGGCTTCCTTCCTTTGTAAAGTTCATATGGTGTCTTTCTAAGAGATTTGCGAATATATGCTCTGTTTGAAATATAGCATGCAGTACTCATTGCATCTGCCCAGAACACTTGTGACATTTCTTTTTCATTAAGTAATGCTCTTGCCATTTCTGTAAGCACTCTGTTCTTTCTTTCCACTACTCCATTTTGTTGAGGTGTTTTAGGGGCTGAGAAGTTGTGATCTATTCCTTTGTCATTGCAGTAATCTTCAAACAATTGATTATCAAATTCTCCTCCATGATCTGTTCTAATAGAGACAATAGGAATACCTTTCTCATTTTGAACCTTTTTGGCAAACATAATAAATTCAGCAAAAGTTTCATCTTTTGAGGCAATAAATATAGTCCATGCAAATCTTGTAAAATCATCAACAATTACTAACGTATATAAGTTTCCTCCAAAACTTTTTACTCTTGCAGGTCCTACCAAATCCATATGAAGTAATTGTAAAGGTTTTGAAGTAGAAATTTCATATTTTGTTTTAAAAGAAGATTTAGTTTGTTTGCCTTTTTGACATGCTTCACAAATCATGTCGTCTTTGAATTTGAGTTTAGGAAGGCCTACAACTAAATCTTTTCTAATCAATTTGTGAAGTTGATTCATATTGACATGAGCCAAACGCTTATGCCATAACCAACTTTCCTCTGATCGACTAAGAAAACAATTTTCAGAAGAATTTGAATTTAAATCAATAGTATAACAATTACCGTCCCTTTGAGCTCGGATCTTTGCCTTGATGGTTTCTTTGTTTAGGAGTAGATCTTTCTTGCTTACTATCAAGCATTCTTTTGAGTCAAAAATCACCCAGTTATCTTTGTCAGTGCTTTGGCTTACGCTTAAGAGATTGTGGCATAATCCTTCAACATAATATACTCCGTTGATTTGAATGCCATCGGTTCTTCCCACTTCACCAATTCCAGCAATACGTCCAGATTGATTTCCTCCAAATGTCACCTTTCCTCCTTCTCTAGTTTCAAACATGGTGAACTTATTTTTGTCACCAGTCATGTGTCTCGAACATCCACTATCAATATACCATTTGTTTGCTCGAGATGCTTTGAGACATACCTAGAATAAGATGATCAAGTTTTAGGTACCCACACTTTCTTGGGTCCTTTATGGTTAGTATTTGAAATATGTGTCCCTTTCGGAACCCATTTATACGTTCCAACAACCTGTCCCTTTTTGAAATAACATGATGAAGTATAATGTCCTTTCCTATTACAATAATTGCATGATACAAATGGATTCGATGTATGCACAAAATTTCTGAAATATTTAAGATAGTCTTTACTATTCTTCTTATACTTATTATGCATAGCATTATATCCAATTCCAGATTTATCAAATGAAACTTTCTGAGAATTTAAAATAACTTTGAGAGTTTCACTTCCTTTAGTAAACTTTTCAACAATCTTTGTTAAATCTTCTATTTTCTTATCTTTCTCTTTACACATTTCATATGATGATATGGCATTACTTTCTAATTCTTTTACTTTCTTCTTATAACTAACCATTTCTTTAGCAACTTTGATGAACTCTGTATGCAATGCATTATATTCAGATAACAATTCATCATAAGAAGGTTCAGAGTCACTTACCTCAGAGTTTGATTCTTCTTCCTTAGCTACCAAGCATAGATTTGCTACTTCGTCGTTGTCATTTTCTTCGTCTGACGAACTATCACCCCAAATAGATGATATATATGCTTTCTTTTTCTGCTTCTTTTTGTCTTTGTTTCTGAAGCATTCAGATTTGATGTGTCCTGGTTTCCCACATTCATAGCATACTATTTGTTGTTCTTTGTTTTCTTTCTTGCTTGGTCCACCTTGATAGTTCTTGAAATTCCTTTGTCCTCTTCTGTAGAATTTCTTGAACTTTCTCACGATCATTCCCATTTCATCATCACTAGGAACATCTTCATTCTTGGAAGTTTCTTCTTCTTCTTTGATAGCTTTAAGTGCAACTCCCTTTTTCTTTTTATCATCGAATTCTTCAAGTTCCTTTTTGAATCTCAACTTACCTTCATATTTAGAAAGACTTCCAAAGAGAGCAGCTACGGATCTCATAGATTCTCCTTTGGCTTCTTCAATGGCCGTCACTTTTGCTTCCCACTCTTTCGTAAGAATATTAAGAATCTTTCTTACCTGGGAATTTTGGTCAAACGAATTTCCAAAAGCAGATAATTGATTAACAAGATGAGTATACCTTAGTTCAAATTCTGATATACTTTCTCCAGATTTCATACGAAATAGATCATATTCTGTAATTAAAGTATTGATTCTATTTTCTTTGATTCCAGATGTGCCTTCGTGAGCAATTTCAAGAGCATCCCACATATCTTTGGCAGTTGGTAGAGTACATATACGAAAATATTCTTTTTGACTAAGAGCACTCTGTATCATTAGAATAGCTTTACTATTTAATGTCACTAACCTTTTGTCATTCTCGTCAAACTCATCTGGGCTTTTTTTAACTGCTCTATCTTCGATTTTCTTCATTGGAACATAGTCACCATCTTGTATAACATTCCATAATCCGTACTCATTGGCCAACACGAACACTCTGAATTTGGCTTTCCAGAACGAAAAATGTTCTCCAGCAAAACCAGGAGGTCTAGTGATTGAAGCTCCATCTGGAAGGATATTTTCACCCATTGTTGCCATTTGTCGGATCCTTCTCAAGCTGTTAGGCTCTTCAGAGAATACGAGGCTCTGATACCAAATGTAAGAGGCAAGCTTCACCCAAGAGGGGGGGTGAATTGGGTGATGTTATAAATTTTTCGTTCGATGTGGTGATATGAAAAATATAGTAGATAGAGTAGAGTTGAGAAGATTTGAACACAGAGAGTTATACTGGTTCGGCCTAACAACAAGGCCTACGTCCAGTCCTCAGAGATCAAGACCTACTGAGATTTTCACTATTCCTCCAAGATTCAATGGGCTCTCAGAACGCCACAAAACAACAATCGTCCTTGAACGGACTATGAGCAGAAATATTCTCTTAACAAGAAAACTTCTCTCCCCCTTACGACAAGTCTTACGTGCAGAAAAACAACCTATGACTCTTCTCACTTGCTTATGTATACAAGACTTATGAGCAGCAACGTTCTCTCCTGCTTACACCACTGTAAGTCTTACGAGCAGCAACGTTCTCTTCTGCTTGTATCTTATAAGGCTTATGAGTGGAAGACACAACAAGGAATTCTCTCAACTGCTTCTCTCGTAAGGAAAAATTACCCTCTCAAGGTCCCAATACCTTGAGATCAAATAAACATAGAATTTTGAATTGTATGAAGACTCTCTTACAGAGCAAATGAATAAACACTAAAGATCAATGTGTATACAGAGGAAAAAGATGAATAACAGAGACTTGGTATAAGCTTGTGAATTCTTGTGCTACGTTGTTGTTGTGATTATCCTTGAATCTCTGTATATATATAGTTGCTTCAGTTTTTGCCCGTTTTGGAAATCAACATTTGAGGAGCGGGACTTTGCAACTATTGAAGGACACGCGCATGTTTGAATATTCTGAATGCGGTAGGTGCGAACGTGTTTGTAATCATGATGTCTGCCGTTGTTTGACTTTCTCCGTAACAACAAATTTCAAACGTTCATCTTCCTGTATCATACTTTTAAAACAATTGAAACAATGTTAAACAATGATAATAAGTAATGATGATATGAATAAATAACAATAAACTATATTCGGAATGAACGTTGTGATACTTAGCATTTTCGGTGGTCAAACAGGGCATCACTCGAGCATGAAAGGCTCACTTCGAGTGATCTCCTATTTTCCTTCATATGCCTCTGTTATCGGGTTGTGCTTGCATAAATTTCAGAGAGACAAAATCTTCACTCGCGGGTGAAGAGGGGTCTCACTCGAGCACAAAACCTCTGCTCGAGTGATCTTGCAATTTCCACAGGGAATGTCTTCTCGGGTCATCACTCGCATACCATTTTGACAATAGTGAGAATTTGTACTCGCGGGTGATATGGACCCTCACTCGAGCACACTTACCTCTGCTCGAGTGAGACGCATATTCTCAAGGAATATGCTCTCAAAACCATCACTCGCATCAGGATTTCAGAGGGATAGAATTTTCACTCGCGAGTGATGTGGGCCCTCACTCGAGCACACAGACTCCTGCTCGAGTGAGAAGAATATTCTCAAGAATAATACCTTTTGAACAAGCACTCGCAACAGATCTGGAGAGGGATAGAATTTTCACTTGCAAGCATTGATGTGTCACTCGAGCATATATGGGTGTGCTCGAGCACACTTGCACTTCTTTGAACTTCATGACTCTCGGCCAAGTACTCGCAGTACCTTGCTCGAGCATTGATGTCTCTGCTCAAGTGAATGAAGGAAGCATGCCATTACTTGCTCTCGGCCAAACACTCGCAGACCCTCACTCGCATGTGTGCTCGAGTGAGAATGACTTCTCTACTCGAGTGCATACCTTGTGCTCGAGTGATCTAGTGAACACAAAGGGAGAATGCCTCTCGGGTACATACTTTCTGGCTTTCTCTCGCACCTGCTCGAGTACAGAAGAGATCTGTGCTCGAGTGCAAAATCCTTGCTCGAGCACTCCAGTGCAATTTCATAGCAGATATCAGCAAAGCATCAAATATGCATTTGGTAACTTGGAAACTTTTCTTAACCTTCTAAAAACATGTCTTGCACATAATTGACTTATTGTTATCATCAAAACTTGGGATCTAACAAAATTAAGTTGGTAAATTTATAAATAATTTATACAATTATTTAGATGAAATTATATATTCTTATATTATAATATAAATTAAAAAAGTTAAATAGGTTAGGCCTGATGAAAATAGACCTGGGCCTAAGCCTAGTCTATTTACTAAATAGACTAGGCTTTATGTAGGTGAGGCCTAGAGGTCTGATCTATTTTCATCCCTAGATTCATGTTAGTAATTCAATTGGATTGGATTTTTTCAATTTTCTTTTAATTTCCAAATTTTATCATCGGTCGTTTACAATATTTTCAATTTAATTTTTTCTTATTATGTTTTGCTATTACCCAGTGTACTCAGACCCGGACCGGACCGGCCGGTCTGGCCCGGAAACCGCCAAACCTGTCAGTAGACCAGTCCGGTCCAGTATGCTTTTTTTTTTTTTAAATCAATTTTTTCTTTAGAATTTCATATTACTAATCCTGAAATTTTTTATTTCTCACCGGTTTAGTCCCGATTTGACTCCAATCTAACCCATTTACCCTTAATCTAGTATACCATTTTGGATTTGATTACCTTGCTATTACCTACCCACTCTTTTTTTTTTTGGTCAAAATTACCTGCCCACTTTTTCAAAACCCATGACGTGTCAAATTGTTAATGATACAGGAGACATGCATCCAACGTACCTACATATCATTCTAGTCCTATTTATAAATTTCTTTTTACCAAAAAATTTGATCCTATTTATAAGTCCAGTTTCAAAATAGTAAATGTGTTTTGTACATTTTTACCCCTATTAATTGCAATAAACAAAAAGAATTTATTCATGTTGACTTTTGAAACCAATCAGAGATAAGGGCGAAATTGGAAATTTAGTCTATAGTTAATGAATTAACCAACTCTTCTTGGTATGTGAAAATTAGTTAAAAGTGACTTATAAATAGGACCAGAGTGATATTTGAAACACCTGACATGACATCAAGTACGTTTAGGGTGTTTGATAATCTCTGAAATCATGTTTTATAAGCACTTTTTTCAAAATCGAGACAAAACCATTTTCACATATTTACCTTGTAAATCGTAAAAGCTATTCTCCAAAAGTTAATTTGAATTGGATTATCGATTTTTTTTTCAAATTTAAAATTTGAATTTAAATACACTCATATATCTGTATACAGTATACAAGAGACTTCTAGGTTATTTCAATTTCAAATTTCATGCCAAACAATTCCTGCACCAAATTAATTTAAGACTGCGTGATAAAAATACAATAAAAACATTAATGATTAAATAATAACCAAATATATTGGGCCTTTTGTAATCCTAGCCAATTATCCTCCAATAAATACTGACAAGATTTGCTTCGTAAAAGAAAAAGAAAGCGAGGAAACTCGGAGGGAAAAAAATTACAGAGTAAAGATTGTGTGTGTTTGGTAGGCCCACGTAAGGGCACTAAATTAATCAATAAAGATTGTATTTGTTAGCATCAAGTCAGGCCTAAGAAAAAGATCGCATCAAATTTAAAAAGACCAAACGCGTCCAAAGTAAATGAGCAAACCACACACAAACGGATCATACAACTAGGACCAGGCCTAAATCTTAAAAACTTGAAACTTGATTTCAAGTTTTCTTCTTTGCTTCTTCATTCCATCACCCGAAGAAGCCTTTAAGACCGAATATTCTCCATTAAATTATAGTTTGCTTCAAGAATCAATCTATTTCCCCTTCCCCTAACCATATAACCTTCTTTTACTCATTCATTCTCTGCCACCAACTTCATATAGGAGCCTGCTGCTGCAATCTCAAGCTCTTTAAAGGTAAAGATCCAATTCAAAGCTGAGATCTTTTAGCTCTGGCAGAGAGATAAGATTTCTGGGTATCTGCTTTTTCTTTTTTTTTGGCAGGATGGATCGCCGTGAAGGCAGTGGCAAAGTAAGGAAGAGCTGGGGAATGAGATTAAAGGCATGTTGTGGTTGTTGTCCCTGTCATGCTGTATCCACCATATTCAGAGGAATGGGAAGGTTCATGTTTGTGTGTTGTTATCCTGTTATGCAGTGTACTGGTTTGGATGAACATAGACATCGCCACCATCATCCCAGACGCTTCAATTGGTGACTACTATTATGGAGTATGAATCGTAATTCATTTGGATCTTCTCCAATCACCCAGATTGCTTATTGCTTCATGGAATCCATTGTTTTAATAACAGACTCAGTGGTTTCTTTTGACTTCCCCTTCTTATTTTGGGAAGAGAGAGAGAGGGAGAGAGGGCTGGCATTTTTATATATGGTTCTAAACTTGAAAAATTCTAACTGCAATTGTCTATAGTTGTGTATGAAGTTTTGGCTTTGGCTTCTTTTTTAATGTGCAATTTAGAACTTATGCAAACATATAGATATATTTATTTCTGGTTCCTGCAATTCTGCCACATTGTTTGGTTTTGGTCCACCTTTCAGTTTCGGCAAGTGGAAACGTCTGTAATAACGCCCATTTTCTGCAGAAAGGAGGAGAGTTTTGGGTGTTTCAATTCAGTTTTTTTTAATGATCACACAATTCTTACTTCCAAAAGAAAAATCCTAAACAGTCAATGAACTGAAAAAAAAATAGATGGCAAAATATGTGCCAGAAAAGACTTAACTGGTATATACCGAATGAAAAGAAAGAAGACAAGAAGACAAACATCCTAAAATAAAAATGATCTTCATTCTCCTACCTAAACAAGTTAAGCCAAGATTTGAACCCTGATATGAAGTTTTGAGGGGCCCTTCTCAAAATTTACACCCACACTAAAAAAAGAAGAAAAGTAAAGGTCATCTTCTAGCTAGCCTCTGCAATTCATCAGTTGACATGTCAGCTTCTTTACATCAGATTGTTTGAGGGGCTTTTGAATGAACATCTGAGCACCTTCCTCCAAACACCTTTATTTTTTCCACCAACAACAGAATAATAGTCAGAGAAACAACAACAATATACAGGGACAGACACAAACATCATCAGTAGCATGTTGCTAGTTGTAAGAAGACTCACTTGTTCACCCTAGTTGGGATGTTCTCAGATGACACAATCACCACTGGAACCTCCTTCATGATTGATGATTTCTATTTTCAAAGTAAAACAGATTGTGACTGTCAGTAATATAAAATAGTGTCACTGACCCCAAAAAAAAAACATCTTTTTTGCCTTTCATGCCCTCTAAATGACCTTTATTTTCTTGAGCAGCTCATATCCTGTCATCCCAGGCATACAATAGTCTGTGATAATCATATTCACTTTGGATCCCTAAAAGAAGCACATCTCATTATCAGTTTTGGGTGAAAAATGGGTAGTAGTTTGGCTAACTATGAAAAACAGAATTCGAGTCACTTACAGTTCCCTTCAAGGTGTTTTCTTCATCACTTGCCAACCCCAGCAACTCCAATGCCCTTGGTCCATTTTCTGCAGTTGTCACTGCAAGCACATAGCCATATTACAATTACAAATGACAGAAAAACTAAACATCAAAAGAGTTTTTCTGAAAGAGTTTATACACAAAGTGCTTTATATATGTGTGTAAGTACCTTTGCAAGAAGAATTCTTGAGGAGCTTCTCAACGAGTTTGCGGTCAATGAGGTTGTCATCAACAGCTAAAACATGGGGCATGACTCCATTATTTTCCATGACCCAGTTTGGTGAGGAGGACGAAGAAGAAGAAGAAGCCATACGTTTTTGTTTGTGAAATCTTAGAAAGACACAGATAATAAAGAAGGAGGAGGAGGAGGGAGTTGTGCTGCAGAAGGTAATAAACGCAGTTAAAATAAAGGAGGGTGGGGGCTGCAAGAGGAATTAATTGCAGGAGGACCAAGATGAAAACGAAACGCTTATTTTCTTCTCTGACAGGCCTATTATAATAAAGAGAGAAAGGAACATAACACAGCAAACAGACTTTAAAGTCACAAGAGATGTATGAAGGGAACCAGGTGGTGGTATATGTACACAAGAGTAAATGCCTATGAAATCCAAAGTGGTTGGTAGGAGAGGAATTTGAGAAAACCAGAGAGAGAGATACATAATATCAGGTCACAGATTTTTCGTGATCCTTTTGGGGTATCTATGGGATTTGATTCAGTCCTAACCAGTAACCACACTCTTTCTCTCTCCCTCATTTATAGTTTCTTTCATTTCTGTCTTGACGAGATTTCAGAATCAGTATCTGCAGTCTTTGCATTCATTTCAGAGAATCCTCTCACTCTTTACACACTTCTTTTAAGCTAAGCAACATTACTAATAATAATCTTTGTATTTGCCCATTACCAGGTATTGATAAAAAGATTTAAGCAAATAAATTTTACTGATATGAGAATCTCACTCAGAATGCACCATTTGCAATCAAGTAATTTTAAAGACTCACAGTGTAAAAAAATACCTTCATCCTAAGAGGTTCTTTGCTTAATCACATCTGATACGATTGGATTGGAAAAAATCCAAACTTTTGGGACATAATACTGCTAAGAGGTTCTGACCAAAACAGAGTCACAGTTTGATTTTCAGACGAAATTGCATCTGATGAGATGAGTAACAAAGAGAAAATGAAAAGGAAAGAAAAATATCCGCGCGGGGGGAATTCAAAAGAAAATATGGACTCTAATTTCCTTTCCTTTTTTTGACCCACTAATTCCAAAATGAGAGTACGAAATTTGCAGGGACAGGGTCATAGGCTGGAGAATCAAATCCAAGTGCAGCAACCTGTGATTGTGTCATCAATTTAGAAAGAAAAAGGAAAAATATACAGCAAAACTCACAGATATTTGTGACATGAAAACGTGAAGAGAATCAAACCCTTGTTCGAGTGCTCTTTCTGATACATGTCAGCGCTTATGTCAAAACACAGTCGTCGTCATCAAAGATATTAGGTTGACCTACAAATTCACCATGTTCCTCATATACTATTTAGGGAAAATCACTGTCAGGTCCCATGGAAGCAAAATATTATCAAAAAAGTCCTAGGAAAAACTGAAATATCTGAAAAGTCCCTAGGGACTTTTCTGATATTATTTTCTAAAGCCAAATTACACACATGCCCTTCTTCTATGTCTCCCTCTCTCACGTTTTCAGCTCAGTCTCTGTAACCGTTTCAGATCGCAAATCTCTTCTTAATATTTGCAGATTCGGTTTTTGCAATGGTGGAGGGTGAAGCTTTGAGGTGGTGAAAGATTTGTGGGATGAAAAGTAAGATAGAAGGAAGAAGAAGATGGAAGGAAGGTGGTGGGATTTTTTTGATCTCAAGCTTCTGCCATTTTTAAAGAAGGAAGGGATGAAGGTGATGATGATGATGAATAGTCCAACCTCATTGACAAGTGAAAACGCTGAAATGGGAAAAAATTAAGTTGTTGTTAATTTCCGCAGTAGTAGTTGTTAATATAACTCTACTAGTTGTTAATACGAAAAATGAGGTTTGGGCGCCATTTTGCTCTGTTGTTGGGAAAGAAAACAGAGGAAGTGGTGTGTTTTAAGTGGTTGGGTGCTATGAAAACGCTGATATGGAAGAAAAATAAGTTGTTGTTAATTCGCACAGTGGAGGTTGTTAATTCGCACAGTGGAGGTTGTTAATACGGAAAATGACGTTGGACGCCATGGTGCTCTGTTTTTGGGAGAGGAAACAGAGGAAGTGGTGCGTTTGAGGTGGTGGGGTGCTATGAAAATGATGATATGGAAGAAAAATAAGTTGTTGTTAATTCGCACAGTGGAGGTTGTTAATATAACAGTGGAGGTTGTTAATACGGAAAATGACGTTGGACGCCATGGTGCTCTGTTTTTGGGAGAGGAAACAGAGGAAGTGGTGCGTTTGAGGTGGTGGGGTGCTATGAAAATGATGATATGGAAGAAAAATAAGTTGTTGTTAATTCACATAATAGAGGTTGTTAATATAACAGTGGAGGTTGTTAATACGGAACAACTTGACGGTGTATTTACAACTCATAAAGCGTGTATTAACCACCTTTTGAGTTCGTTTCACAACGTCCCACACGTTTCTCGCTGACACTATGTTTCCTCACGTTAAGTATGACAAATTGAGCTATTTACAACTCGTATAGCGTGTAATAACAACCTGTTCGGTTTGTTTCTCAACCTCCAACACCTTTCTATCTGACACTATTGTTCCTCAAATTAAGTATGACAAATTAAGCTATTTACAACTCATAAAGCGTGTATTAACAACCTTTTGAGTTGTTTTCACAACCTCCAATGACTTTCTCTCTGACACTATATTGCCTTACATTAAATATGACCAATTGAGCAATTTACATAGCACTTCCTCTATTATATTCCCCAAAAACAGAGCACCCACTAACACTCAACGTCATTTTCCGTATTAACAACCTCCACTGTTATATTAACAACCTCTATTATGCGAATTAACAACAACTTATTTTTCTTCCATATCATCATTTTCATAGCACCCCACAACCTCAAACACACCACTTCCTCTGTTTCCTCTCCCAAAAACAGAGCACCATGGCGTCCAACGTCATTTTCCATATTAACAACCTCCACTGTTATATTAACAACCTCCACTGTGTGAATTAACAACAACTTATTTTTCTTCCATATCATCATTTTCATAGCACCCCACCACCTCAAACGCACCACTTCCTCTGTTTCCTCTCCCAAAAACAGAGCACCATGGCGTCCAACGTCATTTTCCGTATTAACAACCTCCACTGTTATATTAACAACCTCCACTGTGCGAATTAACAACAACTTATTTTTCTTCCATATCATCATTTTCATAGCACCCCACCACCTCAAACGCACCACTTCCTCTGTTTCCTCTCCCAAAAACAGAGCACCATGGCGTCCAACGTCATTTTCCGTATTAACAACCTCCACTGTTATATTAACAACCTCCACTGTGCGAATTAACAACAACTTATTTTTCTTCCATATCATCATTTTCATAGCACCCCACCACCTCAAACGCACCACTTCCTCTGTTTCCTCTTCCAAAAACATAGCACCATGGCGTCCAACGTCATTTTCCGTATTAACAACCTCCACTGTTATATTAACAACCTCCACTGTGCGAATTAACAACAACTTATTTTTCTTCCATATCATCATTTTCATAGCACCCCACCACCTCAAACGCACCACTTCCTCTGTTTCCTCTCCCAAAAACAGAGCACCATGGCGTCCAACGTCATTTTCCGTATTAACAACCTCCACTGTGCGAATTAACAACCTCCACTGTGCGAATTAACAACAACTTATTTTTCTTCCATATCAGCGTTTTCATAGCACCCAACCACTTAAAACACACCACTTCCTCTGTTTTCTTTCCCAACAACAGAGCAAAATGGCGCCCAAACCTCATTTTTCGTATTAACAACTAGTAGAGTTATATTAACAACTACTACTGCGGAAATTAACAACAACTTAATTTTTTCCCATTTCAGCGTTTTCACTTGTCAATGAGGTTGGACTATTCATCATCATCATCACCTTCATCCCTTCCTTCTTTAAAAATGGCGGAAGCTTGAGATCAAAAAAATCCCACCACCTTCCTTCCATCTTCTTCTTCCTTCTATCTTACTTTTCATCCCACAAATCTTTCACCACCTCAAAGCTTCACCCTCCACCATTGCAAAAACCGAATCTGCAAATATTAAGAAGAGATTTGCGATCTGAAACGGTTACAGAGACTGAGCTGAAAACGTGAGAGAGGGAGACATAGAAGAAGGGCATGTGTGTAATTTGGCTTTAGAAAATAATATCAGAAAAGTCCCTAGGGACTTTTCAGATATTTCAGTTTTTCCTGGGACTTTTTTGATAATATTTTGCTTCCATGGGACCTGACAGTGATTTTCCCTACTATTTATTATAAACTTGACGAATGAAGTTGAAAAGAGATTAATGATGAAGGCTTTGTGCTTGGCTTGGAGTTGAAGTGATGGTTGGATTCCTTTCTGGGGGTTTAGATTCTGCATGGTTAAGGGTTAGAAGCAATGTTGATGACATACGTAGGTCAAATAAGTTGGTGACGAAGGGTTATGCATGTTTCTACATGAGGAAAGACAAAAACCAGAGAGAGTAGTGAAGAGACTGAGAGGAGTGACATATTTTGTTCTGACACAGGGAAGGGAAAGTGCAGCTGTAATGCAAGTGGGAACTCTCTACTTTTTTTGCACAACTTGACGTGACTTAAGATTCTAATACTATAGTATATCTCTACCCTTAGTTTATTCACTATTCACTTGAGTAATAGTGAGCGAGATATATAAATTACAAAAACTCTAAAATATCTACTAAATTAATAAAAGAATATATATGTAATTTAGTAGGAATATGAGATTTTAAAGTTTGAATATTGATGACTTAGATATAGGAATTAGCAATTTGACTATAGAGAAATTAACCACTTGAGCTCCCCAAATTGTAATTATATATACCCAAGTTGTTAATTGTTATTGTTAAGTTGTTTTTATCTATATTTAAATTGTCAACACCAAAACTTTAAAAAATATCAAATTCCTATCATATCACCTATTTTTGTTCTTTTGCTAATTTAGTAGATTTTTTGGGATTTTTGTAATTCAAATGATTTTTTTTTTCATTTTTCCAAAATTAAAATCTCTCATGTAATTATTGATATTTTAAAATTATTATTCATATTTTTCAATGTTATAGTTTAATTATTTTGTAGTTAAAGCGCTCAAATTTATTAGACAAGGGAAAAGGTCCCTTCTTTGCAAATAGCAAACGTATTCTCAAATAAAAATATTATAACGTGAGAAAAATAAATTTATAATTTTAAATATTTTGGATTTTAATTTTTAAATTTATAATTTTTTGCTTTGTGCGACATATATTTAACTACACGTAAATGTCTTCTATTTTGGATTTAGTTGAAGACTTGAAGATAGGTTAAAGTATAGCTAAAAATAAGTTATGCACGTTCTATTCTAAAGGATAGACTATATTTATATATAGTTAAAGATATGTTGTGAATGGTGAATCTCTTGAAGCAGAAATCTGGGGTTGCTTATTGGGCTTGAAGAGAGCATGAGAGGAAGGTCATAGACTGGTTTGATTGAAAAACGACTCTCAGGAAGTGATACATCTTCTGCTGAATGATATTTCTGATCTTCATGAAGATTGGTCTCTCATCATGGAAGCGAAAGAAATGCTACGATGCGACTGGGTTGTGATGATAGAATATATTGAGAGAAATTTGAATGCTAAAGCTAATTTAATTGCTAAGACAGTTTTAAACGACTACCTTAGTTTGACCATTATGAGCCCTGACACGTTGGCTAGCGTTATGCAGCTATCTTAGTTTTGTGTTTATTTTTTAGTTTTGTTTTATGCTTTCCTTTTATATCAAAAAAAAAAAAAAAGATATGTTGTGCATAACTAAAAAATAGTTACATTTGCTCAAGTATCCAGTAACTTTGGGCAATAAATATTTCAACGGGAAATTTTTCAATAATTTTTTCTTCTTTCTTTTATTTTTGATCAAATTCCTTCTTTCTTTTATCCCACAACACAATTCAGTGATTTTATATCCACTAACTCAAAGCATGTTACATATTTGCAACTAACAAATATAAAGAATATGTCATTTTCCTTTGATATCACCATAAATTACGTGTATCACATCTTTTTACCATTGTATGCAATATACATTGCCGTAAAAAAACACTGAATTCCCTAAAAAAATTGTCATGAAATTCACAATTTCTGACAGAATTAACCATGAAAGCAAATTCCATAACTAATTTCGTCAAAAATTGACCTTTTTCTTTTTTCAGTAGTGCGTGTGTGTAGATAAGCTCTAGTGATACGCACAAATGAACCACGATTAAAAAAAAAACATCTCAAGTTATTTTATACAATAAGAATAGAGTGAGGTGCAAGGAGAGATAAAAATATGAAATGTTCTTATCCTTTCAATGTAGTTAATAAACAACATCAAAACGTGAATCATATCAAATCATATACTATTTATAAGCAATTTTTCTTTTGATTGCATAAAATAAACTGGTAGTAGTTAAAAGTAATAAGTATGTCAAAAATATCATTTTTTTTTTTTCATATATGCTTCTGTTTATAAAAAGAACATGGGAGAGATAATGAATAAAAAATATGAGAGATAACTCTTAATGTGTGTTATAACTAATTATAAATATATATATTTAATAAAAATAAAATTAAAAAATATTAAATTTTAGAATACAAAATAAAAATTGTTTATAAAGATGATCAAAAATATAAAAAAAATTACTTATAAATAAAACAGGAGGAGTTCTATATAATATAATATAACTAGGGAGTATAGTGGCATGCATCTGAGGAGTTTTGAAGTGATTGAGAAGAAAGCTAAAGCTAAAGGAAGTAGGACTGCAATGTGACATATAGAGAGATTCCCCAAACCCAAAGACTCGTTGGTCATTGGGAGATGCATCAACTTTCGTCTCACTCTTTTCCTGTTTGGTTGTCTTCTTATTATTCTTTCCAACCACATGGGAATCTCCTTAGCTGCCGTGTAGGAAGGTGTTAAATATTTCCTCCGGTATACAATCCACTTTGATATATGATAGTTAGTTTATTAAACATATCTTAAATTATAAGTTTTAACTTTAGTAAGATTAAATTAGGTTTCAAATGAGATAGAACATATAAAAAGTTATTTTTAAGCATTAATTATATGAACAAAATTGATAAATAAGCATTAATTATTTTCTAAGCAACTTATATTGTGAATCAAAACATTCTTCTAGAAGTAATTTATATTACGGACTTAATGGAGTACATGAAAAAAGACATTTATAGGACCCTAGTTTTCCATTTTCCAATGTGTTATCAAACAAAATCATGCTACTCTAGTCCTATTTATAAATCTCAATTAACTAACTCTCACATACCAAGAAAACTTAACTAATTCATTAATTATGAGTTAAATTTTCAATTTTACCTTTATTTATGAATGGTTCTAAAATTCGATATGAATAAATTCTTTTTATTTATTGTAATTGATAGAGGTAAAATTATAAAAATTGCATTTATTACTTTAAAAATGGATTTATCATAAGTCTCAAAAATTTTCTTTAAACAGGATTTATAAATAAGACCAGAGTGGTATATGCTTACTTTTAGGTTGGAATCAATATTGGATTGGGATTGTTTTCCAGTCAAAGGTTTATATCTTCTTTAGCTTAGAATCAGTATATTAGGTTGGAATTGTCTTCAAATCAAATGCCCCCAATCAAGTGATTATGTCTTCTCCAAATGTACATAAAACGTGTTATTTTGTGTGCATTTTGAAATCATATAAAAAAAATCAAAAAAGGAAAATTTACCAATAAAATTCAGGTAATAAAATTAAAAATAAAATCGGTGAAAAGTCACGTTTTAAAATTTTATTGGTCAAAATAACTGGATATATTTTATTCATAGAAAGTATCAATACTATGTAGGATTTCAAACACAAAAAATACAGATATTTGAATTCATGTTCTTCTAGCTAATAAAATATAGGGAAAAAGACACATAAATACTATGTGAATTGTCAAAACTCAAAAAAGTCTATTAACACTTATAAATGATAATGAGGGGATTGAAGGGGAATCTGGGTTTTTCATGTTTGTACCAAATGACCCAAATGCCCCTTAAATCAAAACTCACCCCCCTTCCTCTTTCTCTTCCCTCTCTTCCTCTGCTCGTCATCTCCTTCCCTCACTTCAAATCTCATATCCCAACTCTTTGGCCTCTCCCTATTAATCCCGAATCCAGTCATTTTGTTCACTGCAAGTGTGCCCTCCCCTGCTGCAACACCTGCCGAACACACGCACAAGCTCAAATCCTTCGACGTCGTCGAAGGATTCATACCCCTTTGCTGATCCGTTTTATAGTGGTGATGATGACGAAAATGGTTTTTTTGAGGGTGATTAAGTGATAAATGAATGTGATGAGGCTTTCATTTCTGAGATTGGATTGCAGATCTGGCATTACCAGGTTGAAGAAGTTGCTGTCATGAACATTTTTGGTTTTTTGTCAACTCCATCATTATACTTGTCATTACCATTACTAAACTTATCAATACCATTAACAAAATTAGTCAACGCATTTACTCAGCCTGGTAATAGAATAGTTTACTCATAATTGGTTTTGACAAAAAGGATAATGGGACTGACAAAATCATCAGTGGTTTCACAAACTCAATTGATTTTAACAAAAAGGATAATGTAATCGACAATTTCAGTAATGATTTTAACAAAGTCGTTAATGGTTTTGACAAAAAAGGATAATATGACTGACAAATTCATCAGTGGTTTTCACAAACTTATAATAGGTCTTGACAAAAAGAATAATGAGATTGACAAATTCTGTAATGATTTTAACAAAAAGGATAATGAGATTGAGAAATTCATGTGGTTTTCACAAACTTATTATTGGTTTTGACAAAAAAACTAATGGGAATGATAAATAATGCAAGATGTCCTCAATGTGTTGTTATCTAAGAGGGGGGAATTGACAAATGTTATAATGATATTAACAAATTCAATAATGGTTTTAACAAATTGGATAATATGAATGCCAAAAGATATCATTACAAATGTATTAAAGTGTGAGCCCAAAAGGGGTGGGCGCTGACAATTTTGGGCCCACACTCTAACAAATTTGTTGACAATTTTGAAGAGATGAAGAGGAAGAGAGGAGAGAGAAAGAGGAAGGGGATGTTTTGGTAAAAATAATTAAACTTCCAAATCTCAAATTCCTTCCATTTACTTCTATGTCATTTCAATTTCTTAATAGACTTTTTAAGGTTTTGAGAATTCAAATGATATTTAAATGAGATTTTCCCTAAAATATATGTGCAGAGACTTTTCACCAATTTTTCCAAAATTAAACACATTTTCCTCAATTTTATTTAGTAATACTATCTCATAAGAGAATTAGTATTTACAAATCAAAATTTCAAATTTCCAGGTTGAGTTGTCTCATTTAAGTTAAATTTAACAATTCAATATTTATAACTCAGACTTTCATATTTACAAATCGAGTAATTTTTTTACTGGTGACTATGGTAATTTTCTCAATCAAGAAAAAACCTCACTTTCAATACTACTAATAAAGATCATTAATTCTTCATATCAGACTCTGTCTAAGACATTAATTTTTTTTCCTAAATATCATTTGCTTTGATAATTCCTAACTAACTAATGTCTTTTAATTAATAAGCTTACATAAAAATAAATTTGAAACATTCATTAAAGTTTTAAAGATTAAAAAATAAAATAAAATTATACCACCATGGTCTTGATAAAACTTTTTGGAGTTTTAGAGAAGAATGCATGCCATGCAAATTGAAACAGAGAGATAAACATGTCATCACTTCTTTGTTTCGCTTAGTTCAAAATTTGAAATGCTTTTTGTAATAAATGATAGTTACAACCTCTGGATGGTCACCAAAACTAAATAAAAAAGGGCCTTCATCTTCTTCATCCTCACCTTCATCTTCATCTTCATCTTCTAGATTATTTTATAGTAGCCTTGTGAATGGAAGAAGTACATGGCCCACCTGACGTCATAAAAGGTATTCCCTTGAATGTGGCCACCCCCTTTTCATCAGTGAAAAGATTCTGCATTACAAAATACCCACACCCACCTCAACATCATATAAGCCTCGAGTCTGTGTGTTTTAGTTCTTTCAACTAGACTTCTTACTTTTACCAAACACACTCTACGTGGTTGATTGCTTTAGGAAAGCTCCTTAGTGAACCAAAATTTTGATTGAAGAACCTCATGACAGAAACTTGAACATAGATCCAAAAAATTTTCTACAACTAAAAGGATTGAGAGAATACCGGTGTAATCTTCTCCAGCTGTTTCTTCTTTGGGTTAAGCACATCTTCTGGCTTCCCTTCAATCCTAAATTAGAGAACTAAATAACTCAGTGTGAAATAAATAATCTCAAAAGGAAACCACAAGCAACCCAACCCAACTTTTGAACAATCAGCAGTTCCTGAAGCAGCTATGATGAAATAGTTAGTCAATCATAGTTATGCTAAAAAGTGGAGGTGTAACTTCTTCAGCAGCTACAAACAAGTTATTTGAAGAACACTCCGTGCTTGTTTGTTTCAGCCTTTAAAAAGTACTGTTATGCAAGCTGAGACAAAACTCTTTTACAAAATTACTTCCAAAAAAGCTAACCCAAACACACACGAATTCGCATGTGTTTTCCAGCTATGGCCATCCACAAACGTTTTCCAGCTACAGCCAGACATTATTCAAAAACAAAAAATAGAAATCCTCAAGAGAATTTAAAGTAGCCAAGCTCAAGAGCCAATCTCTTAATGACTAGTGGCAGCTGGCAAACTTTGAAATACCTTAGCTCACACCTATGGCATGTTCCACACGGAGACATTGACTTACAATACTACACCTAGAGAATAAAATAAGCCACTAAAGTAGGAAATCTTTGCCTGTAGGTTCAAGAAATTTCAGCAAGATTACCCGGCAAATGAAACACACTCTCCGATTTTAGCCCCTTCTGGAGGAAGCAAGGGCTCCACAACAGTATGATCTTCATTAGAAGCACATAGGACCTGGGAAATAGGAGTCAAATGCATGCACTGTTATTCAAATATCACAGGACACAACTCAACATAATTTAATTAATGTAGCAAAAGATGAGTGTGATTTATTAGGATAAATACCAGTCCCTCTGACATAACATCTCGTAGTTTTCCAGGCTTGACATTTGTAATAAGTACAACACGACGGTTCTGTGGAGCACAAAGACATGGACCATAAGATTTAGAACATAAAATCAGCAAATCCAACAGCTACATAGCCACAATTCAAAGTGACTAAATCTGATTGTATACAGGAAACCATATTACCGTCAAATCTTCAGGGCTACAAAACTTTGCCAATCCACTGACAACTTGCCGCAATTTGGCATCCCCAACATCTATCTCCTCAACTAGCAAACTGCATCAAGTTCATTAATTTTTAATATATAAGTTGTAAATACGAGTCAAACATATCAAACAATAACAGCGTGAAAAAATTTATCATTAAATTTTCTTTTATAAGATAATTTTGCAAGAATACCTATCAGCTGATGGATGCTTCCATGCTTTACGAATTAGTCCAACCTGAATATTTAGCAAACTGGCACTAAGCTCTTTATCTTTCTCCAATGCTTCTGTTTGAGCAGGCTTTGTATTCCCTTTAGCCGCATCCTTGTCTCCTGTTGCCTTTTTCTTAGTTGCATCCTTATCTCCTGTTACCTTTTCCTTCATGTTACAAATAGAAAGGAAAGAATTGAAAAGTCAGAGTGCAATGAAAAAGTCGGAGTGCAATAACTCAATCGGGATACAACTCCAACAGAACATGGAACTTATAACATAAATTGCAATTATAAACAGAGAATCTGAACCAAGACTCATACATCAATGAAAAGGCTGCCATTGCTCTTGATCATACACATTGACTAATTCTTTTTAATGTGTTGAATTTTAACAAAATGCTCCATTTTAAAATGCAATTTTTTTCATATACATTGGTATATGGATGTGGATCTAATCTAAATACAGATTCCGATTCCCATCAAAGCAGCATGCACAAATTCAGCTTGCGTATAATTTTTTGTACAGAAAACAAGTGGCCTTTTCATCACTATTATGGTTAATACTTTACGCTGTCATATCTCCTCAACTAGGCTATCTAGTAGTGAAAAACAAAATAAAATAAAATATGTCGTTGCATAAAACAGTCCAATCCTCGATTGTTAAAAAAATAATAATAATAACTTGCCTCAACTTTGCTGCTCTTATCTGTGCTTGCTTCTGTTTCTGGTTTGTTTACATTCTTAGTGCTTTGCTCAGTCCTTTTAGCTTGAGATTCCTTTGAATCAGCTTCAGCAGCTGCTATAGCTTTTGCTATCTGCAATTAACATCAAAGAAGGAAAACGGAAAATTTAGCCCCCACAAGATTTTAAATGTAATAAAAATCAAATACATGAATACTGCTGCATAAGAGAGCAATTCAAGAAATCTAGCATATATGTATTGATATAATCCAATTTTAAAGGTTAGTACAAGGTGTTCCTCCAAAATGCCATTGTCATCAGTCACAATATTTGGAACTACTGTCCTAGAGTGCATGCCATTGAGTTGAAGTGAGATTCTCCGTTTATGTTTTACACAATATTAAAATTTACAGCGGTGAAATTTGCAAATAAGTACAGAGGTTATACTTCAGGAATTTATACACCCGAACAACTTAAGGCTCAAGCTTAGTTGAGTCTATGGGAAAATGAATAAAAAGAAATAAGAGAATGATGGCTCACTGGAGGCTCAAATTCAGGCACCCGCACCAATATCTTCTCAAATAAATCACCAAAATCCTCGTTGTGCTGAAAAGAATAACATTGAATCAAGAACATAAATATATAGTTAAGAGCACGACTGAAGAAATATCGTGAATATGCAAAAGCTTTAATTTATGCAGTATTAAGAGACATCCTTAGAGCTAATAAGGAATGTGTACCAAATCATCCTATAACATACAAACCAAAAAAAAAAAAGCATAGTCTCCAATTATGGACTTCTATATGCACCAAGTTACAAACACTAATACACAAGGTGGTACAATGGAATTAAATAACCATCAGCTAAGAGTAGATTTTGAGCCATATTCCTTATTCTTGCGCTATCACCACCCAATCAGGCTACAGTACAACTTCTCGATTCCTAGTATTAAGGCCTTGCAATAATTTTCTATACTATAACTTTTCTTTAGCAATAGAAATACAGAAAAGAAAATAAATATCATGCAAATATAGTGTATGATTTAATTCCAAAATGATCTAGTTCCCGACATGCAAGTAGCAAGGGACATGGCCAAACTTAATCGGTAGAATATACCTGAATGTAATCCATCCATCTCAACATATGTGGCAATTTTTCTCTGTTGGTCTCTGAAAGGGTGTTCTGTCAATAAGCATCCGTTAAAACTTTGTTAGATTTCAACTTCAGTACTCAAAACATAAGAATTTTTTCCATGCTGAGTTTCTCCCTTATTGTGCCAGTATCAGTTCCTTTCTTTTAGTGAGAGCTAGAAAGATTGGGGAAAAAAAAGCCCAACCAACCAATTTTAGGGTATGGAGGAGAGAGTCATATTTTTTCCTTTTCTTCTTCTTCTTCTTCTTTTTGTTTTTAAAAAAAAAAAATCAGAGTGAAGATGGCAAGATGCATACCAGGGAGGAATGAACAGCAGAAAAAACTGTAATATCAGCTTCGGACGGTTTCAAACCATTGCCTAAAAGCACAGACTTTCCAGAGAGTTCGTCATTTAAACCCTTGAGAACCTCAAAAGAGGCTTCAGAGGTTTCAGGGAAAGCTTCTGCAAATGCTACCCACTTCATCAACTTCAAGTGAAAAATGTAGTAAGGGTAAGAAATCAAATTAAACAAGGTGCCAAGCATGACCTTCTGGGGAGTGTATTATAATTTAGATTCAAATCCAATGCTGGATATCAATACTCAAAAACCATAAATGATCTGTGACAAATAAGGTGCTTCACTGTAACCACTAAACAAGCAATGGCATGAAGAAAAGAGAGGGAAGAGGAAAGGTAAGCAATTTAAAATACTAATGACATTAATGGCCTTGCATAAGGCCATAAGCAGCTTTAGATATACCCTAGACTTCAAATCCCAATGCCAAATTTATCATTAATAGTTTAATGATTAGTAAATGCAGGAAAAACCATTTACCTCGTTACTGTCATCGCACCCATGTCCTGATGCCCTGGAGATGTTTAAGTAAAGACTCTTGACATCACTTTCTAAACCATCAGCTGGAATAACATTCTGCATTGAAAGATAAAGCATGAAATTTGCCAAAGATTCATTCTTCATAATCAAAAGAAAAACTTGCTAATATTTCTACTCCCCAGCTAGAATTCAAATATCTAATTTTGAGCAATGTTTTGCAGGCAAGCATTCAATGTCTCAGTTTACAGGTGTAAGTGAAGACAAGGATCTGAGAATACAATAACTAAATACTGGACTCAGATAAGGGATATGTGCTCATAAATATGTGGATTTTTAAATCTTTTCTATTTTAATACTCTAGTAAATCTTGGGGGACATGAGACCCGTTAAAAATCGACAAATAAAGTATACGAATTTGATATGGGTATTTAAAATACGTCGATCGCAATGAAAGCAGACTGAAAATTTGTTGATTAAAACAGTGAACTTCGACTTACTGGATTTAAAGAAAGGTGTTTGCAGAGAGCAGTGACTATGAGTTTCTTTCTGCCTACACTAGCAGTGGCAGCCATCTCTGGTGATCTGCAGCTATTATCTTCCCAGTACTGAATTCAAAGTTCAAATTTTGTTGTTGGTATTGAAATACTGAGCAGCTCTGGTCTCTGCAACTTTGAAGGGCTTAGGTCAGGCTTTGCGTATCCGCCTATCCGGCTTCTACCTCACTTTCTCACTTCTCTGTTTTCTCTTTTTAGCCCCCCAGGTTTAAGGAAAATAATAATTTGGTCCCTGTAGTATAATTTACATCAATTTTTAATTTATTTTTTGCCAACTAATCCTCACCCTCATAGTTCCACAAAGTTCTTAGTCAAACACTTACGTATGATATGTGGTAAGACTTTAATAATATATCGTTAATTGTTGTTGGACAGAAAATATATTGTTAATTGTTAATAGTGATGTTTAACTTTTGAATTTAGGGTTATTCCTTTCACAGTAATGCATGGTTATAATTTTTTTAGAATAGGAAGGCAAGCTCGACTCGAGTTGAAATATCTCTCATGTAATCATATAAAACAGAGAATTTAATTGATAAATTCCTAGTCTTTTAGAAACACTCTTTGACAATTATTCAGTATACCCGATAACAACATAGTCTCAAAATTCATATTGTGCACAAGCTAAATAATCTGCATATTTGATAATGTCTATGGAAATGTGTTGTAAAGCCACTGACCAAACAATATGATTGTAATTGCCATCTTAATATGTGATAATATCATTTTAAAGATTAAAGTGAGTTTGTTTCCTATAAATCATACGTTCACTTCTTGGAGTTATCCACCATAGCTAATTAAATTGAGAACTAAATGGAGTCCTATTTATTATCACTCATTACCAGAAAAGATTATATTTAAAATTGTTTGTTCTACCCTCCACCCTAATTGACATTTTATTCTACTCTATCCATCAAATGGAGTCTCGGAAATAATAAATAATTCATTTTAACCCAATCATAAACAAAAATAGCTCATATTCTATATAACTGTCCATTATCTCACAAATCTAGCCAGGCCATGCTACGAGAGATTCCATTTACCTCTGTTATCATTATGCCAATTTGCACCATCAATTCTTACACACCACTTACACTCAACACGTTCATCTTTGTCTCTACTTAGTTTTGCATAGTTCATAGCTTGATTGGTTATATAGGAGAGAAAATTGAGAGATGGGAAGGAAGTGAAGAGAATCCAAAGGGGAAGATAAATCAATGAAAGAGGATGATAAATTAAAGGGAAAACTAATTCTCAAGTTTTGAATTAGGTCCTTGCATTTATTTTCCTTTCTGTGAATTCTTCCAAGTTTATTCCCTTAGACCTTTATCTTTAAAACTGTTAAATAAGGACCAACGGTGTTACAATTTCCGTTAGATACAAGTGAGGTGGCCTTTCTTAATACTGATATGGAAAAAGATGATAATGTATTTTAAAAAATGTATCCTCGTATGGTGCCATTATGGAATAGAAAAGATAAGAATTATTGAAAACAAAAAATAAAAGAAGAAATAATGCACACTGACAGCGACAGAACAAGGAAACGAAGAAAAGGAACACCATCTCACGGTTCTTCAGCCACCTGCGACACCATCACCGCCTTCCACCATTGACAAAACTAAATGCGAGCTTCTCTTCTCCTGACGATGATCTCACCTTCGCCCTCCTCTGTTCACCAGCCAAAGGTTAGAGGGTTCGAAGGTCCTAGGCAATGTTGAAGCTTCCATCCTCTCACACTGCTGTCACATTTCTATCTCTTCGTCATCGAATGAAGGTTAATGAAGGTCTTCTCTCTTCCTCTTCCATCAACTGAACGTTGCAGATCTCTTCCGCTATCAGCTTCATCCCTGGTTTCATCTCTTCTGTCGAATGTCTGGGATTCGGTCATCTTCAAAGGCTTGCCGATTCTGGAAATAGAAGAACGGGGAAGGAGCTGCTGCTTCAGAATGAGGTGAAGGTGAGAGAAGAGATGGAGTACTTAACAGACTTGTTAACACCAATTAAACGGTAAGCACTAGCAAGGCTAATGGAGGAGTAAACTAAAAGATCTAATAAAAAGGAAAGGACCTCATCAAAATTTAAGAAAATTATAAGGACTTAGTAATTAGTTTTCCCTAAATTAAATAAGACGATGGGTCTTTGATCAACCACCACCTTCATTACTGGAGGCGGTCGTTGATGAGGGATAGGGTCTTTCCCTTGCTTCTTGTTGTATTTGTATTAAGTCTTCTTAATTGAAGCTTAATGAATTCCAGATTTCACTCAAAAAAAAAAAAAAAATAAGACAATGGGTTCCCTTCTATTGCGTTTTATGTCTTTCGCTCTGCATTTCGAGTTTGAAAACTGATGTGGGCTGGAGAGGCCTAAATCATTGTTTTATTCAGATATGCATCCTCACAAATTACATGACCAGGTCCGACACTGAGCTTACCAGGCCAACCAAGAATAATATGGAACCAACCTCAGATCAGTGTCCATGGGCCTCCTCTTATGGGCATTTTTGCTCTTTAGGGGCCTCCCTTATGGAAATGAGTGATGGATAGTAGGAAGACACACTCTTGATGGGCCAATCAAATGACCCGTGATTCGGCCCATCATATTTTGCCAATAGCATGAGTTCTGCACTTCTACAAAGTACTCGATCCAGTCAAACCTTATAAACAATTTTCTCTCTCTTATAGTTGGTTTTTAATATAAATAAATTTTGTTTATATTTTAAAATTTAAACTACTTTTCCTTTTTCACCCCTATTAAATACATATCTTTATATTAATTATCCCCCATACACCACTAATTCTCTTTTATTTAATCATTTATTACTCATTTTCTATCATATGCTTTTTTTCATAAATAAAAGTATATTTGGAAGAAATATAACATTTTCCACACATTTATTATTTTTAACTAATCTTAACTGCTAGTTCGCATTACGCAATAAAAAAAAAGTTACTTACAAAAAGGATCGAACGAAGGAAGAAATATATTGGCTTTGTTCCCCATCGTAACTCACTAATCTCTTCCCCCCCCCCCCCCCAAGGTTTTGGATGAGTTTTTTTTTTGCTACAAAAAAGGAGAGAATTCTCAATAAATCAGCATACATGAGTGGAAGTAATTCGATCAAACTCCAATACAGCCGCTAACTCCGATGAAAAACATAATATTGGGTGAAGTCTCATCACAACAGCTAAGGCCTCTTTCGCAAGATGGTCGACGACACAATTTGCGTTTCTAGGAATGAACTACAATTTTATACATCAATCACATTACAACATCAAACGAATTTCCTCTATAGTACTAGCATCTGAATGATTTTGACAATCCCTACTCATTATCAAATTAAGAACCTTTTTTGCATCAGTTTCTAACACCACCTTACGCCTCCCTTGATCCCAAGTTGTTTTCAACCCCAGTAAGATACCCCACAGTTCAGCGGTAACATGATCACCAAATCCCAATCTATGCATAAATGCCACAGTAAAATTTCCATTAGCCTCTAGAATAATTCCTCCACATGCCGCCCCTGTGTAACTTGTAAAGGCTCCGTCCACATTAACTTTAGTCCACCCTTCATCTAGTGGCACCCATCTAGCCTCACTATCCATGACTACAATGCCCTGTAAGTTGATTCCGTCTAGTCGTTTGCTCGCCTTCTTAATACTTGATAGAACTGCATGAGCATGATTCCGCAGGCTCTTATTGCTCTCATTCTTATTTTCAAATAAATGTTCATTTCTTCTTTTCCAGAATAACCAGCATAAAGTAGCAAACTAGTCACCCTACTCCGGACATCAAATATTAACATTCAACCACTCCTTCAAGTTAAGATCAAAGAATCTACGGTCCCATGGCATTGTTATCGTCTCCATCCACAATCTTTTAGTTTTAGTGCAATACCACAGCGCATACAACACCGTTTTTGGGGCTTTCTTGCACCAACTGCACACATCATCAACACACATACCTCTTCTATTCCTCTCCAATAAGGAGTTTGTTATAAGCAACTAGCCATATAAATGTTTTGCACCTTGGGATAGAGTTCAACTTTAAAATCTTCTGCCACAAGACTTCTTGGTTTTCTTGTTCATTTGCAATAGTTGCATAAGCAAATTTCACTAAGAAATCTCCATTTCTTGCGTGCTTCTATTGAACGTTCTGTCTCACATGATCAACTTCAGTACCCTCATGCGCAAAATGCCATGCAGCCTTTATCCCCTTCCATGTATTCGACCCCATCCTCTCCAAGTTAATATGAGGTATTAAATCATTTCCACATTTATATTTGCTTCTAATAATTCTTACCTACAAGCCATCTTTCTTCTTAATGAAATTTCATCCTAGTTTGGCCAAAAATGCTTGGTTCTGGGTTCTAATGTGTCTCAAACCCAGACCACCATTGATCTTTCACTTACAAACCGTGTCCCATGATATAAGATAATTTTTCCATTTTTCCTGTGTTGCGCCCCATAAAAAAACTCCGATTTTTACAGCCTATCATGTCACAGGAACTAGTAGGTAAAAAAGCTGTTTGCATTTGTATGTGATGGAATAGCAAAAGTGACTGATCCTACCAAAGTAGCACATCTCGGCAACAAAAGTTGAGGCTAAATGAGGGTGCTATGTAACCATGTATTAATAACAACAAACTGCCCTAGGGACAATGCCACATTATTATGTTTGGATGAGATTCCAAACGTAATTGTCATATTGGATAGGAAGAAAATAACACTTCAAAATTAATATGTTATATGGTGATTGACACACTTATATTGGATTATTGGCCTGATTTGGTTTAAGTTTGAACAAGTTACTAGATAAATTAGGTTAACCTTAGCATATCTTACATTATATTTTAAACCCCTAATTACTGACACTCAATTAAAACATTTATAATCTTTGTAATGTTGACCGGTGCCTAGTAACACAGTTGTCACTAGAGTGGCCTTAGGCCACTTACCTCCTCCTCTTATGGATTCGACCCGTACCAGATGTAATCAAAAAAATAATCTTTGCAATGTTGAAATGGACTTATGTGTGATGTTACCACGGAAACATTCTTACTCAGCGGAATGAGTGAATAATCAAAATATTTTTCCTTCTTTGTGAGGAGGACAAAATTGGTAGGAGGATGGTCAACCAAATACTATAATGTGATGCCCAATTTAGTAAATTCAAGACGCAGGTGGGTATGACTATTAAAGAGGAGGCGAGATGAGGACATGGGGTCAAAGACAAACGACGCATGAGGGGCCTGTCGTTTTTCTGTCTGCAATTCTCATCGCCGCCTCGAAAGACGGGATTGGAAAAAATTTAAGAAAGGCATAGTTCTCTAACCCGGATCGGACCGGCCGAATCGGCCCGGAAACCGGTGACCCGGGCACTAAACCGGTCCGGGTCAACTTTTTTATTTTTTTAAATTTTTTTTATTTTTTTAAAAAAATTTTTCCTTTAGAATTTCATACTATAAGCCCAAAATATTCTATTTCTCACCGGTTTGGTCCCGGTTTAGCTCCGGTTTGACTCCGGTCTGACCCACTGACCCTTGACCCAGTACCCCGACCGGTTCACTGACCGGTCCGGGTTTAATTACCTTGAAGAAAGGTCCCCCAATCAAAAACAAAATCTCGGAGAACCACTTTCCCAGGCTGTGTTGACGACTCTCCTTGGCGTCGTTTCTCTCTTTTTATGGATTCCCACGACGTACGCTTTAACAGGATGTGAGTGTCATTGAATTAGTTTTTGGAGTATAGTTTTTAAAGAATAGATTTTAAATAAAATAACTTCTGAAGAATAGATTTTGAGAATAAAAGATTATGAGAAAAAAATGATTTTGATAAAATAAGAGTGTTTGAATATTATAGTCAGAATAGCTTTTTTCATGGTCAAAGTGTTAAAAAGGATATTAATTTTTGTGATGATTACATATAATGAATAAGATTATATTTTATGTATTATTTAAGGGTTAAGGTTCAGATTTAATATCAAAGTTTTTTCTGAAGGGCATCTGGTACAAATAAGTCTGGGAGATGCAAAAATAACAATGAACAATTAAAAATGATGTAAATTTAATAAAACTGTTAAATTTGACCTTACATCATTAAATTATAAAAGAAGAAAATTATTAACGATATTAAAAGGGATGCATCTTAACTCATTATTTAACATTAAATTTCATAAAAAATACCAAAAATGAAATAAACTTGTCTATAGTAATGTTAATTAACTTAACTAATTTTTCTAATATGATCAAAATTAGATAAATATGTTTTATATTAAAAATAAAATGGAGTATTAAAATTTTAAAATTCTTAAACAAAAAAAAATGTGAAATAAAAAAAGAAGAAGAAGATAAGGAGAGAGAGAGTGTGGCGTGAGGCCCACTTAATGAAAAGGGATCAATTAAAGAGAGTTGGCGGGGCCCACATGAGACAAAAAAATAAAAAACAATCGGATTATCTCAAAATCTTGATTTTGCAAAAATTGAGATATTTAGATGATTTTTGTAAAACCATGACTTGAGATCAAAACCATGGTTTAACAAAAAGTGAGGTGTTTGGATAATTTTTTTACAAAGCCATAAACTATAGTTTTTTTTTTATAGTACATGAAATATTACAAACACCTCTGGGATTAACCTCCTGAATCAACAAATAGTCTAAACCTATTATTATCAGTAAATAACACCATAAACTAAAGTTTTGTTTCTCATCCAAACACACACTGAGAAAGCTTCATTAAAGATTTTGTGTTTGCCTTAGAGTGTGTTTGGATGCACTTAAAAAAAGCTATTTTGAGCCCAAACCATGGTTTAGGAAAAAATCATCCAAACACTCAAAAATTTTCCCAAATCATGGTTTTACAAAAATCATCCAAACACCTCAAATTTTCCCAAACCAAGGTTTTGAGCTCAAACCATGGTTTGGATCTCAAAATCATGGTTTTGAGAAAATCTATTTTTTTTTCTTTTTTCCATATGTGGACCCCACCATCTCACTCTAATTGGTCATTTTTATTAATGTGGGCCCCACACCACTCTCTCTCTTCTTTTTCTTTTTTTGAATTTCACCAATTTTTCTTTAATCCCTTTTTTTCTTTTTTAAGAATTTTAAAATTTTAATACTCCCTTTTATCTTATAAAACCTATTTATCTAATTTGATTATATTAGAAAAATTAGTTAATCTGCACACGAATGTCCCATTTGGCAAATAAGTTGGCAATAAGGGATTTTTTCACAATTTTCCTAAATCATTATTCTACTCATAATCTATTCTCCAAAAACTATTCTACTCAAGCTATTCTCCACTTTTTCTCCAGAATCTATTCTCCTTATAATCTATTTTCCAAAAGTTAATCCAAACACACTTTTATACGATCTCTTTTTCTAAGATCAAACACAGCTAATCTGTTTGGCTCTAAGAAAAAAAAGGGTTACTATAACTTTTGGTCCATGAAGTTTAATCCAATTTTGGTTTTGGTCCTTCAAATTTAAAATCGGTGGTTTTGGTCTTTGAAGTTTGACCCTTGATCCCTCAAGTTTGAAACGGACTTGATTTTTTTTTCTGGATGGGTTCGGTTTTTTCCGGTTTGGTTTGGTTCAGTTTTCCACCAAGTCCTTCTCAAACTTAAGGGATCAAAACCAAAAATTTCAAACTTGAGGGACTAAAGGTCAAAGTTCAAGGACTAAAACCATCGATTTAAATTTGATGAACCAAAACCAAAATTGGATTAAACTTCAATTATCAAAAATTATATTACCCAAAAAGAAACCAGCTAATCTGTGCTTGATGTATACTCCTAGTTTCAAAACTGGAATATGCCCTTATTGGGCTCTTTTTCTAATTTTATTTCCATCACATTCTTTCAACTCAGGACTCGGTCCATCCGTTTAGGTTGTCTTATTGGGTGAAAATATATACGGTATGTTTTTAGAGTCATAGTAATTCATTTAAAGTTCCCATTTGGTTAGTAATTCTTGGGTGAAAAACTGAAAATACATGTCATACTTGATTCAACAGAGAAATTGAACTTTAGAGTGAATTTTATATCAACAATATGAGATAATACTCCATCAAGTTCTTAATATAAAACATATTTATCTAATTTAATTAGATTAGGAAAATTTGTTCAGTTAGTTAATATGACATGTCTTTTTTAAAATACTTTAGTCATCTTCCTTAATGTCCTTCTTCCCTCTCCTCCTTGATTATAGTCGATGAAGCATAAATAGAGGGTAAATTAGAAAAAAAAATTGATAAATAAAAATTATGTCTTCTATTCAGAATCAAAATCAATTCCCTAAATATGTTTTATATAAAGATAAGGATGAGTGACAAATATTAACATGCTGTTACATACATATCTTCCTTATGCGTTGCACTAAATTCCTTCCCTTTTATTCTAAAGGTCCTTAAGAACAGTGGTATTAAAGCAAGTGTAAGGTTGCATAACACTCTTTATTTTATTAAAGGTCTTCACTTCAAAGTTTAAAGAGTAAAGAGTCCTCATCTTTCTCAATAAATACACTTCTCATGATTTGAATTTATATTCTTCTTCTTATAGAGATAAGGTCATTTACCACCTTAACCAACAACTTATTAATAGATTGCAAGATACTCTGATTTCTATTATCAACCACTTTTGGTCCTCCTCCTATATATAAATTTATATTATAAAAAATGAATAAGTGAAATTATAAAATTTTGGTAAAAACATGTAAGCAAAAAGAATAAAAAATTAACTAAAAATTTTTAACACCCCTCCTACCATTTTTTTTCAGATCATACTCATTACAATCACTCTTCCCTTATCATCAAAACAAAATGATTAATTATCTATCCCTTCATTAAATGTCTCCTCTGTGGGATTTGCGGTAATCATATCAATGTAATTGTTTTGTAAAAATGAACCTTCCATATAAAGCTATTTAAAATAGGAAAATTTTAAATCATGTTGTCAATTCAACAAATCTCTAATTAAGTTATCGATCTAATTTAAGATTTTAAAATGTGAGTTAAATGACTTTATTGTCCTCTTCTAATCTTCCCTCTCCTCTTAAAAAGGTTTGAGTGACTGTAACTTATTTTTTTTCAATAATTATGTATACAACATCAACATATAATAAAATATGATTGGCTTAAATCAAAGAATTTTTGTGTCATAGAAGGATCATCAAGAATAATTCAGGCAAAAAGGAAAAAAATAAAAAGGAAAGCTTAACCACAAGATCAATTAAATTATTTTTAGTTGAATGTTGAGAATAAAAAATTTTATTTTTGACTAGATTTTTTTCTGATGAAAAGAAAATTAGACTATGTTAATAAAAAAAAAAGACTAGTGTGTATATATCTAATATTTTCATTAGCAGCATTTTTTTTAAAAAAAAGAGGGTTTCATCAACGTAAAAAACAAACTAGATATTATAATATACAAATAAAAATTTAATGAATATTTATTTTTTATTGAAAAAAAAATTAAGTCGATTTTTTCTCAAAATATAATTTATTATTCATGACACTCAAATAAAAATATTTGAATTAATATTGGGTTAATGCTATTCTTTTTATTTTTATGACTTGAATTATTTTTGTTGATTCTTCCCAATTAAAGGAATCACAATTTATTTTATTATATATTAATGTTAATATATATAAAAAAATTAAGATACAGAGCAATAAAACTCTTTTAAGAGGAAAGATGACAAAGTAGACTATAAGAGTGTAATAAAATCATTTTATCCATATTTTAAAATTTTAAATTGGGTCAATAACTTAATTAGAGATTTATTGAGTTTAACAATCTAATTTAGAATTTTTTTCTTTTACCTAGCTTTATATGTGATTTTCCATTTATAAAATTGTACTGACATGCAAATTAATAAGTAAGTAAAACAAATTATTATTCTTATTATTTTGTCGTGTCACTGTTAGGTGTATCATTGCTGGGGCGAGAACTTCATGGACTCCTATATTTTTCCCACTTAAATTAATTTTTTTTAAAGGTTAAGGTGCAAATTTAGTAATAAAATTTTATCCGAGGAGCGTCTGACACGAATATCTTTTAGAAGGGGCAAGAGTACCAATGAATAATTAAAAATGGGCATCCATCACAAAAACCGTTAAATCCGTACTAACGCTATTAGGAGTTTTCTTCTCTTATAATTTAACGATGTTAATACAGATTTAACGATTTTTGTGGTGGATATCCCTTTTTAATTATTTATTAATATTTTTACTCCTTTTAAAAAATATTTATATCAAACGTTCCTTAAACAAAACTTCATTAATAAATTTACGTCTTAATCTTTTCTTAATTTTGATTGATTTTCGTTTTCCCTCTTTTATTGCCTTCATTTGACTTGCTGGTTCTTGTCCTTTTGCCATTGTCTACCAGCCCAACTCTGTAGGCATTGTTTTAGCCTACTAGGCTCCTCCTGTCTCCTCTGAAAAGCATACCAGTACTTTTCCCCCCCAATAAATCATTTTAGAAATTGCGAGGAATCATGTTATGGAATTCTTCATCTACTTTTATAAGTTTACATGAGTATTGAGTAACGTGTGCATATTTATTTTAATTTTTTAAAAATATTTTTATAATTTATAAGTTTAATTTATAAAAAGAGTTTTATTTCATTTTATGAAAAAAAAATTTCTAAAATTACGGTTTAGATGTTTCCTAAACATACACCTAAGCATCATTTAACTTGACAAAAAAACTTAATTTAATTATTATTATTTTTATAATAACTTGGTTTTAGCTAACACTTAGCAATTACTTGAAGGCAACGAGTAAACCGCATTTCTTACAATTATTCCCCAAAAAGGGAAAGAAAAATGAAAGATTTCGTTGACGGAATATTTTTTGACCTGATCATATATATAGCCAGGCTGTTATTTTTTTTAATGAGCAAGTAACTATTATTATGTTATCAAGGTTACGGATACAAAACGTTTAATAATGATCCCAACGTCTATATGCAAGGAATGTACATAGTATTGGGAATGCCCTGTTTAGATTAGTAGTAGAAATCAATAAGATTAAATCTAACGAAATGTATTAATATTTTATAATATGACAAATCAATATTTAAATTTTCGTTAGAAAAAATGCCTACATTTATAAAACCACCTCCTGTAAAAAGATGCATATGCTTAATGAAAGAAAAAAATATTAGTAGTAGGAGAATTAATAGACTTTGTTGAAATATTGTGGTTAGTTAATTAATAATATTATAACTCATTTTAAATTTTAATTATGATGGCACAATGAGAAGGAAGCAACAAGTAAATCTCACATGAAGGAGCGAGATGGATCACTTGCTACCTCAATGCCGAATCCGGCAGCTACTCAAACAACAAACTCCTAACAAACAAAAATATCCATAAACTCTGATTAAAATAACATAACTAATGAGCCTCTGAATTTGGCTCACTTGAGCTCACTGTTTATAAATATTAGCCTACTTTTACCACAAGACTTGCCCACAATTATAGTTACATGGCTTTCTTGAACAAATCTTATTATTGCAAAAGATTTTCCTTGCCCTTATCTCCTCTGCATGCGTCGTCTAATTAACTTTAACATGATGCGTGCATGGCCTAATCATAATCTCGTCTATAATATAATTAAGGTCACATCGAAAAGTAAATTGATAATGATAAATGCTCTTTTGTGATAGTTTATTTTTTACTTATGAGTGCTTATAAATCCTGATTTATGGTATATGATGTAAGTATGTAAGAAAAGTTTTATCTCGACTTACGTAATAAACACTTACATTGCCACAAATAGATGATTCAACGACACCAATTCATGACCGTTTTGAAAAACTAGTAGTAAAAAATAACACGGTGGTAAGACTGTAAATATGGCAGGAGATTCAACGACTGTTTTTTAAAAATAGTCGTTGAATCATGAAGAATCAATGACTGATTTTAAAAAACAATCGTTGAATCTGTAGTTGAATCCTACAGATTCAACAACTGTTTTTTAAAACTAGTCGTGGTTAATCTTCAATGACTGTTTCTAAGGAAACAGTCGTTGAAACTATGCCATAAAACCCCATTCCCGCGCCTTTGTTCTGCTCACATTGTGTCGCGCCGTGCCTGTGTAGTTCACCAGCGCATAAACCCTATTTTCTTGCTGGCTTCACCTAATATGGCCGATGTCGCCTTGCTCTCCGCCTTATCCTCGTCGCTGCTCGCAGTATTGTGTCACCGTAATGCGTTGCAAGATGCTGGCTTTATCGCCTTCTCTGTTCGTCATCGCAGGATTGTCAATTATCTCTCTCGATCTGTATTTACAAAAACGAAGCTGCTCCTCATTTTAGTTGCTCGCAGCCACCAAATCATGAGGTAGAGGTTGAGGAGGCTCGGAGATCTCCGCCAATATCCCTCGCTGTGGGCGGCGACCCCACTATGGTCAAATCGCTTAACCACAATGCTAGTGAATGCAATCATCGCAAGAAGATCAATAGTTTGTATTCCTCACTTCGTTCTATGCTTCCCTTGGCTGATCAAACAATACTTTTCTTTTTTCCTCTCCTGCCAATTTTCATTTGGGTCAAATCACTTATTAGTACAAAAATGACAGAGAAAATAGTTACTGAATCTTAATATCAGACCTTGATTAATGGGTGTTCTGATCTTTCCTTATTATGTTTTGTTTTGATCTAATTCTCTTTTTATTGGGAGCGTCATCTGAAGCTATGAAATTCAGCCCTCGTTTTCTATTCTTTTGCTTATTAATTATGAAGTAAAAATGGACTACGTTATATATAGGCATACAAAGCAATAGATGCTCAGGTATGTTAGGAAGCTGGATCATATATTTGATTGAATTGGGGCCATCTCAATTTATTTCAACAAAAACTATTTCTCTTTCTTCCTTGATGGCAATCTCAAATCTCAAATATACTAACAACTTGTTAGTGTAATATGTACATTGTTAAAAACCTATATAACAAGTTAATTTGCACAACTTGACTATATATATTTGTTAGATGTATAGATAGATATTAATAGAAACATGATTCAGTACTCTTTACATTATGTGTACATTAGTCTATAACTACATGTTGACTTTAGGTCTCTAATCCCTGTAAATCACAAGACGCATTGGTTGCATTTCTAACATTTACGTTACTATACCTTTGCATATTTGCTCAGTTTCTATTTCCTAACAACATATATTTTTTATTATCTAAATTTCTGTGCTAGCTATAAAGTGCCTACTCTGGTGTTTCTGCAGATGGATGAAACTTGTAGAATAGAGGCAAAAATTCTAAGTGAGAAGATTTTGACAATATATTTTTTGTCCCTTCCCATTTCTACTGGCTTAATGTTTATCACATTCGTATTTGTCCCTTCCCATTTCTACTGGCTTAATGTTTATCACATTTGTATCTAGTTTTCTTTCTCATCTTGTTCGTTCTCTAACATGGATTGAAATTTTGCAGAGTAGTGGTCTTCCATGGACACCACCAAGGAAAGCTTTGAGTTTGTATCTTGGCAATTTGACAGAGTTTATCACTGGTTCAATAGGAGTATGTATCTTACATTTCTTTGATTTGATGGTTCATGCTGACACACCCAAAAAATATTCTTAGGTCTTAGCTTTCAAATTAATTATCAGCAAACATGTTCTTAACTTAAGAATACAATTATTTTAAATTTGAGGAGGTTGGTCCTCCTGTCCTTGAATCATTTTAAATTTGATCGATTATTTCCAGAAGAAAATTCGGATTCTGGAGACAAGTTTGTGACTTTATTGTAACAACCCAAATTTTATATTCACCAAATATATTGTAATTATTTGAGAAATTCAATAAATGGTGAATATTCATGAATTTGGAATTTATGAATTTCATAAATGTTCAATTTCATGGAAATTGGGCAAAAATAATTATAGAATTAATTTGGGTAATTTAAAAATCCCAATATTAAGGTCCAAAAATGAAAGAATATTAGAGAAAATATTTGGTTAAAAAATAGATGGAAATTGGCCAAGGAAAAATAAGGGAAGAAATTGGATTAGAAAGATAATGGCAAAATAGTAATTTTGCCAAAATAGCATAAAATAAATTATTTTCCAATTAATTGAAGTTAATTTCAATTAATTAAGGAAAATAAAGGTTAAAAATATTTTTAGAATATTTTGGTCAATTTAATATGAATTTATGAAAAATTTGAGCAAAAAGTGCAATTTTGACCAAAATTGAGACTTTACATGTATACGTAACCGGAACAAGTTGTGAAGCCAATTGAGACCATAGGGAGGGACCCCTAGGTGTCTCCTACATGTTGCAAGAGGAACAAAATATTGGTTGGGATTAATGAGCTTGGTTACACTTACATAGGGTTTATTTACATAAAAGTGATTTTTGAAAGTTTTGGAAATTGTTAAATAATTAAAGTATAATGTTATATATATATTATAAAACACATGTGCATCTTCATCCTCAGCTCATTTCTGTCGCACACAGCAGCTGAATGAAGAGTGAGAACGTTGAGGTTTGTAGAGAGAGAAAGGAGAAGAAAAATCACAAGGTAAGCCGATTTCTCCGACGATTTAGCTCTTAACGCGTATAACTCCGATCCTAAGCTACTCCTCTTTGTTCTTTAAGGTTTGGAAAGCTTAAATTTGGTGTTCTAAAAGTTAGGGTTTTCAGCCATTTTTGGGAAAAGCTTGTGGGAGCTTGAGGTAACTTCCAAACCTTCGTATATTAACTATTCTGGTTGCTGTGGGCAATTTAATCGGTGGAATTTCGCCGGATTGCCATTGGTTTTAATTTTTGGAAATGGGTATGTGGGGCTGTTATGCTGCCCAAATTGATACTAAATGGTTGTTATAACTCAATTAGATGGTTAATAAAGTGGTTAGGAGTATAAAGGAACGTGTTTTTGGTGCTGAAACCGAAAAACCCTAATTTTCCCCTTAAAACCTATATATTTCGGTCAGCATTGTAAATGGGTCTTAGAGTTGGATTTTCAATGATTTGATGGTTCCATTGAGTTCAGGGGCGAAAATTAGGTGGGGTTACAGTTGGGCACTTTTTCAGCAAAAAGCTGAGAAAGCATAATTACGGAAACGCCCTTAAAACCCTAAAAGTAGGGCTGCCAAGGGCAATTTCGTAATTTGACATTGAATTTGGTAATTTTGAGTCCGGAAATGGATTCCTTGGACGAAAATACGTCAGGATAGCTCTAGTCAAAATTTTGGGAAAATGTGCCATCGGGCCAGGTACGGCGGGGCCGGGCCGGGCCGGGGTCCCGGGGGCATTTTGGTAAATTTTCACCATAGGCTAATATAACTACAAGAAACACTATGGAAGTTTCTAAAATGATACTTAGATAGGTTATGACCTATTTCTTGTACATTTAATATTTTAGGACCGAATCGGGAGCCGAAAGTCGACACGATTTACGAGGCACATAGAAAGGGGTCGATAGAACTTCGAGGTAGGGACATTATCCTTCATACGTCATGCCATAGTTTTATGATTGTGTGGATGCCATTGTTTGTAAATGCGCTTTATTAATCAACATGTTTTGCCCAGAGAGGGCCAGTAGTGCTAGATGCACTTACACTGGAGTTGGCAGAAGGCCAACCGGTGCAGATTAGTGGGGCTGGGCCCTACTCATGTATACATGCAGATGATATGTTTATATTGTTCATTAATTGGTGCATACATGGCATATATCATATTTACTTTTCGCATTTTCTATGAACGATAGCATGTTTCTACTGTGATTCTTCAGAATCTCACCCCTTTTTCTAAATCAAACATCTCAGCGGGCACCAGTGAATCAAAAGGCAAGAATGTAGACGAAGGGAAGTGACTGGCATGTGCCTCAAAGCAAATACAAAGTTCGTGGTTATAGATAGTTTATGTCTAAAATACTTTTGGATATTTTGTAATAGTGGTGTATATTGTCGCATTCTGTAGGGTTGACTTTAGACTGTAAACAAATACTTTTATCAGTATATATGTACTCTCCTGTATGCCTTTGGAACTTGGTCTCTATTACTCTGTGTATATCGAAATGGAAACGGGTGTTGACATTTATCATATGTGCTTGCATATTTTTTGTAGCAAGGAAAATCAATTTAATGGTGCAAATGGTATGATTTCAAATCATAAGATGGTAAAAATTATTTGTATCAGCATAACTTATCTAATTTTGTTGATTTTAGTTTCTTTGAGCAAATTTTATTGTATCAGCATTACATGTAACACCCCAAATTTTATATTCACCAAATATATTGTAATTATTTTAAAAATTCAATAAAATGGTGAATATTCATGAATTTGGAATTTATGAATTTCATAAATGTTCAATTTCATTGAAATTGGGCAAAAATAATTATGGAATTAATTTGGGTAATTTAAAAAGCCCAATATTAAGGTCCAAAAATGAAGGAATATTAGAGAAAATATTTGGTCCAAAAATATATGAAAATTGGCCAAAGAAAAATAAGAGGAGAAATTGGATTAGAAAGGTAATGGCAAAATCGTAATTTTGCCAAAATAGCACAAAATAAATTATTTTTCAATTAATTTTAGTTAATTTCAATTAATTAAGGAAAATAAAGGTTAAAAATATATTTAGAATATTTTAGTCAATTTAATATGAATTTATGGAAAATTTAAGCAAAAAGTGCAATTTTGACCAAAATTGAGACTTTACGTGTGAACGTAACCGGAACAAGTTGTGAAGCCAATTGAGACCATAGGGAGGAACCCCTAGGAGTCTCCTACATGTGGCATGGAGAAGGAAATATTGGTTGGGCTTAAAGAGTATGATTACATATACATAAGTTTATGTATATAAAAATTAGTTTTTGAATTTTTGGAAAATTAATAAATAAGTACATGTCATACAATATATATGATAAAGTAACATCATCCTCTTCATATCAACCCCTAAACCGACGTTATTCAGCTGAAACTAAAATGAGAAAACGTTGAGAGCACTTGGAGAAAGAAAGAGAAGAGAACTCGCGAGGTAAGCCAATTTCTTCGGTAAATTCTTACCTAACGCGTATAACTCCGCTCCTAAGCTATTCTTCTATGTTCTTCAAGGTTTGTGGAGCTCAAATTTGGGTGTTCAAGGACCTAGGGTTTCAGCCAAGAAGATAAAAAGCTAGTGGGAGTTTGAGGTAACTTCCAAACCTTCGTATATTAACTATTCTGGTTGCTGTGGGCAATTTAATCGGTGAAATTTCGCCGCATTGCCATTGATTTTAAATTTTGGAAAAGTGTGTGCCTAAGGGTTATGCTGCCAAATTTTAATTCAAATGGTTGCTATAACTCAATTAGATGGTTAATAAAGTGATTAGGAGTAGAAAGGAATGCGTTTACGGAGCCGAAATCACAAAACACCGATTTTGCCTAGAGGATTCCATAATTTTGGTCAGGGCCAGATCTAGGGGTAGGAGTTGGATTTTCAATGATTTGATGGTTCCATTGGATTCATAAGGGAAAATTAGGTGGGGTTACAGTTGGGCACTTTTTCGGAAAAGGCCGAGAAAGCATAATTACGGAAACGCCCCTAAAACCCTAAAAGTAAGGCTGCCAAGGGAAATTTCATAATTTGATATTGAATTTGGTAATTTTGAGTCTGAAAATGGATTCCTTGGACGAAAATATGTCTGGATAGCCCTAGTCAAAAATTTGGGAAAACGTGCCATCAGGCCAGGTACCGCGGGGCCGGGCTGGGGTCCCGGGGCATTTTGGTAAATTTTCAACATAAGCTAATATAACCACAAAAAACACTATAGAATAATCTAAAATGATACTTGGATAGGTTATAACCTATTTCTTGTACATTTAATATTTTAGGACCGAATCGGGAGCCGAAAGTCGACACGTTTCACGAGGCACACAAAAAGAGGTCGATAGAACTTGGAGTTAGAGACATTATCCTTCATACATCATGCCATAGTGATATGATTGTGTGGATGCCATTGTTTGTAAATGCGCTTTATTAATCAACATGTTTTGCCCAGAGAAGGGCCAGTAGTGCTAGAGGCACTTACATTGGAGTTGGTGGAAGACCAACCGGTGTAGAATAGTGGGGCTTGGTCCTACTCATGTATACATACAGATTATGTGTTTATATTGTTTATTAATTGGTGCATACATGGCGCATATCATATTTACTTTTCGCATTTTCTATGAACGATAGCATGTTTCTACTGGGATTCTTTAGAATCTCACCCCTTTTTCTAAATAAAACATCTCAGTGGGCGCCAGTGAATCAAAAGGCAAGAATGTAGACCAAGGGAAGTGACTGGCATGTGCCTCGAGGCAAATACAAAGTTTATGGTTATAGATAGTCTATGTCTAAAATATTTTTGGATATTTTGCAATAGTGGTGTATATTGTCGCATTATGTATGGTTGACTTTGGACTGTAAACAAATACTTTTATCAGTATATATATACTCTTCTGTATGCCTGTGAAACTTGGTCTCTATTACTCTGTGTATATCGAAATAGAAACAGGTGTTGACATTACACTTGGTTGCTCATAACCAGTGGAAGTTTGAGGGTGGTTAATTGCCTTTACTCTTCCAATGGAACTAGTAACACATTCTGCATGTTAGTTCTATACTTGTATGGCTTATTTTTTTAACCATATAATAATGTCTGAATCCCTTTTCAAGTGGTTTGCAAACAGATTTCTACATCCGGATATAGTTTCTATTTATGATTATATCTTTCTCTAGGATGAAGATTTAGGGGTAGAGCTAGCATTTTTCCCCTTTAAGGTTAGGTAGATTCTTTTGCATCATATACTTGTTTTGCTAGAGTAGTCAAATAATTTGTAGTGGGCACTCATCTCAGTTCCCTTCATAAAAGTATTGCAGCTCATGCTACCCTTTCTTTTCTGGTACGTTTTGGATGAGTTCCGTGGCTTGTTGGACGTGTACTAGATATAAATGCTTAAATCTTAGTGTTAGAATTTTAAATTCACTGCTCTAAGATGGCCAAATAGTTTAGTCAATTCTTATTTTTATTGAGTGTCTTACTTTTGGGGAGTGGAATAATTCTTGCTTCAGTTGATAGTTTAGGAGACAGATTGGTGCTTGCTAAAAATCCTCAATCAACTGATTAAACTTGCTTAAACTGAATTTTTTCACAGATTTACACTATTATGTTTGTGTTTTATCTATTGAATCTTAGATTGAAATAGGCTTGAAGTTAGTTCTTTTTCCAGTTGCGATTACCTTTTTCATAACATGGTGGTTTATTCAGTTTGTTGATGGCTTCTTCAGCCCATTATACTCTAAAAGGTTTGAAGAGTTCGTAAAGAAAATGAAGGAAGAGATTAAGATCAAAGCTCAAAGGCAGCTAGTTGCAGTCTAGTATATATAATTATGCAGTCTGGTATATATTATATTATATGAAAGGAAAAGTAAAATGACCAAAAAATTAAAAAAATTGATATTGCTGAGGCTTAGTTATGCAAAAAATTTCAACCAAACTTCATCATCCTCATCTTCATTAAGATCACTCTCATTATTTGCAGGAAGCCCTGAATATTCATCCTTTCTGTTTGACATTCCTGGATCTTCTACTCCTAATTTTGCTCCTCCTCCTCAAGATCAATCCCTCACAACATCGTCATCTTCAAGCCCTCACCACCAGCAAGTCATCCAAGCACTGGCTCAAGTCACAGCACAGAGCCCATTTCCTACACCAGACACCAAAAATGAAGCCATTGTGAGAGCAAATGAAGATTTAGAAATCCTTCACATTTGGGTTGTTATAGGAGTAGGATTTGATGCTATGCAGATGATTTCTGGAGTATTCATGTTCTTTACCTGTTGAAACCTCTGAAATGTTTTTGTAAAATTTTCAAACTTTCTTGTGATCTGCATTACATGCTAGTAATGCACTTGTTGAATTAGGATGTACATGTTTTACACTGCTTCTGTAGTCTATTTGATTTGGGGGCTGCCCTATTTATTATAAAATCCTCATGACAGTGCTCTTGTTGAATCACAATGCTGTCTCTCTTTAATTGTGTGTGAATTGGGAATCCCTTATGACATTCATATGATGCCTTTTCTAGCAAGAGTGTTTTTATGGTTTTAGCTTTCTGTTTCTTGTTTTGTGAGGGACATGGTATTTTTCATTTAAGTGTTTTCCAAATTCAAAATATAAATGTCCGAAAATTGGTAGTTTTTCAGTGCAGAAGGGTAGACAAGCAAATAATATTTTTTTAAAAAAAAAGGTTACAACAATTATTTTTGCAAAAACAGTCGTTGTAAGTTTCTTACTAGGACTGTTTGAAAATGGTCGTCTATTTTAAAATTTTTCACGACACTCACATACAAATCCCCTAAAAATGGTCATTAAAAGGGTATAAAAACGGTAGTTAAAAGTCCCTTCCTTAGTATGTATATTTCCAAAAAAAAAACGCTATTCAACGTTAATAATACGATGAATTACCCCATAAATCAAAAGTATGGTAACTTTCTACTTATAGTTAACAATAATATTCTAGCTTAGTGTGTGTTTGGTTGGGCTTATATTTGAACAATAAGTCCTTATTACGCAAGTCGAGATAAAATTTTTCTCACATATTTATCTCATATACCGTGAATCACGATTTATAAATATTTATTACCTAAAAATAAAATATTCCAAACGACCACTTATTTTATTTTAAATGAACACAGGCAAGAGCGCAGCTAATAAACATGATGAAATCATAGGGCTCGTTTGGTACGTTGGAATTGATTTTGATGGAAATGGAAATGGAAATGGATATGGAGATGGAAATTGAGTTTAAAAGTAAGTTTGGTATGTCATGGAAATGAGACTTGAGTTTTGTATGAAAAGTTCAAAATGCCCATCTAATTAAAAATTAAAAAAAATAATTAAAATTTTTTTTCCCATCTGCCTCTTTGAAACTTTCGAAAACACAGTGCAGCGGAGTGAGCACCACCACCACCTTCATCTTCATCAAAAACTTCACCTTCCTTCTCCATTTTCGTCGCCAGCGACTCTCACCTCCATCACCATTGTCGCTAGCAACATCCCTTCTCCTTTCACTCTCCACCATAGTCGCGAGATTTAAGCTTGAGATTGAGAAGAAGCACCGCAGCAGAGATGATTTTGGGGAGCTTCTTCATCGATTCTCACCACCGCCGCACCACCATAGCCTCCGTCCTCAGGCCCACCAACACCGATGACCTTCACAGCCGAGAGAGATCAGATCGAAGAAGTGCCGTGCGACATTTTTCTGGAACGGGAGAACACGGAGATCGGTCCCTTCACCGTTTCGTCCTCTTCCTCCGATCACCTTCACTCTCCACCGCCACACTAGCATCGAACCCTCTCACCACTCCTCTGTCCTCACTCCGTCACTATTCTTTATCTTGCCTGTAGTGGAAGACCGGGGGAGAGGGTGTCGGGGGAAACTGAAAGTTGAAGGGGAGAGGCAGAGGTCAAAAATGTGAACAGGGATGTGGAATTGTAAATCCTTGGGTCACCATATGGAAATCAAATTCACATGTTTTGATGGATATGGAATTGGAATTGTTTCCAATTCCATACTACCAAACATGCTTAGGACATGGAATTGGATTCCAATTCCATTTCTATGTGCTCAATTCAATCATACCAAACGTACCCATAGATCTCTCTCTCAATTAGTCACACATCAGTTTATGTCAAGGACCGTCTGTTCTGTGTATACATTGTGTGTGTGTGTGTATTGCCGTTTAATTTTTAAATTATGTCATGATGATTAGTTTGTGATTATAAAATCTACACGAAAAGAGGAAAAATTAATCCCAGAGCAGATGCGCACGTATATTTATGTTGGAAAATTTTAAATTAGTCTTGACCAAAATTATTATAAATGTACTAGTTAGTAACTACCACTCTAATCCTATTTATAAATCATTTTTAATCAAAAAATTTGGTCCTATTTATAAGTCCATTTTTATAGTAATAAATGCATTTTATACTTTTTTATCATTATTAATTGCAATAAACAAAATAAATCTATTCATATTGATTTTTAGAATCAATCATAGATAAGGGCAAAATTGGAAATTTAGCCCATAATTAATGAGTTAACTAATTCTCCTTAGTATATGAGAATTAATTAAAATGGATTTATAAATAGGATTAGAGTGGTATACTATAAACTAATTCTGATATCTATATTTAGTACCGGATGTGATAATTTTATAAAAAATTATAACGGCTTGAAGGGCAACTTATAAAAACATGGCAACGATTTTTTCTATAAAAATATGATGGTAAATCGTGTAAAACCTTGATAGTAACTTTTTAACTTTGAAGATAACCATTACTTCTCGTCAAGACGTCAACTCTATATATTGCGTGATGTTTTTTTTATTCATGTTTTATGAATCACATAATTACATTATCATTTTTTCCAACACGCGTGTCGACCTGCAAAATTAAAATATTTAGTTTACTTGAAAAACTGAATTTTTCTGAAAAAATCACTCCTAGGTCTTAAGAAAGTAACATATTATATAAAGGTCCTTGGATGTTATAAAACACACTCACCAAATTATAAATACATGTTTTTTTTATTGTATCCAGAAACCTTTATGATAATATGCTCTTTCTTAAGATTTAGGAGTTATTTTCTCAATTTTTTTCCATTCACGGGTCAAAGCTTTAAATGATCCTCCCCCACTGAATGATATGGCGAGAATCGGTTAATATCATAGGTAGACGTGTAGAACCGTAGGACACAAATTAAACAATGTTGCTCCCTAAGCATCAACGTGTGGAATTTTACCATCATTTATTATAAATATATAAATATATATATATAAATTCTTATGTTATTAGAAAATGTATGACTATATATAATTCTCAAGTCTATTTATGAAGTAGAAAGAGAAGGTTTCTTCAGTCACATTTATAAGTTGTTCCTTAAATTTTCATGTGAATGTAGGGTACAATTCTATATATCCTTCATTCATTATCGTGTGTGGCCTTTATTATAATGGGTATTGTGTATATTATGTAAGAGTAAAACTGGAGAGTTATAAGATTTTATGGTAGAATTAATGAGATTTAAAGTGCTTTTTTTTTTCTTGCTCTATGTAAAACATATGGGTATCTTAATAACTTATAAATTGAACTAAATGAGTATTAAGTAAAGGGTAAAATTGAAAATATATTATTTTTCAAATACATAGTTAATGGGGTGCAAGATAGTTGAAAATTTATTAAATTTAAAGCCATAGAGTAGTTAATGAAAATATATCATTTGATCCCTTGTTTTAACGCTTTGAGCGTGTTTCGGGCAGCTCGTATGGGACTATTATTCTGATCCTATTTATAAATTATTTTTGATAAAAAATTTTGGTTTTATTTATAAGTCCATTTTCAGGGTAGTAAATACATTTTATATTGTTTTACCCCTATTAATTCCAATAAACAAAAGAAATTTATTCACGTTGACTTTTGGAACCAATCATATATAAGAGCAAAATTAAAAATTTAGTCCATAATAAATGAGTTAACTAATTCTCTTTAACACGTGAGAATTAGTTAAAATTAACTTATAAATATAACAAGATAAATACGTACCGTCTTTGGCAGGGATTTTAAAAACCCCGAAAAGAAAAAAAAGCCGGATGCAGGGGCTTTTAGGATGCATTTAATGCAAAGCCGGGCTGTGAGAGTGAGACCTCCTCGAAGTTGCAGGAACAGTCCTCTGCTTTCTTTATTTTTTTGGCCCCCGCTAAGATGCTTTAGCTTTTCGCTTTATTACTCCACCCACCTTCCCCACCTACTTCCTTTTCTCTTTTTTTTTAACCTCTCTGTCCCTCCACCACCTTCCTTCATCTCTCTCATCTCTTCTCTCTCTACATCACACACAGTACTACTGCACTCTTCATTAACTCCCTCACCTTCTGTTAGTTAAGGCGCATCTTTCTCATTTCTTTACTTTCACTCCTGGAAATATAGCCAATCCATCGGGTTCCGTCTGGTCTGCCCCGGGACGATGGCTGATTGGGTTGGATTAAAAAAAACCGTATCAAATGGATTGACATTTAGTTAATCAAATTCGTAATCTGCAGATTGGTGAGTTAGTCTCTCCAACCCGCTTTCATTTCATTTTTTTTGTTTTAATTTTTTTTGATACTATGTTTTTTTCAAATAATATAATAATTTTTTTCTATGAATATAAACCATACAAAATATAAAATGCATTGCAAAATTATAAAATAATAATAAAACATTAAATTCAAAATTTCAAACAATATAAATTAAGCGTGCATCATAGTTCCACACAATACAGTGTGCGTTTGGAATGGCTTATTTTTATCCAAAACGTGCTTATAATTCGTGATTCACGGTATACAAGGTAAGTATGTAAGAGGAATTTTTTCTCAGCTTGCGTAATAAGTGCGTTTTGACTGTTCAAAACGCTGACACAAACACACACACAAACTAAACATAAATCCAAAATCTAGTATTAACATGTAATACAATCAACAATTAGTTAGTGTTAATTGTGTTCGACTGCTGGGGTTCATTCGACTAAAGCAAATGAAGGAGTGGGAGTAGGTTTTGTTTTACAATTTTAAAGAATTTCATACATAATTAAAAAAATGGGTTAACCCGTCAATTCGGTGAGCCAACCCGTTGCGGGTTCGGGACCGAAAAAGATTTGCATCAAAATTGTCCTAATTTTTCACTATCCAACTCACTAGGCTTTATGGGTTGGGTAAGTTCGTCCTATGGATTCAACCCATATTACCGGCTCTATTCACTTCAATATTTTGAAGCCCAGACCAGACTGACATGGAACCAGGCATGGGTTGGTACAGTTTTTTTTTTTAAATCAAATTTTTAAAATTTTTCTTTAGAATTTCATATTAATAACACCAAAATATTTAATTTCTTACCAATTTGACTCCGATCTAGCCCACTGACCTTTAACTCAGTACTCTAATCGATCCTATGACCAATACAGGTTTCAGAACATTGATTCACTCCTATCACCTGCCTCTTGCTTGAATCCATTTCCTCTCCCCTCTCTTTTCTCTCTCCCCCTTCCCCAATCTCCTGCCACTATTAAAGTAGAACTCCGGCCTAATTCATATTATAAGTCACATCTAACTATTCCATTGGACTTAGTGGAAGGTAGATTCTTTTAACCAAAATAGCCAATGAATGGTGGTTGATTCATTGGTTTTGTCTGAAAATTAAATAAAAGAATTTTCCAAGTTTATTTATATTTAAGGGAATCGAGAAATACTTGCATCGTGCTTCATATATGTCCATTGTAAATTGTAATAGGTGTGCTAATTGAAAATTTTCATTAGTATCTTATAGTATGGTCAAATATTTCTTCTAAAATAATGTTAGTATATCTTATATGAAGGAGCATGCACGCTCACATATAATAACATATCCCTTCACTTTTCATACATCTTTTGTTCGAATTTTCAAGCTCATCTTTCCTGTTTATGCCCTTGCTCATCATTCTAACATGCCATCAACTAAAAAAATGCCCCTTCAATTATGCAACCTATGTGTATATCATCTGACAGGGGCCACCAACCGGCAAATATCACGCCTTCATTATTCAATTTGTACATTTTGCTGGGAAAGCAGATGAAGCTGCTGCTTGTACACCGTAATTCAGAATACAACGCCAAAATGTCAAAGTAAGGAAATTCCCCACTAACAAAAAGTAGTAACTAATTTTGTCACCACCAGCACAAGTTGGTCATACTTCAGTAGATGAAGTTTTAACCACTAAAATACAAAATCTTGAGTTTGAATGCGGGTGAATGTAAACAATGTATTTAGGAGAGTTATACCGAGTCAAATTAAATTTTACAATAATACTTAAATTTAACCCAACTAGATGATCATATAAAAACACTTAAGTGCGTGTTTGTTTAAGCTTTTTGCACAGTAAAAACGGGCTTATTACGCAAGCCGAGAAAAAACTCCTCTTACATACTTACCTCGTATACCGTGAATCACGAATTATAAGCACGTTTTGGACAAAAATAAGCTTTTCCAAACACGCACTAAGTAGTAACAATTAAGGTTAGGCGGAACTAACTATACAAATTCAATAACTAGTTAGGGCTTGTTTGAATTAGCGGTGGAGAAGGAGTTTCTTTTGTATATGAGCTTTTGAAAAAGTCAAATAGAAAAAAAGTTAGATTGTAGATGTGATTTGTGTTTGGATTGGCGATAGCAGGAGTGATTTCTTTCTAACCATAAACTTGCTTGGATTAATGTTTGAAAAGCCCGTTTAGATGAAAAATGACTGAAAAGTGCATGATTTTTTTTTATCAGTAAAAGTGCATGAATCTTACTGAATACTACATGTATATATTATTTATATATACTGTGATAATTGAAGTGAAAAATTATAATTAAAATTTGATAAAATAAAAAAATTTCAATTATTATTGAAAAAAAGAAAAATACACTAAAGTATTTAATTAAGAGATTGATTAAGGTAAGAAACAATCTGCAATAGAGTCATACAAATAGGGAAAAAATTTATTTCCATTAAGTTTTAGGAATAAATCACATGAAAAACAGGGGCCAAAAACCAAATAAACCCACAAGTTCACACGAAAAAATCCATGCTGAAGCTGCTTCTCCAGTGTGAAAGTACCTTCAGGTAGCTTCTCCAAAAAGCTCTTTTTTTTTATTAAGTGTGCGTTTGGAATGGCTTATTTTTGTCCAAAACGTGCTTATAATTCGTGATTCACGGTATACGAGGTAAGTATGTGAGATGAGTTTTTTCTCGGCTTGCGTAATAAGTACGTTTTGACTGTTCAAAACGCTGACACAAACACACACTAAGTGCATCAATTCTAAACGCCTTGCCTAACAGAACGATTCTCTCAAATGAGTTTTTTCTGCTTTCAAACACATTCCCAAATAAGCCCTTAATGGCCTGTCCTCAACAATTGTCAAGCCTATGGTCAAACGATAGACCGGTTCATTCAACTATATTCCAACAAAATCATACTGAATCTTTGGAAAAATAAATAAATCATACTGAATTATTTTTAATTTTTAAAACTGTTCTAAAATTTTAATAATTAAAAATTTACCTTCACTTGAGGGGAAGAAACATTATCCACACCAATCACACATTTGCAAAAATCAATTTTAGGAGGACTTCTTAAATCATATCTATATTTTTTTTTTATTTTCCAAAAAAAGTAGAAACGGTAAGCATAAGTTTTAGCAAGATAGAGGTGTAATTTTATTTTATTTCAGGTTTTTTGGGGAGAAAGAGGTAATTTTCAGAAATGGTTGAAAGATGAATACGCCAGATAAGCCCTCCATGTCAAAAGCATAACTGATAAAGATGACGTGTAAGACACATAGGACATCCTGACCCGCATGGACATCGACACGTGGCCACATCTAATTTATTGTCCCCATCTACCAAACGGGACCCTTCGGCTTTTGCCGTTAATTGAAACTGAAATAATTAGTATTATTTTAGTTCAGCGGGAGTGCGCTTCGGACAGGAGTGAGATACATAGGAGTAGGAAAGAAGAAAGAAGAGAGGAGAGAGAGACTCTGCTCTGCCCCATCTTTAAACGGCAAGTGACCCCCATTTATTACTGCTCTGTCTCGCCTCTGAACTTCCCGGCCACCCTCATTGCAACTCCGTTAACCTCTTCTTCCCTCTTTGGTGACTGAAATTCCGGTGGGTGTCCCGGTTTTGATAGGTTTTGTTTTCGGTGGAATCTCCAGAAGCTTTATCTTTTTCGCATTTGACGGCGTTCGGATCGAACTTTCTGAAGCACTCTTTCTCTCTTGCTCCGCTTGTTTGCATCTTGTAGGCTCAGTTAACCCGTCACTGGAGTGATTTCTAGGGTTTTGTACGCTTTACCAACTGCAACTCCCATTTCGTCTTCGTTATCTTTTTGGGGCTGTATATTTGTTGCTTTGCTAATGCCAGTGCACCCTGGTGCTCTTGAGTCTTTTCTTTGACTTCTTGAGATTTTCCTCTGGGTTTAAATCTATCCGTTGCAGAAAGCTGGTCTTTTGCTTTTTGTGTTTTCCTTGCTTGGCGTTTTTCCTTTGGTAATTTTTAGAGCTTTTAAAGGTCAGAATCTGTGACCTTGCTGTCTTCTTCTTCTGATTGCTGAGCTTAATTGCACATGGGGGTGTAGTTTCCGATAATGTGGTCGGTTTTGAATATGAGAGCTCTTTCGTACTTGTTCCTGTTGCTTCTAATAGATCCGGGGTTGGTAGTGATTTCTGTGAACCCATCCCTGAATGACGACGTTCTGGGTCTGATAGTATTCAAAGCTGACATAAAAGATCCGAAGGGGAAACTGGTAAACTGGAATGAAGATGATGAGACTTCCTGTGGTTGGGTTGGTGTGAAATGCAACCCTAGATCCAACAGAGTCGTCGAACTTAACCTTGATGGGTTCTCTCTTTCGGGTCGGATAGGTCGAGGCCTCTTCCAGTTGCAATTTCTGCGCAAACTTTCTCTGGCGAAGAACAATCTCACCGGCAGCGTAAGCCCCAACATTTCTCGGCTCGACAACCTTCGAGTGATCGATTTGAGCGATAACAATCTCTCTGGCGAGCTTCCCGATGATCTTTTCCGGCAATGTGGGTCTCTAAGGGCGATTTTATTTGCGAGAAACAAGTTTACGGGGAAGATTCCCACTAGCTTGAGCTCATGTTCGGCTATTGCTGCAATCGACCTGTCGTTTAACCAGTTTTCGGGTCCTATTCCTTATGGTGTCTGGACTTTAAGTGGACTAAGGTCACTGGTTTTGTCGGATAATTTGTTGGAAGGTGAGATTCCAAAGAGCACTGAAGGATTGAAGAATTTGCGAACGATCAACTTGGCCAGAAATCAGTTGTCTGGGAAGATCCCTGATGGGTTTGGAAGTTGCTTGCTTTTGAGGTCTATTGATCTCAGTGGGAATTCTCTTTCGGGTAGCCTTCCGGAGGATATGAAGCAGCTCACATTGTGTAGTTATCTTAGTGTGAGTGGAAATGCTTTTTCAGGTGAGATTCCCGAATGGATTGGGGAAATGAAAAACCTGGAGGCATTAGACGTTTCTCTGAATAGATTTTCAGGTAAGGTGCCAAGCTCTATAGGAAATCTTCAGTCATTGAAGGCAATGAATTTTTCTGGAAATGCTTTTTCTGGTGACCTGCCAGAGTCTATGATAAATTGCACAAACCTTTTAGCTTTGGATGTTAGTCACAATTCAATGTCAGGAGATCTTCCCTCTTGGATTTTTAAGTCAGATTTGCAGAAAGTTTTGGTATCAGAAAAGAAATTGCGTGGAGGTCTGAAAAATTCTCTATATTCCTTGGAGGCAGTTTCTGTTCAAAGTCTTCAAGTTTTGGATTTATCTGACAATGCATTTTCTGGAGAAATTACATCTGATATCTCAGTCCTGAGCAGCTTGAAGCTCTTGAATTTATCGAAGAACTCTCTGAGTGGTCCTATACCAGCTGCCATTGGAGAATTGAAGTCCCTGAATAGTCTTGATTTGAGTGAGAACCAGCTAAATGGAAGCATACCTATGGAAATAGGAGGAGCAGTATCTTTGAAAGAACTGAGATTGAGGAAAAACCATCTAACGGGAGGCATTCCAACCACAATTGGCAACTGCACATCTTTGTCGACTTTGTACGTTCTCTCTTCTTAGCTTCATCTCTCAAGTAGGTGGTTGAATGTCGCTCCACTATACTGATTTGATTGAAAGTTTGAAACTTCAAACAGACTTAGCTAAGTTGAATGCTCCAGTTATTACTGAATATTTTTGTCGCATCTTAATTTATTTAAATGCATACACCCTAAAACCAACATCTTCAGGCTAGGCTGAAATGCTTAAGGTGTCTAGTTTTCATCTAGAGAGTTACTTATCAGTGATCATTATCCTTTTGGCATAAAAATCCATAGTGAAGCTCTTATGTCTACTGATAAAGCATATTACTATTGTCGAATTTCGTTATATTTCTTCTCTATGTATCTGCCGTTATTGTTCGTTTTTTAGGATTTATGCTATTGCAACTTCATGCTTTGCTCTTTGTAGCTCAGTTGATTTTCTACCATCTTTTAAAATAGAAAAACCATGCATTTGTATCTTGCCACCTTTATTTTTCATGGGTCTAACAGAATGTCTTCTTTTGTGGTGGGCGGGGGCTTCAAATCTGTAGAATTCTATCACAGAACAGCTTGACTGGGTCAATACCTGCAGTAATTGCTAAACTGACTAATTTACAAGTTGTTGACTTGTCTTTGAACCATTTCACCGGAACCCTTCCCAAGCAATTGGCCAATCTGCCCAATCTTCTTTCCTTTAATATATCTCATAACAACCTAAAGGGCGAACTGCCAGCTGGCTCCTTTTTCAATACCATTTCACCTTCCTATCTTACTGGCAATCCATCTCTTTGTGGTGCTGCTGTCAAAAAATCATGCCCTTCTGTCCTTCCAAAGCCTATTGTCCTAAATCCAAACACCACTTCTGATTATGCTCCAGGGTCATTACCTCCCAATAATGGTCACAAAAGAATCATTCTCAGCATTTCTGCACTCATTGCCATTGGTGCAGCTGTTGTCATTGTAATTGGGGTCATTGCCATCACTGTTCTTAATCTCCGTGTTCGGTCCTCTGCATCTCATGCTCCGGCTGCCCTCACATTTTCTGCAGGGGAAGAATTTAGCCATTCCCCAACTACAGATGCCAACTCTGGCAAGCTTGTCATGTTTTCGGGTGAGCCAGACTTTAGCACAGGGGCACATGCTTTGCTTAACAAGGATTGTGAACTTGGGCGTGGCGGGTTTGGAGCAGTGTACCAAACAGTTCTTAGAGATGGTCATGCAGTTGCAATCAAGAAGCTCACTGTGTCAAGTCTTGTCAAGTCTCAGGAAGATTTTGAAAGAGAAGTGAAGAAAATAGGAAAAGTCAGACACCAAAATCTTGTGGCACTTGAAGGTTACTATTGGACCCCATCCCTACAGCTCCTCATATACGAGTTTGTTTCTGGTGGCAGTCTGTATAAGCATCTCCATGATGCATCAGGTGGAAATTTCCTCTCTTGGAATGAGAGGTTTAATATAATTCTTGGCACAGCTAAGGCCTTGGCTCATTTGCATCACATGAGCATTATCCACTACAACATCAAGTCCACTAATGTCCTAATTGATGGCTATGGGGAAGCTAAAGTGGGTGACTTTGGCCTTGCAAGATTACTACCAATGCTTGACCGTTATGTTTTGAGCAGCAAAATTCAAAGTGCTCTTGGCTACATGGCGCCAGAATTTGCCTGCCGTACTGTGAAGATAACAGAGAAATGCGATGTATATGGATTTGGAGTTTTGGTCTTGGAAGTGGTCACAGGGAAGAGGCCAGTTGAATACATGGAGGACGATGTGGTGGTGCTCTGTGATATGGTCAGAGGGGCTTTGGAAGAAGGAAGGGTAGAAGAATGTATCGACACGAGGCTGCAGGGTAAGTTCCCGGCCGAAGAAGCCATTCCTGTAATGAAACTGGGCTTAATATGCACTTCACAAGTGCCCTCGAACCGACCGGACATGGGAGAGGTAGTCAACATATTGGAGCTAATTCGATGTCCCTCAGAAGGACAAGAGGAACTTGGATGAATGGCCGAATCGACTTGCTTTTTTCTTCCTGACTAAGAAGGATATACAGATGGGTTATCCGGCGAAGAAGAATCCGGTTTTGTTTGTTAGATATATAAATTTGTTGCTGGAGAAAATGTTCCCTTTTTAATTTTTGTTTCTCCTTGTTAGTTTTGAGCCTGTGTTTTAAGTTTCTCTCTGTATGCTAGCTAGCTGCACCTAGGATACCGGATTCCTCTTCACCGGCTTCCATTTCAGATTCCCTTTGTAAACTGTCTGGTCAATTACTAATCTTTCACCATCCATTTTTATATTGTTGCCTTCCCTTTGTTAGGTTCTGGTATCTGTTGTCTTTACTCTCTGGGGTATGCCATGTTCTTTTTCCAGGACCGAAACCGGCGGACCGTCCGGGTTCCATTTAATTTTTTTTAAAATTTTTTTTAGAATTTTATATTATTAAGTCTAAAATTTTCAATTTTTCACCAGTTTGGTCATGATTTAGCTCCGGTTTGATCCACTGACCTTTAACCCAGTATTCCGACCGGTTCAATACCCGGTCCGGGTGTTAATACTTTGGGTGTATGAAGTTAATCATATTATGTGCTCATTTGGATTAGTGATTAGAATGTTTAGAAGCAATTTTTCAATCGTGATTTACGGTATATGAGGTAAATATGTAAGATGAGTTGTGTCTCGATTTATGTAAAAAGTATCTTATAAACAATCTAATTGCTGAAACAAAGATGCTCATATTCCTTACTATGTGGCGTTCATTAGAGGACAAGAAAGGGAGAAAAAAGCAATCTAATTGCTAAAACAAAGATGCTCATATTCCTTACTATGTGGCTTTCATTAGAGGACAAGAAAGTGAGAAAAATTTGGGTGCTACATGGCACATAACAGGACATCTAACGACTTGTGTTTTGTCTATTCTATCTGAACTCTCCTGTCGATGTTCAAAGCCGGGTTTTATGTAATTGCCGACTGGCGGGATCTTGTAGCTATTAGAACACGAGGCAAAATTCAAATTTTCATAAGTTGGAAAGCTCCATTATAATAGGACAACATCAATAGTATGAAATATTCATTGTCTCAAGTTCGACATTATTCGTGTTTAATGTTGCTCTCAGTTAAATTGAGCTTCACATGTATGCTTGTAGAAATTTCTATTTCTTGTAAGTTGTAACACGCAAAATATTTATCTACAAAATGTAGCTCCCATCTGTCAAAAGGGGTTTAAGAGGGTTGAGAATTTCGAGATTTGGAGCACCCAAATGGAAGCATGCAGGATATATAATAATTGAATTGGGAAGATAAAGAAGAGAGAGAGAGAGAGAGAGAAGGCACTAAAGCTCTGTGTAATTGGATTACAGAATATTAGCCGATATGATGCTGTCGGAATAGAAGCTCTTTTTTTAACTGATATGGTCCTCACTGCTCAGAGGTTTCTCCTTTTGTTTTCTCAAATTTTTAATCCGTTGGAATCTCACTTCATCAATATTCTGAAAAGTGAAAACTCACAAAAAGTCCCTGTTAATTTACTCAAATACTTAGAGATAATCATGTGGTGTTGACCCTATTCCTAAGTGTAGTTAGCTGTAAAGCCTGTAAATTTCAAACACATGTAGGGTGTGGGGCCCAAGGGGAACCTACTGCCTTGGCATTATCAGCGGCACATGGCACTTGAGATGGATCGTTAATTGTTTTAACTTAATTAATTCCATTAGTTGAGGATGAGAGAATATCTAAGTGGAAAATGACATGGCAGAAGATAACTTTGTCCCATGGCTAACTGTCACTCTTTTCTCATTGGGGCCCACACCTCTTACCCTACTTGCAATGACTTGTCCTTTTTATGGATCATTTGTTCATTTTGTTGTTTGTTGCTCACAAAAATTTAAACTTTATATATGGCTCTCGTATAAAATGCAAACAAAAACTACTCATCTGAGAAGTTGCATAGCCTCACAAGAATTCCAGAATTAGTGTGTGTTTAGAATAGCTTATTTTTGAACAATAAGTGCTTATAATTTGTGATTTACGGTATACGAAGTAAATATGTGAGATGAGTTTTTTCTCGGCTTGCGTAATAAGGGCTTATTTCCCAGATATAAGCTCTCCCAAACATGCTATTAATGACTTAGCAGTACTAGTGCTCATAATGAAGACTCTTTATGTGACCATTCAGTTATTAAAGAGCAACTGTTCTGATAATTTCTTCTCATAGAAATACATATTAATGGCCTAACGGGCACATGCTTCTAGAATTATAATTTTCTTTCAGGTTACTCCCTCTGCATTTTAATATAAAAGATATTTATCTAATTTAATAAAATTTAAAAAATTAGTTAAATTAATTAATATGACATATGTTTTCTAAAAAACCCAACTCATTTTCTTTAATTCAGTCATTCCGTCTCCTCCTTGATAATTAATTGTTGATGAAACATTAATAGAGGTAAATTAGGAAAAGATTGATAAATATAAAAATTATATCTTATATTTAATATCAAAATCAATTTTCTAAATATATCATATATTAAGGACTGGAGGAGGAGTAATATTATCTCCGAACAATGGTAAATTACCCTTTAATTTATATTTATATTCAAAATGAATTGATCTCTTCACTGGCTCTGCACAGTTTTAGAAGAACAGTTTGTTTCCACTCTATGTTCTTTTCCTGCTTTTTTTGAGCGGGAAAAGGCTGCCCATCATCTTTTGTTTCCCTCAATGAATTTTCTTCTTCTCTTTATGTTCTTATTTTACGAACAATCAATCCAAGTGCAGACCCCAACACACCAATACCAAGACTGTTCCTTTATTTTCTTCAAAAGCCAATGCTTAAAAAATAATCACTTTTGACTGGTCCATAGTTCTTCCTCCATGGTACCAAGAGAAAGCAAAATTCATGCAGTATGCAGGAATTATTTTTTGCTTTTTTGGTTTAATCCAATATTTAATGCCATACTATTTTAAATCTTAATTACATCAATTTACTCCAACGTCCCCTCTTATTATAAGATTCAAATTTTTAATCTCCCATCCCTTTTTATAAGATATACTTTAGGATTGTCTAAATATCACTTTCTTACTATCTTTGGAGCCCTGTATGAGAGCTAATTTGAAAGTTAGATTTGATCTTAAAATCTTAAATATAAAACATTAATCAACTTTATCCCTCATATTTATAATTTTATTTCTAAATTATCATTGTTGGTTGCACATGCTAAGGGTTTTGCGTCAAGGATAGTTTTAATGTATATTATTTAGGGTTAAAGGCATTTTTTGCCTCGGAAATATTGCCTCAGGGGCAATTTTGCCCTGGAAGTCTCAAATGTGGGGCAATTTTGCCCTGACCGTTATCACAGCTAAGTTGACCATTAGTTGATCAAATTTAGAGGCAAATTTGCCTCTAAAATAACGTCAAAATTGCCCCAAAATTTTCAACTTAGGAATAAATTTGCTCTAAAAGTTTTCACTTAGAAGCAAATTTGCCCCACAATTTGGTTTACTAACGGTCAAAATTAATTGGGATAATGGTCAAGGCAAAATTGCCCCATATTTGAAACTTCCGGGGTACAATTATCCCAAATAAGACTTCGGGGATAAAATTGCCCATGAGCAAATACTTCTGAAACAAAAATGGCCTTTAACCCTATTATTTAAGACGATAGTTAAGAGAAATCAACACACATCTTTCTTTGTTTTTTTTTTTGATAGAAAAATGGCAAGTACATAGGTGCTAACCACTTGGTCTGACGAAAAGGCCAACTCTCTCCTGATCCACCATCAACAGCGAGCGAACATGATCAGACGGAGACGAGACAAATTGAAGGTCTACCGCCATATCCCATGTTTCATTCACCATTGCATCAGCTACAAAATTTACCTTAAGATCACAAAGAACCAACGCAACATCCCAATTATGACCAAGCATCTGCTGAGTCTCGCTTAACAAAGAATAGTCAAGATGCTTGCTGTGATTGCTTGAATTACTAAGCTGGATCACCTCAGCACAATCGCTCTCTAATATCACTTGTCTAATCTGTCTATCGCAAGCAAGTTTAAGAGCCCACAAAACTCCCTACGCCTCAGATGTGACAGCCAAACCAAAGCCTACTTATATATGAAGTGTAATGTACCAAATTTTGATTAAAGGCTAATGATAATTATTGAGAATATTTTGTGAATTAAAGTTTGAATGATTATGGCTTATGTGGCAATTTCAGTTAATGTGCCAAAATTGGTGAAAATTGGAAAGAATGGAAATTATTGGTTAATTAGTCAGTGATTAATGGGGAAATTAATTACTAACGAAGAAGAAATGAGAAGTGTAATTAAATGACTAATAGAGTGGTTAGAATAACTAATTGGTTACTTACTTTATGAGAATCAATGAGAAAGTGACATGTGGCAAGATGAGATGATAAGGGAGTAGCTAGAAAAGTCAAAAGGGGAATTAAAAATCATTTTCTCTCTTTCCCTCTTCCCTTGATTTCGGCTGAAGCACGGAACCATGGGGAAGAAATCATCATTCCACCTTCTCCATCACTCTACATCTCTCTCTTCTCTCTCCATTTTCGAGCAATCGAGCAGCCATGGAAGGTGAAGAAAGAGAAAGTTTCTAAGGTCAAACTCCTGCATTTTGACATTCTAAATGGCCTCTAATGCAAAAACTCCCTTCTTCAATCTTGTTCCTTGTATTGAGAGTTTTGATTCTATGATTTTAGATTTGCCATTGGTAGTGATTTGAGCTCTCAAGAAAATTTATAGTTTGGAGAACCAAGGAATCTCTTTGGGAAAGTTGTTAAGGTAAGTAAGACAAACCTTTCTATATAGGTTTTGTGTCATTTGTTTGAGGTTGGAATTTTTGGAAATTTAGCCCTATTTTTCGAAAATGAGGGTCATGGTGTGTTTGATTTGTTGTTGTCATGGATTTGATGCCTTAGAATGTATTTTGGATAGATAGGATTGATTTGGAATTGAATTGTGAAAATTGAAGTTTTTGGAAAATTTCATTGTGTTGTTGCCTATATTATATCTTGTGAAAGTAATGTGAAATTGGTCATTTTGGTGTCTTCATTGGGTTCCTTGTGAAATTTTGTGTGGGAATGAGTTTTGGATTGGATTTTGAAATCATTGGAGATAGGTTACAAAACTAGAAATTCTGGAAATGTTTAGTGTGAAATTACTGTTCAAGTAGTCAACTTGGCTTGGTAATTTAAAATAGCAAATGGTTTTAGAATGAGGTGAAAATTTCAGTTTTGTAGTTCATATTTCAAGCTTTCCATTGATATAAAGTTTGGCTAATTCTGAGTTTTGTGTTGAGAGTGTTGGTCGGTTGAAAATAGCCAATAATCAGGACAATTCTTGGCCCTTCTGTCCATTTCTTGGCCGCGGCCCAAATGTTTTGGACCTGATTTTGGTTGTTGCCCAAGGTCACCGGCTGCGATCCAAAACTTTCAGACCATATCTTGACCGCTGCCCAAGGATGGGCTGGCCGCGACCAACCTCTGTTTTTCAGCACTTCGAGATTTCGAAAAGTGGTTTTCAACCTAGAACTTCCTAATCCTTTAGGGCTATTGTTATAGCCTTTCATAGCTACTTAAGGGACTTTAATGATAACCAAATCTAAGTGTTTTGAAGTTATTGAGTATTGGGATAAGTGATAACTTGTCATCCTTAATTATGACTTTAGGATTTGATATTTTCCCGGAGTATTGAAGGCCTGTGCCTAATCAAGAACGGAAAGAACAAGGTAGTGACACTTTATCCTATATCATGTGTAATGCATTGCCTATTTGTATTTATCATTGAATGAGCGAGGGGACGTAGCGTGAGCCCGGTCTTAAATATTGTTGTGGGAGCGTGGCGGTTAGCCCGACTTTGAATATTGATATGCTGCATTATGATATATGCTTACTTGCTATGTTTAATTATGCATCATATACGTAAACTGTTGCTACTAGGATTTTTTTGAATCTCACTCTTTCCAATTAACAATTTTAGCCAGGGCAAGTGGATCTCGAGACAAGCAAGTGAGCAAGGACGACTAGGATTGCTGGTGGTAGCCTTAGTTCTTTTTGGTTTTTGGTTATCATATGGACAATTGTATATATATATATTTTGTGGACCATATAATAGTATAATTGTGTAATCCCCGGTATGGAAAATTGAGATGGGCAATGATGCCCTGTAAAACTCTTGGATTAATGATATTATCCCGGGAGAATGTCAGGAATTTTGCTAGCACTCTGATATTATATATGTGACAAATTGAACAGGCCAATTGTTTTTACTTCTAAATGAATGGAGATCTTATAGTACAGGTTGTATAAAAAGTTTTAATTACTCTCGATCTCTTATTCAATTATAAACCGTATTTAAACACTAATTACGGCCTTGATTACGACGGGGGTTACATGAAGCCTTGTATAAATTCAGTAATTCAACCTCATGGTTCCTTAATAAACCCCCACAAGTACACAGACTTGGGAAAGAATGCCGAGACCTATTCACATTAATTTTCACCACATCCATCGGCGGTGGATTCCAAAAAGCATGTCTTGGCCTCTCTGGCTCTTGTTGGATCAAATTCTGGCTTCCCCATGTCAAAACAACACATGATCTAGCTATTACAGAAGTCTCACTCCAACTATGTTGATTAAAAATCTGTGCATTCAAGCTCAGCCAAATATGTCTACTAAGAAAAACGAACAAGAGTTTGAATTCATGTCCCTCTATTATATCAGTCTTCCTTAAACACCAATTAAGCTACTCATTTCGATCTGAAGCTTCAAAAAATGAGCGACACCAATTACTTGGCAAGAATCGCCCCCAACAGCTACTAATCCTCAGACAATCTCTAAGGCAATGCAAAATAGATTCATGTTCTCCCTTACATATTTCACATTATCCTGTGGAGTGTAAACCACATTGCACCCTGGACAAATTAGTGAAAAGCCTGCCATGAAAACATAGTCATATAAAAATATGATCCTGTTGAGGCACTCTCAATTTCCAAATCAATCTCCATTGGCGCCTTACATTCAATAGGGGTGAGCCAGCAATAACTTTGTAAGCAAACTTAATAGAAAAGCACTTATCAGAAGACTATCTCCACATAGGATAATCATCCCCACTAAAGGGATTGATACGAACTCGTTGAATAGCATCCAGAATGACTCCGGAACATATCTATTAAATTTCTGCCAATCCCAATCTCCTAAAGAAGTAATGCAATCTGCCACCTTCCAATCCAACACCTTAGAAGGAAAGTCACAACTAACTAATCGCTCAAGCTGCTTAAGATGTGGTACCCACACATCCTCCCAAAAGGATGTATTACGACCATGGGTTATACGCCATAAGATACCATCTAATACAGTATTCCAGCTGCCACAACTACCCCTCCAAGTGCTTGATTCATACTGGCGTTTCACAACCTTAAGAATAAGGTCATCTCCTGCTTTGTACTTTTCTCGAAGAAACTTCACCCAAAGCAACTCTCATGCTGGTGAATCAATGCCCAGCCAAGCTTTGTCATGGAAGCTTGATTTTGAATTTTGATGGCACGCTTATTAGAAACCTAAACCACTATCTTCCTTTTTCTTACAAACACTATTCCAAGATACTCTTTATAAATAATTAATTTAACTGCTTTTCTCAAGCTATCCAAATTAATTTTAAGTAAATATTCTATCATGGGCTAGTACTCTTCATCTACCAGGATATTGAGCATAATAAAACAATTCATAAGATGTCAATGTGGTTCCTTTTGAGAATGTCTTCCCTCCAAAAGTACGAGTAGCTTTATGACCATTTTTAGCACACAGAAAATAAGAGTTAAGATAAGCAAGTATATCACATAAAGGTTGATTCAATCGGTAAAAGGGTTGATTCCTAACCATAAGGTTGTGGGTTCAAACCCTACCGATGTGAGGATTTTATTGACAAACGATCTGTAAGTACCTTTATAAATGTTTTTTGAGTCCGGAGGCATGTCTGGTCCTGGTGAGCCCCTGGATCCAACTACCTAATCTTTTTTTCATATAAAAAATGAAGTATATATGGACCTTTTTTTTGTACAAATGAGAGCTAGAGCTCAATAAATACAATAAGGTAAATAAACTAAGGGCGATTGGATCCCAATCGCTTGTTGTCCACTAAGTCTCGCAGATGACGAAGGTAGGAGTCCTAAAAGATTGATCTGGTAGACCTTATTCGGCTAAAGAATTAGTGCTTGGTTGGAATAACTTATTTTTGGACAATAAGTCCTTATAAATCGTGATTCACGGTATATGGGGTAAGTATTTGAGAGGAGTTTTATCGCGTAATAAGGACTTATTGTCCAAAATTAAGTGATACCAAACACGGGCTTAGCAACCTGATTTGCTTGGCGAGGTATAAATAACATCTTAACCTCCCATGATTGTCGCAATAGATTCTGAATTTTATACACCAAAAGGCTTGCACTACTATTTCCTTGGCCTCTATTCAAGTCGTCAATAATTGTCATAGCATCAGATTTAAGGGTAATTTTCTTATAACCTAGCTCCCATACAAGACTTAATCCTTTGAAGATACCCCATATTTCTGTTCCTGCAACATTATTGGTACCTAAGAAATGTGAGAAACCACAAATCCAATTACCTGAGTGATCTCTAATGACACCCCACAACTTGCCTTTTGTTGCGATGCCGCACTGCCCCATCAACATTGATTTTAATCCAGTCCACTGGTGGCGATATCCAATCAAAACTGATGGAAGTAGAAGTGTTTAACAGCAGATTGTGCTCATGCACCTGTGTAAAAAGGTGCCAGCTATGCACAAGAACATTTAAGGGATCTGAACACTACTACAGAATTATGATATAACCACCCCAATGGACGTCCCAATTTTAAAATTGGGTGGTTAAAAAGGAAGGCGGTGGCATTTTCGTAATTATGTGTACGTAGAGAAACCTTTAGACGTCCCAAATTTGAATTTGGGACGCCTAAAGTAGAGTTTAGACGTCCCAAATTTTATTTGGGACACCTAAAGATTTTCACTGGCGCGAAAAAAATAAATTAAAAAAATTTAACTTACTTTAGACGTCCCAAATGGCATTTGGGACGCTTAAAGTCAAGACTTTAGGAGTCCCAAAAAAATTTGGGACTCCTAAAGTCATGTCAGAAATTCTGACATGCGCAAGACTTTTCTTCCCTTTTCAAAGTTATAAGTTATAAGATAATTTTAATATATTTAATTTATTTATTTTAAAATTTTTCAATAGAAGATCGTAGTTCACGCAATATTGATGTGTGATATATTGACAACTTATTTAAATTTGAATTTCTTCCGGTAAAAATATGAAATATATTCTTTGTCCAATTTAAAAAGGGAAAATAATTATTCAATAATTGATAATATTGCTTGATGATCATAAAAATGTCCAAATACTTGTTCATTAAATTATAGTTTAATTATAAACAATTATTGCTATTTTCTTCTTGGGGTCCCAACTATAAACATGAATACGAAACACACTAGAGTCATCAAAATCATTATCACTTTTGATCATTTCAAAGATGCAAACATCTCCTACTTTTAAACCATATTCTTTCGCTATTTTCTTCCATTCTCCGGTAACTCTCACTTCTTTTCTATCAAGTCCACGTTTGAGCACTAGTATCTCGACATTCCGAATTTCTTGGGATATTTGAAACTTGATCCTTTTGTTTAGTATATCCTTCATGTCTTCTCTGAGAAAATCTGTGGGTATACACTATAGGAACAAATTAAACATTAATGCATATTTAAATAAAAAAGGACAGTAACTTATCATACTCCCTTATATCCTTAATGTAAAACTTATTTGCCTAATTTGATTAGATTAAGAAAGCTAGCTAAATTAGTTAATATGTCTCTTTTTTTTTCGTAATTATGTGTACGTAGAGAAACCTTTAGACGTCCCAAATTTAAATTTGGGACGCCTAAAGTAGAGTTTAGACGTCCCAAATTTTATTTGGGACGCCTAAAGATTTTCACTGGCACGAAAAAAATAAATTAAAAATATTTAACTTACTTTAGACGTCCCAAATGGGATTTGGGACGCCTAAAGTATTGACTTTAGGAGTCCCAAATGGCATTTGGGACTCCTAAAGTCATGTCAGAAATTCTGACATGCGCAAGACTTTTCTTCCATTTTCTTCATTCCCATGTCAGAAACCCATCCCTCATTTTCCATCTTTCCCATCCCCAATGACTTCTCTTCCCTTTTTTCTTTCATTCCCGTGACTTCGTTTTCTCTATCTACACCATGAGTATGCTTTTTCATTATTTTCTTTTCTTCATTACACTTCGTCTTCCTCTCTTCCTTTTCTTCATTCTCTTTTCCTCCACCTCCTTCCATTCTCATAGCACCTTCTTTGCTCTCACCCTCCGGCGAACGCCTCCTCCACCTTTTTTCCCCCCTCCGGCGTAGACCTCCCACTTTCATCATTGCTTTCAGCCTTCGGCGTACCTCTCCTCTCCACTGTGCATAAACAACTCCTCCAACGTCTTCTCTCCACCTTGGAAGCACATAGATACCGTTGGTGCCCTCTCCCCTACTTTCATCAGGTTTATTTTTTTTAAATATAAATTTACATGAAGAATTAAGTTAAACTTGCAATGTGAAATTATTATAATGCTTTCAATTTATTTACATGATTCTAGTTATTGGAGTGTTTTTCCCTTGATTGTTTTTTTTTCCAGAATCATAAACTAGTTGTTAGTAGTTATGCAATACTAATAATGTTTTTGTTTTATACGTTTGGAGCTTGGAAATAGAGGGAAATACATATGTATATTTAGTTTGATGAAATGAACAACAATTAGTTTATAGTTGATAGTGACAAACATTTTGACACTTTATGGTTGTTGTTATACATATATAATATTAGGTTGTATGAGTTGTTGTTATTATACATATATATATTTAGTAAAAAGATTGCAATGCTAGATGTCTTTATCATTTTGTAAGGTATATTTTGTGGTTTATGAATCCATCTTCAATTCTGTTTCTACAATTTTAATTTGCTGGGTAATGAAGAATATAAATAATAATTTTAAAAAAATAAAACTTTTTAATGTCCCAAATTAAGAATTGGGATGTCTAAAGTCCCCCTGTGGAGGACTTTAGACGTCCCAAATTGAGAATTGGGATGTCTAAAGTCCCCCTGTGGAGGACTTTAGACGTCCCAAATTGAGATTTGGGAGGTCTAAAGTCCTCCACGGGGGGACTTTAGACCTCCCAAATTGAGAATTGGGACGTCTAAAGTCCCCCTGTGCAGGACTTTAGACCTCCTAAATCTCAATTTGGGACGTCTAAAGTCCTGACTTTAGACGTCCCATTTTTTTTGGGACGTCTTTTCTTAAAACATATTACGCCCCCTACATAGACGTCCCCCAGTTTTTGGACGTTAAAAGTGCCAAAATAGGGACGTTAAAACCCTTTTTTGTAGTAGTGGAAGGCTTTACAAAAGCATGATCAAAGATTGCATTATTCCTCCATGTCCAAAGTTTCCAAATTGTAACACCCTAGAATTGGTTCCAGCCACTATTAGTTATTATTCCCAACTCTTTTTTAAAAGCAAGAGCAAACCAATCACGGTGGGATGCTGAAAAGAATGACCTTTTGAATTGTGGTTTAACTGTAAGGTTCCATAGTTTTCTTGCATGGACACAATCCCGGAGTATATGAAGAACAATTTCAACTCCATCGCCATAGTGGGGGCAGAGAGCTAAGTTGGACGACCAGGTACTTCTCCTTTCATTAGTGGGAAGCTTATTAATATAAGTCATCCACAAGAACACTCTGTTGTTATGCTCCTTGCCATTTCCAAATTGCCTTATACACTAGGCTACGAGTATTTATAGGAATTTCCTCCAACAAGTAATAAGCACTTTTAAGAGAGCTAAGTTGGACGACCAGGTACTTCTCCTTTCATTAGTGGGAAGCTTATTAATATAAGTTATCCATAAGAACACTCGTGTCATTCTGCTCCTTGCCATTTTCAAATTGCCTTATACACTGGGCTACGAGTATTTATAGGAATTTCCTCCAACAAGTAATAAGCACTTTTAAGAGAAAACTCCCTATTTGATGCTCCATTCCATGAGATCAAATCATTCCCAGTTTCAAGCACAGGGGGCGCCATTGCAACAAGTCTCTGAAACACATAACTAGGGACTAAGTTTGCCAACCTTTGGAAGTCCCAAGTACCGTGTGTGACCAAATCATCAACTTTACTACCCTCTTCCTCCCTTGAAAGTGATCTACTGCATAATTCTTTAATTGTTTTATCAGGAAATAGCCAACAATCGTTAAAAAAACTAACAGAAAGACCATTCCGAACAGTCCATTTCATTCCCTTTTCAATGGTTTCCTTTTGATGACTAATAAACTTCCACAAGGGAAATCTCTAGGTTGATCCTGAAATAAGCTATTCTCACTTCTCAGCATATATTTGTGTAGCAATATTTCAGCCCATAAGCTAGTAGATCCCACTACAAGCTGCCATGTTAATTTTGCTCCACATGCACGATTAAGAGATGACAGCCTCTTAAATCCCAAACCCCTATTTAATTTAGGCATCAATAGTTGTTCCCAACTGACTGGATGGAACCCATGTGATGTATGACTGGTGCCAGTATATATGAACCTTTAATCACACTCTAATGTGAGGATGGATTGTTAGCAATTAAATCCTAGTTGTAACTACAAAAATCCCCAAGGACCAGATATCCCTCTTTCATATTTTAAAATCCTGCTGGCCCTTGCCAATATGAGGCCTCTCATCTCATGATCTCAATGTCTTTGGTGACCAAACCATAAATAGATTCCTTCTAAATTTATGAACTGACTAGAACCTTCACATTAAGATTTGGTAATTTTATTAACTAAAGGGCGGTTTTCTATCTTTCTTAGCACTCAGAGCATTCTAAAACTCGTGAAAGTGTGGGACTTGATCAGCTAATTCAACACCTTTTAAATAACACCTCAACGTGGCAGAGAACATCTTCCTATTCAACAATAAAACTATACATAGAACCTGTCTGTAAAATCCTATGCAGATTTCAGCTAAACCCGAAACTTATTATTCTGAAAAGAATTAACAAGATTCCTTGGACCGAAAAATAGATTCTTCTTAAAAACAAAGATTCGAACACTAAGTATGTCTGTTTTCACTTAAAGAATGCACGTTGAGACTGTGGGAAAATGGCCTAGCAATTTCTCTTGACAAAAAATAAGAACCAATTATCACATAGCAAAAGCAGTGTGATGTAAGTAAAATGTGAAGCCGATCGCAGATATTGAGAAGCTACAGAGAAATAACAACCTATGATAGGTACTAAATTACGTCTATTGCTGGTGAAAAGTCGCATAGAATTGGGCATAAAATGACAAAGTCAAATGATCATTAATTCATTACCATTTCCAGAAAAATTGCATGCCTATGGTTAAAATCATCTTTGTCATGACATGCTTGTATAATAAAACCTTACCCCCCCTATCCTAAAATATTGGACTCTTGCCATATTCGATGGGAAGAAAATGAGGGAAGAAAGAATATTACGAGGATATACTCTAAAAAATGATAGTAAATGTTTTTTTTTACTATTTTTGGAAGTTTTTCATCCTAGTATTCCTTTCCCCTATTTTCTTCTTAATTTTCTCTCCATATAAATATAGTCTTGGGCTGTTGGATGTATCTCTGGAATTATTATTGAAATGATAATCAGTTGAAAGGAGCGTCCAGGTTAAAAGAAACATTGGGAAAATTAAATTGGCTGCCAGCAGTGTATTAATGTGAGAAATTTGTATATCAGATTACCAGTCATTGTTTTTGGCAAAAGTGGTATTCATTGATAAGTTTGGGTTGCATGAGCAATTTTGAGCACAAAACAATTATGAAAAAGCAAGCAAATAAGCGACACTTGAAGGGTGGTTGAAGATGTGAACCACGGATATTAACAGGAGACCAATGGAGAATTAAGGTAATCTTATTAGTCAAAGAAGAAATTCATATTTTGAAATCTGCAACTAACTTCTCTTCATAGTTTTCTAACTCATTTAGCTTGATACGCTGATTTGAAAACAAGAATTTCTTCTTTAAGCCTGCCTCAATTGATCACTTGTCTCCTTAAATTCGTCTAACTCATATTTATAACTTCCCACCAATTTCTGTAGTTCACATATTCAACTATGATGTTGCAGCATTCAATTTCTTTCATTTTTGTCCCCAAATTGCTCATGCAATCCAAAACTATCCATAAAGTCGACTTTATTGCTAGACCCACAGGTTCATGATCTAGTCCAAATTTCTCACATGAATACACCACTGGTTCAGGTTTCAATTTTTTTCTCGACAATATCATTTTGAATGAAGCAATAACAATAATTCGTTCCTCAAACTTTTCATCTTTGTCTCTTCAATATTTGAGACTCCTTTGTTCTCCATACTTCACACTTTGGCTTTTGTAGAAAACTTTGGAGATTTTTCTTCTTTTCTCCCAAGTTCATGAAGAAGGCATACATAATATTAGGCGCTTGAGCTTCATGGAGTGTTTCCATTACTGGGTTGGTTGTTGCTTCTAGAACTCCATGGTGCCAAACCAACCGAAATATGTAATCTTAATTATTCATTTCATAATAGCATCACGCAGAAGATGGACGGAATGTACATGCCTTTGTGATGTCAAAAAATGCAGCTAGGAATCAAACCAATAGGCTGTTGTAAATATTGTGTGTGAGTGTGTCAAAGGAAGAAGCCTCATATAACTCAAGGTTGGGAACACCCTAGTATATAATTAAATATGAGCTTGAGTTATTAAAAAGGCTGATAAGAGGAGTCTTTGAACTGACCGTTGGAGATGACCGTTGGAATTTTAATTGACCGGTTTTAATGACAATTAAAAGGTTTTATTACATTAAATTGTCATTAACACCTATTTTATAACTGTCGTTTTAATTGTCATTAAACCGTTGTTAATTGTCATTATAACTCCTTAACGGTCATATGATTTCTGCCTATAAAAGGCAATGTACGGAGTAAGTTCAAGAGTATCGAGGTGAGAGCACCGAGGTCCCAGAGCTCCTCTCCTCTCTCTCTCTTCTTCTGAGTTACACTGATATCTTTCTGCAGTTCTGTCACCCTGCTTTATGCAGGAAGGGTTCGTTTTATCCTGGGGAGTGCCGCTTCCTGATCTACTAGGGGGGTTGCGGAATATCTCCTAAGGACAGCGTCCTTGGACGTGACTCGAACTATTTGTTTATTGTATTTCACCAGGTGCTGTGGCTAACAATCTATACGGCGTGAGGTGCTGACGCCAACAATCTTAGGAGATATTCTTTACTTTGTTGGGGCATGGTTCTGGATGAACTAAAAGTCACATATTCATTCATGAGAAATTTGCGAGTAAGGTAAAACTGAAAACTTGCAGCTCTGCGTCTTATTTAACATTGATGAGGCATTGATCAATTATATAAATTGACAAAAGTAGCAATAGAATGCTTAAACATATGTGTGTGTGTGTGTGATTGTGGGTTTATAATTTTGGTGAATCTGATTCTTGCTGGGAGCATATTAAATATTATTTATTGGATTATAATAAAATATGCTCCATAATTTTTATTGCACGTTGATTATCATGTGTCACTCACATTATTGAAAAGTTGGGATTAACATCGACATTGGATGTGCTTATCGGAGAACATGGCTGAAATGGTAGTTCTATAAGGCTTTGAGAAATTGTCTGTGTGGGACCGAAAGTTGAGTTTGGTTCTGGTAATAAAATTGTTGTGACTAGAAGACTATAAAGGGAGGAAAATTGGGTGCGAACCTCTGGGAAGTGTGAAGGCCAGGGATGATATGAAAATTGAGTTTTAACTCACATGAGTATTCGAGCACAACCATCTAGCATGGGGAATTGTGCACCTGATGAGAGCATGTGTTGAGGTAGTGGTCTGATGATGTTTAAGAATCAAGGTTGTGGCATTGTTATATTCTTAAGTGGGCTATGGTGGTTATGAACACCAAGAGTGCCAAATTCACCTGTTTGACCAGACTCACATGAGACCTCATACACATAGAATTTAGATAACAGCAGTCCATGATGGTAGTGGTGGAAGTTCTTGAAGAGAACTACGTGGGGTTGTAAAGATCACAAAAAGGGCATACACTTGACTACCAGTTTCTCCAAGCGAGGTGAAACCATTGCTATGCATGGTACCAATTAGGTATTTCTTTTGTAAACTAATAAACACATGAATTTTGTGTTTTCTTGGCTGCCTGGTGTTTCTTGCGTTCTATGGACTATTGGGAAGTAAGAATAATATGAATGATATTGATTCTATCTTATTGGCATCTACATGCTTATTGTGATTAAATTTTAATATATACTAATGTGTTTCCTTATCTTGGTTCTTGCTATAGGCAAAGTGGCTTGCTTTTTTTTTTTTGATTGAAATACTGGAATTCATTAATCTGACAAGATTAATACAGAAGACAACTCCACAGAGTCAAGGCCAAAGAACCTTTATCAACCACCGCCTTCCAAAAGAGTAGGTGGCGGTTGATCAAAGATGACAAAAAGCTCAGTGCTACTATGTGCCGACTTTGCTAAATAGTCTGCTTGAGCATTATGCTCTCTAGAAATATGGTTTATAAGAACACACCAGTCCCTAGACAACCATAATCTAGCCTCTACAATGACCTCCTTAAAAGGATGACTATCCTCACAACCCCTAGTAAGTAAATTTATCGCTTCAATACAATCAGTAAACAAAATAATATTCACTAAATTCCTCTGCCAGCAAACTTGAAGACCCTGGATGATTGCTATAATCTCTGCTATGACCGGTGGCACCTGCGTAAGTTTACTCATGTAACCACACACCCAGCCACCATCTTCTCCTCTAATGATCCCCGCACTTCCGCTCTGACCCGAGTCAAGGACTGAACCATCTGCGTGAAGAGTACAAAATCCCTGCCTCCTAATTGGTTGATCTTCAACTCCATTTGTGTAGTGACTGTAGAAATTACAGTGAGCTTTCAAATCCATATCCCAACTTGCCCTAAACAAGCTGGCATGCGCATTCTGGTAGTATGACTCAGCTTCTTCTCCGAAAAGCTTCCTGCATCTGTCCACCCATATGTCCCAGCATACATAGCCGAATAGAGTTGCCCATCTGACTTTCTTGGTGAAATCCCTTCCCGCTTCATGTTTCAAGTTCCACTCGATCCACTCCATCCCTTGTAAGTTCAGAAAGCTATTCCACATGGTAGGTTTAATTAAGGACATCCACCGTTCACGAGCGTTCGTACAATCTCTCAAGAGATGCATAACATCCTCCTCTTGATCACATTGAAAAGGACAGGTTGCATTCTCTAATAAACCCCTCCTTCCTCTGAGTTGCGCCGTATGCACCCTATCGTGCGCCACAAGCCACATAAAGGACTTGATCTTCTCAGGAATGTCCCATCTCCACAGCTTCCGCCAAAAATTTGAGTTAAGGTTTGAGGAACCTGCACGTAAAAAACTTTACAGGATGAGGATTGATCCCAATTTAAGAGTCAGATTATCTCTGCCGAGATTTGATAATTAACCCACAGAAATTACAATTTTCTGTAATTTTATGTCTGTTAATGGAAATAGGTTCCAGTTAAATATTAGTGATTGGGTGAATGGTGTACCTTTCCATTGTGAAAATGTTCCTGGTGTTTATTTGCATTTTAAATGTGGATGAATATTTTTACTAAGTGGTTACATAAAAAGCATTCATTATGAATATATTAAAGGAGGAGCATAATGTTGCAAACGTTAAAATGTTACTGTTGGTAAATTTGGTTTCGGAGGTTTCATTGTGTTTTAAATGAATTAATACTTCATAACTTTGGTAACCTCCATTGGGATCAAGACAATTTTCTATGACTGCACCAATCACCTAAGCAATTATATGTGTCTAGAGCTGGCATGAGTGGGGGTTTTAATTCATTCAATGAGTATTCCGTTGGTGAATTTAATCTTTGCTGTTGGTGTCTTGAGGCTTTATTGCCTTTGGTTAATGAGTATGTTTCATTGATTTTAATTAATAAATTGTTTGTATAGGACCAATGCTGAGTTTTGGTCATGGCAATTAGATTTCGGTGATAATGTGATTATAATTTGTTGTGAATATTTTATATATGTGAGATTCTAATTAAATTAGAATTATTATTTATAAGGTGTGAAAATATTTTGAGTGAAAATATTTTGAGATATTTGAAAGTGTGGGGGTGCCTAACATGTGGGGTGCCTTATAAATTTTTAAAGTTATAAATTGTTTATAGCCTCATCATTTGATAAAACCAAGTTGTGGTTTATTAAAATTAATTATGTGGAGGTATTGTTATTTGCTGCAGAGATCAAATTTTGTGAATTATTTGTGTGACATGAAATTTAATCATTTATCTAGTGTAGAGATAAATGTGTTTAAATTTCATAATTTGCAAGTATATATTTACAGTGATATAAATATACATGACTACTGTGAATATTGAATTTGTTAATGTAGATGGCATGTGTTATAACATGTCTTACAAAATTATATATTGCTGCCTCATTTTACAAATACAAGATGTGTGCTGCAAATAATAATTGAGTGGATGCTTTACTGTATTTGCTAATGCGAGCAAATTTTGCGGATTACCAAATATTTTGCTTGAAACAAACATTATGTGGTATGAAAATTTAAACATTCATCTATAGTAGATAAATGTGATATTTTCATAATTTTGAGGCTATATAATTATCTTGGTCTAAGAATATGTGTGAATTATGATTCTGACACGGTATGAAGTGGTATCGCAGCTCAATCTAGATATGCACAAATTTTTTGAGAATTTGTGGCATTAATTGATAGACATCAATCCTTGTGATATATCTTATGCTATATGGAGTTGGGCACATATATAGATATGTGAAAATAAAATATTTGAGGGGTACCATAAATGTTTGTATCAAGTACAGTGGATTCCCGTTGTATGAGATACACGGATACTAACTGAATTTCAGTTTTATGTGAGAAAATCCACTAGCAGCAACAATTAAAATATTGTGCGAGCCAGAGTTTATTACTCTGAAGTTAAGTGCAAATTGAAGGCTGAGTTGTTGAAAACCTCTTAGCAAAATTTTGGGTGTAAAACCGACATTTTATGTCGACGAGTTATGATTGCTAAATAGCGATAGCCATTGTGAAAGAACAATGATGTAAGTGAAGATCATTTGAGATATTATGTGAATAAGCTAGCTTAAAAATTGTGGAATTATCTCAATCGATTTTGTGAGGTCTAAGAGTTGACCTATGGATTCGTTAACAAACCCCGGGAAGAATTAAATTAGCCGAGGGGAATGGGACTAAAGCCAATACGAAATTAACAGCGATGGCAACCCAACCTCTGTGATTGGTGATCCCATGAAGGAGGTTCAATGGGTAAGAACAAGTCGTTTGTTAGTTCTGTTAGCACTAAAATAACTGACCAGTCCCTCCTATGGCAAGAGAAAGTACTAGAATGCATTTTGGTGAGGCTGAGCAAAAGCTCTTAATGATTTCATAATCCTACGGGATGATGTGCTCATTGCAGGTACATTTCATGGAATCACCTATATGAATGAGGAGTGGGGCCGCTCCTATGAGATTGTGGCGAAATCTCTAGAGCATTCGTTAAATACCAGGACACGCGCATGGCCGTTTTAATGTGCAAAAACGCGTTAACAGCGGAAAATGTGGGGGTATAATCTGACTCTTAATGCCTCTAGTATATGCCTAAGAGATAAACGGTTTTAAGTTCATAGGACCATCGACATCTCTGTGTACTAAGTGTTATCAGTCTAGGTCTGGTTTTAAATCCAAAGGACTACTAGATACAATGGTTATATCCATGTGTGTAACTCAGCTAATTGGACTACGAGCTTCCTTAGACACATGTGGGGGATTGTTGTAAATATTGTGTGTGAGTGTGTCAAAGGAAGAAGTCTCATATAACTCAAGGTTGGGAACACCCTAGTATACAATTAAATATGAGCTTGAGTTATTAAAAAGGCTGATAAGAGGAGTCTTTGAACTGACCGTTGGAGATGACCGTTGGAATTTTAATTGACCGGTTTTAATGACAATTAAAAGGTTTTATTACATTAAATTGTCATTAACACCTATTTTATAACTGTCGTTTTAATTGTCATTAAACCGTTGTTAATTGTCATTATAACTCCTTAACGGTCATATGATTTCTGCCTATAAAAGGCAATGTACGGAGTAAGTTCAAGAGTATCGAGGTGAGAGCACCGAGGTCTAGAGACACGGAGGTCCCAGAGCTCCTCTCCTCTCTCTCTCTTCTTCTGAGTTACACTGATATCTTTCTGCAGTTCTGTCACCCTACTTTATGCAGGAAGGGTTCGTTTTATCCTGGGGAGTGCCGCTTCCTGATCTACTAGGGGGGTTGCGGAATATCTCCTAAGGACAGCGTCCTTGGACGTGACTCGAACTATTTGTTTATTGTATTTCACCAGGTGCTGTGGCTAACAATCTATACGGCGTGAGGTGCTGACGCCAACATAGGCCTCAACCATGAGTCTTATGTTGGGGAGTCTCATGAGTAAAGTGTGTTTGAAACACTTGCAATAACTAAATAAAAAGCTGGTTCGGGTGCGGCCCAAATGAGTACTTCTATTAGGTGACAAAACAGCAAACTTAGCAACAAGAAGATGAGACGAGAGGTGAGAATAGTTGTAAAGTTCAAGAGCTAGTGTACCCTGGAGTATGAACTTCAGCCTCAAGTCACTTTTATAAGTGATGAATCCATATTAGAATAAGAAAATAATTAATAAAGTGATAAGATTGTTAAGTAAGAAATGTATCAACAATAACTTCAGAAAGAAGAAATAACATGATAATAAGACCCCTAAATGAAGGACCAAAGATAATAAGAGGTCACAACCTCGGACTCATCTACCTATGCCCCATGCTTTCAGAGTTCCTCTGCTACTCACTTTCCATTTTTTTTAATCTCAAACCATTAATTTGTCAAAATGTCGTGCACAAAATTCACTTGCTTTTGGAGGGAATGAAGTTGTCGTTCTCAGCTCACCTCAAACGATGTCGTTTTGGAGCAGGCGATGGCATTAAACGTCCCGTCGTGCATTTCTTCTTCCCATTGTGGCCCCTCCCGGTATCTGGAACAGCGGCTTCGTTTCCGTCACTTCAGCTCTCTCCTTCTTCAGCACTACACAAGAAGTGGCGTCCCACTCCGCCGATGCCATTCTTAACACAGCAGTGTCTCTAAACCCTAATTGATGCTCATAGATACTCTTCACTGTTTCCCATATTGAACTTCGCAGTGCGAACTATTATGGAGTTGGAGGAAGTTGGTCGTGCTCCAGATCAGAGGATCGATAACGGTCTTAATTCACCACTAGTGTTCCAAGAAGACCCCTTGCGTTACAGCTGCAGTGCTCCACAACGTCGGGTCGGGGACCAAGGTTCGAAAACTAGGGAGCTAGGCGGTTTCATTGATGAAAAGATGTTCGCTGTGGACCGTGACCGTGTTTTCGCGGCTCAGGGATTGGAGTTCCATCGTAATGTTTTCGGGGACTGCTCGGACCAGCGGAAACCACCGGACGCCCGGAATTGGAATGGGAACGGGAACACTGCAACCCCGAGCGGCGATGAATCGGACGGCGAGGATGATGAAGACGATGAGGAAGATGACGAAGACGACGATGTTGAGGGCAGCGCTGAAGTGGAAAGACTAGTTGGTGTTAACGATACTAGCAAAGGGAATTCCAATCCCAATTCAATTAACGATATTAACATTAACAGCATAAGTGGTGGTAACCTTGCTAATGCTGCAGATGGAATATCGAACGGAAAAGCTCAACATCATTCGTCATACGGTATGTAGGAAGGGAATTAAGTTTCTTTAACTTCAAAAAGTTGCCACCTCTTTTATTTTCGTTGCGCTAACTGGGTTTTTCGCTGGAGGATTGGATTGTAGGATCGAGTAGAGAGGTATTGGGGAAGGATGGAGAAATTGGGCCGACGCACAATAATTCAGGGGGTAACGACGAAGATCATCAGCAAGAAAGGTTAGATAAATCGCAGAGTGCGGTCACGATTGCCGAAACTGATTGTGAGGAGTATTATTCACACTATCTTCATGGCACGGAGGGCTCAGCTTCTGTGCAGAAAGCTATAGCAGGGGAAAATGATTGCGGATTTAGCGGAAGAAAGGATGTTATCTATTCAACCGAGTCAGTCGAATCATTGAGGGCAGTGCTTTCAGATCCTATAACGTAAGTCACCTTTTGAACTCGTTAGCTTTTAACACCAGTTTATTACTACATAAGTGATAAGTCCTGTGCCCAGCTTATTGAAATCTAGTTCCTTGTGGGTTGCGTTCTTTTCGAATGGAGATAAACAAATATGCTGATGCAGAAGGAGGATGGCTCAATCGGTGTTTTTAACTATCTCTCCTAGCGTGTGTGCAAGGGCACGAGTTCAATCTTCTAATATTTTGAGCTGGTATAGATGCTTGTATTTTGCTTGTACTCTTTATAGTAAATTGATGTTATATTAAAAAAATTCAGGGGAGCTCTTATGGATGATGCAATGATATTGCCTTGTGGACATTCCTTCGGTGGAGGAGGAATACAGCATGTTATTAGAATGGTGGGTTCTACGTCCTCAAAAGCCATAATTTTTGGATTGACCTTTTCTGTGATTAGTCAACTGAAAAATATTATTAACAATGGAGCTGGTAATACTCGACCTCATGTGTATATGCCTCTACTCTGTTGAATGGTATGACTTTCAGAGCTACTAGATTATTATTTTGAACAAGTAACTGTTTGTGATATAATTGTGCTGAACTGTAGAAACAAGCTTTAAAATGTCTGCTTTCTTTCCTCTATCCTGCTTTCATCTAGTTTTCTTCATTTTAATTGAGGATCTTATGCTTTATCTCCTATCTGTTCTTTTTTCTTTGTTTTTTTTGGGTCTTCAATCTAAATAACATCAGGCTGTTCCCGGAGTAAATGCATTTAAGTTTCGTTTATAATGAGAATAACATAAATGTGACAAAACTGAACAATTAGCTGATACCTCCTTGTCATTTACAACAGTATGCTGTCGTGAGACCAAACCATCTTCTTATCACAGGATATTTGATTGAACCTAGATGAATCGCCACTATTTTGCATCTGATCTTCCTCTCTTGCTTATCTTCCTTATAGTTGGCTTTAGAGGCAGTGAGCAGTAACGATGGCCTCAACTGTTTAAAATTTTCGTTTTCATTAAGCTATACATGTAGCTATTGGCTAGGTAGTCTCAACGTTGGTCCATTATTTGTCAAAATTACAAATTGCTGTTGTCCCAGTGGAAATTCCTTTTGTCAGTCAGGAATTGACATCATGTCAACTAGCTAATTTTGTGGTTTTGTGATGTATTTTCAGAAAGCTTGTTCCTCTTGTTCCCAACCCATATCTGAGGAATCGATTTCTCCAAATCTATGTAAGCAGAATTTATCCTAGAAAACTGTTGAAATTTAATTCTTGGTGCGTAAATATGTTCTGGTCTTCCATACAAATTATAGAATCATTTTGAAACTTAATTTTCTTCTTATTTTTTGTACAATTGGGTGTTAATTTTATGTATGATTTTTTTTTTTCATATCCAATATGTTAGCTAATAATATAGCTCATAGATCTTTAATTTGATTGAAAAAGTCAAACTCCTGAAAATTGAAACAGAGCATCCGTTGTTGAAAATTCAGTATACAACACCATAACTAATTCATTGAAAATTTCTTTATGGAGGCTCTCTGATTTTTTTTTATGGAGGTTCTCTGAAAATTTAAACAATGCTGCAACTTATATTGCATACACATGATTTTCTTACATGCTTTTCTTTTGGTGGCTGGGTGCTGTGGTCAGCGCTTAGAGTTGCTGTGCAGGCATACCGTAGGGAAGAGGAGTCGCAGTTTTACCGGTCATCAAAAAGAAGAAGGGAAAGATTTGATCAGGTGTGTAACTTCCGTCCTAAAACCTCCCAAACCATGTAATATTTTAATAGAACAAAATAGATTTAGCTAATCACAAATTACCAAGGCTTCCTTGACGCTACTTTTTCATATAAAAGTTATTTTTACATAGGACAGGGTGGTTATGGTGATTCAACAGTTATGGAACAACCAAGATGCAGAGGCGTTCAATTTCCATTTGCTGTGATGGACCGGGTTATCATAAAGGTAGTATGCTGAAAGTTGAGTTTGCTTATAAATCTTTTCTTTTGTTAAACTAAATCTCATATAGCTAACGATTGGAGTAAAATTGGATCAGGGGAACAAGAGGACGCCACAGCGTTTTGTTGGGAGGGAAGCTATTGTAACAACACAATGCCTAAATGGATGGTCAGTTACTTTAACTTATTTCTCTTTAGCAGTGAAATCAAATATTGGTTTCTGTATGTGGCTAATATAGAAAAACATGATGAATTATCCATGCACTCAAAAAAATGCGTGGTTGAATTGAAAATATACTCCCTCCGATCCTTATTATAAGACACATTTGAGAAGCTGATCTTGGTTCTAAATATAAGACATATTTTTCATATTTGTTAATCTTTTCCTAATTTACCCCTGTTGATGCTCTCTCAACAATAATCAAGGAAGAGAAGGAATGAGGGAATTAAGAAAGATGACTAGGGTATTTTAAAAAATACATATTATTTTAACTAACTTCCTTAATTTAATCAAATTAGGTAAATATGTCTTTTTATTAAGGACCGGAGGAGTACAAGTTATCATCTTGCTGTAAAAGCTATCTGCAGTGTATGTGAATTTGAATGTGTTCACTGTTCAACATATGCATTTGTTTACATGTTATGAGAGCACATTAGTGGCTGAGCCTTGGAAATGCAAATAATTACAACGGATTTTGATCGATCACTTCTAACTTTTAGAATATACTACCTCCAGTTTGAAACTTTAAGTAACTTAATTACGCAACTTAATTTTTGTTAAAATTAGTTAAAAACAATAAATATGTAAAAAAATACAACTTATTTTCCTAAAACACCCTTATTTATGTAGTCAGTGAGTGAGAGGGAGAATGGGTGGAGAGAGACATAATTAATGAAGGGTAAAAGTGGGAAAAATGCATTAAATGACCAGATAAATCCAAAATGAAGCTTATAAAAAAAAACAGACCTCTTGAAGAATCTGAAGTTTACATTTTGAAATGGAGGGAGTAGTATACAAGGAAAATAAGTTTAAACAATGTGGTCTGGATGAGTGAGTAAGGTGTTGTATTGATTCTCACATGTGCGGCACTATATCCCTTAGTGTGTGTTCTGATTAGCTTTTAGAGAATAGCTTTTACAGTTTACGAGATAAGTATGTGAGAGGAGTTTTATCTCGATTTGCGGAAAAGTGCTTCTGAAACCACGGTTTTAGGGGTAAAAGAAAACACAAGCTGTTTTCAATGGACTACCACCTTAAACCTATTGTGCTGCTGATAGAAGTCTAAATGTTTAGGTATGTGGTGAAGACATCGGACAATGCGGAGAGTGTTAAATTGCAGTATCGCTCGCTTGCTAAGGTTTCAGATGACCCTTCAAAACCAGCCTCCAGCAAGGTGGCACCTCATTGGCTTTAAATCTGCAGATGACACGTCACGGTGTTTCTTTTTAAATTTACTCACTGTCATATTACTTTCAACAGAATGAGCTGACAGACTTTGTTAACATGGAAGCGTTCGTTAGAGATTGTATGATTTGTGTCTATGTATTGATCTTGTTACACTTCTATTTAATATTTATACGTCAGCAGCTATACGGTTGGTTATCAGTTATGTTGGAATGAATTACAACAATCTCTGTATCTCTCCCTCCCGGTGTTGACTATTTAGATTAGATATGGGCAATGGGCATAGGCATTGTACGAAGTCTTTATGGCTTGTAAATATGAAGGATGCTAAATTATGTCAAGATCTAATATAGGGCAATTTTGTTTACTGAATTTGTATTTATATATGTGATTAATTTGCAGTAAAAGTCAACTAATTCCTCTTATATTATCTCTGTGTGTGAGAGTCATTTTCCTTCTCTCTTTTATCTAAGGTGAATTTTTTTCCAAAGCATAGAATGGTGATTTTATTCTGAGATTATAGTGAGGGAAGCTAAATCGAGGGCAAGAAGTGTTATGACTATTTTTTCGCCATGTGAACCCAGAATATCCTCTAGTTACTTGTGACTATTTTAATTGAATCTCTATTGTTCAGGTTCTCTTGTTTAGACCCAGTTTTGATATGCTCGTTGATTTATATTTGTCTGAATTTAGAAAATATACTATTCTAACATTTCATTTTGTGATTAAATGTTGATATTGATTAATTTTCACGAGTCGATAAATTCTAATTTTTAACAAGTCCTTATCATTTTTTATTGTTTTTGAAATGTGATTTTTTTTTACCTCATTACTTGTGTATTTTTATTTATAGTATAAAAATATATTAATTATAGAAAAATATTGTATGACTAGTTACATTGCTGAAATTTAGTAAAAAAATTTATTGAAAAATAAATTATAAACATCAATTAAAAATATTGCAATATGATCTCACAAGTTACTCGACTATTTGAAGCTGAACCAACAGCCCATTTAGCTTCTGAGGTTTGTTATTTTTGTGGTAATAATGATGAATCATTGGAACACTTGTTCTTATATTGCCCTTTTTCCCGAACCTGTTGATTTGGAAGCCTTGCAGGTTTTAAAATGGATATTATTCTAAAATGGTTTGGTAGTTAGACGTTTTTGCGTTTTCAATTTCTTCAATCGTTGTGGTTTGCAAGGAACAAGATTTCTCATGCAGGGATACGAATAGTTCCATAGCAAGTCATCAAAGAGGCACAAGCTAAAACTGGCTGCTACATCTTTACTATTGCATCAACAGTTTAAGGATAACCGACTCAAGGAAGATTATGTCCCATCGCTTACTAGTGAACGTCATTATCTTTGGAATTCCTCCGTTAGATGGAATGTTATTTTCAATACTTATAATCCCAAAAAAGGCACACAGAACCTACATATTAAAGTCTACTTTGCAGATGTCGTTTTTCATGAATGAATATTGTCTCCATCAATTAGATTTGGCTTCCTACACTTGTAGCTACAAGCTCTTCGTGATGCCCTGACCTTCATTCTTAGACCCCATCAAGTGAACCTTCCACATCGCTACCCTTTTACATTGTAAATTTATTAGGCCAACCTATTTAAAAATACTTACTAAGACTAAAAATGTCCCTTACCATCTAACTTACCTTATACGGGATGTATGTATATTATTTAGATACTTTGTAGCTTTTAGTTTTTCATGAATGCATTGTTATACTTCCTCCGGTCCTAATTTAAGGACATATTTACCTAACTTTAAAGAAATTAAGGATAGTAGTTAAATTAGTTAATTTTATTTATTTTCTAAAAATGCCCTTATTTAATAGGGGTGATTTAAGAATACTATGAATCTGGCATGAGGCAATCCAACCATTATCAAATTTTATCTTATAATTAGGACTAATATCAACTTCCAAATGTTGTCCTATAATTAGGACCGGAGGGAGTACTTAATAAAAAAAAGAGACTATTTGAAACTGAAATTCCTGTATTTATCAACATTTAAATTGATGCTTACAACTATCTTTTTTGCAAAGTTTTTTATAGCTAATTGTAATTAAATTGAACTTTAGAATCATTAACTTATAAAATTTATTACAAATTTTTAAATTATAATAATCAAATCAAAATTTGGTAAACCTATAGAGATCAAAAAGGATATTTTCCCCTAAAACCTGCAGAGTCATTTCTGATCCCACTTCCTACAAGAAAATCAGGCATTTACTCTTGTTGATAAAGAAACAACTTATTCCAACAATTCAACTACTGATCAGATATTCGAATTAATTAGCTTATAAACCATCCTAGATTAACAATAATTGGAATAAGAGTTCAGTCAAGATTTAGACACAGTATTAATCTGATAGATTGAGGAACAAATGTTACAGTGTGAAGTAACAGCAATTAGAGATAGTTCAGTCACTATCTAGACAAAGCATTACTCTGACACAGTCAGGTAAATGAATTTGGAAAAAGGGAACAAAGAAAAAAGGGTGGGGGAGCAAATACCCCTCTGCTAAATTTCTAGAGTTACAATCTGAACAAACCACAAAGCTTGCTTATCTCAGAACAGAGTTCTAAGTTCTTTTCTACATGCTGATGACAATTACAAAGGCCACAGCTTCTCAGTGGAGGAGAAAGAAGAGAAAAATCAGCATATAATTAAATGGAAGTTACAATCCTCAACGTCAAAACGGGAGCCTTTAACTTTCTGACGACAAAAGGAAACTGCATGTTGAGTATATAGAAGCCGCAGCTGCACTGACAGCTAACTCTTTCTCTGAGCTAATTCTGCAAAATATGAAATACCTATATTATCCCATTGGTGGGAAATAGTATGCTTTCGGCTATGACAATAAAACACTCTTGGAAACTAGCCAGAGAAAAATTTGCAGGCACAAGAATACATGCAATAAGTTTTTCAAATCCAGTTTAAGATGACCGTCCAAGTCAAGGCACAGGCTTTGCAAATTTCACACACCCATAAATTTCAAATTCAATCATCCAATTTTCGTACTTGATAAACAAAATTACAATGGATGATCATAAAGCAACAAACTAAGGCTTTGTCATTGTTGGCCCCAAAGAAAGCAAGTTGCAGCAAAAACTCGAGAAAACCAATCCTTTCAGAGAAAGAGATTGGTACCCCAAAAAAAAAAAACTGTCATTTTTAAGAGTTTTACCTCTTAGTATTCTCTCCTCCCTGTTTTCTACCCATTTTTCTCCCCATTCAAACCAGGGGTAAAGGTTGATCAAAGACATCATGGACCTTCAATTTTATACATTGTATCCCCACAATTTTGTATCGAAAACAGGGATTTCTAATATTAATAAACGAGGTGGGTTGTACATGGTTAAAATAAAATTAAAAATTTGTAAATTTGTAGAGTCCTTGGCCAGCCTTTAAATGTAAGCCACATCTGAAACCCTACGTCAAGGAAGGTTTATTTTATGCACTAAGAAATTTGAACCTTTGATCTCCATCTATACTTCAACCCATCTTTGCCATTTGAGTTAAGGCTCAGGGAGCAAGGGAAGATTTATTTTGACATGAAAAGTACATACCTTATCATCTGATTACCAAAGAAACCAAATAAGATTTTTTGGGTCGTTTTTTCAAGAATGCTCTGTAATTCCAGTTTTTTCTCTTTTCACAACTTCTATAAAAACATTGCGAACATTATACCAAAAAACTCGTTGACCATTGTTATGCCTATGCTATTATCAGATGAATTGTGCTTTAACTTGTACGTTTTGATATCTCCTAGACCAGCGTTTTGGAAATATCATCATTCCTCAACAGAATATGGTTTTGAGTTATATCATACACAGATGCCATAAAATATGCCAAAAGACAAGAGAAACTTACTGTAAAATTTTAAATAGCGCAAATCTAAAAGTTCCTAACATCACTATCATCAATAGTTAGTAAACGGTGGGGGGGAAAACCTTGAAGTTCAGCCTTTACATTTGAACTACTAAATTCTCCATTAAAAATAAGCTTTTTAAACCGGCGGATCATATTTAGGTATTTTTTGTAGAATTTTTAAAACCAAAGATTACATGATTCGGTGCAAGACCAGCAAACAAATCTACGGGTTTTAATTATAAACATAACGTGATTCAGTCTCTGAAAAAAATTTACACGTCATAAGTTTTTTAGAAGAACATATTAATAAACGCACAAAGAAAACTATATCTAAATTTAGTTTACAGTTAATACCAGCTAAGTACAAGATATACCTGGAGTCCTTTTCTGCGGTCCCTAGCTGTTGCAAACCATAAGCTGCGTTCCAATTTACATGTTGGAGACCCTGGTCACAGAGCAGTTGCTTTTCTTTTACTTGATTTAACCAACTTTCCTGAAATTATGAACCAGGAGTAGGCAGACATCGGTTAAGAAAAGCAAACAAAGGTATTGCTATATAATGGGATCACACATCACTAAAGCAAAATAATAAATTAGAAAATTTTTAAGGTGCAATTTTAGCGAAAAAGTTTTTCACATAATACATAATCTTTTAACAATTATGTTAAATTAGTCCAATCATCCATTATCTTTTTATGTGGGACCCAGTTATTCTCCCTCTAACTTTATAACGAAGGTTTGTACCAATTTAATGGAATTACTAAAATCACATCATTTTAAAAAATGTTGCTGGGTAACGCAGACCCCGCTTGATAAGAGACTTGTATACTTGACACCATTTTAAAACTTCATTGTGAGAGACGTTCATAGCAAAAAAACTTTGTTGCTAAATTTACGCGTTCGACCCAAGAGAATCACTCATTATCCTCCTAAGAATATTATTTCACCAAGCCCATATCAAGAACTCATCATTATAAGAAGGCGAAGCCAGATTCAGAAGTTAATAAGTAGATTAGAACCTTAGCTTCGCTGATAAACGCTGTATTGCGTTTCAAACCCCCGGACGACTTCTTCCCATGAAGTTAAACCATTACTTAACCCAAAACAAGGTATGTGTAAACATTAACTATGAGATCAGTAAAAGGAAATATTGTCTATCTTTTGTGTACTCACAAGTTGCTTTTCTTCTTCAGCAAGTGCTTCATCCATCTGATCAAACAAAGAAGTCCATCTTGTCCGATGCATTTCTGCAATTATACTATGCGGGATTCCCGTAGTGGTGTTCATAACAGAGGAATCCTTTTCCTGGATATTTGAAAATTCCTTTGACATGAGGTAAGGTAATTCTGTATTAATAACAGCTCGAACTCTCCTCCGACTGCGACGCAAAGCTGAAGAAGCAGAAAAAAGTACGATATCGAAGGTAAGAAATTACACTGCCTGCAACATGGCTAAATAAATCAAAAATGGAATTACCCGAGAGGCGCCCTTTGATGTCTTGATGAAGGAGCTCCAACCATTGAGATGCAACAGTAGCAGCTGTAAAATCAAATCAAATACAAGAATCATTATCAGCGAAGCCTTTCTTTCGGTTGCCTAGTATTAGGTCAAACTCAAATACTCCGTTGCTCTTTAATACAAGACATATCTGAGAAGTTGATCTTAATACTAAGTATAAGACATAATTTTCATATTTGTCAATCTTTTTCTAATTTACCCTTATTGATGACATAGTTTTCATATTTGTCAATCTTTTTCTAATTTACTTATTGATGCTCCCTCAATAATAATTAAGGAGAAGAGTGAAGAAGGGGATTAAGGAAAATGATTGAGGTGCTTTAAAAAATACATATCATACTAACTAACTAAACTAACTTCCTTTATCTAATCAAATTAGATAAATATCTTATATTAAGGACCGGAGGGAGAATGATACATTAAAAGCTCTGCAGCACGCATGATGTGCAGCAAGTTCTAAAGCATATTTTTTTTAAAGCAGCGTTGATTGCTAACTTTAAAACAACTTAAGTTTCTATCTCTTTCATCTCTACTGAGGGAATGTCTAAACCAAAAAAACATAAGTGGGGTGGCTAAATGTAAACCTTAAAAGAATAATAATATTGCATAAGTAGAAGGAAAGTGTCTACTAGCCTTTCAGGGAAAGAGACGAAACGCTAGGAAAGTTTGACGATTCTTCATTTGACAGAGAGCTAGAACTCACAGATGCCTTTGTTGAAGAAGACAATTTCAGAGCTAAAATGTCATCTTCGGCGAGATGGGTGAACGATCCACAACTTTTGAACCTTTCTTTCTCCTCCGAGCATGTGTCATTTTCACCAACCTTACCCTCCAAAGTCCAAGAATCATCCATTGCCATCGGATTCCTTTTTGCTTTCCTACTACCAGCAGAATTGTGAAGGGTCCCTTCTTCTCGATGAAAGGAATGTTGATGCTTTCCTGATTCTGTTACGTACTCCAAATCCCTTTTGTTAACTTCTGTGCTTACACCTGAAAATTGTGCTGCTTGCTTGCATCCGGCGTTGGCACTTTCATTCTTTTCAGATACAATAGCCTCTATAATCGAATGAACCTGTTTTTTATTTCTTACGTGATTAATAATCCCTGGGTTTAATTCATTCAACAGTCCGCTTGGGGCAGCAATCTTTGAGAACCTATCGACTTGCTCTTTTTTTGCAAGTTCAAACTTTTTCTTGAGGATATCATTTTTACTTTTTCTACCACGTTTGTTTGGCACCGGAATACCTCCATGAGAAGATGAAAGAAAACCATTTCGCTTCATCTCCCTCCATATTCTCATATGATCTTTTTCTCTTAAAGGCCCAGTACAGCTAGCACTCTCAGAAACATCCTTTGACTTAAACTGATTGTGTTCTTTGTAAGACTGTGCGGAGTCCAGATTTATACAGCTTGTAACATCTTCTGCATTAAGATCAACGTCAAGTCCTTTAGAGTTTACACAAGTAGTATGGGGCTCCCTATCGTGCTTCCCAGGAAAGGATACCTTGGTGGGCTTCTTGCCACGTTCACCACTTCCATCGCGGGATGACATTCTGGCACAGAGAGCTTTGGAATTAAGATCAAGCGATCTCACGGCAGGGTTAACCTCTACCGAGCGTTTGTTCTTTCCAATTTTTTCCGCTTGAGAAGCAATGTGTTCCAGCGGCGCAGGGACCTCTGTCACTTGTGAAATATCATTTTCACTCGATGGTAACGGAAAATTATGTTCTTTATCCCCAAATCTCCCTTGAGAACGGAAACTAGTTTCTGTAGCATGAGCAGAGTAAATTAAATTCGATCTTAGACAATTATGTGCACAGTATGATCCATATAAGTACTTTCTTTCCCAGTTAAAAGGGAAAGCAATTTATTGTGAATGAATTAAAATATAAAGGCAATAAACCAAAACTGCATAGTACTTGCTCTCGGCAACGCCCTGCCCAGACGCAAGGAACTACTAATAAATCATTCTACAAAACATCAATTATCTCATTGGAAACAACAATGTGCTAGTGTTGAATCAACATTTCAACTGTATCATTTCATAAAGCTCAATTCTTTGCAAAACAAATCGCTAGTCCTTAGCTTGTTTAGGAATGGACAGAAGCATACGAGATATCATTGTTCACTCAGAATTACCTGCCCACTGCATCACTGACTCAAGATCTCTGATTTTCACTCGCTTTCGAGCGAGGTCACTGTTCTCTCCCAAATGAGTCGTGCTTGGACGCTTGTCTCCCGCGGCCTAAAACACCCGGAGGAATAAAGCAGAAGATGAGTAAGAAAATGTGCGAACTCAATCCAGAACAACCCAAAAGCCGGAGAAGCCTACCTTGTAATCCGATTTGGAGGTAGTCAAGGATTTCCCAGGTACTATCATCGAATTGCTTTCCTCATCCATGAAACCTCTGAACCCAATTCAACCCTAACACTTGCACCGCCAAAAATTGGTTTGAATCATCGATCAAACCGCGGGACTGAAAAACGGATCTCGGTGCTGTCAATGATGAATGACAGGGAAGGGAAGTGGATTGATTGGATTAGATGAGTGTAGGTCAGATTAGGGTTTCTGAAATGGCCAGGGAGGGAAGGAGGGGACGCGATGTGTGGAGTTTGTCTATGAGTGAAATTGAACTAGTATAATGGGGAATTGATTTGAATTGAGGGAGAGAGAGAGGGAGAGAGAGAAATAAAGCGCGCCCAGAGATTAGAAACGTTGTATGATGAATAATAATAATAATAATGGGGTGGGAGATGGATTAGATGAGAAAATGTTCCGTGTTACTGTGGAGGGAGAAGCCAAAAGTACCTTCCTGGGTTTTGTTCAAATTCAAAAAGGCTTGGAGGTTGGAGGGAGTGAGTGAAGTTTGTGCTCCACGTTAGACACACTTGTCACTCATGTCGTTTGCCATTTTGCCACATAAACGACGTTGCTCCTCTCGCGCTTGGTTCTAGTGCTTTTTTTAGGGAGAAATATTTACATATTTCAGGAGTATTACCTCATTTGTATTCTGATTAATTAAAATGTAATAATTCATCTTATTTTAATCATATATGGTATATGAGTTATCGAAGAAATTCAAATTTTATGATTTTAAAAAACATAAACTTCTTAATTTAGAAAAACAAAAAACACAATTCCCTCTTTCATTCCTAAAATCATAAAATTTAAATTTCTCCTGATGACTCATCTGCTATATAAGATTAAAATAAAATAAATTATTATATTTTAATTTGTCAAAATACATATGAGGTGGCGCTCCTAAAATATATAAGTATTTCTCTTTTTTAGGCCATGTTAAATGCCCCAAACGATGCATAAAATTGCGGTGGGAGCCACATATCTCAATACAAACTGAAGGGGAAAAAATCAATATAACGTTGTTTATGTTTAAATATGTTTTTATAAAAAAGTCATCTTGACAAAAACTATTTAAATGATATATGGTAAATGTTCAGATTTAAATAAAAGTAAGAAGTCAAAACAAATTGTTTCAATTTAACATGACTTTATGATAAAAATCTATTTTTTTAATGTGTATACATACATAATATTTAGCTTTAACTATCTCTTAGGCCCAAAACGGGCAAAAAAAATCTTTTAGGCCTAAAAATGTAAGCTTTGGTCAATTCAAAGTTGTCGCAAACAAGTTGGCAAAATAATAAACAAGAATTTGGTCTAATGGTACGAATAAGTTCCTCACTACCCCTATGTTTTGAAATTCTGCAGTCTTGCTCCCTCCAAGTACACCTCATGATCTATTTACAAAGGATAGCTCTTTTATCAACTATTAGGGGCATCTTTGAGTTAGCGTTTAAAAATATGTTTATGTAAATTGAGATAAATCTTTTCTCATATACTTATCTCGCATAAATCACATCAAAAAAACAATTTTTGTTGTAAATATTGCATATGGGCGTGTCAAAGAAAAAATCTCTCCAATATTATGGAATGTGTTTAAATGAAGAGATAAGTTTTGAGAAGTCATGTTCTTATGAATTAAGGGATTTATGTTGGTTCATGAATCTAACAAATAGTTATGACTTTCCAATTGAAGAGGTGTAGTCTTCAAGAAGCACAACTTCAAGGTATTGATTCATGGTCTATAAATACCCCAACCGTGACACCATTTGGAATCAGAGAAATAGAAGCCTCAGTAATCTCTCACTGAGTTACCTTATCTTCCACCAGTTCTGCCGCCCTATATCCTAACAGGAAGGGTTAGTTTAATCCTGGGGAGATGCCGCTTCCTATGTACTGAGGGGGCTGCTGAATATCTTTTAAGGACAGTGTCCTCGGACGCGACTCGAATCAAATATTTTCTTATTTCTTTGCAGATTTTACCTTCAATCTTAAGAGATATTTTTGGTGTTTATATTGGAAATGCATCATGATGAGCGTTGAAATCAGATAAGCTTATGTCACAATCTCTGTTTTATTTTATTTTTTTCATTTGTGAAAATTATTCATGAGTTGCCATATGAATAATTTGAGAAAGTCTGCGATAAGTATGGTATATTTATCTGACTTTGTTATTTTAATTTGAATTCTATATGGATTCTCGGATATTGGTGGAAGCATTTGATTTCCTTCATCTTCCCGCACAATTGCAAACTATCAGCGAAAACTGTGAACACGAAATTCAGGCAAGAAAATTCTGGCTATCATGTGAAACAGTTATCATGCGGTGCTTTGCTTTCTGGTATCTCACCCAAGTTGACGAATTTGGTTCTGCATAAGGAATCATTTTATCGTTGCATCTGGCTAATTTTGCTGAAAGAAAAAAGGGGTTTTTTGAATTAAATTTCATTAATTGTTTGAATATGTTCTTCATTTTGACTGGGTTTTGGAAAGTTGTGATGCTCTCTTCCTGTTAGGATTACCATTTAAATTGGCGTGAAACTCAGCAGAAAGATCTGTGAAAAAATGATTGCATATTACCCAACTGTGGGGGTTCATGGCAAGCAAAGGAAAGAAAAATGATGTCCGATTATAATTGAGAATGGATGGAGTGAGAATTGGGTTTTATTGTATCTGATGAAAGCGTATGCGTATGCCTAAGATCAAGGCAGACTATGATCAGTACTGTAATTGACAAATATTCAATTCCCCCTTCAACCGAACTATTTTAATCTCTATGGTAAAGAGATTTTGAAAGCCCTGTGATACTTGCAAACACAGGCAAGAGGCAGAAAAGAAGTCTACAAATTTGATAAGAAGAAACTATCTTTGAAACAGTACGGGAGGATGAAGAAGAAGAGGGATGTTGGAATTACCGTTATTGACGTATGTGAATCAGTCTTCTAATAGATACGTGTCCAATTTAATTTATTTTGATGTTAATAAAAATATTGGTGGGCATATATAAAAGATTAATCATGCCGTTATAAGCCTTCAACTAGCGTGTCGGTTAAAATTACAACATTATTTAATTACTTATGGTGATATATGATTTTCTAGCCAGTGATGAAATTATTTCCGTTGAAGGATTTATTATAAATGAATATATTATTTGGATTAATAGAGTAGTTACTAAATCTCCTATTATCTCTCCTTAACTAAATCTCCTGTTATTTCTTTTATTAATTATTTTAATGAGGATATGATGAATATTGAATTAGAAAAATAAAGGGTTTTTCTCTCCTCACATTTTTTATAACCATTTATTGCCGTTGTTGATTGTGAAATTTGTGGTTGGCAACCCAGTTTAATATTGCTAACTTTGGAGGAGATTTTAGATTATATTCAGGTATGTATGTTTAGTCGGTAGTATCATAGTTAGTAGTACATGATTTCTTGAGCACGAAAGACTATGCTACTATGCTATAGTTTGTTTATAATCCGGCAAGATTTGTGCACTTGTAATCCAAATTTTTATACTGACGTTGGTTATGCGTTGTTATGGGTATATAAATAATATTGAGTATATTGGCATTTATAAATTTTCAAATAATTTAGTGAGTAGAAAATTCTAATTTAATTAGAATGGAGGAGGATTATATGGTGATATTCTAATTTAATTAGAATTATTATTGAAAAGTTGTGAGATATTTTTTGAAATATTTGAAAGTGTGGGGGTGCCCAAGATAGAGAGTATCTTGTGGGGACACCTTAGAATATATATTTTGATATATTGAAAAATTATAAAATTGCCATGTAAATGTGGGTTATAATTAAAATTAATTTGATGAAGGTTTTAGTATTTGCTGTGAAGAGCGAATCTTGTAATGTGAATTATTAAATTTTGTATATAACTTTAAATAAGCATTACAGAAGTGATATGGAAATTTAATTATTTATCTAGTGTTTAGATAAAGGTGTTTTAAATTTTCATAATTTATGGATATGTATTTATCTTGATATATGCATACTGTAAACATATATTGAATTTTCATGTGGATGACTTGCATGGTCAAATATATCATATCATGCTCTTGAAATCATGAGAGAATCACATGTGATTTAGGGTGTTAATGATCATAAAAGACAAGTGATGATAAATAAGAAATGTTTCTGAAGATTGGTTCTGAGAACCACTATATGAATATTCCTCATGATACTACTTGAGATTACTCTAAAGCTCAATCAATGTATGCACCAATTGTTGAAAATTTGTAGCACTGATAGATGTTAATCCTGTGACATAGCAGATGATGTGTGGAGATTGAGCATTTATAAACTCTAATTGAAGAGAAAGAAATAGTTATACTACTACAAAAAAGTAAAGCTGTGGCGCTTATAATTGCATTAACTGTGGCGCTAAAGAAGTGCCACATATCTGGACGCCACTAAAAAAAACTGTGGCGCTTGGAAGCGCCATAACATTTTAAATTTTTTTTTAAAAAAAATACCCTCCTGTAGCGCTTGTTTGAGAAAGTGCCACAGGAGGGGGGCCTCTTGTGGCGCTTGCTCGAGCAAGCGCCACAGTAGGGTCCCTTTTTTTTTCTTTCTTCTTCTTTTTTTTCCTGTGGCCCTTTTTTATGCCTCTTGATTGTGAAGTTTTATATAAAATGAGTGGATTTCGTGTTTATCATCTCCACAAATTGTCAATCTTTCTATTTTATATTTCAACCTATTATATATATATATATATAATTTTCATATTTAAAATTCAAGTTCCCCAACAATAATGTTCTTACATTAATAGTCTCCAAAGCTAACATAAAAAATATCACAATACAAGAACTTGATATGTGAACACAGTACATCAACAACTAATTAAGTAAATTAAAAGATTACTAAAAAACGCAAGCTTGTCGGCAAAAAAATTTAAACAAAGCAAAAAGGCAAACGAAACAAGCTAGGTTTTCATTCTTTCCTATTAAATTAGGAACAAAAAGGCAAACGTTATATTATGGTTTATCTTGACTAAAAAAAAATTTAAATAAAGCAAGCTAGAATGAAATAGTCTTCTTCTTACAAATCTATTAATTGACCAGCACAGGGAGTGGGAGACTACGTTGGTGATGCTAGCTTGAGTGACGAGTGAGCGTGTGGGTGTGTTTTTTAGTGTGAAGATGATAGGAAATGGAGGGAGGGGGCCGACGGATCCACTAAGAAGATGAGAAAGGGAAAGTAGTTTAATGGAGGAGAGAGTAGTTAAATAATTAAAGTAGAGTAGTAGTCAAAAAGAGAAGAAATGGGAGGCGGATACAGGACCACTACGCGGGAAATGAAATAATTAAGAGATACAATATCATTTGATTTTTTTTTTTAAAAAAAAAGTGGGTAAGTGTGGCGCCTAAATAAATAGGCGCCACACATTGCCTCAAATCAGCTGTGGCGCCTAATGCATTAGGCGCCACAGCTGATCAAGTCATTATCATGTGTGGCGCCTATTTATTTAGGCGCCACACATGCCCACTTTTTTTTAAAAAAAAAACATCAATGCTGCAGCTGTGGCGCTTAGTGGGTTAGGCGCCACAGCTGCTTTAGTGTGGCGCCTGCGTAGGCAGGCGCCACACTAAGCCTCCTCAATTGTGGCACTTAATCTATTAGACGCCACAGCTGGTACCCAAAATTAAAAAAAATTATAGAGGTAAAAAAAAAAAAAAAAGAGAAGCTGTGGCACTTGTTTAAAGAAGTGCCACAAAATGTGCGCCACCTTTTATCCTTTTTGTAGTAGTGTTAAGAGATGTCATAAATGATGACATCATGTATAGTGGATTCTCGTTGTATTGATATGCACGGATGGTAACTAAAATTCAATATATGTGTGAAAATCCAATGGTTATCATTAACCATCAGTGGTAATAAAAGTAAAATATTACGTGAGTCAAAGTCGATTCCTCTGGAAATGGGTGAAGTGCTAAGAATGTTGAAAACCTCTTAGCAAATATTGTCATAAGAAACCGACTCTTAGAGTCTCTCAATCGATTTGGTGAGGTGAATAATATACCTATCGAATCCGTTAACAAAACCCCTTGGGAGGAAAATGATTATTGAAATGTTAAAAGGAATGGGACTAAAGCTGACTACTAATTGACAGCGATGGCAACCCATCCTTTGTGATTGGTGATCCCATGAAGAAGGTTCACTGGGTAAGAACAAGTCGTTCGTCAGTTCTGACTAGCACAAATATTTTATGTCCCTTCCTATGATACTTTGAATGTGCTAGACTGCATTATTGTAGGTTGAGCAAAGCTCTTAATGATTTCATAATTCAACGAGGCAGTGTGCATAGTGCAGGCATAAAGTTAAATGAAATCACCTCTATGAATGTGGAGTGTGGCCGCTCCTATGAGATCTTGGCAAAATCTCTAGAGCATTCATTATGCACCAGGCACGCGCATGGCCAACATAACGTGCAAAACCGCTGTTAGCAATGGAAATGTTAGGATATAATTTGACTCTTAATGCCTCTGATACACGCCAAGAGATGAGAGTTCATAGTCCATAGGACCACTGACATCTCTGTGTATCATGTGTTATCGGTCTAGGTCTAGTTCATAGTCTAAAGGACCACTAGATACAATGGTTATATCCATGGGTGTAACTTAGCAAATGGTGTGTTTTCTTTGACACATGTGGGGGATTGTTGTAAATATTGTATATGGGTGTGTCAAAGAAAGAGTCTCTCCAATATTATAGAATGTGTTTAAATGAAGAGATAAGTTTTGAGAAGTCATGTTCTTATGAATTAAGGGATTTGTGTTGGTTCATGAATCAACATGGTTTATGAATCTAACATATAGTTATGACTTTCCAATTGAAGAGGTGTAATCTTCAAAAGGCACAACTTCAAGGTATTGATTCATTGTCTATAAATACTCTAGCCGTGACACCATTTGGAAGTAGAGAGAAATAGAAGCCTCAGTAATCTCTCGCTGGGTTACCTTATATTCCACTAGTTCTGCCGCCCTGTATCCTAACAGGAAGGGTTCGTTTAATCCTGGAGAGATGCCGCTTCCTATTTACCAAGGGGGCTGCGGAATATCTCTTATAAACAGTGTCCTCGTACGCGACTCGAATAAAATATTTTCTTATTTCTTTGCAGATTTTGCCTACAATTTTCACCGCTAATCCAAACCCACACTACAATTAAAATAAAATAGAGGTGATGTTGAGTTTCTAGCTTTCTAAATACACACATACGGACGAGGGCCAAAATTTCCAAGAGTTATATATGTACGTTCATAAGCTCTTTTTTTTTTATTTAAGCAATGGTATAATTTTTTTTGAGACTTTGAGCGTAAAAGGTTTTAGTTGCTTTCAATAAGTGTGTTTTCCGATATTCTTCAAATTTATGTCCTCCTCTATATAAAAGTAAGGTCACTTATTATCCCCACGGACAGCTTATTATTATGTGTTGTAATGGCTAGATGGATAATCTTTTAAATCTGTCATTTGTATTGTTTGTTTTTAACTTTTTATAGTGATATACGGGATAGCCCTTTTCACTCAAAAAAGGAAGGAAAAGACTAATAGGTTTGCACCTTCTTGTTATTTTAATTTAAATATTTTTAGCGTACTTCACAGGTTTGAGAGATATGACAAAATATTCACCCCTTGTAAATCGTACATTTGTTTCGCACTTTAAATTTTGTATAGGTTTGTTTATCATGTATTTTTGTCGTAAAATTTATATTTTTATTCAAGTTTTCAACATTAAATTGTATTTTATTTTGAAGTAATTATATTGATTTTAAATGGATTGACATGGAAATATACATGTGTATATATCAATAATCAATACTTATTTTTTTAAGCATATTAGTAGAAACTAACAACATGAGATTGTAAGAAAAATCGAATCTACAACCCCTCATCTCATGTATAACAGCCTTCTACGCTGTTACATTTAGACTTGATGATTGTAAATTGAAGTTTTTGAACTCAATATTGTGGAATTTTGGAACCAAGTTTTGGTACATATAAGTTGTTGATTTTGTTATAATGCTGCTGGGAATTTGGGTGAGTCCTTTTACTTCTTCTAGTTTGAACTCAATATTGTGAAATGGATGAATTCTTGCTAGATGCTTGGTAATTGGCACTACTACAGAATTGAGATATAACCACCCCAAAAGACGTCCCAAATTGAAAATTGGGTGGTTAAAAAGATAGGCGGTGGCATTTTCGTAATTATATATATGTAGGGGAACCTTTAGGCGTCCCAAATTAAAATTTGGGACGTCTAATGTGCTTCATGGCGCGAAATATAAATTTATGAAATTTTTTTTAGCGCCTGGAGCTAGGTTTAGGCGTCCCAAATGTCATTTGGGACGCCTAAAGTAGGACTTTAGGCGTCCCAAATGCCATTTGGGACGCCTAAAGGCGTTGCATGTCAGACACTTGTCTGACATGCGGTCTATCACACCCATCTCCTCTCACCCACCCACAACTTTACTCTTCTTCCTCCTCTCCCCCACACCGTCGGCCTCCCTCCTCTGGTTTTCTTTCTTCAATTCCTCACCCACAAAACTCTTCTTCCTCCTCTCCCCACCCACACCATCGGCCCCTCCTAGAGTTTTTTTGCTTCAACTCCTCCCTCCTCCCTTGTTCAACCGTGGATGTTTGCTCTCTCCTCCTCCCTTGTTCAATTCCTCACCCACAACTTTAACACCGTCGTTGAACTCCTCCCTTCTTCTTCCTCTTTGTTTCTTTGCTCTCTCCTCCACCTTGGTCGCTCCATTGTTGTGCACACACCACCGTGGATCTCCATCTACCTCTCCAACATACTAGCTAGCTGATCAGGTTGGTTATTTCTTCGTTTTTAATTTTTTTTTTTTTGTAACAGAATGTTATATTTTGTTTTTGAAATATAAATTAAATGGTTGAGATTGTGATTATTATATATTGCTTATATATAAATGGTTGAGATTGTGCTTATCTATTAAGAAGACTCCCCTGTTATAGGACCCCTTAGCTTATAACATGTTATGCATTTACACGTTGCTAAATTCCTTTTTAAATTCATTACAATATGTTGCTGTAAGAAGTAGAGAGACATGTGAGGTAATATGGATGTTGAATACAAATATTTCAAGAGTTGTAGTGTCTTCTTCGGCTCACTTAGCTTGCAAACTTTCTTTTATAAAAAATATGTAAAAGCTACGTAGAGAAAAGCATTGCAATATTAACACAAGGCATGAAAATGTAATAAATGATTTTAATGAAGTTTTGAATTTATACCATTCGTGATTTCACAGAGAGATCAATATTTATAATTTATTACATTTTCATATTCATGCATGTAAGTTTAATTAATATTCTACTCAAATTAGATAATAAAATTAAATTCATATTCATGCATGTAAGTTTAAGCATTATTTATAATTTCAAATAAATGAAAAATTATTGTCAAATACTTTTTTTTGCCAGAATATTGTCAAATACTTATTAATTGATATTTACTCTTCATTAATTAATAGAAAATAGTGATAGGGTGCAATTGTGCCGTGCCAGTTTTTTAGAGAGGTTCTTATATAATTCCCCTACATATATATAATTACGAAAATGCCACCGCCTATCTTTTTAACCACCCAATTTTCAATTTGGGACGTCTTTTGGGGTGGTTATATCTCAATTCTGTAGTAGTGTAGCCTCCCCCACAATATTCATTAAATGATTGTTATCTAGGAGAGATGAGGCTAGGAGGGGGCAATAACTTAATTAGGCAATCCCATCATATGTCGTTGAGAATTGTACTAAACGTGTGAATGTAATTTGGTAATGCCTTAGGTGGTAACAAAATGGATCATAGTTGGATGAATGCTTTGAGAACTAGTGAAGAATATGAGAAAGGGGTGGACGAATTTATTGAATTCGCTAAAAAGAATGCTCCTGCAAGAAATGGGAAGTATTTTTGTCCTTGTGTCAATTGTTTGAATGAGAGTAGACGGGATGTTGATGTCATAAAGGATCACCTACTTTGTGATGGAATAAATCTGCGATACACAAGGTGGATATGGCATGGTGAGGAAGTAACTGATTGTCCGTCACACAAGAAGGAAGCTGTGGATGTCATAGATGAAGATAGAATGGAGAGAATGATTAACGATGTTGAGGCAGAATCCTTTGCGCAGTCGCAGGAGTATGACAGCCTGCGGAGTGATGCAGAGACACCATTGTACAGTGGTAGTAAGTACACGCGGCTGACAGGAACATTACATTTGGTTAACTTAAAGGCAACTTGTGGGTGGACCGATAGTAGTTTCACATTGCTACTTGAACTATTGTGTGATATGTTTCCGGAGGATAATGTACTTCCAAATCGTATGTATGAGGCCAAGAAAATCCTGTCTACAATGGGTATGGAGTATAAGAAGATACATGCTTGCCCTAATGACTGCGTACTGTACAGAAATGAGTACGGAGGTCTTAGTGAGTGTCCTAAGTGTAAAACTGCACGATACAAAGTGAAAAAAGATGGTGGTTGTGGTGATGTGACAAGTAAAAGGCAACCTTTAAAGGTTATGTGGTATCTTCCAATAATACCACGTTTTAAACGTTTGTTTGCGAGTGCAACAAAAGCGAAGAAGTTGAGATGGCACTCTGATGAGAGAACATCTGATGGGAAATATCTTCGGCACCCAGCTGACTCTCCACAATGGAAAAAAATAGATGAAATCTTCCCTCAATTTGGCAGCGAGCCGAGAAACCTACGGCTTGGGCTTTGTACAGACGGTATCAATCCGTATAGAACTCTTACTAGCACACATAGTGCGTGGCCGGTTCTCCTTGTAATATACAACTTGTCTCCCTGGCTATGTATGAAACGTAAGTATATGATGCTATCTATGATGATTTCTGGACCAAAACAGCCAGGGAACGATATTGATGTCTATTTGGCGCCTTTGATTGAGGACTTGAAGAAGTTATGGGAGGAAGGCATAGATGTGTTTGATGCTTATAAGAAGGAGTCTTTCAAGCTACGTGCACTGATTTTCACAACGATAAACGACTTCCCTGCGTATGGAAACTTGTCAGGGTACAGCGTGAAGGGTCACAAAGCATGCCCAATATGTGAAGCAGACACACACTTCCAACAACTAAAGCATGGAAGAAAAACTGTCTACCTTGGCCACAGGAGGTTTCTTCATCGGTTCCACCCGTATCGTAGGCTAAGAAAGCGGTTTAACGGCTTACCGGAGCATGGAATGGCTCCAAAGTCACTAACCGGAGAGGAAGTCCACAGTCGAGTGGAACGTATCCATGTCACTTTTGGTAAGAATCAGAGGGTCGCGGGTGAGAAGAACATATGGAAGAAGAGATTCATTTTCTTTGATCTTCCATATTGGCGTTCGCTAGACGTGAGACACAGTATTGATGTGATGCATGTGGAGAAGAATGTTTGTGATAGCCTTATCAGTACGCTTTTGCACATACCAGGGAAGACTAAGGATGGGATTAATGCGAGATTAGACCTTGTCGATATGGGAATAAGAGAACGGTTACATCCACAACTAAGAGATGATGGTAGGAGGGCATACATGGAGCCAGCAGCGCATACACTATCAAAAGCAGAGAAAAGAAGTTTGTGTGGGTGTTTGCATGAAATGAAGGTGCCGCAAGGGTATTCCTCGAATGTGAGAAGATGTGTCTCAATGGACGATTTGAAGTTAGTGGGAATGAAGTCCCATGATTATCATGTGTTGATGCAACAACTATTACCAGTAGCTATTAGAGGCATAATGAAAGATGAAGTACGAAACACAGTGACAAGATTGTGCGTTTTCTTCAATGCTATCTGTAACAAAGTCATTGACACTGAAAAGTTGGATGAACTAGAAAATGAGGGTTACATTATTTTGTCACAACTAGAGATGCACTTTCCGCCTTCATTTTTTGATATAATGGTGCATTTGGTAGGTCATTTGGTGAGGGAGGTAAGGCTATGCGGTCCAGTTTACCTGAGGTGGATGTACCCTTTCGAGCGATACATGAAGATCTTAAAAGGGTATTCTAAAAATCCTTATCGACCAGAAGCCTCAATAGTAGAAAGATATGTAGTTGAGGAGGCTATGGAGTTTTGCAAAGATTATATGTCAGGGAAGAAGGAACAATCTCGGCATGAAGAAGGGAGAAGCAAGGGAACACGAGGACTGAAAGTGAAGAATGTTCCTCGTGAAGAGGTGTTGCAAGCCCACTTGTATATCCTGAATAATATGGAAGAAGTTCAACCTTACATAAATGAACACAGAAACACTTTGAAGAACAAGAATCCAAGGAAGAATGATATGCAGATTGCTATTGAGCAAAACAAGACATTCATGCAGTGGTTCGAGGAAAAGGTTTTGCACGAGATCGGTGTGTCTGAGACAATCGAGTGGCTAGCTTGGGGGCCTTCGTTTCAGGTCATTACTTGGACCGGTTATGATATAAATGGCTATTCTTTCTATACCAAAGCGCAAGATGACAAAAGTACCATGCAAATGATGGCAGAAGAGTTACAAAAAATGAAGGAAGCAGCGGAATCTGATCCTAGCGTTGTTATCCAGCCACCGGCACCTCCTCCACGTCACAAAAAATGGAAAGCAGGGAGGATTAAGGCTGGGAAGTTCATAAATCCGACTGTTGCTGAGGTTGCAGCGAGGATTGTAAGTAGTTATACCATAAGTACCTAATTTTTTACATGTCGCGAGTGGTTTCGATACATTTACGATAAACTGCATGCTACAGGATGACCTGGACGAGCAGAGTAGCCAAGGTTCATTCAATCCAAGTAGACGGATGGACATCTTGTCAACGGCTATTGGGAAGGCAGATGACCTTGGTCGTGTTCGAGGAGAGACACGGGGAGTTAGTGCCGCGAGGTATTTTGGACGACAGCCACGTTATTCGTCACAAGCTGGACCTAGTAAGGACGTTGTGGCCAAGATTCGAGAGGACCTCGAACGAGAGATCGAGGCCAACCTTCGCGACAAGCTCCGACAAGAGCTGTTGCCAGAGCTTCAACTTGAAATGGCAAAGATGTTTGAAGCCCAAAGGGCAAGGGACGAGGCTCGAACTCAGGAATCCCCGGCCTTCAATAGCACCAGAGGAAGTTACAACCCTCTGGAGCAACCACTTGGCCACCCTTCTCCCACTCCAGTATCGGGACCACTTGGCGACCCTTCTCCCAATCCAGTGTCGGGAGACCCTTGCACCCTCTATTTGGATGATCCATTATTGCGTGTTGTTGCTGATGCTCTCGTTCACACATATGCTACCACCCACCATAATCAGCAAATTCCGGAGGATTATCGTAGGGTGAATGTGACGAGTGTTAGAAAGGGGGAAGAACGTACAGCCATCCCTGTTCCTGATCCAGAGGTTGGCACGTTAGGTCAAGCGATAGGATCTTTCATCCTTTGGCCTCGCAATCTTATTGGTTCAGACGCAACACCTCCAATGGTAGGAATTACCTTACTGTTACTGAAAATCTATTGGCATCCTAATAACAATTTGTTTTTTGATGTTCTAAAAGGATGACGAAGCTGCGAGCAAATGGCCCTACTTAGCACGGCTGCAACAGATCTACAAGGGCATTAAACAGATTGACTTGAAGATGCCTCCAGGGATTGTGGGCCAAGTGGAGTATCCCTACACGATTGACAATAAAGATCTCAAGCAGTTTATCAGGTTGGAGGAGATAGATGCAGGCTGGGTCAAATTTACAGTCCGGTAAGTTTTTTTTTTCAATTTTCCCATAGAATTCATTTAGTGGTTTTTTGTTTTCATACATTCAAGAATTGATTCCTTATTTTAATTCTATTATAGCACCTTCCACGATCTCTGCGCAAACATGGAAAGAAGTAATTGGTATGGATTCTTATGTCCTGCGAATACGACGGGGGATACTTGTACTGTGGCGCATAGGACTCACTATGTCGGCTACCAAATGGCACAAACCAAACTTCGTTGTTATCTAGCACCCATTGTCCAACGGTTCGTATTTACATTTTGTCAATTTCAGAAGTTTACTAAATAATTGTCTTCTCACTCATCTAACTTCATTTTAATGTGTACATGTTGTTAAAGAAACCACTGGACTTTGTGTGTTATATGTCCCCGCCGCAACGTAGTCTATTGGTTTGATCCCTTGAGTAACAGGCCAGACAGAGAGACAAAATCCGTCTTCGACACGTAAGTTATTCTGTTTGTATTTCATTAACAACAAAAATAAATGAATGGTTCTAATTTCTGTTCATTTTGCTTTTCATGATAGTGCTTGTCAAACATATAGAATCCTAGGTGGGTCACGCGAGGGTGCAGTTGTTAAAAAGCCAAAGTGGTTTTATCCCATAGTAAGTACATTCGATCCTACCTAATTGTTTCATTGACGGTCCTTTTAGACATACCTTTATTGATTTTAACAACTAATTGCATCCCTTTGATTAAAAGTGCCCTCGGCAACCTGGCAACACTGAATGCGGATATTATGTTATACTTTATATGTATAACATAACTCAAAGTGGAATTACTAGCGATTTTGAAAAGGTAATCGCTTCTTCATTCTCAAATGATAATATTTTTGGTGTTCTAATCGAAATATTAATTAATTCATTTGCTTGAGATTCATTTCATCAAAGCTTATTACTTTCTAATTTTCAGATTTTTGATAATGATGATGCCTACCTACGTGAAGACCTTGATTTGATCAGAGATCTATTGGCTGGACATCTTCTTCAACATATAGATCAGTAAACTTGTTATTTTATATCAGTTTGTACTTGTGTGATGACAGCGTTTTGACACTTTGGTTGTTTTTTGTTGATATATATAGTAGTAGGTTGCATGAAAGGTTATTGTATGTATATATAGTAAAGATTGTAGTGCTGGATGTCCTTACTAGTTTGTAACGGACAGTGTGGTTTATGAATCCATCTTTTATTCTGTTTCTGCAGTTTCAATTCGTTGGGTAATACAGAATGTAAATTATGGTATAAAAAAAAAACCTAACTTTTAGACGTCCCAAATTAAGATTTGGGAGGCCAAAAGTCCCCCAGGTGGGACTTTAGGCGTCCCAAATTAAGATTTGGGAGGCCAAAAGTCCCCCAGGTGGGACTTTAGGCGTCCCAAATTAAGATTTGGGAGGCCAAAAGTCCCCCACCGTGGGACTTTAGGCGTCCCAAATTAAGATTTGGGAGGCCTAAAGTCCCCCAGGGTGGGACTTTAGGCGTCCCAAATCTTAATTTGGGACGCCTAAAGTCACACTTTAGGCGTCCCTATCATTTGGGACGTCTTTTGTCTCAACTTACTACGCCCCCAGCATATACGTCCCCCCGTTTTGGGACGTTAAAAGTGCCAAATTTGGGAGGTTAAAGCCCCTTTTTGTAGTAGTGTGGGGATTATTGCAAGCGGTTTGGTTCTGCTGCGTTGTGCCTTGCTGTAAAGGTTCTTTTGGGCTTTGAGGGTGATTCTATCGGTGTTTTTACTAATATGCTGCAAACAGTGAAACATATTTACCAATATACTACACCGTGAAAAATATTTACTAAAATGCTACACTGAAAATCGTTCTTCAAGTGATGAATTTTAGAAATCGTTCACCTGAAGAACGATTTCTTCATTAACACTGCTTCGGTGCGCAATTCTATACAATGAAAATCGTTCTTCAGGTGAACGATTTCTAAAATTCATCACTTGAAGAACGATTTCAGTGTATTTCTCTCTCCTACCCCCTCTCTCCTCATCATTGCCTAATGATTAATTTACAATAAAAAACTCCCTCTCTCCTCATCATTACCTAATGATTAATTTACATTAAAAAAATAATGATTGCTAAGTGATTGATGATGATGATGATCATAATGATGATAATAATAATACTAATAGTGATTACATAATAAAAGAAATAATGATTGTAAAAATAGGATAAGGAGTATATTGATCAAATAAAGTATTAAAAAATTAACACTAAATAATAATTAAGTGTATATGATTGAAAAATGAAAATGAATTAACCTTATAAATAGTGACTTCCTGTACCACATCTAGGTCTCCTCCGCATACGTTGTGGTCGTTGTTGTTGTTGCGGTCATTGCTGTTGTTGTACGTCAAGTTCTTGAGATTCAAGCATTTCATTGATTTGTGTCGTTGACGTATTTAAATCAAACCACGACGATTCATTTAAAGAAATGGATTGTCTAGGAGTGACAAATGCTTCATTTGATGGCCCACCATACTCAAAAGTAGAAGTATTGTATTCAGTCGAAAATAATGCATGATCATCTAATAAAGATGTGAATGACTGAGGTTGAACAACATTGGGTGGGTTGGAAGGGGAAGATAATAATGGTGACATGTAATGAGGTTCTTGTTGTGTAGGGTTAAAAGAAGTGAAATGGGATGATGACGATGTTGACATGTAATGAGGCTGACTAAAATTTAGAGGGTCTTGTTCTAAAACATTTTCATTTTCAACTGGTGGTTGGGTTGACAAGTAACCGCCACGTCGCTTGCTCGGTCTATCATGAGGAATTTGTGGTCGAGGCAACTCAATTGTTGGGGGAGCAGGTTGATGACTCATGTTGAATCGTTGTTCTCTAAGTGCAAGTAAAATGTTTCGTTGACAGTGGCAACAACTAATTGTTTTGCCTTCCATGCTTTCCTGTATGACACAATATAACCAAACATTGATTGCATTCTCTCGATAATTTGTGAGATCTTCACATCTAGCTTATCAGTTACCATTGCCACAATACAAGATGATATAACATCAGCATCCAACTTTGGATGGTCTTGAGTCAATGATGTGCTCAAGCACGTGTGGGCCCCACAATATTTTGTTATCTCCCAAAAGTTTCTATTTTCTTTCTTGCATGCCCTTACTCTCCAATTGCAATTTGATCCATAGTTAACACATCAATACTCTTCATATTTTTTACATGAATAATAAACCTTAAATGTGTGATGAACTCGAACAGGGTATAGCTTGATTGCACGTCTCAGAACCTGGACACTGTTAAATACCTTTCCAATATATAACTCATTCGTATCGCTTAGATTCAGAATTTCTTCTAAATCATTAACCTCATGAGTCATATCTGCCTCAACATTAATTTGTGATAAGAAAGCAGTTGCAAGATCATTGTGCTCGTTCCCCTCTTCATGGTCATTGTCATTGTCTTCATGGTCATTCTCACCACCAACATTTAAATAAAAATCATATTCATCCTCTTCCTCGATTTCATCCATGACGTCTTCTACATGAGGAATTGAACAAGGTACTTCATTGTTGCCACCATATAATAGAGGTTCAAATGAGTGGAAATTTTCCATGTCACCGGTAAACATGGATTCTTGTCCCACAGTGTTAAGCTCGCTGATACTTGCTGGAAGTGTATTTCCAACATCATTGATTATTGGTTGTGATTCAATGTGGTCATCATATGGTAAATCACATATGTTGGCATACAACTATGCACATGTCAATTGAGTTGAAAATCTTCGAGTCACTTGCCACATTTGTTGTATGTCCGAGTCATCTTCCAAATTGCATGCCTGGTACTGTGGTGGATTTATGCATGTAGGATATCTATATACTATATTTGTCACGATTTGATTGGGAGGAAGTTGTAGCTTTCGTCCGATAACTTGCTTCAGTTTACTCAAGGTAATATTTGGGTCAACTTTGATTATAATTTTCACCCTATCAAACTCAAATGTTACACCGGATGGGCCGTTACAAATTCTACCATTTGAAAATATATACACGAACTCTTTTGTATGATTCATCCTACTTCCTAAATATTACATTACAATTATTAATAAAATTAAATGAAATTGTCAAAACAATTTAAATTCACAATATCACATTTACAAAAATCATCATAAAAAATATTCATAATTGTCTCATCACATTATGCATAACACCAACAAATAATTATAATAAAATATAAAATAGCATTCTTCATTTACCTTTCACTGCTTTTTTTCTTATAAATTTTTGTGGCAATGCATTTCAAAATATATTTTATTTCTTATTATATTTTTGGTTAATTAAAAATTAATATATATTATCATTGAAATATACAAAATTGATGATAGTAAATTTGGCACACTTATTATTTATTATTTTATTTTATTTATTAATATTTTTTCTGAAACAAAAAAGATTTATAAGGACTTAAATAGAAAATAAAATTTTGTGTCTGGCTTAAAAGAATTTTGACAGAAATAAGGGTATTTTTCTGTAATATTAGTTGTCACTTTCGACTGAAAAAATATTAGAGAAAATTACACAAGTACCCCGAATTTACAAAATTTCAATTGGGTCCCAAAATCTGAAATTCACCTCTGGAAACTGATTTTTTTGCTGTGAAAATATCAGAGAAAACTACAGAAACGTACCAGTAATTTTGAAAATGTCATTTTGGTCTAAATATCCGAAAACCATCCTTTATGGTTTTATCAATGATATTATGTATAAATAATACAAAATCAGTACCACTGTATAAATATAACAGGAATATATACTTACTAAAATCTATCTTATTCTTATGATAAAAATATCTTTTTTCTAAATATTTTAACTACACACCTATATTCTAAATATTTTATATATTCTAAAATTTTAATCTATAACTATTTTTTAAATATTATACACCACTATGTATGTTGGGACTTTTTTTTTTAAGTTTTATCCTACCAACGTTAAAGTTTTTGGGTGAGCCAATCTTTTAACAAATATCATAAATATACAAATAAAGTTCCACAAAATAAAAACATATTTGCTAATATCATGACACAAGGTTCATATAGGTGAAATCATATGCTTAAAAATAAAGATCAAATTTAAATTTTAAAGTCTCAAAACTAACCTATATTACCATATAATACAAGATAATATTTACAGTCAAAATAAGAGACACCCATTTTACTTTTTGAAGTTGTTGAACCAACCACTCAGCACCTAAAAATAAAAAATAGTCAAATAATAGTTATCAATTGTAGCAAAAATAAAATTCAAATTACATATTACAAACTACCAAATTAAGAGAAAAAACTAGAGAAATAACTTACCCACAACAGCAATAAGAAAAACAACTTATGCAAATAATCAACGATCAACAAAACAAAGGAGAAGGAGAGAGCTTAGACAAAAATGAGATGAGAGAAAAGAAGTGCAAAACTTGAGCGAGCAAACTGCACTTCATCAAATGAGCAAACTGAAGAAAACTTGAAGAAAAAACGAGAGGAGAGAACAGAGGAGTAGAATGAAATCATAGGAATGAATTCCACAACCAACATATAAAGCAATATATCAATTGTTTTTGGGGGAAAGAGTGTTCACTGTGTGTGTTCACTGCGCGTGTTCACTGTGTGTGTTCACATGCTTGGGGAAAGAGTGATTTGATTGATGAATAGGCTACATTGGGAAGGAGGAATGCATCAGATCAGAGAACATGCGCAGAATATATTCCTGACATCAAGAATTCTTATTTTAAAAATAATCATATTATATAGAAATCGTTCACGCCAAGAACGATTTCTAAAATCGTTCTTGCGAAGTACAATTTTTAGATTTGTCAGAACTAAAAGCCGTTCTTTGCAAGAACGATTTCTTCACAAATTTAAAATCGTTCTTCTCAAGAACAATTTTAAGTGTAGTATTATGGTAAATAATTTTAACTTTGTAGCATTTTAGTATTATAATTTACTGTTTATCGTATTCTGATAAAAAAGCCTTATTCTATCTCTATTTTGAAGCATTCACCATGATGCTTCATTTAAATTTAGATATAAATCCTTGTTTCCAAAGTTAACTTTAATGATATAGCTAATGGGGCACTAAAAATTTTTAATTGGAAAAGGAAACTTTGTTCACAAGACGACCGAGTTCACTTCTATATATTTGTTTGGAATTATGTTTGGGATCCCCAGAAGTGCTTATTCACATAAATTAAAACAAAACTTCTCTGATATATTCATCTCGTACACAGTAAACCACGATTGAAAAGTTGATTTCGAAGGATCCAATTGTTATTCCAAACAAGCATATAATGTTTGTACTGCTCTTAACATACCTATCATTCATGATCCTTCCACCAATAACAAACGGCATGCAACTAGTCAAGAATAGTATAAAAGCATTGAAGTAAACTGACTCATCTAGTGAACAATTTCCTTCTCCAACTAGAATTTTTTTATGCCCCATCAGCTATATCATTAAAGTTTTATATTGGGAATAATGATTTCTACTCGTTCCAACCCTAAACAATTTTAAATGAAACATTAATTTCGGTACATACTTTTTACAAAATAGCTTTTTTTTTTTTGGGTTGTTGACTGTAGATAGGTAAAAGGGCCTCGTTAAGTTGGTAAAAATAAAAGAGTATTTACAAAAATCCTTATGTATAGATTGTCTTAATTACCAACAAAAACATGTGGGTAAAATACCTTGCATTTACTTGCTAATGCAGGAATAAAAATATGTGCAAATCTTTTGAAGAAAGGTCTTTCTTATGCATTTGCAAGGCCAACAATCAATCGGGTTGAATTAGAACTCCCGGCAATAAACAATAAATAAATGATCACGATATCCCTGATTTAGAAATGGGAGAATGACATATAATTTATAAATATCACTGAAATATGCAACACAACAAGAGGGTCTTGTGAAATGACCTAATGACGGCGAGTTCCTTATCTTTGCAAAATAATCTTGCTAATTACTATCCTTATTTGGGAAAAAAAAAACCCTCCAATATGCCCGTATGATATCATATAAGAGTTTTTTTATAGAAGTGGAAGTAGAAATAGAAGCAAAATTAGAAGTGAAACTTAAGGTGAAAGTGAGTTTTAAAACATGTTTAGTACAATGGTGGTAGAAGGATGAGAGTGAAATATAATTTTTAATTTAAAAATGTATTTATAATATAAAAATACCAAAATTCCCTCAAAAAGAAGCAAAAAATCTCTTCATCTTTCAGCCAAAGTCAACCGCCGTCTACCCTCTTCATATGACAACCATCGTCGCCAAAGAACCAACTTGCTGAGCACCTCTAATGAGGAACACTACTTCAACAAGATCGGAGCTTAAACCATAAACAAAAACTAGAAGGAGCGATCATGTCTATAATCAAAATTGGAGCAATCAAAATCACAGGAAAAAAATAAGCTTGAACAGTGAACCAAAATCTTCTCTAAATAGAAATCAAAATCAATGTTAATAATGGGAACCAAAAACCCAAATTAAACCATCTCAAAGCACATGGCTGAGTTTGCACCATCGGACAAATGCAAATCGTGCTTTCGTTGCCACTCGGTATAGAGGGGGAAGAAGCTTGTAGATCAAAGTTGCGTTTATTAGCGTAGAAGCAAATAGATCAAAATCGTGGAACGGAAAAACGAAAAGAAACTTCCCTGAAAACCATCCTTGTCGAAGAAGAGTAAGAATATGCTAGAGATCATGGAACGTAAGAGATGAGGATGCCAAAGAACACGGACGACGGGCGACGAAGGTTTGAACGACTTGGTATTGCAGGTTTGTGTACTCCTTAAGCATATGCGTGGAAAATTGATGAGGATGGCAGAGATGACAGGTTGAAGGGGGAAGGGGAGACGAAGGACCATCTCTATCACCATTGCGGTGGAAGAATGGAAGATCATGATTGCCAGCGAAGAGACGAAGAAAGGGTAGAAGGGTAGTGGAGGAAAATAGACCCAATAAAGTGCAAGTGGAATCCACTTCCATGAGGTGAGTGATGGAACTCATTTCTATTGATTTTGGTGGAACCAATTCCATCGCACCAAACATTCCAAAGGCTTAGTTCCACTTCCCCTTCCCTCTTTCTAGTTCCATGCTACCAAATGGGGCAATAGGGTTGTCACAACCAAAGAATTATTCGGGAAAGGGTGTTTTTCACAAAGTTACTAAACTCAGACCGGCTACTGAATAGGTTGAGGGATCGGATTAAGAGTTAGTAAGTCACATCAGAATCAACCTAAGGCCAAACCGGTAAAGAATAAAAAGTTTTAAAATAATTTAAATTCTCATCATAGTATCATGCAATTCAAAATCAATTCAATATATAGAATTACTAACAAAATAATAATATACCTATCCAACATTCTTTACAATTTCTTTGATATATTGACATCATAATATCAATCCACCATCCAATGACATTATAATCAATAATCACTAAATATTCTTTCTGGAAAATTATCAAAATAGATAAATAATAACAAAGTATGCCTACTGACAATTCTTTAATCACTAAACCAATTGTCATTAACACAAAAATTATCATTAATTTCAACTGAAATTGTCGTCGACAATTCATATCCCTATAAAAAAATAATTTTTTTAAAAGCAACATGTTCATCCCAACAACTCGGTCGGGTTGATCCCCGGATTGAGGCCGGGTCACCCCCAATTTGCTACAGTGATGTTTTATAAACCTACCTAATCCGGTTACATGACCGAGTCGCTAGTTTTCAAGTTGACCTGGCCGATCCAACCCAGATTTGATAACCATGGTTTTTTAGGGATGAATAATTACTTTACTTTAATAAATAACAATGTTAATTTATATATATATATATATATATATATATATATATTTGATAACATCAATTACCATTAACAAGTAAGATAAGTGTACATCACAGTTCACAAGTCTACAATCATATTGTAACATGATTGTAGAGAATTATAGACATTTTAGCTAATTTGTCTTACCCCGCAGCTTATCTTACCAAAATCAAAGAGTTTGAGTAAATTTTCTATGTCCCTGTACAAAACGTTAGCAGAGTGTTGTTTGGCCCCCTGAGGTGGCAGAAAAAACTTTCTAATGCAAAATACCCGAAGTCTTCTAGGAGAGATGGGAGAGTAAAAAAGAAACTTTGAAATCCAATACAAAGTTGCTTTGAAGCATCGTAGGGGAATAAATGGTTTCCTAGAGACTCTCCTCTAGATAAAGGATTGAATAGCTTGGCCTTGGAAACATATCCAGGATTGGCAAAGAGAGATCTTGAGCCACACTTATATTTTTCTATGAAAATGGTCTAGCCTATTTTCGGAATTCGATCAACCCAGTTAGACGAAGGATGAGGTATTGAAGAAGGCACTGATTCTGGAAGTCGTCATGGAGTGCAAGCCAAAGAACATAATGAAACAGCATAGCTGATTTCCTTTATGACAGATGATGGTTGCACAGGCTAAGTCCTTTTATGAATGATTTGATACAATGTTAATTATATAAATAACAACAAAACCTTAAACAATAATAACTCCTAGTACTATTTAAAAGTTTTATGTTGCAGTGGTGATTTAGGGATGAATGACTACTTTAATTTTAAAAAAATAAAAAAAATAATAATGAAAATTTAAGCAACTGCAACTTTAATAATATGAAACTTAAATCTCCAACATAGTAGTTCGTATTAAACCCGGACCGAACCAGTCAGTAAACCAGTCTGATCCGACCATCAACTGGTTCACTTTTTTAAAAAAATCGATTTTTTTTTAAGAATATTATATTAATAACTTTGAAATCTTCATTCTTTCATCAATTTGGCTCCGGATTAGCTCTTCTCTGACTTCGGGCTAACCCATTGGCGCTTGACCTAGTGCACCAACTGGTTCAGTGGCAGGTTCAAGTTTATTAACCTTGGTTGGTATATTGTTTGGTTAAATGAAAGAAAAGTTGCTCTTGCGTATACTTTGGCATAAGCAAAACATTGCATTGTATTAATGGGTGATTATGGTAGCCAAGAAGACTAACCAAGAAAATCACAGGCCTGATCAATTTCTCTTCCCTTACTTTTTCCTCATCACCCACTTGCCAAACCAAGTCTCTATTTCATATGTCGTGCAACAATAAAGTTCACATTTCCAAGCAGATACACACAATGGTTATGCCTAAGTTTCGTCGGAATAGAATTACCTTTTGTTGTATTTTGCTTTGTCGCAGTGGTCTTTTTTTTAGGCATTTTTTTTGGATCAAGCGTACCCGGAGTTCAACCCCTTTGTTTTTCTTTTTTTTTTTTATTTTGAGCAATTCTCTACTGGATGTTTATCATGAAAGTTCTATTGATACTGGGGAATAACTTGCTGAAAATTCTTTGTATCAGCAAAAGAAGAATCAACTTCTCTCTTTCTGCACTGGTAAAAAAAAAAAAACTACTCTCTTTCTACTATAAAAGGTGTAATTTGGAACGACGTAAATTCCGATTACCTCCTCTCTCGGGTATCCGTGTTCACAACCCTATCCCTTTGTATTGTGTAATACGGTTAATTTATCTGTTTGTCCTGTTATAATTATTAGTTTGTGATGTTTTTATTTTATTAATAATCATTTTGCCTTATTATAAAAATGTTGAAAAGAAAAGTTATTTATTCGTTGCTCACAAAACACGGTATGAGCTTATTATTGAACATCCGTCATGATCAAGTTGACATAACCAAGGGGAGCAATATTTAAAATAAAGTACTCTAAATTAAATGATAACATACTAAAAGCTATACTATTAGGTCTCACCAAAAAAGAGGATGATGTGGCCTTACAATTATTAGTGTCCATCCCATATCAAATCAAACAACGTAGCTTGTCAAGGAGTAGTATATGAGTGTTGACCCAAAAAGAATTAGTATTATATGATTCTTGACCTATTATCTTAGAGTTTGTTTGGGATAGTTTATTTTTAGATAATAAGTATTATAAATCATGATTTAAAGTATACGAGGTAAGTATGTGAGAGGGGTTTTATCTCGGCTTGTATAATAAAGATTTATTATCTAAAAATAAGCCCAACCAAATACACACTTAATTACTCGTATATTCATAACAAATGGGTTTTTCCTCAAAACCTATTATCCGAATTAAGATTATTAACATATCATTAATGTTTAATATGCTAAACATGCAAAATTAAACTTTTTTATTCAATATAATTCTGTTCTTAAAAAAAGATTTTATGTATATTAAACATAAAATAAGCATAAAAGGAGGCTCAATTTTTTTTCACGGAATTTCAGAGTATATATGTAGGTCAATGGAATTGATAGACCTGTTGATTTTTTTTTTTTTATTCTGACAACAGACTTCAATACTGACTGAAGTCAAGCGTAACAAGTTTGACGTTTTTTCATATAGCGCGCCAAACAATTACTCAACATTCAACACCATGCGTAAACCGGGATGATGATATGATACGGGATTAAAGGTTATTATATGTTTGATATCATTTATTTTTAGATAATAAGGGTATGTTTGTTTTAATGTTGAGATTGATTATAAGCGATTTTTTACGTAAATCGAGATAAAACTTTTTTTATATATTTACCTCGTATATCATAAATTAAGATTGAAAAACTGTTTTAAGCATTTCAATTGTTGTTCCAAACAAGCACTAAATCCTTATTATGCAAGCCGAGATAAAACTTATTTCACATACTTATCTCATATACCGTGAATCACGATTTATAAATATTTATCATCTAAAAATAAATTATTCCAATCGACTCTCTTAGAAGATGAACACAGGTTTTGAACAACACGTCATGATTAAATAATAAAATATTAACCTGTCACCAAAAATAAAATGAAGTATTAACCAAGACCATGTTACGATGTTTCTAAGAAAGAAGTATGGAGTATGGACTTTATAAAATAAATATGGACTGTATTTTCAAAATCCAGCTGTACATATAAACCCATACAAAACAGCATTTCTACAGATAAAAGACTATATAAATATCCATAGGCTTGTACCTATTAATTCTATCCTGAGGTTATTATTATCCAACCGCGAGCACTGAATACTTTCTTTAAAGTTTTCTTAGAAGTGAATATTAATTTCAAACTTTTTGTAAATAATTTAAAGGATGTGAGTTTTTTTAATATATATTACCTAATCATCACTACAAATTATATCATATATTTAGAATCAAAACTAGATCATACATTTAAGGGTATGTTTGGTTCAACGGAGGTTGGATTAAGTGAGGTTTACTTAAGTTAGGTTAGATGAGGTTATAATATTGTTTGGTTCAAACAGAGGGTAAGTAAGGTTTAGTATTTTGTTTGGTTCAGGAGGTTATGTTAGGTGAGTTAATTATAAATGGACAAAAATACTCTTTTACATATTTTCCTTCTTCTTTTATAATGTATTTATTAATAATAATTATTTATAAAATTATTATTTATAAAATTATTATTCTAACAATTATATCTTTATATTATTCTAACAATTCTTTTACAGCTTTTCCGATAGCTCTGTGACTTCAGCTATGGTAACTGTTCTGTCTCTTCTCTCTACCGATCTTCTCTGAATTTTACCTTTCTATTTTCTTCCTGCTATTTTCTCAGATTCGTTTCAGTGATTTGCAGCGAATTGCATGTTCCCATTTTCTCCTGTTAAAATTTATTAGCTTCGGAACAATTCATCCGTTATTATTTTAAATTGATTGATTCTAAATTCTAGTGTGTTTGTGAGTTTTGGAATTACGTTCGGAAACTGCTCTTTTTTGCTTTCAGATCAGGATTCTGTTAGAAAAATCGTCTTGTTATTCTGATGTTCTTCACCTTTTATTGATTTGTATTCTTTTTAATTGTGTAGTGCAATGGTCTGGACTAAACATAGATGAAGGGAGTCCGAGACGCGGATGGAGTGACTTACAGTGAGGGTAGTGTTGGAATTCTAAAAAATTGTTACGGGTAATTTAATCATAATTGGACACAAAAATTCTCTCACCTAGAAAAATTCCTAATTTTAGAGGGTTCACAACTTAGGTTAGGTAACCATTAGAAGACAAAAAAATATCTCACACCTAATATAACCTCCTTCCAACCAAACACCTATTTTTAATCTTCAACCCCAACCCAACCGAACCTAATTTAAAAATACCTCCCACCAAACAAAGCCTAAAATGAGATAATGAGACGTAGTAATTAATTAACAATTAACAGTTGAATAATAGATTCCCCGTGATAACAGACACACAAATTAAAATTAGTTAAAAACAAAGAAGCACGCGTCTAGATACCGGGTCCAAGAGCTATACCCAATCAAAAACAAAGAACAAGATCAAAGAATGCAATATTATCAAACATGCTAACATGAAACATGAAATGTTTAAAAGCTGGATATCAAAATTAATTGAAAAAATATTTCTCTATCTCAATTGAATCGATACACATCCGCAAAATCATGGCCAGAATAGGGTAATAGCCCTGCAGGATGAATCTTTATTTTATATTTGTACAGTTTCTTAATCAAATATCTAAAAAATAAAATAACTCGATCATCAATCACCGGTTCAGGCTATGAGCCAGCCAAAGATTCTTGAATTGTGAATCCACTGTCTCTATCAAGTTCTGCACTCTGGTTAAGCAAAAATGGGTGCACCAAGGTCCCGATTTGCATGACCCGACCCGAGTTGTCTTCAACAAATAGCAAACCGGGCCGCATCCGGTTCGTCTCCCCTGAACCATCACCCCCCACACCTTCGTCGTGTTTTCACTCCCTCCAGCTCGTTCTTTCCCAGTCTCATCGTCGCCGGTCAATTCTTCCACCAATATAAGGCCTTCCGGCATTGGCGCCATTTCTTGTCGCCATTTTTCCTTCGCCTCTGGCCAATTCTCCTCCATTGCCCTCTTCTCTGTTACCAAGGTCGCCGTTGGCGTCGTCGTAGTCATCATATATCCACCCTCGTTGTTATCGCCGCGAATATATCCCTTTGGAAAAACTTGCACTAACAACGGCGCTTCCCTCAAATTCTTCACGATCTCCACCACAGAATCCCTCATCCACCTGTCCAACCTATTGCTCGCGTCGGCAGCATCTTTTTCTTCTCCCCGATGGCTATCATCACGCGTTTCCATGTGCAAACTCAAATAATCCTTCTCAAGACCCGTCACCGCTATGGCCGGCGCGGTCGTGAAGGCGGCCGCCGCCGCCGCCTCCGCGGCGATCCTCCGATTCCGCCCCCTCGAACGGCTCTGATCGCCAGCGAACATCACAGAAGTCGGCCGTGGCGTACCGCCACCGAGACAACGCCCATTATTGTCGATGCCGAACTTGGCAGAGACATGATTGCTGGCCGTGCAACCAATGCGGAGAGAAAACGCCATCGAGAGGGACAGAGGGAGGAGCAATTCAGAACTCAGAATCGAATGGCGGAGGAGGAGGAGGAGGAAGAGAAGCAAGAACGAGTTGAGGATGAGTTAATTGCTTGCAAGTCGTATTTGTAAAGAAGACGAGGAGCCAAGATTGAAACGCGAAGGAGTATTTACTATTTAGTTATAGAAAGAGATAGATACTCGTGGAGATTAAACGGTCAAGATTAAATATAAAAGTTTCAGAGTTGAGGGAACACGTTTATTAATTATTAGTATTAATTTTAAATTTTAAATAATTTTTAAGATATCAAATAATAAGTATCATAACAAATTAGGACTCAGTGTATTTTCGGTTGCCCGCCAATTAGGATTACTTGTTCAAAGAGGAAACATTGCTTGCACGCGAGAGATGGGATGACAACCTCATGTTTTGTTTCTGTGCGGTTGGATGTCTTATATCACCGGAGAAATCTCCTCCTTGTTAAGATTGACATCTTGATGAACGGTGCCTATCGATTGGAGTAAAGAAGAAAGGAAAGAGTTAGTGTGTGTGATTGGAGGGCGCGTTGCTATTTTTGCGCGTGGGAAGGATCTAAGGAAGAAGAGGGGCACGTGGTATCACGCGGAAAGTGCATGGATGTCGAAGGCGGGCATACATATGGCATTGGCTGGGACTAAATCCAGTCCAATAAAAACAGTTACGTGTGACACGTCAGTATATGCAAGTCCAGGTCAGCAGTGGCGCTCTGAGTTAAACAATTAATTTTGCCAACTATTATTTATATATTGGATTTATCCCCCCTTTTTAGAGAAAAAAAATACACGTGTCAATATGAGTAAGGTTGTTTATAAATTATAGCCATAACTTGGATTGAATTCAATTTCATATATCAAAATCAAAATAAACTTAACCAATGGACTCATCCTTTTGTTGTTTGGGATTAGTTTTTGTCACTTTAAAAGTGCTTATTTATGTAAATCGAGATAAATTTTCTCTTATATATTTATTTTATATATTATAAATTACGATTAAAAAATTAGTTTTAAAGACTTAAATTATTATTTCAAACAAGCATATTCAAATAATGAACAAAGGGCGAATCTATTATTTGCAGTTTTGAATGGATAAAAAGGCCCAGTAAATAAGGACATAATGGAAAGGAAATAATCAATATAGAAAGCATGTGAAAATTAATTAGACTATATTTGTTTATATAAAAGAAATTATATAATATATTGATACTCAAACTAAAACTCCTACATGTGTCGGGCTGCACCGACAATGAATTGAGCCCCAAGAATATCCCAAAAGAAGGAAAAGGAGGGTACGTCGAATAAATGAAACGTCAGCCACACAAAAATAGAGTTGGTGGGTTTCATATCGTGGCAAATATATAACACGCACTCTCTCATCTCCCATTGTCATTGGAACACATAACCACGTGGAAGGGCTCTATTCGTCACAACTAACAGGACACTCCAATATTAACAAACATATAACACCCACCCACAAGAAGAAGAAAGCAGGATGAGCGCGCAAATATGAAGAGTTGACTCAGTTAGATTTAGGGTGTGTTTGGTTTGAGGGGATGGGAGGGGGCAAAATTATAATATTAGATAAAAGAAATTCAAAATTTATTCTCTCATTCTTTTAAATTTTGAATTTCTGCCCAAAATTTACTCTCTCATTCTTTTTAAATTTTAGATTTTCGCCCAAAATTTAAATATCTTTAACTCAAAAAGATAATTTAACCCCCTCTCCTTTTCTCCCTCCTCTTAAACCAAACACACCCTTAAGAAGTGTACAACATGCATGGCAAGCCTTTATCATTAGCATGGTTCAAAAAACCAGACCAGACCGGACCGGCCGGTTCGACCGGTTGAACCGGGAACCGGTCCCTGGTTCGGTCTGGTTTGATCAGTAACCGGTCAGATTGGTCAAATCGGTCAGAACCGGTTAAAACCGGTGGTCCAACCGGTTGACCCGGTTTCTTGCTTCTTCTTCTTCTTTTTTTAATTTTCCAAATTTTTATTTTGTGTTTTTTGAGGGCAAAATGGAAAGTTGAAGACTAAAATGAAGAGAAAAATAGATAAAGAAATAAAAAATCTAAAAAAGTGAAGAAAATAATGAAAAAAATTATTTAAAAAGATATAATAATTATAGGAAATGAGATATCTTTGCATAAGTATAGGTATTATAACTAATGCTAATAGATTTTAAACATTTTTTTTTCTAAAACTATTTATTTTTATCTATAGAATTTTAAAAATATATTAATATATATTATCACTAATAAATTATAATATTTTAATATGACCGGTTCAACTACCGGTTAGACCCCGGTTGACCCATTAACCCTTGAATCTGTGCTGTGACCGGTTCATTACCCGATCCGATTTTTCGTTCCTTAATCATTAGTGTCTTAGCATTTGAGAGAAACCATAGGTAGGGACTCCGAGACCCCTTCGTTTGGTTCATAAGTCAGGACATAGTTGAGACCATAACGTCTCTAGCTAGCACGCCTCATACACATATTTTGTGCCAACAATACCTTATATATAAAACTGGATATGAAGTATAATGTTTTAGCACAGGGCAATGTAGGTTTCTGAAAAGTAAACAATGTTTAGTATTACCTTATAATGTTTCAATCATTCTGGCCAAAATAAAAGAACTAAACAAAATAAAACTAGATTGTTGTAAAAAATAAACAACTTAAAATTATCTAAAACTAAATAATCTTAAGTCTTAAAATAAATGGATAAAAGGAAAAACACTCTCTTATGGTCTTCAAGTGCAAGCTCTTAGACTCTAGTTTCCTTCAAGCTCCTCTCAAGTTGCTCCCGAAAGAGTTCAAGCTGCTATGAAATTCTTCTCTTCAATCTCCTTATATATCAAGATCATTGGAGGCATTTGTTGAAATAGAGAAAAGACAAAAAAAATTTTTTTGCCAAATCACTGCTTTAAGATTTTAAAGTTTAAGTTGTATTTTTTTAGAATTTTTTAGACAAATTTATGTTATTTTTTATATTTATTATGAAATTTAATGTTAAATAATACATAAAATATAATCTTATCCTTTATATAAAATTATCACAAAAGTTAATGTCTTTTTTAGTAATTTGACCATGAAAAAGCTATTCTGATCATAATATCCAAACACTCTCATTTTATCAAAATCACTTTTTTTTCCATAATTTATTTTGTTCATAATCTATTCTCAAAAATCAATTTTATCATTTTTTTCTCTAAAAATTAATCCAAACTCACTCCAGGCCTGTACGTGGCAATGGAAAAGAAGATAAGTAATGGATGGATTCGGATGGGTATGTGAGTGAAGGGCGTTGAGGGAATGGAAAAAAATGGTTGGGTTTGTGAGTGTGGTAGGCGCGTGAGACTCTTAGGGCAAAAGCAGCAACGTGAATGAGGGAGAGAGCTTCCCTCTCTACGATTAGTGTGAATAATCCTATGTGGCTGTGTCTTCTTTTACGGGAGAATGAGAAAGTTTATACTACAAAATTTGGATCATTAAAATTGATTTGGCTTATTCAAACTTAGTTATTAGATTCTTTTTAAACTTTTAAAAATAATTATGCATCATAAGATTTTCTAATATATTTTTTCTTGACCTGCAAGAATTAAGTGAGATCATGATCTATTATGTATTTAGAAATATTAATCCATTATAAAATAGGCAATTAAAATATTAAAAATTTAAGCCTAATAATTTCATAATTAATTTAAATTTATATTATTATCTAAAATTGGCTTAAAATATAAATATTATCTAATAAATCTAAATTAGCCTAAAATAGTCCTCAAAATAAACGAATAAGGAAAGATAAAATATATAAAATTTGGGATTTATTAGTCATCAGTTACATTATTACTTATATACGTCAAAAATTGTCATTGATTCTCCTTACAAAGCTTGAAATGTCTTGATCCATACTAAATTGCAAAGTCACGCGGTGTTAGAGGTATTGCTATTCTATTATATATATAGAGGAGGTCAACTAGCTTAGAAACTCTCACTTGAAAAGTATTATATCCATACGTTACGGTTATTATATAAAAATCATAATTTATTATAAATATTCACGATTCTTTTTTATAAACCATTATTTATGTACTTATTTCATAATGGTTGCCTATGTGAGACTGTTATTAAGTTTAATAAAAGTCACGGTTTTTATATACAAACTATTGTGTATGTTACTGAATAAATAATAATTGTAAAATGACATTGTTATGCATTATACAAGTATTATTATATATTATGATGATTGTTTATGTGTACCCGTTAACTATTATCAAAGCAATGGGGAGATCATAGCTTCAACAAACCTCAATACATGATAGGCGTTATATTATAACCGTTATAATAGATTTGGAATAAAAAATGGTTCATAACCGTAATGTATCTATATCAAGTTTTTATAGCGCCCACATATATGTCGGTTCAAAACCGTGATATTTGACAGTTAATAACCGTAATATATTGCTATTTCTATAGTAGTTTCAATCAGTTTATAAATATCAGCAATTAAAAAATAATAATACAAACCCTTTACTTCCCTGTATCTATCATCGACGGATCTATCATCCCGTTAAATAGTTAGCTGAGGTAGCCGTTGCAATAGTCTAGTCGTTCATACCCTTCCATGAGGGTATTTGACCTTCTATTGTGCTCAAGGGGTAGATTGGAACTTTCCTCTGTTATCTTCCCTATATCCCAGGCGTGTAGTACATCAATTTGCTTTCTTTCCCCTTCCTCTATCTCAGGTGCAAGATGCAGTCAAATGGTTTGATAATCACATTATTACATAATATAGATTATATTATCTCAATGGATGGCCGTTTTTAAAAAGGGGAAATAAAAAATAAAGACGGTGGCATTTTTGTAATTCTAGGTGGAACGCCTAAAGTAAAAAAAAATTCTTTTTTTAACTTTAGACTTCTCAAATTCAAATAGGGAAGTCTACAACAACAACAACAACAAAGCATTTATCTCACTATATAGGGTTAGCTACATGGATCGCACGATGCCATTGTGCTTTGTTGAAAACCATATCTTTAAGTATATTATTAATCAAAAGGTCTCTCTCTATAACCTCATTAAGCGTTCGTTTCGACCTTCCGCGACCTCATTTTATAAGACTCCATACTGCTTGATCAACCCTCCTCACTGATGCATTTAATGGCCACCGTTGTACATTTCCAAACCACCTCAAACGACTTTTTACCATTTTTCTTTCAATAGAGGTCACTCCAACTTATTCACGTATATGATTGCACCAGTTCATGTACATTTTTCCTCTTTCTTTACCCAGGTTTGGGACCGACTATAAACATAGGCAGAGTTAAATAGGGAAGTCTAAAGTAAACAAAAAATAAAGGTAATGCATGTCAGTCAAACTGACATCACTTCCTCCAAAGTCATGCTTACCCCTATAAGCTAGCTTCTTTCATTTAAAACTCTCATTTTCTCTTGAAGCTCCTCTTTGCATCACCACTCTCTTGAAGTTTCTTCTTCCATCGCCACCCTCCCTCACTCCCTCTCACTACCATCACTTTCTTTTGAAGGTCGTCCTCCTCTCTCCCTTTCCATTGTTGAAGCTCACCCCCATCGTCCCTCCTTGATCTTTAACGCCGTTGGTTCCTCCTTCCTCCATCTCCTGCCGTTGGCCTCCCTCCTCCCTCTCCCACTGTCGCTAAACGATATGGTTAATTATTTTTGTTTTTTATGAACTAAGTTATGAACTGGGATTATTGTAGATACATTTTGTTGGTGCTAGCATATAGATTTATCATCCTTCACCAATATTAATCTTTTTTGGATTTTGATTTTCCCTTCTGGCATTTTGTGATAAATTGATTATAATTAATAGCTTTGTTTTTATTAGTTAGTAGTTATGTAGACAACTTTTTGACACTTTGTGGTACTATTGTACATTGTATTAGTAGAAGTCAATACTTTAATTAGCTAGTGATGGATGTTCCCTTACTATTTGTAAGGACATTTTCGTTTATGAATCATTATTTGATCCTATTTCTACAAGTTTTAATTGCTGGATGGTGAAAAATATAAACGATTTTTTTAAAAAAAAATCACTTTAAACATCCTTTTTTTTAAAAAAAAAAAAGAAGTCTAAAGTCTCAGTGTGACACTTTAGTCATCCCTTTTTAAAATAAGGATGTCTAAAGTGCAAACTTTAAATGCCCCTTTATTTATGGACGTTATTGCCATTATTAACTATGTCGCTCACATAAACGTTCCTTATTTTTAGACGTTAAAAGAGTTTAAAAAGGGGGCATTAAAAGCATTTTTTTATAGTAATACTAGAACCTTTATAGTTAGAGATGGATACAGGATGCTACGTTCGACAACCCGTCAATCCTCTGACTTGGTTTGTATGGTGTGTGAAATGATTAGGAAGTCTCATCTTCCGCCAAGAATGAAACTTTTACTTTAGAAGTTGGTAAGGCAAATAGTTCCAATCTCTCGTTTATTAAAGAATAGGCATCTATCATCTTTTGAGGTATGTCAGTTCTGTGATTCTAACGATGAATCTTTAGAACATCTATTTCTTTGTTGCCTCTTTTCTAGAGCATATTGGTTTGGTTGTTCCTTGAGAATTAGGGTAGATTTCCATCATTCAATGACACTGATTCAATGGTTAGTCAAGTGGTTGCAAGGATCACAAAGATTCTAATAATTTTTCTACTTTCTTCTTTTTCAAATGTTAGAATCTTTGTGGTTTGCACCAAACAAAATTTGCCATGCAGGTGTGAGTTTTAATCCTCGTTTTATAAGCTAGCTTCTTTCATTTAAAACTCTCATTCTCTCTTGAAGCTTCTTCTTCCACCGCCACTCTCTCTCACTCCCTCTCACTACCGTTACTCTCTTTTGAAGGTCGTCCTCCTCTCTCCCTCTCCACTGTTGAAGCTCGTCGCCATCATCCCTCCTTGATCTTTGACGCTGTTGGTTCCTCCTCCCTCCCTCTCCTGCCGTTGGGCTCCCTCCTCCCTCTCACACTGTCGCTAAACAGCTTTGTTTTTTATGAACTAAGTTCTGAACTAGGATTATTGTAGATACATTTTGTTGGTGCTGGCATATAGATTTATCATCCTTCACCAATATTAATCTTTTTTGGATTTTGAGTTTCCCTTCTGGCATTTTGTGATAAATTGATGATAACTGATAACTTTGTTTTTATTAGTTAGTAGTTCTGTAGACAACTTTTTAACACTTTGTGGTAATATTGTACATTGTATTAGTAGAAGTCAACACTTTAATTAGCTAGTGTTGGATGTTCCCTTACTATTTGTTAGGACATTTTCGTTTATGAATCATTATTTGATCCTATTTCTACAAGTTTTAATTGCTGGATGGTGAAAAATATAAACGATTTTTTTAAAAAAAAAACACTTTAAACATCATTTTTTTTGTAAAAAAAGGAAGTCTAAAGTCTCAATGTGACACTTTAGACGCCCCTTTATTTATGGACGTTATGGCCATTATTAACTATGTCGCTCATATAGACGTTCCCTTATTTTTAGACGTTAAAAGAGTTTAAAAAAGGGACATTAAAAGCATTTTTACCAACAGGTGCCGAGTGCAGTGGTAAGGCAACTGACACTCTCCCAGGAGGATGTGAGTTTAAACCTGGGAGAAGCACTTGTTGGGAGGGGGAATCCACCCTTTGGTGCAAAGCACCTTATAAGGGTGTGCCTAAAAATGTCTCCCACTCCGGATTAGTCGGTTGCCCCGGGTTACCTAGTCCAGTGTTAGAAGGCCAGGAATTCAGGAAAAGGCGACGGATACCGGGGGGAGTCCGGGTTTAGGTGCCAAAGGCCCTATCTTCTGTTGTCACAAAAAAAAAAGCATTTTTTATTCTAATGCTAGAACCTTTATAGTTAGAGATGGATACAGGATGCTACGTTCGATAACCTGTCAATCCTCTGACTTGGTTTGTATGGTGTGTGAAATGATTAGGAAGTCTCATCTTCCGCCAAGAATGAAACTTTTACTTTAGAAGTTGGTAAGGCAAATAGTTCCAATCTCTCGTTTATTAAAGAATAGGCATCTATCATCTTTTGAGGTATGTCAGTTCTGTGATTCTAACGATGAATCTTTAGAACATCTATTTCTTTGTTGCCTCTTTTCTAGAGCATATTGGTTTGGTTGTTCCTTGAGAATTAGGGTAGATTTCCATCATTCAATGACACTGATTCAATGGTTAGTCAAGTGGTTGCAAGGATCACAAAGATTCTAATAATTTTTCTACTTTCTTCTTTTTCAAATGTTAGAATCTTTGTGGTTTTCACCAAACAAAATTTGCCATGCAGGTGTGAGTTTTAATCCTCGTTTTATAAGCTAGCTTCTTTCATTTAAAACTCTCATTCTCTCTTGAAGCTTCTTCTTCCACCGCCACTCTCTCTCACTCCCTCTCACTACCGTTACTCTCTTTTGAAGGTCGTCCTCCTCTCTCCCTCTCCACTGTTGAAGCTCGTCGCCATCATCCCTCCTTGATCTTTGACGCTGTTGGTTCCTCCTCCCTCCCTCTCCTGCCGTTGGGCTCCCTCCTCCCTCTCACACTGTCGCTAAACAGCTTTGTTTTTTATGAACTAAGTTCTGAACTAGGATTATTGTAGATACATTTTGTTGGTGCTGGCATATAGATTTATCATCCTTCACCAATATTAATCTTTTTTGGATTTTGAGTTTCCCTTCTGGCATTTTGTGATAAATTGATGATAACTGATAACTTTGTTTTTATTAGTTAGTAGTTCTGTAGACAACTTTTTAACACTTTGTGGTAATATTGTACATTGTATTAGTAGAAGTCAACACTTTAATTAGCTAGTGTTGGATGTTCCCTTACTATTTGTTAGGACATTTTCGTTTATGAATCATTATTTGATCCTATTTCTACAAGTTTTAATTGCTGGATGGTGAAAAATATAAACGATTTTTTTAAAAAAAAAACACTTTAAACATCATTTTTTTTGTAAAAAAAGGAAGTCTAAAGTCTCAATGTGACACTTTAGACGCCCCTTTATTTATGGACGTTATGGCCATTATTAACTATGTCGCTCATATAGACGTTCCCTTATTTTTAGACGTTAAAAGAGTTTAAAAAAGGGACATTAAAAGCATTTTTACCAACAGGTGCCGAGTGCAGTGGTAAGGCAACTGACACTCTCCCAGGAGGATGTGAGTTTAAACCTGGGAGAAGCACTTGTTGGGAGGGGGAATCCACCCTTTGGTGCAAAGCACCTTATAAGGGTGTGCCTAAAAATGTCTCCCACTCCGGATTAGTCGGTTGCCCCGGGTTACCTAGTCCAGTGTTAGAAGGCCAGGAATTCAGGAAAAGGCGACGGATACCGGGGGGAGTCCGGGTTTAGGTGCCAAAGGCCCTATCTTCTGTTGTCACAAAAAAAAAGCATTTTTTATTCTAATGCTAGAACCTTTATAGTTAGAGATGGATACAGGATGCTACGTTCGACAACCTGTCAATCCTCTGACTTGGTTTGTATGGTGTGTGAAATGATTAGGAAGTCTCATCTTCCGCCAAGAATGAAACTTTTACTTTAGAAGTTGGTAAGGCAAATAGTTCCAACCTCTCGTTTATTAAAGAATAGGCATCTATCATCTTTTGAGGTATGACAGTTCTGTGATTCTAACGATGAATCTTTAGAACATCTATTTCTTTGTTGCCTCTTTTCTAGAGCATATTGGTTTGGTTGTTCCCTGGGAATTAGGGTAGATTTCCATCATTCAATGACACTGATTCAATGGTTAGTCAAGTGGTTGCAAGGATCACAAAGATTCTAATAATTTTTCTACTTTCTTCTTTTTCAAATGTTAGAATCTTTGTGGTTTGCACCAAACAAAATTTGCCATGCAGGTGTGAGTTTTAATCCTCAGCAGGTAATCGGGATGGTGCAAGCAAGGTCAATTGTCTATACTTCTCTTATGCGAAAATGAGAAGCACTCCCTGCCGATTGGGGTAATGATGGTGCATGTGATGGATCTCACTTAAAGGATGGTACAATGCCAAAATCCTCAATGGACGGTTTTCTTCAGCACTAAAAACACTATTGGTGGAACGGGAATCATCTGTATAAAGACATTCTTCAATCAAGGCTGGTTTAATGAATGGACCATTGCACCTTCAGCTAAACTGGGCTTCTTGCAATTGCAGCTTATGTCTCTGAGGGATGCAATGTTTTTCATTTTGCAGCAGATAGAGGGTGATTCTTCAGCCACAGTCCTTCGTGTAAATTAGTAAAAGATTCTCATAAGAAGATCATCCCTAAAACAAGGGTCATATCTTGGAAGCTTGATTATCTTTTGAAGGATGTATGTACATTATTAGAAAACTTTGTAAGGTAAAACCCTTTTCATTTCTCAATGTAAAATTGCTTTTTTATTGGAAAAAAATAATATAAACCCTTTACTTATCATAAAGATAATATAGTTAATGCGCTGCTTGAATGAGCGGACAATTCCTGGTGTTTTCCACTTTTCCTCGTTTTGAAGGTAAAAAAATTAATGGAATGGTTGAACGAGCATCTAACAAAAAATGAGCAAAACGTTTCAGCTATGGTATGTTTGATTATATTTTAGTATTAGAATAAGACGATATCAAGTTATAATTGAGATACTATTGACTGTTGAATGTGAGCACTAAATTAGATTTTATAACTAGATACAAGATACTCCGTCCTAACTAAAAGATTTTTCTAACTAGATCATAAAATTTTAAAAAGCAGTTAATATGCTTATTTATAATTAATATGTATAAAATTTAACGGCCCAATATATAGGGTATTATGAAGAAGAAATAATTAGCATAGGAAATAAAAAAGATTTGGACCTTAATTATATTTAAAATCAAGTCAAAACTCTCAAATTGTATCCTCAAATGAAGTAATCCTAAAATTCGACGGGATAGAATTAATAGGTTATTTTTTTCTCAGGTCACGCATAACTTAAAATGTTGTGATATATTATTAAGTTTTCTTTATAACATGATACTCTCTCCACTCCTTCATATAAGATATATTGGAGAGTTGAATTTGATCTTAAATATAAGACATATTTTTTTATTTATTAATATTTTTCTAATTTACCCCTATTTCCACAATAATCAAGGAGGAGAAGGATGAGAGAATTAAGAAAGATGATTAAGATATTTTAAAAAAATATATGTTATATTAACTAATTTAACCATATTTATCTAATTTAATTAAATTAAAAAATTTGGTTAAATTAGTTAATGTGACATTATTTTCTAAAACACCCTAGTATCTTCTTTAATTTCCTCCTTCCTTCTTCTTTATTATTGCTGAGGATAGATGAGTAAGCTACAAATCTTATTCCAGATAATGGTTTGATTTTCTCCAAATTTAAAGATAGTAATCAACAAAAATATTTAGGGTTAATATGTAAATTTGTTCTGAAAGTTTTTGCTAAAGAGTAATGTTATTCCAGAATTTTTTTTAGGTTTTGTATTACCTCGTAAGTATAAAAATGGAGCAATGTTGTCATTTTCTGATAAAAAGTTAATTGTCAACATTAGTTTTTTAATGGTATGGGATAACATTGTTACATTTTGAAACTTCCGAGGGTGATATTAAGTCTAAAAAAACTTTCAGGATAACATTGTACAAATTTACACCTAAACCCAAATATTTATGCTGGCCAAGCAAATTAAAAAGTTAAAAAAAAAAAACACATGTCCCATAAAACCTTAACTGCTTATTATATATCATATCCAAATCCTGTAATACAAGAAATCAAACAAAACACAAATCAAACAAGCAAGTGAATAATATCTTGAACTACACGAACAAGAGACAAGAGAATGTTATTTCTATCAGACAAAGGCAAGTTCAATTTGGGAGGCACCAAAGTGAAAACCTGCTCACAAGAATCAGTCCCATTCGCCGCGATATCCACATAAGCAAGAGCAGCATCATCCTTACGGGATTCTAACTGTCCCGCGGCGGATCCTATATCAGTCACTGTCACCGCATAAATCATCCGACAACTCTGGAGCTTGTCGGCGACAGCCTTATCTTCGGCCTTTCCGACCAATTCTGGGATTACTCTGGTTAAGGTTTCGTTTGCGTTATCCAGCGACTTGTCGCAGATTATGTGAGCAAGACCCTTTGTGTCTGCTTTTGCGCTTTTGGGATCTGATTTTAAGGTTGTCTCGCACAAACTGGGATTTCTGGTTTTTTGACACACTTGGTGGATTAAATCATCTGCAAAAACTCTTGCTGCTGTTGATAGCTGATAATGGTATGAAGAACAAGAAAGCAAGGCAGCTAGAATAATGAACACAAATTTGAGGGGCCGGGTTTCATATTCATCTTAATTAATTTTCCCACAAGATTTGAATTTTGCAACATAGAGAGATGGGATTATATATAACCGGGGCTCATCAGAAAGTATTGTCTGAATTTCTGGAATTAACTGAGAAACATCGATCGCCGCTGAAAAACTGTGATTTTTATTAATTAATTAATTAATGATATCATATACTTCCAAGAATATACGTGCATGTATGGAAAACAATTCTGATATAGTTTTTTTTTTTTTTTTGCCAATAATTATGACATAGATCACAGAACTAAATGATCAATAGTATATACATTTTCAGGTAAAAAACAAAAGTATATACATACATCTTGGGATTAATTTCATTGAAAGTGCAGTTAAGACTGGTAGGATAAATCTCAAATTTATAAGATGATGTCTATATATATATATACATATACTGAATCCAAGTTGGCAAAAATGTATATATTTATATTGAGTCCATGGGGGATGAACTCATCAAGTACTTGTGTGTGTGCCGCTCAAGCTCTACTTTTTTTTTAGGATCCTTTAAAAATAGGTAGATTATTACATAAATAATTAGTAAACGTGTCTATATATATATATATATATATTAAAATGAATATTGTGAATAAATTTGAGTCCTGTGCGTCATATATATGCATGGAATTTGAGATATAAATTCCAGAATATATGTGTGTGTATGCAAGCATGTTTATAAATTTAAATGTAACAAGAGACAATTTGAGAGTCATAATTCTGAAGAAAACACAAATGCGTTCTTAACATTTTTGTTAATATAATAATTAAAATGTTCTAAGTAACTGCCTAAATATTTTCGACTTGAAATTATGTATAAATTAATTACGCAGGGAAAGAGAGAAGCATACATCAAATTTTCTGCACGAGCGAACCATCACACCAAACACGACATTTCCGAACACGCATGTGAATGTTATATTGAGCTCAACTGACCAAGGGACAATAGGCTGGTCCCTGTTAACTAAACGAACATGTAAGCGAGAGTTTGGAATAACGGGTGTAAAAGCGGTTTTTTTTTTTTGGTAATTTGATTTTTATAAATTTAAAATTAGATAAAAGTTAGATTGTATAATATGATTTATGTTTAAATTGGTTGTAATATAAGTGATTTTTCTGAAAGTGCAACTTGTTTGAATGATATTGTTGAAAAGCAAGTTTAGATGGAAAATAACTTAAAAGAACATGAATTTTATTATATACACTCTAATATTCCAATCCTTAATACAAGTCGGGGAGATTGAGGATGCTAATAAATTATTTAATTATAACATGTATTATATGATATCTCTAAAATATTTGTGTATATCATCATTAAATTATATATCAGTTTATATAAGTCAAACATTAATACATATAAATATTTTTAAATAATTTATTTAGTTTTCTCAATCTGTGTAGATTAGTAATACATACTCCCTCTGATCCTAAATATAAGACAAAGTTGACTTTTCGAAAGATTAAGGAAGTTAAATAAATTACTTAATCATATCATATATGGTGTATCATTGGATTATATATCAGTTTATAAGTTAAAAAAAATAGTTTGAAAAAAAATGATAAATATAAATATTTTAAAGTAATTTAATTAAGTTTTTTAATATCTCTAAGAGATTAATTTTATCCTATATTTAAAATATGAGGGAGTACAAATTAGTAATACATATAAATATTTTTCCTGACTTTCTCTCTTTCTCCCATCTAGAACAGGTAATTCGGGCCAACCTGAGCCCGACGGGCTGGCCCAACGCGAGTTCACAACAATCAAGCCAAGCTACATTCAGCTCGATTACAACAAATGGTAGCCCGAGCCCGATTAGTCGGGCCCGCCAGCCCGACATATTAACGAGACTGGGCTAGGCCGTGTGACTTCTGGGCCTTTTTTTTTTGGGCTATATTCACTGTTTTATTTTTTTATTTTTTGCCCAGCTTGCTTCCATTAGCTTTTGGGCTATACTTTTTTTCATTTTGTTTTTGTGAATTTGGGCTATACAAACTGGACCAATGGACCTTTAATTTGTTGCTTGCCACACAAATCATTTGCTTCCATTAGTTTTTGTTGCTTGCCACATAATTTCATCTTGCACACACACAACCTTACTAATTACTACCAATCTACCATTACTTTTTCCTAATTACATAAATAGCTCGCTAAGTCATTTAGTTGAAATCATCTCATATCTAATGAATGAAATAAATGGAATCATGCATCACACATCAAGTTTACTAATTAATTTTGTCCTTCACACATAAATGAATTTCACAAGTTTACTATCTATGCATGGCTTGCAAAATTGCAAATCATGTATCACTCATCAGGCAAGACAATGAAGACATGGCATAAGTATATTCGAAGGGAATGAGGGATATAAGTCATATAATACAATAACAATTAGCAAGAAAGTTATAATCTTCTTGGATCTAATTCTTCAAAACAACAAAAAAACTTAAAATCTTCCTTCGTCATTCTTCAATCGGCAATCACTATATTCGAAGCATTGTCTGAAGCTACAAAAATAAGGACAAGAGCAGTTTCCCTTTTCTCTATCTCAGAATCCTCTGCCACAAGTAATTACATAAACATAAAAGATTTATTAAATAGATATATTAAAAAAGATAAATGAACAAAAATGATTATAAATATTACCATCCCATGGAAAACCAAGAAGCCAATTTCGTGTGCAAATGAGAGCTTCAACATTATCTGGAAGAAGACAAGATCGATACTTTGTGAGAACCCGAGATCCTATGCTAAAGGCTGATTCACTGGCAACGGTAGTAATTGGAATACTAAAAATATCACATGCATCTTTGAAAGACAGGAAAATCGGGCTGAGTTGGTTTTCCAATAATTCAAGACATTAAATCTTATAGCCAATCTATTATCAAGTATCGCTTCTTCCAAATAGTAGTCCAATTCAGACTTTTCAATTGTTGACTCATCTTGACACTTGAATGAAAAAAAATCCTACACCATTAAAAAATTAATAAAAAGGTCAAATTAAACGAATAGAGGAAAGTGACAATGAAAATTCAAATGAATTCTAAACAAAAACTATATAAGAATTTCAAACTTACAATAAAAACTTCGTAGTCATCCACTTCATTCGATTTACGACTAGGAATTGGTTCTGTGATCAACACAGTGTTGGCATTCGAGCTTGAAGCAACTCCACCAATTGGGGTGTCGGATGAAGATGATCCCACATTTTTATACTCATTGAAAACATAGTACAACTTACTCCTAACGTTTTCAATCTTCTCATGAGAATTTATGGGATCTAATTTCGCAAAAGTAAACTTTATGACTTCAAGCTTCATCCGAGGATCAAGGATAATGGCTAATGCAAGAATAACACTATATTCAGTCCAATATTTGTTAAATTTGTCAAGCATACTCTGAGCCATATCCCGAGTCACAGAATCCTCACTCTTCAAATGTCCTTTTAGCAGCAACTCAATCTTTGATATTTGTGTGATATACTTGTTAGAGGTGGGATATGATGATCCAGATATCAAGTTTGTTATCACTATAAAAGGCTTTAAGGATGTGCACATAGCCTCTGCTCTTGACCACTCTTCATTTGTTGGACAATGATTGTAATTTGTGTCATTCAAGGCCAAGCTAGCAAAAGCACGACGATATTTAATTGCACTTTCAAGCATTGCATGTGTTGAATTCCATCTAGTTGGGATATCATACCTTAAACCCACAGAAGTGTCAATTCCCCCAACTTGTTCAACCCTTTTCTTGAATTCTATCATCCTTGCCTCTGATTTCCGTACATACATAATGCTGCTCCTAATCTTATTCAAAGCTCCTTCTGCTACTCGCAAGCCATCGTGAACTATGAGATTCAAGATGTGGGCAGAATATCTCACATGAAAGAATTCTCCATTGCATATCAAGCTACCACTCAAATTCAAATTCTCTTTAAGTATTCTTTGCATATGAAAATTTGCTGAAGCATTGTCCAGCGTGATAGAGAAAACCTTCTTGTCAATCCCCCAGTCTATCAATATCTCATGCGCCCTTTTTGCCAATTCAAATCCCGTGTGAGGAGGCTCCATCTTGGAAAAGGAAAGTATTTTGCTATACAAATTCCATTTCTCATCAACAAAGTGAGCAATCAAACAAAGATAACCTTCTGTAGTTATTGTTGTCCAACAATCAGAAGTCAAACATATTCTACTTGGACTAATTGCTAGTTTGGCCTTTAAGTTGTCCTTTTGATAAAGATAGGAATTCCATACATCCACCACAGCAATTTTTCTTGTAATACTCTTATAATCAGGATTTAAATATGTGAGCAACTCCCTAATTCCCTCATACTCAACAAAAGTATATGGAAGATTATGTTTAAAGATGGCATAGGCAATGAGTTCTCGTACTTTGTTGTGGTCAATCTTTCTAACTCTAACAATCCCTGATTGGTCTATCATCATGGCACCAACATCCTTGTATTTTGGGAGTACTTTACAACTTTCAATATGACGCCGAAGGTGTGAAGTCCCACAATCCTTGCTTCCCACAGCATATGGCTTTCCACACCCATTACATTTGGCTTTTTCCTTACCATCAACTATGCCAAGTTTTGTAAAGTATCTCCAAATATCAGATGTCGTACATCTTACCCTTTTATTTGTAGCAGGAGTATCTTTATGTTGTGTTTGTACAGTGGAAGCTTCAGGTTTAGTAGGTTGTTCGGATTGTGTGGCCACATTGTCAACATCCATGGTAGCCATCTTTTTTTAATGAAAAAAGCATTATCTCTTTGTTTAAGGACAAAAGCATTATTGAAAACAAAATCCAACAACAACCTCAAATACACAATCATAGTACAAAATGGAATTGGAAAAACAAATCCAGTTATCCAGCAAAGACAGAACTACAGAGTTCAAATTTTCATCCAGTAAATGCACAATCACAGCAATTCAACAAATGAGCATTTGAGCTTAACCAACAAATACACAATCACAGTACAAAAATCAATTGGAAAAACAAATCCAGCAACTGAGCAAAGACAGAACTATAGACTTTGAATTTTCATCTAATTGAGCAGAAACTACAGAACTAATTCAAATTTACTTCAATTCAAACAAAGTTTGAATCGGACAGAAACTACAGTACAGAACTAATTGAGCATTTGAGCATTAGATGTAACCAAATAAAACCAAAGACAGAAACTACAGAGTTTGAATCAGAATTCAATGGTTTGCTTCATTTTTTTGTTTACTTCAATTCAAACAAGAACAAAAAAATTACCTCTTACTGTGTTAAGACTGAGCAGAGGCGACGAGCACAAGCATGAGAGGAAGAGAATCCGGTTTGGTTTCAGTTCAGATGGGAGACTTGGAAGAGACGAGCATGCCTAACCACTACTTGTGACTGAAGCTCTGAGCCTTCGAGCAGAGTAGACAACGAGACACGAGGGGAAGAGGGAGACAAGGGAGAGCAACTGAGCGGTGGTGGCGCGGAGTCTAAGAGGAGGAGGGAGTCTAGAAGGGGCGGAGAGCACAGAGCGGCGGTGGAGGCGCGGAGGAAGAGGGAAACTCGGAGAGCACCGAGTGGCAGAGCCGGAGAGCAAGATGGAGACTGCGAGAGCACAGAACGGCGGAGGCAAGGAGGCGCAGAGGAAGAGGGAGACTTGGAGAGGCCGAACCAGTGGAGCCAGAGAGGAAGGGTAACGGAGCCGAGCCAGAAAAGAAGAGCAAGAGGGGGAGCATTAGGGTTCAGCCGTTTAGAGAAGAGGAGACCGAAAAAGGATTCTAAGCCTTGAGACCAAGCGCAAGCGGAAATGGAATGGAAGAAGTATTGAAAGTTTTTTTTTTTGGGTAATTAGGCTAAACGGGTTAACCGGTTTAACATGCGGGTTAGCCTGTTTAGCCCGATTACAATTAGGCTTGAGTTTTCCAGGCCCGAACCCTTTTTTTAAATGGGCTGGCGGGTGGCCCGAATTACCACTTCTACTCCCATCACCTTTCCTTTCTCTCTCTCTCTCTCTCTCTCTCTCTCTCTCAGGTCACCTTTTCCTTTTTCCTCTCTCCTTCTCTCTCTCCCAATTATCAAGTAGCCCCCCTTTTCCATATCTCTCTTTCTCTCTCTTGGGTAAAGGATGAAAGCTTCTACTTATCCGTCGTGATAAGCTCTGATTTCTCATTTCTGGGTGTGTTTGGGATAGTAGTAGAAAAAATGACTTATATAATTCAGGCTTATTAAAAATGACTTAATAAATATGTCAATATTTGTAATGTGATTTATGTTTGGATGAGTGGTTGAATAAGTGATTTTTCATAAGTCAAAACATGTTTGGATTAGCGATTGTATAAGTGCATTTTTAAAAGTAAAAACTTGAAGGGCATTTGTATATTCTTCAAATTTTAGATAGATCATATATGCGATATCCAACAGTAACATATCATCTAGCCCAGAAAGGTATCTGAAAATGCAACAATTATAACTTCTTCACCTGAGTGCATGAGAAAAGGAACAGAAAGTCAATTAACCTTAACTATGTAAAATACAAACTTATAACTCCAAAGATGAAGCCCAAACTAAGAATGGAATTAAGGAAGCTAAATAAGTTATTTAATCATATCATATGTTATGTTTCTTAAATTATATATCCATTTATTAGTTAAACTAATTAGTTTGAAGAAAGAAATAAAAATATAAATACTTTAAAGTAATTTAATCAGTTTCCTTAATTTCTCCAAAAAAATCAACTTTGTCTTATAATTAGGATAAGAGGGAGTATTAAATATTAGTATATATTAGTAAGGACTATATATGAAGTTTTAAATAACCGGTACTATTTACAAACATATTTTTCTATATATTTCTCAATTTTTTTTATCTCTCGTTAACCACCAGCTCAACAAAAGGCTTTTATAGATTTTCGTACATGCACATAACGGTAATAAATTCAACATGCCAAGCTTAGACTAAAAAGAAAAAAAACGCTGCAGATTTTTTCAAAAAAAAAAAAGTGGGTATCTTGGGCTTAATAAATAAGTTGCATTTTCGGGCTTTTTGTTCTTTTCAAAAAGCTGTCCCAAACACTCAAAAACGGGTTGCGTTTTCAGTTGGGCTTTTTTTTTATCTAAAATCGGACTTATTTGGGCAAAATAAGCCTAACCAAATACACAAAAGCTATTATCCCTTTAAAAACTCAATTGTTCAAAAGTTTTTCCAAACATAAACAAAAAACTTAAACACCCCATAAGTCCAATTAGCCGTTGTAACCGCACGATTGGCATATTGATAAGCCATTCCAAACATGCTCTAAGGGTGTGTTTGGTTCAATAGATGTGAGGTTAGATAGTTTATTAAAGTTAGGTTAGAGAAAGTTATAAGCTTTGTTTGGTTCAAGAAGATGGGAGGGGGGGTTTGGTTTTTTGTTTGGTTCAACAGGATAAGTGAGGGGAGCTAATTATAAATGAATAAATATCCCCTTTTCTCCTTATCTATATATTTTCCTTCTTCTTTTGCAATTTTTTTATTAATAATTATTATTTGTTAAATTATTAATAGAATTCTAACTTAGCCATCATAAAATACAGAAGTGAAAAAAATTTAATAAACCTACTTGAATTGAAAAAATATTTTAAGGAGTTAAAAGTACTAAAAATTATCTTAGGATCCTGTATGCTACTTAAAAAATATTTTAAAATATTAGATACTTTTAAAAAAACATTTCAAAATGATAGATTCCATTTAAAAAAAATTGTTCAACCCCATCATGTCATTCTCAAAACTACACCCAAGCGGTGTAGTTTTAAGAAAAGGATCACTAGCGGGCATAACTAACAACGGATAGAAGCCAGCTCTGATGTGCAGAGCTGAAGTGACACTGTGCAAATAGAGGTAGAGCATATCAGTTAAAATCGTTTGACGCGGGAATGAGTTTCATTTTTAATTTAAAAAAATGGATCAGACGTGAAACTCATTTTTCCCAAAGATCAATTTCTTCATAAATCCAAACTCGTTTGTTATACTGTTTGTTATGTTTTAATAAAAATGCCCTTCTTTCCTCTTCAGTCATTGCCAGATAAAAACAAGTGAATTGACATACAAAAACAGGTGAGTTCGGGTAGGCAACACATGTTTGGATTCTCAATTTCTCTTGCTTTCTGGTGAATGGAGGATAAAAGGCAAGGGCTGCCTGATATTGAATGGAGCAGGCGGCAACGGCGGCAACTAGAGGAGCAGCCGAAGACGACGCTAGAGGAGGAGATGAGAGAAGGAGTCAAAGCCGAGTGACGAGATGCGATCTACTGGAACTCTGGAAGAATTGGACGAATGGATTAGGAAAAAAGGGTTTTTAGTGTTGAGGGTAGTATTGGAAAATCAAAAAATTACCATGGGCAATCTAATCACAATGAGATACAAATTTTCTCTCCCTTAGAAAGAACCCAAAATCTGGAGAGTTGAGAAAAGAGGGGAGGTAAGTACTACATGACAAAATTTTTTCCCACTCGTCACCTCCCCTCTTTTTAACTAAATACACATTTTTTATCTTCAACCCTCCCATACCCTCACCTAACCTCCAAAACCTCCAACAAAACAAAGCCCAAGTGTTTGAGTCCCTATGCCAAACTATATATCTTATTTAATATTTAATACGAGTTACTTAACTAATTTGTGTATTATTGTGTAGTAAGAGAATGAGATAAATTAATTAATAATTACTTCATCCAATCCTTATTATAGGATATATTTATGAAATTGATCGTGGTCCTAAATATAAGACATATTTTTCATATTTGTCAACTTTTTTCTAATTTACTCCTATTGATACTCCTTCAACAATAATCAAGGAGGAGATGAAATGAGAGAATTAATGAAAATGACTAGGGTGTTTTAAAAAATACATGTCATATTAACTAACTTCCTTAATCTGATCAAATTAGATGAATATGTATTATATGAAGAACCCGGAGAGTATAACAAATGTTACATGATCTCCTTAAAATATCCAAACGTTACATTGAATTATACATTGATTAAATAAATTTCTTTGGTCAAAGGATAAATATGATATACGAAGTGGATTAGGATATTATATTTAAGGTTAATATAATTATCGATTCTTATAGTTTTGGTTGAATTTTGGTGTAATTGGTTTTGACCCAATAGTTTTATAAGGACTTGGTTTGAGTTTAAACTTTTTTTTTAGCCAAAGTTGGTTTGAGTTTTAACATAGAAACAAAAATCAAAACTTGTTAAAAGTGTAAGAACCATTCGTTAAATTTAAATCAATTTTTTATAGAACTATATAGATCAAAACCAACTATTTAAAACTAAAAGGATCAAAATAAAAAATTCAATCAAATTATAAGGAATAATATTGTTACTAACCCTTATATTTATGATCAAGTCCAACATTTCATCTAGCTCCTGTAATATTAAAGATAAGGAGTATTTATACTTGGTCTTGACCTTAATTTCCTCACCATTTTAGGGTCTGTTTGGGAATACGGTAGGTCCCAAAAAAACCCCAGTGAGAGGCCAAAAGCCCATTTGGCTGAAGTGTGTCTGTTTGGGAGAGCGTCCGGGTGCACTGGGCTTCAACAGGAGAAGGAACTTCCAATTAGAAGCTAATTTGAAGAGCGTTGAGGCATTGAGAAGCTACGAGCTCTATTTTTCACTTTTCCTGGTTCACTGTTATGAGGAGGAAGAAGGAGCTTTGGTCGAATTAGAATTTGACCAGGGATTTAATTGCAAACTTTAAAAGTTTTCAAGGAGGAATTAAAGTGTGAATTTTTGAAATATTTGTTGTATATTTGTAATTTATGAAACATTTGGGTATTTTCTATGATTTCCTCAGTCCTTTTTCTTCACTCACTTGTAATTTTCTATAAATTCTAGGGATTTTTTTTTATAATTTTCTCCAGTCCTCATAATATTAATTCTGACACTTCAAAATCTCTAATTTCTTATTAAGTACATACAATGCAAGATTAAGCATAAGGCAGCATCAAAAGTTTAATAGATCATTTGTATGAATAATTAACAAATTTTTACCATTTTACCCATGATTACAATTAATTTAATATGAATGTCCCTAATTCAAATCATTGCTTAATCATGTAATAATGTCCCAAAAAATGCATTAATATGACTTTTTGTATTTTATCAAGTTTTAATTTTAAATTTTCACTTCAATTATCACAATATATACAAATAATATATGTGTGTGTGTGTGATTCATACCCTTTTCAGGTTTCTATCTAAACGGACTTTTTAAATAATAATCCAAACAGATTTAATGTTAGAAAAAAAGTCACTTCTGCCACCGCCAATCCAAACACAAATTACATCTATAATATGAATTTTTTCTATTTGACTTTTTTCAAAAGTCCATCTATAAAAAACGCTCATTCTCCACCGCTAACCCAAACAAACATTTAATTCAATTGTTTACATTTTTCGTTTCTTTATTAACCATAGCAGAGTCTGGGTGTATCTTTCACTTGCCTTTTGTCATTATAAAGAGACAACCTAAAACAGTTTTACTTGATGTCACTAAATTATAAGGTCATTTATTGATAATATATTCCTTTTTTTTATACAATAATATATTCCTTTTGAATAAGTGTAACATAAATGAATAAATTAATAAAGGTACACTTGAAAAGATCTGAATCAAGGACAGCCATGGGCTACTTTAACGGGAGAGGAAGGCTAACCCAAGTTAAATAAAATTCTGCAACTCTCTCTTGTCACTACAATTCAAAAAAAAAATATAATTCTGCAACTGTTTAGTTAATCCTTTTTTTTTTCTTGCAGAACAATTCTTCAATTATATTGCTTTTGGGCCTACCAGCCCAAAATATATAACCATGAACCAGTTAATTAAACTTTCTGGGCAGCCTGGGAGCCCATGATCAATCCTTCCTTGAAACAAATGATCTTACAACTCTCTACAATTCAGATATTACAAAACGTCTGCGTCTTTCATTTTTTTTTAAGGGTGTGGTTTGTTTTGGGGATTATCTTTTTAGGTTGAAGGTAGGGATGAAAATAGGTCAGGCCCCTAATAGGGACCTACAGCCTAGCCTATTTAGTAAATAGGTTAGGCTCAGGTTTATGTATATTGCTAGACCTATTTAAATAAACAGGCTAGGCCTATTTTCATAAGGCCTAGCCTATTTATCTTCTTTTTTTTTTTTATGTATACTATTACATAAGTATATATAATATACCGATGGGGAGACCTCATTGGTAGGCGATCTCATAAGTCCCTTGTAAGCGCTCGAAGAGCCCTGGGGCCGTGCCCTGGCCTTGGTAGGGAACTGGTGCCGAACCTACCTAAACTTTTGATTACCAAAAAAAAAAAAAAAAGTATATATAATATAATCTAAATAATTTTATAAATTTATCAACTTAACCTTAATTCTAAGTTTCATATCATATCGTCATTACACTCAAGCATTACTTTCACATAAATCATTCACCCTTGCCTTTCTTCTCTTTGATCACTCGAGATGGCAACACTAACTCACTCTAATCTAATTTGCACCCTCCACTAAAGCATAATAATTTTTGAGTTTATTTGAATGTCAAATGAAATATTATAATTAAATAAGAGGAGTTTGTCCCAATTTACGTGGGAAAGGTAAAAGAGGTAGAATATAGTTTTGTATGTTATTTGTTATGCTTAGTCAATTTTAGAAAATATATCTCATTAGTCAACAGATGATTAGTTTTTTTTATTCCTATTTGCTCGAACAATTGTTGTCACTAGATGTCTTTTCTTTTCCTTACTAAGTCCTAATATTACTATGAGAATGAATATTAGGCTTTTAAGATATAATGTAGGATTGTATATAACTGTGAAGGGTTATATATGAATTTGGAGGCATATGCTTTAAAGGCTATTTAAAAGCCTATATTATTTAAGTAGACTTTTAAACAGGCTTCAGCCCTTGTCAGGCCTTTTGAAGGCCCAGGCCCAGGCCTAAAAAAAAGCCTACGTATAGGCTCAAGCCCAGGCTCAAGCTTTGAATCTCTGTTGCAGGCTCAGGCCTATTTAGATAAAGCCTAGCCTAGCCTAGCCTATTTCCACCCCTAGTTGAAGGTGTTTAAATTTTGGGTGGGAACCCAAAATTTAAAAAGAATGAGAAGGTAAATTTTAAATGGGAATCCAAAATTTAAAAGGAATGATAGGGTAAATTTTATGGGGGAATCCAAAATTTAAAAAAATGATAGGGTAAATTTTGGATTTCTCCCTTTCAAAATTGTAATTTGCCACCTCTAAACCAAACACATCCTGGTTTGAGAGGAGGGGAGGGGAGGGGGTGGAAATTATAATTTTGGGTTTAAGAAATAAAAAATTTACCTTTTCATTTTTCTAAATTTTAAATTCTCACTCTAAATTTACCCTCTCATTCCTTTTAAATTTTAGATTCCCACTTAAAATTTAAATACTTTTAATCCAAAAAAATAATTTAACCTCCCCCCCTCCCCGTCACCTTCCCTTAAACCAAAAACACCTTTAAGCTAAGCTATAATTAGGACGAATCATCTTTTGGGGAATTGTGTTTGGTGTGATACACAACTTTCCAGGAGAGCAAAAAAATGTAAGAAGAAAAACTTTTGATTTTTTTTGGGAAACTGACATGCAAGTCCTAAGAAGCAAAAGTAATTGCAAGGAGGTCCCATAACAACAAAAAAATAACTCAATATATTATAAAACAGATTAATGAGTTGTTATTTCTAATTTTTAGAATTTCACTGTAATTATCTTTAGTCTTCGGGTCCTGTGCATCATTTTTCCTTTTTTTTTGGGTGAAATGACATCTTTGAATTTTGAGTTTTGAATCTTTTAGTTTGATGTCGTACGAAGATAAGAAAAGAGCATATATTAACAGTGAATAAATCCTTAATCCTTAAAAGGAAAAAAAAACAGAGAATATATGATATGGGAAGCCATGAAGCAAGTATATAAGCAGAGGAGGGGATGACTACTAGTGGTCCAATAATGAATGGATTCCTTTTTTTTTTTCATAAAACGTCTCTTTCAAAATTGAATCCCAAATTCTCATTACTTGGACGAAATTCACAGCTAGTGCTTCAATGAATTTTCTTTTCTCTATTTTCAAAACTGTGGGCCTCGGCCTCCCAAGTCCACACAAATACAATCAATCAAACGCTAAGTAGTTATTCCTTTGTGTTCTTCTTCTTCTTCTTGTTTTTTTTGGGTATACTCCTTTGTGTTCTATCTATGCTTTCTTGTATGTGCCCAATTTGCCCCTCAAATCAAACAGTGAAAAGAGAAAGAAGTAATAGGAGACCAAGTTTGGAATCCGGCTTCTCCCCATTGTCTTCCTGTCCCTTACCTCTCCATTACCCAAAACACTACCGTTTTTGGTTAAGGGGGAGGGGTTGGATCCTTTTTTCTTTATTTAAAATATGTAGTACCCTGAAGTATTTTTTCAATACCATTCAATATTATAAAATAATGTTTTCTGCATTCTGCACGATAAAATATTTTTCTAATTGCAACAAACAGTGTAAACTTAAGATACAGAGTGGTGATAAAAAAAATATTTCAGTGGATTAGATGCAAAAAAAATTATTTTAGGATACTGGATATTATTGAAAAAATTATTTAAGGTGCTAAATTAGTTTAAAATTAATTTATGATACTGGATGTTATTAAAAAAATACTTTAGAATACAGTTTGCTAGATAGTGGTTACTACTGAAAAATTATTTAAGGTGCTGAGTGAATTAAAAATTAATTTATGATATTGGGTGTTACTGAAACAATATTTTAGAGTGCAGTTTGCTAGACATCAATTATTATTAAAAAAATATTTGAGAGTGATCAATGTATCAAAAATTATTTTAAGATGCTTGGAGCCACTAAAAAATTACTTCAAGGTACAAGGGACATGAAGGCAATGGAGAGAAGCTAGATTCGTAAGTTTGTCTTCCTTTAGCTAATGAACCAAGTACCTTCCCCCCCCCCCCCCCTCTTCACCATTTCTGTAACTTACAATGTCCACTCATAGTTGTTTTCTTTCTAAATTTGTTGCCTGTCCAATTCTTCACATTTCAACCCCACTCCTATAGTTGAATTGAGCTAACTTATCATAAATTCACCTTGGAGACCACTCAGAATTTGCAAGAGTTTGGAAAGATTAAAAATGTTCTGGGTTTTCAGGGCTAGAAATGGTGCCAGCATTGCATGGCAACATTCTTTTGAGTGTCACCTGAGTCTGTCATGAAATAGAAATGTGATCAGAAGGATTTTGGAGTATCATATGTATAAGTGAAGAAGGATAAGTGAAGAAGAAAAGAATAAAAAAGATATCTCAGCTCTTTTTAGGCCTAGTGATCTACTTTATAAAAGGATAGAGGAATCTCATGTTTTGGGCTTTTGTAAGTTTGGAATGCATATCAAACTGAAACTATGCAACCTGAGACAACTTTTATTAGCACTTTGCTATGTAAGAGCCCGTTTGATTCACTAAAAATGGGGGGTGGGTAAGGAAAAATTGAATTTTCCCCCCTGATGACAAACGTTTGGTTTGCATTTTCAGCTAGAAAATGCTTTCCCACCGGAACCCATTTTCAGCTATATAATTGAAAATATGTTCTCACCAAAATTGGTGGAAACCAATTTTCAAGTGGGAGGGAAAATGTCTGAAGACTAAAGTATTAAAACTCAGATTGGGTATTGAACCGGTTGGGGTACTGGGTTAAGGGCCAGTGGGTCAGATCGGTGTTAAATTGGAGTTAAACCGGGACCAAACCAATGAGAAATTGAAAATTTTAAGTTTATAGTATGAAATTATAAAGGAAAAATTAATTTTTTTTAAAAAAATAGGAACCCGGACCGGACCGGTCTACCGGCTGATTCGCCAGACCGGCCAGTCCAATCCAGATTCCTGAACCTGGCTGAAGACACAAAAGCCCGTTGATGTAACCTTTGATGTGATATAAAAAGGTGAGTGGGATGCATGAGTTCCATTGATATTTAAATAATAATTTTATTATAAGGGCAAAATGGTCTTTTTGATCATTTTCCTACCTTATTTTCTCCAAACCAAACAAAATTTTTTTATCAACCTATTTTCTTTTCGTGCAAACCAAACACCTGTGCTAAAATATTTTCTATTATTTTCCTTCCCATTCCATTCCTTCCAAACCCTTTCTAAACGGGCTCTAACTTTGAATGATAAAAGACTAGAGAGTGAAAGTGAAGCATGCTTTGCACGTGAGAAAGATGGTGGTTTCAAGCTTTTCTTGTTTTTTCTTTCTATATAAATTGACTAGGTCCTTTTAGTGGTTGTTGCAAATTTTAATTGCTCTTCTTCTTTGCCAATCGCAAATTGTAATTTCTAACTCCATAAACTTTTGATATATTTGTTTAGACTTGGTTTGCTCCTTGAGATTAGTTTTATTTGAAATTAGATAGTAAATTTCCATGTGATAAGGTATCTGCTACCCACACTGAAAAAAGCCAGGTTGATGTCTGCCTTGATACATATGCAGAGCAGATAAATTATCTTTCATGAGGAATCAATCTGATAGACTCAACACAGATAGTTCGGTCACTTGCTATCAAATTGTCTACTAACAACCACTCGAACTCAAATAATATGACAAGAAAGGATCATCGCTGTTAAGTAGGATTTACAAGAACACTCTAGAATGAGGTAAATCAGAGATCCAAGTGCTGTCTAGGGACATCCTTTTTCTTCTTCTTCTTCTTTCTATTTTACCAAAGAGAAAAGAAAAGTTAAATAAAACATCATTCATATGCACTTTTTCCATTCTTCTCAGGTAGGGAAAGTTCAAGCTACTAGTAGGGTATCATTTGGCTTTCAATCAATTTGCAAGAAACAAACTTTCAAGATTCAGTACAATTTTGCTGTAAGGACAGAGAACATGTAAGCACTGAATGGGAAAGGACCCTCAGAAACCATTATCAGGAAATTTTAACCAGCAATACTGATGATGTTTACCTGGCTGATATCTCCAAACAAATTACAATAACAGCACTCTGCAAATCCCCAAAAGGCAAAAAAAAAAAAAAAACAAAGAAAGAAATAAAGGTAAAAAGAAAAATCCCAAGATAGAAAGCTCTAAACAACCTAATTCTCTATTTCTCCATCCTTTTTTCTTTTCTCTGTGGTAGAGATCTTGATGAGTTGATGGTGGAGGGTTAAGATTTGCAAACCTCATCCACAGCTACACACGACTATACATGCCCAGAACCCGAAGTGTTTGCAGCACTATGTTGTTCAAGCAAAGACTGTCTGCAAGTAGGGCAAGAAGAATGTGAGAGAAGCCATGTGTCTATGCATCTAACATGGAATCCATGGTTGCACTTTGGAAGAACCCTAACTTTCTCTCCATCCACAAACTCTCCTAGGCAAATTGGACACTCAGTGGCTCCAATATCAGTAGAACCTGATGAACCATATACAACTATAGGGATCTGACGCAACACACTCTTCTTCAACCCTTTTGCTGCTACACGAGCTGCAGCTTCATCTGGTGTCTCAAAAGCAAACCTGCTGCTGCATCTCAAAGCACATCTTACAATTGAGTTTAACCCTAAAGCACATATTAGTGCACAGAGCAAGGCTGCTAGTATAATCACCATGTTTGTGTCAAAATTGGCATCACTAGTGTTAAAACCCCCTGTTCTGTTGCCATTACCTGATGGGGTCGACGTTGAATCTGTGCTTAGCAGTAGGCGACCCATTTATATCAGATCTCTTCTTGTGCTGTCCAATGATTCCGATCACAAAAGCTCAAAATTCTCGTACCCTTTTGATATCAGCGGAGTTATCTGAGCAAATAGCCTTGAAAATCATCACACGCTTGTGTAGAAGTAGCTGATTGATGATTTATCTTTTCTTCAGACGCAGATAAGAAGATTTTGCTTTTAACTTGATGAAGTACAGACAACAGGCAGAAGAGGCTTTCAATCTCAAAGAAGCCTATTTTCTATCACAAGGACAAGTGGTGATGAATAGAATCTTAGCCTCTCCATTCCATTCCAATCTATTTCTCGAAGGCTCTGAAAGTTCTGAGGTACAAGGCTCTGACAATTCTTCAGACGACAAAACAAGGGAGAGAAAGAGGTGGGGGGGGGGGGGGAGCAAAAGAAACTAGGGGAAGAAGGTAAGGTATATATGGCTTTAATTATTTTCTCTGCAGAGATTTGAGGCAGTGACTGTTCTAGGTGCTATGTAATGTTTAGAGGTTGCAGAGGCAACGTGGGACACAGATAATATGTGAGCAAAAGAAAGAAAGTCTGATAGCTTGTTTGTTGTTTTGTTCCATTTTCATAGTTGGTGTGAGATATGACATGCCGAGATTTCAATCAAGGAATCAAGAAGGAAATTAAAAGAAAAATAAAATAAAGGCGGTTTTGGGAATTTTGATTATGGGACCTGATCCCACCTAATCTCCGAATTAGCTTATTTAAAGGGGTACTTATTCTGAGCACCAAATCCTTCTCCCACTCTCCCACCCAACAATTAATTTAAGAATGAAGCAATCTCAGCTTCTTCTTCCTCTTCTGATTTTTCTCATCCAACGTCCGTTATTTGATTGCAATATTTTTTTGAATAAGAAACTAAAATCACTCATATCATCCCAAAGGAAAACTACATGGGACCATCATAGAGGCTCCTGTCCTCCTCATTTGATTGCAACATTGAAATGCCCCAACCAAAAGCAGGTTTTTATCCCCCGGATAAACCCCAGTTTGATTAGGGCAATGTTAATCCAAAGACTTGAAAGTTACGATTCAGCAATGATAGGACCCGACTCAGGGATAGCTCCATTTTCTGCGTAAACAGCGATTCACAATACGGCTAGAAAATTCTCAGACCCATTTCATTGTCATCATCATAATCATCACACAGAATTAAACACCACTCGCACATGTAAGTGTAACTAATCACAGAGAGGGAAAACAATAATTAAAGGTCGGTTAATGGGACAAACCTTGCTAATCTGGGTGTAGACAACCCCTTTTGTCGCAATGCGGGCAAGTGTTTGAGAACTTCACGAAAACGCAGTGAAGAAGAGAGTGAGGGTTTTTTGGGATGTCGCTTTCAGGGACAGTGACGCCTCCATCTTTGTTAAGGAAGAGGTGTGAAAAAATGGATGGAATAGGCATGAAGGTTGGTGAGAGTGACAGTGCGTGGCGTGTAGGGACGTTAAAAGGGCGGGTGCATTGGGTGAAGGTCATGTGGCCCTAAAGGCCTTTTCAAGACAATGAGGCCCTCACATGCAAACGGAAACACGTCCCCTTCCAAAATTTGTTCTTTTATTTGAAACTTGATTGTTTATATCTTGAATTGATCTCCCCACTAGCCACTCAACGGATGGACTTGAGGTTGATTACATTAAGGGGCTGTTTGTATTAATGTTGAGAAAAGTGACGTTTATGAGTTTCTCTCATCTTAATTTTTCAAATTGTAGTTGGAGTAAGAGACTAAAAGTCAATTAGTGTAATATGATTTATCTTTATATAAAATTTTGTAAGAAAGTTTGCTTTATAAAAAGGGAAAATTTCATTCAATCCAAGACTTAATTTTAGTTAACTCAAAAAAGTTTGAATACTACACTCCCTGATTAGAATAAAATTAAATTTCATGGGTGAAAAGACAATAATGTCTTTATTTTATTTTTTTTCATAAGGACATTTATAATATAAATAAAAACATTTACAAGATAAAGAAAGAGATTCAAAAGAAATCAATAAGTTAACAAAAATATTTTAACTATTCACAAGACAAATAAGAGAATTCACAAGATAAATAAAGGGATTTAAAAGAATCCATATAATTAAAAATATTTTGGTCATTCACAGGATAAATAAAATAATAGTATCATTGTTTTTTTACCCACAAAACTTAATTTTATTTTGATCTAAAGAGATAGAGTGAAATTTCATAATCTTTTGCAAAGACAAACTCCCTTCCATATGAATTGACTGAGATTTTCTCTTAAAAAACTTGTTTGGAGGATTAAAATGTCAATTCATAATATTAGAATATGAAGAAAAAAAGCAGGAAAAGCTGTTTTAACTTTAAAGCAAGAAAAGTTAGTTACCCAAAACCATATTAAACATCATTTTAGATTTAACTTGACTTTTTAAGTTTAAAAAAATCACATTTGTCATGCCAAACAAACTCTAAAATGTTAATTCAACTAGGTCCTAAAGAACTCAAGCCAAAATTGAACTTATGTTAAAATACGAGTAAACTATACTCATTAGAAGTTTCTTATATTGATAATACTCCTCTAGTCATATTTATAAGTTACATCTTAACTTTTTAATATGAATATGTTATTTATTGTTAACTTATTATTGTATAGATTGTTATTTTATTGAAAAACGTATATGTCAAACTTTAAGTCAGATTTAATATTGAAAAGTGTATAAAAAAAGAATTAATATTTTTCTTAATTCCAGCAATATAAAATGGAAATAACCTATAAATAAAAGATGATGACTCATTGATAAAAGGCACAGGTCCTTCGCAGGTCCATTTGGGGAAGCCACCTGTTCTTGTCTGTGGAGCTAACACACCTTGCAAAGTTTCCATCAGAGTAGTAATGTTTACTAATTAATGATCACCTACTTTCTTAACCTCTCCCTTTCTTTCTGATGGTTAAATTGAATCAAATATGGGTTAATTAGGTAGGCAAAGAGAGTTAAGCAATTATGTGCAAATTATTTAATTGTCCCTTGTCACTTCCAAGCTGTAGATACCAAGAGCAAATTGGAACATGCTTCTCTCCTCTACTCTTAATATCCGCTGCCATCCTTTACCGCTAAACTACGTCATTTTGATGTAAAAAATATGAAGCAAAGCCTTTTTTTTTTTTTTGAAAAATAGTATTTAACTTCTTGAAATATTTTTTTAGTCCCAGTCAATTTCCTAAAATATTTTTTAAATAGCACTCAGTATTCTACAAAAATTTTTAGTCCACTTATCACACTAAAATATTTTTTAATATCACACAATATCTAGCATTCAACACCCTAAAATATTTTTTCATTAACATTGACTCAATATCTAAAACTAATTTGTATTTCACCTTGGGTAATACTTTGTGTTTCAAACTAATTTTTGGTATCATATTTTAGAGTGCTAGATGTACTAGAAATCAGTTTAGTATACTGAGTGAGTGTTTGGGTAACTCTGAAAAACAGTATTCAACATCCTGAAGTATTTTTTCAGTGCGAGTCAGTTTCCTAAAATATTTTTTTAGCGTCAGTCAGTATTTTAAAATATTTTTGGTGCATAACTTACACTGAAAAAATACTTCAGAAAGTTGAATACTATTTTAGGGTGGTAAATGGACTAAAATTTTTTGTATGATATTGAGTGCTATTTAAAAAATGTTTTAAGAAACTGACTGAGACCGAAAAAATATTTTAGAAAGTTGAATATTTTTTTTCAAAAAATAAAAAAAGGTTTAGCTTCATTTTTGTCGTCAAAACGAAACAGTTTCGAGGCAAAGGATGGCAACGGATATTAAGAGTAGAGGAGAAGAGCCTGTTCCGAGCAACCTGGATTTGGCTCCCATCCTTTTCTCCAAAGAAAAGGATGGTCCTTTTCTTCCAATGAGCTTTAGATTAAGATCTCAACGGTTCAGATTTAATGTTTGGAAATTATCTTTAATATTATGGGCTTATGGCATTCGATGTCGTTTAATTTAAATTAAATTATTTAAGCATTATGTGTGCACGGCCACATCCTCAAGGCCTACCTTCTTCACCTGGGGATTCACTCACACGTGTTCTCTGCCTTCTCAAGTCTTCAACCTTGCTTTTTTTGACTTAAAATTGGAATTCATTAATCCATCAGAAGATTAATTAAAGAAACGACTCCAAAGGAGACCCATATAAAGATCCTTCATCAACCACCGCCTACAATAAGAGTAGGTGGCGGATGATCTAAGATGACAAAATTCTCTCCACTACTGTGAGCTAATCTAGCTAAAAAGTCCGCATGAACATTTTGTCCTCTAGAGAAATGGCTAATAAGGACACACCATTCCCTAAATAACCAAAATCTAGCCTCCTCAATGACCTCCTTAAAGGGGTGGTAATCATCGCAACCCCTTATGAGTAAATGCATAGCTTCAATACAATTGGTAAAAAGACTAATATTCTTTATATTCCTATTCCAACAGATTTGAAGTCCCTGAATGATTGCGATAATCTCAGCTACCACTGGAGGAACTTGCGTAAGTTTGCACATGTATCCACATACCCAGTCTCCATCTTCCCTTCTAATGACTCCAGCACTTGTACTTTGCCCCGAGTGAAGAATTGAACCATTTGCTTCTAGTGTATGAAATCCTGGCCTTCTAATTCTTTGGCCTCCCCCTCCATTAACAGTGTGATTATAAAAGTTACAATGAGCGGTTAAATCCATATCCCATCTTGCTCGAAAAAAGCTAGAGTTGGCATTCGGATAGTCAACGCCTGCTTCTTTTCCAAACAACTTCTTGCATCTATTCACCCAGATATCCCAACATACATATCCAAACAAAGTTGCCCATATGATCTTCTTGGTGAAGTCCCTGCCAGCTTCATGCCTGAAGTTCCATTCGATCCATTCCGTTCCTTGTAAATTAAGAAAATTATCCCATATGACAGGTTTTATAATGGAGATCCACCTTTCACAAGCGTTGTCACAATCTCTCAAGAGATGCATCAAGCTTTCGTCCTGATCACAATTAAAAGGGCAAGATGCATTGTCAGATAATCCCCTCCTCGCTCTTAGTTTGCTATATGCACCCTTCCATGTGCCACAAGCCACATGAAGGACTTGATCTTCTCAGGTTTCCCATCTCCATAATAGCCTCCAAAAAGTTGTGTTTGAACTAGAAGAACCTATAGAAAGAAAGTGATAGGCAGAATTAACAGAAAAATAACCATCAGAAGAAGGCTTCCAAAAATACTTATATACTCCTCTCTTATCACAGGGGGGATGAACACAAGCAATTCGTTTTTTAATTCTTCCCAAAGCCATGCGAAATGAATTTTCTATGTGCCATTCTTTTTTTCCCCTAATAAAAATCAAAATGCTATATATAACAAATTAGTACAGAGTCCAAATATTACAAATTATTTAGAAATTGTCAAAAGGGTCAAAAGGGCTTAAATGTCCTGAAAGTTTTTGCCCATAGGTGTTTGGCACCTGAAAGTTTTCGAAAAGGCAAACATGCCCTAAAAGTTTAAAAACCAGGCAATTTTGCCCCTCCGTTAACCAGCTCTAACGGCCAACATTTGTTAACCAAATATGTAGAGATGACATGCCTATGTACTATCCACCTCACACTTCTTTTGTCCACGTTAGTTGTTAGATATTTTAGGAGATTTTTTTTTTTAAAAAAAAAGCTCAGGTCCTCCCTTGCAATATCCCCAGTCTTTGATATATGACTTTGTTGAGTTATTTAGGAAAATTAAAAAAGCTAAATAAATTATTTAACTATATATTAATTTATAAGTTTAGCAAATTAGTTTGGAAAAAATGATAAATATAAATACATTAAAATAATTTATTTAGTTTCTTTTGTTCTCAAATTAATCAACTGACAGAACTAGTATTTTTTTTTTTGTAAAAAAATTATATGTCATTGAAATGTGAAACTCCTAAGGTACCATACTTTAATGTATTTATATTTATCATTTCTTTCAAACTAATTTTTTTGACTTATAAACTAATATATAATTAAGTAATTTATTTAGCTTTTTTTAAACTCCCCAAATAACTCAATTGAGTCTTATATCAAGGATCGGATACATTGTTGGAGAGGATCTAAGTTTTTCTTTAAAAAATACTACTAAAAAATTTGACGACTGGCATGGACAAAAAAAGGGTGAGATGGATACTACATAGGTATATCACTTTTAGTGCCTGTTTGGATTAGCGGTGGAGAAGTGGCTTTTTTTTTCCATTTGATTTTTGAAAAAGTAAGGTAGGATTAAAAGTGAAAATGTAAATGTGATTTGTGTTTGGATTAGCGGTGGCAGAAGTGACTTTTTTCTAACCTTGAACCTGTTTGGATTAGAGTTTGAAAAGCCTGTTTAGATACAAAACGACTGAAAAGGGCATGGATGCTATTGAATATTACATACATATGATTCCTTTTATAACCCGGGTTATGTTCAGTCAAAATCATTCTGGTTTGGGAAAATCCCTCAAAAGAACTTTAAAATTAGTAAAAGACAAAAATGTGATCCGAAATTGCATATTTCCAAAAAAGTGCGAGTGCATGAACCGGGATATTGAATTTGAGACAAAATGACGTGCATAACTCTGAAAGTTTTTAAATTGAAAAACGTTGAGGGAGCAATGATCAGAAGGGCAAAATTGTGCGAAAACACGGTCGGGACTCTTCATCTTCTTCTGGCGTCGTCGGCGCCGTTGGTCGACTCTGGTTCCGTGGCATTGAGAGAGGATAGTGGCAGCGACACTGTGGGGTGAATTTGGGGTGGATTTGAGGAGGAGCGAAGGCGAGGAGAGGTTGTGGTGAAAGGCATTGGACAGTTGCAGAGGTGCCGGTGTTTGGATGCGAATTTGAGCTTCAGTGCTGAAGTTCGGTAAGTGGTTGTGTTTAAAAATGTATTTTATTTTAACTTCTCCAGTTGATTAGAACGGCGGTTCAATGTGCATGGGTTAAAATAAGTTTGGGAAATGTGGATAAAATATAACGGTGATAAAACCTATGAACTCTATTGTGAAAATGTGCATGTGTTAAGATAAGTTTGGGAAATGTGGATAAAACGTAATGAGGAAGGTTGTAAAATAAGTTGTGAAACTCTGTTGTTAAGTGGGGAAGTTTGAATTGCAACTTTTGAAATTTCTAAACCGTTAAAACAGCACATGAACGCAATAATTGGTGAAGTTGTGAGACGGTGTTGAGATGTAGGAAATTGTGATTTTATTGTTGTGAGAATGTTATACATACAGTTGCGAATGATTTCAGTGAAGTTGTGAAACAAAACCTATGAAAACCCAAAGATAACCTGCGAAAATCAAATGTTATAGGATGCAGAACTCGAGTTTTCCATTGATAACTTGAGTTCATATCATCACTGGAAGGTAACATGCGAGTGATTAGGCTTATAGGATACAGAACTCGAGTTGTGAATTGAAAACTCGAGTTTACCAACACAGTCTTACATTTTCACAACATCCCGTTAGACTTTCACAACTCGAGTTTGCCATTCACAACTCGAGTTCATATCATCACTGGAGGGTAGCCGGCGAGTGATTAGGCTTATAGGATGCAGAACTCGAGTTTACCAACATAGTCTTATATTTTCACAACATCCCATTAGACTTTAACAACTCGAGTTTGCCATTCACAACTTGAGTTCATATCATCACTGGAGGGTAACCGGCGAGTGATTAGGCTTATAGGATGCAAAACTCGAGTTTACCAACACAGTCTTACATTTTCACAACATCTCGTTAGACTTTCACAACTCGAGTTTGCCATTCATAACTCGAGTTTATATTATCACTAGAGGGTAACTGGTGAGTGATTAGCGTATAGGATGCAAAACTCGAGTTATGAATTGATAACTCGAGTTTACCAACACAATCTTACATTTTCACGACATCCTATTAGACTTTCACAACTCGAGTTTGCCATTCATAACTTGAGTTCATATTATCACTGGAGGGTAACCGGCGAGTGATTAGGCTTATAGGATGCAGAACTCGAGTTGTCCATTGATAACTCGAGTTTACCAACACAGTGTTACATTTTCACAACATCCTATTAGACTTTCACAACTTGAGTTTGCCATTTTCACAACATTGCAGGGTGATCATCCCACTTCTGGAGATAAGACCATATTCAATAATTCAATTTTCTTCGTAAAACAATTACTGAACAGAAAATTTACCAACCTTCCCATGTGAATATGAGTGATGACGTGAGACGCGAGACGCCGATGAGACGCGAGACGCCGATAAGACACAAGGAGATCTGGACGGTGCTGTGACCCACGACGCCGACGCTTAGAGACAGAGTCCTAGACGGAGCAGTCGGAAATGCTCTGATTCGAACGACGGCGACACCACTAGAAGCTTTGATTCGAACGAAAGAGAAGGCTTTGTGCATGCACGAATAAAGAAGCTCTGATTCAAAATAATGAGTTTGGTAAGACAAAATAATGACAATATAATGCTTCCAAAGGTCTTCCTGCGAGCATTGATTGAAGAGAGAGAGCAGAAGCGCGGGGAGGTACTGAAAAAAGTCACAGGTGTGAGCTTTTAAAAGAAGCCACAGTATTATAAAAAGTGCAAGGAAAACTACTGCTTTGCCAAACATTTGAAAAACGGTCATCGTGGTTTTTTAGCTCCAAACGTGCGGTCACAGCAGCCTGCCGCTTTGCCAAACAGACCCTTACTTTTTTGGTCAACGAACGTTAATCATTAAGAGTGGTTAATGAAGGGGCAAAATTGCCTCGTTTTTTTAACTTTCAAGACAAATTTACTTTTTTAGAAGTTTTCAGGTAGCTAATACCCATACACAAAAACTTTCACGGTTTTTAACCCTTGTAAAAAAGCTATCAGAATTGTAAAAAAGCTGAAGTCATTTAAAGAAGATAGAATACCCTAGTGATATCCTGATTATACGAAAGCTCCAATAGAAGTAGAAAAGACCTTTTTAAGTAGAAAATTCCAAAGTGTTCTTCCTTGAATACGAAAAGAAAGCAAAATTTATGATCCAATATAAGCAAGACCCAAAACACATAATGAGGCCGTTGGGGAGAATCCTTTCTCCAAGCAATATGTAGAAGAGATTGCCTTTGAAAACAAATTCAAAACTTGTAATATTTTTTTGGTTTTAAATATAAGATATAGTTTTTTTTTTTGAGAAATTAAGAAAACTAAATAAGCTATTTAATCATATCATATGTTGTGTTTTATTATATTATATATTAATTTATATATTAGGAAAAATAATTTGAAGAAAAAATGATAAATATAAATATTTTAAAGTAATTTAATTAGCTTTCTTAATATTTCTAAAAAAGCCAACTCTGCTTTATATTTAAGATTGAATAGATTAGATTTTTCTTCTAAATTTGTACTTTTGCAATATGATAGTCCGCCCATCTTTGTGCATGTTAAAATCCAAGGCACCAACAGAATTTTCTGTGTATGGCAAAAAAAAAAAAACAGAATTTTCTGTGTACTATTAATGATAAGATGAATATAGATATCATTTTTCTTTAAATTTCTCTCATATATAATATAATGATACAAAAAAATATCACAAGAGGTCTCATAACATATGATACAATTAAATAATTTATTTAGCTTATTTAATTTCTCTAAACTAGATAATAATGTCTTATATATAAGATCAAAAGAAGTATTATTTATTATGCTCGTATAATTATTACTCCTCTAATTCTAAATATTTGACCTAATTTGCTAGTTGATTTTGATCCTAGATGTAAAATTTTTTTTTTGTTTTACCCCGATAGATATTTATTTATTTTTTTAACCAATTTATTTAACATATAAACTAATATATTTAACATAAGTATTTTACTCCTCTCATAACACGCCTCTTAGAAGGTGCTTTTGGTTGGCCCCTTTCCCAAGGAATTTGTTAGTTTTAGAGGGTATTATATATTTTTATATATATATATATATATAAGGTAATGAGAGAAAGTAGTAATCAATACTCATATGGTGGCACATAGGGAGAAATTAGTTTTTAGATTGTATTTATATGTCGCATCATTAAATAGTTCACATGAAGGTGTAATTTGACCATTTATTTATTATCGTATAAACTTTATACTCTTGAGATAAAATGTATGTTAAATAAGGTTAAAATTAATAAATTATTAAATTTTAAGACATATTTCTTGAGATTTATTCTTTTTTTTAGTTTTCAGTAAAACATGTTGAAAGTGATTTATAAATAAGATAATAGGAGCATGATGTTGGAATTTAGTGTGATTAATAAAGAAAATGTTAAAATTTATTTGAATTTTATACTCTCTCCCGTTCATAATATAAATAATTTTTTGGATTAGTGGTAAAAATTGCTTTTCTAATGTAATTTACAGTATATAAGGTAAGTATGTGAGATGAACTTTGTTTCAACTTATGTTAATGTGCTTCTTGAACGCCAACTCAAACAGGCACTAAGTCACTTCAACTAACTAATCAAAATAAAAAAAAATGGTAGATAACTTATTAAATTTATCTTGATTTGAAAGAAGTGTCTAACTTTACCCAAATTGTGGACCAAGTCATATTTAAACACTAATTACGAAAGCAAAATTGATAGTAAATAAGTATTAATTACTCTTTAAGTGATTTATATTATGGATTAAGTCATTCTTTTATAAGAGACTTATATTATGGACAGTAGGGAGTAACAAATATAATACTATTAGCCAATGCATGAATTAGTTTTTTTCCCCATCAAATACTCCCTTCATCCCAATATATCAGGTTCTTTTAATCGAATTGCGGTATTATAGAAAGCAATTAAAATTAGTTAGAAGTAATAAATATTAAGAAATATAATTTCTCCCCAAAAAATATCCTTATTTATGAATGAGAGAGGGGTAATAATAATGATAAAATGATGAAAGAGAATGCATGTGATGTTAGAGAATAAAGGGAATAGGAGAGATTAAATTAATTGAGGGTAAAATGAGTAACTAGAGCTAGTAAAACAAGTTTTAACCGTGGGTCGAACCCGTCCAACCTGAAAAAATGGGCGGTTTAGATTCTAAAAAAATGAGACCGTTTTGATGCGGTTCTTTTTGGGCCGAACCCATATAGGCCCAACCTTGCTGTAGGTTGGACCACCGGGTTGGCAAGTTGGAACTTTTTTTAATTATTTTATTTTTTAAAAAAATTTTATGACTTCTCTGAGTTTATTGTGTAACCTAATACTATTAATATCAACTAATTATTGATTGTATTGAATGTTAATGATGACTTTTGGATTTATGTTTATTTTGTAATGTGTGAACTTGTGATAAATGCTTAATTTGTAATATTTGAAACTTTGAATTTAATTTTTTACTATCACTTTATGATTTTGTAATGCTTTTTAAATTTTTTTATGGTTTAGGTTTGTAAAATAAAATTCAGCATATTGTATAAAAAAAGTTTGAAAAACGCATTATAATATTTTTTTTGAAAGGAAAATAATATAGGTTGGGCGGGCTAACCCGCCAACCCAGAGACTATGGGTTGAGTTGATTAAATATTGACTCATATTAATGTGGTTCTTTTTTACCCGAACCCATATGATTTCAACTAGTGGTGGACTAGCCCAAACCCCATGACCTGACCTATATTACCAACTATATATGAGTAACAGTGCATTTATATTTAGACAAACTCAAATGAGACTGATGACCAACCCTTTCAAAAACATGACACCTTATATATAAGGAAGGATGGAGTAGTTAGTTAGAAATAAAATACTCCCTCTGATCCACAACATCAGTTACTTTAACTAATTTATCATAACAAATAAATAGTAGTTAACTGGTTAAACTTATCTTGAATTAGAGAAAATTTACAAATTTACACACAATAAATGAGATTTTGAATGTGAGAGAGAAATACGAGTCATATTTCAACATTAATTATAGGTGTAAAATTGATAAAAAGTATTAATTATTCTCTAAATGATTTATATTATGGACTAATCTATCCTTTTAAGAATGATTTATATTATGAATTGGAGGAAGTATAATTTATATTTGAGACCAGAAAGACTAATGGAAGGCGAAAGTGGTGGAAGTGAGGAGGTTAGTGATGAAATTGGGCACCCGTCCTTCCCATGGGAAGGCTCCTTCCACATTAATTGCATTGCATTCTGTTACTTGCAACTTGCGTACGCAATTTCTCGTGTTTGTATTTGTGTGCGCTGGCTCTTATCTTAAATCGTTGGTCAATGCTAATTAACTCTCACCATTATTGCGTTGACCTCACCCACTCATTTCATGCCCACTTCATCCAAATGCATATAGGTATAACTCCCACGCACGAAATGGAGTGGTAAGACTCGTGTCCAAATTTTGACCAAAGAAAAGACCCTTGTCCCAAAAAGAGGAATGGTAAAATTTTTTTTTTAAGAAAATAGGGCATTGCTTTGAGCTTAAAAGCACTTAACGAGCTATTTATAAATCGCTTAGCAACAAATATCTTATATTGATGAGATTTGAACTTATGAATTTATAGGTTTTGTTTGGTTGGAGGTTAGGTTAGGTTGGGATAAGTTGGGGGTAAAAAAGTGGTATTTGGTTGGAAGGAGGTTAGGTTAAGTGTTTGATATTTTTTTGTTTTTTAGTGGTGACCTAACCTAGGTTGTGAACTCTCCAAAATTGGGGTTTTTCCTAGGTGAGAGAATATTTGTCTTTAATTTATGACTAAATTGCCCATGACAATTTTTTAAGATTCCAACACTGCCCTCCCCTTTAAAACTTAACCTCCTGATTCAACGAACTTTCCAAATAATAATAATTTTATAAATAATTATTTATATGATTACATGAATAATTATTTTATAAATAATAATTTTATGTAAATAATTATTATTAATAAATACATTATAAAAGAAGAAGGAAAATATATAGAAGGGCATTTTAACCTCCTCTAACCTAACTTAACTTAAATAAACCTCACTTAACCTAACATTCGTTGAACCAAACAACATTATAACCTCCTCTAACATAACTTAAGTAAACCTCACTTAACCTAACCTTCATTGAATCAAACAAAGCCATACTTACAAACTAATCTTTTTACCAACTGTACACATGCACTCTTCTATACGTGACAGGCATGAGGATCCCAGACTAGTGCTCTTGTTTTGGGTATCAGCAGGTTTCAACTCTTAAATGTGGGAGAATGTTGGGCCTAATATTCGGCCCACCATGGAGGAGCATGCCTTGTATAATTAAACCGGGCCTTTGGGTTCTACTATCCTCCAAAAGATCAAAGTTTCTTAGTTGGTCCCATCTCCACTCTGGAATGGCCGTACAAGGGAAAAACTCTTTTTCTCTTTTTGTAACAAAAAAAATATATTTTTCGCTCTTTTTTGTTTAAGCAATGAGAAATTGAGGATTGTACCTCGATTCTTCTTGTGTGAATCAAACCTGTCCAGCGTCAATGGTTGACAACTAACGGAATAACCGGTCCCTCAAGTATATGTAAAAACGACGTCCTTTGAATTTGACCGTAAATCTGATCGGCACCGGTCCCTGTGAAGAGTAAAGAGTGAAGAGTGGAAGTTGCAGTGGGAGGAAGATGGTAGCCGCGGCGAATGTCGCACAGTGACCTGGCGCCACAGGATTCGTGATTGACCTCACCAGGCCGTTCTCCTCCCCAAACGATGTCGTTTCCCAACCATCCTCCTCGAGGCCCCTTCCACCGCCGCGCCCAATCGGAGGGCCAATTCCGACTGCCCGACAACTTCGATCTCGAACCTTGCCTCTTCGATGGCCCTTCCTTCGCCTTCCAAGATCTAGCTGTATCTGAGGACGACATCTTCCCTGCCCATATGGATCTTGACAAATCTGGATCCCAACTTCACTCTGCATCATCCGACGCCAAAACTGGAACATTGGACAGTAATAATGCTAATGCTGGACTTGTTGGGACTAGCGGCGACGGTGACAAGCCTTCCAGGCCTCGCCATCGGTACAGCAATTCAGCCGATGGGACTCTCGTGCTCGAGGCCATTGAGGCCAAGAAGGCAATGGCTCCGGATAAGCTTGCCGAATTGTGGATTGTTGATCCTAAGCGAGCTAAGAGGTATGATTCTCCATCTATGTTATGCATAGTCTTCTAGTGGATGGGGCTTTAGATTTCCATCGTTTTATAACTTAAGAAAGGAACTTGGTTTTTGGATGAGAGTGTGAGCGCGACCCATTTATATTTGTTACCAATAAGAAAATATGGAATCTGATTTGCCCTTTTGGATCGCGCTGGACCATAATGTGGCTCCGAATATTTATGCTCAGGAGTAAACACATTGGATATTTTGGTATATGCTACTAAGTTTATGATTCATTATTAAGGTTCGAAGCTTTTGAATTCTCTATTGTCTATATGCCTTACTGATGATTCGTATTTCTGTTTCTTAAAGAGTTTCCGAAATTGTGCATCTGACGCAGGATTCTGGCAAATCGCCAATCTGCCGCTCGTTCCAAAGAGAGGAAGGCGCGCTATGTATTAGAACTTGAAAAAAAAATTCAAACCCTTCAAACAGAAGCAACCACTCTTTCCGCTCAATTAAATCTTTTCCAGGTTCTTTCTGAAACGAGAACCCATCCTACTTTGTTGATTAATCATCACATTCACTAATCGTTATCTGATGGACTTCATTAGAACTGATACAGTTACTTATAGGGACAGCGTCACTCTTGTCAGCCATATCCATGCTCACATACTAAGCTTGTGCATTTGTAATATGTGATTGTGGATTATTCACAGAATGATCAGTTATTGACTAATTTGGAATTTGTCAACAAACCTTATACGCAAATATGTGATTCCTTGATTTCATCTGAATAATCATTTGGACTCTGTGGTTCCTCTTATCAGATCTTTTAAGCACAAATGGTAAATGACCGATGACAAAGCATATATATCCAATCATGAGCCAAACATGAAGAAATTTTCTATGTTTACTATTTATGAGGGATGACAGGTTGGATATGCTTCATAGTTCACGCCCTTTTTGTCAAGTTGTGATATGTTGTTGGTATTGTTCCGCTATTAGGTATCTGTCATTTGTGTTTGCTTCTTCTTGTCATTCTGCAGATTCTCCATATTTTCTGTCTTTGTACAAACTAGTTGTCAAAATGCTCATGCATGATGGTTGGCATGCTTTTATATTCTAATCTAAAGCAATTATTTGAAACTCATCTTATTTTCAGAGAGATACAACTGGTTTGACTAGTGAAAATGCAGACCTGAAGCTTCGGTTACAAGCAATGGAGCACCAAGCTCAGTTACGTGATGGTACGTTTTGATTTTCAATCTTACTAGGGTTTGACAGCTTGACATGTTAATTTTATTTGTGCGACCATCTTTTGGGGTGGTGGATGGAGTTTAAATTCAGATTACCAGCAGCAGTCTGGTCTAATTTCATTTTTGTGCCCTGTGGTCTAAAATTACTTATTGTGTACAAGACTTCTTCGTTCCCTGCTGGATTCTTTTCTAGTCTGATAAATCCCGAAATTACCCACAGTTCTACTTCAAAGTCCTATCCTGCCTTGATATCTTTTTTCCTTATGATGTACCTTAATTTTTGGCCATAACATATTTGGAGTAGTCCGGGGAATGCAATGAATGTCAAAGGTTCAGAGTGTCGTTTTTTAATGGGGCAACAAAGTGAAATCAGATCAGATCATAATTCATTAGGAAGTAATCTGAAATTTTCTCTTTTCCCCATTCTTTGATCTCTGTTCCAATTGTTACTTGCTATACAAGTTCTATCTTTGACATTAATTCCACGGCAACTATGCGAGTTTTCCTTTTTCACAAGTGTGAGCGGAAGAAAAAGTAATTTTCCATGAAGTTATTAGAAATTATTTTAAACTTTTGATGACATCTATACCATTGAGCCAAGGCTCATGTTACTTTTTATGCTTTCTAATACTTTTTAGAGGATTCCTACAATTTATGTGCCCATATAATCAATAACCTACTGCTGATATTTCTCGTGTTATAATTTTAGCTAACATCTTGTCATTGCTTGCTTAAATATAACTCTTGTGAGACTCGAATCGTCGGTAAATAATTTTGCAGCTCTAAATGAAGCAATGAAGAAAGAGGTTGATAGGCTTAAGGTTGCTACTGGAGAGGCAGTATCTCCTACCTTAACCCAAACCTATAATGTGCAAGGGCATCCAATTCCATACTCCCAAGGTTCTTTCTTCTTACATCAGCCACAGTGTGGACCAGTTAGTGAACCTCAGATTATGCAAATGCAGCAGTTACATGCACTCTCATCTAATTTGCCAAATCCTCATCAGCCCCTGCTTGCTGTGGGCAGGCCGTGTGACTTGTCGGAAATGTTGCCTCAGGAATCTATTGGCCATTTTCAGGGTCTAGAGATAAGCACCGGGCATGCTCCCCTTCTGACTCCTGATGGTTCCTCTGGTTCTGTCAAACAAATCAGCAGTGTCTTTTGATGCGAATTTGATTAACGAAACATGTCACCGCCCAGTTTATTGAATTGTTCATAGACTGACGTTAGTGAGACACAAAGGTATTCTTTTTCTCTGTATTTAGCTCTATTTGATCAAATTTCAGATTTTTGGCGGCTTATTCAGGGTCCCCGAGCTCTTTCTTTTAAAATATTGTGAGACTTGTCCGAATTCGAGTTCCTTTTATTATCCTTTCTCCTACTGTTATTTTTTCACAGTGGGATATGTACTTCACTTTTTTCTGGGTCGGAATATAAATACTTTAACGAGGTTTTGTCCCTTAGTTTGGGACTGCATGTGTTTGCATGATCAATCAGGTGTTGTGTTACCTCTCACTTTCTACTCATCGAACCAAACCAAGAAACTGGTCCTCATTTAATTATAGCTGGCAAGGTTCAAACACTTGGACATGGGTTGCTGTGGATGGACCATTATGCTTTATTCTTGTCTATTCGAAACTTTGACTTGGTTTGGCATATTTAACACTACCTCCTAGCAATTTTTGGAGAGTACATCGTGTGTGTAGCTAGATTTGAGCACCACATACTTCCAACCTGTAGCTCTTTGCTCTACGGTCAAATTGAGGGGATTGGTTATTATCCTTTGTTCTTGCTGTTCTCGTCGCATACTCTTCCCTTCCATTACTTATTTCAGCCTTTTGATTAAAACCGAAGAGTTTCAGATTTAACATTCTGTAAAAATATTAATAAAATATTAAATTATTAAAAAATAATTTAATAAATTTAAAATTGTCAAATTTTAGTTATGATAATTTAAAATTGTAATAAAAAAATATTTAAAAATAATATTTTTATAAAATATTAAATCTGAACCGTTCAAATTTCAATCCAAAGGCTGAGATGAGTAGTGGAGAAGAGGATGGGAAGAGAACATTAAGAGCAGATAATGGTAGCCAATCCCCAATTTGAGACGCCCCTAGCAAGACTTGGGACCTTGAAGTTATACGTATTTTAAATTTAATTTAAGTACATATAAGGATTGTGACTGAAGGGTAAGATTTAAAAAATTGAGGGGTGAAAATTTTAAAGTTTAAATGATTGTTTTTAACAGTTAAAAATTTCCATCATAAAGTACCTAATTATCGGGTCATTAGCGAGAAATGAAAGGTAGGCGCCAAAGCAATTCTTAGGAAAAATTATATTTAAGATCCTGTAAGAGATATTTAGATTTAGAGAACTTTAATCATCGTTAACAATGGAAAATACGTAATCAACATAATGACGTATTTTTCATTAGATATGAAGGAAAACTTGGAGTTATTACTTATGCTTTTTAAAATTGTTTCCAATACTTTTAATTTTATCAATTTAAATTAAAGATTATTGTACGCGCTGAAAGGTTGAGTTGTATAATTTTTTAAGTTAGTTATAATTTTACTATAGTTCAATAATAATGCTAGCTTTTCATAAAAAAATTAATTGTAAGCTTTAAGTGTCATTTTCCTGAATTCTTATTGCCCCTCCTCCTCCCTCAACACTACTAAAAGTTGCGAGCGTGATGGGGGTGTGTGTTTTAATTAACGCATCTCCATCCACATCTAAATATGATTTTTTTTTAAAAAAAAAAAAATCAACCTTTAAGACGACTCACTTATATATTTCCTTCACAATCCAATTCTTGAAATGTTTATTATGTTTAAGATTTTAGTTTGATTTGTATCATCATTAACTGCACCCTTACGTAGGCTTTTTTATGAATTCCATCGACGATCAAGAAATAATTAAGACAAACAGTACTGGTACAAGTTGTGCTCTCTTTGTTTTTTAAAAAAAAAGAAATAGAACAGGTAGCTTTTGGGGTTGGCTAGTCGCTACAGGAATGAATGAGATTATGAGATGTGTCAATTTGGAAATTGGAGTCACAATTAATGCTCCTTTGTCTTTGGCCTTTTTTGCTAAAAAGAAAAAGAAAGAAGAAAAAAAAAGAGGGGAGTATGATGTCCACATCTCTTGCCCAACTAGCTCCCAAAGCCTCCAAGATGCCACATTCAGGATCCAAGAAGGGACCTCCTAATTAACCGTCACCCGACATATCATTTCAACATATAAAATGTGGGCCAGCTGAGATCCTCTAGTATCACCAAAACAGAACAATGTCATTTGTATAACTTTTGTGTGTTTCCATTCAATCTTGTAAATATTGGATAGGAGTATTATATATTCATATGAAAAATTTATTCTCTCTCTACCCTATAAATATGACCAGGGGAGTACAACAATAGCGATAGATATTGATCCCAATGAAATGGATTTTGATTGCTTAAATACAAAGTCTCAAGTTTCAAGTTGTGTGAATGTAGAAAACGCTTCTTAAAAAGTTACTTTCAATTAGGCCCGATAATGCTCAAATATGATTTAATCAGATAGTCATTTAAAAAAATGTTACAACAATAAACAACATAATGAGGAAACAACATATATCTTTCTTATAAGATTAGATTGAACTCATGAGCTATGAAAGTTAGAAAAAGGGGATATCAATGAACTTTTATGAAATGGTTTTGCGAGATTCAACCAATTATCTTGATCACAAGATATTATTGAGAAGTAGGAATTTGTGTTGTCAAAAGATTCATTAGTTGAGGGAAGAATGAACATAAATCAGATTTTTTGAGAAACATCTCAAGAGAGAATTAGATTTGGTTAGATAATATGTGATTTACTGGTAAATAAGGATTGATTTTTTAGTAGGATACATAATATGACGTTACAATATCTAATTTCAATCAAGTAACATGTCAAATCTTAACTATACATAATATAGTTAGAAAGAGAAGCATGTAAAGATAAAAATTAAGTCTTATGTACATTCACACTCTTCTATCCTTCTCGTACATGATACATATTGACAAACAACATATCAAATTACTAAGTGATGGAAATCATTTTGACAAGATAGTATGGAAAACTCAAAAAACATCAAAATAAAACCTTAAATGCACAATAGCATATGTCTAGTTAGAAATATATGTTTGTAAATAGAACAAATTGAATCTTTCCTGTATTTCACACTCTTATATATGTCAAATTCATGCATATAATATATAAGAAGGTAGATAGATATTGATATTCACATTGTGAGTTGTAACAAACAATGGTGTCACCTTACAACGGTTAAGAAGGGCCAACATAGTGCAACATCATAATAATTGCACATGGGAAGGTGTTGAACATGAAGTTTTAACTTGCACATGTACACACACCCTATGACACTAACTCTCTTTAAGGCTGTCCCTGTGTCTGTCTTTATTTTGTACACAAGAGGGGCCATTTCCCTTATAACCAACCCTTAGACAGCGACCCTTTGAATCCCTTTCAGCTATTTGTTACATCCTTTTCGATTAGTTTTTTTTTAAATTTTATTTTTATTTGGGAGAATTACATTTAGATCCCATGGAAGAGAAAAAAATGAAGAAATTGTTCCTGTAGATTGTAAAATGAAAAAATGGTCCAATTAACAATTCCATGAGCCTGTATTGACAACTCATTAATAACTCCAGGAGCCTGTATTGACAACTTCATGAGACCATTTTTTCATTTTGCAATCTATAGGAACCATTTCTTCATTTCTCCTCTTATTTGGGACCTAAATGTAATTCTCCCTTTTTATTTTGTGTGTGTTCATCATCTTCATCATGTGGGGCTTTTGGTCTGGACAACCCCTTGTGGTCATCACTTTCAATTCTGACCAAATCCACATGGTTTTTTGTGGAGATCGTTTCAATGTTGTGCTCTATTCAATTCCATCTCATTATTATTATCATTATAGAGTGTGCGTGTGTGTGTATGTGTGTGTGTGTGTGTGTGTGTATATTCTTTTTTGGATTAATTCAACTTTCTTTGAATAGTCAATCTGTTTTAATTGTTTTCATTTACTTCCTTTTAGACTCATTTTTCTAAAGAAACAGGGAAAGTTGATGTTGCGAAGTCATGTGTGCAAGCATACCTCTTAGTCTATGGGGCAGTTTTTATAATTAGTGCTTTCTCTTTTGGTCTTTGTGCTTTTTTGAATTGAATTTTCCAACTCGGTATATAAACTAATTCGGGAATACTTGATATTTTTTCCATCATGCATGACTTTTAAGCCAGTTGTTTTTGAATTGTTTGCACTAAAAAAAGGAAAAAAAGGAGTTTTTGACTTATTTGCGCCTTAATTGGTGAAACTCGAATCAGTGGTTCATTATCTTGTAATTTCAGAAATTTTGATGAGAAAAACGAAAAATGTGAGATTTCAGAGTTTTGGTCTTTTGGATTGAGACAAAAATGAAAAAAAAAAAAACTAGAGAATAAAAGTGGAGAGATTTTCTATTATCTGGATATATAGCAAGAGAAAATTAACTAAAACAAAGAAATAAAAGTGAAGAAAAAGAAGAGGCGTTGGCTCATATGTTTTTCCCCCTTCAAAAGTGAAGAAATTTTTTTTATAGAAAACCTGATCTCAAAATTTTCCTGAATTAAAGAAGAGAAAGACAGGCACAAAATTCACTTTTTTCATGAGTATTATTGTTATCATGAAATTATTACCTTTGTGTCTTGTATTTTTTCAGATAAAAAGAGAAAATATTGTCTCAAACTTTTCACTTCCCTTCATTTCTCCCCTCCTATTTTCTTTTCTTACCCAAATTAAACAAAGCTATTAGACAAGTAGACATGGTTATCAGTGAGATTGTTGGCTAATATTTAGTCATGTTCTAGAAGATTTAAAGTTTAGCAAACTTATTGTTGTTAGTGTTACAATCCAACCGAAATATAATAATAATAATAATAATAATAATAAAATTTTGAATTAGGATTTGAATATTTGAATTGTTGTTAAGATTTGATTAGAAGGTTATTATACCAGATATTATGAGAGTCAACCAAAGATGTTGGACATTCGGTTGCTAGAAGATAATACAGTGTTGTATATATTCCCTGTATACCCATGAATGAAATACACAATCTTGGCTTTTCTAGATTTTATATGGTATCAGAGTTGAGACCCACAAAGTTAAATCAAAGAGCTTAGGTGTATGAGCCTTGACTACAAATTTATCACGAAGTTATCCATAAAGTCGAAAAAGTGAGCTTTGGTGTTTAAGCCAACGGATTTGTATCAAAAACTATGGATGTGATGTCACCCAACTACAAACAAGTACCAAAGGCTATGGCTTTCTAAGTTCAGAACAGTTGTTTGGATCAGATTAGCAAAGCCATAATACCACTTTCTGCAGTGAATATGTCAAGCAACTATCAGGATGCTAGCCAGTGGATAATAGGCACAGGTGCTTTAGTTCACATAACCCATAATAGATCACACCTTATCAACATGAAGAGGCATTATACTTTGTCCAAAAATGAAAATTGATGACGATCTTTATATTCCATATTCTACATACTCCTTGTTTTCGGTTAGTTGATTTGCCAATGATTTTAATTGTGCAGTAATCTTTCTGGCAAATTTTTGTGTGATTTAGGACTTGAACTCGAGGAGTCTAATTGGGAAAGGTGAGTGCAAAGATGGTCTGTATTATCTCAAGCCATTGCAACAGGAAGGAACGACATTGATAGTGCAAAATAGTGAGGCATGTGATCTGTGGTGTTCAAGATTGAGTTATACATCCTCAAACAAGTTGAAATAAATTCCTCTTTGTTCTCATTTATTTAAAAAAGAGATTGAGCATTATTGTGATTCTTGTATACGAGTTAAGTAGACTCATTTGTGTTTTAGCACCAGTTCAATAAGGTCTAAATCTTGTTTGGTTAATTCATTGTCACATTTGGGGTGGATATAAAACACCATCACTTTTGGGTGATCATTATTTTTTGAAGATCATTGATGATTATAGTAGAGGTTTGGGTGTATTTAATGAAAAATAAGTCAGATGTCAGCCATTATCTATGATCATTTATCATTATGGTGGAGACTCAGTATGATTGAAGGGTGAAACAAATCTGGGTAGACAATAGGCCGAAATTCAATTTTGGCGTGATGAAGGAATTTTATGTTGATCGAGGCATCATATTACAAACCACATGTGTGCATACACCATAACAAAATGGTGCAGTGGAAAGGAAGCATCGTCACGTCATGGAAGTAGCGGGAGCCTTAACTTTTGAAGCATAGTTACTGATGCAATTATGGGGTGAGTGTGTATTGACCATTGCATATACAACCAATCGTTTTCCTTCAAAGATGCTCAATGGCAAAACATCTTATGAAGTCCTGGTTGAGAGAAAACCCAGGTATGATCATATGAGGGTTTTTGGGAATCTCGTATATGCACGATATGCAGTATGCAATGATAAAATGGCTGAACGTGGAAAATCTTGTAGTTTTCTCGGGTACCCACTAGGGAAGAAAGGATATATTGTATATGGTCTCACTACCCACAAGAAGGTGATCTGTCGTTATGTCATCTTTATGGAGACCACTTTTCTCCCGATGATTCCTGATCAGCCACGCCGCAGATAATGTGTCTATAATCAACCACAACACCTTGAGGACTATGCCATAGATATGCCACCCTCCACCATCTCAACGACAACACCATCTTGTTCTACCTTACCAACAGGTGCCTCGGTAAAGCACACACCATACCCTCTCTCACAATTTATCTCTTATGATCAATTTGCTCCATCTCACAAAGCTTTCTTAATGGCTATCTATGCCTACAATGAGCCCAAGACATACTTTCCGGCCCAAAAGCACACTCATTGGCTTGAAGCCATGAAAAAGTAGATAGCTGCCCTTGAAATTAACGGGATATGGGAATTGGTACCACTACCTCCAGATAAACATGTGATTGACTCTAAATGGGTTTATAAAATAAAGTACCTCCCAAATGGCAACATTGAACGATATAAAGCTCATCTAGTTGCTTATGAGTTACTCAAATTGAAGGTATAGATTTCCATGAAACTTTTGCTCTTATGGCCAAACTTGTTACGGTTCGGTGTTTGTTAGCTATGGTAGTAAAATGATAATGGTATGTGTGTCCATCAGAAGTCAACAACGCTTTTCTACACAACGACCTTGATGAGATATTTATATGCGCATTCTCAAGGTTTCGCTTGTGAGGGGGAGACAAAGGTATGCAAGCTGAAGAAATATTTCTATGAGTTGAAGCAAGCGTCTCAGAATTGGTACCATAAGTTCACACAGGCTTTACTTAACATTGGCTACACATAAAGCAAAGCAAATCATTCTCTTTTAATCTTTTAAATGGCCACTTCTTATGTAGCATGCTTAATATATGTGGATGATTTATTATTGGCCGGTGATTGCAAGAAGAAAATCCAATAAACAAAGAAATACATAGATAAGAAGTTCAGCATTAAAGACTTGGGCAAGCTAAAATACTTCCTTGGCATAGAGATGGACTGCAATTTTATTCGGGAGAGATGCAAGTCAGGAGAGATCATCCCATGAAAAATCTAGACAAGAGATCATCTGGCCAACATGTTCACAAAGGCTTTAGGAAAGGATAAACTTCGAATGCTCTTAAGGAAGTTGGGCATTACAAATTTACATGCACCAATTTGAGAGGGAGTGTTAGAATCCAACCAAAATATATTATTATTATTATTAAGATTTGAATATTTGAATTATATTATTGTTAAGATTTGATTAGGAGGTTGTTATACCAGATACTATGAGAGTCAGCTGAAGATATCAGACATTCGGTTGCTAGAAAATATCACAATATTGTATATATTCCTTATATACCCGTAAATGAAATACACAATTTTAGCTCTTCTAAATACACAATATTGTATATATTCCTTATATACCAGCCGAGAGTATTAATATTTTGAATTAGTACCTCCGGTCACAGGAGGAGTAAGATATAACGTCAATTTTACTTTTTTCCATTTTTCATCCCCATTTGTACTTTTCCCATGTGAAGGACCCTTTTTTTTCGGGGGTCAAATCCCATGTTAAGTTTAGCTCATCATTTTGTCCCATTTCCATTCACATTCCTTACAATTGTGAAATAAAGTTGAGAACATTTTTAAATTTACTGTGAAATGCTAGTAAAAATTGAAACTTGGCTTCTTCCGACAATCAGAAAGGGTATTAGGTAATCAAGTAATTCATCAAATTTTACTCCATCACATTCAATAAGACAAAAGTTGATGGGAGAAATGAAGTTAATCTTATTACGACGATATGAAAGGTACATTTATTAAGGTATGCTAAGTGATTAATTATTAGTAATCAATGATTAAATCGAGTCTCTAACTGTGATAAACAATAAGAGAAGACAGTTTAATCGCATTCTGTCTAATCTCATTCTCATCACTTAAAGCTAATTAAATGCAAACATACTTAAAACACAAGTCTTAATCACACTTTATTCCCACTTGTTAAATGGCTGCACTGAGACAAAATAAGTTTTTATGCACAATAATACAGGGCACAAGCTAAGCAAAACTCAAAAGGGTTTTATGTTAGTGTTCATTTGAAGTTAAGTAGCCAAGAAGCCAACTGACAAAATTAATAGTTATTAATTAATTGTAAATTCCCATGTAAGGGATGCTATATATTACAATTCGTGTTTCATATTCATTTCCTTCACATTGACTGTTGACCTTCAGAAGTTGAAAAAAAAAATACCCCCTCCGGTCTTAAATATAGGACATAGATTTGCACTACAAACTATGTCTTATATTTAGGACCGGAGGTAGTAATACCTAGTCCACAATTCAAAGTTATCATCCTACGTTTTTGTAATCTGAATAATTCATAATTGAAACTTCAACTTTAAATTAAAAGCAATCATTTTGGGTAGTTGGATAATATTAATTTTAAAAATGAGAATTATAAATACTACTACATCAATATGATCATTGTGCTCCATGTCCATGCATGTCGTACCATCAAACCAGTTGGTATGATCAAGCTATTAAAACCCGGACCGGGTATTGAACCGGTCGGGGTACTGGGTTAAGGGTCAGTGGGTCAAACCGGGGCCAAATCGGAGCTAAACCGGGACCAAACCGGTGAGTAATTGAAAATTTTAGACTTATAGTATGATTTTCTAAAGGAAAAAGGTAAAAAAATTTTTTTTTTTTTTTAATTTGGGACCCGGACCGGACCGGTCTAGTGACCGGTCCGGCGGGTTCCGGGCCGGACCGGCCGGTCCAGTCCGGGTCCCTGAACACTGGGTATGATAGAAAAGAAATGAAATCCAAAACCAATAATAAAAACAACATAATTTTTTTCATATAATAGTTATCATGTCATCAATTTTTGTTTCTTTTTCTTATCCTTAATATTTTGTGCATCCAACGTATTATCTGAGTCACTACTTTCTTTCTAGCCAATGGTTTATTTGTTATTATCCTCTTCTGTTGTAAACACTAATATATATATTACAACAACAACAAATTTTATTCCACTAACTGAAGTAAACTATATTAATGATACCACTTCATTGTGCTATAACAATCAAATATTTAAAAAGATTTGTTAATCAAAAGGCTAGATCTCATTGAATAACTTTATTAAGTGTTATTTTTTGTTTTTCTCTACCCTCTTAAAAAAAATTCATATTATTTGATTTACCCTTCTCGTTAGTGTATCAAATGACATTATTTACACGTGTCCAAACTACCTCAAACTAATATATACTATTTTCAGTCCTAATTATAAGACAAAGTTTACTTTTTTTGGAGAAATTAAGGAAGCTAAATAAATTATTTAATCATATCATATGTTATGTATTCTTAAATTATATATTAATTTATTAGTTAAACTAATTAGTTTGAAGAAAAAATAAAAATATAAACATTCGAAAGTAATTTAATTGAATTTCTTAATTTTTTTAAAAAAAATCAATTTTTTCTTATAATTAAAATCAAAGAGAGTGTATATATATATATATATATATATATATATATATTCCTTTATTGACTGAGAACGCAAAACACAAGTAGGCTCAAGTTTTAGTTAGAGAAGACGACGTATAAGGGTAATGGACCGCAAAGAACGGGACTGGCATGTGCCCCTAACATGGTAGGCCCATTCTCAGATCCTCCCACTTTTCTGTTTTAATTTTTCTTTTTGGGTTTTTTTCCTCCTCTTGTCATTAATGCTGAGATGCCTTCAAGAGTTATCATTTAAATAAGTAAATGATTTTCGAAGTGTTCAAAGATTTTGTTTTTGAGCAACAACAAACTTGGGCTCTTGTTTCTACATCTAATCAAACATTAAATTTATAATTTATGCTCTTTGTTTTATCTGTTCTAGCTCTCACCCCCAAATCCCACCACGTGTACGTTTGACCTTTTTCCCTCAAAGTTCACTAATCAAATTCCTTTTTGATTGTTGCAGAAACAACCACGTTATATATATATATATATATATATATATGTATGTATGTATGTATAAATCATTTGCTTACTGGGATCATTTGTCTATAATAACAAGCAACCGACAGTGGAGTCTGAGTAGTTTGTGAAGTGACTTTGTCTATAGATTTCTAAAGAGTTAGGCATGAAAATGAACAAAAGAGACAATCTTTGGCTCTTTTTCACTACCGGGATTATTTTTTTTGGCCCCGCTTGAATCTCTCTGAATTTGAGCAGTAGTATGACACACGTGGAATCAGACTACTTGAGCTCTTGGTATCAGAAAATATGGTACTCAGTTCTGTTCATTCATGTCGGTAATCTGCACAGACTGAAATCCTCCCTTCATTATTAATAAATCTTCTCGCATTTAGATTCTTGAAACAGTTTTGTCCTGTTCTTACAGGGTAAATCAACATTCAAATATTCAAATGCTCTCATTAATTGCATTTAGGTTGTTTTTCGCTTTAACTGATATTCAAACTTCAATCTTCCTAGTGAGTAGTGAGTCAAACTTTATTGCTATGAACCCTCCTTGAATTAAGCTGTGATTAGGTTTTTGACAGACTTCACTATCAAGAAGGGTTTGATTTGGATTCGAAGTGAGAATGGAGGAAAGTAAAGTGGGCTGCTTTTATTTACCAAAGTTCATTAGAGCCTGACATTTTGGACATATGTAAAGGTTTAAGTATTAGTGTAGTACACTGTTACGCCCCGAATTAGCGACTTTTCTGCTGTGTGTACAAGAGTTATTATACCGTGATTTCAGGGAAAACTTTGAAAAAAACTCCACGTTAAATGCCTCGAGAAATAAGCATAAAAGAATTTTTAAGAAAATTATAGGGAGACGGTTGAAGAATGCATGTGCCAAGTGGGACCGTAGATTAAGCAGTTGGTAGTCTAACCGAAACATTTGCATGTGCCCCTTCGTTTCTTCTAATGACTTTGAGTGGGAAAAATATTTTTAAAAAAATTAAAGAAAATATGACTCTGTTTTTGTACTTTAGAATTGCTAATTTGTCCCTTTCAACACCACAGGACCTCACTTCTAAGTCTTCTCTAATTTCCTATATAAAGCACACTACCTTCTGCTAAGCTCAAACCAGCAAAAGCTCTCATATCTCACTAAAAATCCTCTGTTTTTCCTCTTTCTCTAAGCTTTAGCTACCACACAACACACAATGGCCATTGCAGCAACATTCTCTGCCTTTTCTCTTCTGTTCCTTCTTCTTGTTGACCTTCAAGGCTCCTTTGGTGACGATGGAGGCTGGCAAGGTGGCCATGCCACATTTTATGGTGGGGGTGATGCTTCAGGGACAATGGGTAAGTTTGAACAATAAATATTCTCATTTGGGGTTACACACTCACACACACATATTATAGTAAACAAAGTTGGAATCTTTTCATCTGGGTATTGTGTTTCTGATGAGATTATGTGTTGTTGTTGCAGGAGGAGCTTGTGGGTATGGGAATTTATACAGTCAAGGTTATGGAACTAACACTGCAGCACTGAGCACTGCTCTGTTCAACAATGGTCTGAGCTGTGGATCTTGCTATGAAATGAGATGCAGTGGTGACCCAAAATGGTGCCTCCCTGGTTCCATTACTGTTACTGCTACTAACTTCTGCCCTCCTAACTTTGCTTTGGCCAATGACAATGGTGGTTGGTGTAACCCTCCTCTCCAACACTTTGATCTCGCTGAGCCTGCTTTCTTGCAGATTGCTCAATACAAAGCTGGGATTGTTCCCATTTCATTCAGAAGGTAAAAAAATAAACAAACTCAACTCCACATATACACATTTATATTTAATACTCCCCATTGTTCCTTTCTATAAGATACCAATAACCATAGATAAAAAAATTAGTTGAAGATAATAAATATGAAAAAAATGCAACTCATCTTCCAAAAACACCCAATAAAGAAGGTGGGTGAGAGAGCGAATGACTTTAAAAAGTGATAAGAGAGCATGAGTGAAAAAGGTGAGGAAAAAGACATCTCCAAATGGTAGCTTATAAAAAGGAACGGAGGGAGGGAGTAATTCTTATCTGTTTGTGGTTATCAACTATAGAAGAACAAAAACTAAACTTGATTGGTTCTGATTTTTGGAAACAGAATCCCCTGTGTTAAGAAAGGAGGGATCAGATTCACAATCAATGGCCACTCATACTTCAACTTGGTCCTGATCACAAACGTTGGAGGAGCTGGGGATGTTCATTCTGTGTCAATCAAAGGATCAAGGAGTGGGTGGCAAGCCATGTCAAGGAACTGGGGCCAGAATTGGCAGAGCAATTCCTACCTCAATGGCCAGAGCCTGTCCTTCCAAGTTACAACCAGTGATGGCAGAACCATTACCAGCAACAATGTTGTGCCAGCAAATTGGCAATTTGGACAGACCTTCCAGGGTGGACAATTATAGAGAGTTTTTAAGGTCACAGTTTAAAAGTTAATGTTTTATGTAATATAATTTGGGTTTGTTTGTTTGCTTTATGATTGTGATGGGAAGAAAGAAAGAAAAGAGGGTAGATTAGGAGGAGTTCTTGATGCCAATATGGCTTCAAATGCAGAGGTGGCTATATGGCACCCGCTAGGCCTATTATATTTATATATATATATATATATATATATATATAAATTTGTTGTTTTTAGTTTAGAGATCTTCAATTCATCATTGCCTTTTTGATTGTTTGAAGTGAAAGGGCAGTGAAGATCTCTCTCTCATTTTACAGCCTTGTATATTTAATTCCCCAAATGGTATAAAAACCAAGCTGAGGCAAGTTACATATCAATCTAATGATCATGCTTGTTGCAAAAGCCTCCTCTTCCTCCATCTTCTTTTGCTATTTTAGTTTTCTTGCTAGATATTACTATTTTAATGAAATAGTTAAGAAAGCGGGTTTTTTTTAAAAAAATTATTTAACTTGAGTGATTGGTTTCAAATATTTAAAATAACATGTTGGCCAAAAAAAAAGGATGAAAAAGGTAAATATAGAAATGAATAAATTTTTAATATTCTCTGTGAAATTTTAAGCACATAAAAACTAATAAAGTTTTGTATGGTATCTACCATAAAAAAAATCTCTTTAATTGTTAAAAAACAGATATTTATAATAATTACTTTAGTCTTATTACCACCATTCATATCTTTTTTATGTTTAGGAATTGAGTTTAATTTTTCATTCACAACTACTTTTATTTTATTTCATCAAACCAGACCTAATTTAAGTTTTATATACCAACCAGCATGTGCTCTCGGCTCTCCGTATGTTGCAAGGGCTCTTACAATTTTTTTTTTCATATTGGTAATTTAAATGAGATACAACTGCTAATGTCTGAAAAAAAAAAGTTACAAGCACGTTCGTCCCTTGTTATATTTTTTTTTGTAGGAAAACAACAAGGTATTGTGAAGAGTATTACTAATAAACAGAAACAAGGCAATCACTCCATGCACTGTGCTTACCTCTTATATGAAGAACTTAAAAGGAGATATTAAATTTTGTAATCCATACATAATTTTAATCCTAAACATAGCCACACATAATTTAAATCTTGAAATAGTAGACAAAACACTTATTTAATGTGTGGAATTATTACGGAGAATGAAAAATTGAAATATTTCTAATTTCAACTATTAAACTAAATACACATTTAATGCTTACAATTTATTGCAGAGAAATAAAAATTGAACCAAATCAACCAATAACAATAACCCTGTTGATTAAGTGAACAATACATATGAACCAATCTGAAGTAGCTAGGACCATTAAATATATATTGATTAGAAATTGGAGGGTTGGATTGTGAGGCACACGGAAGTCAACTAGTTTTAGTTGTTGCAGCTCTGAGGATAAAGAAGTGGTACCAACCTCCTCCTCCAAGGACCAAGCTAGGAGGAGAGGATGCCTCTAAAAGTCAATCAAAGGACTTATCAGGAAATAAAAAATGTAGAATGGAACCAACTTCTTCATACTTATTTATACACTGCCTTGTCTATTTCTTTTTTGCCCTTTTGACTATCCCATTCTTTGTATCAATTGCTCACCCACACTCTAACTAACTCTCCCTCCCCCTTGTTAGTTGAGTTGAGTTGTTTGCTTTAATTTAAAATGTAAGACTTTAATACACTTTGTCTCTTTTAGAAATATTCATTGTATATACCTATTATTTAAAGAAACTTTCATCAATGAGGATAATAATTAAAGGAGGTATTTTAGAAAAATCAATATAAATTTATTACAAACAACTAACTTAACTAATTTTTTAATATGTGTTAGTTAGCTATCTAACTCCTATATTTAAGACTAGATTGAGTATTATGTGTATGCATAATGTGTGTCGTGTGTCTTTTTTTTTTTTTAAAACAAAAACAATGGATTAAATGACACTAGGGGAATCACTAACTAAGAACATGGTGTTCCATATATATATTTAAGAAAGCAAAATTTGTTAGTCGTCTTAATAAATTATAACCCTTATCAAGGTTTTTTTTAAAAGTGAAGGAATCCCTTATTCCTTAATATAAGACATATATGAGGAATTGATCTTGATATTGAACATAATGCCTATTTTTCATATTTGTCAATCTTTTCATAATTTACTCCTAATGATATTTTCTTAATAATAATCAAGGAGAAGGGGGAAGGAAATAATTAAGGAAAATGGCTGTGGTATTTTAGAAAATACATATCATATTAACTAATTTAACCAATTTTCTTAATTTAATTAAATTAAATAAATATATTTTATATTAAAGGGTGGAGAGAGTATTGCAGAACCGCTGAAGCATTTCCCATTTTATGGCTTTCACGTAGGAGAGCCTATGCGTAAACTTGTTAGTCAGCTCAATAAATTATAGCTCTTATCTAGTTTCTTTCCTTCTTTATTTTTAAAATTTTCCCAATCACAATAAACTAACCATTCCATGAAGATGTGTTATTGAAAGAAATGAATATATAATTGGCAAAAGAAAAAAAGAAAAAGAAATGTATATATAATAGATGCAACACAGAGACGAAAGTTAAGCATGTTTTGGGATGCCTCGTTTTGTTTCATTTCCGTGGAACTTGACATTTCTAGAAGGATGGGTGTTTCTTGTGTCGAGATTTTCTTTTTTTAATGGAAAAAATGTATTAAACTAAATATGGACAAGGTTACATAGCACTACTAGTTAAGCCGTGAGGTTTACAGATTTTTGTGTGGAGGTGTTAACCATAGAACAAGTAGACTTTAGAATTAACATATACGCCGATCAAAATCATTTTTAACTAGACGCATGTATTTTTTTAATAGAGACAATCTTATTTGAGGTATTGTCATACATTACATATAGGCGCTTGCATTATGAGAAACTAGCTCATTCCCCTAAATCATTGGTTTGATCAAAATATTTGTTTTTATTATAAAAAAAAGTTTAGGTTGATCAAAATCTTTAAACCAACAGTTATTGCATCCATATATCGGCCAATGAAACATCGTTCTCTTTGTGGTGGTAGATAATGAAACATCTTTTTCATATATATATTTTGTAAGTACAGATATCTTCCTATTGAAGGTAATCTTTTTCAGACACAAAATATGGGTACCTCTTCAAGACTTCAACCCAGGGGATGCATATCATCGAAGTAATGGGCTGATAAAGCTGATGGTCCACATAAAGCGATGTCAATGATCCAATGGAATTTCTTCAGGATGGTGAAGCATCCCAAACCCAAACTTGATATTGGTTTGTTTGGTTCAGCGTTTTTTTAAAAAATAAGTCCTTATTACACAAGTTGAGATAAAACTTCTCTCACATACTTACCTCGTATACTGTGAATCACAATTTATAAGCACTTATTGTCTAAAAATAAACCATTCCAAATGAGCATATAAATTATTAGCTGACCCAAAACTATGCCTTTCATTATTCGTAAACTTGATAATGGCTGCCAGTTTCACTAGTAGCTTTCTGGATCATCTTCTCTTTGGATGTTTTGGGTGTTCTGAGTTCGAGACGTGGTATCATACACTCCCTAGTACCTCCTCTGAACTGAACCAAACTTGACAAGGCTTGAAAAGTGGTTTAATTTTCGATTGAAAAACCTAATGCATTTAAATGTTGTTTGTTTTTCAAGTCATAATTAAAATTAGGCTAGCCTTTAAAATTTACATTTAGATTAATAAATATAGTTTATAACTTATTAATATTTTATAACTTGTTTAATATTTTAAAATTGCGTAGCTTTTTCTTATTAAGAGTATTAAATTTTTAAAAAAATCATTAAAAAATTGAAAATAACACCATTTTTTACCCATAAATATCAAAATGCCAATATTTTATATAGAATCTAATAATAATAATAATATATATATATATATTTGGGAAGGGGGGATTTTTTTAGGGACAGCAGGCACTCCCTGCCCCCAAATCCCTATACATTTTCTTTTAGATTGATATTGATAATTTATATTTTAAAGTAAATCGTTAATTCTTTTTAAATTTTTCTTTTTTCTTGTTTCGGCAAAGAAGTTCGCTCAGGAGATGGCAAGTTTAAATATAATAATGGTGTTACATGGCGTTTTACCGAATGCATTATGGGCAAGTAAGCCCTTCTAAGGGCAATCCTTTTCTTCAAAGGCCCTTGCAGGTAGCAGTTCAATCCAGTAAGCCACGTCCAAAATCTTGCATGATTTGGTTAAAAAAAGGATGCTTCACTTTAATCTCTCACTTCGCAGCCTCTCCAATTCCTTGACCATTTGCCAATGTTCTGGAGAGAGGCTGGTCTCTCCAAAGCTCAAGGACATGAGACGGCCCATTGTTAACCATCTGTTGTGAGAGGGAAAACAAAAGCATGCTCTCAATGTATAATTTAGATATGAAAAGCAATGCTGGGGATTAGCAATGCAAGTAGTCTAATGACTAACCTGCTAAGATCCTGGGGACTTAAACTCCTATCTGCTTGTCTTGCTGCAACTAAATCATTTTCTACCACCTGCAAACACAAGCCACCACATTAAAGCCTCCAAAGATGCTTCAAGTTGTGTCATTTTATCAGATTAAGAATCTAAATAACAGTCAAGGAATCCAAACACTAAGCATGAAGATTGGTTACTAGTAGCATGAGGTGCCTTTGAACGTAGGTTTTTGTGCCAAGAAAGAGACTAGTTTAATTTGTTAGTTGACTAGTTCCTTTCAACTAAAAAGAGGTCATAGTTGATTAAAATTTAGTCAACAAGATGGACCCAAACCTTCTGCATTTCTGATTCAATAGAATGTGGCAGCTGTCTAACAGTAGCCAAATACCACCTCCAAGCGTCTAAAGCTTCTCCAACAACAGTTTCAGGAGCATTTACAGCAGAAGGTTGGAAAGGTACAACTACATCAGCGGGCAAGATATTTGATTTCCCTTCTGACATGACTAGCAGCTGGACATCGGTGGCCATTTCCATTTTGTAGTACTTGAAGTCATATTCCAGCTAAAACGCAGTGTCAAATGTCAGTTTCTTCACCTCTAATCCAAATAAAGCAGTTGCAAACAAGCAGCTGTAAATGGAGAACAGAATTTTAAATTTTGTCTGTGTTTCGAGGAATGTTAGACATTTCTGGCAGTTGTGTAGGGTATTGATAAATTTGACTCTTAATAAATTGACAGTCATACTATAACACAATTCCTATGAATATGAATTGAGTAGAGAAGTACCAGACAAGAAAATAAATACCTTTTGAAACTCCATTAAATTTTTCAGAAGCCTTGCATTCTCCACACCCACAGAGTTGAGGGCTCCAGCCTCTAATTTTGTTTCATCAACAATTAAGTGTGTACCTTCAGCTAGCTGCAGAGCTCCAGTAACCAGTCTGAAGCATCAACACTGGTACCCGTAAATGCGTGTTTATATAATAAATACGATGTCATAAATCAGTAGAACTAGATATTACAACCACCTATTTGTATCATAATCTTTCCTTGGCGCAAGTGCAGTTGTGTTTAGGTACTCCACAGTAAGGGGTATATAATGTGTAAAAGGCAGGAGATTCTTTACAGCAGGAATTAATAAATTTCCAAAGGCAGACATAGTTTCTTTGCTAAAGCAAGTAAGATTTAGTGAAAGCTTGCCCACCGCAAGAGGATCTGCTCTAGCATGTACCTGCTCAAGAACAGATTATCATATAAGGGTTCTCAATTGTGGGGACAGGTAGGGAAACACAATATGCTGAACACAAGCTGTTAGCCGGACAGGAATCAAGGCAGCATTAACAAGACCGTGAAATGACTGGGGCAAACAACTTTTTAAGAACTACATACCCTGGATAGAAGATGTAGCAACATGAAATGAGCAGCCACAGCATCATTGCCAAGAACAGATGTGAGATGTCTCAGTAGAGCTTCCCTGATCTCTTTGATCAAGTGGGATTTTGGCTGTGAGATCATTACATGCTTTTTCAGCAAAGACTTTTCAATCAATGCAAATATCAATAGAGAACCCAGCTCAAGATGTTGAACTTGAATAAACATATGAATCGAATTCCAAATCATTCATTCAGATTAAATGAATTATACTTAAGTTGATAGGTCACAACATCCTCTTCTTGTTTATACAAGAAAGAGACGTTTAGATAAGGCTGAAGAATCATAAGGGAAAGTTATGATTACAAGAGGAGGTTATGTGTTTTTATCCTTTAGGAAAGGTAGTTAGTTATTTAGTAAGTTATTGTCAGTTGGTTGTGCGCTTTTGTAACTTATAATTGTCAGTTACATGTTTTCGCTATTTATATTTCCTTGTAAGACAGAAGAAGGACATGGATATATTCAGAAGTTATTGTCTCACCTTTTGGTCAAGAATTTCAGATTCTGGTTCTTTACTTGGTTCCTTATCTATTGATCCTAAACCTAAGGATCCATCATAAGTAAACATGCAAATTACCTCTATTATGGTGTTATTCTGAAGGAAATCTGAAACTGCAAGTTTCCTGTGAATAAAACAATGAAGGCGTGGTACCTGCACCACCAAGGAAAATGGATATGCACATGTTAAAAACAAGATACCATGTCACCAAAACGTTAAATTGACTCTCCTTGTAGTTGTGCCTGAGAAGGAACAAGCAAGTCTGTGAGCTTAATATATGATTTTGGGGGAGAAACAGGCGTTTCAATTCATTTAAGCAATTAAAATGTCTGGAAGTAACAGTAAAGTAAAGATAGAGTTTTGGAGTTAAGTTATATTATTGACGCACTTCAACAACTCTTTCGACTTTCAATTGACTAATTCCAGGAAAGGATGTGCCTTAACAGGAAGAAATTGTCAAAGTTAACCGTCCCCACAACACACTCACACACACACAGAGATGGGGATTAATAATTCTTTCATTGTAAATTGCAGTAAACACCTTGTTAGCTGGAAAATGTTGCAATGGGTCTTCACAAAAATCATCTGGAAACTCACTATCTTTGCTGTCCACATGAGGCTCCGCATTAGATGCAAGGACACCCACAAACTCAAATACATCGTTCAGCTTTATGTCAGATTCTGGAGAATCATATATCTGCCAAAAAAGATTGAAAATAAGGGGGAAACTATGAGAACTTCAAAAGAAAAAATAACGACGAATAAAAGCCTTTTATAAATAACAAAAAAAACCCATGTCAATAAATTTCATAAGAAATTAAGAGGGAGCCAGAAAATAGTTCTTACCTTCACAAGACAAGGAAGTGAATTACCATCATAGCCTGGCACCATATTCATACCAGAGTTAGAACTCTCAGGCAAAGCTCCCTGGGATATGGTAGCAAGGCAAGGGTGTTCATCTTCTCTCTGTAAATTATGTCCAACAAAAACCATTAAGGCCAAATGGTCAATCCTTAAAAGAATCACCATGTCCGTAAACAAGGTAAGATCAATCCTCGACAGAACTACATTAAAAGTTTTCACCAATGCCACTTAAGAAGATAACTCTTGGTTGATTATCTTCGGTGAATGAAATAAAAGGGAAAAAAGATGAGTAACATAAGTTCCACATACGATCCTTTTGGTATCTGGAGAGTCTTGAACCATATCAGCCGAGACCTGTGAATTAATTCAGTTTACTGGTAAGAATGATGAAATATAAATAATACAGTAATTAATGCTGTCAAACTTCAAAAAGTAATCTAATTAACTCACTTGTAGGTGTCAAATTAATCACTTTCTCTTTTATGAACCAAAAATAAATTACCAAGAAAATATTTAAAAATGCATTAATATATCGTTAACCAAATCATTAGTAGGAAAGGCCCTCAATTTCAAAGAACTAATGCCAAGCTCCCCATTTCCTACTGATCAAATACTTGCGAATTTTGAATTCTCTGAAGGCAATGAACTAAAAATCAACAGCATGGCAAGGCCAGAATATACATGCATATCCTTGCATTCATCAGACTCGTCATTTGCTCTCCTCCGCTTTTCTCTTTGTTGAAATGTCCAATCCATATATTGATTAGTAACTGCTTCTGTGGAAATTTCAGTCCATGCATTCTGTCCTGGGACCTGATAAAAAATAGAAACAAACATAAATCATTGAAATCCTACCCGTTAGGCAAGTCATGAGTCGTCGTCATTGTTTCCCAGACTGGTTTCCCACTTCAAGGATGATAAGAGAATATGGAAAATTGAGTTTGTCAATGAATGACACTAGAAGCAGCTGGACAAAACTGTTTGGATTATTGGGTGAAAGCATATGAAATTGGTCCAGCAAGCATCCTTGTCGAGAGAAAATGATGACTCTAGAGAACTCACCGGAACACAGTATAGAAGCCGGCGTTCCCAAATTCGCATATCTGCTGAAGAACCCATAGGAAACTGAGCTACATCCATAAATTTGTTGGTCCTCCACACTGAACCATCCTTCAAAATTGCAAAAGACAGTTCGATGTCGTCAGAATTAGTTTGTACTAGAGATTAGAGATAGTTAATCCAGAAATTAGATTAATGACCAGAAAAAATACCTTATAAGCACCCACATAAAGCTCATTCCCAATCATGTCTTGTACCATTCCACGAAACCGAACTAGAGTATTGGGCTGTACCCATCTGAGTGTGGCAGGAGTCAAAACCGGAACCTGAAACAACAAATACCCGGTAACAGATTTATCACCAATGAATACATCATTCGGAGAAATGTAACTGATTAAAATTACAAATTACAAATAATAAATAGAATCAATTGATCTAGTGATAAAATAATGGATTTGCAACATACAATGAATTAATTAAGCTCAAAATTCCCGAGATATTCAGAAGTAACAGGCCAATATAGTTGTTTAAGAAAAGGTGAAACCATTCCATTCGCCTTTCGCCAAATTTCAGATAAACTAAATCAACAAAAAGTCACAAACTTATGAGTTCCAGAAACTATTCATCCTATGAGGTAAAGAAAATGCGTGATTTTAAAAATTGGGTAGATTTTAGTGAGCGATAAAGACAGTTACGAGACCCCATAAGACTAGAAACAGGAAAAAAAAAAGAAACATTGATACAACAAAGAAGTGAGCGAACCCGAGAAAGTCCAGGCTGATCAAAGAGGAATTGACTGAAGAGATCAATGGCACCCCAGTCCTTAGCGTCAAAAGATGCAGGATCGGAGCCCGAAGTAATGGCTTTCTCGAACGTTGATCTCACAACACCGAGAGGATTTGCCAGAAAATCATATTTCGGTCCCACCATTTCTTAGTTCTGAATCGCCAAATTGCTCGGCCTCTTGCCTTTACTACGCAGTGGAAGGTCACAAATGAGGACGCTCGGGGGTTCACTAGCCGTCCAGTGGTCAGTGGAGCTATGTCGATCGTTTTCCCGCCAAAACTTCGCGGGCTGTTTGTTCCCGCCATGTCAGCCCTAGTTTTAGTTCTCTAGGCGTAGTAAGCATTTTTCTTTGAAATTAAAATCGCAATTTTATTTTATGCACTAAATACATACACATATAATGCATATAGTAAATTTTAAATTAGTCTATATTTCGTCCATGTTCCACCGGTTCAGAATATATCAAATCCAATTATAATCAAATTGATTTTAGTTTTAATTTAATATCTCAGAAAATCAAACATTCTTTAACTTATATCAATTTTGATTAATTCTAAACGATGTAGTTTTCAAAATGCTCTAGATCAAAATCAAATGGTATAAAGTCCTGTTAAATCCTTTGAAATCTCGATTTCGAGTCCCAAATAAAACATTAGTACTAGGAGAGACAACCATAATTCACTAAACCCAAGCCGGATACCGGATAATGATATTTAAAAAAAATCGATTTTAAACAAGGCTGTGTGTTGTGCCCAGATTCGGGAAAGGAAAATAAGAGGAAGTAAAACAAAATCATTAGAATTGGGGCTAATAGTGTAATTCTAAAAACAGAGAAACAGCGTAAGAGCTTTCAACTGCCCTTTACAAGAAGCCTCCTTGACTTACACAATGCTTGGCATTTGAAGCCTTGTAGTTATACATATTTATATCAACCCCCGAAAAAAAAGAGTCTAATTACATGAGCCTCTACTACACCACATAAACCATCCCAACCTCCAAGAGAGACACTGGAGGAACCTTAAGCGCCACGTCAGGTCCTCTACAGTTCCTTCTCAGGAAATTATAGCCATAGTTAACAGCCATTCTCTTTATCAGAGACGATCCTCGTTTTGCTCTCACATGTGAATGCCCTAATATAAATGCTGTCCCTGATTGCTGAGCAGCATATAAATCTTCCAGCTCTTGTTGCATTTCCACTCCTACCTCACTCTTTGCCTCATTCTCAACATCATCATCAATGGCAAACCTTACCCTTCTTTGAGTCACTCCCATTGGTTCCATCTCTATCACGTCTGTCATGCTTTCTACCGTCGGGAACCCTGCAGATATGCTTGCTGGCTGCACTGTCTCCTCAATCTCGTAAGCTGGCATCCCGGACAATCCGATTATTCCTATCACTGTTAGTCTATGACTTGCTGACTCGTTGGAGTTTGAGGCATCGTCCTCGGTGCTCAAGTTTGATACTCGTGTCTGGGACCGGTAACAATCATAGCGGATGAAATCTGCCAACTTTTGTACAAGTTCAGATTCAAAGGAGTCAACATCCTGGTGAACGTCACGGTATCCATATCTGACTATACACCGGTAGGAGCGGTGATTGGCAGGACCTACCCTGCCAACAAGGTACCTTTCTGGACAAGGGACATGAGGGACTGGAACTGATTTTATGCAAACAAAGACAAGGATGCGGTGGAAGGCAGGGAGGTTGGTGACAAAGCGGGAGAAGTTAGCCGGGATGCCAGATGTCAGATCAGTGAATACTAGGCCTATTCCGGGAACTCGAGCAATTCCCAAGCTTGGACCTAAGGCTAACAGCCACTCTAGGGAAACCTTGTTGTGGAGGTCAAATTCATACTTCTTGATGGTTCCATAGTGCCAAACCAACATTACGGTCATAAGGAAGAGGGCCAGGAGGATAGGAAGCCACGCGCCCTCCCGGAACTTTGTCAGTGAAGCTGAGAAATACAACAGCTCAACAGAACCAAAAAACAGCAGGAAGCAGACAGCTATGGTTGGGGGTTTATGCCAACAAACCATGATCACCAAGGAGGTTAGGCACGTTGTCACCAGCATCACAGTCATCACCGCTAGCCCTGCAACAAGCAACTACTTGTATTACGTTACATCCATTCCAATACTCAAGCAACACATAAGCAAAACTCGTTCAGATTCCTCAGAAATTGATTGAGCTTGAGGTTGGTCTTGCACATACAATTTTAACTATTCAAACAAGGCGAAAATCGCTGTACAGGTAATGAACACAAATGCATAAGAACTCACCAGATGCATTTCCCATGTGTTTTGTGTCCCTGAATCCAATGGTCACCGCAATACATAGGATCATTAGGATCCAATTGATTTCGGGTATGTAGATCTGACCGTGTATCTTGTCAGATGTATGAACAACCTTCACTCTTGGGAAGCAACTGAGTGACTGGCTCTGATTTATGATGGAAAAAGTTCCGCTGATAATTGCTTGACTTCCCACAACAGAAGCTAAAATGGCCAAGACAAGCACTGGCCACCTCACCTCTTCTGCAACCCAACCAGAAAAAAAAGTGGGGGAAAAATTAGTGTTACATTTTATAGAGCATGCTATTGTAATAGACTAGGACAATCATACGTTGTTGAGAAATAATTAGGCAAAACAAACATTCAAGATGTTGTGAAACAAACATTCTATCTAATTGTTTGTGTGGCTTTCTTTGGATTGTTATGCCAAGAAAGTAACATGACTTGCCAAAATAAAATGAGCGTGAACATGGAATACCTGGAACTGAGACATAGAAACTGATCTCGTGGCTGGGATGGTGATGATATGATAAGTAGGCAGCTTGACCCATGTAAGCCAGTATAAGTGCAGGATATACCAGAAACGTGAATGCAATCTGCACAATACAACTAGTTAAAAACTCTCTTTAGAATGAAATTTGACTTTCCCCAGGTTTATATAACATGCATCTGAAAGAATGACCTAAACTAAAAAAACAAAGAAAAAGATGCCAGGACAACCTGAATGGCGGCATATGAGAAATGCCCCAGATCAGCAAACATAGCTTCTGAGCCTGTTCAGAAAGCGCCCACATCAGATTATCTTTCAACTGGTAAAAATAACATTTAAGCTACATGACTCTGGACACCGTGGAGAAAAACTCTGGAAAAGTTAGGATGTTATATGGTTGTTAAGAATTGAACAACTTCAGCTGGATATGATTCAGGTTATAATTCGTCCAAAGATTCCAGGCTGCAGTAAATTACAACAACTGACATTTTTCTGGTATAATACTAGTAAACAATGGGATAGAGCTCTTTGCTAGTTCAAGCTACATTAACATTTAGTTCACTGTTTTATGAAGGCGAAATGCTGCTTCTACTAAATGCTACAATGGGATAGAGCTCTTAACCAAATGCTACTTCTACTACTTTGACTCTAATATGAAAATGCTATAAGTATTGCCAATCCATATCACAGGACAGATGTTGCATAAAATCATCAAGTTCACTGTTTTATGAAGGTGAAAGGGTTTAAACACTCCCAATGTATCCAAAAAAAATAATTATTCCGATGGAAGTGCAAATGAAACTCCCATGTGATTTCCCATAATAAGTTAATAAGGAAACTGCATGTTTCGAATTATTATTTCAGAATTGATGTCACAAATAATAGCATAGACTGAAACTACGTGCATCCTCATATAAAAGTCATGGTTTTGACCTATGGTTGAGGTTGCTCACGAGATGCTCCTAACCTAGACATATATTCTTGCAAGGTTGCTCATAACATGCTCCTAATCTAATATTCTCAGTCAAATCAGGAAGATAAGTGCGTTTGTACATAGACAGATTCCATGATTCAACTAACAGGTAAGAATAAACAAAATATGGATGCATGCATGTTCCACTTTCACCTGTTATGCACAACAGTATTCCGCCCAATGACATCCATCCACTTATCCTTGTCTTCTTCAAAAACCTGAACATGTAGTATGGTGAAAGGGCTTTATATACATGACGATTCCATTTGAATATGTTATATAAGCCAAGTGTACTGATGCAGAGGAGCCATGCCAGCACGATTGGCGCGAAAAGGAATCCCACTCTGTGTGTACCATAGTGCTGAAGTGCAAACAAACACACCAGTATGAAACAAGTGATGGGGATCACAGCATCTGCAATGTCAAAGCAACCAATATTAAGTTCAAAAAAAGAAAATAAAAGTAAAGAAAAAAGAAATAAAGAAAGCCAAAAATGATATTAACCTCTTCTATAACCATACTGTAAGATGTTGCTGAATGTTAATAGTCAGACATTCATGATTTAGGGGGTAATGCTATGAATGCCACATCTAAGAGCCACCAACTAAAGGAAAATTATTGATGAACCATTTTTCTTCTTTTCTTCTCCTAACCAGTCTTGAAATGTGTGGGTTAAGAAATTTTATGTGCGGTTTAGCCAGAAGATAGATACTTATATTTTTATTATTGCCATATCATATTTGAAGTAGAAAGAAAGCATCAAGTAAACTTACACTGGTGGTGTTTCTTGGACATGGATACCTCAAGACCAGAAACTGCCGAGAAAACTACACAAACAAAGCAATAACTCAGCAAGCTGATATGAAACCACTTTGTCATAGATGCAAGATAAGGAGGAACCTTACCAGAAATGGCTGGAGTAAGAACTCCATCCCCAATTACCATACAAGTGCCAAGAAGAACCACAATTAGCAGAGCTGTATGCAAGGCCTTGTACTTTTCAAGTAGTTTTTTCACTCTAGAACTGTTTCTCTCAGGAGGCTGCTCCATTATATAAGTAGATAGCGCTTCATCAGCAATCTGTCTGTTGGGCAGCAGGCTAACTTTGGCATGCCTGCAAATCAAGGAATATAGGGCAAAGGTGCCACCTGCAAAAACATGTTTTGTAAGGATGACAAAGAGCAACACAGGATTCTCTCATTTGTTCAGTGTGCTTACCCTCTCCGTTATCATCAGCTCGAAGAACCACAAACACATACTTGAATAGCGGCACCAATGTCAGAGTCCAGAAGACAAACGAAAGAGCTCCAAAAATTTCTTCATTTGTCTCAGAGTGTTGAATGTCCTCAGCAAATGTACTCTTGTAAACATACAATGGAGAAATGCTCAAATCCCCATAAACCACACCAAGGCTTTGGTAGGCCAAAAGAAGAATTGTCTTCCAAGAGTTCTTCTGAAATGTGATTCAGCAGGTTACTCTATAAGAACTCAGATCAATTCAGAAGCCAACAAAAAACACTTCCCTGATGAAGTAGAAATCTATATGCACTAACCTTTGAGGTGTCCCAACACTTGCCATATTCAGGATCCATTTTGTTTACCTCCTTAATGGTTCACTGAGTTACCACCTTTAGTACAGTGTTAGCAGCAGATCTGCTCCGAAAAACACAGAATCCGTCAAGGAACATACCAAATAAACGAACAATATGTAAAAGAGGAGCAAAGGAATCTCGTATTGATCATTGCGAGACCAATCATGATTTATCATGTCTGTTACTTTGGTTTTTAAAAGAAGAAGAGATGAAAACAAAACGCTCACACTACCTTTTCGATAAACCCACATGACATCCATATCTCCATCACACTCCCATTCCCCACATTTCTTCTAGAAAACAGAGCAACAAAATTTTCCCCACACACAGATTAGACAGTAAGTAGTAAGAAGAAAACCCAGAAGAGTCCTATCCCCAAGGCGACAGAATCTCATAAAACGAGTTCTCGTATGAATAAAACAAATGGGAACCGTGAATGAGTGAGTGAGGAACGAGGAGAGGCCAAAAATAACAAGAAAAAAAATGGTGGGGTAGTTTTGGAATTAGAATTTCGCAAGTTGTTGTTGAGATATACTGGTATCATCAGATAGAGAGAGGCAAACGCAAGTGCATACCACGTTACCTTTTTTAATATCGGCCTTGTGAAAAGGAAAGAAGCAAGCACCTTAATGCTACTAACAATTCTGCATTTACGTTGAAGAAAACTAATTGTAAGAAATGAATGATAGTAGGACCATCACCATATGATGAAGATGAAACAACAAAGAAAGCAATTTTTAAGGTGACTGTGACCGAAAAAGGCAAGATCACGTGATTAGGCGACTGTTAGTTTGTGTTAACGTGGGTGTGGATAGCTTATTTTTAACCTATAAATATTTATAAATTATGATTTACAGTATATAAGAGGTAAGTATATGAAAGGAGTTTTATTTTAACTTATCTAATAAATACTTATATATAAAAAAAAAAAAACTATCACAAACATAGGTAAAGCTCTCGCCACCTCGAGCCCACGCGACTCACGCGAGTAAAGCCGATTTCAACGCTCAGTAACCAGTTTTTCTTCTCCCCTAACAGAAAGGTTCCAACTTTTCCACTCAAACTTGTCGTTACTTAAATGTGAATCATTTTATAAATTCATTCTTTTGTGAGTGAGTGCGTGTGGAAGGAAACCAAATTTTTCTAACGCCCCGCCGACCTTAAGAAATTCTTCCCTTGTATATGTTCGTGTCCTGTTTGAAGCCAAGCTAGGCTGCGAAATTAGAGGGAGAAAAGAAATGAAAAGAAAGAAAGCCATCTTTATCACACTAATTCCACTATGATAAATCATGATGAGTGGATTTTGAAGGAAAGACAAACCAAGTGGCCTAAAAATGGAGGGGAAGAAAAAACCTTTTTTACCCCGATTTGCACATAAAAGAGAGCACCTAAGAAAGGCAGAGGCATGTGCATCAATGAATGCCAATATAAAAAGCCCATGAGAGGTGAACATGCTCCATCACTGAACACTACGGTCCAGCAAGGCAGCAACAACGTAACCTTCCTAAAGCGATAATGACAACATTAATACCTGCTTTAATTTCTTTCTTTTTCCTCGTTTTCTTACACTCGACTCCACTAACAAGCCTTCGGACTTTTTCTGAGATTAGCCAAACCGCTTTTTGGCAGAGTCTATTATATTATCATCGTACTTGTTCGAGCGAGCTTAACGATGGCGACGTTTAATCTCTCGGAGCATGGGATCTTTGCTGTGGAATCAAGCAACCCGTAGCATTCACCCTTATGTGAAGCTGGAAATTTCAAAAAACTATGGAATAATAATGGCATACTTAAGCTTACCAAACTTTCAAGGGGAAAAAAATTTACCCCTTTGAGTAAAGCTCAAGCTGGAAAGTAATTGGGGACTGTTAGAGATGTATGTGGATCGATCCGAAGAGCAGAATAAAATAGATGGGTGAAAGAAATAGATGGATCCAATTTTTGAAAGAAAAAAAAGGCTGGATTTTAAGCATGAGGTAGTGAGGACAGTGAGGAATTCAGTTGTATTATCGGAGATTAAATGAACAGAGCAGAGAGACAGGAGCTTCTTAAAACTACTGAACCAACCGACAACGGGGAATGTCGTTTAATAAAGAAGTGAGAAAAAACAATGTTCACTAGTCTTGTTCTGAACCATGGCTAGAACACCGGGATGAAGATTTTTAATTCTTTATTACAGGAAACACACTATGCGAAGAACTTATCAAGTTACTTGATTTATATATTGTTCGTAGGGAATAATTTGTGGGGTTCTTTGTCTTGGTTTGATCGTTTGAGTATTGTTAATAGCATTGTGCTGCGTGGTCGATGCAGAGTCAGTGTTTGAGTCCAAGGTTGGGATTAAAAAATTGAGAGAGGTGATTTGGAAGCATAAAGGTAGCAGCACAAGGGTCAATATATTCGGATTTTGAGGAAGGAAAGGGGGTGATTAGAATAAAGTGAGTGGAAAATTAAAGGATCACGGAACGTGCTTCGTGGCTAACCGTAATAAATTTGAGGAGCAATGATATTAATAATAATAGTTGGTATGAAGCCGCCTTGCGCCTGCTTTGTGTGGTTGAAGTTAGAGCTGGTAATCAAGCCGGGCCGGTCCTGGGTCAGGGCCTAATAGGGCCGGCCCTAAAGGATTGGGGGTCAGGAAAATTACAGTTTTTCAAAGCCCGGCCTGAGAGCATCAAGGTCAGGGCCGGCCCGCAGGGCTGGAAAATCATTTTCATAATATTTAACTATTTTCCCCAAAGAGATATAATTAGTAAATAACTACGATTAAAGTTCTAATTTAATACATAAATATTGTCAACATTAAGGTTTAAATAACACGTCTCTTGCAACAAACAAACACAGTTACTAATGTATAATCAGAGGTAAAATCATGTCCATAAATAACTCACACAAAGGCCAAAGTATAAGAAGGCAGGAAGCTAAATACTCTAACCTCTAAACAACATGAGTATGACGACTATCATTTTCACCTTCTTCGCCACTATCATCAATTTCAAGGACATTTAATTGTATTTCACTTTGAGCAGTAGGTTCAAGTCGTCAAATAATTACAACCTCCATCAAAAATCATACTCTATCAGGCAGAATAGTATATAATATGATTTTAGTCGAAATAGGCAGAACAATATACTCAAAAATCACAATATGATTCAATTAGACAAAACAATATACTCAAAAATCATACTCTATACAATATGAGGACAGAATGACATATAGATTCAACAAGGTAATTCAAAAATATAACATGGTTCCTTTTCAAATATAAAAAATAAAAAATAAACAAGCCTAAACGGCCGGCCCGAGGCCCTCCAGGGTCGGCCCTTTTAAGCCCGAGGCCCTACAGGGCCGGCCCTCTTAGGCCCGACTTCTTTTTGAGGCTCCAATTTACAAGCCCGGCCCTTGAAGGGCCAGGGCCTAAAAGGGCCGGCTCGACGGGCTCGGCCCGTTTTCCCGACTCTAGTTGAAGTTGAAGCCTAATCAAAGTCTTTGCATCCTCTATTTTTCTTTCTTTCTTTCTTTCCTCATTTTTTCCCTGAAAAACTGATTTCTAGCAATATATATATATATATATATATTATAAAATTTTTGTCATAATATGTTAAAAATTAAAATTTTTATATTTTTATATTACACCTATTGACTATGTAAGTCAAATTTTAATAGCTTATATTTATTTATTTTTACAATAAAAATTTTTAAAAATATTCATTTTAAACCACCTATTTCTTAATTAAAGATAAATTAAAAATTCTGAGAGGATAGGGAAATGATTTATTTTTAGTTAAAAGATGGAGGGTAGAGTAAAGAGACGCATCTATACAAATTTTAACTAATTTTTACTGTAACTTGATTGTTAATTAATATATGTATTATTTAACTTTTTGGCCGGCGCCTATTTATGTAGGAATACTGTTTATTGAATTCGTATAATTAATTTTGATTTTGAAACTGATATTTAATTTAAAATGATATAAAAACAGAATATGAATAGATCAAATTCATTTCAAAAAACCGTTTTTCATAAAATTAATATAGGTTAAATCCATCACTAGTATTTAGAACTTGATTGAATTTTAGTCTTGATCCCATAATTATAGTTCTCATAATTTTATAAAGACTTGGATCTAAGTTTAACCGTGTTGATGAATTATTAATGTTAACACTCATAAATAGATAGGCTAAAATAAAAACTCATTAAAAGTATATGCTCCCTCTGGTAATTAATATAAGACATATTTATTTAATTTGATTAAATTAAAGAAGTTGGTTGACTTAGTTAATATGACATGTATTTTCTAAAATATCATAGTCATCTTTCTTAATTCCTTCGTTTTTCCTCTTTGATTTTTGTTGAAGGAGTATCAATAGGGGCAAATTAATAAAAGATTGACAAATATAAAAATCATGTATTATATTTAGGACCAAGATTAACTCTCAAATATATCTTATATTAAGGATTAGAGGAGTTTTTAAAAAAAAAGAAAGAATCCCCAACTATATGTCATTAGCACTCTATATTGAATGCAAACATCATATGAGCTTTTTTTTTCTCACATATCAGGGGTGTTTTCTATTAAAGAAGTAGTTTCCAAACTAGAGAACGTACTTTAAAAAAAGCAACACATATTTTATAAATAAATAACTTAATAATTTTTTTAATATCTATTCCTTGTGAGAACGATGGGGTGAGGATGTATTAGTACTGGGATTCTTCATATTTAAAAGTTGAAACTCAAACTTTAGATTCAGATAGATGTAATACGGATCAATGGGAGTTGGTTCAAGTGGTATGCGGCTTGGTTCATATTAAGTAAGGTCTCAGGTTCAAGTCTTGTGTATGCAGAAAATTCTCATTGGGAGACTCTCTCACCATAGCCAGGTGCGTGACGCGGGTCGGATCCGGATGTAGTCGAGGTAAAGCTCCGGTGAACCGGGTGGGCAACCAAAAAAAAAAGATAGATGTAATACGGTGCCAGTGGGGCGTCGGGTTTACACAACTATATGCTTGTACGGAATAGCGACTAAATCTTTTAAAAAATAGTTTTTTTAATCGTGGTTAATGATATACGGATAACTATATGAGAGGAGTTTTATCTTGATTTATGTGGATAAGCACTTTTAAGGACCCCATACGTAATCCCAAATAAGTTGTATGTGTAGGCAAAATCTACAAAGAAACACCAAAATATTTGGTTCGAGTAGCGTTCAATAACACTGTCCTTAAGAGATATTCCGTAGCCCTCTCAGTTAATAGGAAGCGGCATCTCCCTAGGATTAAACAAACCCTTCCTGTAAGGATACAGAGCAGCAGAACTGGTGAAAGATAAAGTAACTCAGTGAGAGATTACCAAGGCTTCTGTTGCTCTCTTCCAAATGGTGTCATGGTTGGAGTATTTATAGACAATGAATCAATGCCTTAAAGTGGTGTCTCTTATAAAGACTACACTTCTTCAATTAAAAGTCATAATCATCTATTAAATTCATGAATAATGTTGATTTATGAACTAACACAAATCCCTTTTATTTATAAGAATATGACTTCTCAAAATGCATCTCTTCATTTAAACATGTTCTATAATATTGGAGAAACTCTTTCTTTGACAAACCTATATGCAATATTTACAACAATCCCCCATATGTATCAAAGAAAACACATTATTTCCTGAGTTACACTCATGGATATAACCATTGTATCTGATGGTCTTTAGAACTATGAACCAGACCTAGACCAATAACACTTGGTACACAGAGATGTCAGTGAAGCCTGTTTCTATGAACCAACAAATCTTGGTGTGTATCAGAGGCATTAATGGTTAGATTATATCCTAACATTTCCACTGTTAACGGAGGTTTTGCACGTTATGTCGACCATGCTCGTGCCTGGTGCAAAATGAATGCTCTAGAAATTTTGCCAAGATCTCATAGGAGCAGCCACACTCCACATTCATAGGGGTGATTCACGAAAGTGTACCTACACTATGTACACTGCCTCATTGACTTATGAAATTATTAAGAGCTTTGCTCAACCTACAATAATGCAATCTAGCACATTCAAAGTATCACAGGAAGGAACATAAAATATATTAGTGCTAGTCAAAACTGACGAACAACTTGTTTTTACCCATTGAACCGTCTTCATGAGATCACCAATCACAAATGTAAGGTTGCCATTGCTGTCAATTAGTAGTTGGTTTTAGTCCCATTCCTCTTAATATTTCAACAATCATTTTCCTCCTAAGGGGTTTTGTTAACGGATCCGATGGATCTGTTATTGACCTCATCAAATCGATTGAGATAACTCTACCATAATTCTTAAGCGCTTATTTATGTAATATCTCAAACGATTTTCCACTTACATCATTGTTCTTTCTATGGTGGTTATTGTCATATTTAGCAAGTACATATCATCGACACTTAATGTCGGTTTCATATCAAAATATTTGTTAAGAGATTTTCAACGTTCTTAGCATTCTATCCATTTCTAGAGTTATCAACTCTAACTCACATAATACCACTAAAAGTCAATGATAACCAATGGGTTTCCACATAAACTGAATTTCAGTTACCATTCGTGCATATCATTACAACGGGAATCTATTATACATGATGCCATCATTTATGACATCCCTTAACTATTTCTTTCTCTTCATGAGAGTTTATATTTACTCAATCACCACATATCATTTACCATGTCATGACATTTATCAATGCTACAAATTCTCAATAATTTGTACAAACATTGATTGAGCTTTAAAATCATCTCAAGTAGTATCATAAAAACTATTTTCACATAATGGTTCTCAAAACCAATTTTCAAAAACATTTCTCATTTATTATCGCTATTCCTTATGATTTTAACACCCAAAATCACATTAATTCTTTCATGCTCTCAAGAAACAGCATAACATGATATTTTTGACCATGCATGCCATGCATTCACTTTAAAGTTTAATATATGTTCACAATATACCCAGATGAATACATATCCAGAAATCATGAAAATTTAAAATACCTTTATCTAAATACTAGATAAATAATTAAATATCCATATCGCAACTGTAATGCTTATTCAAAGCCACGTCATATACAACAATTTCCTAATGTATCAATACATATATTCCAAGGTGCCCCCACAAAATACTTTATATCTTAGGCACCCCTATACATTTAAATATTTCAATTATATAAAATTCCAATTCTGATTAAATTAGAATCTCATGATATAATTTCATTCCATGATAGTTAAACTATAATTTTTCAAATATTTCATTCTAATTTCACCTAGGATAATGGAATTTAAATTCAAAACTTGTTTCCCAGAGGATCACATAAATATGATCTCATATATCAAATATATTATCTAAATAATATCACGCCTCAATTCCCCCCCTAATACTGCAATTGCAATTACTAGGCCTGTTCGGGATCGGGATCGGGATCGGGAAATCCCATTCCCGATCCCGATCCCGAGAAGTGATCGGGAAAGGATTTCATTCCCGATCCCGATCCCGATCCCGAGAATTTCCCGTCCCGACGGGACGGGAAATCCCGAAATCGGGATCGGGAATTTCCCGAATTTCCAGACAACATGATTTTTTTTTTTTTTGCCAATCAGACAACATGATTTGGTCTGATCTAAAAAACACCCTGTATGAATCTTCAGCACTTAACGTTCAAAACTAAGAAACATATATGCACACCATTGCAATCTGGGCAGCACTTAATATAAGTCATTAGCCCAAAATTCTTTAGCATCCGATTCAAACAAGAGACAAAGGAAAGGATTCCATATTTATTTTTGGATCAATAACCCCACTCCCAATAATCTTTCCAGTAAAAATATCACAACGTAGGAACACCACTTTCAGAAAAATAAGCAAATATCACATGCTTTGATGCTTACAGACTTACAAAAACATATAAAATCTACAACGTAGGAACATCAAAGAATTCAAACGAACAATTAGTCAATTACCACTTATATGGAGATTGGGGATTTGGACTTTGGAGAATAAATTCAGAGAGGGATGCGCGCCAGCCGCCAGGACCACCGTCGGAAGCGTCGTCCGTCGCACAGGGAGGGGATGAGAGATCGAGATTAGGGTCCTCAGCCAGGGTCACCGTCGCCAACGCCGAGATTGGAGATTTGCCACCGTCGCCGACGCCGAAGTGGGAAGGAAATTACTCAAATGAGGGCTCGAAACTTGCCGCTGACGCCGACGCCGAGGAGCCTGAAGCGGGAACTGAACTGGAAGGAAGGGTCTGGCCGACGGCCGTCTGGGTCGAGGTCGAGTCTGAGCCGTGAGCGTGAGAGGGTGAGAGACGCTGACACCGTGAGTGAGACACAGTCGAGCGAGAGAGACACAGTCGAGCGAGAGCGATTCAGATTTACAATAGTTTTTTTTTTTTTGAAACCTACTGAGCAAGTGAGCAGCACATGATATTGATAAGAGATAATTAAAAAAAAAAAAAAATTATATATTTCGGGATCGGGAAATATTCGGGATCGGGAAAGACCGATCCCGATCCCGATCCCGAATTGAAATTTCCCGATCCCGATTTTTTCCCGTCCTGAAATTTTCGGGACGGGATTTTCCCGTCCCGATTTGCTCGGGATCGGGACGGGAAGGTCGGGACGGGAAAAAATTGAACACCCCTAGCAATTACACCTTACATAATAGAATTATTGCAGAGAAGTTCATGTCAACAACTAATATTGCCCACTACACTCTTTCATCCAATACACATATACACACAGAATTTTCCACATAAATTTTTAAATATTTAATTATTTTAAATACCGATATTTGATAACATTCACATGTATTTAAACATGTGAAACCAATGCCACATATTCTCTTTGAAAATTTCAAATGATCAGATTATAAAAATCACCAAAATATAAACATAATTTGCAGCATTAAAAATCTATGATTTTCAAGATTCAAACTCATTGATATGGTATATCAAAATAAATCATGCAACGTGCAATTAATTATTTCTATTCATTGATCATGGTAAAAAATCCTTCTGATAAATTAAATAGTGGCTAAGATATTCACAAATATCACCAGATTTATTAAAACAAAATTTTACTTCAACTTCCAACTATTATCACGTTAAACACAATAAAACCCCACATTTATTCAGTTATATTAATTTAAAAACAAATTCACAAGTCACAAGATTTTAGGAGAGATTATAGGAGATTAGATATTATCAAACAAATTAATATCTTCATTGATAATAAAGCATTAAATGGAAATAAACTCCCCACCGATAGAAAATAAAAAATTAACATAATTAAATAATATTTGGTTTAAAACAGCATACCCAGTTGAAGGTTATAGCGGCATAATAAGTATTCAATATATGCCCACGTATTTTGTGAATATTTTAAACCACTTAAAGCGAGAAATATGCAACTCTTTCTTCATCAATTTGCTTGGATGATCTGCTCCCTTTCTTTTTCTACATCATAATCATTATCTTGTCGTACAATTGCACCTCATCCATTAAAACATGGAAAGATATTCTTTCTTTCTTATAAGAGTTGCAGACTTCTTTTTTACCTCTTGCCCGTGTTTGGAAGGGTCATAAGGCCCTCAAAAAATTTTTACCATAGAAATTAAAATAGTTTGGATGAAGGGGATATTGGATATCTATCCATGACAAGAATCATCATGGCTTGCCTTTATTAGAGGCTTATTTTAATATGCTTTCTTTAGATACAGTAAGACCCATTTCTCACTTCCTCCATTCTCTATTATCATCGAACCAACATACCTTCTCTAAGACATAGCCATATTTGCTTTGCCTATCATAAAGCACCCCCACAATGGGGTGATATATCGACCAAGACATAGGCGCAACGCTTTTCCTTTAAGTTTTCACAGCCATTTAATTGTTATCGCTAACAGGAAACACTACCGAATCTGTATGGGCGTTGATTTCAGCAAGAAATTGCCAAGCCCAAAAAAATTTCATTTAAACTCCGAAAATAAGGACGCCATAATTGGTTCCTTTAACAGTAGGAAATCTTTGATGTTAAACATGAAACTTCCCAAGAAATATAACATGCCTTCTGTAAGAATCATTGAGCGTACCTAGAGTGCGGCCGTTAATCTTTTGTACCCACGCTAATCGGATCACAGTTGTGGAAGCGATTATGACGCACAGCAAATAAACCACCATAGGAAGAAGAAGAGAGTAATATAGTAGAGGGAATAAAGAGTCAGTTTGACAGAGTTTCTGTATATTGTTTCAAGTTAATCATAATTGAATTCTTGACGCCTATTTATAGTGTTCTACGCACCCTTTCCTCTCCACTAACGTATCCTTTTATCAGAGAGAAAAAATATTCTTTCTATTGAGAGACATACTATTTCGGTGAAACAATACCACTTGTAGAGTCATATTATATTGGTTAAACAATATGACTCATTATGGTTTGGGAAATATTACATATATCCACCCAAGTATTTATATTATTTATATTTTGACCCCAATCCTATTAGGCTTGAGCCTAATCCACCAAGGGTGGACTAGGCTATTTTCCAACATCTCCCACTCACACTTGGTGGGTTAGATATGTCTCTTTTTTTCCCTTCTTTCATACTAGGTACTTTGCCGTGACCGCGTAGACATGACATCTGCATATAGGTATATGTACTAAAAATCTCTTTTATAGAGACCAGCACAAGACAACCTTCATTGTGTAGCTTGATTTTAATATTGTGCCTTAAATATCCTAGATTCACTTATATACACTTTTACATGGCTAATCTAATCCCTTTCGAGTCAGTATAAAACTCATATTGCCTTTCTAGTATGCAAAATATCCACACTTATGAAATTATAAAAGATATGTATCAGACACTAGCATATTTATGTATATTTCAAGTAATCTTCCTTTCACCTAGATATCACTTTAATATGCATCAGCCGCTTTCCTAATATAATACCATAGATCGCATCTATCATGATCGTAGGACATATGCTAAAGTAGCAGACGCTGAAGCACACCTCTGTGATATTGTCAAAGCCAAAAGATATCAATGGAAGAATTAGAAACTTCCTGGGACTCACACAACAATTAAGCAGGGATCTTCTTACTTGCTTCCAATTTGCGGTTCTTTAGTACATATGGTATGAATCGCATGCTATAGTGTTACTCTTACACCATAAAAGCATACGTCATTTTGCATTCTATTTTAACACTGTACAGACTTAAGTCTAGACACTCCTAGCATCTAAACCCAAATTCTTCCTTCCTACTCAGACGTCAATGATGAAGAATGTATTATCTGGCACAGGCATCATAAAAGTGGATGTCCCTTATTTGGTCCATACTTATTCATATTTATGGATCTCATCTTGACATGTTACACTATTGTCAAGATGACATAGTTTGTGTTTCTTCTCTACCATATCAGCATTCTAGCTACTTTACTGGTGAATACAATTGTCTCATCTTTGTACACCCCTCCTGAGTGTCAAAGGCGGTTGCTTGTGTGAGAGAGACAACCTTACAAGCCTGTACGACATACTAGATATTGTATACTTTCACACAGACATATATACTAATAATGTTAAGTACTTCAATTAATCATAAATGTAATACATAAAGTCTGAAATTTTACATTTTGCGTACACCAAGTGCCCTTACATGTTTTTCAAATGTTTCCTTGGCAATTGGTTTGGTCAGGGGATCAGTGACCATACTCTTGATTGCAATATGTTGTACAAAATTGTACTTAATGTCTATATGCTTGGTCTTACTATGATACTTGGGATCTTTAGTATAGGCTATGGCTGCAGTGTTATCACAATGCATTAATACTGGATTGATACTTTCATTGCCAAATCCAAGATGTTCAATAAACCTCTTCAACCATAAAGCCTCTTATAGTGCTGCAGTACATGCTACAAACTCGGATTCCCTAGAATGTAAAGCAATACATGTCTGCTTCTTACTACTTCAACATATGGCGCTATTATTCAGTAAGAAAGTATAACCTGAAGTCAATCTTCACTCTTCCTTGTCTCTAACTAAATTAGCATCAGAGTATCCAACTAGGCGTAGATCGCTTCCTTCATAGCATAATGTATAATCGGATGTGCCTTTTAAGTATCTCATGATCCTTTTTACTCCTTTCCAGTTATGCTCACCTAGGTTGGACTGGAACCTTGATAAAGCTTGTCGTTAACCCTACCAAAAATACTAAGCTAATTATAGTAAAGTGATACCTAGCCTAGGTCATTCTTCTCTAAGAAACCTAACTATTGTTATAATTCTGAGCAAAATTATGGGCCATAATAAGTACAGCAAGGATGTAAAGAATTGATTGAATTAAATCTACTATGCACCTATTTCTGTTTTTGAACTTCTGGTCCTTTTACAGTGACAGAGTGACGCAATAAAATGAATGATGCTTTGACACAATGATTAAACAATCCTTATTAGAAGTTCTGCCTTACCTTCATTATCTCACTATGATTGTGAGTTCACATAACCAATTGATCAACAATTACTACTTGTAGTTACTCAACTAGACAACATACAGAGAGTAAATTGATAAGACATTTTATTCATTCACAAGGTATTGTAGTGCAGCAAATGAATCGAAATCCTCACTAATGATGGCTACCGCTCATCATCATTAAATCATTCAAGATAATCAAATACACCGATGCAACTCAAATCAGTTAACGTCATTGACTGAATTCATGCAAACAGATTCAGAACAATTAATTCCAGATATTGTTCGACACACTACAATACTATAATTCAGAATCAAATATGTTCTAAAGCTACACAACTTGCATAATCTCAAGAAAATAGAGTTGATTAATAATAACAAATCTTAGTGAGCTCCGATTTCAGCTCATGGATTCGGGTTCAGCATTGCTTCTAGGAAGAATCACAGAGATCAGCCAATCATGATGAAAGAGTAAATTCTGCCGCACTCCCCTTCAGCTTCTGTCATCGTGAGGATTGGTGCATATTTTAGAATCAGCAAATGGCTGTCCGTGGTGATTAGAAATCGAGATCCAGATCTGGCCCAGTCTTCTTTTTCTGTTTTCTTTCTTTCTTTTTTTTCCGTCCTTCTTCGGTCCAGATCCCCTTCTTCCTCTACGCCCAGATTAATCTTTTCTTTTCATTCGATTTCCCGCGAATTCACGTAACTGTGAGTGAAAAAATTGGTACTGGAAAAATTGTAGTTGAGCTGAAAAGGTTTCCTCTATTCTGTACTTTGGTGTTTCTTCCTTTTTACTTGCAAAGTTTCAAAGCTTTATGGTTCAGTCCCTCTTTCTATTTCCCAACTCCTTCTTGCTCCAATTTCCACCAAGCTCCCTACAAGATAATTCAAACCAATGTAATATCATTCTTCCCTTATCAATACTTAAGAAAAACTATAAAATATATCACTTGAGCTATTCTTAATCACCCATTTCATAAAATTAATATGAGTCATAATTCTTCATTATAAATGAATTTCAGGCACACTATTATCACTAAAACCTTCCAAAAATCTATGAAAATATGTGGCAAAATTAGGACTTATCAAACCTACTTTCCAATCATACCGCAAAGCAGATATCTGGCCTTATATACATCATTGCATACATTAAACTACAAACAGCACTAGCATAGGGAACTTTCATCATTTTCTTTTGATCTGACTCAGTTTTGGGACACATCTCATGGCTTAAGGTTACACTAGAAGCCACTGGGGTATCTAAGAAATTGCAGTGCTCATGTTGAATTGTTCGAGAATCTTTTTAATGTAATTTTCTTGTGAAAGATATAAGATTCTTTTTGAACGATCTCTTTGGATCTTAACTCCAAGTATATACTCTGCTTCTCCAATGTCTTTCATTTCAAAATTCGCTGAAAGTCATTTTTTAATAGCTATAACTGAATTCAGATTATTTCCAGTCAATAGTATATCATCTACATATAAGGATAATATAACAAAATTACCCTCAAACCGTTTGATGTAGACACAGTGGTCTTCTTCAATCATTTAGAAATCATAAGAGGTTATTGCTTTATGAAACCTTAAATACCATGTCTGGATGATTGCTTGAGTCCATAAATAGACCTTTTAAGTTTATAAACTTTGTTCTCTTTTCCTTTTTCAATGAAACTTAATGGTTGTTCCATATAGATTTCCTCATCCAGATCACAATTTAGAAATGCAGTTTTAACATCCATTTGATGTAATTGTGAGTCCAAACTGTTTACTATTAGTAGAATAATTCTTATAGAATTAAATCATACCATGGCTGAAAAGGTATCTTTATAATCTATATCTTCCGGCTGTGTATACCCCTTTGCAACTAATCGTGCCTTATACTTATCAATTGACCCATTCACTTTTCTTTTAATTTTGAGAACCCACTTGTTCCCAATAGCTTTTTGCCCTTTCGGTAAGTCAACCAATTCCCAAAATTTATTCTTTCTCATTGAGTTTATTTCTTCTTTCATTACCTTTTTCCATTCATTTTTAGCAAGACTAGATAAGGCTTCTTGTACCAAACGTGGTTCATCATCCCCATTAGGAGTAACAATAAATGCTTCACTTTCTATTTGGAAGCGTTTTTTAGGTATACTTTCCATGTTACTCTTTCTTGTAGGAACCTCTTGTCTTTGTCTTTTCTTTTATCTAGGTATTTGCGTTGACCTTTCTAAGCTCCCACTTAGATCGACATTTTGGGATGATTCAAGCATACCAACATGTTCTATACTTATTTGTTCCTGTGTCTCATAAAGAGATATGGTGCGGTCAATGTCTCCCCTATTAGGGAATTCATTTTCTAGAAATGTAGCATCTCTAGATTCAATTCCAGTCACTGTTCCATCTTCATTTTTACCTATCAAGATGTATCATTTGGATTGTTTAGAGTACCTTATAAAGATATATTTCTTTCCTCTAGGACCTAACTTACCATACTTATGGACAAAACGAAATCCGAATCTTAGTGTCCTTAGTCCACGGGGGTTAGTTGATCACACATAAGTCTGAGGCTCTTGAATGCTTTAGACGATACGTAAATGAAGTTAAAAATCAAATGGACAATAAAGTTAAAGTATTACGTACTGATCGAGGATGTGAATATTTGTCTGATCAATTTAAAGTGCTTTGTGAAGAAAAAGGGATAATTAGGCAGCTAATTATCCCTGGCATTCCACAACAGATCGGAGTTGCTGAAACAAGAGGAACTATCAAAGCAATCATGTATATTATAATCATCAATAATATCCATTATAAAGAACTTCTTTGAAAGGAAAGCTAAACCATAAAATACAAAATTATAAAATATGTCTGCAACTTTATAATGAAAGTTTACATTAAACCCATGATTTATAAGACATTTTACAAAAACTAAATTTTGTCCGATGTCAGGAGCATGAAGCACATCTTAAAGGATCAAGGTCTTTCCACTATGCAAAGTTAATTTGCAAGTTCTAATGCCTTTAACTTCAATCTTTGCATTGTTGCCAACATAAAGCCATTTACATCTATCAGGTAACCAACGGTATTCTACATAGGATCCTCAATCCCTTGTCACGTGGTCTGTTGAACCTGAGTCCAAAATCCAAGAAGAACAAATATTCTCTGTTAGAAAAATAGTGCTAGAAACATAGGAAACATGTGAATTTACGTAATTCACTAGTACCTTTTCACTCTCGTTTAATGACCCATCTTTTGGCGGGCAAAACATTTGACCTTCTTTAGTCATTTTTCTTCTTTTTCTTGCCCTTTTTTCCTTTCTTCTTGAATTCCTTTTTGCCTTTTACAAATTTAGTCTTATCCTTCTTTCCATTCTTTTGGAATTTATTCACCTTCTTAAAATCGGGTTTTGCATTAGAAGGACCTGGACCCTCTGTGTAGTAGGCATGGCCAGAGGGCTTGTATGCCTCCAAGTGCTCGTCCTCAAGTTCCAAGTGTTTAGCCACATCATTAAAATTTTTAATACTTTCATTATGGGTTAGATTAACCTTCATGTGCTCCCAACTACATGACAATGATCTTATCACTGTCTGAACTTGTTGTTCATCAGACACAGTATGCCTAGCTTCCTTCAATTCTCTAATCATATTTGCCATCTCTCTCAGATGTTGTTTCATAAAAGTATTTGACCTAAGTTTATACGTATCAAACTTAATAGTTAATCGTCTAAGCTTAGAGGTGGATGTACCACCAAACCTGTCTTTCAACGCTGCCTATATGGCCTGCATTGTTTCATTTTTCTCATATTCACAATAAGGTCATCGGCTATTGTGCTCAGCAATGTAATTCTTTCAATGCTATTTTTCTTTTTCCAAGTCTCATAAACCTCTCAGTCCCTCTTGTGTTTGGCCGTATTCCCAGCAACAAGTTGCGCTACAATTGTTGTTAGAGGTTCCATTGCCTCTTGTTCCTCCAAAATATATTTCACTTTTCAGTACCAGATATCCCAATTGTCACCATTTAATTTGTCCCCTTTATTTAACTCAACAATTATGTTCTTACTTGCCATTTTTCAATTCTGTGACAAATCTATTTCACATTCAATGTCTTTTTAAGGGAATCAAACTATTGAACATATCATCGATAATATTATATAGCACAATACAGTATACAATGTCATATACTTATATTATTCTTAACCAAAAAAATAGCAATACTACTAAATTCATGATCAAGAGTATACGTTTGTATCTCTCATCACATAAAAATTAGCAACTTCACTAAAAATTCTGTCAAGAATTATATATAGGTACTTTAACAACTCTAACTTTTAGGACTAACAACTCCTAAAAGCTCCCACTTGTCAAAAACATATAATAATATAATGAAATATCAACTAAATCATGCTTCATCATAATATAAATAAGACAATATTTTCTCTATAATATATGAAAACATGTTTATAACACATTTAAATATAATAGAAAAACATTGAAATCAACAAATGAATTTCAGAAGTTTCGAAATGGTTTAAAACATTCATAAACGCACTTAGAATATCATAAACATATATCAATTGGTGTGTAAACTACTCATACAGCATATCATATTAAAAATCATGAATTTAGAGATTTTTAGGGACCAATAAGGTCTCATTCGGACTAGGCACGTGCCCCCACGCGCCGCGAGAAGTCAGAAAATTTGAAAAATAAAAAACACAGGAAAAACATAGGCACACAATGGCGTGTGGACACCACGCGCCACCTGCCGGCAGTAATCCAACGACACGCGCCAGATCATCAGCTTCCACTCACCAAGTACTATCGGACTATGTCTACCAAATGTCAAACAAATATGCCACGTGGATTTTCTACAAAAAATAAGTGTTTTTTTTTGTTTCAGGCCTCACTGTTTTAGGCCTAACAGATTAGGCTTGAAATAAAACAAACTTTGTTTTTTTTTGCCCAGACACCTTTTAAACCGAAACCTTTTTTTTTTAATAAAGCGTCAAAATGGCGTCATTTTGGGGTGGGAGGTCTTCTTCAACCTCCTGCCAGGTCAGACCCGACCCGGAAGGAAGGAAGGGTCGGGTCCATCAGACCCGAAACTCCTCTCCTCCGTCCGACGTCCATTTTGGGTGTTCTTGGTGTTGTTTTCAATCATTTTTTTGAGATCTATATAATGGGACTAATTTCAAATCCTAATTCTCTGATTTTAAAATGACCCAATGCTAAAAACAAATTCTCTCGGTTTTGATTTTCATGTTCTCTCTCTAAGTTCTTCAGTTTCGGGGTTCTAGGCTTCTATTATACTCATTCTATATCTAGAATCATATTCCAATAATAATAAGACCCAGAAAACAATGACAGAATGAAGAAAAAAAATGTAGTCATAACCATATATATACTCATATGTTGTATACTCTCATAAATATATAAGGATTTATATCTAGAGAAAGGAAAAATATTGACCCCCCACAAATCACAGAGATCAAGAAAAATAAAGAACCATATATATGTACTCACACAAAAACCAATATATATATATATATTATCATGTTAATCTCAAGAAGAAATAACAATAAGTCCCAATGGATAATATCTTATAGATCTTTGAAAATACTAATATGCACATTATATTATCATAATATGGAGATCATAATCTCAATCTGGCTTTGATACCATGTAAGAATTATTGGGCGTACCTGGAGTGCGGCCGTTAATCTTTTGTACCCACGTTAATCGGATCACAGTTGCGGAAACGATTATGACACACAGCAAATATACCACCACAGGAAGAAGAAGGGAGTAATATAGTAAAGGGAATAAGGAGTCAGTTTGACAGAGTTTCTGTATATTGTTTCAAGTTAATCACAACTGAATCATTGACGCCTATTTTTAGTGTTCTACACACCCTTTCCTCTCTACTAACGTATCCTTCCATCGAAGAGACAAAATATCCTTTCGATTGAGAGACATATTGTTTCGGTGAAACAATACCACTTGTAGAGACATATTATATCGGTTAAACAATATGACTCATTATGATTTGAGAAATATTACATATATCAACTCAAGTATTTATATTATTTATATTTTGGCCCCAACCCTATTGGATTTGGGCCTAATCCATTAAGGGCGGACTAGACCATTTTCCAACACTTTCTTTTGCAAAAGTCAAAATTCCAAACAGTTTTCCAATGAATGCACTGTACGGAAATCCCAAAAGTCTCAATTCTCTCGTAGTCAATCAAATCAATTGGTGAACAATCATCACGATGCATTCCCCAAATAAGTAGGAAATATCTTTTAAGATTGTAAGTAAAATCTGTAAAGAGGACATAAAAATATTTGATTCGAGTCGGGTCTAAGAATATTATCCTTAAGAGATATTTCACAGCCCCTCAATTAATAATAAGCGGTATCCATGAAAAACAAGGTCATGGTGTTGTTGGTGTGGTGAGTTAATTTGGAAATGCCATATAAAAAGGAATGAGAAATGTAGAATTAATGAGAAGGGGAAGGAGTAGGTGAGGGGCGGCACAATTGTTTACATGTGTATGGGTGCTTGTTTCAGTGCCTCACCTCAATTATTGGCGCAATCTATTCATCACCGACCTGCGTCTCATCACCCAATAACCTTTCTTTTTCTGCTTGCATCCCCTCAAATCTCTTTCTTACCTTCCATGTTCCATCTCCCAATCTTAAACCCCCCCCCCCCAAAAAACAAAAAATTCCTCAACACATATGAGAGGTCCAGATGAACACAATAAGAATAATGAAATAATTAATTAATTATAACAGTGACGGTGTGAGGAAGAAATAATAATAATAATAAATAAATGGTTTTGGCGTGGCACTGGCGCATCCATAGAAACACGAAAACCATTCACGCAAAGCCTGTGGAGGGTGGAGGCGGGAGGAGGTAGGTGGACCCCACCAATAATGGGGCTACAGGGCCAGCTGTTGCGTATATTCCGACTCCATGTGTCTTTCTTCTCACGCTTTCTTTCTCCATCATCTCTAGGATAACTTATTTTTAATTAATAAGTGCATATAATTCGTGATTTACGGTATTTGAGGTAAATATGTGAGAGAAATTTTATCTCGACTTATGTAATAAGTATTTATTTCATAAAATTAAGTCATTCCAAACACTCACTCACCCTTCTCACTGGCACTGCGCCACAAATTACTCAATAAAAATTTATTTATTCTTTCATATTAATAAAAATGTCAATTCATTTCATAAAAACAGAAATGGGAAAATAAATCAAAGCCATTTTATGGGTTTGTTTGAGTTAACGATGGTGGAAGTGACTTTTTTCAATTTGATTTTTATAAATTTAAGATAAGATAAATTTCAGATTGTAAATATAATTTATGTTTGGATTGACGGTAGTAAAATTTTTTTTTTTTTTCAAAAAACCAGATTTTTAAGCTCCTTGTCATAAACTACTTAAAAAAACTCAATGACCAAAATGTTAACCCGAACACTTTAGTTGAACACCACCGCACTTATTTTTACTTTTTTTTTTTTAAAAAAACTACGTTTGGTATAGCAAACAGGCTCTAAGAAGGTTTCGTTTCTCGTGTAAGCTTATTGCTGTTCCACCGGCTATTGCTGAGCTGATGGGAATGATTCATGGGCTGTATTTATGTTGGTGGAGGGGAATCCGAAAGGTTTGCCTTTATTCTGATTGCATTGAGGCTCTTAATTTGGCAATTAGGGGCTGTGAGTACAACTACCCTTTCAGAGATGTAGTCGATGAGATTAAGGATCTTATGTCTAGACAATGGCAGGTTTGTTTTGCTAACGTTCCTCGTGAGGATCTTGTCATGGCTGATTCTCTAGCCAAATCTGCTCATGGGATTGTAGGGAATTTTTGTATTTTTGATCAGCCTCCACCTCATATGCTTGGGGTGGAAAATGATGTAACAACATAGGCTTGTGTAGGGGGTTCTTTTTCTGTTTGCTTGGCTAGATTGTAGTTGATTTCCGGTTTGTATTCAAAAAAAAAAAAAGAAGGTTTCGTTTCCAGACACATTTCACGTCCACCAACACACACACTCTGTGCTTGAGTGAAACCAGTTGGATCAATTCATATTTCACTCCAACCAAATTTACCGAACATTACCTGCTCCCCCGGGGGGGGGGGGTAAAATTAAAATTTGGTAATAATTACTTTGGTAAAATGCGAAATCAAAGTTACGCAAATTAAGATGGCCTATGTCCTCACCTTGCAATGATCATGATGGATTTAGTTGTCCCTCAATAAAATTTTTGACAGACAGTATGATGTTGCTTTGTCTGCTATTGCAAGAAGCTTCTGGCTAATATTATTTTAAATTCATAATTTCCCCATTAAAAAACAGAAGAGGATTTCGTTTTTGCCTCGTTGTCCTCCGCTCCAAAAACATTTATTGGGCCTTTTACATGGGCCCAGATGAAATGCCTGTCATCACTGTTTTATGTAACTCGGAGAAATGGGCCTATCGATCAGCCTCGCTAACCTATTTATTTAGTTTTAATTCACCTTTAATTCCTCATCAAATGCATATAAATAGTGCTCCACTTTGCAGGGTTTGATGTCCTTTATAAAGTTATAGGAGGAATTAAAACATTTTTTCAAATGACCCTAAGTAATTAATAAAATGAGCCATTTAGGACAAAACTAGAAAAAAATACTCAATTTTTTCTAAATTAGGTAATTGTCTCTTTGTTCTTGCTATAATAAGGGGCAGAGGGGCAAGTGATTTACCTATATCAATATATCTATAAAAATTACAGATAGTTGCAGTGTTCATTCGAATTCCATGCAAATAACTAGGGCCAATTTCTCAACAAAAAAGAAGAAAAAAGCATGGCCAACTTTATTTAGTTTTAGCTATAACTTTATTTGCCGATAGAAAAAAAACTATAACTTTATTCTAAAAAAACAATAAGTATGTTGATGACTTGTAAATAATGTACTTTATTATGAATATTAATATGTGGGTTAAATATATTGATATGCCGAAGGTATATAGTAATTAGCTAGGTGACAAGTGACTTTTTCATAGCATCAATGCAGATAATTTGACGGCAGAGATGTAATTAGACAAAATATAAACTGTAAACTTCGTCCAAAAAGAAGTAAAACCAAACTCTCTCATCCCCCCCCAAAAAAAAACAGACTAGAATTGAAAGAACACAGATAAAGGGATTAAAATGAGCAATTTCCCAGAAAGGCAGAAACAAAATATAGATATGACAGGGAGAGGAGATGGGCTTGCTATACGGGATAAAAAAAAACGAAAATCTTCATTATTTTCTCTGATGAAATTAAATATACAACCTTTTTTGCATCCAATATCATCCCTGGACATATATATCACAACAAATATGTTTGTATATAAATATCAACAGTACGCCAAAAAAAAAAAGAGTAAAAAAGACCACCCACATACCACAACAACATAACACTCTCTCAGATTCTTTCTGGGATCATCATCCAACAGTACAATTCATCTGCTCGATAAATAGCAATTCATCATTAATCCCAGAAAACAACATCACAGCATCGTCCACCACATCCACCTTAAAGCCCTCACCTGGCCTGCAACGACCAAAATCAATAATATCTGAATGGACAAAAAGATCGAATTTGTTCAAGATTTCAAAACTAGCCAGTTTCTGAGACCAACTAAACTCATATATAGTTTACACTCCGATAATACATAATAATTAAAATAATTGAAATATATATACTCACAGGGATCACATCAGTGACCAGCACCAGGGCTGGGAACATCACCGTGTTTTCTATAGAAATCATAATCAGAATAATCATGCGGCGTAGATTCATCGTCCTTTCCACCATAATCCTTCATTCTCACCACCTTCTTCTTCTTCATCAGCTCCTGATGAGCAGTACTGATTTTGTCATTATAATTTCCACCTGCAACATCGTCGCGTCTTATTACTAATCTTCTGGAAGTAGCAGAGATCTCTTGGGATATGAGACACAGAACAAGGCAAATGGCGATGACAACAACGAACACAGATGATCTGGGCTTATTAGAAGCCATTTCATGTTCTACAAGATAAAAAGTATCAGTAGTGGAGAGAGATCGAGATGTGTGAATTAATGGAGAAAGAAAGCTTAAAGTTTATAATGCAATGAAAAGGTGTGGCCTGTTTTGAATTTATTTATAAGGCATTATCATGGCATGTGCCTCGTTTTGTCAAAAGTAGGGAACGTAGAGTATGATTAGGTTCTTACAGAGCAGTGAGGACCACGAAGAGCTTGCGCCAAACACTTAACACTCCACAACCACGTCCTCCTTTTTTTTCTTCATCCGTCACCTTTGTGTCAATCTTTACCACTACTGATCGATCGATTCTGGCCTGGCCATGACAAAAACAAGACAAAAAGACAAATCTTAATTGGTTCATGTCTATCTATTTAATTATCCCTTCATTAATTATATTATATGTTTTTTAATTGTTTAGTTAATAATCATGATGATTGACATGGACTAAAGTTCGATAAAAAAAAAGATATGGACTAAAGTTGGGTTCAAGTTGAATAATTAAGATCAATAGATTTTAACCCTTTTGACCATTTGACTAACATATATCAACTTTGTTTTTAGTTGTTACCACCAGAAAGTTTTTCGTTATTCCATTCTGACTACTGTAGGTTATTTATTTATTTATCTAAACCCGTGACCGAAGCCGTGTAAAAGACAATGGAATGAGATCATATTAGAGCTAAAAAAGTTACTGCACCCAAGAAGTGGATTATGTAAAATCGTTAGGTCAAACACCTCATATTAGGGCCTTGTTTGGATTAGCGTTTGAAAGACACACTTAGTGTCTGTTTGAATTAACGGTGGATAAGTAACTTTTTTTGCAATTTAACTTTTGCAAAAGTCAAGTAGAATAAAAGTCAGATTGTAAATATAATTTGTGTTTGAATTGGCCGTGGCAGAAGTGACTTTTTTTCTAACCTTAAACCTATCTGGATTAGTGTTTGAAAAGACCGTTTAGATAGAAAATAACTAAAAAGGAAATGAATGTTATTAAATACTACACACACACATATTATTTATATATAGTGGGATAATTGAAGTGAAAAAATATAAATAAAATTTGATAAAAAAAAACTTCAATTATTATTGGGAAAAAAAGAGAGAGAAAAGACACTAAGGTACTTAATTAAAAATGAATAAATTTACATTTAAATTAGAATGCATACATGAAGTGGATCATTATCGAATCATCTACCCCTAACAAGTTGACCTTTGATTGTATCACGAATATGATTTATTTGTGTTGAAGATAATCTACGGATAGTTGATGTGGATGCTACATCAACTGAATCATTAATAATAATAATAATAATAAAACATGATGGCACTTCAATTTGATGCATACTATTCAATTTGGATGCATAATATTCTCCTTTCTTTTTTCGCCTGATCAGCATGCTTTTTTTATACTCTTTTAGGGCTTCTTATTATTATATCGTGAAGGCTCTAAAACAAACATTTATATAAAACAAGTCCTGCACCTAGGTTGTGTCCCTGAGATGTGTTGCACCGTACGGGTCCTGTCCTCCGGGCTTGGTTGAAAATGCAACATGCCTGCCTCACCGCGCATAGAAAAAGCCACTTGGTTAGGCTTCTTCAAGAAGCACCTTCTAGCCCAAAAGCCTAGTGCATAACAACGCCAACCCAAACACTCCTTGCCACGCCCCAACTGTGTTTTTTTCCTCCGCCGTGGCTTTTGGACGGTGGGCCGCCAACCCAAACAAACCCTTACACAAGGCAAGACAAAATTTTAACTTATATATTCACCTCGAACATCATAAATCATTTTGAGAAAAGAATATAACTCCTCATATATCATAATTCAAACCGTCACTAATATGGTGAGCGAACTAGAGAAATCTAATCTCACCCAGTTAAGAGATGATCTCCTTATGTTTTGGGATCAAATTGTTCAACCTTTCCTCTATATTAGAGTCTTTGATAATCTTTTTTTTGGAATGAGAGAGGTATCCACTAGTTGTTTGATATTATAAGTGGGATCGAACCTATAACATTTTATTTACAATGAAGTATCTTTTTTTTTTGCCATGAATTTACAATGAAGTATCTATACCATCAGGCGATAGGGTTTATTGAGGTCTTTGATAATATTTTGAGCGTTATCCTCTGACTAGAACCTACTACATCGTTTTCAAATCAAGATATAGCAACAACAGTCCCAAATGTGAGTAGCTAGGGGTTTAGGAGGGGGGTCATTTATCAAATCGAAGGCTACCGCTTAGTTATCCATTTACATTTTATATTTTGTTTTATGTTAAATATTCAATATTAATATGTGGGCATATTCTTTTTTCTTTGTCCACACGAAAAGATTCGCCAGAAAGCCGACGCAGAATTGGCGGTTTGCTGTCAAGAAATCATCATTGAAGCTATGGACACGTAGAAGGGAACTTGCCACGTCGTCACTTCCCTCCAATATTTAATTTGGATCCTCAAATTTATATATCACTTAAATTTTAAAATAAAAAATATACTCCCTCCGATTTTCATTATAAGATAAAGTTGACTTTTTTTAAAAAATTAATGAAGCTAATTAAATTACTTTAGAATATTTATATTTATATTTTTTTTCTTCAAACTAATTAGTTTAACTAATAAATTAATATATAATCTAAGGATACATAATATTTGATATGATTAAAGTAACTTATTTAGCTTCCTTAATCTCTACAAAAAAAATTAACTTTATCTTATAATTAGGACTGGAGGTAGTACCCTTTTTCATCCACCACAAGTTTAAGGGAGCTGTATCCTCCTAAGGGTTCGGAGCTCATTAGTCATTACAACTAAAGTATGCCTCATGGCTCAAAAAATATATACAGAGGTGTTTATATACCGCTCCTTATCAAAATCTCCTATCAATAATAAGATTTGAACTCACAATCTTATAGATTATGAGCTACACAATCTTTTGAATTATGAACTACCTCCTTATTAATTGGATTAACTTTTATTCACAAAATAAGCTTTTTTTTTTACCGCTTCACATTTATAAACAAGACCACTTTTTTTTTTAGTTTTTAAGTTGAAACCACCAAAATTTATTTTTTTGTTTTGTTAAATGTTTTCTATAAAAACAATTAAATTGGAGGACTGAATAACAAGACGTGAAAACTGAAAAGTGGTGGCACCGACGCGGTGCCTGCTTCGAACGCTTGGTCATCGAATTGACAGTGTTTAATATATTTAATTTTAATTTTCATTGGAATAAATTACCTGTTTTTCTTTTTTTCCCCTCGCCTAAAAAGAAGAGTCCAAATGCACGTTTTATTCTTCCACGTCCTCTCATGTGTCCTATTCCTTCTTCCGTCATGCCAATGTCATTAGTTAGCACCCATTTATACACATAATTTACAATGTTAATGTAATAATTTAATTTAAATCTAAGTGCAAATTAATTTAAACAATTTAAAATGATAAAAGCATAAAGTAATTTGTAAGGGTATAAAATAGTTGATTAGTTATTACCTCCCATCATTTCCCCTCTTAAATCAAATAAAGAATCTTTTATCCTCCCTTTCCCTCTTACAGATTAAGAGCCCGTTTGGTTCGACCGCATTGCATGCCTGCAATGGCAATCATGATTACATTATCTAGAGAAGAGTGTTTGGTTGCTCTTTAGCATGATAATAGGGTTTACCATGGTAATGATGATTACCAAAAAATTGGTAATCCTCATTCATACCTCCCCCCCTATGAATTCTCATTACCATCCTATTGCATGGTCTAAAAATTCTAATTTACCCTTTAGTTTTCCTTATATTTATTTCACTTATCTTATTTCATTTGCCGTATCACGTCACAACTGCCACCGCCACAACCTCTTCCTCTTCCACCACCGTCACCTCCACCTTCTGCCGCCACCACTACCTCTTCCACTGCTGTCACCTCCACCCGCCGCCACCCCCGGCCTAGCCATCGGCCCACCGCCCACCGCGGCCACCTCCCCCTCTGCCGCCGCCCTCACCCCAGCCGCCCGCCGCCGCCGCCGCCACCACCACCACCACCTCTTCCACCCCCGCCGCCCACAGCCACCACCACCTCCTCCTCCGTTGCCACCCTCACCCTCGCTGTCGCCACCGCCGCCACCACCACCTCCTCCACCCCCCGTCACCTACTGCCACCTCCACCTCCTCCTCCGCCGCCACCGGCCCACTGCCCACCCCCACCACCGCCACCACCTCCTCCACCACCCTCGCTGCTACCACCACCACCACCTCTTCAGCCGCCGTCGGCGGCGGCCCACCACCCATTGCCACCACCACCACCACCTCCTCCACCCCCGCTGCCCACTGCCACCACCACCACCTCTTCCTCCCCCGCCACCCCTATCATTGCCGCCACCACTACCTCCTCCTCCTCCATCCCCTCCATCATCGGCTTGTAACTATTTTTTCTACAAAGATTATATTAAGGGGTAAAATGGACTTTGTATAATATATGAATTTTAAATAATTGTTAAAATATTAACTCATTGCATGTTGCTTAAAAATCAAACCAAACACTACCCTTGTAATTAATATTACATTGCATTACCATTGCATCGCATTACACTGCACCGCAGGGTGTAATGGAATCGAACCAAACGGGCCCTAAATAAGATAACATACCCTCCTTTCAAACCAAACACACCCCAACTCATAACAGGTGACACAAATAATATTCAATAATAATATTGCTTGAATTTAAAAAGCCTTGAAAGATTTGAGCAAAAAAAAAAAGCCTTGAAAGAGATAATTTGTTCTATTTTAAAGTCTACGTGTTGTTTTCATAATAAAACCAACAGATCCTGTTAATAAAGTTATCTAAAAAATAAAGACAAACAATTGATACTCATATAGTCCTATTTACAGGATAGAGAAATAAAATTTTTATATAAATATATAATTTTACCTTTTATTTATTTTATATGTACTCTGTTCTCATTATGTATAATATATGTTAAATAGAAATAAAGTTAGAAAGTTATTAAATTTTAAAAAGAATTAATAAAATTTAATATTTGACCTAAAAAAATTAATATTTTTCTTGACCCATATAAAAATATAACATATTAAAAATAACTTATAAATTAGATCGGATAAATATATTATATCAAAGACGATGCATCTTCAATTATATGGTAGATATATGACCGCTATCATATCATCCATTCAAAATATAGTGTACAGTCAACAACTGAATATGGAGAAGGTATAGGACTCGTTATTTTTGTCGTTAAAGTAATCAATTAAATTAAATCTTAATTAATTATATAATTGAGGGTCAATTTAGGTTATTATCCTAATAAGTAAATTATGGGTTTCTTTAGGATTGATTTTTAAATTACAAAAGATGTAATTGAATGAACCTAAACTAGAATGCAAGATACTACTAACTAAATGCAATTAAACTAACTAAATGTACTAATGCAATTGACTCTAAAACCTATATGAGAATGATACTAATTTATGTGAATTTGAATGCAATTTGGGGGGTTTCCTTATGCAAAGGAGAATTAAAATCCTAAAGAGAAGAAATAAACTAATATCTAAAAAAATCAAATAAGAAAATATAACAAAGGTTTTCTTCAAATATGGTGAATGAAACAACTTAAGATTTATATGGAGTCAGCTGTCTTAGCCCAAATTAATTAATCAGATCAAAAGGAGATTGATAAAAGGGAGGAATTAATAAATTCAACTACCTAATTAAAATATGAGAAACTCCAAACTCAATAATACTTAATCGATTGAAAAACTCATAATGATGTAAGCGTTGGTTAATTAAACCCATTAAAACCAACCCCAATTAATTTCAAATAAATTTTGAAAATCATGTTTACAATTTTCCAATTAAACAACTAGACAATTAACTAACCAGATTAAACAATCAAGAGGATAAACCAAATTAACAATTAAATTAATAATGAAACCTCAATTAATTATTCAATTGGCAATCCAAAGGTTTGCAAACAAAAATTCCAGCAAATGTCTCAGACAAAAAATATTCTAAAATATCAATATAATCTAAAAATATATATATTTACAATAAAAAACTAGATTGTTTTCAATTAGTACAACTCAAAATTATTTAAAACTGAATAATCTCAAGCCTTGAATTAAAAAGATAAAAAGAAAGATATTCCTTTATGATTTTCAAGTGTAAGCTCTTAAGTTCCAATTTTCTTTATGTTCCTCCCAGATTACCTTCCAAGTAGACTTAAGCTTCGATAGAATTTTCCTCCCCTGACTCCTTCATGAAACTCCCGGCCATCCTTCTTGAATGATGAGGTTGGTGTTGGAGATTAAATAGATGTGAATGGAATGGTGGTGGGGTCCGTGAATAGAGAAGAGGAATGAGAGTAGGTAATGGAGTTGGTGGAGTCTGGGGTGAGTGAATGAAGAAAGGGAATGAATGAAATTGATTAATGGAATTGAATGCGGTGATGAATAATGGTTGTGCCGAACAGAAACCAATCTGGAGTTCAGCGTCTCTGTGCAGTGGTGCAGGTAGATTAATTAATGGGGAGGATGAGAGGGCCTTATCATGTCTCAAACTCGAATCCGTTAAAATTTAAGTAATCTAGTAAAACCTAATCATTAGATTCTTTTTTTGTTTTCAGGAAAAATTATGTATCATATGATCTTCTAATATACTTTTCTTTGCCTTATAAGAAACAAATAAAATTATGATATATTATATATTTGAAAATATTATCCAATTACAAGATATGCAATCAAAATAGTAACAATTTAAGCCCAATAATCTCATAATTAATTCAGATTTACATTATTTCCTTAAATTAGCTAACAATCCAAATATTATCTAATAAATCCAAATTAAACTAAAATAGTCCCCAAAATAAATGAATAATATGGGATAAAATACATTACATTTGGGATTTATCAAGTCTCCCACACTTACATCTTCACTCTTGAGCAAAATAAATCAAGATCAAGGGAGAACAACAAAACAAAACAAAAGCTTCAAAAGTGAATGTTCCAATCACAAATAAAAAATAAACTATAGCATTTAACACCTCTCTTATCCTAGTGATTTTTGCAAGAATCCAAAAAATTAAACATCATGGCAATTCACTTGACAAAGGAAACCTAAGCTAGAAATTCCTCACCAAGGATAATGTATATGTTACTCATCAGTCAAAAGTGTATAGACTTGTGTTTACACTCAAAACCACCTTATCAAATCCTCTTTCAATAGGCTTGACAAGAATCTAAGTTCTCCATCACTAGTAAAGCAAATGCAAACATAAATCAAAAGAATCTTTATTAGATTTTAATGGGGTTAGGGTGAAGAAAGAAAGAATGTAATGTTTGGAAAAACAAAGTTGAATGTCTTAGAGGATGAAGAAAATGATGCAATAAGATGAAAGAAACCAAATCAAAATTGAACTGGATCATCATTCCTTTTTTTTCTATTTGTTTCTTTCTCTCTTTTTTTCCAGCTTTCTTGGGCTGTTATATATATGCTCTTTTGACGCGAACCTTTATATTGGTAATACAAAGGCCTGGTTACTCAAGCTTTTATAACTTAATAACACCAATATGTTACTAGCATGTTCATAGCTCTTACTGGCCGTTTGATGCGAAAATCAAAATTGGTGATGAAGACCCCCGGTTACTAAGCACATCTCAAACCAGCGGAGCGGAATCTTATTGCATATGTTTTTTTCCTCCTCTTTTCAACATAACCAACCATGCTTTTCACAATGACCTCATTCCTAATTTTATACATGTTCTTCCATCCAAAACAGAGATATTGCAATGCTCTTCAACTCCCAAGACATTCAAAAGGGTAGATATTTTTTTTTCTCTCTTTAGACAGCTATGGGTGCAGACAAAATGAAAAAAAAATATAGGCTCAAAAGGGCTAAACAAAAGATATATGCATGAAAAGAGTAGGTTTTTTGGCTTATCTTGATAAAATGAAATTAATGCCTTTATCATTTTTATGAACTCATAACATGCATAAAGTGTGGCCTCAGATAAGATTTAAGTCAAGTTCTATATCAAGTAAAGAGATAGGGGATACACATTGAAAAAAATGCATTAGGTTCAAAATCTTATTTGGTCTATATGATTACTAGCCTAAATTCATCAAATTCAATTTCATTGCCAATAGTTCACCAACTCAAAACATGATCAATCACTTTTCAAATTAAGAATGTATCATACTAAAGTTACTTAAAATTTGCAATTTTTTTTCAAAAAAATTTCTTTCTTTTCTTGAAAACAAGGAACAAAAACCAAAGTAAAAAACCAAAATATTTTTTTTTCTCATTTTAAAAACAAAAACAAAAACCAAGAGTAAGAACAAAATCCCTCCCCTACACTTAAATCTTGCATTGTACTTAATGCAAAAAATAGGTCTAACCAGTAACAACAAGCAATGCAAGTAAAAGAGGAAGGAAGGAATACAACCAGACTATCAAGAGCTTGAAGACCCAAATGAAGTAGCATAATTGGCATCTCTCCTTTGTCTGGTTGTAAGTCCCATGAAAGCACTAGTGATGTCATCTTTTGATTTTCAGCAAACATCTCCTTTTTTAAGATCTGTAGATAATGTTTCAACTCAGGTATAGAAGGTGTCTAGATAGGAGGAATCAATCCACGTACCTGTGCAAAATCATAGCACCAAGCAGTATCTCAGCCCATAATAAAATCAATAAACTCAATAGGTTTATCAACAATCTAGGAAGATCCCAAAATAAATTGATGAACATTAAGTGTTGGAACTTCCAAGATCCTTAAACAACCCACAAAATCAATATGACTCTTCTCAGTAAGAGTCAAGTTCTCTAAAAAATGAATCAAGTAATCACTCAAAATGGTCTCATCATGATTGTTCAAATCATCACTCAAAACAGATTCCACATGTGAAACATCATGATAAATTATGCTCTTACTATTTAAATGCATATCTAAATCAAGGCTTCCCCCACACTTATCCTTAATAACATCCTCATTAACAATAGCCATGTCAAGATCATGAGTAGTATCAATAAAATCAATAGAGATATTACTCTCAACATTCAAAGCATCATCACGATTATTGTTAAGCATGGTATTTTTAAAATCAATAGTGTATGGGGATTCAACAACAAATTTCTTCATCAACTTCATCATCAGAATCAATAAAATTGATAGGACTAGAAGAATGGGAAGAAGCATCAATGCATGAACCACAAGATTCAACATGATTTAAATCAATTGAACTAGTCAATTCAGAAACAACATTAGTGTATGCATATTCAGTTAATGTATCAATTATCCTATTATTTGAAGTGGTATAAGAAAAAGGGCATAAATCATTAGAAGGTGAAAGTGTATTACCATAAGGAATTTGACCTTGGACTTCTAATTCTTCACTTTGCAAATAGCATTGGGCAACTGCTCAATCTGAGTTTGTAGAGCTTGAATTTGTTGTCCACACTGCACTTCCCATTCGAGAAGGATTTTCATCATAACAACAACAACAAAAAAGATTTTATCCCACTATGTGGGGTCGACTACATGGATCATACAAAGCCATTATGCTCTGTCGGAAACCAAATTTTTTGGTATATTATTAATCAAAAGGTCTCTCTCTATATGACTTTATTAAGCGTACGTTTCGGCCTTCCGCGACCTCGTTTTACAGGACTCCATACGGCTTGATCCACCCTCCTCACTGACTTCATCATAACATCTATCTTATTTTATAATCTTGAGTCCTCATCATGAATTGGTACAATTTGATTGACATATCCAAGATTTGAGTGATCATGGCTTCCAGGATTATATACACTCGAATATGTATCATAAATTTGCTCAACACCATAGTCAAAATGATAAGGTATATTAGTGTTAGAAAAATTTCCATAAGGTGAAGCATTCCAAGCCATCATAGGATCAAGTTCAATTTTTTTTTTTAAGATAATATTGAGTTATACAATAAACAATGATCTAATAAATCACCTAAAAACTAACCATTGCTCCCGGGCAACGGCGCCAAAATTGATGTCGCTGTTATTGCTAAAACAATAAATTAAATTAGGTCCTAATTAATTATGCAGTTGATGGTCAATCTAGGTCATTATCCCAAGGAGCAAGTTATGGGTTTCTTTAGGATTGTTTTTTAAGTGACAAAAGATACAATGAAATAAACCCAAACTAGAATACAAGATACTACTACCTAAATGCAATTAAACTAACTAAATGCACTAATGCAATTGACTCTAAAACCTATATGAGAATTACACTAATCTATGTGAATTTGAATGTAATTTGGGGGGGGGGAGTTCCTTATGCAAAAAAGAATTAAAATCCTAAGGAAAAGAAATAAACTAATATCTAAGAAAATCAAATAAGAAAAGATAACAAATGTTTTCTTCAAATATGGTAAAGGGAACAACTTAAGCTTTACATGAAGTTAGCTGTCTTAGCCCAAATTAATTAATCAGACCAAAGGGAGATTGATAAAAGGGAGGAATTAATGAATTTAATTAACTAATTGAAACATGAGAAACCCTCAAGCTCAATAACACTTAATCAATTAGAAAACTCATAATGATGTAAGCGCTGGTTAATTAACTCATTAAAATCAATCCCAATTAATTTCAAATAAATTTTGGAAATCATATTTACAATTGTTCAATTAAACAACTAGACAATTGACCAACCCGATTAAACGATCAAGAGGATAAATCAAATTAACAATTAAATTAATAATGAAATCTCAATTAATTATTCAATTGGCAATCTAAAGGTTTGCAAACAAAAATTCCAGCAAATGTTTCAAACACAAAATATTCCAAAATATCAATATAATCCAAAAGAGATATATTTATAATAAAAAACTAGATTGTTCTCAATTAGTACAACTCAGAATTATTTAAAATTGAATAATCTCAAGTTTTGAATTAAAAAGATAAAAGAATAGACACCCCCTTGTGATCTTCAAATGTAAGCCCTTAGATTCTAATTTTCTTTATGTTCCTCCCAAATTACCTCCCAAATAAGCTTAAGCTTCCATAGAAGTTTCCTCCTCTGACTCCTTCATGAAACTCACGGCCATCCTTCTTGCATGATGAGGTTGGCGTTGGAGATTAAATAGATGTGAATGGAAAGGTGGTGGGGCCCGTGAATAGAGAAGAGGAATGAGAGTAGGTAATGGAGTTGGTGAAGTCTGCGTGTGAGTGAATGAATTTATGTGTGTTTGGTTAAGCTTCAAATTGTGGTTTTAAAATTTTTTTTTTTTATAAATTGAGACAAAACTCTTATATAATTATCTCATAAATTATAAAAACTATTCTTTAAAAACTAACCCAACATACTCCATTACGAAAGGGAATGAATGGAATTGATTAATGGGATTGAAGGTGGTGATGAATTATGGTTGTGCCGAACAGAAACCAATCTGGAGTTCTGCGTCTCTATGCAGTGGCGCAGGTAGGTTAATTAATGGGGGAGGAAGAGAGGGTCTTGGATGTCAAATTCGAGCCCATTAAAATTTAAGTAATTTAATAAAATCTAATCATTTGATTCTCTTTTAGTTTTTAGGAAAAATTCTGTATCGTAAGATCTTCTAATCTGTTTTTCTTTGCCGTATAAGAATCAATAAAATCATGATTTATCACATATTTAGAAATATTATCCAATTATAAGACGTGCAATCAAAATAGTAACATTTAAGCTCAATAATCTCATAATTAATTCAAATTTATATTATTTCCTAAAATTGGCTAATAATCCAAATATTATCTAATAAATCTAAATTAGCTTAAAATAATCCCCAGAATAAATAAATAATATAGGATAAAATATATTAAATTTAGATTTACCCAACCCCTTTTTGGAATTGGAATAATTAAGGACACAAATTGACACAAACGTTGTTGGTGTAGCGAGTCAATAGTTACGGAGGGTTACGTTGAATTCAAAGGCTACGAAGAAGAAAATGGTATATTGAGATATAGTCGATATTTATGGCACCAAGAAAATTCATGGAAACATGGTTAAGGGTTGGGCTAAAGCTAAGTTGGCCTTGGATTTGAAAATGAAGGTGAAAAAGGCATGAAAGTGGAAGGCAAAGGTGGTGTGTTTTTTTGGGGATAGCAATTATGACGATGTGGTTGTCGAACAAATTGACATATGAAAAACCCCACGTTAATTGATTGTCCTCCCAATTGTACAATGGAGTAGTTGAGGGAAATTGATCATTAGTCATTATTATAAACTGATATAATCCATAAAGTATATACTATATATAGTGAAAAATCGGTGTTCATGTAGCAATTGCGTATTTGATCCAAGTCTGACGTTAGCAAATGTTGCCAGCTACTCGCTGACATGTAGTGGCGTAGTACATATACATATATACTATATTCTTAATTAATCAACTCTTGTATATAAGTTGTCAAACTCGTTAGTTGACTCTCCAAGTTTATTCTATTTTTATGTTTTTAATTTATAAAATTGACTCAAATCGCTAGTAAAAATTTATGCTAGTTGTAAGCTCAATTAAACTCATAAGTTTATACATCGACGTCTTTATATTTCTAGCTTACAAAATCGTATTAATTAATTCTCAAATCCATGTTAACTTTTTCGATTTGATCATGTTTAGCAACTTTATATATGAATTTTATAAAAAATTCTTTGTTAAATATGATAAATTATGGATTTAATTTTAATTATTTATATTTAAATTAAATTATTGTCATTTTTTATATTACAATTATTTAATTATACATTATTAATATATCTATTTAATGATAAAAATAAAATTTTACAGGTTTACGATTCGAATTTATGTTATTGTCATAAGTTTAATTAAATTCATGAGTTTGACAACGTTATTTGTACATGGTAGAATCAAACGTGAAGCTTGCATCCTGAAATTTCGCATGGAGTTCCTCTTGCTCTTCATAATTGTTGCCCAAGAAAGACCTAAGCCACCGAGTTCAGAGTTCAAACTTGAAACTTCAAAGTAAACTAAACAACTGTGAGTTGACCCATTGCATTAGCCACAGATGGTGGGCTTTTACTCCCACTAATACCAATTACCTTTCAGCTCTAAAATTCCCGATTTTAAACAATATCCGCTCCCAAACACACCCCCTACTATTACTATCGGGTGAAGCAGTCAAAGAGGCATTAGAATAGGATTAGGGAGGCACGTATGGTAGCGCGTCTGGCTATGAAATATGCGTATTTTGAAATTCCAAGGAGAGAAGCCAAAGTGTGAGTAACGTAGTAAAGTCGTGTGGCACAAGTTTTCATCAGCGTTGCCTGCTGGCATTTTAGTCAACCCCCACGTCACTCACCTCCTTCCACGCGCTTTCCTCTCATCCCAGTCTCTACTCTTCCCTCCTAAATTAATCACTTCTCATCTTCATTTCTATCCTGTCATTTATCACAAATTTACAACAAACTGCTACTATTACTACTATTACATTGTGCATCTTTCATGTTCTGCACACAATTTTGCCGACTTATCACAATAGTGTTCTAGTTTTTTAAATTAAATTTTATATACACACATATATCCACTTGTTTTTAATTAAAATATCCTTAGCTAAATAAGCGGGAGTTCACTAGGGTTTAGTTAATGTTTTTTTGGCCTGATGATAGGGTCTAATTAATGTTAAATGAAGAACATTTTCCAAAATTTATACATATTTTATTTATTTATTTTTAAAAAAATTAAGGTTTAGAACTACATTTAAGATGAATTGGAATTTGTTAAAGAAAATGTCTTATTAAGATGGATGGAGTGTGTTTGTACATACATAGATTTTCTTTGGCAATTTTATTTAAGTTGCTCATTAGCGGGTCGTTGTTTTATCAAATAGCAATATGCAAACACCCAAGTAGTGACGGTGTAAGAATATATTAACTGTCAAGTTAATTACAACGTGGGGAAAAAAAACTATGCCCGTGTTATGGCTTGCCTGTATTATTTTCAATTTGCATGTTTCATACTTTATCTTTTTCATCTGATCAAAAGTAATTGAATACACACTCACATGGTAAAAGATTCAAATTTTTGGGGTGGGGGGGGGGGTGCATGGTTCCAAAAATCTCAAAATTTTCTTTACTCATGGTCTAATTATTTCTTTGTTTACGCATTTTAACTAACCTATACGTACTTGGTAAATGTTGGAATAATATATACGCATATGTATCATGTAATTGTATTATATGGATTTAATTAAAAGTTTTCTTTTTCAAAACTTAAAACGTCTAGGTTTTTTACTTTTTCTAATAAATACATTTCTCAATATTTAAAATTGTATTATCATTTTTTATTAGGAATGAAGCCATCTACTATATATCATGTGAACCAACAGCTCGTTAAAATAAAACAAAGACATTATAATTAACTAATAAGGAAATTAGGTTGTGCAATAATAAAATGCAACCATAAATCACCATCCACTACCCCTCGCTACTCGCTAGGTCCAATTAAATTAAAAAAGAAAACAGAAATTTTGGAAATATTCAAGTGCGTAAGGGACAAGACATCAAGAGGGGTTGATGTGGTAATGTAGTAATGTGAATCTGTGAACTAGACGAGAAAAAACTCTTAGCACAACCTTACATCAAACTCCAACCTCAATCCTTGTCTCTGACCTGGTCAACACACATACATCACTTGGCTTCTCCCCTATATAAATACTACTGCTTCTAACGCCTCCCTAACCCCTCACCTCCATTTTAATCCCCACTCTCTCTCCCTTCATTGATCCATCTCATCTCTCTAATGGCCAAACGTGTCCTTGCCTCTGTGCTTCTCGTCGTTTTGCTTCTGACGCTATCTGCGTCGTTTTCATCTGCCAGGCTCTTCAACGGCGTCAACTTCCCAGCCACCGTCAATCTCTTGCTCCCCAGCGCCGCCGGCCGGGTTCCGTCGTCGGAGATGAGGCTTCGTTCGGTGGCTTTGCCCAGACGCGCCGGGAAATATGGTCCGCTGGTTCTCAACATGTTCCCCAGAGGAAGTCCTGTTCCGCCGTCAGGCCCAAGCAAAGGAATCAACGGCGTCAACAGCTAGACCCATGGATTATTCAGGGTTTATTACTCTTATTTATGGCTTCCCATTGTTCTACTTAATTAGTTCTTTCATTTATTTTATTTTATTTTTCTATTACTTTTAGTTCTTGTTTCCTGTACAGTATTAATATATACATACTTCATCATACGGTTTGCTTAATTATACAGATTCAGGTTTTTTGTCAGATTAGAGAGTTGTTCTGTAATATAAAAATAAAATAGCAATACAATTTGGTTCTTGGAATATAAGATATATCAATGTGTGCCACATTTTTCATTCCCAAGTTTTAGTTTTCATTTTATTTCTTATTTTCAAACCATATTTGATTGCTTTGGTTGATTATTTAATCACTTTGGATGCGTTAATGCTCCATATAATATGCGCCACAAATATATTAAAAAATAATTTTCGAAGTCTTTAAAAAAGGCAGCTAGTGGATGATTTCCAGCTAATTAAGACATTTTGTGTTCATCTGCCCGTACGTCGTTGATGCATGTAAGTATAATTAATTTTTTTCAAGAGCGTTGAAATTGAAACCACGCTTTTGGCCCCCAAAAAAAGAACACGCTAAAAATAAACAATTTAAATGACGTATATCGCCTATATCTTGTCGTAGAAAATATACCACTCCTCCCTCCGGTTTTATTTATACGCAATTTTTTCCTTAATTGTTTAAAACAAATGAGTAGTTAAAAATAATAAGTATATAAAAAATGATATATTTTTATTATATACACCTATATTTATGAAAAGAATATAAGAGAGAGAATTTATAAAAAATATGAGAGAGAGTAAAATATACATTTTCCCAATACTTTGTGGACCTCATTCGCCTAGTCTTTTTCACTCTTTCTTCTAAATATAACTCTTGGTGTGTGTGATAATTAATTATAGATGATGTATTTAATAAGGGTAAAATAGAAAAAAGAAACTTATATTTTTAGACGCAAAATAAAAATTACTTATAAAAGAGATTAGCCTCATAAAAAAAAATACTTATAAATGGAACCGGGAAAGTAGATTTTATTGGCTAAAGCTTTCAGAGCACGAAAGGTAGTTGGAAATTAATTAAACTATTAGACTATTCTATTATTTATTTTGAATACATAAGAAGATTATTCTATTATTAATCTGAAGTAGGAGCTGACCGAGGAAAAGTGGACCAAATGCTCCTCCATTATTTAGTATCTAAATCTAATACATTGCGAAAAGTTTAATAGTCTCTACAATTTGATGTTTTTTTTTTTGCCAATACAATTTGATGTCTTGGTATATTAAAATCTACAATAAAATGATGAACATTTTCTCTATTTTTTGCGTGTTTATTCTCTTTTACTTGATATTCGCCCTTTTTACATTAATTTACATATGTTCTCATCAGCAATTTTCAACTTACTCTTTAGGGTGTGTTTGGTTTGAATAGTGGGAAGGGAAGGGGAGGTTAAATTACCTTTTTTGTTGAAGGTATTTAAATTTTAAGTAGAAATTCAAAATTTAAAATAAATGAAAGAATAAATTTTAGGTTTCTTTCGTCTAAATTTGTAATTTGCCACCTCTCCTCTCAAACCAAACACATCTTTATAATCCTTCATTACATTTGTCTTGTCCAAACTCTTCGGTTTTTGTTCACTGGTTAATTTTGCTTTTTGACAGATCAATCACTTACTTGATCATCATTGTTGTCAAACTATTGACATAATTTTATTATATTATATATTGGCACAATAGTTAAAAGGGCAAGGGGTCTCAGTATCATCTAAAATACTCCCTCCGATCCTAATTATAGGATAATATTTTGAAGTTGATCTTGGTCCTAATTATAGGATAAAATTTTAATTTTTGTCAATTTGTTCCCAAAATACCCCCATTGCTTTAGATAATGATTGGATTGCCTCATGGTAGACTCATGTAATATTCCTAAATCACTCCTATTAAATAAGGGCATTTTTGGAAAATCAATAAAATTAACTAATTTTACTGCTATCCTTAATTTCTCCAAAGTTAGGTAAATATGTCCTATAATTAGGACCGGAGGGAGTAATTCCTAGTGTATGCAAGTCCAATAAGACTTCAATATTTTTCCAAATTATTCCTCTTTTTTATTATTTATGGAAAATATTTTAATTCAGCCTATTTTGGCAAAAACTTTATATTAATTCCACATGCTGAATCCCATTTCTGTAAAATTTTTCTGACTTCCGCGTGGTATGCTAATTTTATATGACTGCTAAAATCTGTTCGGTGACTAAAATAGACAATCGATATCAGCAGAGTTTGTCTCTCTGAGTATGGCCACATGAAAGAATTTTATGTGTGTATAAAAAATCAGGAGTATTATACTAATTTGAATTGGTAATGTAAAACATGTGATTAATAATAATACGATCACAAAACAACTCTTAAAATTATATAAGCATTAAGTATTCCATTAAAAAAAGGTTTGGTGTTAATTAAATATTTAACATTCGAATCGTAAATTCATAATAGCAGATGATTTGTTTGGATTAGTTTGAGTATATAAAGCGGACAATGGAGAAATAAGGCAGATGTGGTTCTTTCAATATTTTGAAAGCCTTTTTCTTTGAAGAAGATGGAGTGATTGAGTCGAATGGAATAGACTAGTTTTTTCCTAACGTGGAAGGCTAAGATTTAAACTTTTGTTTATTTGTAAAAAAAAAAAAAAGAAAGTCTTATTTTGAAGATAATTTTTTTCTTACAAAAATACGCACAAGCTGTCTGGGCATTTTTTTGAAGGCTTAAAATTGATTATTATATTTCAAGATAAATTATTATTTTTGCAAATTAACAATTAATGATTATTTTATATTATAGTTTATATTTGGAATTAATGATTATTTTATATTATAGTTTATATTTGGAATAATTATATGTACATCCAACATTTTGACCTACACGGTAGTGGTTGGCATCAAGGTTTGTAAAATAGGATCAGTCGGTCGGCAAACCGGTAGTCCAATTGATCCCGTTTGGTGAGTGACCAGTATAGACTTGTTCATCCATTTTTTTTATTATTTTTATATATAATTTCATATAAATAAACCCGAAATATTTACTTCATCACCAATTTAGCCCCAGTTTAGCTCTGATTTAATCCCTATTTAACCCATTGACCTTTAACCTAATAATCCAACCAATTTAGTGTCAAGTCTGATTTTTAGTATCTTGGTTGGCGCTGCCTATATTATCATGCATATGGTTAAATTGGTAGCTTCTTGTTTTTTTTTCCTCTATTTTTTTCTGCCAGTATTTTTTTTTTTTTTGGAGCTGCAAGTACAGACACTTACGTCGGAATGAACTCGTGACCTCTTATTTATAGAAAAATATTCATATAATTAGACTATAAAACTTTTGATTTTGTTCTCATATTATTTTGGGGCCCGGCCGTATATTAGGCCAATATGCACGACCTCGGCCGGGCTTGGTCAGTCGGGTCCACAAATTAACCATTCTTCACAGGACTCCCTTTATTTTATATACTTTTCTAAATGATGATAATTGAGAATATCCCATTCCGTAGGTCTCTGGGGAAATAGCAAATTAACGTTACTCCTGTTATGTCGGCGTAATCACTTATTTATCTTAAAATGAGCGATTTAATTTTTGACACTAAACCCTTCACTGTTAATTTTGCCCTTAAGTTACTGACTGAGTGTGTGTTTTTTTACCCCAAAATCGTGGTTTCAGAAGCACTTTTTCGTAAATCGAGATAAAACTCCTCTAACATATTTACCTCATAAACTGTAAAAGCTATTCTCCAAAAGCTAATCAGAACACACACTGAATCTACCATGCCAAAGTATTAAAGTAACAAGGGTGGCGTGAGATGCGACGTCGTCATCTTAGAGCTCATAGGTTTTATATTACAGCCTGAATTGTTTTAAATCCATGTGAGACGGCACATCATCTTCATTAATCTGATGTATCGGTCAGTAACTTAATAGTAAAATTAATAGCAGAGGTTTAATATCAAAAATTAAAATAGTGAAGAGGTTAATTTTAAATTATAAAATTAATATAAATATGTTGTTTTCCAGCTTCCACGATGGAATGTCTATGGATGGTTGCATTCTATATACGTATATATATGAGCCGCCTGATATGACTAGGGGCCCTTGTTTTTACTGACTCTATTTGTCGGTGGCAAAGAAAACAAAAAAAGGTTTTCTTATTTGTCTTGGTAGGCGAGTCCTAAAAGGCTGAAGCACGTTGGTTTTTTTGTTCCTTGACTTGCTGGTTTGACGTTTGAGCCACATGTCACTCTTCCCTCCAGATATCCCTCTCTCCAGCTAGACACGCCCACCCAAAAAAGGAAAAAAAATAAAAATCTGGCACTTCTATTTTTATGGTCTGACAAACTTATTATTAATGGAAATAGAACTTTATTAAAGCTCTACTTTTTCTTTTTTTTTTAATAATCCAGCAAACAATTAAATTTTTGGTACTGGGACTTTTTTCGGTTATTTGGGATTTGCGCCTTTTCGTCTGAAGTCGAATAAATAAATGAACCTCATTGGATGAGCAAAATTGGTTCAAGCCCACGAAAGATGGAAATACTGACTTTTCCATCAAATTGTTCTGTGAACTGCTATCTCATCTTAAATATTAAATATAAGATAAAATTAAATTTTTTAAAGATATTAAAGAAGTTAATTAAATTATTTTAAAATAGTTATATTTATCGTTTTTTTAAAATTTTTTGCCTAATATATAAACTGATATATAATATAATAATATACAATATATGATATAATAAAGTAACTTATTTAACTTCCTTACTTTTTCTAAATAAAGCTAACTATGTATTATATTTAGGACCAGATGGAATATTTAGTGCAAGGAGTCAGTTTCTCATAATATGGTGAATCAATGGTCAAATTTCTACTTCCTACATTTAATGTTTGACAGCGTCTCAAATAGAATTATCTCAAATGGGTGGATAGTGGATACTTTTGCTTACAAAAAAAAAACGCTGTTTGTGAACTCCGTGGTAACAGGCCTAGGAAGAAAGCCCACACAATGACTAACGGATCAGGAATGCGTAATTTTTGGGTATGGAACAAGACCAAGGCCCAAAACAAGAAAAGTACTGGATTGCATACATTCACCATTCAGGCACACAAATTGTCCAAATAAAAGGAATAAAAATGTTTCCAAAAAACTATCAGGGTTGACTTTAATAGAAAGGGCTCAGTGAATCAAGATTCAAATCTCCTTTGGAACTTGGAAGATGTACCCACATTTAATGCTACACAATGCTTCAAACATGATTATTTCTAATAAAATAATACCTATGCTTAGAAAAAAATGATTAAGAAAACTAACACCATGCAAAAATAATTATAATCATGATTGGATAGGATTGGGGTAAAATTGCGTAGACAAAGGAGAAGAAATAAAATGTAGCTAATTTGATATTTTTTTTTGGATTGGATGACTAAAAGGGGAAAAAAAGCCTAACATGACGTGTTGGAAATCTTATCTCGCTGACATGATGGTTTGTTAACTTAAAATCTTGCTAGATTAAACATGAACATAATCGGAGCACATTTCATTTAATGGCAAAGTAAAAATATACAATTTTTAGTACACTTATCAGCCCTGGTGCTGCTCTCCTCTCTCTGAGAGCTCTACTAGGGTTTATCCCTCCTTTGTTCCTTTTGGCAGGATTTCAGCTAGAGGCTGTTTCCTTTCTTTCTTTTCTTGCCTTCTCTACTTGTCTTAGTAACAGTTTTTTCTCTTCTTCTTCCTTGTTCTGTATTGGTTCTGTCTGGGTTGCTGCTGGAGCTTTAAAACTTTTGCTGTCTTCATGAGCTTTTCTCTTTGCTTTGCATAAGGAAAAGCGCCCCTTTGGAAGTTTTCTATCATTGGTTTTCTTTTGCCCAGCATGGAGTTGATTTCAAAAGTTAATCAGGATTTGAATATAGAATGGTCGAGTGACAGTAAAGAGTAATATGATGCAAAATGCATTGTTGGTAGAGTTATCTTAAAAACAAGACTTGTGATTATGGCTGTGAGAGAAAATGTTCTCGCGGCTTGGAAGTTAAAGGAAGACCTGGTGGAGGTTAATAGTATTGGAACCAATATGTTTTCCTTCAATTTTGCCAAGATAGATGATGCTTGAAGAGTACTAGCAGAGAGCCAGTGGGCAGTTAGACAGCACATCTTGTCTCTTCAAAGACGAGACGCTTTTATTAGTGATTTTGAGATTCAAATAGACAAATGTCTATTTTGGATTCAACTTCATAATATGCCTCCTGAGGGTAGAAGTGTAGCAAACTACAAGGCCTTAGCCTCTAAAGTAGGAAAATTAATCAATATTGATGACCCAAGGCCTGGAAAAATAAAAACCAAGAGTTGTGGAAGAATCCGCCTTTGGTTTCTAGATTTTACATTTCCAGACCAGTGAAGAAGGATAATCTTATTAAGCCGGTGAGGATTCAGGTGAAATATGAGTATTTAGCAAAGTTTTGTTATGTTTATGGAAGACTTGGACATGAGGGTAAAAACAACGATTTAGAAATTATTGGTGGATAAGAGGGTAAAACGCAGAATCAATTCCAGCACGTGCACACCGGTGGTGAAACCCCATTCTGGCACACCGAAAAAGATGAGCAGTAATCAGATTAAAGAGAGCAAAGTCGATCATGGGGAACTTTAGAACATTAATGTTTTGCATGGGAAAGAAAGGAATTTTGAGTCAACTGAGGTTCTGGGAGAATGTTCCCAAGATGCAAGTAGGGAACCGTCCGTGGAAAATATTAAGTCATCCATTAATGAAAACATGCTAGAGTTTGACGTAGAGAAAGAATTTCATTGGAGGTGTCAGTCGGACCCACAACTAGTTAGAAGACGAATTAATGTTTTAAAAGGGAAAAACACAAACCAGTCTTCTAATAGGTGGGCTGATTTGAAATGGCCCAGAGTAACAATTTCGGAGGTCAATGTGAGGAGGATTTTCATTGAAATGGGCTGGATAAGGATACTAAAGCCTAAAATAGTAGATAGAGGATAGAAATAAGGGAAATCATTGAAGAAATGGAGGAGGCCCATAAAGCTAATGACGGTAATGAAAATGAGGGTGTCGTGGGTGCATTGGCTTTTAAGTAGCAAGAGTCATTTTGAAGAGATGTGTGGAGGATAAGTGGGTCTCCCCCCTTTCCAAAAGGAAAAAATCCCATGCTCAGGAGTCTCCGGGTTTCGCAGAAGAAAAACAAAGAGTTGAGAATTATCTACAAAAGGTGGCTGAAAGGGAAAATACAATAAGCAGGAAAGAGTTGGTGTTTACGGAAAATGTAACCTCAGAGACTCTTTCCGAGGTAAATTTTCCTTTTTCCAAACCCACTGTGACTTTTAACAACGGTCTGGATACTTTAGAAAGAAGGTGACCATAGGAGGGAGGAGGAAAGACCAAAAAAGTGCTCTTTACAGGTGAGGGTTCTTCTTCTATGGGGGAAAGGGGTAGTGACTGGTCTTCTTCAGTCACCAAGAACTCATGATGTTCGCCTGAAACTGTCGTGGTCTTGGAACCACCTCAACGGTTTGGAATCTAAGGTTCCAGTGTAATAAGTTCAGACCATCTATTGTCTTTTTATCTGAAACAAAGATGTGAAGAGAAATAATTGAGAAAATTAGGAGAAAATTTGGTTTCTATTCTGGGGTCTATTTTGACCCAATTAGTAGGTCTGGAGGTTTGGCTCTATGGTGGAAGGAGGGGGTTGATTTAGTTGTTGGAGTTATTAGTAGGTTTGTTATCCACATTGATGAATTGATCATAGATGAAAAACGATGTGGGGCTGTTTCTTGTGTGTATGGGCCGTACAACTTGGTGGAAAAAAGATGGTGGTGGATAAACCTTGTTAATCTAAAACCTAGCTCTCAAAAGCCATGGGCAATTTTAGGAGATTTTAATGAGTTATTGTACCAATCTGACAAAGAAGATGGATGTCCTGTTCCAATGAGGGATTTAGAACATTTTTTGTCCTTTATGACTGACTGCGATTTACTAGAATTGGAAACAAAAGGAAGCAGATTTACCTGGATGAATATGCGAGAAGGAGAAGGATTAATAAGGGAGTATCTGGATAGAGTGATGGAGGAGCCAATTTTTGAAAGGTTTATGTCAAGTGTTGAAGTAATTGGGTCGGATCACAATCCAATTTTGTTGAATTTTGAATATAAGGATTCGATTACCCCTAAGCTTTTTCGATTTGATCAAAGATGATTAGAATATCCTGAAGTTGAGGATCTGGTTAAGGAAAACTGGGAACTTGAAAATAATAATCTGGGAGTTGAGAAGCTAGTAGATAATCTCAAGATCTTAAGTATAGCGCTTGAAAGGTGGAGTAAAGAAAGATTTGGCAATCAATTTCGGCAGGCTAGGATCTTAATAAAGCAAATTAATAAGATTACATCCGGTCTTATTGCTGATCATATGATTGAAGAACTTGCTGACTTAAAGAAGAGGTTGAAAGAGGCATGGAAGTAAGAAGAGTTATTTTGGGCCCAGAAATCTTGGATTAAATGGCTTACTTGTGGGGACAAAAATACCAAATTTTTTCATATGGCCACAATCCTGAGAAGATGTAAAAACAAAATTTCTAGATTAAAAGATTCCAATGACGAATGGGTTGAGATAGAGGAAGGCATTGGTTAGTGTTTCAATCAATTTTATTTGAAGTTATTCTCTTTAAATGGGCCAAGAAGTTTTGATGAGATTCTGCAATATGTTGACATTGAAGTTTCAAAAGATGATAATACTCTTCTCATGAGGAGAATAGCTAAAAAGGAGGTTAAAGATGCTGTTTTCAGTCTTGGAGGTTCCAAAGCACCAGGACCTGATGGTTTCACAGGAAGTTTTTTACCAAAAGCATTGGCATATTCTCAGAGATCAGGTATGCACACTGATTAGTCAGTTTTTTGATTCTGGGTTACTACTGAATGCTATCAATGAAACAGATCTGGTCCTAATTCCAACAATTGAAAGACCTGAAATAGCTAGTGATTTTAGGCCCATTAGCTTATACAATTTTTCATATAAATTTTTTTTTCCAAAAGTCATGGCTAATAGACTCAAAATTCTAATTGACAAGTTTTTCTCTGAATGTCAAAGAGCTTTTGTGCTGTGTAGTTTGATCCAAGATAATATAATTATAGTCTATGAAGCTTTTCACCACTTGAAAAGGAAAAAGGTAAAAGATGAGATGGCCATAAAGCTAGACATGGATAAAGCTTATGACCGTGTTGAATGGGATTTTTTATGTGCCATAATGTTGAAAATGGGCTTCTCAAGATCATGGGTGGAACATATTCTATGGTGTATCTCTTTTGTCAATTTTTCCATCAAGATGTCTGGAAAAAGGATGCTTGATGTATTACCAAATAGAGGCCTTCGATAAGGAGATCTTTTGTCTCCATACCTCTTCATTTTGGTCAACAATGTTCTTTCTAAAACAGTTGAAAAGTGGCAGATGATGGGCTGTCTTAAAGGCATCAAGATAGCCCCAACATGTCCAATCATGCCCAATTTGCAGATGATTCAGTCTTTTTTCTTAAAGCAGAAGTTGAAAATTGCATAAACCTGCAATATATGCTTAATATCTATAGTCAAGCTTCTGGGCAACAAATAAATTTAGAAAGTCATGTTTGTACTTTTTTGAAAATGTCCCTGCACTAATTAGAGAAGAGGTTGGCCATGTGTTTCAAATTGCAGCAGTTGATGTCCCAGGCAATTATCTCAGCCTTCCTATCTTATGGGGGAAATCAAAAAGACAAACTTTAGCCTTTATGGTTGATAAAGTCAAGAAGAAAATGTTGGGATGGCAAAATAACTTATTATTTGAAGCTGGACGTGAGATATTAACTAAAGCAGTAGCTAATTCAATCCCAATTTATTCTATTCTTTCTTTATCCAAAATCTATGCTAGCACAATTAGATAGTATCATATCTAAATTTTATAGCTTTGCTAATAAAAGGAAAATTCACTGGGTGTCTTTGGAAAATCTTAAAAAAGCTAAAGGTGAAGGGGCATGGGTTTTAAGGATTTTGAATCTTTCAATCTTTTGAATATTGCAGGAACCCCAACAATTATGGGTCCAGGTGCTAAAAAGCAGATATTTTCCAAGGACCTCTTTTTTTGAAGCAAAAAAGGGAAGCTCTCCCTCATGGTTATGGCATAGCATTCTCGTGGGAAGACAAGTTCTAGAAGGCAATATAGCAATCAGTGTAGGAAATGGTTTGAGCACAAGGGTATGGGAGGACCCATGGATATGCAAACTGCCAGGTAATAAACTCACTTCTCAATGCCCTTTCCCTTCCTTATCACATCTCACTATATCTGCGCTAAGAAATGGATTATCGTGGGATTTGTCTGCAACCAATGAATATATAACTTAGCATGAAGCTCTAGTGATTCATGATACTAATATAATTCCAAGTAATAGACCTGACATATGGATATGGTTAAGGGGGAAAAGAACAAGTTATTTGGTTAAGGAGGGCTATAGATGGATTAAAGCTAATAATCTAGGAGGAAGTGGTAATGTTTTAGCACAGAACAATGGGAGATCCCCTAGTTTGTGGCATCCAATATGGAAGTTGAAAGTTCCATATAAGATTCACTCATTTATGTGGAGAATTTTATCCAATGCTGTTCCTTCCATGGAAAATTTGAAGAGTAGGAAATGTGCTGAAACTAATTTGTGCCCAATCTGCAAACATGATAGTGAATCTTTAAGCCATATCTTTTTGGGCTGTGAATGGGCTAAAAGAGTGTGGTATGGCAGTAATTTTTCCTTTTTAACTCATGCTACATGATTGGTTATCCCTATTTTTTAACCATCCTTCTATCTCAGAGTATGATATGGCACTAATTGCTGCCACCCTTTGGAAAATTTGGAAAGGAAGATGTGTTTTTATCTTTGAAAACAAAAGACCTGATCCAGTATTTGCTTTTATGCAAGCAGGAATGTTACTAGTAGAATTTTGGGCAGCTAATGATTGGCATGGAAAAGATGCCAATCAAGAACTTTCAGTTAGAAATCAGAGGAATCCTGAAAGCAAATGACGACCCCCTAAAGGTAACTAAATCAAAATAAATATTGATTGTGCTTTCCTTAGTAATGATAGTAAGGCTTCTATTGCCTTTATATTGCGCGATTCCAATGGTTTTATGCTAGATGGTAGTGCACAAGAGGTCAGGGCCTCCTCAGCCTTAATGGCGGAAGCTTTGGCAATGTTACATACAGTACAATATATCCATGATAATCAGATTGATGATGTGATTATTGAGGCAGATAACCAACATCTTATATATTGAATCAATGGGAATGCTGAACCTCCTGATTGGCATACTTTGTCTCTAATTGAGAATATCCTTTTCATAAGGAATTTATGTAGAATCCTATATTGCAGATAGAATTCTAAGACATGCCAATACAGTTGCTGACTGGGTAGCTCGGGCTGTTTTACAAGGGTCATGCCTAATGGATTGGGTTACAAGACCTCTAAGACCTTTGTTGTTTTTGCTGAATCAAGACATTAGTTCTTTTGCTGATAGTACCTCAGTTGGTTTTTAAGTTTTTTGTGTTTTGTTTTTTTAGTTGCTGTTTGAATTACTGTTAGTGTATCTTTTTCTTCATTTATGATATGAAGTATATTTTCTGGCAAAAAAAAAAAAGTAAACAATTTTAATGGTTCAACAAATCACATGTAAAAATATATATAATCCGAACTTTTACTGTTAATATTTTTTGAACGACAAATTTTCCCCACGGGCTTTTGATGGCATCGCCAATTTTTTTGCTCTCACAGTAATAGATTTTACTCCTGATTTTTAATATAAATAATATTTACCTAATTTGATTAAATTAAGAAAATTAGTTAGGTTAATTAATATGACATTTTTTCTTAAAAAATTCTGATCATCTTTTGTAATTCCCTCATTTCCCCCTCCTTGATTATTGTTAAGGAAGCAGCAATATGAGTAAAATTATGTTTTATACTTAAGACTAAGATCAACTCCCTAAATATGTCTTATATTAAAGACAAGAGGGAGTACCTTTATATATATAGTTAATATTTGTAGCATTAAGAACAAATCAATCAGAATCACGTCTAATCATTCCCAAGAAAAGAATCGATAACTCGTCCTGTATACGAATAATATGATCATTAGTGCTCATAATTATGCTTTAAAACCTATTGATTAACACTACCTAGTCCCTCAAATTTATTTATCTTTAGAGGGGCCCTCCCAAAATTAGCTGCTAAAAAAACAAAAAGAGAAAAAGCGTATTCAAGAAGGAAATGTAGGATCCTATTTGGCGGATCCTCATACCGTGCTCATCCAAAAGATGAGCACAGCATGCTCATCCCTCCAATTTTGGGGTGAAAACAATTTTTTTTTATTTTTTTATATATTCTTATTTATTTAGATTAAATTGTATACTGCACTTTGAAGTATTTTTTTCACCCAGTATCTCAAATTAATTAATTTCTAATTTTGTATTCAGAAATATTTTTTTTGCAACACCAGTACCCTGAAATATTTTTCCAATAGCACCCAATATTTGAAATATTTTTTTGACACCCGATATTTTAAGCTAATTGACATTTAATATATGGGGTATTTTTTCAAAAAATAAAAAAAATTAAAAACCCTCAAAATTAGGGGATGAGCATGGAATGTGGATTCCTATTTGGCAATGACCATGACTTTTTCAAGCGGATCTATACATAATATATTTTTGCGTCTTCTTCCTCTGTGCGTCTTCTGTTTCAATTTCTGCGCGCGTGGCACCTCTATTGCAGACCTACGACAAATCGATCTTCACCTCCGACTTTCGCTCCATTTACGACACTTCCAAGTATGGTATACTTCAGCTTAACAACGGTTTGGGCCGGACACCTCAGATGAGGTTCGTTTCTCACTTCTTCCCTCCATCTTTCCCTGAGCTTTCTATTCTCAAGTCGAAGCGTTTAACGTTTTATCTGGATCATTTCTATTAATTGGAATTATTGATTAGGTCTTCTTTCCTTCTCACATGTTTCCCCATTCTTTTTTTGCATTTTCATGGTTGTTACTACTAATTAGCAAAGACCTACATGCTTAAATGCATGTGGCCTATTGGCATAGATTGTGGTATATGACTATATGACTACGAATTTGTTATTTGGCTTTGGGATTAATGCATGGCTTGCGGTCTTAAGTTTGGTGCTTCTAGTCATTTAATTTTTGGTTTTAGTTGGAGAAATGTTAGTACGGGTTTGTTATGACGGTGACTTATGTTGCATGATTTGTTCTTTTGTAGCTGGAATAGCTGGAACTTCTTTGCCTGCAATATCAATGAAACTGTCATTAAGGAAACAAGTTTTTTTTTTTAATGCATTCTTTCCATTTCCTTTTATGAAACAGTTGTTGTTGGACTACATCATGTTAATTACCAATTACATCTCAATAAACATAGCACAACATATTCTAAAATTACAGCGGAAGACTTTATAAATAACTCTCGCCATAGCTTTTCTTCGACCAGGAGGAGTTCACGAACACTGGGAAAATGAGACTGCAAAACAGAAAGAGTCAGAAGAAAGAATTGACAGGTAATTCTTCTGATTGACCGTAAGGCACAGTGATGGCAACTGGTGTGAGAGCCATCGCCAGTCAGGGAACCTCAAAGAGCAGCTAGGGTTTTCACTCGTACGCTCAGTTTAGACGGCTATATCGCTTAATTATTTATTTCACCATCAGAAATAAATCAAATAGCCAATCCTGTTTACCCTAATCCTGTAGTTAGGCCTAGATCTGACTAACGGGCCACACTCAGGATATTTTAATTAACCTAATTAATAACTAATAATTATATTAATAATAATTAAAATATCTCACATTCTCCCACTTGGCCCGTATCTTAATGTCAGTCGCCCTTTCCAGATTAAACTAAGGCTATGCTGCAAGAATCATGGCGATAAGTCCTCTTAGGCTGAGTATTACCTTCCATGCATTACATGCAACACCCTCACTTAATGGGTATAACCTTATGAATACACGCCAATATTTATTTGGTTCCAAACTTAGTGTTTATTAGTCTCATCAACAGAATGTGTACAGATAATGATAGAGATAATAAACCATAAGGTCAATTTCATTGCATACCTCTTCTATATGAATGAAGGCTTAACCCCCATTTGAGGGATGTGTAACACAAAAGCATTCGGTTTCATTCCCTTAGTCAAAGGATCAGCTAGCATGTCCTTTGTATTGATATGATCAACCGAAATTTCACCATCTGCAATTCTCTCTTTTAAACTTAGGAATTTCAGTTCGACCCACCGACTTCGACTTCCACTCCTTTTGTTATTTGCAATGGCTACTGCGGCTGTGTTATCACAATACATCCTGATTGGCCTAGAGATTGAGTCCACAATCTTAAGACCAGCAATGAAATTCCTTATCCAGATCGCTTGTGAACTTGCCTCAAAACACGCTATGTACTCAGCATCACAAGTAGAGGGAGATGTAAGTGTTTGTTTTATACTTTTCCATGATATAGCTCCATTTGCTAGTAGGAAGATGTTACCAGTAGTAGACTTGTTTGTGTCTAAACATCCTCCTAAATCAGAGTCTGAGTAACTAACCACTTCTAGGTCATCTGTTCTTCTGTATGTGAGCATATAGTGCTTAGTACCTTGTAGGTATCTAAACACTTTCTTTGCAGCTGTCCAATGTGCTGCCCCTGGATCGCTTTGGTACCTTCCCAACATGCCAACAGCGAAAGCTATATTAGGTCTTGTGCAAACCTGTGCATACATCAAGCTTCCTATTACTGATGCATATGGAACCCTTTCCATTTTCTTTCTTTGGAGCTCATTTTGAGGACATTGACCTAGACTAAACTTGTCTCCTTTTTTAAGAGGAGTTACGTTAGCTGAACAGTTTTGTATCCTGAATCGTTCAAGAACTTTATTGAGACAAGCCTAAATGCCTTGAGCTCTATCCCTGTGGATCTTGATGCCAATGACATAAGATGCCTCACCCATATCCTTCATATCAAAGTTCTTGCACAAAAACTGTTTCACCTTACGTAATAGTCCTAGATCGCTGGTTGCAAGTAGTATGTCATCGACATATAAAACCAGAAAAATGATCTTGCTCCCACTAACCTTGTGGTATATGCATTCATCCATGATGTTCTCATCGAATCCAAATGATGTGATTACCTCATGGAATTTCAAGTACTACTGTCGTGAGGCTTGCTTCAAGCCATAGATCGATTTCTTCAACTTGCATACCAGATGTTCCTTATCCTTTGCAACAAATCCCTCAGGTTGTTTCATGTAGACTTCTTCCTCAAGAACCCCATTGAGGAATGCAGTCTTAACATCCATTTGGTGCAACTCTAGATCAAAATGTGCAACTAATGCCATGATTATGCGGAAAGAGTCTTTCGTTGATACAGGAGAAAAGGTTTCCCTGTAGTCAACACCTTCCACTTGTGTGAAACCCTTGGCAACCAACCTAGCCTTGTATCGATCAATGTTACCTTATGAGTCTCTTTTGGTTTTATAAACCCATTTACAGCCAATGGCTTTAGCCCCACTTGGTAACTCCACAAGATCCCATACATTATTGTTTGCCATGGAGTTCATTTCTTCAGTCATAGCATCATGCCACAACTTAGAGTTCTCACCCTTAACAGCCTGAGTAAATGTTAATGGATCATCTTCAATGCTAATATCACAATCAGTATGAACAGAGTACACCACGTAGTCACTAGGCAATGCTAGCCTTCTTTCTCTAGTTGATCTTCTTAATTCAACCTCTTGGGTTGGTTCAGGTTGTTCATTCGGGATATCCTCCACCACAACTTGTCTTGGTTCCCTATGTGTAGGAGGTGGATAAATCTGAACAAAACCTTCACGACGTAAATCAGGGGTCAATTCCATATGATCATTGTTTGTTTGATCACTCCCACTAATCACGTCATTCTCAAGAAAAACAGCATTCCTAGATTCTATAAAACGTGTAGAAGGTGAAGGACAATAGAACCTATAACCCTTAGTCATACATGGATAGCCTACAAAGTAAGCTCTAATGGTTTTAGGATCTAGTTTCTTCTCTTGTGGATTGTACACTCTTACTTCCGCAGGACAGCCCCATACCCTAAGGTGTCTTAAGCTGGGTTTCCATCATTTCCAGATTTCAAAGGGTGTTTTTGGCACTGCCTTTGTTGGAACCCCGTTCGATAAGTACACAGCTGTCTTAAGTGCCTCCTTCCACAAGGATGTTGGTAGTTTAGAGCCATTCATCATGCTCCTAACCATGTTTAGCAAGGTCTTATTTCTTCTTTCTGCTACACCATTCATGTCTAGTGAGCCAGGCATGGTATATTGAGCAACTATACCATGCTCCCGAAGAAAATCAGCAAAGGGACCTGGCACTTGTCCTTCACTAGTGTACCTGCCGTAGTACTCACCACCTCTATCAGATCTCACGATCTTTATTGGTTTCCCAACTTATTTTTCTACTTCAGCTTTATATTCCTTAAAGGCATCTAATGCCTCGCTTTTATTATCAAGCAAGTAGATATAAGTATATCGTGAGTAATCGTCAATAAAAGTGATAAAGTATTTTTGACTGTTTGCGGATAAGTCAGGATAACAAATATCGGTATGTATAATTTCAAGTAAATCAGAACTTCTTTTAGCTCCCTTTTGTGACTTATTGGTCTGCTTTCCCCTTATGCAGTCCACACAAGTATCAAATTCTGAATGGTCTAAAGATGAAAGGATTCCATCTTTAGTTAACCTTTTGATCCTGTCAACAGAGATATGTCCTAATCTCCTATGCCACAAGCTAATAGAATTCTCATCAATGATACTTTGTCTAATACCATGCGTAACAAAAAAAACTTTAGGCGGTTCAGGAATTATTTTAAACAAATCATCAATCATAACAACCCTTGCAATTGAAAAATAGTCCTTACTGAAATACATCAAGTCCTTTTGCAAATAAATACCATAATTCAAAGGAATGAATTTTGACCAAGGTAATTAAACCCGGACCGGTTAGTGAACCGGTCAGGGTACTGGGTCAAGGGTCAGTGGGTCAGACCGGAGTCAAACCGGAGCTAAACCGGGACCAAACCGGTAAGAAATAGAATATTTTAGGCTTATAGTATGAAATTCTAAAGAAAAATTTTTTTTAAAAAAAATAAAAAAATTTTTAAAAAATAAAAAAGTTGACCCGGACCGGGTCACCGAACCGGACCGGTTTAGTGCCCGGGTCACCGGTTTCCGGGCCGTCCGGCCGGTCCGATCCGGGTCAGAGAACTATGGTTTTGACATAGAAATCAAGTTTATCATATAACTAGGAATGTAAAAACAATTCAAAAGATCCAGCACGGTTTTATTTGGAAAAACAATTCTAAAAGTTCCAATTGCTTCGACTGAATCTCCTTTCCCACTTCCTGAAAGGACTCGTGCTTCATTGGGAAGTGGAGGCCTGGTGGTTAGAAACCCCTGCATGGTAGTAGAAATATGGATCATTGAACCCGTATCGATCCACCAAGTATCATTACTAGTGCCAATATGATGAGCTTCTAAAGCTAAACTTGAAATATACATACCTTTACGCTCCAACCATGCCTTCCTCTTCAGGCACTCATCCTTCATGTGCCCTTTCTTCTTGCAGAAGAAGTAAATAGCTTCAGCTTTCTTAATGGATGACACAGCAGGAATCTTTCTCTTCTTTTTCTGCTTGTCCTTGTTGCCCCTGGCACCATTCCTGTTGGAACTTTCAGCCAAATGAGCTGCCCTAGGTGCCTCCCTACCACTCATTTGAAGCCTAGTTTCCTCCTGAACACACATGGATAGCAGTTCATCAATTGTCCATTTTTCCCTATGTCTGTTATAGGAGACCTTAAAGGCCTCATAATGAGAAGGAAGGGAGTTCAGTACCAGATGCACTAGAAACTGCTCTGTTGGTTCCATTTCAAAGGTCTTCAGCTGAGAGGACAAGTCTCTCATCTTCATGATATGTTGTCTGACTCCATTAGTACCTGTCAGCTTCATGGCACACAGCTCTGACATGATGGAACCACCCATCTGTTTGTCAGTTGGCTTAAACTGTTTGTCTACAGCTTCCAGAAACTCCTTAGCAGTTTCACATTTGGGAATTGCTCCCCTAATGCTTCTATGGATCCTGGTCTTAATATATGACATGCACATGCGATTGTAGTGCTCCTAGCGCTCTTGATAGTCAATTTCATCTTTAGTTGACCTGTCAGTTGGTTTGGGAGGTCTAGGTTTCTCCATAACAAAATGCATGTGCAGCATATCAATCTGCAAGGTTATGTCCTCTCTCCATTCAGGGTAATTAGTACCATCCAGCACAATTTTGCCAGTAGTGTCAGCAAAAAGATTAGGGAAAGTAGTAGGTACTGCAATTTAAAAACTTAAATTAGCTCACAAGACAAATATTTGAGACAATCACGAATTCTGTGCCTTTTGTATGCATGTTATGCACTAATGGAAACATGCAATATATATAAATGCGTATCACTAAATTCTACCTGTGGGCAAAGAATCTAGCATTGCATGCATTTATCTCAAATTGGTGGGCCTAGAGTGTATAATTTACATTTCCTAATACTTGTGGGCAACTTAGAAAATATAAGACCAAACTATCCCACCCTAATTAAATATATAATCATAACCGTCTACCTGTGGGTAAAGAACAATTACAATTCTATATTTAATTACAATTAGATATTTTATAAGTTCCATATGTGATCGATCAAGTTGCATGCAAAACTAAAGGATGCTGTGGCTATTCCTTAAAAAAGTAGCATGCTAGTCACAAATATCATATAAGCGCATTTAAATCAAAATATGCACATCATAATGGAGAGATTAATCAATTTAATAAATACAGTAAATAATTAATTAAATCCCTCCCACTGTTTTATGTATTCAAAATTGTTTAGATAATTAATTTTGGCACCATTCAACTCAAATCTCAATTTTTGCAAAATTTTTTGAATTGTTAAATAATTGTCTAAAGCTATTTTAAAAATGTTAGACAATTAATTAACTATGAAAACAATTTTACAAATTTTTCAGTACGTGAAAATGCCAAAATTAACTACTGTCACTAATTTAAACAATTTAAAGTCATTAATCAGAAAAATACATAAAACAGAAAAGAATTTAATTAAACAGTGAAGAAATGGTTGAGAAAAGGCCCAAAATGTTTTCTGGAATTTCAAAAACCATAGCCCAGAAGAACAAAAACGAATAGGCCCAATAATATGTTTCTGGAAATTTTAAAGCTAATGGTCCAGAAGCAATTAAAAAAACGTGATAGGGCCCAGAAATTAAAAACGTCACTGTGTAATTAAAAATTCTCCTTTTTTTTTGTTTCGGCCCATAACTCATTATGCCTAAAAAAAAAATTTACAGAAGCCCATACAGTTTGGCCCAGTCGAGCATCAGTGAAAGAGAAGAAGAAAAAAAAAATTAAACCGGCCCATAGTGCAAGACCCAGCCCAAAACGCCTCAGCCCTTCGGTCCAGAAGAGTGAAACGCGCCGTTTCACTAAGGGCTGAGACGACATCATTTCGCGCGTGGAGGGAGGCTGTTCCGAATGCATGAAACGGCGACGTTTTGAGCAAGTCAAAACGGTGCCGTTCCAGTCGTCTCCCCCACCCGTTTCACTGTAGCCCTACCCGACCCGAGCTCAACCCGGTAAGGATTGCCGTGACCCGCGAAACTCAGGCGATCCAGTCCGGTGACCGGAGGCTCAGAACGGCGTCCTTAATGGCAGATCTCTCCAGAAAATTCATCAAAATGCAATCCAAAACACAATATGAGCAAGAATTCATGAATTAAAACAAGGTTTGGATCAAAACGTTTTCTCAGATTTAAAACCCAAAAGAAAAAAATGTAGGTCCGACGGTGCTCGGCGATACACATCGAAACAATAACAGTGATAATCCAACAACCATACAGAATCACAAATTTAAAGATAATCATGCTCAGATTCGCAGATAGTAAAATGCAGGTCCGATGCTCTCAATTTGACGGATTCAACAGCGATGCTCATCGGAATAATATATATCTCATAATACAGCAATTAAACACATACAGAGACTTTGAAAACCAAATACATCGCATATGATCAAAACCCAAAATTGAAAAGCACTTATCTATCACAAGATAAAAAGGAAATTGAGATTTTGAAAAAACCCAACGTGCGATAAATCATGAATAATAAAGGATCACAGATCATAACTTTAAAACAAGGCATGCTCAGATATGAAGACCAAAATCAGAGGGTCCGACGGCGCTAAACACAGATATAGTCGATGAACAAAATTTCATATACATTGAAAATAAACAAAAACCAGAATCGGATCCCTCGACAACGAAATGAAGGCAATATTAACAAGTGTGATCTCTGATTTAAAATATGGAACCCGTATAAAAACTATTACGGTAAAATCATTAAATTCCATAGATAAATCATCCCCGATCAAAGAAAAGAGGTAGAGAATCAAAGAACCTGGCTCTGATACCACATGTTGGACTACATCATGCTAATTACCAATTACATCTCAATAACATAGCACAACATATTCTAAAATTACAGCGGAAGACTTTATAAATACCTCTCGCCATAGCTTTTCTTCTATCAGGAGGAGTTCACGAACACTGGGAAAATGAGACTGCAAAACAGAAAGAGTCAGAAGAAAGAATTGACAGGTAACTCTTCTGACTGACCGTAAGGCACAGTGATGGCAACTGGTGTGAGAGCCGTCGTCAGTCAGGGAACCTCAAAGAGCAACTAGGGTTTTCACTCGTACGCTCAGTTTAGACGGCTATATCGCTTAATTATTTATTTCACCATCAGAAATAAATCAAATAGCCAATCCTGTTTACCCTAATCCTGTAGTTGGGCCTAGATCTGACTAACGGGCCACACTCAGGATATTTTAATTAACCTAATTAATAACTAATAATTATATTAATAATAATTAAAATATCTCACAACAGTTAAATGATATTATTGATTAAGATGATGGGTGATATTTTGTCTCATCGATGGAGTGATAGCGATACTTCTTCCGATTCTAATTATAAGATAAAGTTAATTTTTTTAGAAAAATTAAGGAAACTAATTAAATTATTCTAGAGTATTTTTATTTTTTTCTCCAAACTAATTAGTTTGATTAATAAACTAATATATAATCTAAGGATACATAACATATGATATGATTAAGTAACTTATTTAACTTACTTAATCTCCTAAAAAAATTAACTTTATCTGATATTTAAGATTAGAGGCAGTAATATTTTTCACCCTCGCCGGTTTGTTCCTAGCGTTACTGATGTGAACTTTGCTTATCCAGCGGATGCACTTGTATCAACGGGTTTGGCTGATTTAGGTTCTGTGAACGTCAACATAGGTACTATTCTAGCATCTTCTCAATAGAACATTATTTTGTTGATTTTGGACTCATTTTGATATTGTTAATTGCAGATGATTGCTGGTCTGCGGCAACAAGAAATTCAAAGGTCAGCTGAATCCTGTTCAACATTAAATTAGCAGGAACAATCTTCTGGACCATCATCATTCTTTTTATCATATGACATTTTCCTTTCACTTGGATGTTAAAATAATCATACCGATTAGCTTTTAATGCATCTTGATAACGTGGCAAACCATAAAGTTGATATAACTATTAAATTGCTGTATAGTTATTTATCTTTAATCTTGAACACAGATACTTTCCTTACAACTCTCTCTCCTCTCTTTCAAAATTACAAGAGTTACTAGGCCTTGAAAGATGGGAGCAGGGAATAATTTCTTTGCACTTTAATTGTGCACCTGTACTCTGTAGTGGTAGTTCCTGATGTCTAATAAAGTAGCAAAACACGTACACACTCTATCCGTCTTCCATGTGAATGTAATATTCTGATAAACCTTTGGGTAACTTTGATATTTTTAAGTGAAAAGGCAGCAAAACTTCTCTACTGTTTCAGAGACATAGGCTGGGTTATGAAACAACAGCAGAAATTAATGGATCATAAACATTACTTTTAGTAGAGAAAAATGCAAAAGAAAGAGATGGAACAATAGAGATGTGTTTTCCTAGCTCAAGAGCACTGTTACAAAAAAGATAATATGTAGTGTTTATTCTAAAAAATACAATGACGATTGGGAAGCACCATAGCTTCCAGCACTATTAGAAATAATTATGATCTTTATTGAATATATAGAAACGTCATAACTTTTTTTCCGGTTTTTTTAATATAGAGAGTTAAGTATGGCGCTTTGTTTGGAAGCATCATAGAAAGGGCCAAAACTCCTATGGTGTCTCATTAAAGGAGGATTAAAAGCTTAACATCAACTATAGCGCTTATAAATTATAAGCATCAAAGCTTTCAAATATGTTTTTTTTTTAAAAAAAATATTTTTAAAAGCTTTAACATAAGAGAGGCGCCACTAAATTTTTTTTGGGTACCAGTGGAGGCTTGGATATCTCCAAACAATCCCTCCATGAATCTTAATTCTCAGCCTCAAGCCTCGAATCCCCGTAATATTCCTTCCATAAAGCTCACTCTTCCACCTCACCAACCGTCAAACAGCTCGACAAGGCGAGTTAATTATATTCATTCCCTGATTTGCCCTTCCTACCACCTCATCCATTTGCCCTTTAAGTATATTTAATAATTTGTTGACCAAGAAGGGACTAAGCCCCCTAAGTTCAGAGTTCAGAGTTCAAAGTAAACTAAACATCTGTGAGTTTGACCCACTGCACTAGCCGCTGATGGTGGGCTTTTACTCCCACTAATACCAATTACTACCTTTCAGCGCTAGAATTCCCAATTTTAAACAAAAATATCCGCTCCCAACACACACAAGCCATACTACTAGCTTCTTTTAGGGGGGGGGAACGTATGGTGTGAGCACGTCTGACTATGGACTATGTGTATTTTGAAATTCAAAGGAGAGAAGGGGAGAGTTACGTAGTAAAGTCGCGTGGCACAAGTTTTCATCCGTGTTGTCTGCTGGTGTTTTAAGGCTTGTTTGGATTAGTATTGGAGAAGCATATTCAAACAAATTGAGATAAAACTCATCTCACATATTTATTTCGTACGTCATAAATCACACAAAAAAAGTGGCTTCTATTGCCAACTCTAACAAACAATTAGTCAACTCCCCCACTTCCCTCACCTCCTTCCATGCGCTTTCCTCATTTTCTAACCCCAAATCTCCACTCTTCCCTTCTAAATTAATCACTCCTCATCTTCATTTCTATCCTGTCGTTTATCACAAATTTACAAGAAACTGCTACTATTACTACTATTACATTGTGCATCTTTCATGTTTTGCACACAATTTTGCTGACTTATCACAATAGTGTACTAGTTTTTTAAATTAAATTTTATATACACGCATATTCCACTTGTTTTTTTTATTTTGAGTGATTTTGTGTTTCAAAAATTTCTTTGTTAAATGAGCGGGAGTTAACTAGGGTTTAGTTAATGTTTTTTTGGGCCTAATGATAGGGTTTAATTAATTTTAAATGAAGGACATTTTCCAAAATTTATACATAATTTAATTTTTTTAAAAAAATTAAGGTTTATAACTACATTTAAGATGAATTGGAATTTGTTAAAGAAAATGTCTTATTAAGATGGATGGAGTGTGTTTGTACATAGTTAGATTTTCTTTGGCAATTTCATTTAAGTTGCTCATTAGCGGGTCATTGTTTTATTAAATAGTAATATGCATACACCAAAGTGGTGACGGTGTAAGAATATAGTAATTGTCAAGTTAATTATAATGTGGGGAAAAAAAACTATGCCCATGTTATGACTTACCTGTATTATTTTCAATTTGCATGTTTCATACTTTATCTTTTTCATCTGGTCCAAAGGAATTGAATACACACTCACATGACAAAAGATTCAAGATTTTGGGGTTTGGGGGGGGGGGGGCGTGGTTCCAAAAATCTCAAAATTTTCTTTACTCATGGTCTAATTATTTCTTTGTTTACGCATTTTAACTAACCTATTCTTGGTAAATGTTGGAATAATATAAACGCCTATGTATCATGCAATTATATTATATTGATTTGGTTAAAATAAAATGAAGACATCATAATTAACTCATAAGCAAATTAGGTTGCAATAATAAAATGCAACCACATAAATAATCACTACCCTTCGTTAGGTCCAATCAAATTAAAAAAAAAACAGAAATTTTGGAAGCATCCAAGTGCGTGACGGACAAGGCACGGCTTTAATGTGAATGAGAATCCAGGGCTCAGTAAGTCAAGTCGCCCACAGGCCACGGCCTAGTGAGTCCTCCCATATCTAATAAAAAATTGTCCAATTTAGCCGAATCCGGCTTCTCTCTCAGGCGCTTCCCGTCCCTTGCCTCTCCTTTACCCAAAACACTGCAGTTTTGGGTTAAAAAGGGGGAGGTTGGGTCCTTTTTTTAAAAAAAAGAAATATGTAGCATCCTAAAATATTTTTTCAGTACCACTTAATATCATAAAATAATATTTTCTGTATTTAATATGGTAAAATATTTTTCTAATTACAACGAACAGGCTAAACTTAAGATGCAGAGTGATGATAAAAAAATATTTTAGGGGATCAGATGCAAAAAAAAAATTTATTTTAGAATATTGAGTATTATTGAAAAAATTATTTAAGGTGCTGAATGAGTTAAAAATTAATTTATGATACTGGATGTTACTAAAAAACACTTTAGAATGTAGTTTGTTAAACAATAGTTACTACTGAAAAATTATTTAAGGTGCTGAGTGAGTTAAAAACTAATTTATGGTATTAATTGTTACTGAAACAATATTTTAGAGTGTAGTTTGCTAGATAGTAATTATTACTAAAAAAAATATTGGAGGATAATTAGTGTCTCAAAAATTATTTTATGATATTGAGTGGTACTGAAAAAATATTTTAGGGTGCTACATATATATTTTTTTTCACTCTACATCTTAAGTTTAGACTGTTCGTTGTAATTAGAAAAATATTTTACCATACTAAATGCAGAAAACATTATTTTATGATATTGAGTGGTACTGAAAAAATATTTTAGGGTGCTACATATATATATATATATTTTTTTGGAAAGGACCCAACCTCCCCCTTTTTAACCCAAAACGGCAGTGTTTTGGGTAAAGGAGAGGCAAGGGACGGGAAGCGCCTGGGAGAGAAGCCGGATTCAATTTAGCCAGCCCAACAAATACCTATAACGTGTGAGTTTAAATTGATAGGCGTGTGCACTAAATGGAATGGGCCACGGGCACGCCCTCGGGTTTCCCATGCTCGCCCATTTATGTGTGTGTATATATGTAATATTTATTTAAGTATAAATATATAATATATTTTTTTGTCAAAATATATAATATTATATATAATATTTATTTAAGTATAAGAGATAATGTAATTCTAAAGGATAAATTTTTAAGCGAGTTAATGATATAATTATATATATCTTATGAATCATGATCATGTTTCATAAATCAAAATTATGATCATGATATGAAGCTTTTATATATAAGCTATAATTCTATATATAATATTATAAATTGATCTTACTCTAAAGATCTATCAACTACTCCCTTTGGTCCTAAATATAAGATAAAGTTGACTTTTTTTTGTGGAGATTAAGGAAGCTAAATAAGTTACTTATTCATATCATTTGTTGTATATCTTTCTATTATACATCAGTTTATTAGTCAAGTTAATTAGTTTGGAGAAAAAAATATAAATATAAATACTCCAAGCTAATTTAATTAGCTTCCTTAATTTTTCCAAAAAAAAAGGTCAATTTTGTCTTATATTTAAGACCGGAGGTAGTATTAATTAGTGACTAATTAAATTATTAAATAAATTATCTCATGAGGAATGATGAGGATTATGACGCTTTAATAATAATTAGTGTTTTTAGTAATTTATATTAAGAAATTAGTAACAACAAAACAATAAAGTAGAAGTACAATTTTTAAAAATATTCATTGATAGGTAGCCCATGCCCACTTCAACTCACACGGGTTTAGACCAGCCCATTTGTCACGGGCATGAACAAGCTTTTGATAGGTATGGGCTAATTTATACCCATTAAAAAATAAATGGACGGATGACAGGTGGACTATCGAGTAGCCTATATGGCTTATTACTCAGCCCTATGTGAATCTACGAACTAGACGAGAAAACTCTTAGCACAACTTTGCATCATCAAACCTCAAAACCCTTATCTCTGAGACTCTACCCTTGTCAACACACATACACTTCTCTTAGCACAACCTTACATTCTCAAACCTTAAAACCCTTATCTCTTAGGCTCTGCCCTTGTCCACACACATACACTTCTCTTAGCACAACCTTGCATCCATCCTCAAACCTCAAAACCCTTATTTCTGAGACTCTGACGTTGTCAACACACATACATTTGGCTTCTCCCCTATATATATACTACTTCTCCTAACCACTCCCTAATCCCCTCACCTCCATTTTAATCCCTACCCTCTCTCTCTTTATTGATCCATCTCATCTCTCTAATGGCCAAATGTGTCCTTGCATGAGTGGGGACAAAGAATTATATAGGAAGAGGGGAGTGGAGACCAAAGGGATAAGACAAAATGGTGGAATAATGAAGTTCTAGGAAATAGGGAGTTAGAAGGCGTGCTAAAAAGACGATAATGGCAAGCTAGTGAAAAGTTAAATAGAACCTTCTATGGTGCTTGACATACAAGGCACAATTAAAAAAAACAGTTTTTAAAAAGTTAAATGACCTTGTATGTTGCAACAAGGCGTATTTTTTTTAAAAAAAATATTGTAGAAAATTTAATTTTTTTTTAAATGCTACCCATTGTTTCTCCTGATTTTAAAAAAGTACTTAAACAAAAAATATATGTCAAAAAATTTTTCTTTTTTTAAATGTCACCGTATATCGGCCTTGGAAGGCGCTTCCCTTGGCAAGAGCCTTGCCCATAAAAAAAATTGCCAAGGCAAAAAAAAAAAAGTCATTCAAACCATTTACTACATTTATCCTTTACTTTCACTCTTATTTTTTTAAAAAAATAAAGTCAGCTATAACGCTTACCTAAGAAAGCGCTATTGCTGACCCTTTATTTTTTAAAAATAAAAAAATAAAAAATTTTTACATAAGAAGTTATAAAAAAAAAACAAAAATTACACCACTTTATATAACGTTTGCCAGACAAGCACCATACAAGGGCTCCCCTTTACATGGATCCCTTTATTGAAGGGGATATTTTAATATTCCCTTGTATGGCGCTTGTCTATAGACAAACGCCATACAAGGGAAGTAATGTTTTTTTTTAAAATAACCTCTTGTATGACGCTTTCCTAAGCAAGTGTTATATAAGGTGTTATGCAGCTATGACGCTTCCCTGGTCAAACGCTATAGCTGTCACATGTTTTTTTAAAAAAAAAATAAAAGTCTCCTCTGATACATATTTGAAGAGTGCTATAAGATTAACATCACTAAATCCATTTTTTATAGGAGTGATTAGCCATTAACGTAAACTGATATAATCCATAAAGTATATACTATATACAGTGAAAAATCGGTGTTCATATTGCAATTGCGGATTTGATCCAAATCTGACGTTAACAAATGTTGCCAGCTGCTCGTTGACATGTAGTGGCACGGTAAATATACATATATACTAATATTCTTAATTAACTAACTCCTTTATACAAGTTGTCAAACTCGTGAGTTAATTTTCTGAGTTTACTGTTTTTACATTTTTAACTTACAAAATTGAGTCGAATTGTTAGTAAAAATTCGCACTGGTTGTAAGCTCGGTTAAACTCACAAGTTTATACATCGACGTTTTTACATTTCTAGTTTACATAACCGTATTAATTCATTTTTAAACCCGTGTTAACTTTTTCGATTTGATCATGCTTAGCGGCCTTATATATGAATTTTATAAAAAATTATTTGTTAAATATGATAAATTATAAATATTGATGGATTTAATTTTAATTATTTAGATTTAAAATATATTTAAATTAAATTATTGTCATTTTTTATATTACAATTATTTAATTATACACTATTAATATATCTATTTAATGATAAAAATAAACTTTTACAAGTTTACGATTCGAGTTTATGTTATTGTCACAAGTTTACTTAAATTTATGAGTTTGACAACCTTATTTGTATATGGTAGAATCAAACGTAAAGCTTGCATCCTGAAATTTCGCATGGAGTTCCTCTTGCTCTTCATAATTGTTGCCCAAGAAAGACCTAAGCCGACTAAGTTCAGAGTTCAAACTTGAAACTTCAAAGTAAACTAAACAACTGTGAGTTGACCCATTGCATTAGCCACAGATGGTGGGCTTTTACTCCCACTAATACCAATTACCTTTCAGCTCTAAAATTCCCAATTTTAAACAATATCCGTTCCCAAACCCCCCCCCCCCCCCCAAACTACTAGCTTCTTTGCTAAATTTGGCGCCAAGTTGTGTCTAATTTTAAAGGGAAAAAAAACCCAAAAAATGTGAACGGTGGGGATTTACATTTTGACGATTTCATTAGTATACTTATCAATTTTTTTTTTAATTTTTAAGATATTAGAATCACACTCTTGGTCTGGCAAAAAAAAAAAAAAAAAACGAATCACACTATCGGGTTAGGAAGTCAAAGACGCATTGAATTAGAAGGGATCAAGGGGGGCACGTATGGTATGAGCGCGTCTGACTATGAACTATGCCTATTTTGAAATTCAAAGGAGAGAAAGTGAGAGTAACGCAGTAAAGTCGTGTGGCACAAGTTTTCATCCGGGTTGCCTGCTGGGTTTTTAGTCAACTTCCCCTTTCCACCCCCACCCTCACCTCCTTCCACGCGCGTTCCTCTCACCCCAATCTCTACGATCTTCCCTTCTAGATTAATCACTCCTCATCTTCATTTCTATCCTGCCGTTTATCACAAATTTACAAGAAACTGCTACTACTACTCCACTTGTTTGTAATTTTGAGTGATTTCGTGTTTCAAAAATATCCTTCCTTAAATGAGCGAGAGTTAACTAGCTAGGGTTTAGTTAATGTTTTTTCGGCCTGATGATAGGGTTTAATTAATGTTAAATGAAGGACATTTTCCAATATTTATACATATTTTAATTTTTTTTTAAAAAAAATTAAGGTTTATAACTACATTTAAGATGAATTGGAATTTGTTAAAGAAAATTTCTCATTAAGATGATGGAGTGTGTTTGTACATAGATAGATTTTCTTTGGAAATTTTATTAAATAATAATATGCATACACCAAAGCAGTGACGGTGTAAGAAATTTATTAATTGTCAAGTTAATTATAATGTGAAAAAAAAAACTATGCCCATGTTATGGCTTGCCTGTATTATTTTCAAGTTGCATGTTTCATACTTTTTCTTTTTCATCTGATCAAAAGTAATTGAATACACACTCACATGGTAAAAGATTCAAATTTTTGGGGTGGGGGTGCATGGTTCCAAAAATCACAAAATTTTCTCAACTCATGGTCTAATTATTTCTTTGTTTACGCATTTTAACTAACCTATACGTATACTTGGTAAATGTTGGAATAATATATACGCATATGTATCATGTAATTATATTATATTGATTTAATTAAAAGTTTCCTTTTTCAAAACTTAAAACGCCTAGGTTTTTTATTTTTTTTAATAAATACGTTTCTCAATATTTAAAATTGTATTATCATTTTTTATTAGGAATGAAGCCATTTACTATATATCATGTGAACCAACAGCTCGTTAATATAAAACAAAGACATTATAATTAACTCATAAGGAAATTAGGTTGTGCAATAATAAAATGCAACCATAAATAACCACGACCCCTCGCTAGGTCCAATTAAATAAAAAAAAAAAAAAAAATTTGGATGCGCGTGAGGGACAAGACATCAAGAGGGGTGATGTGGTAATGCAGTAATGTGAATCAAACGAAGTAGACGAGAAAACTCTTAGCACAACCTTACATCCTCAAACTTCAACCCTTGTCTCTGACCTGGTCAACACACGTACATCACTTGGCTTCTCCCCTATATAAATACTACTACTTCTAACGTCTTCCTAACCCCTCACCTCCATTTTAATCCCTACCCTCTCTCCCTTCATTGATCCATCTCATTTCTCTAATGGCCAAACGTGTCCTTGCCTCTGTGCTTCTCGTCGTTTTGCTTCTGACACTATCGTCGTTTTCATCTGCCAGACTCTTCAACGGCGTCAACTTCCCAGCCCCCGTCAGCCTCGTGGTCCCCAGCGCCGGCCGGGTTCCGTCGTCGGAGATGAGGCTTCGTTCCGTGGCTTTGCCCAGACGCGCCGGGAAATATGTGCCGCTGCTTCTCAACATGCTCCCCAAAGGAAGTCCTGTTCCGCCGTCAGGCCCAAGCCAAGGAATCCACGGCGTCAACAACTAGACCCATGGATTATTCAGGGTTTATTACTCTTATTTATGGCTTCCCATTGTTCTACTTAATTAGTTCTTTCATTTATTTTATTTTATTTTTCTATTACTTTTAGTTCTTGTTTCCTGTACAATGAAAATATATACATACTTCATCATACGGTTTGCTTAATTACACAGATTCAGGTTTTTTTGTCAGATTAGAGAGTTGTTCTGTAAGATACAAATAAAATAGCAATACAATTTGGTTCTTGGAATATAAGATATATCAATGTGTGCCACATTTTTCATTCCCAAGTTTTAGTTTTACATTTTATTTCTTATTATCAAACCATATTTGATTGATTTGGTTGATTAATTAATCACTTTGGATGCGTTAATGCTCAATATAAAATGCGCCACAAATATATTAAAAAATAATTTTCGAAGTCTTTAAAAAAGGCAGCTAGTGGATGATTTCCACCTAATTAGGACTTTTTGTGTTCATCTGCCCGTACGTCGTTGATGCATGTGTGTATAATTAATATTTTTCAAGAGCGTTGAAATTGAAACCACGCTAAACATAAACAATTTAATTGACGTATAACGCCTATATCTTGTCGTGGAAAATATACTAGATTTTATTGGCTAAAGCTTTCAGTACAGGTGGTTGAAAATTAATTAAACTATTAGATTATTCTAGAATTAGTATGTGTTTAGATTAAGTGTGTGTTTGAATTAGTTTTTTTTAATAGTTTTTACAACTTACGAGATAAGTGTGTGAGAGGAGTTTTGTCTCGGGTTACGCAAACCATGGTTTGAAAGCTTACCAAACACACACTAACTTTTAGAGAATAGCTTCTACGATTTACGAAATAAGTATGTGAGTTTTGTCTCGATTTATGAAATTTTTTTTTTAAAATCACAGTTTGGGGTTACCCAAACACACTTAATCTAAAATGGGAGTTGACCGAGGAAAAGTGGACCAAAGGCTCCTCCATTATTTAGTATTTAAATCTAATACTTTGCGAAAAGTTTAATAGTCTCTACAATTTGATGTTTTGGTATGTTAAAATTTACAATAAAATGATGGTTATCTTCTCTAATTTTTTTGTCTATTCTATTTTACTTGATATTCGCCCTTTTTACATAAATTTACATATGTTCTCATCAGCAATTTTCAACGTACTCTTTACAGTCCTTCATTACATTTGTCTTGTCCAAACTCTGGAGTCTTTGTTCACTGGTTAATTTTGCTTTTTGACAGATCAATCACTTACTTGTTCATCATTATTGTCAAACTATTGACATAATTTTATTATATTATACATTGGCACTAGTTCAAAGGGTAAGGGGTTTCAATATCATAAAATTATTCCTAGTGTATGCAAGTCCAATAAGACTCCAATATTTTTCCAAATTATTCCTTTTTTTTTATTATTTATGGAAAAATTTTAAATTCAGTCTATTTTGGCAAAGACTTGATATTAATTCCACATGCTGATTCCCATTTCTGTAAAATTTGTCTGACTTCCGCCTGGTATGCTAATTTTATAAGACTTTTAAAATCTGTCCGGTGACTAAAATAGACAACCGAGATCAGCAGAGTTTGTCTCTCTGAGTATGGCCACATGAAAGAATTTTATGCGTGTATTAAAAATAGGAGCATTATACTAATATGAATTGGTAATGTAAAACATGTGATTAATAATAATACCATCACAAAACAACTCTTAGAATTATATTAGCATGAAGTATTCCATTAAAAAAAGGTTTGATGTTAATTAAATATTTAACATTCGAAACATAGATTCATAACAGCAGATGATTTGTTTGGATTAGTTTGAGTATATAAAGGGGACGATGGAGAAATAAGGCAGATGTGGTCCGATCCTTTCAATATTTTGAAAGCCTTTTCTTTGAAGAAGACGGAGTGATTGAGTCTAATAGAAGGAACTAGTTTTTTCCATAATGTTGAAGGCTAAGAATTAAATTTTTGTTTCTTTGTAAAAAGAAAAATTAAAGAAAGTCTTATTTTGAAGAAAAATTTTTTTCTTAACAAAATAAGCACAAGCTGTCTGCGCATTTTTTTGGCTTAAAATTGATTATTTATATTTCAAGATAATTATTATTTTTGTAAACTAACAATTAATGATTATCTAATATTATAGTTTATATTTGGAATAACTAGCATTTACTACTTTGCGTGTTGTGTGGGGAGAATGTTATTAAGGAAAAATAGGCATCTACAATGGTGAACCTGCAAAAGAAGGTTGCAATATGCAGAAAAGGTTATAATCCTTATGTTTAGAATTTATGATAAAGGAACAATATGTGTTTTTCATAGTATGCTTTTTTTCATAAAGAGACAAACCAAAGGCATAAAGAACAAATTCATTGATTTCAATTTGCATTAGCAGCTCTATTAATATTGTTTTTTTAACTGTTTCCCTGAAGCCATGAATGTTTTGCTACATTTAGTTCCATAAAAAAGTTTTGTTATGATCGTGCATGGGTACAAAAAGTACAAAAGTCAATAACTTTAACTTAGATTCACTTGACCAAAAAAAATTATAATATAATGACCTCAAGGAAACAATTAAAAAAACAATATTGAAGGGCTTTTAATCATTAAAATTATTCTTGCTTATCATCAAATTTATGATTTATGAATTATCTAATAGTTTATCCTTCCTTATCATTCTTTTTTTTTTTGCTATAACCATGCACAGGATATTTCATAAATTATTTCATGGTTATTTTAATACCAACTTTAATGCTACTGAAGCAACATTAACAATTGATTTCTCTATTATGACTTCTACACATTTTGACATGGAGAATTGTCATATTTATGTGATATTCACAATGTTTCCTGAAACATGTAACAATCAAAAGAAACCTGCATTGGGTAGTGTGCATGTTAGATCATACATAGTCAATGACAGCTTTACACAAAACCATAAAATAATAAGAGCAAATGCCAACCTTACTCAAAATGATGTTCTTTCCTAATTCAAGTGATATTTAATCTTAAATGATGTTTTAAAAGCAAAAACTATATTTCACAAAAAAGGCATATTATCACATCTATCCACAAAGCAAACAAAAAAGAAGTTACTACCTCCGGTCCTAAATATAGGACATAGTTTGTAGTGCAAATTGCACTACAAACTATGTCCTATATTTAGGACCGGAGGGAGTATTATTATTCTGGCACCGTCAAAAGCTGAAACAATATATTATCAAAATGGCATTGGTTGAAAGAAGAGAATCACATGCAATAGAAAAGCAATGACAGAATCTTACTCACATCTCTTTACTATGTCTCTACCTTCTCAAATAGACAACTTCTGCACAACAAAAGCTGCCATATTGAAATTACCCTTTCATGCAACATTTCCCCTTTGTAAGCTGTTATCACAATTTAAACAATTACTTTTCACAAGTTTATAGCTGGACCAAGAAAAACTGCTAGTCCGAGGGGTTAGGTCACCCTCATTTGTCAAATGTTGCTGCAATTAAAAGGAGAACTGTAAATTACTTTTATGGTCAGAACACTTTTTCAGTCATTCAAAAGCATGAATAACACACCTCTTAAAATATAACACATTTATTATACTGTAAATTTACAGAACACTCATTTAGGCTGTAACCACTCAATGTTACAAGTAAATATTTGCCCTCGACTTCAGGCCTGTTCGCTGTCCCCCTTTGTACGTACCTCATTTTTTTCTTCAAAATATACTATTATCATTTCCAATTTATTATTTTTAGGTCATAACAATATGGAAATGGAAATAATGCAGTATTTTTGCTCTTATTTGACCAAGCCCATGACTTTTTCTCTCTCAAGTCCAAATGCTCCACCTCACACCACCCCATGACTTCACAATGTAACACCTCAAATCAAAACAATCAAATACTTAACTACAATATTTCAAATATCGCTAATAAGGATGTTTAACATCAAAACCATCAAAATACAAATCAGTTCAGATAAAGCCCACGTCTCAGTGTTAAATCAAATCCTCAAAATATTTCAACAAAACAAAATAAAATGTGAAAGTCTTAAGGTCATGGCAATAAAAGTAACATAACATGAGTTCTAGGAGCACAAAAGAGCCTTCAAGGCTCATTCCATAGGTGCCTTCCCTTGCTCTCTACTAGAACAATCACTTGAAAAGTGTTAATATATATAAGAATGACATTCCACTCTCATTAACTACTAAAAGTTTTTACCGTAGACAAGCAAATCACATATGATAAAAAGAAGGAACTGATTACATATTTATTTGTATACACCATAAGCCTTGTACAAGATAAAAACAAGTTTAATCATCATTATGTAAGTCTGTATTTTCATCACAACATGTAATATACAATTATGCAATATGCAATATATAAGATGCAACCTCCCTTATATCACCATCCCTCCTTATACAGTTAACTGAAGCCATAGGCTAACATATAGTCCAACAGAAACTTATCCATTTAACTGGATTGTCCCAAGCTCACCAGTTCTTAAGATATACCCGGTCAAATGTGTAGAGCTTAAGTTTGAATTATGGCTTCCTTCTTTAAAAGAACACAACTAAGGAGGTGTCACATATCCCACAGCTCAAATGCAATTCTGGCTAAAGGAAAACATGGAAGAAGGGGTCCTGACAAGTGCCATCCACTGTGCATCGAGTGATGGCATACCACGTAGTAAAAGATCTTAACATATAAATTCCTCCTTACTTCAACTCATCACAAAAGCAACCGCTATGACAGTTATATCAATCACCAATAATATAATTAAAAGACAAGGTACAATAAATCATGCTTCCATTCGTATAAAATATCATCATATATTTAAACATGTCTAAGAGAAAACAATAATCCAATAAGACATTAATTATAATTAAATTATTAACTATGTGAATAAAATGAGTTATAAAGAAATTTATCTGCTTACTTGGAAGAATATTCAGTCTATTTTTTAAAAAATAAAAGATAGTCATTCACAGTCATACACAATTCACAAGTATATGGAAGAATATTCAGAATTGCCTGCTACTCCCTAACTAGCTCACAAATAATCACACAAGAGCCATTTCAGAGCTCTATATGAGAGTCTACAAAATCACAAACATAAACATCTATTAATCTATGACCCAAAACTACTCCAAAGTCTTAAAGCTACTTCTACAAATCAATGTTGTTTATATTAGCTACACAAAATGAAGTCTTCCCTATTAAAATTTTACATTAGCTAAACATAGAAATTATTTTATACATAACACAAAAGATTTAAGTATAAGATTCATACTACATATAAATACACTATATATTTATGTGGGCATTGAGAACAATAGGTGATGGGTAGATCATACAATGTATGACAGTGTTGCATATATATATATATATATATTGAAAAAAAGTATTTTGAAAGGATATAAGCACAAGATGCAGCTAAAGCGAGAAAGACACCGGATACTTACTAAGTGTTACATTAATGAAGAAAAGGGAAGAGGTGACAGCCCCTCTTTTTTTTTGGCGGAAAAAAAGAAAGAAAGAAAGGAGTAAATTAAAGGACGTGTGTGTGTGTGTGTGTGTGTGTGTGTGTGTGTGTGGCACTACCCTTAAATATCTTATTGATGCAAATATAGAGGAGGCAAAAGTGAAAATCTGGGATGGGTTTCATTAAAAAACAATATAATGAAAATCCTATATAGACACACCCACAAGTAAATAAAAATACAAGGAGCATGTGGAGCTTTCAAGGGTACTATTTACACAGGCATAAAAACAAACTTGGACGGTAAGATGTTTGCTTTGTTTTGTTTTGTTTTTTTTTAAGAAAAGTAGATGAAGCTTGTATACCGACCCAGCGTCAACACAAAAGGAAGAGGAATTTAGTTAGGAAAATGCATTCATTTACACATGTATAGTGAGGGAGTGATGGAGGTGGGTCGGATTTGTTGGGAAGAAAAAGAAGAAAATAATATGTATATAACAGTCAAACACATGCCAAGGTAATAAAACTTCGAACGAAAAAGAAGGGGGGGGGGGGGATAAGCATGCTCATGCTCAGAGCTAGTATAATGTGGGTTTGTTAAGGCAATAAGTGTGTTTGGGAGGAGCGTTTGGGCTCCCTAAATGTTGAATTGGAAGGACAAGCTCAATTGGTAACTGGGGGAAAAAAAGTGTTTGGAGTCCCCAATTGCCAATTGAGCTTGTGATTACCAAAATAGCTTATATCATAAACTCAACATTGGAGTTTTTACTGATTTAGTATTTGGAGAGAGTGTGAATGATTAAAATATTTTTTCAGTTGTGCCCAGTGTGCTATTAGAATGATTACAATTTTATCCTTAATGTACTTTTTTTGCTACAAAAATTAATTTCAACTATTTTTTAGTATTTTTAACCCTTAAAATATTTTTTCAACTGTACTCAGTGTGTTATCAGACTGATTGCAATTTTATCCTTAATGTACTTTTTCAGTTCCAAAAAATATTTTAAACTATTTTTTGGTGTTTTTAATCCTTTAAAATATTTTTTCACACACAAACTCTTACTATTATCACAAAAGTCACTTGTACTTAAGTCAATTCAAATAAATTTTACTTTTACAAAAGTCATTTATACAATCGCTGTTCTAAACATAAATCACATTACACAATCAGATTTTTACCAAAAATAAAATTATCAAAAGCTAAATTGAAAAACACACACAATATATACGCACAGTTAGATCTGAAGAAAAAGGAGTGGTGTAACTGGGGGGGATAATTTACCCACGCACAATACATGAGTGAAGGCATGGGTCAATTGAGTGGAGTAACTGGGGGGATAATCCCCCTCCCCTCCCCTCAAACCAAACACACCCTTAAGGAATGATCAAGTGGAGTCGGGGAGAGAGAGAGAGAGAAAGGAGTGAAACCTGAGAGCCTACTGGAGAGGTGCGGTAGGGGGAATGATGTCTCTATTGATTTTTCTCTCTATTTACTCTTCATTGAGGGTATCTACCATTAGATCAACTTTCAATGGTTGAGATTTAGTATGTAAATAATATCATTATAATAAAAATCTATCATGGTAAATCTCAACCGTTAAAAGTTAATCTAATAGTAGATATATTCAATAGAGAGTAAATGGAGAAAGAAATCAATGGAAACACCCATTTCTCAGTGCAACACCTAGGGATCTTAAAGGGTGAAAGGGTATTTATAGGGAGAGGATTTAGGGTTAGGGTTTTCTTTTTGATTAAAATAATATATATATATATATATATGCATATATTTTTCAAGCATCATTTTTTTTGTTTTATTAATTATTTTTCCATAATAAGGTAAGTTTACACACATACATACTCATATGCTTAAAATAATTATTTTGAGGAGTTTATATATATATATATACATACATATATATATATATATGTATATATATATATATATCTTTTGGAACTTGATTCTTCTTTTAAATTATTAATTTATTCTAAATCTTTAACAAAATAAAACTTAGGCTACAATTAGCTTTAAGTGCTAAAAAAAAGGATGTTACACACAACCCCCAACACCTTTTAACAGCCTAATAGTGACTTGACAATAATAAAGTGAAAATGATGTCTTAGAAGTATAGTTGCAAAAATACTTGGGAATTGGAGAAGTCCTAATCTGTCTTAGAAGTACGTCTTACAACAGAGTCAATCTCTTTGTTTGGGATCCCTAAAATTACTTATTCACTTAAATTGAGATAAAACTCCTCTCACATAATTACTTTGTAAATCGTAAATTATAATTGAGAAGTTGTTTTTAAATGCTTCGATCACTATTCCAAACTAGCACATTAATGTAGCCCTTGATTTGTTGGCCAAAAGAAATCATATATCCATCCTCAAACTTCATGGACTTAGCTCTCTGAGCCCTCAATTTTCCGCTAACAATAACCTGCGCATAAATCAAACAGTAATTACCATCTATCTAAAGCAACATTGTTTAAAGGCAGAGTTCAAAGATGGGCAACTCTAGATCAAACATCATATATCCCTCAGCACCACTTTCAATAACAAACCTCAGAAAACCATAGAAAGCCTTGAAAACAAACAATTATTTAGTTGTATATTTGAAATTATGGAGAAGAATCCTGTTAATATAATGAATGCTAAGAAATCCTATAACCATACATGAATTATTACAATAATAGAGGAAGTTCAAATGATAATCAAGTAGCATAACGAAATCAACTAATTCAAACCATAGAACTTGTGGATGAAAATAAGCAACAATAATGATGGCTGTGTATAGGGGTGTGAAACTTTTTCCCGTTCCGATCCCGAGCAAATCGGGACGGGAAAAGTTCGGGATCAGGAAATTTTTTTCGAGATCAGGAATGGGACTTCCCGATTCCGACTTTTTCCCGATCCCGAAAATATATATATATTATGTATAATTTTTTAGATTATTTAAGAAAGCAATACTAAATGCAAAATAAAATGTGAAAATTCCTAACACCCTCAAGGTAATATATATTCTTTTAGTTAATTTAGTTAATTTCATTGACTATTTATTAAATAATTCTAATTTTTTGTTCTTGTCTTTGTGCTTTTTGTAGCTAAATCGACAACTTTAAGTATGTATTAGACTAATGATATATTTGTATTGGACTAATTTGGTACAATATGATATTAGACAAATTATATATTTATACTAGACTAAAGAAAATAAAACAAAAAAATTAATATAGGAATTCTTTTAAAATAAAAGAAATCCAGGATCGGGAAATTTCTGATCCCGATCCCGAACATTTCCTGTCCCGACGGGAAATGTTCGGGATTGGGATCAGGAATGAAAATCATTCCCAAACCCTTTTCGGGATTGGGAATGACATTTCTCGATCCCGATCCCGAACACCCCTAGCCGTGCATTTGTAGATGAAGAACCCATTTGACCTTATATGAAATCAACTAAATATCTACCATCAACATCACTAAAGGGGAAAAAACATAGTGTCCTTTTAACTCTTGCCGGCTAAGTTTTGAGTCATTGCTAGCTTTCTCCAATTTTTTTAGAGTAGATTTTTGAAGTTTGTCATCCCCATCTTCACCTTTTCTTTCAGTTAAATCTACATCTTCACCTTCCATCTCTCTTGGATGCAGTCTGAGCAATTACAACAGCCTACATTACAGGGGGTAATCATAAACGTAGAGCACCAAAATTGTGTGGTAAAATGGTATTCAAAAGAATGCTAAATTACAAATTGAGTAACAAAAAGAATGACACTACAGAATACCCACACATAAAGCGCCATCTATAGCCAAACATCACACATCACACAAGAAAAAGGGTAGAAGCTTGGAAATTGATTCATTAATCAGAAGTAGAAAAAGATAAAGGAGATATTTTTGTCTTCGCTCTTCGTTGGTGGAAGGAAAACGAACCAGCGACTATCCTTCTACTCTTCGTCGGCGATAGTTCTTCCTCTCTTCACTCTGTTACCGTCTCCGTGACCTGTAAAAGTATAACGGATTCAATGATTAGAAGTAGAAGAAGATAACGGAGATTGTGAAGTTGAAAAGGACGGATTCATCATCGAATATGAAGGAGACAATAAAGAGTAAGAAGAAATTAATGGAGAAGAGAGGGTGTGTGGGGAGAATTTAGGGACAGAGACAAAGAGAAGTGATACGAATATGGATGATATTTGAAACCCTAGTTTGAAAGAAAAGTAAGGCAAGGGATTTAAATTCACAATTCAAAGTATCATGTCTCCCTGCAGCCATTTGTTTGAGCCAAAAGACACAAAGTCCAATAAAACTATTTTAGAGCCTTATATCCTTGTGAACAATAAGTCTGAAGCCAAGGATAAGCCATCTAAGCCACGGCTATGGTGGGAGAGTATTATAAGAAATATAGATTAAATGTGCATCCAACTTTTTAACCCTTATACTGTAATGGTTGGCATTGCCTGTATTATCGTGCCGATGGTTAAATTGGTATCGTCTTCTTCTTTCTCTCTCTCTCTCTTTGTTTCTTTTCTGCCAGTATTTTTTTTTTTTGAGCTATAAGTACAGATACTTACGGCCTGAATTATAAGCTAGATTGAACTCATAACCTCCTATTTATAGGAGAGCATCCATATCACTAGACTATAAAACTTTTGATTTTTTTCCCGTATTATTTTGGGAGCACTGCCGTATATTAGGCCAATATGCACGACCTCGGCCGGACTTGGTCAGTCGGGTCCACAAATTAACCATTCTTCACAGGACTCCCTTATATACTTTTCTAAATGATGATAACTGAGAATATCACATTCCCTCGGTCCCTGATGAAATAGCAAATAAACGTTACTCCTGTTATTTGGGCGTAATCACTTGTTTATCTTAAAATGAATATTCATCGTAACTTCAGATTCTAGGTCTTGACCATATGAACTTGAGTCAATCACGCACAACTCATTGGTGTTTTTAACTTCTTGAGCGATTTTATTTTTGACACTAAACCCTTCACCGTTAATTTTGCCCTTAAGTTACTGACTGAATCTACCATGCCAAAGTAATAAAGGTGGCGTGAGATGCCACGTCATCTTGGAGCTCATGCGTTTTATATTATAACCTGAATTTTTTAATCCATGTGAGACGACACATCATTTTCATTAATCTGATGTATCCATCAGTAACTCCACAGTAAAATTAATAGCAGAGGTTTAATATCAAAGCTTAAAATAGTAAAGAGGTTAATTTTAAATTATAGAAAAAAGAAGGTTCTGAACATAAATATGTTATCAGAGTCTAGTTTTCTTATTTGTTGCTGGTAAAAAAACAAAAAACGGTTTTCGTTTTTGTCTTTGTAGGCGAAGTCCTAAAAGGCTGAAGCACTTTGGTTTTGTAACTTGACTTGCTAGTTTGACGTTTGAGCCACATCTCACTATTCCCTCCAGTTATCCCTCTTTCCAACTGAACACGCCCGCCCGAAAAAGGGAAAAAAAAAATTTGGCACTTCGATTTTTATGGTTTGACAAACTATTTTTAGTGGAAGTAGAACTTTATTAAAGCTGTACTTTTTTTTAATAATCCAGGAAACAATTAAATTTTTGGTACGGGCCCTTTTTTTTGTCAATCGGGACTTGGGCCTTTTCGTATGAAGTCAAATAAATGAACCTCATTGAATGAGTAAAATTGTCTCAAGCCCATGAAAGATGGAAATACTGACTTTTCCATCAAATTGTTTTGTGAACTATTTAGTGGAAGGAGCTAGTTCCTCGCAATGTGATGAATTAAGGTTTGAATTTTCACTGATAGATGTACCTACATTTAGTGTTTGATAGCACCTCAAATAGGATTATCTCAAATAGGTGGATACCTATGCTTAGCAAAAAAACCAAAAAGTTGTTTTGTGATAACGGGCCCAGGAAGAAAGCCCACATATTGACTAACGGATCATGAATGCGAATTGTTTGTGTATGGAACAGGGCCAAAGGCCCAAAACACGAAAAGCACTGGAATGGATACATTCACCATTCAGGCACAGAAATTGTCCAAATAAAAGGAACAAAAATGTTTAACTCTCATGAGTTTAATAGAAAGGGTTTAATGAACCAACATTGAAATTTCTGTTGGAATTTGGAAGATGTGCCCATATTTAATGCTAGACAATACTTCAAACAAGATTACCTTTAATAAGAGGATGTCTATGCTTAAGAAAAATGTTTAAAAAAAAAAGTAACACCATGCAAAAATAAGTATAATCACGATCGGATAGGATTAGGTAAAATTGCGCAGACAATGGAGAAGAAATAATATCTATCCAAAAAGCAACGAATTATATATAAATTGTGGTGGATAGATATTAAATAATATAAAATTTTTCATAAAAATGAAATAATTAATACATACATACATACATACATAATATGTATAGAATACTATTTATTTTATATAAAATAATATATATTTTAAAAAAATTATATATAATTTTTCAGGCAAGGCCAAATAGACAGGGCGATACCCTCACCTGATGCCTAGCCCTGCTCGATAGTTAGCTCATTCCAAAGATGCCCAAATATTTTATTTTTTTTTTAGTTAGGCAAGGCAATTTTTGACCGAATTGGAGTAGGCATACCGGACTCCTGAGTAACATACCCAACCCTAACTCTAATCATCCCCAAGAAAAGAATCGATAACTTGTCCTGTATGTGAATAATATGATCATTAGTGCTCATAATTTTGTTTTGAAACCAATTGATTAACACTAGTCCCTCAAATTTATTTATCTTTAGAGGGACCCTCCCAAAATTGGCAGCCAAGAAAACAAAAAGAGAAAAAGCGTATTCCAGAGTAATAAGTTACTTAATCATATCATTTGTTGTATATCTTTCGATTATATATCAGGTTATTAGTCAAGCTAATTAGTTTGGAGAAAAAAATATAAATATAAATGCTCTAAGCTAATTTAATTAGCTTCCTTAATTTCTCCAAAAAAAATCAATTTTGTCTTATATTTAGGACTAGAGGTAGTATTAATTAGTGACTAATTAAATTATTAAATAAATTATCTCATGAGGAATGATGGGGATTATGACGCTTTAATGATAATTAGTGTTTTTAGTAATTTATATTAAGATATTAGTAACAACAAAACAATAAGGTAAAAGTGCAATTTTTAAAAATATTCATTAATAGGCAACCCATGCCCATTCCAGCTCACACGGGTTTAGCGTAGCCCATTTGTCACGGGTATGAGCAAGCTTTTGACAGGCATGGGCTAATCCATACCCATTAAAAAATAAATGGATGGGTGGCAGGTGGACTATCGAGTAGCCTATATAGTTCATTACTCAACCCTATGTGAATCTACGAACTAGACGAGAAAATTCTTAACACAACCTTGCATCATCAAACCTCAAAACCCTCATCTCTGAGACTCTACCCTTGTCAACACACATACACTTCTCTTAGCACAACCTTACATTCTCAAACCTTCAAAACCTTATGTCTGAGGCTCTGCCCTTACACACACACACACACTTCTCTTAGCACAACCTTACATCCTCAAACCTCAAAACCCTTATTTCTGAGAGTTTGAAATAATATAAAATTTTTCATAAAAATGAAATAATACATACATACATACATACATACATACATACATGTATAGAATACTATTTATTTTATATAAAATAATATATATTTTTAAAAAATTATATATAATTTTTCAGGCAAGGCCAAATAGACAGGGCGATACCCTCACCTGATGCTTAGCCCTGCTCGATAGTTAGCTCGTTCCAAAGATACCCAAATATTTTTTGGGCAACTATTTTTTAGTTAGGCAAGGCAATTTTTGACCGAATTGGAGTAGGCATACCAAACTCCTGAGTAACATACTCACCCCTAACTCTAATCATCCCCAAGAAGAGAATCGATAACTCGTCCTGTATGTGAATAATATGATCATTAGTGCTCCTAATTATGCTTTGAAACCAATTGATTAACACTAGTCCCTCAAATTTATTTATCTTTAGAGGGACCCTCCCAAAATTGGCAGCCAAGAAAACAAAAAGAGAAAAAGCGTATTCCAGAAGGAATGTAGGATCCTATTTGGGAATCACCATTACATTTTCAAACAGATCTATACAGTAATATATTTCTTATCCAAGTCAATCTTTTAGGCAACAACGTTGCGGCGCGCTGCTTTGCTATGAATATGCATTTGGTTTTTTTTTGTATGAGTATGCACTTGTTAGCTCATCGGTTTGAATGAAAAATTAGTAATTAACGAGTATTATTAATGTTAATATTACAATTTTCAAATCAAACATTATCCAATAATGATTGAGGAAAAAATAATAAATAATAAAAATGTTATTTTGAAGATCTGTCACAAGAGAAAAGGACCGTTTTCGCAACATTTTGTCTGGTTCTGGTTTTCGCTCCGTTCTTTCCTCCTAACCAGTTTATAATGCAAGCAAGAAGAATGGATAGAGAAGGCTACGTGAATTTCATCCATGGCAAAGCAAACACAGAGCAACTTTGCTTGTGTGTATCTGGTTCTTTTCTTCTCTTCTGTTTCAATTTCTGAGCGCGTGGCACCTCTATTGCAGACCTACGACAAATCGATCTTAACCTCTGACTTTCACTCCATTTACGACACTTCCAAGTATGGTATACTTCAGCTTAACAACGGTTTGGGCCGGACGCCTCAGATGGGGTTCGTTTCTCACTTCTTCCCTCCATCTTCTCCCTGAGCATTCTATTCTCAAGTCGAAGCGTTGAACGTTTTATCTGGATCATTTCTATTAATTGGAATTATTGATTAGGTTTTATTTCCTTCTCACATGTTTCCACATTCTTTTTTCGCATTTTCATGGTTGTTACCACTAATTAGCAAAGACCTACATGCTTAAATGTAGCCTATCGGCATAGATTGTGGTATATGAGTATATGGCTACGAATTTGTTATTTGGCTTTGGGATTAATGCATGGCTTGCGGTCTTAAGTTTGGTGCTTGTAGTCATTTAATTTTTTGTTTTAGTTGGAGAAATGTTAGTACGGGTTTGTTATGACGATGACTTATGTTGCATGATTTGTTCTTTTGCAGATGGAATAGCTGGAACTTCTTTGCCTGCAATATCAATGAAACTGTCATTAAGGAAACAGGTTTTTTTTTAATGCATTCTTTCCATTTCCTTTTATGAAACAATTAAATGATATTATTGATTAAGATGATGTGTGATATTTTGTCTCATCGATGGAGTGATAATGATACTTCCTCCGGTTCTAATTATAAGATAAAATTGATTTTTTTGAACAATTAAGGAAACTAATTAAATTATTCTAGAGTATTTATATTTATATTTTTTTCTTCAAACTAATTAGTTTAACTAATAAACTAATATATAATCTAAAGATACATAACATATGATATGATTAAGTAACTCATTTTAATATTGTTAATTGCAGATCTATCATTGCTGGTCTGCGGCAACAAGAAATTCAAAGGTCAGCTGAATCATGTTCCTTTCAAGTAACATTAAATTAGCAGGAACAACTTCTGGACCATCATCATTCTTTTTATCATATGACATTTTCCTTTCACTTGGATGTTAAAATAATCATACCGATTAGCTTTTAATGCATCTTGATAACGTGGCAAACCATAAAGTTGATATAACTATTAAATTGCTGTATAGTTATTTATCTTTAATCTTGAACACTGATACTTTCCTTACAACTCTCTCTCCTCTCTTTCAAAATTACAAGAGTTACTAGGCCTTGAAAGATGGGAGAAGGGAATAATTTCTTTGCACTTTAATTGTGCACCTGTACTCTGTAGTGGTAGTTCCTGATGGCTAATAAAGTAGCAAAACACGTACACACTCTGTCCGTCTTCCATGTGAATGTAATATTCTGATAAAACCCTTGGGTAACTTTGATATTTTTAAGTGAAAAGGCAGCAAAACTTCTCTACTGTTTCAGAGATATAGGCTGGGTTATGAAACAACAGCAGAAATTAATGGATCATAAACATTACTTTTAGTAGAGAAAAATGCAAAAGAAAGAGATGGAACAATAGAGGTGTGTTTTCCTAGCTCAAGAGCACTATCACAAAAAATATAATATGTGGCGTTTATTTTAAAAAATACTATGACATTTGGGAAGCACTATAGCCTCCAACACTATTAAAAATAGCTATGATTTTTCTTGAATATATGGAAGCGTCATATTTTTTTTCCGGTGATTTTAATATAGAGAGCTATATATGACGCTTTGCATGGAAGCGCCATAGGAAGGGTCAAAATTCCTATGTTGCTTCATCAAAGGAGGATTAGATACTTAATTTCAACTATACTGTTTATAATTGTAAACATCAAAACTTTTAAATATGTTTTTTGTTAAAAAAATATTTTTGAAAACTTTATCATATGAGGGGCACCACTAAATCTTTTTTTGGGTACCAATGGAGGCTTGGATGTCTCCAAACAATCCCTCCATGAATCTTAATTCAGTGCCTCAAGCCTCATATCCCCGTAATATTCCTTCCAAAAAGCTCACTCTTCCACCTCACCACCCGTCAAACAGCTTGACAAGGCGAGTTAATTATATTCATTCCCTGATTTGCCCTTCCTACCACCTCATCCATTTGCCCTTTAAGAATATTTAATAATTTGTTGACCAAGAAAGGACCAAGCCCCCCCGAGTTCAGAGTTCATAGTTCAAAGTAAACTAAACATCTGTGAGTTTGACCCACTGCACTGCCCACTGATGGTGGGCTTTTACTCCCACCACCTTTCAGCGCTAAAATTCCCGAGTTTAAACAAAAATATCCGCTCCCAACACACACACACACCATACTACTAGCTTGTTTTAAGGGGGGGAACGTATGGTGTGAGCGCGTCTGACAATGAACTTATGCGTATTTTGAAATTCAAAAGAGAGAAGGGGAGAGTTACGTAGTAAAGTCGTGTGGCATAAATTTTCATCCGTGTTGCCTGCTGGCGTTTTAGGGCCTGTTTAGGTTAGTGTTGGAGAAGCATGTTTAAACAAATCGAGATAAAACTCATTTCACATGCTTATCTCGTACGTCATAAATCACGTCAGAAAAGTAGCTTCTATTGCCAACCCTAACAAACAATTAGTCAACTCCCCCACTTCCCTCACATCCTTCCATGCGCTTTCCTCATTTTCTAACCCCAAATCTCCACTCTTCCCTTCTAAATTAATCACTCCTCATCTTCATTTCTATCCTGTCGTTTATCACAAATTTACAAGAAACTGCTGCTATTACTACTATTACATTGTGCATCTTTCATGTTTTGCACACAATTTTGCTGACTTATCACAATAGGGTACTAGTTTTTTAAATTAAATTTTATATACACGCATATTCCACTTGTTTTTTATTTTGAGTGATTTTGTGTTTCAAAAATTTCTTTGTTAAATGAGCGGGAGTTAATTAGGGTTTAGTTAATGTTTTTTTTGGCCTAATGATAGGGGTTAATTAATGTTAAATGAAGGACATTTTCCAAAATTTATACATATTTTAATTTATTTTTAAAAAATTAAGTTTATAACTACATTTAAGATGAATTGAAATTTGTTAAAGAAAATGTCTTATTAAGATGGATGGAGTGTGTTTGTACATAGTTAGATTTTCTTTGGCAATTTCATTTAAGTTGCTCATTAGCGGGTCATTGTTTTATTAAATAGTAATATGCATACACCAAAGTAGTGACGGTGTAAGAATATAGTAATTGTCAAGTTAATTATAATGTGGGAAAAAAAAACTATGCCCATGTTATGGCTTACCTCTATTATTTTCAATTTGCATGTTTCATACATTATCTTTTTTCATCTGGTCCAAAGGAATTGAATACACACTCACATGAAAAAAGATTCAAGATTTTGGGGTTGGGGGGGGGGCATGGTTCCAAAAATCTCAAAATTTTCTTTACTCAGGGTCTAATTATTTCTTTGTTTACGCATTTTAACTAACCTATTCTTGGTAAATGTTGGAATAATATATACGCATATGTATCATGGAATTATATTATATTGATTTGGTTAAAATAAAATGAAGACATCATAATTAACTCATAAGCAAATTAGGTTGCAATAATAAAATGCAACCATATAAATAATCACTATCCTTCGCTAGGTCCAATCAAATGAAAAAAAAAAAAACAGAAATTTTGGAAGCATCCAAGTGCGTGAGGGACAAGCCACGGCTTTAATGTGAATGAGAATCCCGGGCTCAGTAAGTCGCCCACAGGCCGCGGCCTAACGAGTCCTCCCATATCTAATAAAAAATTGTCCAATTTATCCAGCCCAACAAATACCTATAACGTGCGGGTTTAAATGGATAGGTGTGTGCATTAAATGGGATGGGTCATAGGCATGTCTTTGGGCTTCCCATGCGCATCCATTTATGTGTGTATATATGTAATATTTTTTTAAGTATAAATATATAGTATTTTTTTTCCAAAATATATAATATTATATATAATATTTATTTAAGTTTAAAAGATAATGTAATTCTAAAGGACAAATTTTTAAGCGAGTTAATGATATAATTATATATATCTCATGAATCATGATTATGTTTCATAAATCAAAATTATGATCATGATATGAAGCTTTTATATATAAGCTATAATTCTATATATAATATTATAAATTGCTCTTACTCTAAAGATCTATCAACTACTCCCTCCGGTCCTAAATATAAGACAAAGTTAACTTTTTTTGGGGAGATTAAGGAAGCTAAATAAGTTACTTATTCATATCATTTGTTGTATATCTTTCTATTATACATCAGTTTATTAGTCAAGCTAATTAGTTTGGAGAAAAAAAATATAAATATAAATGCTCCAAGCTAATTTAATTAGCTTCCTTAATTTCTCCAAAAAAAAGTCAATTTTGTCTTATATTTAGGACTGGAGTTAGTATTAATTAGTGACTAAATAAATTATCTCATGAGGAATGATGAGGATTATGACGCTTTAATAATAATTAGTGTTTTTAGTAATTTATATTAAGAAATTAGTAACAACAAAACAATAAAGTAGAAGTGCAATTTTTAAAAATATTCATTAATAGGTAACCCATGCCCACTCCAGCTCACACGGGTTTAGACCAACCCATTTGTCACGGGCATGAACAAGCTTTTGATAGGCATGGGCTAATCCCATTAAAAAATAAATGGATGGGTGGCAGGTGGACTATCGAACAGCCTATATAGTTAATTACTCAGCCCTATGTGAATCTACGAACTAGATGAGAAAACTCTTAGCACAACTTTGCATCATCAAACCTCAAAACCCTTATCTCTGAGACTCTACCCTTGTCAACACACATACACTTCTCTTAGCACAACCTTACATTCTCAAACCTTAAAACCCTTATCTCTGAGGCTCTGCCCTTGTCCACACACATACACTTCTCTTAGCACAACCTTGCATCCTCAAACCTCAAAACCCTTATTTCTGAGACTCTGACCTTGTCATCACACATACATTCGGCTTCTCCCCTATACCCTTGGCTTCTCCCCTATATATATACTACTTCTCCTAACCACTCCCTACCCTCTCTCTCTTTATTGATCCATCTCATCTCTCTAATGGCCAAATGTGTTCTTGCATGAGTGGGGACAAAGAATTATATAGGAAGAGGGGAGTGGGGACCGAAGGGATAAGACAAGATGGTGGAACAATGAAGTTCTAGGAAATAGGGAGTTAGAAGGCGTGCTAAAAAGACGATAATAGCGGTCTAGCGGGCTGGTGAAAAGTTAAATAGAACCTTCTATGGTGCTTGATGTACAAGCGCCATACAAGGCACAATTTAAAAAAAAAAAAACAAAAAAAAACTGTTTTTAAAAAGTTAAATGACCTTGTATGGTGCAACAAGGCGTATTTTTTTTTTTAAGAAAAACATTGTAAACAATTTAATTTTTTTTAAAATGCTACCCATTACTTCTCCTCATTTTAAAAAAATAATTAAACAAAAAAAATATGTCAGACAATTTTTCTTTTTTTAAATATCACCGTATATCGGCCTTGGAAGGCGCTTCCCTTAGCAAGAGCCTTCCAAGGCCTTGCCCATAAAAAAAATTGCCAAGGCAAAAAAAAAAAAAAAGTCATTCAAACCATTTATTATACCTATCCCTCACTTTCACTCTTATTATTTTTAAAAAAATAAGGTCAGCTATGGCGCTTACCTAAGAAAGCGCCATAGCTGACCCTTTATTTTTTAAAAAAAAAAATAAAAACTTTTTACACAAGAACTTATTAAAAAAAAAAATTTACACCACCTTATATGGCGCTTGCCAGACAAGCGCCATACAAGGGCTCCCCTTTACATGGATTCCTTTATTGAAGGGGATATTTTAATATTCCCTTGTATGGACAAGCGCCATACAAGGGAAGTAATGTTTTTTTTAAAAATAATATTTTGTATAGCTCTTTCTTAAGCAAGCGTTATATAAGGTATTAGGTAGTTATGACGCTTCCCTAGTCAAACGTTATAGCTGTCACATGTTTTTTTTTTAAAAAAAATAAAAGTCTCCTTTGATACATATTTGAAGGGTGCTATAAGATTAACATCACTAAATCCATTTTTTATAGGAGTGATTAGCCATTAACGTAAACTGATATAATCCATAAAGTATATACTATAAGCAGTGAAAAATCGGTGTTCATATTGCAATTGCGGATTTGATCCAAATCTGACGTTAAAAAATGTTGCCAGCTGCTCGTTGACATGTAGTGGCATGGTAAATATACATATATACTAATATTCTTAATTAACTAACTCCTTTATATAAGTTCTCAAACTCGTGAGTTAACTTTCTGAGTTTATTGTTTTTATATTTTTAACTTACAAAATTGAGTCGAATTGTTAGTAAAAATTCGCACTGGTTGTAAGCTCGGTTAAACTCACAAGTTTATACATCAACGTTTTTACATTTCTAGCTTACATAACCATATTAATTCATTCTTAAACCCGTGTTAACTTTTTCGATTTGATCATGCTTAACGACTTTATATATGAATTTTATAAGAAATTATTTGTTAAATATGATAAATTATAAATATTGATGGATTTAATTTTAATTATTTAGATTTAAAATATATTTAAATTAAATTATTATCATTTTTTATATTACAATTATTTAATTATACACTATTAATATACCTATTTAATAATAAAAATAAACTTTTACAAGTTTACGATTCGAGTTTATGTTATTGTCACGAATTTGTTTAAGTTTATGAGTTTGACAATCTTGTTTGTACATGATAGAATCAAACGTGAAGCTTGCATCCTGAAATTTCGCATGGAGTTCCTCTTGCTCTTTATAATTGTTGCCCAAGAAAGACCTAAGCCCACCAAGTTCAGAGTTCAAACTTGAAACTTCAAAGTAAACTAGACAACTGTGAGTTGACCCATTGCATTAGCCACAGATGGTGGGCTTTTACTCCCACTTATACCAATTACCTTTCAGCTCTAAAATTCCCAATTTAAAACAATATCCGCTCCCAAACACCCCCCCAGACTACTAGCTTCTTTGTTAAATTTGGCGCCAAGTTGTGTCTAATTTTAAAGAAAAAAAAAACCCAAAAAATGTGAACGGTGGGGATTTACATTTTGACGATTTCATTAGTATACTTATCAATTTTTTTTTTAATTTTTAAGATAATAGAATCACACTCTCGGTCTGGCAAAAAAAAAAAAAGACGAATCACACTATCGGGTTAGGAAGTCAAAGAGGCGTTGAATTAGAAGGGATTAAGGGGGGCACGTATGGTATGAGCGCGTCTGACTATGAACTATGCGTATTTTGAATTCAAAGGAGAGAAAGTGAGAGTAACGCAGTAAAGTCGTGCGGCACAAGTTTTCATCGGCGTTGCCTGCGGGCTTTTTAGTCAACTTCCCCTTTCCACCCCCACCCCCACCTCCTTCCACGCGCTTTCCTCTCACCCCAATCTCTACGATCTTCCCTTCTAGATTAACCACTCCTCATCTTCATTTCTATCCTGTCGTTTATCACAAATTTACAAGAAACTGCTACTACTACTCCTATTGCATTGTGCATCTTTCATGTTTTGCACACAATTTTGCCGACTTATCACAATAGTGTGCTAGTTTTTTAAATTAAATTTTATATATACACATATATCCACTTGTTTTTAATTAAAATATCCTTAGCTAAATAAGCGGGAGTTCACTAGGGTTTAGTTAATGTTTTTTTGGCCTGATGATAGGGTCTAATTAATGTTAAATGAAGGACATTTTCCAAAATTTATACATATTTTATTTATTTATTTTTAAAAAAATTAAGGTTTAGAACTACATTTAAGATGAATTGGAATTTGTTAAAGAAAATGTCTTATTAAGATGGATGGAGTGTGTTTGTACATACATAGATTTTCTTTGGCAATTTTATTTAAGTTGCTCATTAGCGGGTCGTTGTTTTATCAAATAGTAATATGCAAACACCCAAGTAGTGACGGTGTAAGAATATATTAACTGTCAAGTTAATTACAACGTGGGGAAAAAAAACTATGCCCGTGTTATGGCTTGCCTGTATTATTTTCAATTTGCATGTTTCATACTTTATCTTTTTCATCTGATCAAAAGTAATTGAATACACACTCACATGGTAAAAGATTCAAATTTTTGGGGTGGGGGGGTGCATGGTTCCAAAAATCTCAAAATTTTCTCTACTCATGGTCTAATTATCTCTTTGTTTACGCATTTTAACTAAGATATACTTGGTAAATGTTGGAATTATTTATACGCATATGTATCATGTAATTATATTATATTGATTAGATTAAAAGTTTCTTCTTTCAAAGCTTAAAAATTCTAGGGTTTTCACTTTTTCTAATAAACACGTTTCTCAATATTTAAAATTGTATTATCCTTTTTTATGAGAAATGAAACCTTCTAATTCATACCATATGAACCAACAGCTCGTTAAAATAAAACAAAGACATCATAATAAATTTTTTTTTACCAAATACATCATAATAATTAACTCATAAGGAAATTAGGTTGTGCAATAATAAAATGCAACCATAAATAACCACGACCCCTCGCTAGGTCCAATTAAATAAAAAAAAAAAAATTGGAACATCCAAGTGCGTGAGGGACAAGACATCAAGAGGGGTAATGTGGTAATGCAGTAATGTGAATCAAACGAAGTAGACGAGAAAACTCTTAGCACAACCTTACATCCTCAAACTTCAACCCTTGTCTCTGACCTGGTCAACACACGTACATCACTTGGCTTCTCCCCTATATAAATACTACTACTTCTAACGTCTTCCTAACCCCTCACCTCCATTTTAATCCCTACCCTCTCTCCCTTCATTGATCCATCTCATTTCTCTATGGCCAAACGTGTCCTTGCCTCTGTGCTTCTCGTCGCTTTGCTTTTGACGCTATCTGCGTCGTTTTCATCTGCCAGGCTCTTCAACGGCGTCAACTTCCCAGCCTCCGTCAGCCTCGTGGTCCCCAGCGCCGGCCGGGTTCCGTCGTCGGAGATGAGGCTTCGTTCGGTGGCTTTGCCCAGACGCGCCGGGAAATATGTGCCGCTGCTTCTCAACATGCTCCCCAAAGGAAGTCCTGTTCCGCCGTCAGGCCCAAGCCAAGGAATCCACGGCGTCAACAACTAGACCCATGGATTATTCAGGGTTTATTACTCTTATTTATGGCTTCCCATTGTTCTACTTCATTAGTTCTTTCATTTATTTTATTTTATTTTTCTATTACTTTTAGTTCTTGTTTCCTGTACAATGAAAATATATACATACTTCATCATACGGTTTGCTAAATTACACAGATTCAGGTTTTTTGTCAGATTAGAGAGTTGTTCTGTAAGATACAAATAAAATAGCAATACAATTTGGTTCTTGGAATATAAGATATATCAATGTGTGCCACGTTTTTCATTCCCAAGTTTTAGTTTTCATTTTATTTCTTATTATCAAACCATATTTTCTTGGTTTGGTTGATTAATTAATCACTTTGGATGCGTTATTAATGCTCAATATAATATGCGCCAGAAAATATATTAAAAAATAATTTTCGAAGTCTTTAAAAAAGGCAGCTAGTGGATGATTTCCAGCTAATTAAGACATTTTGTGTTCATCTGCCCGTACGTCGTTGATGCATGCATGTATAATTAATATTTGGGAGAATTACATTCAGGTCCTAAGGAAGAGAAGAAATAAAAAAATGGTCCCTATAGATTATAAAATGAAAAAATGGTCCCATGGAGTTGTCAATACAGGCTCATGGAGTTGTTAATGGGACCATTTTTTCATTTTGCAATCTACAGGGATCATTTCTTCATTTTTTTTCTTTCATGGGACCTAAATGTAATTCTCCCTTAATATTTTTCAAGAGCGTTGAAATTGAAACCACGCTAAAAATAAACATTTTAACTGACGTATAACGCCTATATCTTGTCGTGGAAAATATACTAGATTTTATTGGCTAAAGCTTTCAGAGCACGACAGGTGGTTGAAAATTAATTAAACGATTAGATTATTCTAGAATTAGTGTGTGTTTAGATTAACTTTTAAAGAATAGCTTCTACGATTTACGAAATAAATATATGAGAAGAATTTTATCTCGATTTATGAAAAAGAATTTTTAAAATCACAGTTTGGGGTTTACCCAAACACACTTAATATGAAATAGGAGTTGACCGAGGAAAAGTAGACCAAAGGCTCCTCCATTATTTAGTATTTAAATCTAATACTTTGCGAAAAGTTTAATAGTCTCTACAATTTGATGTTTTGGTATGTTAAAATTTACAATAAAATGATGGTTATCTTCTCTAATTTTTTTTTTGTTTATTCTATTTTACTTGATATTCGCCCTTTTTACATAAATTTACATATGTTCTCATCAGCAATTTTCAACGTACTCTTTACAGTCCTTCATTACATTTGTCTTGTCCAAACTCTTGAGTCTTTGTTCACTGGTTAATTTTGCTTTTTGACAGATCAATCACTTACTTGTTCATCATTATTGTCAAACTATTGACATAATTTTATTATATTATACATTGGCACTAGTTCAAATCGTAAGGGGTTTCAATATCATAAAATTATTCCTAGTGCATGCAAGTGCAACAAGACTCCAATATTTTTCCAAATTATTCCTCTTTTTTATTATTTATGGAAAATTTTTTAATTCAGTCTATTTTGGCAAAAACTTTATATTAATTCCACATGCTGACTCCCATTTCTGTAAAATTTGTCTGACTTTCCGCCTGGTATGCTAATTTTATAAGACTTTTAAAATCTGTCCGGTGACTAAAATAGACAACCGAGATCAGCAGAGTTTGTCTCTCTGAGTATGGCCACATGAAAGAATTTTATGTGTGTGTAAAAAATAGGAGCATTATACTAATATGAATTGGTAATGTAAAACATGTGATTTATAATAATATGATCACAAAACAACTCTTAGAATTATATTAGCATGAAGTATTCCATTAAAAAAAGGTTTGGTGTTAATTAAATATTTAACATTCGAAACATAGATTCATAATAGCAGATGATTTGTTTAGATTAGTTTGAGTATATAAAGGGGACGATGGAGAAATAAGGCAGATGTGGTCCGATCCTTTCAATATTTTGAAAGCCTTTTCTTTGAAGAAGCCGGAGTGATTGAGTCTAATGGAACGAACTAGTTTTTTTGTCATAATGTGGAAGGCAAAGAATTAAATTTTTGTTTCTTTGTAAAAAGAAAAATTAAAGAAAGTCTTATTTTGAAGAAAAATTTTTTCTTAACAAAATAAGCACAAGCTGTCTGCTCATTTTTTTTGGCTTAAAATTGATTATTTATATTTCAAGATAATTATTATTTTTGTAAACTAACAATTAATGATTATCTAATATTATAGTTTATATTTGGAATAACTAGCATTTACTACTTTGCATGTTGCGTGGGGAGAATGTTATTAAGGAAAAATAGGCATCTACAATGGTGAACCTGCAAAAGAAGGTTGCAATATGCAGAAAAGGTTATAATCCTTATGTTTAGAATTTATGATAAAGGAACAATATGTGTTTTTCATAGTATGCTTTTTTCATAAAGAGACAAACCAAAGGCATAAAGAACAAATTCATTGATTTCAATTTGCATTAGCAGCTCTATTAATATTGTTTTTTTAACTGTTTCCCTGAAGCCATAAATGTTTTGCTACATTTAGTTCCATGAAAAAGTTTTGTTATGATCGTGCATGGGTACAAAAAGTACAAAAGTCAATAACTTTAACATAGATTCACTTGACCAAAAAAAATTATAATATAATGACCTCAAGGAAACAATTAAAAAAACAATACTGAAGGGTCTTTAATCATCAAAATTATTCTTGCTTATCATCAAATTTATGATTTATGAATTATCTAATAGTTTATCCTTCCTTGTCATCTTTTTTTTTGCTATAACCATGCACATGATATTTCATAAATTATTTCATGGTTATTTTAATACCAACTTTAATGCTATTGAAGTAACATTAATAATTGATTTCTCTATTATGACTTCTACACATTTTGACATGGAGAATTGTCATATTTATGTGACATTCACAATGTTTCCTTAAATATATAACAATCAAAAGAAACCTGCATTGGGTAGTGTGTATGTTAGATCATACATAATCAATGACAGCTTTATACAGAACCATAAAATAATAAGAGCAAATGCCAGCCTTACTCAAAATGATGTTCTTTCATAATTCAAGTGATATTTAATCTTAAATGATGTTTTAAAAGCAAAAACTATATTTCACAAAAAAGGCATATTATCACATCTACCCACAAAGCAAAAAAAAAAAAAAGAAGTTATTATTATTTTGGCATCGTCAAAAGCTGAAACAATATATTATCAAAATGGCATTGGTTGGAAGAAGAGAATCACATGCAATAGAAAAGCAATGACAGAATCTTACTCACATCTCCTTACTATATCTCTACCTTCTCAAATAGACAACTTATGCATAACAAAAGCTGTTACATTACAATTACCCTTTCATGCAACATTTCCCCTTTGTAAGCTGTTATCACAATTTAAACTATTACTTTTCACAAGTTTATAGCTGGACCAAGAAAAACTGCTAGTCCGAGAGGTTAGGCCACCCTCATTTGTCAAATGTTGCTGCAATTAAAAGGAGAACTGTAAATTACTTTTATAGTTAGTACACTTTTTCAGTCATTCAAAAGCATGAATAACACACCTCTTAAAATATGACACATTTATTATACTGTAAATTTATAGAACACTCATTTAGGCTGTAACCACTCAATGTTACAAGTAAAGATTTGCCCTCGACTTCAGGCCCTTTCGCTTTCCCCCTTTGTATGTACCTCATTTTCTTCTTCAAAATATACTATTATCATTTCCAATTTATTATTTTCAGGTCATAACAATATGGAAATGGAAATAATGCAGTGTTTTTGCTCTTATTTGGCCAAGCCCATGACTTTTTCTCTCTCAAGTCCAAATGCTCCACCTCACACCACCCCATGACTTTACAATGTAACACCTCAAATCAAAACAACCAAATACTTAACTACAGTATTTCAAATATCGCTAATAAGGATGTTCAACATCAAAACCATCAAAATACAAATCAGTTCAGATAAAACCCACGTCTCAGTGTTAAATCAAATCCTCAAAATATTTCAACAAAACAAAATAAAATGTGGAAGTTTAAGGTCATGGCAATAAAAATAACATAACATGAGCTCTAGGAGCACAAAAGAGCCTTCAAGGCTTACTCCATAGGTGCCTTCCCTTGCTCTCTACTAGAACAATCACTTGAAAAGTGTTAATATATATAAGGATGAGATTCCACTCTCACTAACTACTGAAAGTTTCTACCGTAGACAAGCAAATCACATATGATAAAAAGAAGGAACTGATTACATATTTATTTGTATACACCATAAGCCTTGTACAAGATAAAAACAAGTTTAATCATCATTATGTAAGTCTGTATTTTCATCACAACATGTAATATAAATTATGCAATATGTAAGATGTAACCTCCCTTATATCACCATCCCCCCTTATACAATTGACTGAAGCCATAGGCTAACATATAGTCCAACAGAAACTCATCCATTTAACTGGATTGTCCCAAGCTACCAGTTCTTAAGATATACCCGGCCAAATGTGTAGAGCTTAAGTCTGAATTATGGCTCCCTTCTTTAAAAGAACACAACTAAGGAGGTGTCACATATCCCATAGTTCAAATACAATCCTGGCTAAAGGAAAACATGGAAGAAGGGGTCCTGACAAGTGTCATCCACTGTGCATCGAGTGATGGCATACAACGTAATAAAAGATCTTAACATACAAATTCCTCCTTACTTCAACTCATCACAAAAGCAACCACTATAACAGTTATATTCAATCACCAATAATATAATTAAAAGACAAGGTACAATAAATCATGCCTCCATTCGTATAAAATATCATCACATATTTAAACATGTCTAAGAGAAAACAATAATCCAATAAGACATTAATTATAATTAAATTATTAACTATGTGAATAAAATGAGTTATAAAGAAATTTATCTGTAACATTACTTACTTGGAAATTTATAATACATACACATATACATATAATTCAGTCTATTTTTTTTAAAATAAAAGATAGTCATTCACAGTCATACACAATTCACAAGTATATGGAAGAATATTCAGAATTGCTTGCTACTCCCTAACTAGCTCACAAATAATAACACAAGAGCCACTTCAGAGCTCTATATGAGAGTCTACAAAATCACAAACATAAACATCTATTAATCTATGACCCAAAACTACTCCAAAGTCTTAAAGCTACTTCTACAAATCAATGTTGTTTATATTAGCTACACAAAATGAAGTCTTCCCTATTAAAATTTTACATTAGCTAAACATAGAAATTATTTTATACATAACACAAAAGATTTAAGTATAAGATTCATACTACATATAAATACACTATATATTTATGTGGGCATTGAGAACAATAGGTGATGGGTAGATCATACAATGTATGACAGTGTTGCATATATATATATATATATATATATTTATTTATTTATTTTGAAAAAAAGAATTTTGAAAGGATATAAGCACAAGATGCAGCTAAAGCGAGAAAGACACCGGATACTTACTTAGTGTTACATTAATGAAGAAAAGGGAAGAGGTGACAGCCCCTCTTTTTTTTTTGGCGGAAAAAAAGAAAGAAATTAAAGAAAGGAGTAAAGGACGTGTGTGTGTGTGTAGCACTACCCTTAAATATCTTATTGATGCAAATATCGAGGAGGCAAAAGTGAAAATCTGGGATGGGTTTCATTAAAAAACAATATAATGAAAATCCTATATAGACACACCCACAAGTAAATAAAAATACAAGGAGCATGTGGAGTTTTCAAGGGTACTATTTACACACAGGCATAAAAACAAACTTGGACGGTAAGATGTTTGCTTTGTTTTGTTTTGTTTTAAGAAAAGTAGATGAAGCTTGTATACCGACCCACCGTCAACACAAAAGGAAGAGGAATTTAGTTAGGAAAATGCATTCATTTACACATGTATAGTGAGGGAGTGATGGAGGTGGGTCGGATTTGTTGGGAAGAAAAAGAAGAAAATAATATGTATACAACAGTCAAACACATGCCAAGGTAATAAAACTTCGAACGAAAAAGAAGGGGGGGGGGGGGATAAGCATGCTCATGCTGAGAGCTAGTATAATGTGGGTTTGTTAAGGCAATGAGTGTGTTTGGGAGGAGCGTTTGGGCTCCCTAAACGTTGAATTGGAAGGACAAGCTTAATTGGTAATTGGGGGAAAAAAAAGAGTGTTTGGAGTTCCTAATTGTAAATTGAGCTTGTGATTACCAAAATAGCTTATATCATAAGCTCAACATTGGAGTTTTTACTGATTTAGTGTTTGGAAAGAGTGTGAATGATTAAAATATTTTTTCAGTTGTGCTCAGTGTGCTATCAGAATGATTGCAATTTTATCCTTAATGTACTTTTTTTGCTACAAAAATAATTTCAACTATTTTTTTGTGCTTTTAACCCTTAAAATATTTTTTCAACTGTACTCAGTGTGTTATCAGACTGATTGCAATTTTATTCTTAATGTACTTTTTCAGTTCCAAAAAATATTTTAAACTATTTTTTGGTGCTTTTAATCCTTTAAAATATTTTTTCACACACAAACTCTTACTATTATCACAAAAGTCACTTGTGCTTAAGTCAATTCAAATAAATTTTACTTTTACAAAAGTCATTTATACAATCGCTGTTTTAAACATAAATCATATTACACAATCAGATTTTTACCAAAAATAAAATTATCAAAAGCTAAATTGAAAAACTCACAATATATACGCACAGTCAGATCTGAAGAAAAAGGAGTGGTGTAATTGGGGGGGATAATCTACCCACGCACAATACATGAGTGAAGGCGTGGGTCAATTGAGTGGAGTAACCATCGCCCCCTCAAACCAAACACACCCTTAAGGAATGATCAAGTGGAGTCGGAGAGAGAGAAAGGAGCGAAAACTGAGAGCCTACTGGAGAGGTACGGCAGGGGGAAGGGTGTCTCTATTGATTTTTCTCTCTATTTACTCTTCATTGAGGGTATTTATCATTAGATCAACTTTCAATGGTTAAGATTTAGTATGTAAATAATATCATTATAATAAAAATCTATCATGGTAAATCTCAACCGTTGAAAGTTAATCTAATAGTAGATATATTCAATGGAGAGTAAATGGAGAAAGAAATCAATGAAAACACCCCTTTCTCAGTGCAGCGCCTAGGGATCTTAAAGGGTGAAAGGGTATTTATAGGGAGAGGATTCAGGGTTAGGGTTTTCTTTTTGATTAAAATAATATATATATATATATATATATATATATGCATATATTTTTCAAGCATCATTTTTTTTGTTCTATTAATTATTTTTCCATAATAAGGTAAGTTTACACACATACATACTCATATGCTTAAAATAATTATTTTGAGGAGTTTTTATATATATATATATATATATCTCTTTTGGAACTTGATTCTTCTTTTAAATTATTAATTTATTCTAAATCTTTAACAAAATAAAACTTAGGCTACAATTAGCTTTAAGTGCTAAAAAAAAGGATGTTACACACAACCCCCAACACCTTCTAACAGCCTAATAGTGACTTGACAATAATAAAGTGAAAATGATGTCTTAGAAGTATAGTTGCAAAAATACTTGGGAATTGGAGAAGTCCTAATCTGTCTTAGAAGTACGTCTTACAACAGAGTCAATCTCTTTGTTTGGGATCACTTTTGGGACCCCCAAAATTATTTATTCACTTAAATTGAGATAAAACTCCTCTCACATAATTACCTTGTAAATCGTAAATTACAATTGAAAAGTTGTTTTTAAATGCTTCGATCATTATTCCAAACTAGCACATTAATGTAGCCCTTGATTGGTTGGCCAAAAGAAATCATATATCCATCCTCAAACTTCATGGACTTAGCTCTCTGAGCCCTCAATTTTCCGCTAACAATAACCTGCGCATAAATCAAACAGTAATTACCATATATCTAAAGCAACATTGTTTAAAGGCACAGTTCAAAGATGGGCAACTCAAGATCAAACATCATATATCCCTCAGCACCACTTTCAATAACAAATCTCAGAAAACCATAGAAAGCCTTAAAAACAAACAATTATTTAGTTATATATTTGAAATTATGGAGAAGAATCCTGTTAATATAATGAATGCTAAGAAATCCTATAACCATATATGAATTATTACAATAACAGAGGAAGTTCAAATGATAATCAAGTAGCATAACGAAATCAACTAATTCAAACCATAGAACTTGTGAATGAAAATAAGCAACAATAATGATGGCCGTGTATAGGGGTGTGCAACTTTTTCCCTTCCCGGTGTCTTCCCGTCCCGATCCCGAGCAAATCGGGACGGGATTTTCCCATCTCGAAATTTCGGGACGGGAAAAGTTCTGGATCAGGAATGGGACTTCCCGATCCCGAAAAATATATATATATATATATTATGTATAATTTTTTAGAATATTTAAGAAAGCAATACCAAATGCAAAATAAAATGTGAAAATTCCTAACACCCTCAAGGTAATATATATTCTTTTAGTTAATTTAGTTAATTTTATTTACTATTTATTAAATAATTCTAATTTTTTGTTCTTGTCTTTGTGCTTTTTGTAGCTAAATCGACCACTTTAAGCATGTATTGGACTAATGATATATTTGTATTGGACTAATTTGGTACAATATGATATTAGACAAATTATATATTTATACTAGACTAAAGAAAATAAAACAAAAAAATTAATATAGGAATTTTTTTTTAAAAAAAGAAATCCGGGATCGGGAAATTCCTGATCCCGATCCCAAACATTTCCAGTCCCGATGGGAAATGTTCGGGATCGGGATCGGGAATGGCATTTCCCGATCCCGATCCCGAACACCCCTAGCCGTGTATTTGTAGATGAAGAACCCATTTGACCTTATATGAAATCAACTAAATATCTACCATCAACATCACTAAAGGGGAAAAAACATAGTATCCTTTTAACTCTTGCCGGCTAAGTTTTGAGTCATCGCTAGCTTTCTCCAATTTTTTTAGAGTAGATTTTTGAAGTTTGTCATCCCCATCTTCACTTTTTCTTTCAGTTAAACCTACATCTTCCCCTTCCATCTCTCTTGGATGCAGTCTAAGCAATTACAACAGCCTACGTTACAGGGGGTAATCATAAACAGAGCACCAAAATTGTTTGGTAAAATGGTATTCAAAAGAATGCTAAATTACAAATTGAGTAACAAAAAGAATGACGCTACAGAATACCCACACATAAAGCGCCACCTACAGCCAAACATCACACATCACACAAGAGAAAGGGTAGCAGCTTGGAAATTGATTCATTAATCAGAAGTAGAAGAAGATAAAGGAGATATTTTTGTCTTCACTCTTCGTTGGTGGAAGGAAAACGAACCAGCGACTATCCTTCTACTCTTCGTCGGCGATAGTTCTTCCTCTCTTCGCTCTGTTACCGTCTCCGTGACCTATAAAAGTATAACAGATTCAATGATTAGAAGTAGAAGAAGATAAAGGAGATTGTGAAGTTGAAAAGGACGGATTCATCATCGAATATGAAGGAGACAATAAAGAGGAAGAAGAAATTGATGGAGAAGAGAGGGTGTGTGGGGAGAATTGAGGGACAGAGACAAAGAGAAGTGATACAAATATGGATGATATTTGAAACCCTAGTTTGAAAGAAAAGTAAGGCAGGGGATTTAAATTCACAATTCAAAGTATCATGTCTCCCTGCAGCCATTTGTTTGAGCCAAAAGACACAAAGTCCAATAAAACTATTTTGGAGCCTTATATCCTTGTGAACAATAAGTCTGAAGTCAAGGATAAGCCATCTAAGCCGCGGCTATGGTGGGAGAGTATTATAAGATATATAGATTAAATGTGCATCCAACTTTTTAACCCTTATACTGTAATGGTTGGCATTGCCTGTATTATCGTGCCAATGGTTAAATTGGTATCTTCTTCTTCTTCTCTCTCTCTCTCTTTGTTTCTTTTCTGCCAGTATTTTTTTTTTGAGCTATAAGTACAAATACTTACGGCCTGAATTATAAGCTAGATTGAATTCATAACCTCCTATTTATAGGAGAGCATCCATATCACTAGACTACAAAATTTTTGATTTTTTTCTCGTATTATTTTGGGAGCACTGCCGTATATTAGGCCAATATGCACGACCTCGGCCGGACTTGGTCAGTGGGGTCCACAAATTAACCATTCTTCACAGGACTCCCTTATATACTTTTCTAAATGATGATAACTGAGAATATCACATTCCCTCGGTCCCTGATGAAATAGCAAATAAACGTTACTCCTGTTATTTGGGCGTAATCACTTGTTTATCTTAAAATGAATATTCATCGTACCTTCAGATTCTAGGTCTTGACCATATGAACTTGAGTCAATCACGCACAACTCATTGGTGTTTTTAACTTCTTGAGCGATTTTATTTTTGACACTAAACCCTTCACCGTTAATTTTGCCCTTAAGTTACTGACTGAATCTACCATGCCAAAGTAATAAAGGTGGCGTGAGATGCCACGTCATCTTGGAGCTCATGCGTTTTATATTATAACCTGAATTTTTTAATCCATGTGAGACGACACATCATTTTCATTAATCTGATGTATCCATCAGTAACTCCACAGTAAAATTAATAGTAGAGGTTTAATATCAAAACTTAAAATAGTAAAGAGGTGAATTTTAAATTATAGAAAAAAGAAGGTTCTGAACATAAATATGTTGTTTTCCACGATGGAAAGTCTATGCCTCTTTGGATGGTTGCATTCTACATACGTATATATATGAGCCGCCTGATATGACCAGGGGCTCTTGTTTTTATCAGTGTTCTGGAAACCGGACCGAACCCGGCGAACCGGCCGGTTGGCCGGTCCAGTTTCCATTTTTTAAAAAAAAAAATTTTTTAAATATTTTTTTTAGAATTTCATACCAATAAGCCTAAAATTTTCAATTTCTCACCGGTTTGGTTCCGGTCTGACCCACTGACCCTTAACCCAGTACCCCGACCGGTTCAGTACCCGGTCCGGGTTTTAATACCTTGGTTTTTATTGACTCTTTCAGAGTCTAGTTTTCTTATTTGTTGCTGGTTAAAAAACAAAAAAGGGTTTTCCTTTTTGTCTTTGTAGGCGAAGTCCTAAAAGGCTGAAGCACTTTGGTTTTGTAACTTGACTTGCTAGTTTGATGTTTGAGCCACATCTCGCTATTCCCTCCAGTTATCCCTCTTTCCAACTGAACACGCCCACCCAAAAAAGGAAAAAAAAAAATATTTGGCACTTCGATTTTTATGGTTTGACAAACTATTATTAGTGGCAGTAGAACTTTATTAAAGCTCTACTTTTTTTAATAATCCAGGAAACAATTAAATTTTTGGTACGGGCCCCTTTTTTTTTGTCAATCGGGACTTGGGCATTTTCGTATGAAGTCAAATAAATGAACCTCATTGAATGAGTAAAATTGTCTCAAGCCCATGAAAGATGGAAATACTGACTTTTCCATCAAATTGTTTTGTGAACTATTTAGTGGAAGGAGTTAGTCCCTCGCAATGTGATGAAGTAAGGTTTCAATTTTCACTGGTAGATGCACCTACATTTAGTGTTTGATAGCACCTCAAATAGGATTATCTCAAATAGGTGGATACCTATGCTTAGCAAAAAACCAAAAAGTTGTTTTGTGATAACGGGCCCAGGAAGAAAGCCCACATATTGACTAATGGATCATGAATGCGAATTGTTTGGGTGTGGAACAGGGCCAAAGGCCCAAAACAAGAAAAGCACTGGAATGCATACATTCACCATTCAGACACAGAAATTGTCCAAATAAAAGGAACAAAAATGTTTAACTCTCATGAGTTTAATAGAAAGGGTTTAATGAACCAACATTGAAATTTCTGTTGGAATTTGGAAGATGAGCCCATATTTAATGCTAGACAATGCTTCAAACAATATTACCTTTATTTAATAAGAGGATGTCTATGCTTACGAAAAATGTTTTAAAAAAAACTAACACCATGCAAAAATAAGTATAATCACGATCGGATAGGATTAGGTAAAATTGCGCAGACAATGGAGAAGAAATAAAATGTCGCTAATTTGATTGTTTTTTGTTTTTGATTGGACGACTAAAAGGAGAAAAAAAGCCTAATATGACGTGTTGGAAATCTCATCTAAAAATATATATAGGGTGTGTTTGGAACAGCGATTGTCAATTGAGCTTGTTTCAATTGGGCTTGTTGTGATATTACTTTTGATAAAAGTTAAATTATGTAATGTGATTTGTGTTTGAATTGGCGATTGTCAATTGGGCTTTTGTAAAAATAAAAAAAAAGGGTGTGTTTGGAACAGCAATTGTCAATTGAGCTTTTGCAAAAATAAAACTTGTTTGGATTGACTTAAGCATAAGGGCTTTTGTGATAATGGTAAGAGAGAGTGGGTGGAAAAATATTTAAAAAATCAAGTAAATATTTAAAAATTACTTTAAAATATTAGGTGCTACTGGAAAAATATTTTAGAGTGGATGGAAATCAATAAATCAATATTATAAGTTTTGGATGCTCTTTACTACTAAAAAAATACATTAAAGGTAAAATTGTAATCAGTCTCCTAAGACTGGGTACAACTGAAAAATTATTTTAAAGAGTTAAAAGCACAAAAAAATATTTTAAAGTAATTTTTGGAGCTGAACAAGTACATTAAAGATAAAATTATAATTATTCTAATAACACACTGGATACAGCTGAAAAAATATTTTACGGGGTTAAAAACACCAAAAAAAATATTTAAGGGGTTAAAAACACTCAAAAAATATTTTTTGAGTAGGTACAACTAGAAAGTGGATAAAATTGCAATCAGTTTGATAGCACACTAGGTAGTGGGTACAACTAGAAAAATATTTTAAGGGGTTAAAAACACTCAAAAAATATTTTTTGATACTACATACTATTTAAAAAATATTTAATGGGAAAAATCAATATCATATAACTAATTTCCAGACAACCTAATATAGCATAAAATGCCATTAGCTTTTAACAAAAGCTCCATTCTCCAGCTTCTCCCAATTGAACTTTCACCAATTGGGTTTTGGTAAAAGCTCAATTGCCTGCAACCCTTCCCAAACACTCAAAAAAAAAATTGTGACTGCCAATTGAGCTTATGGCTATCAATCGAGTTTATGGATGCACACCAAACACACACATATAGGCTATGACATGATGGTTTGTCAACTTTAAAGTCTCGCTAGATTAAACTTTTTTTTTTTTTGTCAACTTTAAAATCTTGCCAAATTAAACATGAACATAATCGGAGCACATTTCATACAACGGCAAAGTAAAAGTAAGCAAATTTAATGGTTCAACAAGTCACATGTGAAGATATATATGATCCGGACTTTTACTGTTAATATATTTTTTTTGGATTACAAAGATAAGAGAGAGAACTCTTGAGGCCACGACGGACCGAAATAACAGACCTACATGCTGAAAGAGAAAGAAACCAAAAGGACCAAATGTTAATATTTTTTGAACCACAAATTTCCCCCACGGGCTTTCGATAGCATCAACAATGTTTCTGCTCTAGCAATAATTGATTTTACACCTTTAATATTTAATATAAGATATATTTATCTAATTTAATTAGATTAAAGAAGTTAGTTAGATTAATTAATATGACATGCTTTTTCTAAAGCATCATGATCATCTTCTATAATTCCCTTATTCCCTCTTCTTTTTTATTATTGTTGAGGGAACATTTATAGAGGCAAAACTATATCTTATATTTAGGACTAAAATCAACTATTAAAATATATCTTATATAATGACAGAAGGAAGTACCTTTATAGTTAATATGTGCAGCATTAAGAACAAGCCAATCAAAATCAAGTCTAAAGGGTGGAATGGGCAAGGTTAGGCATGGCGAGACCCCTGCCCGATGCTCAACCCAAAGGATGAACGGATGCAGCCCGATGCCTGGCCCTACCAAGTAGAAGCACTAACCATTTTGGGTTGGGTAAAGGTGAGCTAAGCAGGGCGGGCTTCCTTGTCCAAGTGGTAATTCTTTAATCAATGCCATATAAATAAAAACTTCAATTATACCTAATAAATACTATTAAAAACTTTAAATACATTATATAATTTCACACCTTGAGATATCTCAAAATAAATCTATAACTTTAGTCTTGAAATTTAAAAAAAAAAAGCTATATATCTTAATAATTATATGAAAAATTATGAAGTAATATGTATATGTGTATGAATATTGATTGATATGAATAGAGATAATTGGGATAAAGACTTCAAAGAAATAAATGTTTTTTTGTTTTTTATCTCAACTTTTTAATGCTTTATATCATCCATCCAAATTAAAAAAAACCATATCCATCCAAAAAGCAACGAGTTATATATAAATTGTGGTGGATAGATATTAAATAATATAACATTTTTCGTAAAAATGAAATAATTAATACATACATACATACGTACATATATAATAATATGTATAGAATACTATTTATTTTATATAAAATAATATATTTTTTAAAAAAATTATATATAATTTTTCAGGCAAGGCTAAATAGACAGGGCGATACCCTCACCTGATGCCTAGCCCTGCTCAATAGTTAGCTCGTTCCAAATATGCCCAAATATTTTTTGGGCAATTGTTTTTTAGTTAGGCAAGGCAATTTTTGACCGAATTGGAGTAGGCATACCAAACTCCTGAGTAACATACCCACCCCTAACTCTAATCATCCCCAAGAAAAGAATCGATAACTCGTCCTGTATGTGAATAATATGATCATTAGTGCTCATAATTATGCTTTGAAACCAATTGATTAACACTAGTCCCTCAAATTTATTTATCTTTAGAGGGACCCTGCCAATCCAAGAAAACAAAAAGAGAAAAAGCGTATTCCAGAAGGAATGTAGGATCCTATTTGGGAATGATCATTACATTTTCAAACAGATCTTCACAGTAATATATTTCTTATCCAAGTCAATCTTTTAGGCAACAACGTTGCAGCGCGCTGCTTTGCTATGAATATGCATTTGGTTTGTTTTTTTGTATGAGTATGCACTTGTTAGCTCATCGGTTTGAATGAAAAATTAGTAATTAACGAGTATTATTATTGTTAATATCACAATTTTCAAATCAAACATTATCCAATAATGATTGAGGAAAAAATAATAAATAATAAAAATGTTATTTTGAAGATCTGTCACAAGAGAAAAGGACCGTTTTCGCAACATTTTGTCTGGTTCTGGTTTTCGCTCCGTTCTTTCCTCCTAACCAGTTTATAATGCAAGCAAGAAGAATGGATAGAGAAGGCTACGTGAATTTCATCCATGGCAAAGCAAACACAGAGCAACTTTGCTTGTGTGTATCTGGTTTTTTTCTTCTCTTCTGTTTCAATTTCTGAGCGCGTGGCACCTCTATTGCAGACCTACGACAAATCGATCTTCACCTCTGACTTTCACTCCATTTACGACACTTCCAAGTATGGTATACTTCAGCTTAACAACGGTTTGGGCCGGACGCCTCAGATGGGGTTCGTTTCTCACTTCTTCCCTCCATCTTCTCCCTGAGCATTCTATTCTCAAGTCGAAGCGTTGAACGTTTTATCTGGATCATTTCTATTAATTGGAATTATTGATTAGGTTTTATTTCCTTCTCACATGTTTCCACATTCTTTTTTTGCATTTTCATGGTTGTTACCACTAATTAGCAAAGACCTACATGCTTAAATGTAGCCTATCGGCATAGATTGTGGGATATGAGTATATGGCTACGAATTTGTTATTTGGCTTTGGGATTAATGCATGGCTTGCGGTCTTAAGTTTGGTGCTTCAAGTTATTTAATTTTTGGTTTTAGTTGGAGAAATGTTAGTACGGGTTTGTTATGACGATGACTTATGTTGCATGATTTGTTCTTTTGTAGATGGAATAGCTGGAACTTCTTTGCCTGCAATATCAATGAAACTGTCATTAAGGAAACAGGTTTTTTTCCCGCCTCTGTACAACACAGTTTTATTGATGCATTCTTTCCATTTCCTTTTATTAAACAATTAAATGATATTATTGATTAAGATGATGTGTGATATTTTGTCTCACCGATAAAGTGATAATGATAATTTTTTTCACCCTCACCGGTTTGTTCCTAGCTTTACTGATATGAACTTTGCTTATCCAGCGGATGCACTTGTATCAACGGGTTTGGCTGATTTAGGTTATATGTGTACGTCAACATAGGTACTATTCCAGCATCTTCTCAATAGAACATTATTTTGTTGATTTTGGACTCATTTTGATATTGTTAATTGCAGATGATTGCTGGTCTGCGGCAACAAGAAATTCAAAGGTCAGCTGAATCATGTTCCTTTCAAGTAACATTAAATTAGCAGGAACAATCTTCTGGACCATCATCATTCTTTTTATCATATGACATTTTCCTTTCACTTGGATGTTAAAATAATCATACCGATTAGCTTTTAATGCATCTTGATAACGTGGCAAACCATAAAGTTGATATAACTATTAAATTGCTGTATACTTAATTATCTTTAATCTTGAACACTGATACTTTCCTTACAACTCTCTCTCCTCTCTTTCAAAATTACAAGAGTTACTAGGCCTTGAAAGATGGGAGCAGGGAATAATTTCTTTGCACTTTAATTGTGCACCTGTACTCTGTAGTGGTAGTTCCTGATGTCTAATAAAGTAGCAAAACACGTACACACTCTGTGCGTCTTCCATGTGAATGTAACAGTGCTCGTTTGGGATAGCTTATTTTTGGGTAATAAGTGATTATAAATCGTGATTTACGGTGTACGAGGTAAGTATGTGAGAGGAGTTTTATCTCGATTTACGTAATAAGTGCTTATTGACCCCCCAATAAGCAATACCAAACACACACATATTCTATTAAAACCTTTGGGTAACTTTGATATTTTTAAGTGAAAAGGCAGCAAAACTTCTCTACTGTTTCAGAGAAATAGGCTGGGTTATGAAACAACAGCAGAAATTAATGGATCATAAACATTACTTTTAGTAGAGAAAAATGCAAAAGAAAGAGATGGAACAATAGAGGTGTGTTTTTCTAGCACAAGAGCACTATTACAAAAAATATAATATGTGGCGCTTATTTTAAAGAGTACTATGACGTTTGGAAAGCACTATAGCTTCCAACGCTATTAAAAATAGCTATGATCCTTTTTGAATATATGGAAACGCCATATCTTTTTTTCTGGTTTTTTAATATAGAGAGCTACATATGGCGCTTTGCTTGGAAGCGCCATAGAAAGGGTCAAAATTCCTATAGTGCTTCATCAAAGGAGGATTAGAAACTTAACGTCAACTATAGTGTTTATAATTATAAGCATCAAAGCTTTTAAATATGTTTTTTTAAAAAAAATATTTTTGAAAACTTTATGATAAGAGGGGCGCCACTAAATCCTCTTTTTGGTACCAGTGGAGGCTTGGATGTCTCCAAACAATCCCTCCATGAATCTTAATTCAGTGCCTCAAGCCTCATATCCCAAAAAGCTCACTCTTCCACCTCACCACCTGTCGAACAGCTTGACAAGGCGAGTTAATTATATTCATTCCCTGATTAACCCTTCCTACCACCACATCCATTTGCCCCTTAAGAATATTTAATAATTTGTTGACCAAGAAAGGACTAAGCCCCCCAAGTTCAGAGTTCAAAGTTCAAAGTAAACTAAACATCTGTGAGTTTGACCCACTGCACTGGCCACTGATGGTGGGCTTTTACTCCCACTACCTTTCAGCGCTAAAATTCCCAATTTTAAACAAAAATATCCGCTCCTAACACACACACCATACTCCTTGTTAGTAAGGGTAGATTAGTAATTTCGTATATTTTGTAAATGATAGCTTAATTAGCACGGGCTGTATGCTATATATGTTGGGACTCTAATTGCAATTAGGGTCAGTCAGTGAAAGTGGAAATAATACACTTATGTTTACATTTTTGTGTGGTTGAATAAAACAGATTTATGTATCAGGCTTGCTGATCTTCTGGGCTAGTCCAGGACTTAACATGGTATCAGACCCCCGGGTTCAACCCGCTAGTGTTAAACCAAGATTCACCCAAGAAAGTGAACTAGCATTTCAAATCTCACTCCCGACGATCTCGTTCGCGAAGCCCTAATCATGAGCGGAGACAAATAATCTCTTTCCGTCGTGATGCTACCGTTCACGCATCCCCTGTACCTTCATCCGTCGAATATGCAGGCGATCTTGCTCGTTCCTTATGTGCTCATTGGAACAGAGAATTACACAGTGTGGAGCCGTGGGATGAGGATCGCGCTCAAAGGCCGACAAAAATTAGGGTTCATCGATGGAAGTTGTGTGAAGGATTCGTTCGAGGCTCCCTTGCACGCTCAATGGGAGCGTTGCAACGCGGTGGTGCTTTCTTGGGTCATCAGTTCTCCCCCCCATAAATTGGCTTATTCATTAATAAAATTATATACCAACTTGGTTTGGATCTAGCAGGAGGGACCAGTCTCTCATAATGTGACGAACTAAAGTTTGAATTTCAGTTGGGATAGGTGCCCACATTTACTGTCTAGCAATGCCTCAAACAGAATTACCTCCAATAAAAGAATACATGTGCTTAACAAAAAGGAAAAAAAATAATGAGATTATATCACTTTTTTATAACAAGACATTTATAATACATGTTTTAGTATTTTAGATAAGGGGAAATTACATTCAGGTCCTAGATAAGAGAAAAAATGAAAAAAATGGTGCCGTTAGATTTCAAAATGAAAAAATAGTTCCATTGACAATTCCAGGTGCGGGTCATTGACAAGTCTAGGGGCATTATTGACAAGTTCTTAGGACCATTTTTTCATTTTGAAATTTTAAAGGACCATTTTTTTTTATTTTTTTCTCTTACCTGCAAGGAACGAAAAACCGGACCGGTCAATAAACCAGTCGCGGCATAGGTTCAAGGGTCACTGGGTCAACCGGGGTCGGACCGGTGAGCGAACCGGTGATTGAATCGGTCACATTAAAATATTACAATTTAATTGACAATAACAAAATAATGAACATTCATAACTCATAAATTATCACTAATATCAAAATAGCTAAAATACCTAATTAATTCTTCAACAAACTCTACAACTCATCAAGCTGATCTATTCAAAATGTGTCCGGTTTTTCATCTACACACATGCCAGTGCAAGAAAACAGAAGAGATGCCGGTTTATCAATAGTTGCAGTGAGAAGCCATATATTTCGTCTTAAGCCAACTGAAAACATATTACTATTGCACATGGAAAGATTGAAAAATAGATGCACATATATTTGTCTTAAGCCAACTGAAAACAACCGTAACTCACATATATGGCAACTCATAGAAATTAAAACAACCGTAACTCACAGCAATGATAGCATACAAGAAGAAAGAGACAACAGAAACCTCATGGTTCCATTAAACATCTGAAAATCTGAAAATGAGAAATCAAAATCTGAAAAAGAAAATAGTCAAAAATGAAAAATCAAAATACCTTCATTCGCCGTCGCTGCTTGCTCCTCGCCGCTCGCCGTTGTCACTCTCCGTTCAAGCAGCCACCATCGATTGGAGCTAGGGCACATGGTCGCGACTCGTTGGAAGGGGATCTGAAATCGGATTCTGAAATTTCAATTTGGTTCTGTCTACGTCTCTGTTCGCTGTTCGGTCGAGTTTCTGATATATGCATTTTTTTAAATGTCCCAAAACGTCGCCGTTTTGGGACAAATTTTAACTTTTGGGGTGACTCGGTCAAACCGCCTGACCCGGCGGTTTGGCCGAGTCACCGTAGACCCGGCCGGGTCGAACCGGTCTTGACCGGTTCGACCCTCCTCCCCTCACAGATGGCTGACCAGACCGGCCCTGGGACCGGTTCACCGGTTTTCCGGTCCGACCGGCCGGTCCGGTCCGGTTTTTCCTTCAATGCTTACCTGGGACCTAAATTTAATTTTCCGTTTAGGTAAAGCTTAAATATTTCTTATGTATAGGAACAAATTAACTACACTTCAAAGTTCTCTTACTAATGTGACAGAGAAATTATCATTACTATTCCAATGTGACAGAGAAATTAAAACTTACTCCCTCTGGTTTTTATTATAAGACACCAACTAAGAAGTCTTATTGATCCTTTTTATAAAACATTTGCTTGTTTCTAAAGAGTATTAAATAAATTTTTCATGTATGCCCATATTTAATAAGGGAAGTGGGAGAGAGTAATATTCCTTCGGTTCTAAATATAAGACATATTTTGAAAGTTGATTTTGATCATAAATATAAGGCAAAATTTTCATATTTATCAATCTTTTCTTAATTTATCCCTATTGATGTTCACTCAATAATAATCAAGAAGAAGAAGGAATGAGGGAATTAAGGAAGTGATTAGGGTGTTTTAGAAAATAGATGTCATATTAACTAACTTAACCAACTTCTTTAATCTAATCAAATTAGGTAAATATGTGTTATCTTAAAGACCGGAGGAGTAATTAATATGATATTAGAGCGTTGTGTAATTAGTAGGGGTAATATTGAAAATTACTTAAATTTTGGGATAAATTTAATGATTTTAACTGTTTTTATTGATTTGTAAGAATTATTAGTTGGTGTCTTATAATAAGGACCGAATAATGACTATTCATGACCAATTTTTTATTTTTTGTTTTTTTTTTCAAAATTTATTAAAACTATGATGTGAACTCAGTCTAGTTACTATTTCAATTAGTGTGGATGGAATCTATAATTAGGAAGCATAAAGTAGAGTTTAGAATTGAATTAGGCCAATAATTAAGCTAAGTTTGTCAGAGTCTATTTTCTCGGCACCCATTCATCAAACCCCGCTCCTCCATCATGCGTGTGCTCTAATCCAACGGTCACCATCACATCCGCGATACATGGAAGGGCATTCTCAGAGACGTGGCCTTATCCCATCCAACGGCTCACATCGTCCGGGTTTGACGCCTCTCTCTCCCTCTCTCCCTCCCTCCCTCCCTCCCTCTCCCTCTCCCTCTCCCTCTCCCCCTCTGTCTTAATCTGGCATACATCTCTATAACCACCATGAGAGAAAGTTGGGAATCACGTACAAGTGGTCCTAAGGAGCAAGGACTAAAAAAAATCGTAAGATTTTGCAAAACGAGTTGTTATTTCTTTTCGGACACCTCACTCTCATTCACCCAAAAAAGTTAGAATCCAGATTCTTTCTCGTACTCTTCCCCTCTATTGCGCCTCCCTTACTTAAAATAGCGCCGTTTTGCGTCTAAAACACAGGGGTTTGGGTCCTTTTTTTTTTAAATATATATATATATATGTAGTATCATGAAATATTTTTTTAGTATCGTCCAGTATCATGAAATAATGTTTTCTACATTTAGTATGATAAAATATTTTTCTAATTGCAACGAACAGTCTAAACTTAAAATACAGAGTGGTGATAAAAAATATTTGAGGGGATTAGATGCAAAAAATAATTATTTTAAGACACTGGGTATTATTGAAAGAATTATTTAAGGTGTTGAATAAGTTAAAAAAATTTATCATACTAGATGTTACTAAAAAATACTTTAGAATGCAGTTTGCTAAATAGTAGTTATTACTGAAAAATTATTTACGGTGCTAAGTGAGCTAAAAATTAATTTATAATATTGGGTGTTACTAAAACAATACTTTATAATGCAATTTGATAGACAATAATTACTACTAAAAAAATATTTGAGAGTAATCAGTATAATAAAAATTATTTTAAGATACTTGGTGCCACTTAAAAATTATTTTATGATACTAGATGATACTAAAAAAATATTTCATGATTATATATATATATATATATTTTAAAAGCACCCAACCCCCTATTTTTTAGGGGATTGGCTACGGTCCTTTGTTCTTATCATTCTCTTTCTATCCTCTTCCCTCCATTACTCATCTCAGTCTTTAGATTAAAATTTGAGCGGTTTAGATTTAATGTTTATAAAAATATTTTAAACATATCAAATTATTAAAAAAATAATTAAATAAATTCAAAAATGAAAAATTTTAGTTATGATAATTTAAAAATAATATTTTTATGAAACATTAAATTTGAACCACTCAGATTTCAATCTAAAGGCTTAAATGAGTAGTGAAGAGGAAAAGGATAGAAAAAGAATGATAAAAGCAAAGGATCGTAGCCAATCTCATTTTTTAGATCCAAAATGGCGCTATTTTAAGTACAAGAGGCGCAGGGGAGGGGAAGAGTATGGGAAAGTTGTAAGTTGCAATTGCTGGGATTCAAAATGGGGGAGAAGGACGAAGAAGGTATGACTCGTTTAATCCTCCCTATCTATGACATGACGTGAGGAGATTGCGTGTAGTACACAATATTTCTTTCTTTCCAATTTTCAAAGCTTTGCTCAGATTCCCGCCCGTGATGGTCCTCGACTCTTCGGTCCTCCACGTAAAAAACATGATATAATATTGTAATTGTTTTATTGATTATTAAATATGTAATATATGTTTATTAATTTTCTCTATAATAGAATATTTTTAAATATTAATTTTATTTAAATGTTTTATAATTCAGTTAAAAAAATATTTTATAATTAAAATGTGAATATTGTTACATATTTTAAGTAAATTATGATATGTTTAACCCTAATCTGATCCACTAACCCTTAAACTACTACCTCATCTAGTTCAATCAACTGTCTGAATTTTAATACCTTGATTTTAACTCACATTTTATCTCCTCTGTTGGGCTTTCGATCCATTTTCCATTCTGCAGGAAACGGAGCTAAGAGAAAAAACTAAACAGGTTGAAAACAGAATTATAAAAGGAAAAAAACTGAAAAAATTACAAGTACAGTCAGTATTAACCAAAAACTGACTTTTTTTCAAGACAAAAAAAAATATGATTTTGTTGATTATTGTTTGTGTAAATTATTTCCTCATATCTTTATTATAAGAGCTAATTATTGTTTTTTTAGATTAACGGAACTAAATAAACTACTTAATTATAATATATGTTACGTACCATTGTATTATATATTAATTTATATATTAGATAAATTAATCTAAAAAATATTAAATATAAATATTTTAATATAATTTATTCAATCCATTAAAAAAATAATATTTCTTCACGATACACCGTTCAATTTTTTATGAAATCTGGGTCTTTGGCAACTTTTTCTAAAGCTGTCCCAGACGTACGATGAAGGAGAGCACTGAACACGGCACGCGAGCTTCCATAAAGAGGAATAAGAGACTTCAACAATATATAATAACCTGTGAGTGAGGCATTTCTTCATCTCTTTGAAGAGAAAGCAAATTCTGAAGATTCCATTTTTGAGACCTTACATGTGAGAGCTATTTCTTTCGATCGAGGTTATTAATTATTTCTTCTCTTTTACTTGTTTTCCCTTCATTTTTCACAGAACATTTCTGCAAAATATTTGCTGTTTTCTTCTCCTAGTGGTAGCTATTGATTATATTCAATCTCTTTACTGAGCTACCATGCTGTCGTAGATCTCATAATACTCAAACATTTGGAATTTTTTGTATTTTAACTTAAATGGTATGGCTGGACTTAAATCCTCTATGGTTTTTATATATAGATGATCAACAATTTTTCTAATATTTGCTGTTTTCTTCTCCTTGTGTTAGCTGTTGATTCAATGTGTGTTTATATGAACCTGGTTTCTCTCCTTTACCCCAAAAGTAAAGGACCTCCATTTCTCTCTTATGGGCCGTTGGATCAAGATCTCAACGGTCCAGATTTAATATATTATAAAAATATTATTTTTTTATAAGAGAGAAATGGAGGTCCTTTACTTTTGGGGTAGAGGAGAGAAACCGTCTACGTATTTATATTAGCTTTTAAAAATAATTTTTACGATTTATGAGATAAATATGTGAAATGCTTTTCATATCAACTTACGAAAAATAGTTTCTGAAACCAAGATTTGGGTGTTTCCCAAACACTCACAATCTAACTACTTTACTGTCGTACATGTTATAAATATTAATCATTTAAATATTTTTTTATGCTTTTGCTTCTGAAAAACAAAGGCCCTAGACCTTTAAAGATATGGGTGGACTTGATCTATTCACTAATCTCTTTTTATTCAAAAATTCTTAAGTAATGGCTGATTGATTTATTTTTTTCGAAAAGCACAGCGCTTGTTCTTTCTCTCTGAATATGAAGAACTACTAAATCCATTATTATATCAATGTTTTGTTTTAGTTCCCCTATCTCACAAGATATTTCATATTTTAATATATATATATATATATATAATTTTTCATTGAATTTATTGTAACCTTTTCAATTGTTGCGCTTTTATGGCTCGAGATCTTTTTTTTCCTTTGCACTAAGTTTTCATTTTTTTTTTCTTGGAAAATATATGAAGATAAATAGTGGTTGAATTTGAATTAGCAATTCTATTTTTTTAATTTTAACTTTATAATATTTTTAGGAAAAAGGTGAAAAACCGGAAAGGGAATGCGTTAATTTTCCACCCAATTGAATTTAATCTCTATCCTGTTGTTAAAAATGGAGGAGTTTCAGGCTTGTTTTCTTTTCCATTACTCAATATTTTCAGACACACCAAAAATATTCTTACAAAATTTTATCGAGCGAATTAATATGGAAGCTCTATTTGAATAACAAAAATTGAGATAAACAAAAATGCAGGAAATTACATATTAATTTTCTCTCGACTAATGTCTCAAGTAACAATTAATATAACTCAAAGAAGAGAGAGCACAATTTATAGATTTTTCTCACCATATTAAATTCATGAACAATTATATTATAGTGATTTCTCAGTAAGGCTAATAAACAAGGACTTAGTTTTAGGTTGCTGGAAGTTGAAGGTTGAAGGAAGAAACTACAATCACATGGATGGAACCCTTTTTTTAGTGGTCATAGAAGCTATATTGATTTTGCTGGCTATAGCAATTTCTAAAGCTATCAAATTAATCTCGCCACTTGATGATAGGTAACATCTTCTATAAATAGTCTCATACTCTTTATTCTATTGTTCGGTCTACTGACAGCTCATTATTAATTCATGATTTATTTCCATATGTAGTTGTAAAGATGTTGTTGATTCGATTCCCACGGTTTCTTCTCCTTCTCATATCATTGCTGCTCCTCCTGCAACCAAGTATGACGTCTTTCTTAGTTTTAGAGGGGAAGACACTCGTGATGCTTTCTCAAGTTATCTCTATGAAGCACTTTGCAACGCAAACATTCATACTTTTATGGATCACAAGCTTCATAAAGGACAGCATATCGCACCAGTTCTTCTAAAAACAATAGAGGAATCAGAGATATCTTTAATTATTTTCTCCAAAGATTATGCTTCTTCAACATGGTGTATGGATGAGCTTGTTCATATTATAGAATGTAGGGATAAATACGGAAGAATTGTCATCCCTGTTTTCTACAACGTAAATCCCTCAACTATTCGAAAACAGAATGGGAGTTTTGGAGATGGATTTGCTAAGCTTAAGTTTAGATTTAAGCACAACCAAGAAAAAGTGCAAGAGTGGAGAAATGCGTTGATTGAATCAACAAAACTATATGGGTGGGATTCAAAGAATATCAGGTAACCAGCTTCTACTCATTCTTCACTTATATTTTTCTTTTGTTCGGCAATAAACATGATCATTGTTTTATTTTTTATTTGTGCTAGGCCTGAATCCAAACTTATTAAAAAGATCGTCGAAGATATATTGAGCAAGTTGAATAGCAAGTCATCATTTCATGTTGAAGGGTTAGTTGGGATTGATCATCAGAGTCAAAAAATTGAAGAACTACTAAGTGAAGCTCGCATCGTGGGAATATGGGGCATGGGTGGTATAGGTAAGACCACTCTTGTTAGAGTTGCATTTCACAAGTTGAAAGAACAATTTGAAGCTTTCTCCTTTGTTGGAAATGTGAGAGAACAACTTGCAAGAATTGGATTAGATGAACTGCTGAAAAAGTGCCTTAAGGAATTATTAAAAGATGAGAATATTAACACTTACAATTTAAAATCCACTTTTGTGAAAAGTAGGCTTCATCGTAAAAAAATTCTTTTAATACTTGATGATGTCGATAATTCTATAGCAATTGAAGATTTAATCAAAGTATGTGATTGGTTTGGGGAAGGAAGTAGAATTATTATCACATCAAGAGACATGCAAGTGCTTAAGAATACTTCTGCATCTACAACATATCATGTTCTGCAATTGGATTCCCATCAAGCCCTTCATCTCTTTAGTTTGAAAGCTTTTAAGCAAAATGAGCCATCAAAAAGCTATTTGGAGTTATCAAAGTGGGTAGTAGATTATTGTAAAGGAAATCCATTAGCTCTAACAGTGTTGGGCTGCTTTCTTCATGGTAGAGGAAAAGAAGAGTGGGAAAGTGCTATGAAAAAACTAAATCAAACTCTTCACAAGGACATTTTTAATGTGTTGAAATTGAGTTTTGATGGACTTGATGACACACAAAAAAATGTATTTCTCGATCTAGCATTTTTCTTGAACGTAGCAAGGGGGATTTCTCTGGAAGATTGTACAAGACGCATATATGATTTTTCTGCATATATTGAGATAAGTGTACTTAAAGAGAGATCCCTCATTTCAGTGCATGAAAATGGTGATATTGAGATGCATGCTCTTCTAATGGACATGGGGCTTGAAATTTCTAGGCAACAATTAATATCTAACCCTGAAAAACCCATTCGACTATGGAGACATGAGGATATTTATCATTTTTTCCACAGTGACAAGGTAATAATTTATTTTTTATATTATTTATTCTCTTAATATTTTATTTCCTTGTAGTGTATATTTGTTTTGACCACTTTATTTATTTATTGTGGGATAAAATGACTTGTTTGAATAAAGTGCATAAAAGCATATTGTTCATTTATATTTTTCTAAAAGAGATATATTTAATTGTTCTATCTGTTCCTATTTGATCACTTTCTACATATTAATAATGTTTCCACATAATTTGATCACCAGGGTGCTGAAGAAGTCTAATGCTTATCATTAGACATGAGTAAATAAAAAGGATTACGTTGACAACTAGTAATTTTCAAAAGATGTATACTTTATGAAGTTCCTTTATTTTATTTTCTTTAATTTGATTATTCCTCTAAGAAACTCTTTCTCGATTTAATTGTTCTAAAGTTTCATTGGGGTGTAATTTAATGTATTCATCTATCGAAACTTAAAATATAAATTAGGACTATTGTGAGACTTACACGCGTGCATGCTTTTTCAATAGTAAAGAAGTTAATGTTATTAGAAGTACAAATTATTTGAAATTTGAAAACAAATCAAATATTAATGCCAGGGCTATAACGTGGTCTAAATGGTTTCTGCAGGCTTCATATCCATTAAATGGCATCAATGTTTGATGTCTTGTAACTGGTTCTCTCTTTCGATTTTAGTTCATGCTTTTCTGATTAAAAGTTTTATCATTGCGTAGTGTTTTAAATGGGTATTTGCTTTTATAGTTATATTAATTAAAGATCTATGCATGCATTTAGTTAATTAATTTATATATTTTTCTAAATAGAGATCAGATATATTTGATTGCACTACAGTATTTTTGGTCATTTTTTAAGGCAATGATAATTGTGTTTCCATTGATTTGTTATTACTAGGGAATAGAGGCAATTCGTTGCTTGTCATTGGACTTGAGCGAGATAAGAAGGAAGACTACATGGAGGGCTAGTAAATTTCAGAAGATGTATAATTTAATATCTCTTAAAGTTCACAAGTCTGATAAGAGAAAGCCTTCAAATTTCACTATTTGTGATGATTTGGATTATCTTTCTGAAGAACTGAGGTTTTTTACTTGGGAAGAATATCCATTTCCACATGTGCCATTACATTTTTGCTGTGAGAATCTTATTACGCTTAGAATGCCTAATAGTAATATCCAATATCTTTGGAATGGAAATCAAGTACGTATCACTTTTCGCATCAAACATTGATCAAATAATTGGCAAAATATTTGCTCTACATTTTTTAAATTGATGGTGGAGTAGTAGGGTTACTTTTTGCTTGAAATGCATTGACCTATTTTCTTTATAATATCGCATTTTTATTAATTGGCTTGAAGGCAATCCTTTTTTAAATTGTAAATACATATGCAATTTATTTAACAATGCTTTGTTTTTTCAGCATTTTCCAAATCTAAAGGAAATCTTTATGTGGAATTCAAAACATCTAACTGCACTCCCAGATCTCTCTCATGCCCCTAATGTTGAACATGTCTATGTTGCTGGTTGTGTGAATTTGGATGAAATCCATTCTTCAACTGTCCTGAGGAACTTTTACTCTTTATGGGTAGAAAATGAAGGGCCAAAGCGAATAAACATTGGGGGAAGTATGAATGGTACAAGGTCAGGGTTAGTAGTGGTGTACAATTATTTGGATCTTGAAAAGTTGTCATTTCATAAAGTAAGAATGAAGGTGTTGGTATATGGTGACATCATACGCGGTGTTGGATTCAAACATGTGGAAATGCCACTAGCAGAGAAAGCAGAATTGAGATATTTACTTCCATTTGTGAGGAAAGTTGAATGGTTAGAGGGTCCAATTGAGTATGGGCATGATTTCAGGCAATATTATGAGTATGACTATTACTATGGTCATATTATTGGAGTTTGTATGAAGGTGAGGAGGAGGGGTGATAGAAGAGGAGAAAGGCATGTGTTGGGGCCATTGACAAGAGAAATGATTAATGATTATCATCATCAAACATCAATGGAAGCTGAAGAGGAGTCAATGAGGGAATATTATTGTGGTGGTAGTAATGCTACAATATTCACAAGAGTTCCTAGCAGTATTACTCGCTGGTCATTGTTGAGGGAACTGAGGTTACGAAAGAGTGATATGGTTGAAGATTCATTAATCCTCAATTCACTTTCATCACTCTCTCATGCTTCTTGCAATACTCTCTTCGATCTAACACTCTCCCTCCACATTCCGCCACCTGCTTCCATTGACTCTCATGATTATCATTTCAGTGGCGGACATGATGCTGGTTTATTCATCTGTTATGTTGGAAGTTATATGTCTTTTGATCCTGATTATGACTTTGTTGTTGAGTTTCTCCCATAATGTTCTTTCTCCTTTTCTTTTTTCATAATCCTTTCTCTATCCTTTGATTAAAAAATTTGTTTATATTGCATATATGAACTATCCAAATCAAATTTTAGTAGTTAGAATTATTTTTTTACATTTTAGTAATATTATAATAATATTTTATAAGATATTACCTTAAATTAATCATTTTTTAATTTAAGGGTAGAGAAATGATTAATGATGAAGAGGAAGAGGAGGAGGGGGAGTTAATGAGGGAATATTATTGTGGAGGTAGTAACAGTAGTACTGTTACAATATTCACAAGAGTTCCTAGCAGCATCACTCACTGGTCATTGTTAACGGAATTGACATTAAGAAAGAGTGATATGGTTTAAGAAGATTCATTAATCCTCAATTCACTTTCATCACTCTCTCATGCTTCTTGCAAACCTCTCTTACGTTTATCGCCCTCCCTCCACATTTCGCTATTCGCTTTCACTGACACTGATGACTCATTTCAGTGTTGGACATTATGGTTCGTTCAGCTGTCCTGTTGATAGTTATCTGTCTCTTCATCCTAATTATGAATTCATTGTTGGGTATCAACACTGGCAATTTCTTTAATTATCATTTAAATTCCACAAGTTACAAAATTTATTCTTAATTTAAATTTTTCTTGTTTATTTATATTGTGCATTATGAAATTATATTTGCTGCTTCTTTTTTTTCTTCTAATATTTAATTCATGTCTGTGGACCTCTGCATTGCTTTATAATGTACAAATTGTTAATCTTACTGTGGCATTGCAATATTCAAATCAACTAGAGAAACAGTTTTTCTTATTAAGCTAGCTATTTCATTAGACTTATTCATTAATCATCTCGATCGATTTACAAATAATGAATTTAAGAATATTAAAATAAAGTCTTCTTTCTCCTTTTCTTTTTTCAGAATCCTTTCTCCATCATTTGATTAAAAAAATTGTTTATATTGTAGATATGAACTGTCCAAATAAAATTTTGATAGTTAGAATTATTTATTTACATTTTAGTAGTATTATAATAATATTTTATAAGATATTACATTTAAACCAATCATTTTTTAATTTAAGAGTAGAGAAGAAATTTTGAGAGGAAAAGGAGAAAGATAATTGTGAGAGGATTCAGATTGTTATGTCACTTATGTGGATTCTCTTAAAGACTATATTGCTATTATGGGTTACAATCTCATAAATGGCCCAATTGACTAAGTTGAATCCCACTTGTTATTTTTAACTCGAGCTTTTGCATCCTTATCAATTTAAAAGAAAATACCAAACAAGCAAAGACCCAAATTATGGAAGAACAAGGCAATCCATCTAAGACTACAAATGCAGGACGACTTTACTTCACTTGTTCATCTTTGAATCAGAAGAGAAAGCAAGTATGCAAATTTTGAAGTTGCCATTTTTAAGAGCTATTTCTTTCTATCGTTTCCTGCACATTTGATTTTTTTTTATACTTTAACTTCTGAAAAACAAAGCCCCAAAACCTTTTAAGATAATGGGTGGACTTTATATCTTGACTAAACTCTTCATTTATTTTATTCAATTTTTCTTTTTAATTCATTCTTTATGTTATTCAAATTTTCTTAATGAACTAAACAACTTATCTATTTATTTTATTAAGAAAGCAAAGTGCATGTTCTTTCTTTCACCTTAATCACTCCCCAGCAGGACTCTAAAACTTAAATACATGAGCAATAGCAATTTCGTTTATATATAGTGATGTTATCTTCATTATTTAAATTTCACTCCTTACTTTAATTTCCATTCTATTTCTATTCAGCTTCAAGCTTTCTTTCTTTTCAATTAATCATATTTTTATATGCGCAAAAACTATTCTTGTAAGGTCGTTATCTTATTTCCACATTTTTCAGAGTGCTTGAGCGTAGTTCGATGAGTAACACAGAAATAACGAAAATATACTGATATATTGATACATGGTATTTGATTACATTATAGGTTTTCCCTGCAGGGTCTTATACATAATACTTACAGACCTTAAAATAATTAAAAGGATCTTCAGATAACCAACAATCTTGCTTGATCCGCATCAGCCCCATCAGTTGTCGGTAAGTACGCCTTTGCCACTTGAGCCACTGTTTGTTGTTGAAAACTTTATATATTTATGGAAATGGTGATATTCGAAAGAATCTCGGTAGTAACATGTAATTAGTCATATAAAATACGATAGATAAATATATCATACACTATGTAATGCAACATAACAATAATCACATAGTGTATGAAATAAAGAGTTACTACCTGGAATTGTCCTTTCTTGCTCTACTTGTCCGTTAAAAATCTTGGTTCTAACTCAGGCTATTGCAAATTTTTATAAATTAAAGTTACAAGTAACTGGTTATTACTTGAACTATTACTTCCTTTTATCACAGTTTGTTGGTTATCTATCACAGTTTCAGGAATTTCTGCACAGTACAAATTTGCAAAGTGCAATTTCACAATTTTCCAGAAAACTGGCATATTTTCAATTGACTTTGAAAAATCATAATTAATTATAGGAAAATTCAATTTCACTAATTCCAAAGCCTATATATTGATCTCTATGTGCATTTTCACAGAAAAATACCTAAGTCTAGTAATCACAACCACATTATGCCCAAAAATTTGCCAAACCTCCACTATTCTATATTGCATTCCAGAAACAAGGCATAAATTCAAAAATCCATATCTTTTAGTATACAAGTCCAAAAATTATGTACTACCTATCAAATTAAAACTCTACATTTCTACTTTAATCCTATCAAGTTTCATAATTTTTAGATCATGTTTATCCCACAAAACCAACTGCACAACAACACTACTTCACTGGAGGCAAATCAAACAACATGCACTTACAAATTCAATAAATTCCATATTTGCACACAAATTTCCAAAAATCATGAACCCATATATTCTTGCACAATTTTCCTTTTAAAATCCAATGGAATTATCAAAATGATCAAATTCTAGCTTTAACCCTGGGTGAACAGTAGCTAGACGAATTTTGGGAAAATCGTGTTTCTTGTTTCTAATCCACTTAACCCCTTCTTTCCACCTCTAATCACTTATTTAATCCCTTAAACACACCTCCCACTTTTAATGAAAAATTGGGCAGCACCTCCCCTTAGGCTTGCATCTTTCCAAATTTACAAAACAAAGCAAATCAAGCCAGAATCAACAACAACCACCAAGAATCAACAAGAGGAGCAAGGTTTGTTATATTACCTCTTGATTCTCCTCTTTCCCTCTCTAAACCGTCCCACTTCCTCTTGATTTTGTGCTTGCTAAACATGTATTTCAATAAGGCATAAAGGTTAGGGAGGGTTTGCCATGAATTAGAAGGCTAAAAGACAAGAATTTCCAACTAACTCACCTTGGTCTTGCTCCTTGTCTCTCTTGAGCTCTCTCCTTTGTTCTTGTGTTTTCTCCAACTATTTCTCTCTCCTTTGTTCTTAACTTGACCCAAAATGAGGTCTTGGAAGAGAATTATGATCACTTAAAATATCCTCTTACACCTCTTTGTTATACTAATATTTTAATGAGATTTGCACATGCCAATTTAATTCCCATCATGATCTTTTTATTCCTTGGTTATTTCTCTTTCTCTATTTCACTTGGCCGAAATTAATGGCCCTTGGAGAGCTTAAAAGGTGTCTTGAATTATCACCAATTTACCTCTTTCAATATATTATTTAATTTTAATTTCACATATGCTAATTTGGCTTTTCCTCCTTCCTTTTTCTTGGCAAAAAATGCTTCATCTTTGCTTTAATTTGTGGTCAAATGCTGATTTTCTCTTTCCTTCCTCTTTTCATACGAAAATACATCACTAAATGGAAGGAAATATGTTGACCAAGGTTCTCTTTTTGCTTCCTTTATATTTACCCACAATTTTTGACTTTTCAACCTCATGTTTACTTGGTATAAAATGCTTCAACTTTTGGCATGAGTATTTCAATTATCCATTTCTCTTCTTGCTTCTTTTTTAGACGTCCAAGAGCACATAAGAAAGGAAAAATTATGGGCTTTGGATTAAACCTAGTCAAATGACTACTTTGTCTATACATTTTTGCCATTACCTTCTCAATTTCACACATAGTCTAAAAATTGGTAGATTTTTCATCAAACTTTGAAAATTTATAACTATTTTTACAAATGTCTAATTGGTGTGGTTTCAAAGGCTATGTGACCCTTATTAAATCTATTTTCAAGCAAAACTATAGCCTTTAGCCAACTAGAAGCTCACAATTCCTAGAGCTATTGTTTTTGGATGCTGCCACAGAAACTCTCCAGTTTTACTGGGTTAACTTCAAAAATACATAACTTTTTGTGTTCAACTCCAAATAACTTATATGACGTATCAAATTAAAGCTTGATAAGTCTATTTTTATTCTAAAAAATTTCACATTCATTAGACATCATTTGATTATCCAAAAGCATGACACAACCAGACTGCCACACAGGAAAACACACTAGCAGTAAATTCCAACTTTTACAAGTTGTATTCCAAACTTAATCATGTTGTATGTGACCACTAATTGTACTGTTTGGCCATTGCATGTGCTTCATAATTCTCCATTTATTCCTTTTAGTGCCATAAGGTGCAAGGAAGTTTGGTGAATAAAATTTGGGATGTTACATTTCTCCCTCGTTCAATAAATTTCGTCCTCAAAATTTGAACATCGTATAGAATCATCTACATCTTGGGGAATCCCTTTTATCACTCAGTCTATCTCTTTCATGTGTAGGCTCACAAACCATGCAACACAACTATCATTATAGGCTTAACACGAATCTCAAATAGTATTCAGCATTTGCATTCAACAATTAATGTGCAATATAAATAATTGGCATATAAGATTGTACATGATAAATGAATGTCCAATGTCGCTACGTGGGCCTTTAGGACATGTCTCTTATATTTGGGCCCATATTGGCCCAAATTACTTTAATTGCCATAATTTCGTAGGTTTGACCCAATCTGCCAATTTTGCCGACCAATCTTTAAAAAATCATAACTAATTATAGAAAAATCCAAATGGAGTGGTTCAAGGTCCTAATTGAAGCTTTATAAGTCCTCTATATAGAAAAAATATTAACCACTACCATATACAGCCACAAAAATACAGAATCCTACAAATTGCCACACTATTCAAGAATCAATTTCAGTTCTAACCTCAAAATTTAACAATTAATATCTCCCAAAGTACCAACCCAAATTTAACTTATTATGTATCAAATTAAAGCTTAACATATGTACTTTTATTCTAAAAAGTTTTGTGCTTATTGGATAAAATTTAGTCATTCAAAAACTCGATACAAGTAGATTGCCTCTAGAAAAATGAAGTCTGGCAGCACTACTATTTGAACTTCAATCTTTAGGTTTTCAATCAAATCCTTCTAAAATCATGTTTACAACCTATTCTCACACAAAATCGTGTTTAGAATCCATTTCTAACCTCAAAAACACTAAAATCACAAAGCTTTAGCCTCTACACCTACTGACCAAATAGACCTAATTTTGCCAAAATTACCAAAACAGAATTTTGTCTGAAAACTTGGTATAATATAATCATAAATCATCATTTAACCTTAAAACACTTGATTTAACCTCAAAATTACCCCCTGGTTGAAAAACGAACAGTGCCACACCCTCATGAAAACTCATCCAAATAACAAACTAATCGATTCAAAATGAAGCCACACTTACCCTACGTGTTTCAGCAATCGGTTCGGAAATCCAGAAGTACTCCGGCAGGCTAGATGGCACAAACCCCTCCAAATGAAAATCCAAAACTATAGAAATAAAGCTGGGGATGAGTAGAAAAAGGTTTGTGAAGGGTATTTTGAGAGAAAACATTGATTCAATAATGTTTCGACGAATTGAAGTCAAGAAAAATCACTATTCATGCTCTCTCTTTCTTCTAACATTTTCTTGTGATTTTTCTTTGAATTTTTGGGCAGATAGCCGAAAATCTAAGGCCCTTAATGAGTCTTAAAAATTGTCCACCATGTGTCAAAATCTTATGGTGCTACTTGTCCAGTTCTAGTGATTTGGTGACACATGTCGCTTTAATAAAGTGGGTCATACTCTTTTCTTGGGACCTTAACCGACCCAATGGTTAGGGGAAGGTATGGCCTAATGTTTTCCCCAGCTCTCGGTTTTGGTGTTCGGGAAAGTCAAGTACGTGTCCAAGTCGGAGACTGGTAGATTTCTTAAACTCAGGGGCTGGGTGGCGCCTTTACATAGTGCCCCTCAAAAGGCAAAAAACAAATGTCATCATTAAGGACAAATGTCACCTTCTTAATATGCCAACACAAAAGTCAAGTTGTACTTTGTCATGATGAGGGAAACTTGTCACTTTCTTGTTTGTCCAACACAAAAGTGATGTCATGATTGCTTACTTCATTAAAGCTACTTTAATAAAGTAATTTTATTGGTGTTTACTCGGGACTTACTCGAGATTGCTTCATGTATACCAAGACTCGCCAAATTGTGCCAGGTCAAAGTATATGTGTGTGGGCCCCATATGGCACCACACACTGGTGTCTACTCTAAAAACGCAGGGTATTCATGTCTACCCTGAAAATGCTATGTGCACTCACATACTGACATATTTTACGTGACTAACTTGGCCCATTCCTCGTGACATATTTGGGTGGCATATTTCTACCAACCAAATGACATTGTATATGTGTCTCGTGCACATATGCATCGACACTTTAATCATACTACCACAACACTAAGCCCTCTACCCGGTAGGGCCAAATCACATATCCCTTGATAATCTTTCTATCTCTTATCATTCTTGGGAATCTTCTGAACTAGGCTTAGTCGTCTGCCTGATATAGGATTATCCTCAATCTCTAAGCCCAAAGTTTGGGATATTACATATTGGGTGGGGCCATTGACATAACATAATATGATAGATGACTGATGTGTACTTATGTGGCTAAAGCAATTAATTAAACTGTCCTAATTAATTATGTAGTTTAGAGTCAACTTAAGTCATTTTTTAAAGGAGCAAGCTATATGTTTTCTTTAGGATTGATTTTTAAGTGACGAAAGATGCAATGGAATGGACCTAAACTAGAATGCAAGACACTGCTACCTAAATGCAATTAAACTAACTAAATGCACTAATACAATTGACTCTAAAACCTATATGAAAGTGAGACTAATCTAAACGAATGCAATTCTTGGGGGTTTTTTTTTATGAAAGAGGAATTAAAATGCTAAGCAAAAAGATTAAGAAAAAGCAAGACAAACAATAAAGATTTAATTCAGTTATGATGATGAAGGGGACAACTTAGGATTCACATAAAGTTAACTTTCTTAGTCCAAATTAATTAATTAGACCAAAGGGAGGTTAATGAAAGATTGGAATTAATAAATTTAATCACCTAATTGAGACATCTGAAACCCTCAAGCTCAATAACACCTACTTCACTAGAAAACTCATAATGAAATAAGCGGTGATTAATTAAATCCATTAAAAACCAATCACAATTAATTTCAAAATAATTTTGGAAATCTTGTTTATAATTGTCCAATTAAACAACTAGACAATTAACCAACCTAATTAAAAGGAAGGGAGAGAGAATTTTGGGGTTTAAATTTAAGTCCATTAAAATTTAAGTAGCATAATAAAATCCAATCATTAGATTATCTTTTAGTTTTTTAGAAAAAGTATGCACTGTCGGATATTCTAATATACTTTTTCTTGCTTTGCAAGAATCAAATAAAATCTTAATCTATCATATATTTGAAAATATTATCCAATCACACGATAGCAATCAAAATATTAACGATTTAAACCCAATAATCTCATAATTAATTCAGATTTATATTATTTTTTAAAATTGGTTAACAATCCAAATATTATTTATTAAATTTAAATTAGTCTAAAATAGTCTCCAAAATAAATGAAAGGGTGGGATAAAATATATTAAATTTAAAATTTATCAATGACAGTCAGAAGGGATTAATGATGATCACCAAGTCGTGACTACAACATTAATGAAAGTTGAACAAGAAGAAGAGTTATGATCACCAAGTCGTGACTACAACATTAATGAAAGTTGAACAAGAAGAAGAGTTAACAATGGAATATTGTCGTACGAGGGGCCTCCACACTTCTTTATAATATACAAATTGTTAATCTTATTGTGGCATTACACAGAATAACCCCACATTTTCTTTTTCTTTTTTGATTTGCTCCTATGACAACAAATCATGTGGGAGCGCTGGATAAATAAAACAATTAATAGGCGAACCCGAAACTACACAAAACAATAAAAGAGTGACAATAACCCTTAAGGTCAGGGATGACTTGACCTATTAACCATAAGGACATATATTATAATGGAGCAAAAAATATATAAATATAAATATAAAAAAACCCCACCTTATATCGGATCAATATAATATTTCAATCTATCTAGTTCTTTATTAATTTCCTGTAACTTTTATGGTTTAATTAAGACCTTACACCTCATAGTTGGGCTCGCTGACACATAATAAACAAGTTAAATTCGTTTATTAGAATCTACATCTACAAAGTACAATTAACACTCCTAGCTTATTTTCTAAGTCCAAAATACAAGCAAAGCCCAAATGATGATGATAATGGATGCATACAAATAAGTGGGCCCTCCTAAATTTAACCTTTTCCCAAAAGCAAAAGCAAAGGGGTCGGTGCGGGACAAATACAATGAAGCAATAATGCAACAAATTCCCACAAGTGATGAGAACTGCATTACTTGTTGAGAGCTGACCCCAAAATCACGCATGATCAAGGAGGTAAGGAGTTTCAAAAAAATATTTATAATCCATTTTCATCAAAAGCTTTCCATTCAAAAATAGATGCATAAAAATATCCCATGTATTTATTTTACTATAAAGGTGCAATTTTAACAATTTTTTTCTAAATAGGGCATATAGCACTATAAACTTTTTTTTGTGCTAAAATGTACATAAATTTTATAAAAGGGGGCATTTTTAACACAGCAGTTATGTTGGTTCTAACAAATGTTGTGTGGGTCCCACAAACTGTACAGGTGCCAATTTTTTTTTATGCATTTAACAGTTTTAACCGGAAAACTCAGAACTATAAGATCTTCCTCACCCCTGCTTAGACTCTATAAATGTCCACTAAATAAAGTGAGTGTTTGGAGCCACCTCAATCAGGCTTATTTGTGCCTTAAGCCCAATAGGTAGCTGAGAAAAAAAAAAAGAGTGTTTGGAGCATCTAATTGCTAACTGAGCTTATGGGGAAAAAAACAGCTTTAAGGCATAAGCATTTGGGTGGAGTTTTTTTCGTCTATCAATCGAGCTTAATATTACCGTTATGGTAATAATTATGGGTGTGTTTGGAACAACGATTGTCAATTGGGCTTGTTTCAATTGGGCTTGTTGTGATATTACTTTTGATAAAAGCTAAATTATGTAATGTGATTTATGTTTGGATTGGCGATTGTCAATTGGGCTTTTGCAATCATGAAAAAAATGATGTGTTTGGAATAGCGATTGTCAATTGGGCTTTTGTGATAATGATAAAAAAATACATTAAAGATAAAATTGTAGTCGGTCTCCTAAGATTAGGTACAACTAAAAAATTATTTTAAAGAGCTAAAAGCACAAAAAAAAATATTTTAAAGTAATCTTTGGAGCTGAAAAAGTACTTTAAAAGTAAAATTATAATAAGTTTGATAACACACTAGGTGCAACTTGAAAAATATTTTAAGGGTTTAAAAACATCAAAAAAATATTTTAAAGTAATTTTTGGAGCTGAAAAACTACATTAAAGGTAAAATTGAAATCATTCTGATAACTCACTGGGTACATCTGAAAAAATATGTTAAGAGATTAAAAACACAAAAAAAAATATTTTAAGGGGTTAAAAACACTCAAATTTTTTTTTTTGAGTGTACAACTAGAAAGTGGGTAAAATTGCAATCAGTCTGATAGCACACTAGGTAGTGGGTATAACTAGAAAAATATTTTAAGGGGTTAAAAACACTCAAAAAATATTTTTTGATACTACATACTATTTAAAAAATATTTATGGGAAAATTCAATATCATATAACTAATTTCCAGACAACCCAATCTAGCATAAAATGTCATTAGCTTTTAACAAAAGCTCCATTTTCTAGCTTCTCCCAATTGAGCTTTCACCAATTGGGCTTTGGCAAAAGCTCAATTGCCAATTGGTCTCTCCAAACACTCAAATTTAAATTCTCAATTGGTAATTGAACTTATGGCCTCCAATTGGGCTTAAAGAGGGTCTCCAAACACACACTATGTCAACTCCTCCTCACCTACTTTATTCTTTTCTCTCTCCCCCCTACGTCGTCCTCTTCGAACTCAAACCGAAAAGCTTCTTCTTCGTCTTCGTCCTCCAGCGATCTTCGTCTCAGCTCGTCTGGTCTGAGCTTCGTTCCCTCCGTTCACTCTCTCGGCGTCCACCCAATCTTCAAGCTGAAGAGCTGCTTCATCTTCAACTTGGATCTGTCCTTCGTTCGACCTATCCTTCGGCGTCTTCGATCTATCATCTTGGATCTGGTGCTTCAGTCGTGACTCTGTAGCATGAGCTCTTGAGGCGTCGTTGGTCGAACTTTTTCGGAGGTGGGTGCTCTTTTGTTCGGCATTTCCATCTACCTGAAGGCTGACCTCTTCAAGTTGGCACTTGCTCTTGAAGTCCAACGGTGTTTCCTGGGGTGCCGGCGTCGACATTCATTTGCTCTCTCCCCGTGGATCTGGTCTCCGGCAGTATCATCTTTTGGAGGTAAGGTTTGACTTCATTTATTGAAGATCTGTTATGGTTGTAGTTCGGTTGGTTTGTGCAAGTTCATCGTTTGCTCTGGCCTGGTTTGGCATTAACAGACACACACACATATATATTTGTTTGCCTTCTGCAATCTGTTTCCCTTCAGCGATCTGTACATTGTGATTTTTTTTTTTTTTTTGTGTAAAGCAGCAAAAGAGACCTTTTATTTGGTAGAGATTGAGCACCAACATTTTGCAACTTTGATTCTGGTTTTGGTTTAGGATTTTTTGACCCATCTAAACGATCTGATTTTTTTTGGTATTATTGTAATGTGGAATTAGACCTGTGGCTATTTGAAATGCCTGCTTCGTCTTCCTTAATGGTAGAGAGAGTTGAGAAATTTGATGGGCTCTAGCTTTTTTCTTCATTTAGAACTTGGACATGCATTACTCTCATTCATAATAAAAAGAATTAGATACAAGCCACAGTAATCATCTTGAAGACTCTAGCTTTTACCTTCATTGTTTACAACTTCAATGTGATTTTCATTGTCAGTTACTTCGAATGATATATTTCTGAGCCACAGTATTGCAGCAATCATCTTGAAGACTTGCTCTTCATTCTCTTTGCAAATTCGAACATCATGCAATGCAAAAGTTATTTTTCATTCACATGCAAAAATTATTGTTGAGGAATTTATATATAAAAACAATTATGCTTTTAAACGCATAAGTCTTTACTCATGATACAGGAAGGACCAAACTCATAAGTCAGAAATTGTATGACTAATTTTTGACAAATTTTCATAGCATAAACCTGACATTTAAATCAGAAATTATATAGTAGTAGGTCCCATTTATAATGGTGAAATGGGACAACTAAATAAGAATCCTCAAGCTGAGAACTGGATGATCAAAACACTGAAGTTCTATCAGTAAAAAACAGAGTTTGGAACTGGATTCTTTTGCTCTAAACTTTGTCTAAATTATTGTACATTATCTATACTTGATAATTCTTTTGATTTCTTTTGCTCTGAACTTTGTCTAAATTATTGTTTCTTGTCTCAGTATGCAAAATCAGAGTCTAGAATGGATTCCCTAGTGCTCTTGAGCTAATTTCTTAGGTATGTAATATACTAGCAATGATTGACATTTTCTCATCACCTTGTCTCTCATCAAGTGGTTTAAAGAGGACTTGCCACCATATGACAGTGCAAAGGAAAAGGCCTTAAAGTTGTTGTTGCATCAAGCGCTGACCGTATAAAGGTTGATGCAAATCTAGCTGCTGCTGCTTTTCCATTGTCATTGTAAGAAAACACACTAAGTGACTTGTTAAATGTTCATGGACTCATGGAGATAATATTTAGCTATTACTAACGTGCAAATTATGTCATTACTTTAATGATTATAGTTTCTAACTAAATTTCTCTATTTTTGCGAGTTTTATATGAGAATTTGCAAGTTTGATATTGATATGAATCATTATACAATATACATAACCTAGGAGAGAGTTTTACATATTGAAAACCAAGTATTTTAGCCTTCATATTAATTCTTATTCATTGGTTGATAATTGTTATGCTTTTCAGATTCATTCTCCATTTACTCGAAATTTAAATTTAGATGCAACAATTTATGTTGGTGGTGTTTTTTTTTTTATTTAATTCGTGTAGTTTGGAGTTAGGCTTTTTTTCGTTCAGCACTTCAATTTCTTTATGCCTTGTTGACTTTTTGTAATATTGTTTATTTATGAAAATAATTATTTTTTTAAAGCAACAAACTTCATATAAAATAAGTCACCAAGAAGAATAGGGATGTTTCATTGTGTTTGCGGCCAAAAGAAAAATAAATAAAGAAAAAATAGTGAGAGAATTGTAACTGTGACTTCTGTTCTATTTCTATTATGCATAGAATGCAAAAAGAAATTGAATATAAGCTTCTTTGTGATTTATTCACAATATTCAATAGCAACTGTAAGTCATATATACATAAGCTTCTATGTGCGATAGAAGAGATGGGAAAGAGGGACCTACTTTTTCTTCTTAGCATTAGACGTTATGTTTTAGCCTTCATATTAATAAAATCATGCATTTATTCTTATGTGTTTATAATGATCAATTTGTACTTTGCTGGAATAGTTGTTTTAAATTTTGTTTGTTTGAGGTGCAAGTATTGTTGAAATAATGGCATAGAAATATGGATAAAGCTATTTGGGATGATGAGACAATGGAGATTTTTGTCAACTCCTACGTTGAGCAAGTATACTAAAAAGAACGCCAAGGGCAATCATTTTTAAAGAAAGGGTGGGGTATTATTGTCTCTAAGTTTAATGCGAAGACTGGGAAAGACTATGACAGAAAGCAATTGAAGAATAGGTTAGATATCTTGAAAAAAGATTTCAAGACTTGGGATTCTTTAATCAAAGAGACTGGGGTGGGTAGAGACCCTACGACAAATAAAATTGTCACATCAAATGAGTTGTGGCAGCGGAAACTACAGGTAAAACAATTTTGTTATAACTTATATCTTTGATTTTTTCCCTCTTAACTGATTAGTTTTGGTGAAGTAATTGTGTTTTGGTTTCTTGTTTCCATGCAGGAGAAGCCAGCATATAGAAAGTTTAGACACACAAGCCTTAAGTTCAAAAATGAATTAAGGATTATTTTTAAGGATGCGATGGCCAGCGGCAACGATGTATTTGTACTCTCTTTCACTCAGCCTCAGACACAACAAGAGGATGACGAAGACATGTATCGACCCACTATGGATGAAGAGGAAGGCTTAGGGGATAGTAAAGATGATACGTTTGGTGCTAACCCCGTGGCTAGTACCAGAGTGATGGATGAGCTAGCAAGCATTGGCTTAACAACAAGCACTCCATCAACTGGTAGTACTGAGTCAGGAAGTCGAGGTAAGAGGAAGATGGGTGAAAGGCCTGGGCAGAGAAAGAAGCAAAAAATGTCAACTTCAAGACAAATCGCGGATGCAATTAGTGTGATGGCAAATGTATCCAAGGACAAAGCGGCAACATTAGATGCTTTTAAAGATGTTAGTGTCAATGCTGCTTTGAATCAATTGCTTGATATTGAGGAAGTCGTACGTGATGAGAGCTTTCATCACCACTGTATCAAGCTAATTGCAGATAAGACTAACCAAGAAACATTTGTGTCACTCTGTAAACGAAACATGGAGTTCATGGTTCTGTGGTTGCAGTTTATGATTTATGACTCCTAGATGTACCTAAACTATATTTTATTTGAATTCATAACAATATGCTTCGTGAAAACTATGTTATGCCAGTTATTGTATGCCATTGAGTTCTTATTTAGAGTTTTTTTTCATTCCATTACTCATACTTCAATTTTTAATCACACTCACAGGGTACATAATCAATGGCAAGTTCGAGTAATCAACACTTACCTGACATGGTGGAGGAAGATGACCAGTCTCGACTTATATCTCTCATAAATAATGAAATAGATGAGTATGAACGATTGACTACGTTGATATGTTAATATTGGGTGTCTTTCATGTGCAAAGAACCACGCAAAACAAGTAAACGCACCGATTATTTATAGGTGCAAGAGATATTGGCAACCCATAGTTCACGTTGTCATGACATGTTTAGAGTGGAAAAACATGTCTTTTATAGCTTGTGTCATAAATTGGTCGAACATGGCTTACAGAATTCAATGAATGTTGGGATTGAGGAAATGGTTGCCATGTTTTTGTTCACCATCGGCCATGGAGTAGGCAATAGGGTGGTTCAAGAGCTCTTTCAACATTCAGGGGAAACGGTCAGTAGGCTTTTACACAAAAGGTATTAGATGCTTGCATTAGTCTAGTGCGGGAAAATATCAGACCGTGCGATCCCCAATTTAGTATATGCCACCCAAAAATAAAAGATGATCCTCGTTATTATCCATACTTCCAAGATGCTATTGGAGCAATAGAAGGAACCCACATGAGGTGTGTGATCACTGGTGCAAACCGCGAGAGATATATTGGGAAAAAGGGATATCCAACACAGAATGTAATGGCTGTAAGTGATTGGGATATGTGCTTTACATTCGATATGGCGGGCTGGGAAGATACTGCACATGATGCTCGTGTGTTCGAATCTGTTGTTTCTAATCCATCTATGAACTTCCCTTATCCATCTGCAGGTATATTTCCGTCACCTTCGATTCAATTACTTTCATTTTATACTTTAATGAATCTAATAGTTTGGATTGATTTAAACATCTATTAGGCAAATATTATTTGGTTGACGCTGGCTATCCGACACAACTTGGTTACATTGATCCTTATAGATGTGAGCATTATCATCTGCCAGAATTTAGCCACCAACTCGGATTTAAAAATGCTAACGAGACCTTTAATTTTTATCATTCTAATTTAAGGTTTACTATTGAAAGGATCTTTGGAGCGTGGAAGAATCGATTTAAATTGTTACAAAAAATGCAGAAGTATAGCTATCAGACACAAGTCCACATTGTTTGTGCAACAATGGCCCTACATAATTTTATTAAAAGAAATGATATTGAAGACGTAGTGTTTTGCCAAGGTGAAGCTGTGAATCTTGTTGCTGATAATAATAATGTAGATGAACAGGCTTCCACGACAAATTACGGCAGGCGATCTTCCTCTCGAATGAATCATATCCGTGACTCAATTAGAGACCAAATTGTATGGAACATGTGATTCAATTAGTTATGTAATATTATTTCTTGGAATTGTGCATTTTTTAATCGTCTAATTTCCCAACTTTAACTTTTATAAATTTTTAATAACTTTTAATCTCATTTCTCTCTTACCATTATCACAAAAGTCCTTATGCTTAAGCCAATCCAAATAAGTTTTACTTTTGTAAAAGCCCAATTGACAATCATCAATCCAAATATAAATCATAATACACAATATGGTTTTTATCAAAAGTAATGTTACCAAAAGCCCAATTAAAATAAGTTCAATTGTCAATCGTTGTTCTAAACACACACAAAGTTAGTGGCTGTGAAATAATTCTGACCTATCTCTATTAAAGAAGTCGTTGGAAGATAAAAGTGAGGGGTGGAGATTTATCTGTTTGGTGTGAGGGATTTGAAGGGGAGGGAAAATTTTTATGAGTTGAATTTTAAAAAATTGAAGAAGTAGGGTAATAAAATTTTAATAAAGAGAATATATAAGATAAAAGAGTAAGAAAAATTAATTAAAAAATTTTTAACCCTACTTCTCTAATTTTTTTAAATTCAACTTAAAAAACTTTTCTCTCCGTCCACTTTCCCTCCCCTCCCCTCAGACCAAACAAGCCCTAAGGCTGGAAGGGGGGTGGGACGCGATTGAAGGTGCAGAGCGGATGTTGAAGGCGCCGAACGGTCGAAACGTAGAAGCAAAAAAGCAGTCAGATCTATCGAAATGTAGAAGGGAAGAAGCAGTCGACTTTGAATATTTTTTGGTATGATAAAACAATTATATGTAGTTATATTTTGCATCTAAAAGGTTTGATTTTGATATCATTCCAATAACAAATGCTATCATAGTTGGATTCAGTCATATCTTATGGCATTATATTCGTTTGTTTTAAAATGAAAATATTCCGACTGATATCTATCATACTACTTCCAAATTTCAAATTTCAAGTACATGATTCCTTCAAATATCTGTAATGCTTTAAACAAGATTAAATTCTTGGGTGAGTGAACGTAATGTAAGGCTTATTATTATATATTTATATTTAAACAATTTTTCGCCTGAACCGATACTTACCCGTGTTGCTTCTTCAGGAACAAACGATTTTTACCCAATTTGGGCATAAATCATATTCACACACACATTAATATAATATATATGTGTGTGTAAGTGTTGAAGGAATGATAAATGAATTATCAGGCCCCATATAATATATATATATATATATATATATTAAAATACATTTCCGAAACATATTAATGGGATGGTGAAATAATGTTATGAAATTAGTGGTATCATCAAATCAATCAAGACGTGCGCTACATCATAATCCAATGGGCTGACATTAAGTTCACAAATGGGCCTTTTATATTATTTCTTGGAATTATGTATTTTTTAATCGTCTAATTTCTCAATTTTAATTTTTATAAATTTTTAATAACTTTTGATCTCATTTTTCTCTTATCATTATTACAAAAGTCCTTATGCTTAAGTCAATCCAAATAAATTTTATTTTTTTAAAAGCCCAATTGACAATCGTCAATCCAAACATAAATCACAATATACAATATGGCTTTTATAAAAAATAATGTTACCAAAAACCCAATTAAAACAAGCTCAATTGTCAATCACTATTCCAAACACACACATATAATATAAGTCAAAACGTTGGAGGCAATTATTCCAAATATAAACTATAATATTAGATCATCATTAATTGTTAATTTACAAAAGTAATAATTTAACTTGAAATATAAATAATCAATTTTAAGCCTTCAAAAAAATGCGCAGACAGATGCATCCTATTTTCTTAACCTGCCCCATAGGGATATGTAAGGAAAATTTCAGTTAGCCATTATGGATGAGGTTTTATTTTAGTTAATTCTAAACAATTTTGAAATTTCACTGCACCCCTCGAGTCAAAATGAAATTAAGTTTTGTGAGTGAAAAGATAATGATAACCTTCTTTTATTTTATTTTATAAAAACATTTACAAGACAAATAAAGACATTCAAAAGAAACCGGAGAGTTAACAAGAACATTTTAGCCATTTACATGACAAATAAGAGGAATTTACAAGACAAATTATGACATTTACAAGTCAAATAAAGGAATTCCAAAGAACCTATAGAGTTAAAAATATTTTGGCCACTCACAAGATAAATAAGGAAATTCACAAGATAAATAATGACATTTACAAAATAAATAAGATAATTAACAATACAAGTAAAAATAAGGGCATTATTATCTTTTTATTCATGAAACTTAATTTTATTTTGATTCATGAGTTACAGTGAAGTTTCAGATTTATTTAAGGGTTGACTAAAATAAAGCCTCTTATATGGGGGCTTGCTGAATTTTTTACAACAAAAAAATTTAAATCTTACCCTACCACTTTACAAAGAACTGGCTCATTCCTTTGGACTCAATCATCATCCGATCTGATTTTTTTTTTTTATATGGTCAAAAATTTTCCCTTTCAAGGTTTAGACTTTAGAGTATAAAAGGTTTTCACTTCTCTCAACAAATGTATTTTTAGAATTCAAATTTATATTTTCCCCCTTTTGGAGATGAGGTTATTTACTACCTTAATCACCGACTTCCGTTCTGAATTTTCAAAGAAAAGGCTTTCAAAATACTAAAAGGACCACATCTGCCTTATTTCTCCATCGTCCTCTTTATACACTAAAACTAAATCCAACCAAATCATCTGCTATTATAAATATATGTTTCGAATGTTAAATATTTAATTAACACCAAACCTTTTTTTATGGAATCCTTCTTACTAATATAATTTTAAGAGTTGTTTTGTGATCGTATTATTATTAATCACATGTTTTACATTACCAGTTCATATCAGTATAATACTCCTATTTTTTTTATACACTTATAAAATTCTTTCATGTGAGCATACACGTACAGAGAGACAAAGGGTCTGTTTGCCAAAGCGTTCGGCAGTGTTGAACGCGCGTTTTCAGTAAAAAAAGCTCATTGGATGATTTTTGACTGTTTGGCAAAGCTTCTTCCTCCACTGTGCTTTTATCCCAACCGTAGCTTATTTGTGAAGCTAATTTACATTGCTTTTCCCTCCACTGCACTTTTCTCTCTTCCATCATGGTGGATAATTAACGCCTGCAGAGGGTCGTTGCATGCATGGAAGGACATGCAACTCTTGACCGTTGCCGGAAACAGAGGAAGAAACCATGGGGACGCCATGGTTGATGACCTTGAAGAAGCCAAAGTCCTCGCTTGATGAAGAAGATGAGCTTTGTTTTCGTTATGCCTAGAATGGAAGGGGGTGCTCTGTTTTGGTTTCCGGCCTCTGTTTTGATGAAGAAGATGAGCTTTGGTCAAATTAGGCTTTGACCAGGGACTTGTTTGTAAATTTCAAAAGTTCTTAAAGAAGGATTAAAGTGAAATTTTTTGAAATATTTGTAGGGTTTCTGTAATTTATAAAATATTCGGGTTCTTTTTTGTGATTTTTTCGGTCCCTTTTCTTCATTCACTTGTAATTTTCATAAATTTCAGGGTATTTTTGTATAATTTTCTCTAATCCTCAAAATATTAATTTTATCCATTTTTAATTAAGTATTTTCCTGTATTTTTATTTTTTCCAATAATAATTTATTTTTTTTATTTTATCAAATTTTATTTATATTTTTTAACTTTAATTATCATAATATATACAAATAATATATGTGTGTGTGTGTGTAATATTCAATAAGATTCATGCCCTTTTCAGTCATTTTCTATCTAAACGGGCTTTTCAAACTCTAATCCAAACAGATTTAAAGTTAGAAAAAAAAGTCACTTCTGCCACCGCTAATCCAAACACAAATCACATTTACATTTTCACTTTTAATCCTACCTTACTTTTGTAAAAGTCAGATGAAAAAAAAAGTCACTTTTCCACCGCTAATCCAAACGGACACAAACTCTGCTGATCTCGGTGACGCTGGTCTATTTTAGACTTTTTAGTCACCGAACACTCTTCAAGAGGCTGTTTGGTGTGAGGGTTTTGGAGAGAAGGGACGGGAAGGGAAGTGGAGGAAAATATTTTATGATTTAGATTTAAAAAAATTAGAAAAATGAGGTTAAAATTTTTTAATTAATTATTATTACTCTTTTATTTTATTTCTTCAATTTGTTTAAATATAACTCATAAAAATTTGTCCTCCCCTCCCCTCCATTTCCCTCCTGCCAACAGCCAACAGAAAGTATAAGTCTTAGAAAATTAGCTTACCACACGGAAGCCAGACAAATATTACAGATATGGGAGTCAGCATGTGGAATCTATTAATTAATATATAAAAGCAGGGCCAAAAGCAGGTCCTTTCAGAGTGCGCCAAGTGGCAGTACTATATGTCAGATAAATAAGTCATTTTTTATTTTTTTTTATTCTAGGGAAAATTTTTAGAAAAGACAGTTGAATTATTTAAATTTTTGATTAAGTCGTTAAATTTAACAAATTATAAATCAAGTTATATGTCCTAAAATAAGATTTTAGAATTTAATAATTTTATCTTACTACCCCTCATTTGATTTCAACTCAATAATAAATAGTCCTATGTGTGACCTACCTATCTGATGGCAAAAAAAAAAACTACCTATCACTCATCCATCTCTATTATTCTAATTTGTTCACAAAAATGCTAACTCATTAATTTGTTTCACTCCACAATTTTTTTTCCAAAAAACTCTCCTCTCCACCTCGCCACTTCTTCCTTTGTATTGTCTTTCTCTTGCGGGATCTAATCATACCCTAAAAAATTAATCTTCAGAGTCTGAGAATTTAAATCGAATTTTTTGTCCTTTAATGAATGCGTAGATTTTAACCCTTCGTTGGGTTCCAATTATCAAAACTTTCAAGTCTCAAGATTAATGTTTCAGATCATACTTATTCATAATGCAGCTTACAAATATATAAAGTTAGCTGTATATATTCGTGCTCTCACTAATTTAGTTGGGTTTATTATCAGATAACAAATCATTGTTATTATGATGAAATGACTTCTCTTTTCATCCTGCTTTTATCAGGTTTTTGCCTGATAATGTTTTAAGATGACGATGATGTGCATATGACTACTCTAATGCCAATCTCACGCCTATATATTGATTAACTGAAGAGAAGGGGCGTCGAAGTAGGGGAAGAGATGGAAGAAGTGGCAGTGGAGAGAGAGAGTTTTTGGAGAAGTTTTGTAGAGGAAAGGGAGTAATTAATGAGTCCATATTTTTGTAAAAAACAATAAAAAATGAAATAATAGAGATGGATGAGTGACAGGTAGGTTAAACATAAGACTATTTATTACTGAGTTGAAATCAAATAAAGGGTAGTAAGGTAAAATTATTAAATTCCAAAATCCTAATTTAAGACATATAACCTTATTTATAATTTGTTGAATTTAATGGCTCAATTTAAAATTTAAATAATTCAATCGTCTTTTTAAAGGATTTTCCCTTTATTCTATCTGTTTAAATATAAATAAAAAAAAGTTTAATTCTGAATTTTGAATTTTAGGTAACCATCACTGTTACAGTTTGTGGTTGGATAATATGCAGTTTGAAATAAAATAATTTTGAATTGTAGGTAACTGTTGTTGTCCTTTTTTGTCCTACGCTTTTGTTGGCTATTATTGTGTTAAATTATTTATTAAATAAATTGGATTAATCATCTAGAATCTAGAATTTTTGATAAAATTCCTATCATCTACAATAATTATTTTTTAAGAAAATCCATCTACATATCTACTGCATATTTACCAAAATAAACTTTTTTCTCAAGCCCTCCCTAGGTCTTATTATTTTTACATTGAGTTACAAGTAAGAATGACTGATTAAATAATAATAGTCTAAAAAGTACATTAAATGAGATTTTTTCAGTTTACATTTTGTATTTCATAAAATCTAAATTTAATTTACTTTTAAAATAGTAAAAATAGGATATGGGAGAGATTGAGTAGGGGTGTCCAAAAAGTCCCGGTCCCGGTTGTCCGGTCCCGATCCCGGAATTTTGATCCCGGGAATTTCCCGTCCCGGCCGGGACCGGGACCGGGAAAACCGGGACCGGGATCTAAGGGACCCGGGACCGGGACCGGGACCGGTCACATACCTTGTGATCCCGGTCCCGGTCCCGGTCCCGGTTTTTTTATTTTTTTTTTAATTTTTTTCTTAAAAACTAAGTTATTGTTTTATTTTTGTATTTTTTATCCCATAATTTAAGTTATCATTTGATAAAATGTGTATCACATATTTAGTTAGAGTTAAATTATATATATTGTGATACTAATCCTACTATATAATGTATAAAAATAATAATAAAAATGATGATGGTGATCATAATAATAATAATAAAATGTTATTATTTAATTCTAGATCAATTTGTGTGATTATTATGGCCTTATTAGATGTTGAATAATTACTTTAAATACTAAATTATAGAAAATTTAACTAAAATAATAATATTTTTTTAATTTAATTTTTTTTTAAAAAAAAACCGGGATTTCCCGGTTTGATCTCGGTCCCGCCCGGGATTACCGGGACCGGGACCGGGATGCAAATTGCATCCCGGCCAAAAACCGGGACCGGGACCGGGAGTGGTGGATCCCGGTCCTGGTCCCGGTTTTGAACACCCCTAAGATTGAGGGAGGAACTAAAGTAGGTTTGACCAATGAGAATCTATTATTTTCAAATTGATATTTTAAAATTTTGTGCTTGTGGATGATTAGATATTTAAAGACCTTTTAAAATAATCTCAATAATCTACATTATGTTATTTCTATATATTTTATTCCATATATATAATTTTTTTTTTATAATCTCCTATCCATACTTACAATAACAAACTTTTTCCCCAGTCTCTTCTCACGGTTGTGTTAAGTCTTATTATTTTTAGATTGAATTTTTAATTTATAACCTTGAGAAAAATATTGAATGAGACGCCTTATCCAAATTTGTTTTATAAGGGCTATTTTTTTTTAATATTGTTTAAAAAATATAGAACAAATTTTTTTAATTTTTTTATATATAGTTAAAAAAATATACATTTTTTTGTTTCAATTTTACATGATAAATTTAAGGGAGAAATTGAGGGAGAAAATATAGGAGATTTAACCAATGATAATTTATTATTTTTAAGGTGATATTTTGAAATTTGGTACTTGTGGATGATTAGATATTTAAAAACTTTCTTCAACAAATAGTATTTTCCTAATTACTAATTAAATAGTAATAGCCTAAAAAGTATATTGAATAAGATTTTGTCGGTTTACATTTTGTACTTCATAAAATTTAAATTACCTTTAAGTTACTTTTATTATAAGGGCTATTTCTTAATATTGTTTAAAAAATATAGATGACAGTTTTTAATATTTTAAAATAATTCCATCATAATTCATTTGAAAAACATAGCTTAAAAAACTTCAGAGGAGTAAACTATAAAACATATTTTCTCAAAACGCAAAGACTTTTCTATTTGGAAATTTAAAATATCCCATTGAAGACTGCATGGAATGTAATATATATAAAGCTACATGTTCTTATAATATATCCCACAATGTCTACGTTCCTGCTACGTTGGTAATCACTGTTGATATATAAATCCCAGAACCAGAACCCACGGCTGTGTACCACGTTCCTCCTTGCTTTCGGTACTTTATCATACAGGGATAATACTTGTATAAGAAAAAATTGCAGCACCTTCCCACAAGCCCCATACTCCGTATTTGTCGCATACTTATTGTTGTTCGTGGATTTGTGATCACAGCTTATCATGCTCGTAACAGTTTTTTCTCTTTCATCTTCTGTAGTGGGGCTGTTCTTCCATGTTCTCAATCTGTTTATTGCAGAACCCGCGACTGGGAACCACGTTCCTCCTTGCTTTCGGTAGTTTAACGTACAGGGATAATACTTGTATAAAAAAAATCTCAGCACCTTCCCACAAGCCCCATAGCCTGTATTTATCACAGACTTATTGTTGTTCGTGGGTCTGTGATTATAGCTTATCGTGCCTATAACAGTTTCTTCTCTTTCGCCTTCTGTAGTGGGGTTGTTCTTCCATGTTCTCAGTCGCAGAGAAGTAGCAAGCCAGCAACACGAATTGGTGAGGGAACAATATGCATCAACATGAGACAAATGAAAGGAACCTAAATACCAACCGCCTAAGTTCGATAGAAGGCAAAAGCATTCATCATGGTACTTGCCCTGAAATAACTGTAAATCCAGGTACTTAGCTTCCACAAATAATTCCATCTCTCAGTATAATTAGGCTAATATAGTGAACATCTAATCATGTATAACTATATTTATTTATAGGACGTCTAGCACGGGCTCGGAAACTTCAAATACTTAGAGGAAAAAGAAGCAGAAATTCTAAACATATTGACAGCATCAATAATTTTGAAACAGGTAAATTTAAATTATATGCACTATGAACCCTTTTTTCTTATCTATTAAAATACAACGCATCAACAGAAAATGCAAACATCTCCATGGAGACACAAGTCATAAAACTCCACAAAGCATTCCTGCTAGCAGCATTTGCAACAATAACCAATAGTATATATTTCTAAATAGATCATACATTAATTTTTTATAGTGTACTATTATTTTCAGAAAAAAAACCCTACAACATTTTCAGGAGCCTGAAATTTACCATATCTCTTGTGAACACCTTGTCACATATATAGCCTGAACCTAAGTGCGTCTCAACTACTTGCATTGGGGTCTTCTTTTTGGTTTACTATAGGGTTAGGTCTTAAACTAAACATAGAATAAGAGATATCAACTTTATATAGATATGTATTAATAATATATATCATAGTATGTGTTTCATATATAATAGCTATCTAAATATAAATAATACATATATAAGTCTATGGAATGACCTACCATACCTTTACTGAATTTATTTATTGTATCTATTGGGCCAAGTACAAATTATAATTTGGGCTTATTATTTTATATAACTATGTTATTTTCGCAGAAAATTCATTGGTGTGCATGGAGACAATGTGTCGACAGCTACACAAAAGGCAACTAGCTCGACCTGCATTAGCAACAATAAAAAATTGTTTGTCCTTTTACCTTGAATCTCCATTGTTCTTTATACATATTTAATACATTCTAACAACTAATAGAATTGTCTACTAGAGAAATAAGCAATTTAATAATTGCAGCCTCATTTAAAGTTATAAGAAATGAAGTTTAAATAAGCTGTAGCAAAATAATTTATTTTAATATTCATTTACATTATTGTGACGTCAATGTCTAATCTATTAACTATTTTATTTTAATTATGTAGTTTTGTCATCAGAAAACACCATTGGGCCTTTTCCCATAGCTGACCATGTTAATATACATCAAAGGAAAACCTGCCGCATACCCCAATCATTTAAAGAGAACATGTCTATCAATCTGGGCCCAAATAGAGGAGTAGCCAGTAACGGTAATTTAATCATTGCACCAATTATTCTATATACTTTGCGTGCATTAAATGTATCAATAGTGAAAAGCACTTATCCATTAATTTATTTACATAGACTAACATTATTTCTAATATGAAATCATTTCCTTCGCTCTACAGAGCTATCCGTTTACAAAGACTTAGGTGACCAAAGTTTCATTTGTCCATATTGTGGTGCAAAAATGTGGTATGATGAATGACTTAGGAAAGATAGGAGTGAAAATCCTCCTAGATCTGGCATGTGCTGCCTTTAGGGAAAAGTACAACTTCCCAACTTGCAAGATCCACCAGTTGAATTGCTCAACTTACTGTCTAGTCATTACCCTCAGAGTAAACATTTTTGAATGCATATTAGGACGTATAATATGATGTTCGCTTTTACTTCTATAGGTGGAAGAATAGATAGAAATATCAATGATGGCCGAGGACCTTATGTGTATAGGATGAGTGGTCAAAACATACATTTGATGGGAAGTATACTACCAATACACGGTGCTACTCCCAAATTTGCCCAATTATACATCTATGACACATCAAATGAAATTAGTAACAGAGTATCCGCTATCAGGTAAACATATTGTGCTTTACACAATTTAGCTAATCAATATATGTACCTTTTTCTAAATTTATATGAATTGCATGATTGTTATATATTTTAAGTAACAATTTCTATTATTTTTTGTAGTAGAGAAACCGACACTTCATCTTTAGTAAACAACTCTATCATCCAAATGCTGTAAAATATGCTAAATGAGCATAATGATTTAGTTAAAATCTTCTGGATGGCACGTGATTTTATCAATGCTCATAAGGGACAAGATATAAGAATTAAACTTGTACATAAACGTGGGAGAAACACACGCCAGTATGATTTACCAACCTCTGAAAATGAGATAGTTGCTTTAATTGTAGGAGATTTAGATCCACAGAATATGGGCGAGATTTAATAATTCAATACAAAACAGGAGTTCTACAGAGAATATAAGAAAATCACCCTCATTTTCTGCCTCTACAATATCCATTGCTTTTTTCCTATGGTAAAGGAGGCTATAATGAAGAAATAACTCATGTGTTATCAAGAGCAGTACAACCAAACAAGATTTCTTATGTTACAATGCGTGAATATTTTGCTTATATCATACAAGATAGGAATAATGAATTTTCAATTATATTGTATGAAAGCAAGCTATTCCAACAGTTTGTTGTTGATGCATATACAATGATAGAAGCGTGCAGGCTAAGTTTTCTACGAAATAATCAAAAACAATTGCGCGCAGAAATGTACAAGGGATTGACAGATGCCCTGTTATTAGGAGAAATAGATGTAGCGGCACGAGGAAAAAGAATCATCCTTCCTTCATCATTCACAAGAGGACCACATTATATAGCAGAAAATTATTAGGATGTATTGGCAATTTGTAATTGGGTTGGATATCCTCAACTTCATTATCAAAGAATGGATAATGGCCGAGAAATCATTAAAAATGGGGTGCCTTTGGATAATAGAAGTGTGATTCCCTACAACCCCACCTTACTACTAAAATATCAAGCTCATATTAATGTTGAAAGGTGTAAAAAAGGGGAATCAATTAAGTATTTATTCAAGTATGTGAGTAAGGGTCATGACCGAGCCACCGCAGCCTTTTATGCTCAATCTTCCTCTGGTGAAAATGAAGTTATTCATGATGAAATAAAGATGTACTATGATGTTCGATATTTGTCTCTGTGTGAAGCTGTTTGGAGAATTTATGGGTTTGACATAAACTATAGATTTCCATCTGTTCAAACGCTTTCCTTTCATCTACCTGATCACCAAACAATTATTTATGAAAATGATGCCAACTTGGATGATGTGGTTAATAATAATGAAGGAAAAGTAACTATGTTTGAATCATGGATGAAGGCAAATGAAGACTATCTAGAAGCACGAGCATTAACATACTCTGAATTCCCAACAAAATTTGTGTACAAAATAGATGGTCAGTATTGGGATGTAAGAAAATCTGGATTCTCTATCGAAAGGTTATATTATGTTCCTCCAGGAAGTGGAGAAGTCTTTTATTTGCGTTTGTTGTTAGCAACAGTTAGAGGACCTACATCATATGAAGATTTGAGAACTGTTGATGATGTAGTCTATCCCACGTTTAGGGATGCTTGCTATGCACCGAGGTTGTTAGAAGATGGCAAAGAATATGTTGATGTTATTCAAGAGGCAAACCAATAGGCTACTCGAAACTACCTTCGTCGTCTACTTTGCATATTGCTATTATGCAATTATATGCCACGTGCTGAAATTGTGTGGCAACAATCTGGAGATTAATGGCAGAGGATATACTCTATATACAATAACAACTAACAGGTCACTCTAATATGAATCTTCCCACAAATACACTCTTATTTTATTTTTACATTTTCTGTCCTTTTACTTTATATGTACAAATATTAATTAGTTCTTATATTACCAACTTTGCAACTAAAATATTGCACTATACTTTTACAGGACTTACTCTTAATGATACTGAGTTGCAAAATCATGGTTTGCTTAAAATTGAAGGTCAATTACAAGTTAATGGTAGGAGCTTTTATGATTATCCAACTATGCCTTCTCCAAATATTTCCTTCCATGGATCAGCATTAAATAAATTTGTCCAGGTCGAGTTAAACTTTGACCGGAAAGTACTCGCAGACCAATTACAAGTATTCCTTAATAATTTAACGGAAGAACAACGGTCAATATACAATACCATTATTGGGGATTTTCAACAAATGTGTGGAGGGTTGTTCTTTGTGTATGGATACGGTGGGACTGGGAAAACATATCTGTGGCAAACATTATGTGCATCATTGAGGTCTGAAGGCAAAATAGTGCTTAGTGTTGCATCTAGTGGCATTGCATCACTTCTTTTGCCCAATGGAAAAACAGCACACTCACAATTTGCAATTCCTCTTGTCATTACTAAAGACTCAGTTTGTAATATTAAGCAAGGAACACCATTAGCACATCTTTTGGTTCAAACATCATTGATAATTTGGGATGAAGCACTAATGGCTAATAAATATTGTTTCGAAGCATTAGATAGAACATTACGTGATATCCTGCAACGAAATGAGCCTGATGCTGCGAGTAAAGCATTTGGTGGGAAGACGGTTGTGTTGGGAGGAGACTTCAGACAAATCCTGCCTGTCATACCAAGAAGTACTCATGAAGATATTGTGTTTGCTACTATTAATACATCATATTTATGGAAACAATGCAAACTCTTCATACTCACCAAAAACATGAGATTATCTAGGGGTACTTCCTCATGTAATACTGAAGCAATAACAGAATTTGTAAATTGGATCATTTCTGTTGGGGACGGTAATGTTGACATACAAGATGACACAGAAGATGTCATTGCCATCTTTGATAACCATTTAACGGATCCATAATAGAGATTTGTTATTATTTCCTTTAACGGATCCATTAGATTGTATTGTCAAGAGTACTTATCTAGATTTTGTTGACCATTTAGGTGATAAGTCTTATTTTAGGGATCGTGTGATACTGACAACTACATTATATGTTGTTGATGAAGTGAATAATTATATGCTTGCACAGCTTCCAGGTGAAGAGGTGATTTACCTTAGTGCAGACAATATTTCCAAACAAGATGGTGTTACCAGTTCTATTGGAGAAATTCATTCGGTCGAGTTCTTGAATGGGATTATAATGTCTGGATTGCCTAATCATAAGCTTACACTGAAAGTAGGTGCGCCAATAATGCTAATGCGGAATATTGATAAATCAATTAAACTATGCAATGGCACTAGGTTAAAAGTCACAAGGTTAGATAAGCATGTCATTGGAGCAGAGATTATAACAGGAAGTAACATTGGTATGCATGTTTTAATTCCACGCCTGACAATCACACCATCTGAAGCATCTTTGCCATTCACTTTGTGTAGAAGGAAATATCCAGTAATGCTCTCTTTTGCAATGACAATTAACAAAAGTCAAGGTCAAAGTCTACTAAGTGTGGATCATTTCTTCCTCGCCCTGTATTTACACATGGTCAGCTATATGTTGCACTCTCGAGAGTCCAGCAAAGGGAGGGACTAAAAATATTTATCCTTGATGAGCATGACATCCCCACTGACAAAACTTCAAATGTCGTATATAAAGAAGTTTTCTATAATCTTTTTGGTTGACTAACAAATATATCATTCAGTTGTGATAGCCATATTTGACAAATCTTCCTCATGTACATTTTTTTTTTAACTTAAGTATTTCTTTAGTTTGATCCGTGCAATGATATTTATTTGATGCACATATTTGTTTAATTTGACCCGTGCATTATACGGGTCTTGAACTAGTTAATATAAAGTTTTGGCCAAAATAGACTGAATTAAAAACTTTTCCATAAATAATAAAAAAGAGGAATAATTTGGAAAAACATTGGAGTCTTTTTGTACTTGTACCCTAGGAGTTTATTGTCTTCCAAAACTGAATTAATTTCAGGGTAGTTTAGATGATATCGAAACCCCCACCAAATCATCACAGCACCATTACTCTCCTCCTTCCTCTGTTCCGCCGATCACCACCACCGTCAGTCATCCTTCTTCTTCACCGACGATACCATCTGCAGAGCCTCTGTCACCTCTGTTCTCTGCCAACCGTATTACCACTTTCAGCATTGTAAGTTCAAGCACATTACCACCGTTCTCTGTTCTACTTCCACCACCAACGTCGCCAGCGACGTTCATAACGTCGACCGTGAACGAAGGTCAGAACTGGGAAGAGAGAAGATCGTCACTACCAACACCACCAGCTTCCTCGCCTTCTCTGCTATCACCGTCGCCTTTCTTTCTTTTCCTTATCACCACCGGCGTCACGATTTGAAGCTGAGCCAGAGAAAGAGTTTTATCATTTCCAGCGTCACCATCTCTGACACCACTTCCGGTGACATTCAGTAACGGTGAATCACCACAGCTGAGAATTCTCTTTAAGAAAAAAGGAGTGTCGTGGTAAAGAAAAGGAAAGAAATCTCAGAACCATAAACAAACCATCTCCAACTTCATCTCATCTTTCATCATTTCCATTTCCGGCGAAGCACTCTGAATTTTCCGGCGACTGCTTCTTCATTCTTCTAAGCTTTTTCAGCCACCTGGAAGAGTTTAAAATCATTTCAGATCATTGTTTCGTCCTTCCCTTGATCTTTCCAGCTAGATCCTGCAATTTTCGGCGAGTTTTTACAATTTCCGGTGAATCTAAATCCAGTTTCCAGCAGCATATTTCCATATTCCGGTGTCAGCTCTGCTTTCTCTCTCCTCTCACGACAAACATGCTCTTGCCCTTTGTCATCACAGATTCCTTGCTCTCATTTCCTCACCAAACTTGACAGAAGCGGCAACTAAGATCAAATCCGTGTGCAGTTGCTTTGCTTCTTGGCATCGAAGACTTGTGCTTGCCGTTCAACAGACTACACAGGGGAGTTGTTTAATTTAATTTCGTTTCATTTTGTTGGAGATTTGATTATTGTGTGGATAATTTGTGAATTAAATTTATGTGATTGGATTTTATTTTGCTTGTTGGACTTATATATATATATATATATATATATATATATTCACAAATTTTAATTTTAAAAAAATCAATTTCCTAACCAATTTTTTTAATTAGCACTTAGTTTTACTTAGGAAATCAAAATAAAAGGACTCTTCAAGTAAAACGACTCGGGTATTACATTATACTACAATTTTTGGATTGAATATTTTGTATTTGACCATGAGATGCAAAGACACGATCAAATTAAAGAGAATGAAGAAAGAAAAACTTGTAAGATCTAATAGGAATATTAATATTCAAGCTCTTAAAAGTGATATCGGAGGTTTCTATAGTCCAATGGAGGTTAAAATGGGTTAATTCGAAGCTAAAATAATTTATATGGAAGTTATACCAACTTCGCTCTAGTAATCACTCGAGTTTCATACCAAAACTCGAGTTATGATTACACACTGGGCCTTAAGAACAGTCTTTGGAAAGAAAATATACATATAGAGGCTACACAAACATGTATAAATATATATAGGATTAAGGGGTAAAACTAACTTTAAACTTTTTTTAAAAGTGCACCCACCATCATAAAGTTTTTTTTGGTACAAAAGTAACCATAAATTTTTAAAAATGGTCCAAAAGTAACCATGAACTTTTAAAAAATGGGTAAAATTGAACTACCGTTAACGACCGTTTACTCAAAAGTTTTTAAGGGGCAAAAATATCTATAAACTTTTCTCAAGAATGCACTTACCACCATAAACTTTTTTTTGGGTGCAAAAGTAACGATAAACTTTCAAAAATAGGGTAAAAGTGACGGTTCTCTTATTGTGTTCAAATGTTATCTTTTGATTATCCAAAATCTAGAAAAACAGCATTTCGACTTGTCCACCATGATTTTTTCCAAACCAAAAATTGATAAATTGATCTTCAATGAAGATGACGTTGTCATCCTGCTCTCACCGACATGCCGTAAATGGAATTGTTGATGTCAATGGTGTTGTAAACACGGTTGTCAAAATTGTTGATGAGGAAGGATCTCAATAATTCAATTTACTGCACATCGGTGAGAGCAGGATAGCGATGTCATCTTCATTGAAGATGGGTTTTTCAATTTTTGGCTCGAAAAAATCATGGTGGACAAGTCGATACGTTTTTTTCTTGAACTTAGAGCAATTAAAAGATTACATTTGAACCCAGTAAGATAATCATCACTTTTGCCCCATTTTTGAAAGTTTATGACTATTTTTGCACCCAAAAAAAGTTTATGGTGGTGAGTGCACTCTTGAGAAAAGTTTATGGATATTTTTGCCCCTTAAAAACTTTTGAGTAAACGGCTATTAACGGTAGTGTCACTTTTGCCCATTTTTTGAAAGTTCATAGTTATTTTTGCACCATTTTTAAAAGTTCATGATTACTTTTGCACCCAAAAAAAGTTTATGGTAGTGTATGCACTTTTGAAAAAAGTTTAAGGTTAGTTTTGCCCCTTAACCCATATATATATATTACCACAAGGACCATAAACTAAGAGAAAAGAACCGCAAATCACTACGACGGCACGTTCATTAATTTGCAACGGTCAAAATTATTATGTGTGTGTTTAGAACAATGATTAGAAAAATGGTTTTTTTTTTTCAATTTAGCTTTTTATAATCTTAATTTTGATAAAAACTAAATTGTGTAATATGATTTATGTTTGAATTAGTAAATTTTCACAAGCTTGATTTCAAAAAGCTCCAACTAAAAGCTTTTACCCAATTGAGCTTATGAGACCATAAGCTAAATTGGAAAATCACCAAACCAAACACTCATTCCCCCCCCCCCCAATTGATAATTGAGTTTTGCTCACCCAACTGAGCTTAAAGGGGGCTAAAAACTCTCCCCAAACACTCACTTGGCACTGCCTGTATTATCGCGCCTATGGTTAAATTGGTAGCTTCTTCTTCTTTTATTTTTTGCCCTTATTAATTTGGAGGCATTGCCATATATTAGGCCAATATGCACGAACTCGAACTTGGTCAGTCTGGTCCACAAATTTTGCCTTTAAATTTCTACCTGAAACTACTGTACCAGACTGAGATGCCACATCATCTTAGAGTTCCTAGGTTTTATATTACAGCCTGAATTTTTTTAATCTATATGAGATGACATTTCATCTCCATTAATCTGATGGTTAGTAACTTAATAGTAACATTAATGACCGGAGTTTAATATAAAAAATTAAAAGGTTGAAGAGGTTAATTTTAAATTCTAAAAGATATAATGTGAATAATTATATGCAACTCACCCTGAGTTGATAGGGTTTCATATACTTTAGCAATAAGGAAAAAAGGGTCTTAACATAAATTTGTTGTTTTCCATGATAGATGGTTCTCCATAGTGTTTGTTTGGAATAGCTTATTTTTGAATAATAAATACTTATAAATCGTGATTCACGGTATACGAGGTAAGTATGTGAGAAGAGTTTTATCTCGATTTGCGTAATAAAGACTTATTTTTTAAAAAAACGCTAAACCAAACAAACCTTATTCCTGAGCCGCCTGATATGACTAGAGGCACTTGTTTTTTTAATTTATTGAGTGTTCGTTTGGAATAGCTTATTTTTGGATAATAAATGCTTATAAATCGTGATTCACGGTATACGAGATAAGTATGTGAAAAGAGTTTTATCTTGACTTGCGTAATAAGAACTTATTATCTAAAAATAAGCCTAACCCACTGACTCTCTAAATTTTCTTACTTGTCTTTGCTATGCGTTTCAAGGACTAATTAAAGGCAAAGTCCTAAAAGGCTGAAGCACTTTGGCCTTTGTAGCTTGACTTGCTATTTTAGTATTTTGACGTGCGAACCACATTTCACCCTTCCCTCTTTCCAGCTGAACACTCCCACTCAAAAAAACCCAAAAAAAAAATAAAATAAAATAAAATTGGCACTTTGATTTTTCTGGTTTGACAAACTATTCTTTTGGGAGGAAAACAGTGTTCTGGAAACCGGACGGGACCGGCCCGGTAACCGGCGAACCGGCCGGTTGGCCGGTCCGGTTTCCATTTTTAAAAAAAACAGAAATTTTTTTTTTTAATATTTTCTTTAGAATTTCATATCAATTAGCCTAAAATTTTCAATTTCTCACTGGTTTAGTCTCGGTTTAGCTCTGATTTAGCCCCGGTCTGACCCACTAACCCTTAACCCAGTACTCCGACCGGTTCAATACCCGATCCGGGTTTTAATACCTTGGAGGAAAATGAACGTTATCAAAGCTCTTCTTTTTTATAATTCTGGAAACAATTAATTTTTTTGTACGGGGCACTATTGTGTTTTTTTTACTTCCGTATGAAGTCGGATAAGTGAACCTCATTGGATGAGCAAAATTGGTTCAAGCCCATGAAAGATGGAATTACAGCCTGTTCCATCAAATTTGTGAACTCAATTGTAACACTTACCAAAAAAAGAAAAACTCCATTGGAAATACAGGCCCAGAAGGAAATTCTACACATCAACTTTATCAGAGAAGTGCGCATATTTAATGCCAACAGTACTTGAAATAAGTTGCATTAGTCTTCTTATTTCTCATGCACTGAAAAACAGTGTGTTTCGGGTGCTGCCAATACGTTAATTAATTCACAGCACTGTTATTAAATCAATTTCTAGAGAAATTCGTTTTACACTCCTTTTTTTTCGTCAGAAACTACATTATAATATAGAACTGAACCAGTACTTGTTTTACACTCATTTCCTAAATATTCATAGTCTTCTAGACATGTTCAGTCCAATAAAAATGTCTTGTAGACATGTAAATATGACAAACACAATCTGATAGGATCAGGGTAAAGCTGCGCAGACAATGGAGAAGAGCTAATTTGATTGTTGTTTTTTTTTTTGGTAGAATTATATTCAGGTTCCGCGTAAGAGAAAAAAAAATGAACAATTAGTCCTATCGACAAATTTAATGGCTTCAATTAACAAGTTTAAGGCCATCATTAACAACTTTAACGGATTTTTTTTTTAATTTTGTACGGGACTTGAATATAATTCTCCCTCTCTATTTTTTTATTAGACAACTAAAAGAAGAGAAAAAAGCCTAACATGACTTGTTGGAAATCTAAAAGAATATATAGTTATATACTCGTATAGGTGATGACACGATGGTTTGTCACCTTTTTTTTTTTTGTCAAGAACCAGACATATAGAATTAATCATAGCAAGGATACAATGTCACATAATTAGACTTACAGTAACCAAACATACTAATGGGAGGAATAAATCCCCAGAACCTAGCTAACAGAAGCAGAAGCAAATATAAGAGTACTGCAATACAACAAAGACAATAAAATGAAGCCAATATATCATCCACACCAATCGATGCATAGCTTGTATTTGGGATGAAGGTCGAAATGCAGGAGCAAAACCTTGCCAATGAAGATTTGGCAATCCTTTCAACTACCAAATCAGCTTCCCTGGGAACACACCTACAAGAGAGGTTCCTAACTAGTTTCCTTGACACAAAAGTGTACTCAAGGAGAGAAACATTCAACAAACTATTAGATAACACACAATCAAAGAGACCAAAGGAGAGGGGATCCCAACTCCAGACTGAGGATGGGCAGTAAAGCCATACACACTGAACAGGCCCATGTTGTGTCCTATGATGAACAGTATTGATAACCACACTGAACAGGCACATTTTGAGCCAAAGATGAACAATGCTTACAAGCATACTGAGCAAACCTAGAAGAGTCATAGTCAACTGTCTTTCTGTTACACATTCCTTGAATAAATGACCCACCAAGTTTAGAACCTCCTTACCCTATACAGCCCCTTTCGACCAAACATACCTAACTCTTAGAGGAGTCTGAAGCACTCTGATATTGGGGCTTAGAATAGTCAATCCGATTCTTTCCCACCAATAATCCTTCCACATCATATCAAGCAGGGCAAAGACAAATTGGGCAATGCAAAATAAATTATATAACACACAGACCAAATCATACACGCCTAAGCTCGCCACTTCAAATGTCATTACTTCTAAATAATCATCAAAACTGAACATATGGAAACCAACACCTAGAGAGGCTATCCTACCAATAGAAAACATCCAAGGCAGAAACTCATCAGTGGGGAAAAATTGAACCTTTAGCAAGCCACTGCCCTCAGGAGCCCAAGACCACTGAAAGGATACCTTCAAGGCTTCAACCACCTTTGTTCCAATGCAATTAGTCTCCTCCAGAAGATTGAAGATCCCCAATTCCCACCAATGCCTTTATACTTCATCACCTTACCCTCACCAGAGTCTCCACCGGCAGATAGGTCACCTGGCACCATGGCTGAAATTTCTGTATTCACTGTTCTCCGAAATCGCGTGCGCCATGTTTCCACCGCGGACCTGCCCCCAGCCGCTGGAAAAAGCTTCCTCTCAACCCTCAAATCCTTAATCAGAGACATCCGTGCCCTAGAGGAGGGAGAGAGCCTTCACTTCAAGACACCCAGCGATCTCGACGGCCATGGAGGCACCCATTGGAGGTCGGTGGTGGATTCCGTCCAAGGGGCTTGAGGTATGAACCCCTCTTCATGTCCAACCACCCTACGCTTCCACGCCTTGCCGTCACCGAAATCGAAATCAACTATGGCAAGGTCCGGCCACGACAAAGGAGATCTACCACTAAGCTCCACTTGAAGGGGAGAGACAACCCCATACCCAAGGAGGAGCTGTCGACACTCGATTGGTCTCGTCAGTGCTCTCATCCTTGTAGAGGGAACGAAACCCTAGCGGAGGGAGAAAAAATCACATGGAGGCGCCCATGATGACCAAAAAGGAAGTTGGTTTGTCACCTTTTAACATGACGTGTTTCTGTTTTCACGTAAATCTCGCCAAATGAAGCATGAAGATAATCGGAGCCCATTCATTTTTTTTAATGGAATATAACTATGTATTTACACTGTTAAAACATAAGTTATAAAGTAGCGGAATAATATACAAACGTCTCAAGATATTATAGAGTCCACAAATATTTCTAATTTGAGTAATTATTTTTATATGTGATGGTTTAATCATCTTATAGTTGATAGAAAAACAATTGGGAATAATCGACATAATTTTGTGGAGGATAAAAGTCATTGCTTCATGGTATGCTTACAGCTGCAATTGAAGGATGCCAAACTTGGTCAAAGGAGCTAACAACCAAATGGTGAAAATGAAGATTGTTGAAAATGATGGTAAATAGAACTGGCACGCTCACGGTTGTTAGTAATTTTGATCTTGAAGTAAACATTCCACTTGTAAGAACAATTTTGTAGGATAGATTAGGGGTGAGCATGACGCCCAGGAGCTTGGTATGCCTACTCGAGCTTGATCAAAAATTACTTAACCCAGCCTAAAAAAAGTGGCTCGAAAAAAATTTGGGTATCTTTAGGTCAGGCTAACTATTGAGCAGGGCCAGGCATACCTCTACCAGGAAAATTATATACAATTTATTTAGAATATATATTATTTTATATAAAATAAATAGTATTATATACGTATTATATACACACACATATACAGATATATATATATATATATATATTATTTCATTTTTATGAAACATTTTATATTATTATTTAATATCCATATACCATAGTTTACATATAACTCATTGCTTGTTGAATGGATGTGGTTTTTTTTATTTGGATGGATGATACAAAGCATTAAAAAGTTGAGATCAAAGATAAAAAAATTTGTTTCTTTGAAGTCTTTATCGCAATTGCACCATTCATATACATCAATATTCACACATAAACACATATTACTTTATAATTTGTCATGTAATTATTAAGATATATGGTAGTTTTTTTTTTTAATTTCAAGATTGAAGTTATGGATTTATTTTGAGATATCTTAAGGTGCGAAATTGTAGAATGTATTTGAAGTTTTTACTAGTATTTATTAGGTATAATTGGAGTTTTTATACATATGATATTGGTTAGGGAATTACCACTTGAGCAGGGAAGTCTGCCAGCCCAACCCACTCTTATCCTACCTGAAATGGTTACAGCTTCTACCTAGCAGGACTGGACATCGAGCTACAAAATATAGCCTGTTCATCTTTAGACTAGGTATCGAGCAGGAGTCTCACCCTACCCACCCACCTTAGGGTAGATTGCCAGCCTCGATATTACATCTTCTGTTGATGAAATGCATCTTCTTGTTGGCGTTGGAGCACATTTCATACAACGGTAAAGTAAAAGTAAACAATTAATATAATGATTCAACAAATCACATGTAAAAATATATATAACCCGGGCTTTTACTGTTAATATTTTTTGAACTACAAGTTTTCCCCACGCTTTCGTTGGCATCTACAATTTGTCTGCTCTCACAATTATAGGTTTTAACTTTATATTTAATATTTGCAGCATTAAAAACAAACAAATCAGAATTATGCCTAATCATCCCCATGAAAAGAAAAGAATCGATATCTCGCACTGTATATTAATAATATGATCATTAGCGCTCATAATTACGCTAAAAAACCAATTGATTAACACTACGTGTGTGTGTTCGGATTAGTTTTTGGAGAATAGCTTTTATAATTTACAAGATAAATATGTTATAGAAGTTTTGTCTCGATTCAAAAAAAAAAAAAAGCTGCTAAAATCATAATTTTAAGGGTAGACGAACATACACTACATCATAGTCCCTCAAATTCATTTATCTTTAGAGGGACCCTCCTAAACTTGGCGGCCAAAATGAATAAAAAGAGAAAAAAGGCATTCCAGAAGTATCCCTTTTCTTCATCTTCACGATAAGATGTGGAAAGAACGGGAGAAAAAAAAAGAAGAAAAGATTTGGCAATGACCATTATATTTTCAAACAGATCTATGCATTATTATTTTTCTGTCCTAAATATAAGACTCGATTAATTTTTAAAAAAAAATTAAAGATATTAATTAAATTACTTTAAAATATTTATATTTATCATTTTTCTCCAAACTAATTTATTTAATTTATAAACCAATATATAATTTAATTATACATAACATATAATATGATTAAGTAACTTATTTAATTTCTTTAACCTCTCTCAAAAAAACCAATTAAATCTTATATTTAAGATCGGAGTTAGTAATATACTCTCTCCGGCCCTAAATATAGGACATAATTTGTAGTATTTTTTATCCAAGTCAATCTTTCAGACACTGACGCATTGCTTTGCCATGAGTCATGTGTTAGCTCATTGGTTTGAATGAAAAATTAGTAATTAATGAGTATTATTAATATTAATGTTATAATTTTCAAATTAAACATTGGGAAAATCCCAAAAAAATACAAACAAAATTGATAAAGGACAAAATGGTGTGGTGAATTGCTGAAATCTCAAATCATATTGTTAGTAGGAATTTGGGATCTGAAATTGTGAGCAAAAAACCAGAATGCCTTAAGTGAAGTGACATGCTATAGTCCAGGCATGCGGCTTTATCTGATCAAGCGAATGAAATAGGTAGCCGGGTTCTCTTTCTACAACCCTTTTCTAGTAGAGACCTGCCCCCAACTGTGGGGAGAATATTGCCGACGCCGTCCTTGCCACCATCGATTTGGTGTGGCAACGTTATCGCCATCTCCTACACGATATCGTCGAGATTGATGTCGGTGACGATCCCAATTCCCGCCTTCCCTGACTTTTCCCTTTGATGCTGAGCCCTCCTCCTTCGATTGGAACACCGCTAATCAAATTTCGTTCAAATCGAAGCCACCCAAGAATGCTTACATTGACAGATAGAAGGGCATGCCCTAGACTGAGGAAGAACATGGTAAAGAAAAAAGTGAAATCATTAATGTAGAAGATGGTGTTGTTATTTGCCTCCTCAATTGGCAATTTTCCATACGAAGTTATTAAAAAAGAAAGTCAAGTCATTAATGTAGAAGATGATATTGTTAATAGAGAGAGGTATTGTTATTGGCCTCCCCAAATTGTTAATTTGACACTTTTCCATACAAAGTTGTTAAACAAGAAAATCAAGTCGTTAATGCAGAAGATGATGTTGTTAATAGAGAGATGTGTTGTTATTGGCCTCCCCAACTTGGTAATTTGACGCTTTTCTATGCGAAGTTGTTAAACAAGAAAGTCAAGCCGTTAATATAGAAGATGATGTTTTTTTTTGGTAACAGAAGGGTAAAACCCCAGGATTACATTACAACACTACGATAATAAGGAATGCCAATTGCGTCGGCCATTAAAGCTTCAGCTACTTGCTCCGGTGGTGTCTTCTAGAAACTCTTGTCTCCCCTCATATTCACGCACATTGCCGCTATTCTATCTGTGCAATTGTTGCTTTCTCTATAGATGTGTCTAATGGAAACACTCCAGTCCCACTTTAGCATGTTTATGATTTGATTCGAAGGGAGATAGCATCCTCTTATGCTTTGTCCTCTATTTAGAGCTTGAGTCACTGTTTTGGCGTCACATTCCACTTCAACCTTCCTGAAGCCCATTTCCCAGCATAGTTTCATACCCTCAAAAATCCCCCATACTTCGGCCTCTTGGCTTGAGCATTTGGTGATTTTTTGAGTAAATCCTCCGAGCCACTCTCCACAATCTCCTCTGATGATGCCTCCACATCCCGAAAAATGCTTATGTGATGTCATACCATCAACATTAAGTTTGCACCATCCTTGGGCTGGTGGTTGCCATGCGACCTGAATTATCTCTGGTCTCTGAATAGTTGTATCCTCAATGCTCCATATTGTTCTATAATTCTTCTGGTACATTGCAATAAGCTGCCTTGGGTTCGTTGGCCCTTTGAACTGGTTATCATGTATTTGTAGATTCCTCCACTTCCAGTTATACCAACATCCTACTGCGAATGTTTCAGGCCACGCAGCATCCTCAGCCAGAGCTCCTCTAGGGGTGGGATTATATTCGAGTCAATTCTCCTCGTCAAGGTTGAAGAAAATTTGGCGTTTATGTTCTGGCACAATTTGGTTCCATGTGAGCTTAGATTGAGTGCAATCCCGGAGTGCATGTAGTTGATCTTCACAATTATGGTTACATATTCCACAGCGTGGTTCCTCCAAGCTCCACTTGCTTATGACATTTTTTGTAGGCAGCCTTCGATGATTCGCTTGCCATACAAATACTTTCACCCGTTTCGGAACTTTCAGTTTCCATATTTGCTTCTATGTTCGGGATCCTTGGTTATTCCTTCCCCCTCTCATCTGGTTGTAGGCGCTGGCTGTGGTATACTCCCCGGACCCATTCAATGCCCATAGCAACACATCCGCCTCTGTGTCTTCCTGTGGTACTGATTGCTCTTCAATCCAGTATAGTAATCTCTCTGGGATCATATTTGATAATTCTTGCAGTTCCCATCTTCCATGTTCATTAACCAGCTCACTTATTTGCATATCTTTGTTGATCTGAGCTCCTTCTGGGATATATGTAACTAATGGTGGACTGTTTTCTACCCACTTATCTAGCCACACTCTTGCTTCCCTCCCATTCTTAACTTCCATTCTGATATTTTCCTGGAAGCTTTCCCAAAGTCTGCATAGTTCCTTCCATAATCTCGAGTCCCCATTCTTCTTGATCGGAGTCTCCCCTCGCAACCTTCCTCTTCTATATTTACCTTTTAGCACTTGGACCCAGAGCTCTGAAGATTCTGTATTCATTCGCCAGAGTAATTTCATAAGGAGCGCGTCATTCATGGTCTGCATAGCTTTAATGCCTACCCTTCCATCTTCTATTAGTCAGCACATCTTCCCCCAGGCCACAGCGTGCCATTTACGGCTCTCCCCCTGTTCACCCCATATAAACCTTCTTTGTGCTCATTCAATATTCTCAGTGAATCCTTTGGGAAAGCTGTCATGCTGTATGTTATAAGTTGGCAGCGCACTCGTAACTAATTTTACGAGTGTAATTCTCCCCGCGAGTGACAAACTTGCTGCTTTCCATTCATTTAGCCTTCTCTTAACTTTCTCAACTATGGCCCCAAATCTATCTTTCCTTTTCCTTGGGAAGGAAATATTAGCTCCAAGATATCTGCCCATTTCCTCCACCTGCTTGAATTGGCTTAATCTGCATATCTCTCTCCTTTTCTGCACTGTTACATTTGGAGAAAAGAAAATCTGAGTTTTCTCATTGCTTACTTTATGTCCCGACATCTCCCCAAACTCCAGCAAACAATTCATGATTAAATTAATTTGCGGGATTTTCGCCTCTGCAAAAAGAACAAGATCGTCAGAAAAAATCATATGTATTATATTGGGGCCTTTTCGGCCAGCTCTCATTCCTTTCCATTTTCTCTCTCCACTCTATCAAGGATAATGTGTGTGAGTTTTTCCATGCCAAGCACAAACAAGTACGGGGATAAGGGGTCTCCTTGTCTCAACCCTCTTGTTGGGGCAAATTCATCCAGCCTCTTTCCATGCCAGAGTATTTTTGTGGTAACGGTGCTAATTCACCCCATGATTCTTTCAACCATATGCGCTGGGCACTTCAGTTCTTGTAGTACTTTCTCCATATATTTCCAGTTAATTCTATCATAGGCTTTCTCCAGATCTATTTTGATTGCCATAAAGCCTTTCTTCCCTTTTTTCCTTCTCATCGAGTGAATCAACTCATTTACAATAATAATATTATCTTGAATGTGCCTTCCGAGAACAAAACTGACTTGGAATGGAGAGACAATATTTGACATGATTGTTTTCAGTCTCTTCACTATGACTTTTGAAAGGCACTTGTATATCACATTGCATAAAGAAATGGGCCTCAATTGAGTAACCCTCTCAGGCTTATCTACCTTGGGGATGAGAGTTACTAAGGTTTGATTTGCTTCTTTAATGTCTGCTGCATTATTCCACATCTTCACTACTGCTTCAGTAACGCTTTCTTCCACTATAACCCAGTTTTTTTGGAAAAATACAGCCGGGTATCCATCTTCCCCTGGTGCCTTCATCCCCCCAATTGCAAACATAGCCTCCTTGGTCTCTTCTTTTGTTATGTTTTTACCAATTATTTCCCATTCTTCTTCACTCACCCTCGGCCAGTTGTGATTAGTCTGAAACCAATCTCGCTCCAACTTATCTTCTCTAAACAATGTTTGAAAGTGGTTGTTTACAAGATCACCAACCTCTTCTTTTCCTTCCACCCACTTATTGTCACTATTTCTTAGCATGGAGAGCCTATTCCTCCTTCTTCTAATTTTGGTTTTGGTATGGTAATAGGTTGTGTTTCTATCACCATCTTTTAACCACTTAGTTCTTGCCTTTTGAAACCATAGTACCTCCTCTTGGTTGAGTATTTCAGCTAGCTCTTCATTTAATTGTAGCTTAAGGCCCTCCAGATGTGAACTATAATTACTCTGAAGCTTCTTTTAGACTCCTTCTATCCTTCTCATCATTTCTATTTTCTTTTTGGCAATAAGTCCAAAGCATCTTTGATTCCAATCTCTTAGCTTAACTTCTAGTTCTTTGAGTTCGGTCCCAATTTCCTTGCTACTTGACCAATTTTCTTTGAGCATGCTGACAAATTCTTTATGCATTAACCATGCAGCCTCAAAACGGAATGGTCTAGCATTCTTATTACTTCTTTGCTTGTCTAGATAGATAAAAAGCGGGTGGTGATCCGATTGCACTCTAGGGCCTATTCTCATATAAACCTCTCTAAAATGATTTCTCCATTGAATGTTGCAGAGCGCTCGGTCTAGCCTTTTATAAAGCCTCCTTCCCATTTGGGTTATAGGCCCTTTCCATGTATAAGGTGATCCGTCCGATCCTATGTCTATTAATTGGCACAGGTCAATTTGGTCAACAAACCTCTGCCACTTCCTGATATCATTTCTTCGTCCCCCTTTCTGCTCATTAGTTGCCTTGATATCAAAATCCCCAGCTAGCATCCACGGATCATTGATTCTTCTAGACATATTTCGTAGGTCTTCCCATAACTCTCTCCTTTCCTGCTCTCTTGGACTAGCATACACAGTTGTAAACAACAATTTGCTATTTCCAATTCCCTCAATTTCACAATGTATCATCTGTTTGTTTTCTTCCTTTACTTGGATGCTTATATTTTCTTCATTCCATAATAGCCAAATACCTCCTGACATCCCTCTGGCTTCAACCATAACATGATATTTAAACCCCATGTATTTGATTGCTTTAACTGCATTTTGTCCCTGACATCTTGTTTCCACTAACACAACTATTTGTGGCTTGTAACTCCTCTTAAATTCTTTTATGATGTTACCGAAAGCTTTTCTGGCTGTCCCTCGTGCATTCCATACTAAAATCATAATATTAAGAAGAGAGAGTGAGATAGTCAATAGTTACTGACCTCTTCTTGACAAAGCTCTTCCCAACACCATGCTACGTCTCCTTTCCAGTCTTCCACTGAGTTCCTCTTCTTCCTCTTCCTCTATGAATTCTCCCGCCTCTGACAGTCTCATCCAGTTGCTTAGCTGAAGGTCCGGTGGTTTACCTCTTTCCATGGCTAAACCATTAATAACTGGGTCAGGTAAAATATTCACGTCATCCTCCAGTAATTTGTCCTTCATGTTTTTATTCTCAGACATTTCCAGATCCATGTATGATTCCTCTATGTTCTCTATTTTGTCTCCACCTTTTAAGCCCAATGGCCCTTTCCCTTCTTTGGTCTCTTTTTGTATTTCCATGTTGTCACTCCGACCCACTTCTTTCGTGCCCTTCTGCTGGTCCATCTTCACTTCTGGGCTCTCTTGTTTATTGCTTGTTGTTGGCCCAATTTTTATTCCACCTTCCATTCCCTTTTTTGTCTTTTTTCCTTGTTCCTCTTTATTGTTTTGTCCTCCTCTACCCAAATCAACTTTCTCAATCTTCAAGGATCTCTCTTTAGTCTCTTCATGCGGCTTCACATGCTGACCTTCTCCACCCTTCCCCTCTTTTCTCTCTCTCGTAATTAATACCCTTTCACTAACCCTTTTGACCAAAGGTTTTTCTTGGCCTTTTTCGTTTTTTCTTTTCAGGTTGTCTTGTTTCTTGTGATCTTGTTCTTTCCCTATACTGGAAATATTCTTCGATGGGACCCTCTCTGCTTCATCCTTTTCTTCATTTTTTTCTTTCTCTTCGCTATTCGTCACTTCTGATTCAAGGATGGAGAATTTGGAAGTTTCTCCTATTTTAATACGCTCTCTGTCCTTTCGCTGACTCCCCTCTTCCTTTTTTCCTTTGTTGATGGGACGTCTACCTTTCTTGGACTCCGTTACTAATATCCAATCCCTGTAAAGCTGTTCCGATTGCTTCACCGGCGGGATGGAGGCACCAGTGATTTGCTTCTCCTTCTCCATTCCTCCAGTATTACACTGATTCAAGGCCTCCTCTTTTACTCTCTTTAAAGGACAATGTTCAGTCATGTGTCCGAACTTCCCGCAGTAAAAGCAAATTAATTGAAGCCCTTCATATTCTATCTTTAGACTATTTCCATCCACCATGTACGACGGCAAAAACGGTTTGTTGAGATCCACTTCTACACACATTCTGGCATACATTGTTCTGGCTCTTGTGAGGGTCATTTCATCCACCTTAATAGCTTTTCCAATCTTGTTACCAAAGTGGTAAAAGAATTTTTTATCATAGTAATCTCTCGGCAGACCTGGGAGTCTTACCCATATAGCAACCTTTCTGATTTGCTCATTCTAGGGATTGAAATTCCTTTTCCATGTTTGGACAGTCAAGTAATGTCTTTGAATCATCCATGGACCTCCTTTAAGGGTGAAAAAATAATCTTCCATGCTCTGAAATGAGGCTATCATGTACCCGTTCCCTATCATTGATAACTCGACACTACCTGCTTTTCCCCAAATCCCCTGTATTTGCTTTCTCATGCCCATAAATCCTAAGGTCCCTCCCAGCAGCTTAACAATGAGAGACTGATCCCAATATTTCTCAAGTTTTCGTCTTTCCTCATTTGAAAACTCAATGTTTGGTCCTTGGGCTGTATCAGTAACAGTGACTCCCTATTCCATGTTGTTTTCATCTGAGTTGAGTAAGTTCCCATCCCATTGTTCTTTTCCTTGTTCTGTTTCCAGTGTTGTGCTTCTTGGTCCCTTGGTTCTCAACACTTCTCTATAGGACAAAGGGGCCTTGGTTTCAGCAGTTGGTCGCTCCTCTACTTCTTCCATCCAGTCCTCGCTTCTTGGGCGTTGTAATATCTCCCCTGTGTAATTTCCTTCTCGCTTTGTAACTTTCTTACCTATCTCTTCATTTTCCCTCAATTCCCTTGACGCGGTTCCTCCCTCCTCTACGGCTTCTTTTTTGCTTGGTAATATTGGGTATTCTTCCCTACGCCCTCTATTCACATCCTGGGGACGGTCTGGAGGTTTTGTTCGATTGCTTGGTTCAACAATACTCATGGAATTACTCACACTCACCGAGCTAGTGTTTAAGCTTTTGAAGATGATGTTGTTAATAAAGAGTGACGTGTTGTTATTGGCCTTCCCAACTTGTTAATTTGGCATTTTTCCTTATGAAATTGTCAAACAAGAAAGTCAAGTCATTCATGTAAAAGATGGTGTTGTTAATAGAAAGAGAGGTGTTGTTATTGGCCTCCCTAACTTATTAATTTAACACTTTTCCATACGAAGATGTTAAATAAGAAAATCAAGTCGTTAATGTAAAAAGTGCCAAATTAATAAGTTGGGAAGACCAATAACAACACTTCACTCTTTATTAACAATATCATTTTTTACATTAACGACTTCACTTTCTTTTTTACCACATTCTTTCTCAGTCAAAGCCATGCCATTCTTTTTGCAAGTGTTAGCATTCTTGGGCGGCTTTGATTTGAATGAAATTTGATTAGTGGATCAGTTCCAATTGGAGGAGGAGGGCTCAGCATCAAAGGAAAAGTTAAGGAAGGGGGACCGTCACCGGCATCAATCTCGGCAACAACGTGTAGGAGATCGCGATAATATTGCCAGACCAAATTGACGGTAGTGGCAGGGATGGCGTCAGCAATATTCTCCCCGTGGTCGGGGCAGCCCTCTAGAAACAGGACTATAGTCTGTCACTTCACTCAGGGCATTCTCATCTTTTGCTCACAATTTCATATCCCAGATTCCTACTGATGATCTGATTTGGTATTTCAGTAATTCACCACACCATTTTGTTCATTTTCAATTTTGTTTGTATTTTTCTAGAATTTTTCCATCAACATTATCCAATAATGACCGAGGAAAAAATAATACCGCTCCTGTCCTAAATAAAAGACAGAGTTGACTTTTTTAGGAGAGATTAAAGAAACTAAATAAGTTATTTAATGATGTCATATATTGTGTATACTTAGATTATATATAAATTTATTAGTTAAACTAATTAATTTAGAAAAAAAATAAAAAAAATTAAAATAATTTAATTAACTTCCTTAATTTATGTACAAAAATCATCTGGGAGAAATAAAAAACTGTTATTTAGATGATCTGTCACAGGTGAAAAGGACCGTCTTCTCAACATTCTGCCTGGTTTTGGTCTTCGCTCGGTTCTTTGCTGCTCCCAACCAGTTTATAATGCAAGCAAGAAGAGTGGATAGAGAAGGTTAGGTGAATTCATCCATGGCAAAGCAAACACAGAGCAACTTTGCTTGTGTGTTTCTGGTTCTTTTCTTCTTCCTCTGTGCTTCCTCTGTTTCAATTTCTGCGAGCGTGGCACCTCTCTTGCAGACTTACGAGAAATCGATCTTCACCTCCGACTTTCACTCCATTTATGACACTTCCAAGTATGGTATACTTCAGCTTAACAACGGTTTGGGCCGGACGCCTCAGATGGGGTTTGTTTCTCGCTTCTTCCCTCCATCTTCCCTGAGCTTTCTATTCTCAAGTCGAAGCGTTGAACGTTTTATCTGGATCATTTCTATTAATTGGAACTAGTGACTAGGTTTTTTTTCCTTCTCACATGTTTCCGCGTTCTTTCTTTGCATTTTCATGGTTGTTACCACTAATTAGCAAAGACCTACAAGCAGAAATGTAGCCTATTGGCATGGATTGTGGTATATGACTATATGACTACGAATTTGTTATTTGGCTTTGGGATTAACGCATGGCTTGCGGTCTTAAGTTTGGTGCTTCTAGTCATTTAATTTTTGGTTTTAGTTGGAGAAATGTTAGTACGGGTTTGTTATGACGATGACTTATGTTGCATGATTTGTTCTTTTGTAGATGGAATAGCTGGAACTTCTTTGCCTGCAATATCAATGAAACTGTAATTAAGGAAACAGGTTTTTTTCTCTGCCTCTGTACAACAGTTTATTGACGCATTCTTTCCATTTCCTTTTATTAAACAATTAAATGATATTATTGATTAAGATGATGTGAGATATTTTGTCTCACCGATAAAGTGATCATGTAACTTTTTTCACTCTCACCGGTTTGTTCCTAGCTTTACTGATATGAACTTCGCTTATCCAGCGGATGCACTTGTATCAACGGGTTTGGCTGATTTAGGTTATGTGTACGTCAACATAGGTACTATTCTAGCATCTTCTCAATAGAACATTATGTTGTTGATTTTGGACTCATTTTGATATTGTTAATTGCAGATGATTGCTGGTCTGCGGCAACAAGAAATTTAAAGGTCAGCTGAATCATGTTCCTTTCAAGTAACATTAAATTAGCAGGAACAATCTTCTGGACCATCATCATTCTTTTTATCATATGACGTTTTCCTTTCACTTGGATGTTAAAATAATCATACCGATTAGCTTTTAATACATCTTGATAACGTGGCAAACCATAAAGTTGATATAACTATTAAATTGCTGTATTGTAATTTATCTTTAATCTTGAACTGATACTTTCCTTACAACTCTCTCTCTCTCTCTCAAAATTACAAGAGTTACTAGGCCTTGAAAGATGGGAGCAAGGAATAATTTCTTTTCACTTTAATTGTGCACCTGTACTCTGTAGTGGTAGTTCCTGATGGCTAATAAAGTAGCAAAGCATGTACACACTCTGTCCATCTTCCATGTGAATGTAATATTCTGATAAAACTTTTGGATAACTTTGATATTTCTAAGTGAAAAGGCAGCAAAACTTCTCTACTGTTTCAGAGAAATAGGCTGAGTTATGAAACAACAGCAGAAATGGAACATAAACATTACTTTTAATAGAGAAAAATGCAAAAGAAAGAGATGGAACAATAGAGATGTGTTTTCCTAGCTCAAGAGGCTTGGATATCTCCAAGCAATCCCTCCATGAATCTTCATTCTCTGCCGCAAGCCTCAGATCCCCGTAACAGTCCTTCCAAAAAGCTCACTCTCTTCCACCTCAACACTTGTCAGACAGCTTGACAAGGCGAGTTAATTATATTCATTCCTTGCTTTGTCCTTCCTACCACCTCATCCATTTCCCCTTTAAGAATATTTAAGAATACCATTAGTGTTGGTGTTAGTCGCATCCCCAGCCATGGGCCCCATCTGATTCTTATGGCTTTACTGTGATATAACTGGTCTCCGTATGTATTTGTATACTTCTTACTTTGTATTTTTTGGTTCTGTAGGGTCAACTGGTCCCTGATCCTAAGACTTTTCCATCAGGAATCAAAGCTCTTGCAGATTATGTACATAAAAGGGGGCTTAAGCTTGGTATATATTCTGATGCAGGGTACGATGGATGATATTGTGAAACCAAGCCAGATGTTTGAAAAATCTATTCCAGAATTAAACCTGGTCATATTGAATGTGTTCGACTGACTTTTAGTTACCTGCTCAATATTCTTTTTCTTGATATTAGGGCATTTACATGTCAAGTCCGACCAGGATCACTTTTCCATGAATTTGATGATGCAGACACGTTTGCATCTTGGGTTAGTTACCGTTATCCCATTTTATTATAGCAAATTGGAACTGATATAAATGTTAGTTTTTTCATCATCACATAACTTTAGGATTCATGTGCGGGTGTGTGGGCACACCTGTGTGAAAGAAAAACAATATTTGGTAGTTGAGATTGAAGTTCTGATCAGAACCATTGTGAAGCCCTAATTTGGATCATTTCAGGTTTGGGTGTCATGATGGCCCTTGGTTTAATGAAAAATCCAATGGTTGGCTTTGTATTGTCCTATAAATGTATCTATATTAGGTGGCACGCAATCAGAGCTTCGGCATTACGTTAGAATGTCATCAAGAAATAATCAAGTCATTCCTGAAAGTTGTTGTAATCACTAGACGTTCTTAACTAGACGATGCAAATAGTATTCCTTTAAAATGTTAAAAGAGTTGTTTCATGCTACAAAGGTGGACTAAATTTTGAACGCATATCTTGAGGTGCTCCTGGAGTCACTCTTTTGTAGCTAGATATTTCATTTGCATTGCTGATGTTTTGAATCAAAAGTTGTGTTTTCCTTTATTGCATCATTTTGATTCACTTCTTTTACCAGGATGTAGATTATTTGAAGTATGACAACTGCTACAATCTGGGCATCCCGCCAGAGAAAAGGTATCTGTGATTTAAGTTAGTTGCTAACGAAGCAATGCTTAGTACTTGTAAATTGATACAATATTGTCCTATGTTTCCAGATACCCACCGATGTGTGATGCTCTGAATGCATCTGGACGTGCAATTTTCTATTCACTTTGTGAATGGTATTCGGTTTTGTCTGTTCTGTTGTTTGATATTTGCTGGTTTGACAAGTGATTTTTCATGCATCCTTTTTATGTTTTACAGGGGTGATGATGACCCTGCTTTATGGGCAGGCAAGGTTGGGAACAGTTGGCGCACAACTGGGGACATCAATGATTCATGGTTCAGGTGAAAATTTGGGGCTTTGACTAATAGTTGGTGAAGAAATTTAGTTTGGTCCAAAGACATTTTAGATAATTGCGGTTAACCAGATAAAAAATTGTCTTGGGCGTTAGTTTGATTCTCTTGATTGCTGCCTCTTTAAATTATATCGGGATTGTTTTCTATCAAATGCTGTTCCAGTAGTATGCCAATAAGCGCTTGTGGAAGATGTGATATTGGAATTCGTGGGTGGTACATTGTAAACTAAAAAGAGTTTATTCAATCATCAGACACCTATTATAATACGATATCTTTCTCTTTATACTAAAGGAGAGTCCTTTATGTACTAATATGACTGTAACACTGGGAATTTTAAATTATCAGGTGAATATGGTTCGTTATTTAGAATTTATAGGGCTGAAGAATATCTGCTCCCCTCTCCTCACTGGTATCTCTGTTGGCCTTCTTTGCACATAACCGAACCATCTTAAATGATGCCTTTCCTCCATTTCAACCTCCCGGCTTGTATCCTATACATAACATCTTGATCAATTTTGCCATCTTTCTGTAATATCAATCCTAGATACTTCGTCATTTGGGTATGGACTTTGTGATAGCATGCCTATTAATTTTATGCCGCATCGTCATGTCAATTACAAGCTTTGTCATTGGATTTAACTTATAAACTGTTATTATTCATGTTAAAACCATGGAAAACTATACATCAATATCAAAAATTTTCTGACAAGGTGGTTGTACACTGATAAAATGTTTTTCTTGTCCAGCATGACAACTATCGCTGATCTAAATGACAAGTGGGCAGCTTATGCTGGTCCTGGAGGATGGAATGGTAAAATTTGTGTAGTTTTTCTAGTTATTTCTGTAAACCAGTTGATTTTGTTTTTATATTATCATCCGGCATCCGGTTTGGGGTTCAGGGTTGTCTCTTCCAACACAAGTGTCTCCTCTGGGACTTGAATTTGAGACCCAGAGGGATCTAGCGAGGTCTTACCGTTAGACCAATTCTATGTTGGTTGTAAACCAGTTGATACTTGAACCATTCTTGCTTATTCCGTGCATTATCTTTCATGGACAGACCCAGATATGCTGGAAGTTGGCAATGGTGGCATGACTTTCCAGGAATATCGTAGTCACTTTAGCATCTGGGCATTAATGAAGGTCTTGCTTTTAAGTTCTATTTTTCTTGTTCCTTCCTCCTCTCTGTGTCTTCAGTTGCTTGTTTCATAGATTGGTATATATGACCAAATGGTTTTAGTAATCCCCTTGTCATATGGTATTTCCCATTCCACTTGGTGCCTGCTAATTAGCTAGCAATGTTGCATCTCAGCATGGGCAGGAAACTGTTGGGTAACATTTTCATTCATAATCTGACCAGTTTGAATATTTTAATTAGTTTATCCATGACATGAAGGTAATCTTCTATCTTTACTTTTGTTATTTGTGGCCATAATTTGCTGGATGTCAACCATCAAGAAACTTGAAGTGGTCACGATACATGACACAAACTATAGGCTATAGCTATATCTATCAGTAGGTCAAAATTGTGAATTTGTGTATGCAGGCTCCCTTGTTAATTGGATCCGATTTAAGAAATCTGAGCGAGGAAACATATTTGATTTACAGCAATAGAGATGTTATTGCCGTAAACCAAGGTAGCAACAATTCCTTCCCTTTTTGAGCTATCATACTTTTTTTTATCATTGATCTCATTCAGGAATTTGTGATAGGTGATTGTATTATGTCTCAATGCAGATTCACTTGGAGTTCAGGGAAGGAAGGTTCAAGTTTCTGGAAAAGATGGTTGCCGTCAGGTCATCTCTTTTGCACCACCTCTTAATGCATTTATGCTATGAAACCTGGGGTATTTTATCCCCGTTTCTTCTGCTTCTTGTGATCATGATGATTAATTGTTCCAGTGGTGTCTATCCGGATCCTGGAGTTCACGTGCCTAAGACCTCTTCGTCTTGGAGGTGGATTAATATGGATTTCAGTTAACTAATAAATAGGATATGAAGCTCTTAGTTCTCAGATGCTCCCTTAAAAAGAATGGATTGAGAACTCCTTGATAATTGTGATGGACCAGTTTGATGTTTGAGTTTTAGACCTGGAATATCTGTATTATGCCAGCGACACAAGTTTTATGTGCCTATACACTTGATAATGTAAAAAGTCCCATGACTGCTATAAAAAGGTTAGAGTTAAAAGAGCTGCTAGTATATGCTATACTTGCTCTTTAACTGGACATGTTCCATGCAGGTTTGGGCGGGCCCTTTGTCTGGAAATCGATTGGTTGTTGCTCTCTGGAATAGGTGCTCACAAGTTTTCACCATCACAGCCTCATGGAATGTACTAGGGCTTGAATCTGGTACTCGGGTTTCTATTAGAGATTTGTGGCAGGTAAGCAAGCCTAGCTTCATGCAATGTCCCCTAGATAGTGTTTCTATACACCATCTTTTTGCATCCCTTGCCTCCTCAAGGAGCTTCTATTTTTTCATGTTATAACGCTTCGCTATATATTTAAAGAAACTAACCACCTTCGAATTGTTTTTATTATTGCTAATATCTGGTCAAATCATCATGTCATGCATCCTTTCCTCTCAATTCTTATTTTTCTATTGTTGGATATCTGGCATTTGATAAGCTTTCCAAGCTCTGTATTGACTTTATTAAAAGTGAAATGGGTCAATCCAAATTGGATAAGCTTTCTATAGGTGCTCACAAGTTTCCACACAAGGACTCGCTAACTTTTATGGTTTTATTTTGCATCTCTACTATCTTGCAGCACAAGGTAATAGCCGGTGATGTAGTATCATCGTTCAGTGCCCGCGTTGATGTTCATGATTGTAACTTGTATGTTTTCAGTCCATTGACTGTATTCCACTCTGAAGAATAGCTCATTCTTCAAGGAATTTCGTTGAAGGGGTTTGGCTGGTTCAACTTTATGCGAGCAGTTGGATAATATCGAAGAAGATTATGTCTTACCCATTCTGGGTCCTCTACTTTTTTGAGTGCCTATTACTTTTGGTTTTTGCCACTGGATATGTAGTCATCCTTGTGTGATATATTGTTGGTCCGATGTACAAAAGTAAAAGTCAAGTGGATCCATTGCCACTGTCTTTAAATGCTCGAACAAGGCAAATCTTCACGCTGAGATAAAATATCACCGTTTTCTTATTATATGTTGTTTCTGGCTTACATAGTCCACTATTTTATCGGGTCCATGGTCACTATAGTTTGGAATGTTCCAGCATATTATTTGACTTGGAACTTTTTGGCCTCAGTCTGGGTTGGATTCATGCTAGATAATAATAGGCAATTTAAAAACATAAAAATAGCTGGATGGATAAATATACAGATGTCAGCTGAACAAGTCGACTTGATTATATAATCAAGCCTCGTGCAAGTTTAGCATTCATTTTAGTTACTACTCACAATGGGGTGTGTGAAACTAAATCGAAGTCTCAGTATGGTTTGGTTTAATTTTGATTTTTTTTTTTGTTCAGTTCGGTTGCCAATATTCTAAAAGTCAGACCGGAAGTCGAGTCGGAAAGGTTAGCGGGTCATGGTTCAACCGGTTGGAACGGTCGGATCGGTGACGTAATAATTAAATTTAGAAATATTATATGTATATATATTATACAGTTAATCTTTACTGGTCTAACTTGATAGGAAGTTAACTAGGTTACAAAATATGGTTGAAGGATGAATACTAAGTCAACAATCAACCTAACAAAATGCATTGGACTATAATGATTTCATGACTTATCAAACATTAGTGACTCTTGATTGATCCAAGCACGAGTTTCTTGATAAGCATTTGGACCATAAATATCATCATCTGCTTGAGGAAAAGATCCAAAATCAAGACCGCCAACTCCAATCCCAAAGCTTCCAATTTCATTATCACAAATGTTGGACAGCTCTTCAATGCACAAACTCACAATTTAGATTACAAACTCAATCATAACAATAATCAGAGCACATGCCACAGGGGAATAATCACAAGAAACTGTGCTGCAATCACAAATATTGTACTAGTCATTAACATGGGCAAATCAAAGGCAATATTGTACCATCCCAGTAATCACAACTTAATTGCAATCACAATTATACTCTCTGCCATCTTGGAATTACAATATACAATAACATTAATTTAATATCAATAGTTGCTTGTCCTGTACAGGTGATGGGGGCAGGAGAGAAGGATGAAAAGTGGCACAACTTACAATCACATTCACAACTTAGAACCTGTTTGGCAAAGCGGTAACACCAAAAAAACGCGCGTTAATGAAAAAAAGCCCGGTAAGTGTGAAGTGGCCCTGTTTGGATTCACGACAATTAGACTGAGCTTTATCTATTAACGTGGGTTCAGTTCTGAAGCTCGAAGCTCCCACTTTTTTCACACGGCATGGCAGAATTTCGTTATTATGGGGCAATTAATGCCCAACGACTTCGCACCGAACTCTTGTTAATACGAGCCCTTCTTCACTCCACACACTCATCTCTAATTTCTGCTCGGCTCTGCTCTGAATTTCTCCTCCACCGTGCCTCTTCTCCTTGATCTTGGTGTCTGAGTGCTGGTGGTAGTGTAGTCGCTGTTTGGTGTTGGTGTGGTCGGAGGTCGTCGCCGTCCTTGACTGGTTGGCCGTTGGCCGCTCTTCCTTCTCCGATCCGTCCCTTGTTCAGAACTGTGGTGTTGCGTGTTGCGATCTACAGCCTATCCTTGCGGTTTGGTGGCCAGATCTGTTGGTTGGTGTTCTGATCTGAGGCAAACCGAAGTCGTGTGGCCGCTGGAGCTTCTCAAGCAAAACATGTTTTTTTCGTTGCCTTGAGTGTTTTCCTCTGCTTTGTGATTGCCGGATTGGGTTCACAGTGTGAAGCCTTTCACTTTTCCTGAGTTGGGTTCACGGGTTGCAACTTGACAAGGAACCAGCTTCGGTGCTTGTTGTTGGTTTGCTGCATTGCGTTTCTGCGTCTCCCTCTGAGGTTAAATTCTGTTTTCTTCATCTCTATTTTTAAATTACTTAGCTCGTGGCTTTGCTAGTATGGTCTGTGGAAGAAAGGAAGCAATATATATATATATATATATATATGCGTGTGTATGCTACATTCTGATATTTGAAGTGGCTCTTCCTTCCTTGTAAATATGCGCTTCGGTGCTTGAGTGGTTTCTTCATGTCTGTTTTACTGAGCTCGTGGCTTTGCGAAAATGGTATGTGGAAGAAAGGGAGAAATATATATATCTATACGTGTGTATGCTATATTCTGATATTTGAAGTGGCTCTTCCTTCCTTGATAAATATGCGCATGGGTGTTTGAGTGTTTCTTCATCTCTGTTTTACTGAGCTCATGGCTTTGCGAAAATGGTCTGTGGAAGAAAGGGAGAAATATATATATATATATATATATATAGCTCATGGCTTTGTGAAAATGGTCTGTGGAAGAAAGGGAGATATATATATATATATATATATATATATGCGTGGAAGAACTGTGGTTTGAAAGTTTCCATGTTAACTTCCTTCCTTGATTAATATGCGCATGAGTGCTTGCTGGTTTCTTCATCTCCGCTACGAAATTTCGGATTGGGTTTTTCTCAAGAGGCTTGGTTCCCTTCAAAATTTTTAGCATCATTTTGAAGTGGCGATTATTGTTTTGTTGCTTTTCTGTGCCATAAGTTGGTGGTTCTGATTTCTTCTAGTGGATGCTTTGCTTGTCCGTTGGGTTGATTGGCCCCTACTTCATTGATTTATCGCTCTGGAGTTGCTTTAAGATAACTGATTTACCTTCATTTAGTTCATCTTCTACACGTCCTGCCGTGCTGCAAATAAGGTTGTTGTCTATTTAGAACTCGAGCTACCTTGATCTTCTACTTCGTGTGTTGATTTCTGCCGATTGATTCATGCTGTTGGCCTTTAAAAACTTATTAGCTTGACTGTACCATTTTGTATGTTGATTTCTACTAATTTATTCATTCAGTTACCTGAAATTGGCAAAGCTTATAGATACATAAAATTCCATTTTTGTTGGTTTTTAAGTTGGTTTATGTTATATTTTAGATTGAAACCTTCTGGATTTTGGCAATGTCAGAGTAATTATCTCTGTTTTTTTTGTGTTTATATGCAATAAGAACTTGGTTGGTTAGCAAGAACTAGTGAGTACAAGAAAATGTGATTTCTATTCTTTTGAATGGATTCTCAGGAAGGCAAGGTTTGTAGGAAGAAGATAGTTAATTTAGGAACTTGTGGTGATTATTGTTTTCTTAACATGTTGTTGCATATGGTTCCATGGTTTAGTTTTCCGTTACTCTGTCCTCTTCAGATTTTCAATCGTGATCTCTAGCAATCCTTGTTTTCAGTTCTGTTGTTCTTCAAATCGATAAGGTTCCTAATCTTTAAACGTGATTCCGTTAATCTTCACTTGTTCATAGTTGACATAAAAGTATGGACAAGGAGAAACAGAGAAGAACGTGGGATGTAAATACCACGGGGATTTTCATACATGAATGTGTTGATCAAATTTACAAGAAAGAACGTCAAGGATCTTCTTTCACAAAGGATGGGTGGAAGAACATTATGTGTGCATTCAATGAAAAAACAGAACAATCATATAATAAGAAGCAACTGAAAAATAGGTATGATAACTTGAGGAAAGAATGGAAGGTGTGGGATAACTTATTCTCGAAAGAGACGGGCATATCATATGACCCTACGAGGAATATGGTGATCGCTGAAGATGAGTGGTGGGACAGGAAAATTCAGGTGCACAAATGTTGTTATGATTATTATGAAGAACAATGTTATGATTACTATTTGTATTATTTTATATAAGGCATTGATTTGGAAGCTTGTATGCATACAGGAGAATGCGAAGTATGCCAAGTATAGGTACAAAGGCCTCATGTTTGCGAACGAATTAGGGATAATATTCAAGGACGTTATGGCATCGGGCGGCACCATGTTCACACCATCTGATCCACAACGGTTGTCACTGGGTATTGATGAAGACGATGTCTATCGACCTACAATGGACCTAGAAGAAGGATGATAGTGAGGAAGATCTTGAAGGTCCTGCTACTGGAGGTAGTATGGGAGTGACAGCTGATTTTGAAGGAATAAGTTTGACAACGAACTCAACACCTAGTGCACCTAGTGGTTCGGGAAGCAATGGGAAGAGAAAGAGGGTTGAAGGGGCTGAGAAAGGAAAAAGGAAAAAGAAGCCAACGTCGAAAGTAATAGCAGATGCGGTTAGTCGAATAGCTGACGCATCTACGGATAGAATACATGCAATGAAAATGATCTCCCCGACTGATATACCAGCGTGTGACGTCGTGGCTAAATTACTTACCATTCCTAAGATTGTTGCTGATAGAGACTTGCGTCGTCAATGTTGTAATATGATTATGCACCAAATGCCTCGCGACATGTTTGTTGGCTTGAAAGGAAATAAAGAAGCCTTGCTCGAGTGGTTGCAGGAACACGCTTACAACAGCCCACATCTTCAGATTGCCTCGAAGCCCTGAACTCCACTTCATGTTACTTTTGAAAACTTAATCATATGTAGTTATATTGCCATACCTGACTTTATGTATGTTACTTTTGAAAACTTTGTCATATGTAGTTATATCGGTATGCCTAACTTTATGTATGTTTTGATAATACGTATGTTAGACGAAGCAGCTATATGTTAAGCCAGTTGTGAATGTTACAAACTTCTGCTGTATGATGTGAATGTTACTTGCACATTTTATAGTTGTATTTGATTTCATACAATCTTCGCAAAAACACAGGTTACATCGTCTATGACAAGTTCAAGTGGTGCAGATAGGTCGGAACGGCCGGAGGAAGTACGATTGTCTCGTGCAGATAGAAGGTTTCTGGTCATATCCCTCTTAGATGAAGAGTTGACACAGTATGAACAAGTAGCTGCGTTGATGGCTCAATATCTCATGCCGTATATTTGCAAAGAACCATGCAGAACTAGCAAGCAAACAAGTGCATTATGGGTGCAAGAGGTATTGGAAGGGCACGATGGCACTTGTCATGAAAATTTTCGAGTAGAAAAACGTGTCTTCTCTCTCTTGTGCTCGAAATTGGTAGAACATGGGTTACGATGAACTAGGTATATTGGAATTGAAGAAATGGTTGCCATGTTCTTATATACAGTAAGTCATGCACAAGGAAATAGAATCATACAAGAACGATTTCAGCATTCTGGAGAAACCGTTAGTAGGATATTCCACATGGTTTTAAAAGTTGAGTTAATCTAGCGACAGAAATTATCAAACCGGTTGATCCCGAGTTCCATCATTGTCACCCAAAAATAAGCAATGATCGGCGATATTACCCCTATTTTAAGGATGCAATAGGAGCAATTGATGGAACTCACATCAAGTGTGTGGTCAGTCAGTCTGAGCAGGAGAGGTATATAGGGAGAAAGGGATATCCGACACAAAATATCATGGCCATATATGATTGGGATATGTGCTTCACTTTTGTGCTGGCAGGTTGGGAGGGAACTGCATATGATGCACGTGTCTTCCAAACTGCTATCTCTACTCCATCTATGAAGTTTCCGCATCCACCTCAAGGTATATCTCCAACACCTGATTGATACATTGTGTCTTTTCCCCCCCTCACTTTTGCTATAATTTTACAGTCTAAATACAAATTCTATCATTTTATCAGGGAAATATTATTTGGTCGATGCTAGCTATCCAACACCTGTTGGATATCTTGGTCCGTATAGACGTGAGCGTTATCATCTTCCAGACTTCAGGCGACGAGAGGGATTTGCAAATCCTAATGAGATGTTCAATTATTATCATTCAAGTTTGCGGACAACTATAGAAAGGACGTTTGGAGTCTGGAAGAATAGGTTTCAGCTCTTAAGGGAAATGAACTCATATAGCTTTAAAACACAAGTCTACATAGTTTGTGCTACAATGGCTATACATAATTTTATCCGGAGAAATTCCCAAACAAATATGGATTTTCGAGAAGCTGAACGAGGAAATATACTTGCTCAAGATACTAATGATCCGAGTGATGTCGCATCCACATCAACTATCCGTAGATTATCGTCAACACAAATGAATGATGTTCGTGACACGATCAGAAATCAAATTGTTAGGGGTAGATGATCCACTGATGAAACATTTCATGTATGCATTATAATTTAGATATAAATTTATCCAATTTTAATTGAAGTGGCTTTAGTGTTTTTTTTTTCAATAATAATCGAAATTTTATTATTTTACCAAATTTTATTTATATTTTTTCACTTTAATTATCACAATATATACAACTAATATATATATGGAGTTTTCAATAAGATTCATGCCTTTTTTAATCATTTTCCATCTTAACGGGCTTTTGAAACATCAATCCAAACACATTTAAGGTTAAGAAAAAAGTCACATTTTTCTACCGCACTTCCAAACACAAATCACATCTACATTTTGACTTTTTTCTTATCTGACTTTTTTTAAAGTCAGTTAACAAAAAAGACTACTTTTCTACCGCTAATCCAAACGGGCACTTAATTTTCTGAGCCCGTCTTGCTTGCGTCTCCACGGGACCACCTGCCTCAACATATATATTTATCAACTTCATTTGTTACTTTCCACTGTCTCTCATTGTCACCGCTCCCTCCTCCTAATCCCCCATCATTTGCATCCCTCTACAATACATACACATGCCTTCCACTATTTTCACTAATTTATGTATATTATATTATTATTCAATAAAAATATTCCAAGGATTTCGTATCTATTTCTTACTTTCTAGTTCGGCTTTATAATCAAGTCTTGGACAGCCATGGAGATGAAGGCAAGCATTGTACCTATCTGTTTCCACGCCCAACGAAAATGACGCAGACATAATTTTTTATAATCCATCCGTCGAAAACACTGCTTAACATCAATTGGACAGGACGAAGGAACTCGCGCGGCATGGAAATATATTATATTAAGGCATATATAATTATATATCACCAAAACCAGAGGGGGGAAAATTAAGCTTACCCAGAGATGTGAACTTGAGCAGGATATGTTGCGTCTTCTCCTAATCCCAACCCTTGATATCCTTACTTTGATTTTCTATCAGCCGCTTCATTATCAAATTTGGTGAAAAGAGAATAAATCACAGTACCACACACAATAGATAAATGGCAGAGGATGATGACATCGACGGCGGAAGACGATGGCCACAGACGGTGGCCGGCGTCGTTGCAAACGGTGGGAGAAGCTTCATCCACGACGTCGGACGAAAGGGTTAGGGCGGCGAATGGAATGCTCCTGATCGATTTGGGATTTTGTCTTTTTTACATGCCTTAATTTAAAAAAAAAAAAACCCCTAAATTAAATAAAATATTTTTTACACAACTTTTTTATAAAAAAAACAGACATCAATGACCCGGCCAGTTTTTAAAAACCGGTCCGATTTCGGGCCAAAAAGTGATTAAATGGCGGTTCAAAATGGTCTGAACAAGAAAACGGCTCTTTACAAAAAACCAGCCCGTTGTCGAGACCGACTGGTCGTCGGACCGTCCGGTCCAGCTCTTAAAACCCTACCGGTTACTTGTTTACAGTGTTCCGTTAATTCAGTCTTCCAGGTGTTTTCCAATTGAACTAGTCCTTGCACATCCCTGCTGCCATATAGAATAAAATTACAAAAATATTCTAACAATGTAGATATCATTATTTTCATATGTTAAAAAATAAGAAGAAAAAATAGGCATTTGAGTTATGATGACATTAAACGTATCGTAAAACAAACAGTTGCGTTTGAAACCCATCTTTTCTGTTGGTTTGAGCAATATGACAAGGTGGAAACAGTGAAACAGCAGACAGGAAACCAATAAGCCACTGCTGATCTAATGGCCAATTAGTAAATTAAAAAAAAAAAAAAAAAAGAGCTACTAAGCTATCAATATAGGCAACTCAACCCAATATACTCTAGGTGATTGACTATTATATATGTTGAAATCATGTACAAATCTATGGACTCTTTGAAAAGAAAATAAATAAAAAACAGTCCCAAGTGAAATAACTTTTAGTCTTCTATCACCGGAGAGGAGATGGGTATATATTGGCTATCTAAACAATCCAAGCGGAAGAGTCAAGAGCCTCAAGTGGTTCCTCAGCTGTCAAGTATGTGACCACTACACTACTAGTATCTAACTCTAGCATCTTCCAATTCTAACATGGTTTGGTTGGAAGATAGTATGTGCAGCTACAGAGCAACACATTAGGACTCGCTATTGTTTGATGTTATCCTAAAATCCTACAAAATGACTATACTTGCACGTTAGAGATTGTCAATTCATCTCCTCAGGAATTTTCTCTTTCCTCTTCATGTCCATCTTAGGGACGCCTAGCAGAGAACCCAGAGTGGTGGAAACTGCAAATTCTGGCTCATCATGGTTTCCAGGCAAAGGCGGTTTTGTCAATGGTTTGGCAGACCTGTATGTCCTGAAATCAATATTCAGTGAGGAAGAGGAACTTCTGGGCCGTTCGGATTCAGGATTTAACTGAACAGAGCCTTGGGCTTCAAATGGGGAGCTGGTCATCTGAAAGCTTGAAAGAAGAGGGAATTCGTCAGTTGTGACTTTGAAGGGCCTGGAATCGCCATCGATGTCTGGCTCGGATTGAATCACCAATAGTTCCTCCTTCTGATGTGATTTTGGCAGCACACTAGCATCCACAGAAGTAGATCCCCTTTGCCTGAACATTTTTGCATGCTTATCCTTGTAGTAAGAATTATATGTATGGAGCTATTAAAAAAAAAAGGATAAAAAAAAAAAGAACTATAAGTCTGCAAGATCCAAACCATTTTTTGGATACCAAGCCAGTAACCGCAATTAAGTAAAGGAAAGCAAAGAGAATGATAACAAAGAGGAAAGAAAGAAAAAATACCATGTCAGGTATGTATGTGCCTGTTCCTCGAGACTTCCCCTTCTCTTCAGCACTGAAAGTTGTTTCAAACTGTTGTGAAGCATTTGGATGGTAGAAAGTCTGTATTGGTACGTATAAATCAGTACCCAACTGGTAAACCATACTCCAATTCTGTTGGCTTGACAATGCATGGACATCAACTTGAGAGGGTGATGGTGGAAAAATTTGATGGGCAGCAAATGGAATGCTATAATTGTGAAACAATTGACTATATTGCAGGCCGCCATAATATCTATTATAATCTCCACTGAGTACGGACTCTTCGGATCTCCCAGTTCCAAATGCAGGAACAGGAACTGGAACATCTGGTCTTTGTCCTTTCCCATTTCTATCTAGAGTGTTCATAAAAAACTTCTCAAGAGCTGCACCCATGCTTTCTCCTGGAAGCGTAAGGATTTCCCTCAGCTTTCGCGCACCAAAGGAAAGGGCAAATCTTATTCGATGGAAATTTCCTGCCAGCAACAAGTCAACAGTAAGCAACTAAGTGGAAGGAAATTTTACAGGCTCAAACAGGTAAACTCTAAGAATTGGAAATAATTAGTCAGTCTCAGATAACCAGCCTAAATGTAATTTTTGTAAATATGTCAATCCGTATAAAACTAGTTATAACTAGAACATACATGATACATTCAATAAATGGGGGGAACCAACAATTTTGTAGAAATGCTCTGCTGCAGTTTAAAGCATTCAATATTGGGATGAACTCTCTGATACTTTCTAACATAGTTATATTTTCCAACTGAATCAATAATTGTCATTAATTTCTCATTTAGTCGGTAAGATTACCTCTGCTGACGCTACGCCCCAGATTGTTGTTGCTTCTTAGAGGATCTAGAACGTTCAAATGCTTAATGGGAAATTCCTGAGCCGCATTTTCACATACCCTTGCAGGAACAGAGTATATATCTCTGCAATTTTGCAGAAACTCCTTACTGAGCAGCAAGTCGTCCCAATCACAATCTGGTGTCTCTGCGGCAGGCAAAGGAGAAGGGCTTATCTTCTATCGGGCACTGAATTGTAAATAAGTATTTCCAATAAAATCACGCAACATCCAAATACATGCAATTGAAAAACACTCACCAACAATCTCTGGGAGGGAAGATATGGCTACTGGACCATTTATACTTAGACAATAGCCGTCCCAATCAAATGAGCTATAGTAGTCCAAGAATTTATACAGGACCTGCTAGTAATAGCATTTCAGAGGTTTTCTTCCTCTTGTAGATGTAAACAACATGCAAACTTGGAAGCATATTAGAAAAATGATGCTTAGAAAATCGGAGGAAGGCTCACCTCTAAAGGACCACGAACAGATGAATGAAAAAGATTCATAATATACAAGACTAATGTTTCGACAGCATATGTTGATATCAAGCCATGGTGTGCTCCAAGAATTCGGCTCTCATAATAGCACCAGGCTTTGATCAAGATAATTCCACGTTTGAAAAGATGGTTTTTCCCAACAAGTTCATCAACCTGATTTTTATTTTTATTTTTTGTCAAAGGACGTCATTAGATAAAATTGATCAAATATGTTGCAGAGGGAGAGAACTAAAAGCTTCACTTATTTATGAAGCCAACGGATGGGGCAAACACAATATTGAGCGAAGAAAACAACCCAAGAAACTGAAAATAAAATAAGTTATTTTATGTAATTCTCCATAGGAGGCAACAAAGTCCCAAATAGCAATTTAAATTAATATATAATTAGTGGGAGAGCAAGACAAATATAACAAGAAAATTAATCCCGAATGTCACAAAAGGAAAGCTGAAAAGGAGAAGCATACAGAAGCTTTGATATAAGTCAGATTCTTATATGGCATCAATTTTCATATTCATTTCACAACTATGGAAAAGGTCCCACGCATCTTCAAGTTCCAGCATAACATAGAAGTATAGGCTTGCAGCACTACTGAATGAATGAAATTCAAGCATACAGATCCAAGAAACACTAGGAATATACATATACAACAAACAGAACAAGTATTTGATGTAAGAATTCACCAAGATTAATAAGATTATACCTTCTCCAGAAAACACAGAGTACTGAGTCCTGCAATCTGATTAAATGAGATGTCAACAGCTATGTTTTTCACAGTGCATTTCACAACTGGGACCTGGAATACATCACCCAAAAACCAATATGGGAAATGTGATAGAGTTGAGAGACAAACATTAGAAATTCTTTCTCATGGAAAACAAAGAGAAAGTTGCATATATTTTGGTTTCAAAAAAAGAAACAGCAATAATGGCAAGGGAGATATTTCTTTTCAAGTAAGAAGTAATATTAAAAACAAATTTGAGAAAAAAGTGCATTAGCAATGGCATGCAAAGGCGATTGGATACCCAATGAGAAGCTATAGGGGGATTATCCTACAAGCAAAAGTCCTTTGTTATTTATTTGAACTTTCCTCTAGGGAGGTGAAATTATTATTGTCAAATTCCTCATCACTCAATACTCATTATGGTAGCAGCAACTTCAATCATTAACAAGACTCCAATGACATCATAGTTAGGAAAAAGCCTCGGAAGAAATTTAAGTCTGAGACATCATGTCAGGTCACAGTCGCTTTCAAATACTTCCATGTCCTGTCATTATTTCTACAGGCTATCCATTCAAACTCAGCCATAGCATGAATTATGGTGATACTTTATATTCAAGACTAACATAAGGATCGTCTCTAACTGATGTTCTACTGGAAAAGAAATAATATCCATTTGAGCCTCTGACCCATGATAAACCACACAAGCCAGGGAAAAAAATTCAAAAAACATCAAGAAAAAAATGGAAAGGTTAAGAGCTAACGAAAAATGAAACAATTTTGAAATTTGAAGATATACAATTTGACTTTAAACCTGTGCTCGTATATATTGTAGGTCTTTTACTTGGTATTCAGAGTCCTCTAAACTTTCAAGTATATTGCATACAGCTTTAGCTAAATCCTCCTCTTCATTCTCTTGACAGAGAGCAGTCAAGTCAATATCCCCATCAGGAAGATAGGTTTTTAGCGGGACTGAGCCAAATGGCAAGACCTGCATAACCATGATGAAATCATGTCAGAATCTAACGGAGCCAAAAAGACAAGAATTTCAATCCCATTTGTAACTGAAAATCGAGGAACATTCATTCCATAAGACAAAATAGATTTGACACATCCGAATGATTTAGAGAAGTGGCTATTAGGAAAACAAATTATGAGACCGAGACAGAAATGTCATACATTCAAATAATTTATAATGGCAACCACTAGGAAAACAACCAACAAATCATGAGATCAAGACAGCAATGCCATTAAAAGAAAGAGATAACAAAATTAAGGAAACATACTCCAAAAATATATTAACAACTTGTGGAATATTGGGAAATTAGCATTTCTCATTGATCTAAAAAATAAGACACATCCAAATATATACACCAAGGGGAAAATATAAGAGAATAAAGGCTAATAAAAGCTATACAATCAGAAAAAAAATACACAATAAAAATTAAATATATTCGAACACAAATACAACTAAAAGAAATTCAAACCTCTGCACCATAGCAACCTCTGATCAGACTCTGAACATGCTCAGCAACTTCCTTTCGCTTCACCTCAGAAACTACATTTGGCTGAATTATATATAGTATCTCCTGGGCCCTTTCTTCAGCCATCTGCCAGAGTTCCACATCAATTGACAATGGCTGTTGGTTGGGTGAGGAGGAGGAAGATGAAGAAGAGGAGGAAGAGGATGAAGGTGACAAACTTCCTTGATGATCTTCCATTGCCACAGATACTGGAACTTATACCTCTTGCCACAAACAGCCTAGAACCACAAACAAGACGTCCCAACGGTGATCAATCCATTACACACCAAACAGCGCAACACACACATTTAATTGAGGTTTTTTACAGATAAACAGTATATGGATAAGCAGAAATTAATAAGCCAAAATCACAGTTGGAATAGCCTAGGATAGAAGTTAGAGGTAAGAAGACACACGACTACATGGTTAAATTCATTTTCACAGAAAAATTGTTGACAATAGAAGGTTCTCAATGGAACCCAAGAAACCAAATATGAAATTAACAGAAAAAATAAAATCTAAGGATTAATTTATGAAAATATTAGTACTATATTAATATCAGAAATATACTCTCTTCTTTAGTGGGAAGAAAGAGAAATTACAGAAGAAATTTCTCACGCACAATGGCAATAAGTTACAGGAAAGAAAAGGAAAATAAACGCAACTCACTCAAACTCACTAACAACTGAACACACTGCAAGCAGAAAAGATAATGAAGAAAAAAAGCCTTCATCCACCCCAACCTGGTGATCAGGCACCCTCCCCCACAAAACCACTATCTTCCTTGACTTCCTCCTTCCTCCTTCATCACACAACCCTTTAAAACTGTCATAGGACCCACACACCCTCCAATCACTGAGACTTGGGCCCTTGGTTATAGGGCTTGTTTTAGTCTCACTACTCTTGTCAGGTCCAACAGTTGCTTCCAAAGCAGTGTCAACTGTTGGAGTTATTAATTAGCACAGATTACCTTGTTCACCACAACTGTGCTCCTTGGCCATTTTGTGATTCTTATGCTCAATGAAGTTATTGCTTCATGAATTTGATATATGATTTACTGAGAGATGGAAGAGCGGAGAGACCCCTAAAGGGAAGTTATTATCAGAGGAAAAAGTGGGCGCTAAAAAAATAACAATACATGCTGGCTCATTCAAAGCAAAGACAAACTATACATGAAAAGGCATGATATAATATGAAAAATATGACACCAACAAAGATTTAATAAAAACAGAGCAAGCGAGAATGACATCAATTTTTACTTACTATCTAATTGACGAGTTCTCCTTCCCCAGTGAGACAACACAGAATAGAAGGGTCATTCGTTAATTTTATATATAAGGAGACTTTGGCCGACTCATTGCATATTATAACCATATATGAGTAGGGATACACACATTTTGGCTCATTCGAAGAAAGATGTCAATCACAACTGATCATCTAATTAAAAACTCATTTTCAATGTTATCACAAAGTTAATTATTCTTTCCCAGTGAGACAACACTATAGAATAAAGGCTATTTGTTTATAAAGTACAACGAGACTACAAATGGGAGGCTCAATCGTGTAAAATAAACAAGAATTATTAGGTATATACACAAGAGGCTCATTCATATAAAGACAATTATACATGGAAAGGAGCGACAGGAAACGACAAATAAGACATAGCTTGCGAAAAATTTAATAATACAGAGAACAGGGGAAAATATGTCAATCACAACTTACTATCTTATTGAAAAGTTCCTTTTATTTCATGTTATAACAAAGTAAAGTCTTCCCCGCCGTGGGACAATGAAGAACAGAATAAGGACCATTTGTTTTTTGTATGACAGATACAAGGAGACTATAAGTAGCAGATTCAACTGTTTGGTATAACCACAAATGATTAGGAATAGACATGTCTAGGCTTATTCAAAGCAAAGAGAATTATAGACGGAAATGAGTGACAGAATACGACAAAGAAGACATAAATAACGATAAAAAATTAATAAAACAGAGCAAGGGAACAAAGATGTCAATCATGATGTACCATGTAATTGAAAAGTTCCGTTTTGTTTTGTGTTATTACAAAGTGAATTCTTCTTCTCTACCAAGACAAAACACAATTGAATAAGGGCTATTAGTCTATCCAATATAAGGAGACACTACGGAGCAGTCTCCATAGTGAGGTTATTAGATATTAAAATTTTCCTGTGCCATACATCCAGTAACCTAAAATAGAATTAATTACTGTCAGCAATCTAGGTTTATGACTTATGAAGCCTGATTGCACATTGCACAAAAATCTAAGTATATTTGTCTTGCTAATTCATAAGTCATTACTCTTTCTGCATAAATATCCATTTTATATTATAGTAGTGCTTATGAAATCTATGGTCAATGTTTTAGAACAAATATCAACAACTTCACAACTGGCCATGAAAATTTAGTAGGCCCAGCAGCTCCTTAGCATGAGAGGTTTTAGCGCCCAAAAGTCAAGGAATTTTAGAAGCAATATTGCTGCTACATATCCTCTACAGTATGTAGAGAAAATAACCAACACGTGACCCACTGGATAAATCAAGTAGAGGCGAAAAGTTCCTTGTTAAGGCTTCAGATGCTGTAGCAGATCACTAAGACGAGCGATCTTTATAACTGCCTGGATATTTGGTTCTGAGTGAATTTAAATTCAGTTCTTCAATTAGTCGGCTAGACGTAACTCACCCGAGTCATCAAATGGTTCTTGAGCTGGCTAAGCCAGCACCCCACCCACACTCAACCCCGAGAATAAGGAGATGAATGAAAACGCATAATTTGAATGATAGTGGGTATCAAATTGAATAGCATGTAAATTTGCAAAACGAAGATAGTTGTCTTCCTCTTGAAGAGGAGTACAGAATTGGACAATGACCCACCAAATCAATAGAGTGAAAAATGTTTCTCGCTCGCCATGGCTTCGACAGCCCCAGCAGATCACCAGCACGACTGACACTTATTCAAAAAAGACATCAGAATTCACGTGAATTCAAATTCAGCACACAACCTTATAGAGGAATGTCAGATTGATAATGGCACCGCTTACCGAATTCCACGTAAGTTATTCCCAAAACTCAAGATTAGTTCTGCGGCTAGCAATGCCTGAAAACCCACCCCGACTCGACCCTAGGGTTCATGAGGAGAATCAAAATGCATTGATTGAATGTCAATTACAATGGCCATGAAATGAGAAGACTTGGGATATCTGCTAAGCGGAAAGTCGGAGGCTGTAAGTTTTTCTTACGTAAAGGCCCCATTAAGTTCCTTGTCTCGACTTACTTACATTAATGGAGGTCAGGACACAGAAGTTAGCGTGGATGGGAGATTATACCTTCAATATACGGAACAATTTGCTCGCCTTTTCCTTCGGCCTGTCCCACCTGACTGCGTCTCTGAAACAAAATCCGTTGAGAGTTCTGCGCATCTGCGCTCAGAAAAACACCGATAGAAGAACATCCTCGTCAATGGCGAAGCAGGAAATGTCCTTAAAACTTAAAACCCTAGTCCTGAATCCCCGACAATGGAGAATTTTCAACACCATTGATGCAGCCGTGTGAATGGTGGCCCCCACAACCCGCAGGTTTGGACCTTGGGGAGCTCAGACTCTGATGTGTCAAGTCAAGATCCTTTCATCCGTGTCCTGATCCTCTACTAACGGCTAATATAACAGCACCAACAACTAAGGACATAAACGATGTCGTTTCACTGGCCTCATCATTTCCGATCACCGACATTCAGTCTGGAAAGCTCAAGGCAGGGTTGAAGCGTTGAGCTGCTGAAGATTGAACTCTCCAATTTATTTATTTATTTTTTTGCCAACAGGGCTCTCCAATTTATATTTTATATGCAATATTGATTATTTAATTAGACTCACTTTAATTAATATCAATTATAAAAATCTTGTTTACTCAAAATGACACTGACAAATTAAAAAGAGTTAAATTTGCTTCCGCCGCTTCTCAAGGACCTGGCACAATCCCAAATTTTCAAGCTAAGAACTCAGAATTCCAAAGCGACGAGCCTTTGAACGAATTGGACGTAATTTGACTATTATTTCTCATGCAATCTGGAATCAAAACCAATCACAGAGAAGGCAGTCGTGGATGAATGCTCCTCCACGACGGCGAAGGGGGACGGAGATTTCAGATGAAACGTTAAAATGGAAGCAGCGACGGAGATATGGTTAAAATGAGAAGCACCCTTTTGTGAAGAAGCAAGCCTTACCTGGACTGGACCCCATCGGAGAGGTTGAGGATGCCGCTGGAGGATTCGAACGCCGCCGCTGGGAAGGATGAGATTATTTGGTTGAAGCTTGTCTGGGAAGGATGGATCAAGCCAGAACGACGTCGTTGAAATATTTGCTGCTCTTAGAGGATCTGAGGAACGCCCCCTGATTTCAGTAGTAAGTAGTAACCCATGTGGGTCCCACAAGGGGGGGAGGCCAAGATTGTCTGCATAAAATCCTAAAAACGGTTTTTGCCCAATCATCAGCCCATTTCCCGCCATGTTGGCTCTCGCTCCGAAAACCCTATCTTCTACCCCATTTTCGCTAAACCCCATTGCTCAAGCTTTGTTCCGTGATTCTAACTACTCCTCCTTCAAGCTCAAATTTAACAGAAAATTCATATGCGAGTATCAAACGGAAAGGGGTCTGCAATTTGAGACAGGGGATGCCTTTTTCAGGCAGGAAAGCGCCACCGGACGAGATCTCGGTGTGCTCGCTGCTGCTCTCCACAAGAAATCAAATGGGAGTTTGTGTGCTCTTGACGCATTGTGTGGCTGTGGAATACGGTCGCTTCGGTACCTCGAAGAAGCCGAGGCGGATTTTGTCGTGGCCAACGACGGAAATGACAATTATAGAAGCATTATTGAGGAGAACTTGTCAAGGGCAAAGAACGGTTCTGATAATGAACGGAAATGGAAAATTACCCATTTAGAAGCTAATCGTGTAATGACAGATTACTATCTGCGGAAGAGTTTTTTTGACTTCATTGACATCGATTCATTTGGCAGTGATTCTTCTTTCCTGCGGTCTGCTATTATCACTTTGAAATTGGGCGGGTTGCTATATGTTACTTCAACCGATGGCTACTCATCTGGTGGTCACCGCCCTCATCAGTAAGATTTGTATCTTCTAGAATTTTGGTTGAAGAGCTGTTCATAATGCAGTTGTACACATTTATATCCTTATTTAAATTCTTATTCTTAAATATCTTTTTGAACGTTTCTGATTACATACTGTAATCATTTCAACCAGTCTTTTCTTTGTTGGGTGAGCTTGAACCATGTTCTAGTGATGATTATCTTTGGACATTTGACCATTACGGTGACTGAGTTGTTCTTGTGGTGACTGATTATCACATGTTCTGCTATATTAACCTTGTGCCATCAGCTGCCAGTGTATAACATTTTATTTTTCTCGCTAGTTCTTTAGCTGCATATGGAGCTTATGTGCGCCCTTTGCCATATTCGAATGAGGTTGGTTTACGAATGCTTATAGGTGGGGCTGCAAGGGAGGCTGCGGTGTTGGGTTATCATATCACACCTTTATTTTCGTACTACGCTTATCATGGACCTGTTTTCCGAGTCTTGCTGAGATTAAATCGTGGGAAGATTCATGACAATAGGTACTATATCACAGCGTTTGTGTTTACATCTTATTATTTTCATTTCTGGGTTCCATCTCTTCTTTATCACTCTCTTTATTGCCGTAGACATTATGGTTTTATTGGCTATTGCCACAAGTGTGGAAATTCCAAAGAATTTTCATGGGATGAACTTGGCCAGATCAGTTGCTTCTGCAGTAATTCAAAGGTAAGGCCTGGTTTGTTTGAAACTAGTTCCTTATAGGTTTGTCCAGAGTTTATATTTTTTCAGTTGGCATGCATTCTTATAGCATTTACCTTTATTATAAAGGAATGTTGTTCGCCAACATTTCATAAGTTATTATTTCTGACTTCTGATAACATGCGTGTATATTTCGTTTGAATCTTGATGAGAAAGGTATTGCAAAATGTAAATGACATGTATTTTCCTCAGTTCATTCATCACCCTTCCTTTCTGAACCTGCTGATACTTGGAAGAGATAGTATAATAAAATTACAATATGAGATACACCTTCTGTGGATTCGTATCATTGAAATACTTTTCCTTATCTTCAACTGGGGCCTTATAGAAATGGCGGAGCACGTGGTGTAATTGGATAAGGAGCAAAGATTCATTCCTGGGTCTGACATGCCACAAACCAATTATAATGAATGTCGAGCATGATAGGAATAGGGAAATTATGAAGGACCATATAGAGTGCTATCTAGTTTACCATATTTAAATTACAGAAAGACAACGAGATTTTTCATGTGCTCATTTTTACATTTATTAATTAATTGAATGTCAAGATGCATAAGGCACTTCCAATTTCTCTTCTTTTTTCAGGTTTCTACCTCCCTCGTGGTTTCAGGACCACTCTGGACTGGACCTCTTCATGATGCTGCATATCTTATGGACATGTTAAATCTTGCCAAGCAGTGGGGGTGGGTTGACGATGGTACAGACAATCTTGGAAAACTTATTAATCTGATGGTTGATGAAAGTGACCCCAAGTTGCCATTCGGATACATCAAGTTGGATGAGGTACTTTTTTGAATGATGTTGTTGAAGTGACCTCTTTGTGGCATAGTAAATTAATTTATTGATCCTATTTTGAATGATGACTTATGGTGTTTATTGATCCTGTTTTGAACAATGACTTACGGTGTTTTCTCTTCCATCCATCCAGATGGCAAGTCGTGCAAAAATGAATTCTCCTCCTCTGAGGACCTTGATGAGCGCCATCCATAAGGTTATCTTCTGTTATCCCATTATCTTCTTCCTTTAACCCATTGTTTTGTTGTTTGAAACCATGTATCATCTTTGACAACCTTTTCCTCATTCTAAATGTAAGTTTATGATGAAATAATCATAGAAAACTGGAGTTGTGGCATTGTAAAAGAAGTATTCAAAGAAATGGAACATTTGAAACAATTCCCTTCCCTCTTAGCTTATTAAAAATATAAAAAACCATAGAATGCTTTATATGACAACTACAGACAGGCTATCAGATGGATGATTCAAGAAATTGATGTTTCAACTCAAACTTTATACAGTCTCTAGCTGCATTCTTATGTTGCTGAACTTTAAGAACCATTTAATACTTGACTTATAAGATATGCTAGAGTACGTAACATATAATTCATTGCTCTATATAAAGTTGCTATCCAATGCATCAAACACAAGAAATTTCATATGAATATATAAAAATGATAATAGACCCTTAAAGATTTGAAGTATTCTGAAGTTAATTTATTTTTGGAGGTCCTGGACCTTGTCTAGAGTTGATTTCCATGGAGGAAAGTTTGTGATAGTTTTCGTTCACAACATCTTAGGTCTACGGAAGTGATCGTTGATCTCTTTATCTGGAAAAAGAAAAATTAGAGTGAGGAGTAGGAGTTGTAAATTGAAGAGAAATATCATTTCTCCTCTTGCTTCAACAAGACAAAATCTAGCTGATAACCAAAAAAAAAGGAAGTTGGCTTGCATTGTATTTCATTTTGTCATTGTTACTCTGGTTTATGGTTTTGATAGGACGTGAAAACGTGGTCAAGTATGATTCATGTTGGCTTTTAGATGAAAGCTTCAGAGACCAGAGACTAATTTCTTCTGTTGTTGGTTTAATTGCAGAAGGGGTATGCTGCCAGCAGGTCTCACATAGCCACCAATGCGATCAAGACGAATTGTCCTATGACTGAATGCATCAGTATTGCCAAGGAACTTCTTCTGGTGTGAACTGCTTAGTGATTTGAGGGCCCAAGTTACCTCCCAGTAGCTATTGAAGCATGCTCAATGCTATGTCGGTGCCTGCAATGGTTGATGCTTGGCTGAAAACAAGCTAAATGGACAGACGCCCGGAGAACGACGGAGGCTGATTACACTGTTGCAAACTGGAGATTCACAATATTGGATTGAAAGAATTGACGAACTACAAGGAAAGGACCATATTTCTGTGCACTGATGACATGCTTTGTTACTGAAATATTCTCTTTTTAGATTCCTAGGTGCGATGTATGCTTGCTTTCTTTGTTTTCTCCTTGTTAGCTCCAGGCAAGATCAAGTTTTTATTTAATTTGCCGTTAAAAAAGGGGTTAGATATTACCGTACGAAAGATATTTTCACCAATTTGTTTTGGGAAATCTCACAATTGTTGAGGTACGTCACAAATGATTTTGTTTTTTTTTTGGTGCCAAAGTTGACTCCATACTAAGTGGCACATTTAGTTTGAGCATACACCCGCACGTGATTATATATGTGTGGGTGTATATATGTGTGTTGTCACTAATCTAAACTAATTTCTTAATGGCCGGCGAAGTCGACTCCATACTAAGTCGGCGAAGTCGTGTCATGAGTAACGAGGATGAAATGAATCAAACAACCTTTACTAGAGGAAATTGCTTTCCTTTCAATATACAAGAGTTTGAACCCTTATTCTTTACCCGCATTTTTTAGTTAGATCTTTATCATCTGAGTTGGTGTCAAATAGCTTCACTTAATTAAATTTAATTGGCAAGATTTGCGTCAACAAGAAAGGAAAAGCTGGGTTAAATATTGAATAGGCCGATAATAATTGATCAGGCTCCTCTGAATATTATATAGCACTTTGTACAAAAAAAAAAATGACCCAGCCCTAGTAGAATATTCTAGACATGTTATAGCTGGATTACACGTGTGATAGATAACAACATAAATTGTTCTCATCCTATTATATATTTAATTATATTTCTCTAACATTCCCCCTCAAACGAGAGGGTGTTGCTGACAGACCGAGTTTGATCCTGAAATGAAAGAACTTGGAGTGAGTTAGATCCTAGTAAAACAATTTGCAACTTGTTGAGAAGAAGGTACGTATTGAACATCAATGAATCCTGAAAGCACCATGTCACGTATGAAATGTAAATCAATTTCATGTGTTTGCTTCTGGCATGTTGAACATAATTTGCTGCAAGAGCTTTTGCACTAACATTGTCACACCAAATAACAAAGGGTTGTCTTAACATGAGACCCATCTCAAGGAGTAATGGATGCAACCATTTGATTTCTACAACCCCATTGCCAAGGACCTGTATTATGATTTCTGCAGTTGATCTTGACACAATCTTCTGTTTTCTAGAGCCCCATAAAACCAGAGTGTTGCCTAGATAAACACAACACCCCCATACACTTTCGATCATCCGGATATGCTGCCCAGTCTGCATCCGTGAACGTAGTTAGCCTAAGGGAATGAAACAGTTTGATATGAAGCCCATAATTATAGGGGAAAATCCCTATAAACTACCCTTGAAATATGCAAATCCTTAATCAGTACATTGAAATCAAAAATTCCGGATCAGTCACGCGTCAGTATAGATGAACAGTGCGGGCGGCGCCAAAAGACGATTTTGCCCTTCACCCATCATTCTCGCCACTTCAAAAATAACAACACGGGGTTCTTAATTAACAACTCCGGATTCTTGATTAACAACTCCAGTTTCATCTTTTTTACTTTTACAATAACAACACCGATTTTGTTATTAGCAACTCCGGATTCTTGATTAACAACTCCTCTTTATTCTTCCACATATTCACATTTTAAAAATATAGTGTTGTTAATGTAAAATACGGTTTTATTATTGAACCTGAAACTTAAATTACGAAGTTGTGAAACAAGAAATGGAAGTTATTAATATAGAATAGGGTATTGTTAATAATAACACCGGCGTTGTTATTGTGAAAGTAAAAAGATAAAATGGAGTTGTTAATCAAGAATACGGAGTTGTTAATCAAGAATCCGGAGTTGTTAATTAAGAGGGCGTGTTGTTAATAAAAAAAGAGGTGTTGTTATTGGCTTTGAAACTTAAATTAGGAAGTTGTGAAACAAGAATATGGAGTTGTTAATCAAGAATCAGGAGTTGTTAATTAAGAACCCCGTGTTGTTATTTTTGAAGTGGCGAGAATGAGGGCTAAAGGGCAAAATCGTCTTTTGGCGCCGCCCGCACTGTTCATTCGTACTGACGCGTGACTGATCCAGAATTTTTGATTTCAATGTATTGATTAGGGATTTGCATATTTCAAGGGTAGTTTGTAGGGATTTTCCCTTATTATTATAGGTTCCTTTAAGATCACAAAATATTCTCTTGACACCTTAAAAATGTATATTGGTTGGATTTGCCAAGTGTTGACTCAGTTTGTTGACAGAGTAAGCGATTTCAGGATGAGTGGAGGTTAAATATTGTAAGGAACCAATTGCTTTTCTATATACTAAGGGGTTTGTCATGAGCTCACTATCAGAAGAGGAAAATTGTCGATCAGCAACCATGGGTGTTGATATTGAAGCACAGTCTAACATTTTAAATTTCCTTAAAAGATCGAGAATGCATTTGCTTTTAGTCAAGGAAAAAACCTAAGCTATCTCGAATAATTTCCAAACCAAGAAAATAATAAACGAGGCCAAGGTCTTTTAAAGAAAAGAGAGCATTCAACCTTCATATAATATGACGTACGAAATGAGAATTATTTCCGGTAACCAGTATATCATCGACATAAATCAATATAAATACTGTCATATTTGAAGTTCTGAGATAAAACAGCGATATGTCACTCTTGCCGTTTTGGAATCCCCATTGCAAAAGAGTTAAATGTAGGTGTTTGAACCATGCTCGAGGAGCTTGTTTCAAACCATACATTTATTTCACCAATTTACAGACCTGAGTTGGCTGGTAAGGCTTAGTAAAGCCTTTAGGTTGACGCATATACATATTTTCTTGAAGGAATCCATTTAGGAAAGCATCGCTAACATCAAGTTGTCTCACTTCCTAGTTGAAGGTGGTTACAATCATGAAAACAATTCTAATAGTAGTGGGTATGATCACCGGACTGAAAATTTCTCCATAATCCACTCCAAGTAATTGTTGAAAACCTTTTGCTACTAGCTGAGCTTTAGGTTTAAGAATAGATTCATCAGCCTTGAACTTGGTCTTAAGAAAACCTTTTGTTGAAAACCTTTTGCTACTAGCTGAGCTTTAGGTTTAAGACCCATTTGCAGTCGACCAACTTTTTTGTTCGATCTTGAGAAACTAACAACCATATACGATTCCGTTAAAGAGCCTTGAACTCATCGATCGTTGCCTTTCTCCAATAGGGCGAGGCAAGAGCTTCAACGACATTGTTAGGTTCAGCAACCTTTGCAAGAGAAACTGAGTTTTCACATTTTACGAAACCAACAAATCGATGCTTCGGTGTGCTTATCCCTGCTTTTGACCTAGTTAACATAGGATGTTCGTTCCCTTGGGCTAAGGTCGTGATATTGGACTGGCTAAGTTGAGTATTTATGGGCTCAGAATTAGTTTATTGTGTGTACGCAAGGCCTACATTTGATTCATTGACATCAGGAATAAAGACTCCATTCGCTACAGTTGGGTTGCGCAGTCTAGATGGACTAGACAATGAATGTTCTAATGGACCCGCTGAAGATAATAGGCCTCCTTGAATTAAAATTGAAATTGAACTTTCAACACCTGGAGTTAATGCTCGTCAATTTAAAAATCCTGTCAAAAAAGGAATTAGAGGTGTCAAAAACAACATGGCGAGATATATAAATTCACTCCATATTACTAAGACACTTAAATCCTTTGTGTTGAGGAGCTGGTGTGAGATATACACATTGTCGGCTTCAAAAATGGAACTTATGATCATTATAAGGCTTTAAACAAGGATAGCAAGCACACACAAAAGGTTGAATATCCTTGTAAATTGGCTCTCTCTTAAACAAGTAGAATAGAGGAGTGAAGCCCTTCAAAATAGTTGTTGGAAGTCTATTAATAATGTAAACTACAAATTGAAAATCCCCAACCCAGTACATTAAATGCATTCAAGCTTGAGCCACAAGAGTTAAACCCATCTCAACAATATGTCTATATTTATGTTCAACTCTACAATTTTGTTGTGAAGAATAGGGATATGCATATCTCATTATAATACCAACAGCCTGTGCAATCCCAACAATTGGTTTAAATTCAGTTCCATTATCACATTAAAGTGTCTTTATCATGGTTTTAAATTGATTTTCAACCTATGCTTGAAAAACATTGAAAACATTAACAACCTCATTTTTGGGCTTCAGAGGGTATATTCAAGTGTATCTACTATAATCATCAACCAAATTTATGTAGAACCTATGACCACTGACAAATTGCATTGGGGATGGTCCCCAAATATTTGTATGGACAAGGTCAAGAGGAGAAGAAGCATGAGACTTAGAGGAATGGAAAGGTAAGTATTTTTATTTGCCTATTTGACCTGCTTTACAAACAAAATTTTCATTAAACTCAACTTTCTAATTTCAGTGATTCAAAACTTGTCTCAAAATTATATTATTTGGATGTCCCAATTTATAATTCCAGGTAAGAAAGGCATTATCATTCTTGGAATTAAAGGATGTAGCAAACGCACTAGCTTCAAAACCACAAGCTTCCAACTGGTCACTATCCATTGGATACATTCCTTCCCTTGACCTCCCTTGCATCAGAATTTTTCCCATCATCTAGTCTGTCACATTACACCCTTTGTCAGTAAATCAAATATCGACTTGGTTATCCTTAATGAGTCTGTTGACACTCAATAAGTTTTTAGTGGCAAAGGGAACAAACAACACATCATTAAGCACACTCTTAGAATTAGATATGGATTTAGTGCCAATACTACATATCTGATCTCTCTCACAATGACTTACCCATTGGAATCAACGAACAAGTTGATTGAAATAGGGTGTCAAATGGTAATTTGATCCACTGTACATATATCATAAAGGATCATTCACCATTTGAGAAGAGGCATAAAAAGCATTTGGAGAATAACCACCAGCGTCAAAGGATGGCTTGAATGATTGATCAAAACGACGATAACAATTTCAAATGACATGTACAAAATTCTCACAAAGATGGCAAAACGGGCATCCATCATTATTAATATTGTTAGCACGGCGATTCTTGGAACGTCGACCCCTTGAACCTTTAGAGCCACGCCAGGAGCATGATCATAATCGAACGAATGACGAGCAGAATCTGAGAAGCGAGTTTCACCTCTGGCCATATTAGCTTAAGGTTGAATTAGATAAGGAAGAGAACTAACTTAGTTGTTCTAAATGCTTTCGAAGGAAAGAAGAGAAGCCTGAGGTTCAATTCAGGTCAAGTTCAGTTGATCAATGAGTTTGACCACGATTGCGCTGTGCTCTGCGTCGAGACCATTCAAGGTGTGTATAACGAGTTCCTTCGTGGTGAATGGAGCTCCTGCCAAGGCTAACTGATCAGAAGCATTTTTCATTTTGGTGAGATACTCTTCCATCTTCAGGGCATTATTTCTAGAGTGATGTAGCTCAAACTTGTACACCATGATATGAGCTTTGGTGGAGGCACAGGTCAGTTCTCTAGCTCCGACCCATAAATCTCGAGCCATCTTGCAATGCAGTAACTGAGCTTGGACATCTTCAGTCATGGTGTTTCTCAACCATCCTACCAGTAGCCGATCTACAAAGAACCACTCTTCATATCTGGGTTTGTTTCAATGCTGCCATCGGTGGAAGGGAGAAGATGAAATGGAACCACTCCGTTGACATCAATATGTGCCTCCAACCGGTTTCCTTCAAAAAAGAGAGGACCACCAATTCCCCGACTAAGTAATTGCCATGATCCAACTTAATTGTATTAGTTTGACGTGACAAGCTAAATTACAGGTAATTTTTTGCAGTTGTGGTTGATGTCTGGCCAGAGGAGACAAAAGCACCTGAGGAAGCAAAGGAAGACGACATATCGGCGTTCTGATACCAAGAAAGGAAAAGCTAGGTCAAATATTGAATAATTCGATAATAAATGATTGGGCCCTTCTGAATATTATATAGCACTCTATACAAGAGAATGACTCAGCCCTAGTAGAATATTCTAGGCACATTACAACTAGATAATCACTGGCTATACATGTATGACAAATAACAAGGTAAATTGTTCTCATCCTATCATACATTTAATTATATTTCTCTAACAAAGGAAAAGTCTAAATGCATGTCACTGTGGACAATCCTCCTTTTGCTTGTCAATTCATGATGATAAACTGTTTATAATTATTGGTCAAATCCGTGGCATTCCTAAAAAAGCCATTACTAATTGTAGATTGTTGTGACGCGCTTGACAAGCAAAAAGAAAGGTAAGGTGGTGATGGGTTAAAATCTGTCCCCCCAAAATAAAATCTCTTTTTGGCGAATGGAAGACAATAAAAGAAACCCAACCCATACTGATTAATAGTGTAGATCACTTATCATGGGTTTGGATTTGGTGCCGAAACATTCATTCGCCTAGAAGAGAATTAAAGGGGGAAAAGCTAATGGGTTTGCTTAACCCATCATTGGGTTAGATTTCTCTCATAACAATATATGGTTTAGATTTAATTTTTTATAAATTATTTCCATAAACATAAATAAGTAAAGTTAAGGATAAAAGACAAATAAATACCACTTGAACTTCAAAACTCCAAATCAATGATTTTTCAAAAACCTAAGTTATCAATTACTATACTCCTTTTGTCAATCTCATTACTCTTATTTTCAATAAAACCAATTTGGGATTTTAAAGTTCAAATAGTATTTAAATGTCTTTTTCTCTAAAATTAAACTCTTAAAATCTGATAGATACCATTCATAATTACAATCTATGAAAAAATATTATAATAATAATTTTTTTAAAATATTAAATCTAAACCATCCATTTCATAATTTAAGAGTAGAGATAAGATGATAAAAAGATAATGAAAAAAAAAAGAAAGGTTAAGAGACAAAAATACCCACAAACTTTTTTCAAAGTGCACTCACCACCATAAACTATTTTGTGTGCAAAAGTGACCATAAAGTTTCAAAATGAGGGTAAAAGTGACCAAAAGAGTTAAGGGGCAAAAATACTCATGAATTTTTTTTTTCAAAAGTGCACTTACCACCATAAACTTTCAAAATGGGGGAAAAAGTGACCACATAGTTAATAGCATCAAACGTTCGTCACTATTTACGATAGGCCACTCACTATTAAAAAATAAAAAATGCTTAAGTTTTTAAATTTCCTTTCTACCCCTACCCTTATCTCTTTCTTTCTTCTCTGCCATACTATCTTTGATCCCTTCATCGGTGGTTCCTCCCTCCATCTCCAGATTATCTTCTCAGATGTCAGTGGCAATGACGCAGCAAATCCACACAGCCTTCAACGCCGGGAAGGCTGTTGATGCGAAAGGCTCCAACCAAACCCATGGCACCACTTGGAAGCCAAGTACGGTGAGAATGCTCTACGCATGAATCAGGTTGGGATTCACCGTCGTCGCGACCACTAACATCTGAGAAGATAATATGGAGATGGACGGAGGAACCACCGATAAAGGAATCTGAGATGGTATGGGGGAGAAGAAAGAAAGAGACAAAGGTAGAGGTAGAAAGGAAATTTAAAAACATAAGCATTTTCATTTTTTTTAATAGTGCGGGGCCCACTGTAAACAATGACAACTAGAGGTAGAAAGGAAATTTAAAAACATAAGCATTTTCATTTTTTTTTTAATAGTGCAGGGCCCATAATAAACAATGACGGACATTTGGGTGGTTATTAACGGCGTGGTGAAAAAAGTTCATGGGTATTTTTACCCCTTAACTCTTTTATTTTTTTTAATAATGTGGGGGCCACCATAACAATGACGAACATTTGGATGGTTATTAAGTGCGTGATTACTTTTACCACAATTTAAAAACTTTATGGTCATTTTTGTACAAAAGAGAAATTGATGATGGTAAGTACACTGAAAAAAATTTATGGATATTTTTATTCTTTAATCCAAAAAAACAGTGAGAATATGAGAATATCCTCTTCCAGTGGGTACCATTTTGCCCAAAGAGATCTGCCGTGTACATCCAAATTTAAGAAAAAAAACCATGTGATCACTCGAAGCACTCAATGTTAACTAGAATAAAAAATAAGATATTCTACTGTCATATACAGACTACAAATCCGCGTGCGAGCAAACTAAGTTGAAGGACCCTTCGATGCATAATAATCCTTGGAATTTTCAACCGGACACAGCATCGCACCATTTAGTCAATATTCTAGTGTCACCATGATTGGTTATGAGGAAGACGTCCCAGTACGCATCATGCGTTCAAAGCCACATTAAGTATAGCATCATTCTTCTGTTACATTTTTTTAGGTGAATTATTTAATGTTTTGAATCAGTGTAAGAAATAACCGCACGAAGAGGTACAACTTTCCTATTTTTCACTTTGTAGTAAGAGGGTTTAAACATTGAAGCCACTAGTTATGTGACTCGGACAAAACAAACACTTCAGAAATTTAATATGATTTCTCTAGGTTCATTCTCATCAAAATCAAATTATGGGTCGGATAAGTATCTTCAAGTGTATGCCAGACAATTTAAAAAAAGATAAAGCACCCCTAAACGAGCAAAACTGAAATTACCAGAATAAAGCAACATAGAAGCAAGTTTCGCACAAGGCGTTCAACAAAATAAGAATTCTAGAACTGCTTTTAAGCACGAGCAGGAGCTGCTCCAGCAGGGCGAGGTGCCTGACCAGGTTGACCAGGTCTTGGTGCATCATCCTTCAAAGAAAACAGTAAATTTGATAAAAATCAGCAGCATGTGAAGCATAAATACTATTTTGACACGGGAGGATAATATCACTTCATAAATTACATTTTCATATCCGCATACAATTGCACAAAACCCAGATAGTCAATTTATCAACCAAATAATTCTAATATACAATGCATCACAAGTCAAAAGAAAGTTTCATAGGCTCATATCTCAATAAGGATGCACAAGTAAATAAACCCTCCTATTAAAAACTATCAATGAAACAATGAAACAAATTGAGAAAAAATAGCTGAAAACTCATTATATTCAATAAAAATCACAGCTCATTGTAAGGAAGCAAAATTGACCAATAAAGAGGGCAATAACCGCAGACCAAAGTGGGCAATGAATGAGGCTCATTTCAATCAAGATGCGAAGATTAGCGAGTTTCAACAGGGTTGCTCATTGATGTCATGAATCAAATAGGCAAAGATATAATGTGCCAAATAGATATGATTGCAGGTTTCAAAAGTATTGCTCAGTTTTCAATCAAAAGGCATTGGTACTTCAGAGGAGGTCAAGAGCAACATATTGGGATAGAGACATGGAGCATGCAGACACCAGTGACCTATTAATTATCACTTGACAGAAACTTGGCAAATCAACTTCAAAGTGGTCTTTGTAGTAATCTCAAATGCTCTTAAAGGGACAAGGGGGAAAAAGAAGAATTCTGAAGGTAAGATAAAACAGCAGACTTTCGCAAACCAAAAATCAAAATGTCAATTTGCCACTATAATGACATTAGGGACACTGGATCAGAACTACTACAATAGAACAAAAAATCTGATGGATGCACCAGAAAACTTAACTTACCCTGCGCCTGATGAAGCGCTGTGGAGGCTCCCGGTTCCTCCTATCAGTGCGAGAACGAACTCTCACAACATGGGAATGAATAGCACAGGAAACGCAATACTGCATCTTAACATACAGCTTGGGGAGCGTGTATTCTACAGAATGAGAAATATTCAGTTTAAGTAAAAGATGATATACTGTAAAAACATAAACCCAAAAAGAAAGAAAGAGATCATTACGTTCATAGACACAAGCTTCCTGAACATCCCTAACAGCGGCTTGCTCAACGATGTTCCTCACAAGGAACCTCTTGATTGCCTTGTCCTATTTTCCACGAAAATCAGAAAAGCAAAGGTCAAAAACCACATCTTCATAGATTCACAAATGCTTAAAACATATCGAACATTCAATCACGGGCTTAATCAACTCAAACAAATTAAAGATCTCAGCCAGGAAACAGGCCATCTGACATGAGCCAGCACAATGCAAGAGTGATATGCGCAGTGCGTCAAATGAAAAGCGTCGCCCTAGGAACAATTGAATGCAAAATAGAGTATATATATTTCCAAGGAAAACAAAATAATTAGGCGAGTTTGGAGAGTAATATCTGCAGTGCGTCAAATGAAAAGCGTCCCGCTAGGAACAACTGAATGCAGAATAGAGTATATATATTTCAAAGGAAAACAAAATAATCAGGGGATTTTCGATGCAAATACCTTGGGACAGCATTTACCACAGTTGGAGCATCGAATGAACTTAACGTGTCCACGCCCATGCTTGTTGCGTCCGCCGTTCCTTCTCTTGAATGTCTGTAAGAGGATTTACAAGAAAGCGAATGCAAATGAGAAAAGAAGATCAAACAGGTTAAGATGAAGAGAAAGCCGAGAGTATGAAGAGCGAGTAGCCCACCATGGTTACAGTGGAGATCAGAAGCTCCGAGGCAGGTCGTCGCTAGCTAAGGCTTCCGGTGGTGCTGCCTGCAAGATGGAAGATTAGGGTTTGAGAGGGGTATACATTATATATGGTGCCCTCATCAATCGGGTCGTGTGTATCTGTGTAGTTTTTTGTGCCCGAAATTTTTTTGCCATGGGGCCCAACATTTTATGGAGGACGTGTTTCAGGGTCGCTAGATCTTTTTTATTGTTTAGGGTTGAGTTGTAAATTTGTCTTAAAAATTTTCGATGAGAAGTTATATTGTTCTAAAAGCTTTTTTTAAGTACAATTTTTTTTTTGGAAGTTTTAAAAAATAGTAATATTGCTCTATTCTTTTAAAAAACTAACGTTGACCATTAACTATTTAACAGAAATGGGTAACATTGCTCTATTTTAATACTTTCGAGTCAACATTGAACCTAAAAAAACTTTCGGGGTAATATTACTCTTTAGAGAAAATTTTCAGGGTAAATTTGCACCTTAACTCTTATTTTTAGGCTAAATTATACAAAAATCCTATGAATTTTAAGTTAGTTGCATATAACCCCTAACATTTCATTTTTTAATTATTAACCCCCTATCATTAAATGACTGCTATCATTTTAATGTAAAATGTCACATCAGGTTATGAGATGACACATGACATCATATGTAAATTATCAATTTCATAAAACTTCCTTAAACTTTGAACAGTTGCAAAGAACCCTATAAACTTTGATTTGTTAAAAAATAAAAAGTCAGAGAGCTAAATTTAAATTTTAAAATGTCGAAGGATTATATGCAATTAATCCAAAATTTAAGAGATTTGTATCATTTAACCTCTTTTTTATATAGTTTTTCGTGATTCAAGTACTTATTTGTGAACAATGTTCTAAATTTAAAAATTGCTTACTAGCATGCAAAGATTAATGTGTATGGAATTTTAGATGTTTACCCATGAGGTTTTGTTAAAATGATAAGTGATTTCACCAATTAAAGAGACAATACAAGTTTGAATTCTAAAAGACACGTTTGTTAAGATATATAAAAAATCTCTGTTCTCTAAACTTCCAAAAAAAACAAACCCTCCATCAAGTGAAAAATAATAATTTTAGGCATTTCGTTAAAATGCATATAACATTATTTCAAATTTATTTACAATTATATTAATATAGATGGGATTTTTTCTAAACATTTTTATATATACTTTCAAATATGTGGCTTCATTTTTTCCCATAGCCTTCCTAACATGGACTAAGCATCAATACTTTAATTTCTTTGTTATATGATGTTAATTAACCATATATTACAAGGTCAAAAAAAATTCATGTATTCCTTAAATAATTATTAATTTATAATCTCAGACATGAATGTTAAGAAAGGCAATTTAAAACATCCTCTCTTGAGCTTTGACTTTCCATGTGAGCATATCAGCCTTCATAGCTGCGCATTTTTCCTTTCTTTTTAATAGACTCGCAGCTCCATAAACACAGTGGCTAGAAATGAACAATAGCATTCGGAGATGAGTTCAGAACATCCATATAGTTAAACAGCAAATCATCGCAGAAGATACAGGAAACAGCTGGTATATTACTCGCTGTTCTGAAGTAACAACACACCAAACATCTCACTATGAAAACAACGTGAATGACAATGAAGGTGTACCATCTGTTGGTACATTTTATTCCATCACTGAATGATGCTGCTACAAAGATGTGATCTCAGGCACTTTCCAACCAGAGCATTACATTAAGAACTCTCTTTCTCGTACACTTCACTGGCATATTTCCAATTAATAACTTTCCATATGTTCTTCAAGTAGTCCGGTCTGACATTCTTGTACTGCAATAAGAAAAGCAAGCAGCATATTTCAGTAAGCCTTTTGAAAAATGATGCAGATCTAGGAAGCTCTTTTGTTTCTTTCAAAATGAGAGCAAAATAACATTGATACAGATTGTGTAGGGAGAAACATTTCAAACTGGAAAACATGAGGAATGCGAAGTCTCTCATCCTCACTTTTGTCCTCATAAGAACTTCACAATGAAGGGGAGAGCAGGCATTGCATGAGCACGTGCTCAGAGACAGTGGAGTTGGTTTTAAGAGCATCAAAATGTCCTATACAGATCGAGCTTGGAGAACATTTCTTTATTAACCCTATATTGTTAAGCCTCATACACTTGCATCCCAGCATACATTTATATATTTCTTAATTTTTTCAAGGTCCTACAAATTACAGAGGATTCAACTCTTCTCAATTGGAGTTATTTACAGCATCAGCAACAATAAAGTTGTCACATGGATGGAATTAAAGATTGCAAACAATCCAAAAATTGATAAATTTGCAGTATCTTGTGATTAATAAAATTCAAGAATAAATACGTAAAAAGCCCTCAAATACCCTGTAATAGTGGCTTTTATGTAACTAGCAGAGAACTCCAAATTTTTACCTGTAAATAGTATGCATGCTCCCAAACATCTATACCAACTAATGGAACTAGACTTGGTCCCTTAGTTACAAGCGGATCCTGCAACAAAGATGTTCATACTTACACATGGAAGTAAAATGCTAAGAGAAATCCATATACATTGAGGACAATAACACAGAAAACAACTCCATTTTCACTACTTACACAACCCAACCTTCTACTTAAAAATCATTATATCTAATTTAATTTGTATGGAGTCAAGAATATCTCTGTTAATTAATGGGACTTCAATGTGATGTTTCTACTTTCTAGAGTTGAAGCAACGTTCTTGTAGGTTTTCGTTTTGAAGATAAAAGGATTCGGGGGAATTTTGTGAATATTAAAAAAGCAAAGGCAAAGGGAGAGGAGGGTTGGTGTAATTTTCTCTGAAAATTTAAGCTTAAAAAACCTGAGAGAAATATGTGAACAGAAATCTTCTCTAGAATTCACCATAGTACGCTTTGTATACTTCCACTCAGCAAACATTTGCAAAACTCCACCAGAATCAAGAAAAATTCATGTGTCACATGTGAAAATTATGAATCATGAGAAAAGAGAGTTCAAAACCTTACAAGTTAGACCCAGACTATAAAAGTCAGATTGCAAAAATAAATAAACAGATAAGTAAATAAAAATTGTAAATTCTTCACCGATAATCAGAGTCAACGTTGGCAGTAAAACCAATTTCACGGAAACTATTGTTAATTTTCCTAAAACTGATCTGTGTTGGCTCTTGGCATCGTGTGGTATAGAAAGGAGGGGTATTCCTGGCCATAATTTTGAAGAAGGAAGAGCAGTTTACCTGATTTGCAGTGGTTTCAACAACAAGCCTCTTCAACTCTTTGTCCAGACCAAGCCACTGTAATAGCAGTACAATGCGACAATAAATGAATAAACCACTTCTTAGAATAACTTAGGAAATAACCCTGTGCAACGACACTAGATTTATGCATATTTCACGATGTGCAAAACTTACCACCCATCCAGACCCCTGAAGGGCTGCACCTTCTGCATTCATTTTATGGATCAATGCTTCCAAAGAACCAAAGTGAGTGTCGATGGCCCATCCTAGAGAACCTTTTGAAGGTTCTCCACCTCCTTCCTGGAAGCCAGATTATTAGTGTGAATGAACTACTTAAAACAAAAGGTAACCATTAAAAAAAATAATGATAATTTTACACTTACACGAATAGGAGTCAGATTTTTCCAGAAAAGAGAATGATTGACATGACCTGCTCATAGATGGTTAGCAAGGTACCATTGAACTAAGGGACGATAAGGAAAAAGAACAAGAAAAAGGTCTCTGATCCTTCTTTAAAAAATTATTTGGCTCATTTTTTAAAACATAACTAATTTTTTGGTTTTTCCTTTAAAACAATTTAAAAGGAGACGATCGCAATGACATCAAATATTTCCTCAACTTCCAGTGAATACAGCCTAAATTACAGTCTTGAAACCTAAAGAAAACACGGAATATTAATCATAGACTTCATTTGTTAGTTTGTTATTATAAGGATCAACTAAGCTGTTATCAGAATAAACCTTAAGTCCTCAACTAAACTGAAACTTTTTATTCATCAATTAATTCCGATCCATTCGATAACAAAATCTCTCACATATTAGGATCATGGACTGGCCAAAATTTATCAGTTAATTAAAAATTAGTGTTCATATAAACGCTCAGTGCATAAGTTTTCACAGGAAAGAAAAATACGCCCAATGATACAATCCTTCGTTGTCTTGACCACATCAGAGTAATTTGTCTTGACAATATGCAAATGGTCGTTCGCTTCTTATTGATATAGTAGTTATCGTAATGAAGGTCAACACAATTAATTTGTAAGATCACCGAAAGTAAGCTGAACCAATTCGTATCAATCTATCCATCAGCTCACTCCTCATGGCAGCGTTAGATTCAATAAAGCATGATTTAGCCAACACAAACTTTATGGGCAGTCAGTGTTGAGTCGAATAATCCACTTTACTTCATAATACCCCCATAGGCAAGAAAAATAAAGAAAAAGAAGATAACATCGAACCTCCGCCGTTGAACTTGATGGCACTCTGCAACTTAACGATGGTAGAGGAATCGCCCTTTTCCATGGCATCATGAAGCTGTTCGAGTGCTTTGTTGAAGTTGGTGACGTAAGTCTGGTGGTGCTTCTGGTGATGAAGCTGCATGATTTCGCCGCTGATGGCAGGCTCAAGCGCGCCATAGTCGTAAGAGAGGTCGGGTAGAGTGAAGGTTTGCAAGCCGCGATGAGATTGAGCTGCAGTTAACCCTAATCCCATCGATTGGGGGCCACTAAGAAGCACAGAGGTGAGGGTTTTTCTGGATAGCAAGGATCTCATTGCCATGGCGGGAACGAAGAATGAGGATTGGACGGAGAAGGAAGACAACCACGGGATTTGAACAGTCTCACTGCAGAAGCAGCAGAAAATAGAAATGAATTACAACAGACACTCTATTGAGGTAGGGGACACGTGAGCCCTGTTAAAGAAATGGAAAAGTGACAGTCAGGGGATTATATCAATCTGCACATACCAGAAGCTGAGTTGCGTGGGCAAAAACCGGCGTATTCCAATTTAATTTCCGCGGGCCGTGGCCGCGTGTCAGGCCCTGGCTGCTTCTTACTCTGCGTCGGCGCTGGCGTTCTTTATAGTGGTATTTTATTTTTTATGTTTATTAGTGAAAAATATCATTTAAAAGTAAGTAAAACTCATGAGATAACCATAATTTTTAGTTCTTGATTGATTTTAGCATCTATAAAGATGTTTGGTATTTTATAAAAAAAATAGAGATATTTGATAGCTCATGAAATAATCATGATTTTAGATTCATAATTAATTTTGGTTATTTAATAATTTATGAGATAATTATAATTTTAGGTTAAGATTAATTTTAACATCCACAGCGGGTGGGTGGGTGGATATTTTATAAGAAAAATCATGATTTTGGTTTTACAGTGTGTTTGAATTAATTTTTTTTTTTCGAGATTTTATGATATAAAAAGTAAATATGTGATATAAGCTTAACTTGCACGTAAATATTTTTTAAGTGTTTTCGGATTTTCCAAACTAATTATCAATTAGTATAACCAAAATCAATTTTATAAATCATTACAACCTCTGTTCTCAAAATCATAATAAATCAATCTAATCCAAAATCTACTACCCAACCATTTGCTCAAAACACATCTATCTATTATTCAAAATTATTACAAATTATATTTAAATAGAGGGAAAAGTAGAAGGAAAGTAGGGGAAAGAAGATATTAGGAAGAAACACTACCTAAAATAGTACAAATTTTACTATTTTTTCGGAGCTTTCCACCCTAACATTCTTTTTTCTCCAATTTTTTTCTCATCCAAACATAAGATAAATGTGACCAGTTCATAGGATAGGAGGATAATCGAGTAATTGCTTACCCAAAATAATAATAATAATAATAATAATAATAATAATAATAAAGCAATTTGCCCAATACTTGAAGGAAAAACTCTCGAATGGTGATATAAGCAATATCAGAATCATAAACAGATAATGAAAAGAAAAAGGAAAATTGTCTCCTTGCTATTATAGGAAGAAACAAAATGTGCAATTATATATATAAAAAACAACATGCCCTGAAAACTATCATCAGGTTAACCCCTTAGCCCCTAGAATTGAGACTTATCCTTCGTAATACTGCTGTCTAGATATTAACTCATAGTGCTAAACTCTATACTGCCCAGAGACGCAATTCATACTTGTAAATATTACCATGAAGTTTCACCAAAAAAAAAAAAAAGAATACTATGAAGTTTGAGAGAACTGACTAATTCCAGCGGTATTATTAATCCTCTATAAAACCTATCTACAGGTTCATCACACACACATTAGTCTTTCTCCTTCATCCACACTGGATTTTTTTGTCCCACAGTTTCAGCCAATACTCCTGTACTTCCATTTTCCACATTAACCAGAGGCTCTGCTTCACTTTCTTTTGACTGCAAAGGTTAGGAGAAAACAGGGAATCAGATCACAAACCAAACTTGAGTTAAACTCGATCAGAAAACTCAAGACGTGCTAGGAATAAATCGTTCAATCAAAAATATTGATTCATAGTTCATTAATCTAATCTGAGTCAAATTGTTGATAATTAACGGGGTGTGTGTGTGAGAATCTTTTATTATGAAAAACAATTTTAAAGGTCAGTTTGTAGTTTCAGTTAAAAAAATAAAAAACAAGTAGTGCCAGAGAGTGCAACGCCACCCAAAAAGCACGTTTTCACATGGTGAAGTTTGTTGCCTGTGTGTTTCACCAAGGGTCAAACGTGGTTTTTGGGGTGGCTAACACCATCCCAAACACACCATAAAACAGTCAAGTGGACACAACTAGACACTGACTCACCAATTTTCCAATTAAACAGACCCGTTTGACCCAATTCTTATAACCATGAGACTTGCAACACGCATGTAAAGACAAACCTGGGATGCTAGTGCTGTTGCTTCAGCAGCTTTTTGCTGATTCTCCACGGTGCAAAAGTAAGAATACAAAATCATCCCAATCAGGGCCATCAAAATCCCAAGGATATTCCTCCAGCTGAATGGATCACGAAGTAAAACATAACCAAATGCCAGTACTAGGCATGTCTTCAGGTGTCCAAGAACTTGATAGGTGACAGGAGATGTCTTTCCAATGACAAGAAATGTACTAAAATTTACAGATATTGCGATAAGGCAGGAAAGAACAATGAAAGCCTGCAACATAGAAAGTAACACTTAATTGACAATAGATTTAAGAAGTAGAGAGTTGGCAAGCAAAACTAAGTTCATTAAGTTTTTTTTAAATCTTACCACCACCAGTGTCGTATAGTTGAAAGCAAATACATTCTGGTTGGTCAAAAGTTTATCCAGAAATGGACCGGAGATTAACAAGGTGCCCGCTTGATATGGGCATGACTGGTATAGAAGTTGAGTGGAAGAAACCTTAAACCTCTTCTGAATAGTATTTGTCATCTAAAATGGGCTGGTTAAGATCTAAACAAGACAAGCATATGCGTAGAAAAGATCCACTTATGCGTGACTGAAAAATATTAAACTCCTAACATGTTCAAAGGACATGAGTGACAGGCTCTTGCCAAAAAAAAAAAAAACAGGGAGAGACTAATACAAGGATAAGGCAAACAGAGAGAGAGAGAGAGCTTCCAGGCTTTCTGTAGAGCATCCAAGTAAAAACTTGCACATTTTATATTGGAAAACCTCAGAAAATAGGATGCATTGTTCTACTTCCTGCTAACAGCCCAAGTAACTCAGCACCAAACATGAGAACATTACATGACATATCTTTCCCTTGTAGAAAGCAGCGAAATTATCAAGAGCCAGAAGATTTGTAAGGTTAAAGATAGAGCAAATACTTCATTCGACATCATAAGTAGGGAAAATATGAACAAATATATCACACCATTGGTAAAATTTAACGTTCTAAGTTAATGGAAAAATTCCTTGAGGATACAATCTGAGCAACACATGTTGTCATCACTGCAAGAAGAGATAAGAAAGAACCCAAAGCATTAAGCTGCAAATCAGTGACTGTCGCAATCCCAACACCCGCAAGGAGGATAGTAAGGGAAAGTTGGATGCTTTTACTGCAATGACAGAGAAAAGAAAAACAGTTAATACAGTCTAAAAATTGATGAAAATAAAATTGATGGCAATTTCAATGACGCAGGCAAAATATGCAGGATATTGAATAATTCAAAAATGATCTTTGGGTCCAGACGTGACAAAGACCAGAGGATGTTACAGAGGACAGGGTGGCAGTTTAAATGCAGAACGATATCATGAAGACTTGAGAACTTTGTGAGATATCACAAAACAGATCTAACAATTTAAAAGTAACCGGAGAAAGAGACAAGGAAGTGGCACCTAAATTTCTTTCCCAGAAAAAGGGTCTCCAAGAAAACAGTACATGGAATGATAGCCAGCTTAGTCATCTGTAAGCAAATATAAGTAAGCAGCTCAGAACACGCTAAAGAACTGGTCGAAACAAAAAACCAAGATATAGTGCACAATAAAGAAAGAAACAGCACAAAATTGTACCTGATAGAAGCCAACAGAATTGAAGCCCAAACTCAAATTTAAAAGCCCGATTGAGATTCCATTTAGAATCCCAAATCCCATTACAGCTTTCTTTTCAAAAGGTTTGTGCTCAAAGAATCTCAATTTTAATGCCACGTGAAGAGAACAAAATGTGACAAGAAGATGCCAGCTTGTCAAGGTAGTGGCTGCATGCATACCAAAGGACATGTAAAAGCCCAGGTCAAAATTTCACATAGCGAAAGTAACGAACACCGTTAGCAACAGCATCTGTGAGGTGATAGTTATTCCTTCATTGCAGAAAATTGATAAAGATTGTGACTTTTAAGAAATGTGTACCAGTATAAGTTATTAGTTGGAGGTTTACATATATTTTTATTCTAACGAGGCCGACACATATCCTATGTAGATTATCTGTATAGGTTTCAGAATTTTTGGTAGGAAGACAAAATCCTTCACTAGGGAGGAAATGTGATTTTACCTATGCTTCCAAAGGGCCATATTTTTTCCCCAATCTTCAATTTACAGTCAGAGGAGGCTAGTGACACGCTGTCTCACATTCTTAAGGCCAATTTCTAGTTTCTGGTAAACTAAAATTGAAACACAAAGCCGACGTTCAATTTCACAACTCAGATTTTTTTTTCTTTTAAGATGAGAGAAAAAATTAGCAATTAGGGATGGCATTCCCATATCATCGGCAATGTCAAGAACTGGGAATCCGCCCCACCACATAGACTGCCACTAAGGGCCTTGACACCTATGCACCAGGTAATAGCCATGCCCAAGCCACTCTGAGACTCAATAGCCCTGGAGCCACACGCAAAGTTGCTTCCAGTGCAGGACTTGAGTGGCCATAGGAGGATTTGAACATACATCTAAGGAGAGGTGTAAGTCTTATGCGGATCCTAGCAACCACTTATGACAACTTGCATTGGCAACAACTAGAAGTTTGACAAACACTTAAATGCTTCTACAGCTACAAATTAGGTGCATTAACCCTTGTTAACTATCATTAATATAAAATAGAAGTTATATATGGAAAGAACGCAAGTAATTTCAGCAAACAGACGATGATCAAGGAAAATTGAAATGAGAGCGATGAAGTAAAAATAATTAAACAACCATATGAGTGTGAACTTACCGAAAATGAAATGCAATGTGCTCATTAGTGCTTTATTGCAAATTACAATCGATACTGACGACACCACAGATAGAGTTAACGCCCCGATAGTCCCCAGCTGAAATTTCCCTCCTTCCCCCATCTTTGACTTAGTTCCAATAACTGATACAAAGAACAGGGGCCGAATAAAACGCACAACTCAAAACGTCAAAAACAAAATAAAGACAACAAGACAAATTGCAAGAAAAAGACGTTCCAACAAACAGCATAAAAACGTCGGTCAGCAGCAGCAGCAGAACCAGCCAACCCCAGAAAACAAAACAACAATAAATTTATCCATAACGCAGATAGCTAAACTTACCGACGAGATATATTGAGCAGCGAAACTAAAAGGAGCCTTGACGTGATATGTATCCCACTAATAGAAATGAAACCCGTAAAGTAAGATCCGGCAATTATCGAGAAAAAAAGATCATTGGGTTGTGTGAAACGATGGGTGATCGATGGTTTTGGGTCACAGGGGCCGAGGTAGGAAGGCAGTCACTGATCACTGTGCCAAACCAGAGAGAAGCTGAGAGACCAAACAGGGTTCGAGGAAATTGAAGCTGAACCGAACGATTTGTCGAAAAAGAGGATCTGGAGGAAGCTGGCGGTGATTGCGTTTGCTCGTTGTCTTGTTCCTAATTCCGGGAAGAAGTTTGTAAGAGTGGGCTTTTTTGTTTTCGTTTTCGAATGAAATTTATATTAAAATAATAAATTGATGCATATCAATGCAAAATCAGTTTTTTGGTACGCGCTTTGCAGAGGGAAGTGACAAAAGTGGAGACTGGAGAGTGGAGACCAAAGCATCGAATAGGTACAAATTAAAATTAAGTCATAATCATACCATGTCCCAGTAAATATCAAAATCTGGTACTGTATCTCCGTGATGACTGATTTTTTTAGGCGAAATTAAGTCATAATGCAGAAAAAAATAGTGGTGAGAATGAGATAGCCCATCAGCCTAAAATATTTTGGGCGACCTTGCATAAATTCCGAGCCTGTTTTAGGGGACGGGTTAGGCGGATGAGGTTGAATTATTAAGGTTCTGAAATTCGGAGAGGGTACTGAACCGGTCAGAGTATTGAATTAAGGGTTAGTGGGTTAGATCGGAGTCAAACCGAAGTTAACGCGGGACCAAACCGATGAAAAATTGAAGATTTTAGAATTATTAATATGAAATTCTAAAAAAAAATTAAAAAAAAAAAGATTTTTAAGAAAATAAAAAATTGCTGAACCAGATCGATTTCTAGGCCAGTTTGCCGGTTCATAGGCCGAACTGACTAATCCGATTCAATCCGAGTTTCAAAACACAATGAATTATTGGCCATTTATTTTAGCTTTTTATAAATGTGTTACCGCATTTGAGGTATGTATAAGACTTCTGTCTTATCTGGAAAAAAAATGTTTAAATTTAGCAAAAATGAAAAAATGTTTAAAAAAACACTGAAACAATTTTTTATAATTCCCAAACAAACACTATACTATGAGTACTAATTTATTATATATTGCAACTAGTGAATGACATAATACGAATAATAATATCATAAATGTAAAAAATGGTTTACATTTTTTTGAAAACAAAAATACGAAATATATTACAATCAAACAAAGTTACAATGTCTCATAAGTAGAAATAATAACAGCTAAACAAACAAAATGACAAACTGAACTTTAGAAAAGTAACAAACAAACTATAAAATATAAACACCATAATGCAACAAGAATATAAGGCTATATAAAAGGAATTTTCCTGAACGCCATACACACCAAGACCTGCATATATAAGAAATGAGTTGATATAGAAGTGAACAGTTTAATTTGAAAGTGTTAATAGGTCATTTATTATTTTTAAAAAAATAAATGACTATAAGATGTAATGCATTATTGAAAAAGTAACCCGTCACTTAATTTTTAATTAGGTTTACATGGGTTTTTCTTTTTATTATGTCTTTATAATTCTTGTAATTCTTAGTTTATAATCTATTGATTACGTTGATATATATATTAGTTAAATTATATGGTTAATGTGCAAATCAATTCCGAAAGTTTTTGTTGAGAAACATTGTTGTTCTAGAAGTTTTTTTCGGTTTAATGTCACCCTGAAAGTTTCAAAATATAACAATGTTGTTGTATTCTGTTACAAAATTGATGTTGACCCTTAGCTTTTTAACGATAAGAGGTAATATTACTCTATTTTAACATTTCTGGGGTAATACTGCTCTTTAACGAAAACTTTTGAGACAAATTTGCACCTTATATATAAGTTACCATAAAATACGAAAAAAAAGGGATTTTTAAAAAATAAATTTTATTTAGGGAAAATCCCAAAAAAATATGTTGGAAATAGGGAAATCTCAAATCAGTGCGTCGAAATTGTAAAATCCCAGATCAGTGCTGTGCCAATATGGAATAATAACACCTCACTCTTGATTAACAATACCGTCTTCTACATTAACAAATCCGTTTTTTACTATTGGAATTTTGCAAATTCGGCACACTGATTTAGAATTTTCCTATTTTAAAAGTATTTTACAAGGATTTTCCCTTTTATTTATTATCAACATAAAAATAGAAACTTATCATGCTCAAAAGTTAGGATTTACAATTCCATGTGATCATTTCCATCTATTACCCTCCACTACCTTCAAAAAAAATAAAAAATAAAAAATTGAAGGACATTTTGGTATTTTTATACAAAAATTAGATCTCATTTCCATGACATACCAAACATACTTTTAGACACCATTTCTATTTCCATTTCCATTTCCATATCCATATCCATATCCATATCCATATCCATATCCATTTCCATCAAGATCAATTCAAACGTACCAAACAGACCCTAAGAAAAAAAGCACAGTGGGTTCATGGGTGATGTTTGAGAAAGCGATCAAAGTTAATGGGTTCTTTTCACAAACGTGGGTTTTAGCAAAAGCTAATGGAAGCTGCTTTTCCGGCACCAAGGTGGCTTCTTATGTAATGTATTTTCCTCCTCTTTTTGCCCTATGCAATTAATAATTGAATTTTTTGTATTTTGTCAATTTTTAATTTTAATTTTTCACTCCACCTATCACAATATATACATATAATATATCACTTTGGTCTATTTATAAATGCCTTTTGACCAAAAAATTTGATCCTATTTATAAATCTAGTTTCAGTGTAATAAATAAGATTGTGACAATTTTGCCCCTATTTATTGTACCAATGAAGAAATAATTTAAAAAGAGATGGAGAAGAAAGAGTTGAAAAGTACCTATTTATAAATAAAGGCATAATTAAAAAATTGCTTCATAATCATTGAGTTAATTACTTCTCCTTGATATGTGAGATTTAGTTAAAAAGGACTTATAAATAGGATCAGAGTGGTATATATATATAGTATTCAATAAAATTAATGTTTTTTCCAGTCATTGTTCATCTAAACTAACTTTTCAAAAAACAATCGAAACAAATTTAACTTAAAGAAAAAATTCACTTCTATCATCGTCAATCCAAACATAAATCACATTTATAATCTAACTTTTTTCCTGTCTTACTTTTATAAAAGTCATATTATAAAAAAATCGCTTCCCTCATCATTAATCCAAACAGAGAAAAAATCGCTTCTCTCATCGTTAATCCAAACAGACGCTGACATTCCATTACTCCACAACAAGAGCTTCAAGGCTCTTAAAACACCATTGCTTCCTATTCATACTTGTGAATGTTGTCTCTGGGCCACGTCACATTAAAATTCTTTTATTTCCCCTACTTCTTGCAGATAAATATGGGAAGGAAAGGTACTTCAAATTCAATTAAACATGCGCATATAGGATATACTCCCGTCAATCTTTAATATAAGTTATATTTATTTATTTTGATTAAATTAAGGAAATTAGTTAATACAACATATACTTTCTAAAACACTCTAGTCATCTTCTTTAATTCTCTCATTTTCTGCCCTCCTTAATTATTGTCGAGGGAGAATCATTATGGATAAACTAGAAAAATATTGACAAATGTGAAAATGGTGTCTTATATTTAGGATTAATATTAACACCATGAATATATCTTATATTAAGGAATAACATTTTTATACAATGACTCTAAAAATATATTTGTTTAGTTGTATAAAATCTATGCACTAATGCTAATGATATCACTATATGATGTGCGGAATTGTTCCCTACTAACTCGTAAAGTGGTTTAGGAAGGCCAATTTGGGAATGAGTTTGACGGGTCAACACAATGAAAAGATAAACCTGCACACAAACATGCAAATACTTATATTTGACTATTTGACAATGCATATAATTAAAACCAATTATATATCAACAAAAGAAGAAGAAGAAAAGGCACAGTAAATTATAAACGCAATCATACTTTTATGTATTCATATATGCCATCTTAAATTATTGATTACATAATCATAGAGAGTTTATATATCATCAGTTACTTATTTAATAATTACACACGTGTGTTATTATCTTTTCATTTCTTCGGTTTTTGAGGGTAAGTGTTGTGAGAAATCTGTTTTTTTCCTAAAAAATGTTTTCTGAATCACATGCCCTTGTTTTTAATACATTTTGAGAATTCAAACTCTTAATCTTCATTTAAACCCTTATTAAGTGGTCATATACTTTTATTTTATTTTGGCCAAATGCCAATAATCCCCTAAACTTTAGCTCTTTCGTATATAACCCCCCTCATCTTTTAAAGTTTAAAACCCACACATAGAACTTTCACAATTCGACATTTAACCCCCTACCATTAAAGTGGGGAGATGAGTGTCTCTATTAATTTTCCTCTCCATTTACTCTCAATTGAGTGTATTCACCATTAGATCAACTTACCATGATTGATTTTTATTATAATGATATTTTTTACATATTATTAAATATCAACAATTAGAAGTTAATTTAACGGTAAATATATTTAATGGAAAGGTAGATCAATGGAAACACCCCTCTCCCATTAAAGTGACCATTAAATCTAACAGAATGCATTTCCACATCAGATTAAAAACTATTTGGCATATGACATGTAATTTTCATGATTTAATTACTTTATCATAGATTAAATGTTAAAAGTACATTGAATGGCAGTTTTGTAGTTCTATAACTAAAAACCCTAATTGCTCACATAACTAAAGTTAGGGGGGGTATTTGCATTTTGGCCTTTTAGTTTTGTTCACCTTTCCCATATTTTTTAAGGAGAAAGACAGAAAAATAACATTGAAATTGTAAAATCCTAAATTAGGTTCGTTATCAATAGTTAATAAGGGAATGACGAAACTTGATAAACAATTCATAACTATATTTTGGAAAAATACTTGATTTGCAATTTTGCAAATTCAAAGCTTTTGTTTTGTCTTTTTCCTTATCTTTTTATTTCAACCTTTCTGAAAATATTTTTCATTTAATTAAGAAAATAATATCTTTTAAGACTTATAACATAAACTGATAAAAGGATTTTTACCTTTAGACATGTATGCTAATGTATTAATACCAAGTTTGAGCTTTGAGACCTCATTTAAGTGTGGTAGGTGTTGTTCATATAAATATCTTATCTAGGATTTAAATTCAAGATCATGAAGGAACTAACAGGACCTTACATTATTTGATAAACTCTATGTTAGTATAGTTACATTCCCCCCGTTTTTTTTATACTTTAGTTGTATTCCTTTTATTTGACCGCAGGGCAGTCAATTAATGAATTAATCTTTTCCCTGGATTCATTCAACTATAAAGACAATTAAGTCAAAATGGAGGCTGCCTAACTAATCACGTTCTTAGTTGTCATTTTCTTTTCTCTGGGCCCTTCTCACGTTGAAAGTCGGGAAAATTAGAATGAAAGATCCAGGGCAAAATATATTTATGGAAGCGGACAATAAAAATTATAATTATTTAAAAATATCAAATATAAAATTAAAAATATTAAAATGTCCTTAACAAAATCTTCTACAATCCCTCCTATATTATCTTTCACATTCTACTTTTAAAACTAACACGATTGTTTTTTATGTAAACTAATATGAAATTCTAAGTTTCAAACAAATAACAAATTTTAAGTTTCACTAAGGTTTTGTTTAGTTCAATGAAGGTTAGGTTAAGTAAAGTTTACTTAAGTTAGGTTAAAAGAGGTTATAATGTTGTTTGGTTCAACGAAGGTTAAGTTAAGTGAGGTTTATATAAATTAAGTTAGGTTAGAGGAGGTTAAAATATCATTTTACATATTTTCCTTCTTCTTTTATAATGTATTTATTAATAATAATTATTTATATAAAATTATTATTTATAAAATAATTATTCGTGTAAGCATATAAATAATTATTTATAAAATTATAATTATTTGGAAAGTTTATTAAATCAGGAGGTCAAGTTTTAAAGGGGAGGGCAATGTTGAAATTTTAAAAAATTGTCATAGGTAATTTAGTTACAATTGAAAACAAATATTCTCTCACATAGGAAAAACCCCAATTTTGGAGGGTTCACAACCTAAGTTAGGTTACTACTAGAAGACAAAAAAAAATCCAACACCTAACCTAACCTCCTTCCAATCAAACATTACTTTTTTACCTCCAACCCACCCCAACCTAACCTAACCTCCAACCAAACAAAGCCTAGGGCTTGTTTGATATGAGAGGAGGGGAGGGAAAGTGGGTGAAGGAAAAAAAATTTTGAGTTGAATATAAAAAAATTAGAGAAATGGGATTATAAATTTTTAATTAATTTTTCTTACTTTTTTATCTTATATATTCTCTGTATTAAAATTTTATTACCTCACTTATTCAATCTTTTAAAATTCTACTTATAAAAATTTTCTCTCTCCTCTCCTCCCCTCCCCTCCAAATCCATCACACCAAACAGACCCTAAATGAAACAACAATTTTCTCAAATTTCATTTTTCACAACTTGAACATATATCTCTAAGAAAAAAAATTGACATTCTTCAATTTTGTAAAAATTATAATTTTTTAAAAATAAAAAAAAATTCTAATTAAAAATAGAATTATATAATTTTAATAAAACTCAAGGTTTTTTATAATTTATTATATATGTTAAACTAAGAAAGTTTAAATCATTTATCTTTTTAGAAGCAATTAATGTGGATTAAAAAAGGGAAAAAGATAGAAAAAGAATTTTGAAATTGTAGAATCCTAAAGCAGGTATGCTACCAAAAATTGATGAGGGAATAGCGAAATTTGATAAGTAATTCACAATTCATTTTTTGGGAAATACTTGATTTAAAATTATTTTTATTTCTATTTTTCAGTTAAAAAATTAATTTAATTTTAATCAAATTAAAAAATCTAAGCAACCTATTATATCCTGAAAAATATGAAATGAGTTTAGTTTTTATTTTTATAAAAAGAGCTTAATTAATATCAACATTCATAATATAATTCGAGCAACTTGATGATATAAATTTGTAAAAAATAAAAATTAAAAAAATTGTAAAAAATAAAAATTAAAAAAAAAGGGTTTAACCGTTGTTAATTAAATAATATATTAAAAATTTTAAAGAAAATATATGATCACATCTTGATAGGCGGTTTTAGTTTTAATTTTAGTTATTTTTTTAATTATGAATATAAGATATAATATAAAAAATTTGATTAGAGGTAATTTATTGATTTTATGTTTAGATTAATAATAGTAGAAGTGATTTTTTTCAAACTGAAACTAGTTTGGATTATTATCTAAAAAATAAGTTTAGATAAAAGTTACTGAAAAGGATATGAATTTGTAGAGTACTGATGTTCTATATGTATAAAAAATTATCACGTTATTCTTAATAATTAAATTTTTAATAAGATAATTTTTTCTCAAATTTATTATTTAATTTTTACCGTTTAGATATATTTATAAATATCAAATTATTAGGTTTATTGAAATAATTTTATCTTTTCTTATAAGTGTCATTTTTCCCACCCTACTGTGCGCCCAAAGCACCAATTCCCATGTACCGTGGTTTTTGATGCAAAAGCTCATGAGTTTTTAGGTATAACTGAAATCATGATCCTTTTTCATAAATCGACACAAAATATTTCTTTATAAATTATAAAATTTATTTTTTAAATATTCATCCAAACATAGTGTGTGTTTGGGATCACTTAATTTTAAAGAATAAATCCTTATTATGTAAATTGAGATAAAACTTCTCTCACATACTTACCTTGTATATCGTAAATCACAATTTATAAACACTTATTTATCTAAAAATAACCTATTTCAAACGAGCTCATACTAATTCATAGTAAACGTAAATAGTTAAAATGCGGCGACTCTCGCATTGAAGGTTTCGTTGTTTCCGGAGTATCTCGAAGACATAGAGAGCGAGAACTCGTGATAGTTTATTCTATTTCGGCTCTCTTTTCTAGCGAATGGTTCATCGTAGCTCTCAAATTGTTCTGAAAGAGCGAGGGCAAAACCAAAAATTTCTCTTATATTTGTGCTACGATTCATGGAGAACTCACAAGACTTGAACAACATCGAGGGTGATGGGGACGGAAGGAAGTCCTCCGCAACTTCATCGCCGGGCAGCTCCGCGGGATCAGGCAAGCTGATATCTGTTGACCTAGTGCTTGTTCACCTCTTTTTATTCGATTAGCGCAATTAATCTTATTCGATTCTGTTTGGGTTTGACATTCCGAAGTTGTAGTTCAAGTCTTTACTGTTTAGTCCTTAGAGATTCAGAAGTTGATGGCTTTCTTTTCTTTGGAAGAATTTCCTCTTGTTGTCATATCTAACACTTCTCCAGCTGCCAGTGTCAAATGAACGAAACCTTAAAGTTACTTTTGGTTTAGATCCATCTTTCAATTGTCCCAGTGGGCTTCTAATCTGTTTAGCTCACTTATTTTGCTTTCCAAGACAAAATCTATGTGGGGAGACCCAATTTACTATGCCAATACCACAGACTGATAGTTAATTCGAAAGTGAAGCGAAAGATGAAACTAAGAGAAAGCATGTGACAAGAAGGTAAGATGCAGCAATTGTGATATTTGAAGTTACACATATCAAGTGAGGCAGATTGAATTACATCTTTTATAGGGGATGATAAGCACTTTTTGTAACGCAAACAATTGAGAAACCAGAAAATTTCTTTGCAGAATTTTCGTCTCTTTTAAAAACAGGAAGGAAAGGCTCGGGAAAATATGAAAATTTAGCTGATAGTGTTAATGCTTAATCACTACCCATTAACCTTCGTTTATGCTATTTTGCTAATGCTAACACTGCAGAGGCAGTTATTCATGTTAATCTGCTTTACAGGTGACTGATTTTGAATTTCTTGCATTTTTAGTTAAAATGGTCCCTCTGCTTCGTTATCTACCTATAGTCATTCATGGTTTGTTTATCTTTCTTTTTTTTTTTGTATGTGCATATGTTGCATTTTATGTTCTAATCTCTGGCCAGGATTTTGGATTTGAAATATTGAGTTAAAGTTTTAATTTGCTCACATGGTATTATATCATACATATATTCCTTTTCTCCCCTTATAAAAGTGATAAGTTATCTATGCAAACTAGAAAAATTTGGTCGGAAGAGCATTCTTGTTTGCTTGCAATTCGATGGGGATATGAATATATGACTCATGCTTTCTCCCTTTTCTTTTTAATCTCCAGTTGCTGATATTCTGTTGTGGAAGAGGTGGCATATTTCCTTTGGAGTCATTGTTGCTGCAACAGTTGCATGGGTCCTGCTTGAGTGGACTGGTTTACCGTTTTTAACAATTTGTTCAGATGTCTTGCTGATTTTGATCGTGCTACTGTTTCTCCTTGCAAACTATTCTGCCCTTAGAAACAAGTATGGCCAAATTCCCTTTAAGTAGTTATATATGCTTCTTGTTTATGATTGTTCTTAGTATTAACAATGTTAATGGGCACCTTTTCCTTATCTAGCAGACAACCACCAGCGTTACCTGAATTAGTAGTATCAGAGGAGATGGTTAATAATGCAGCAGCTTCCATTCGGGTTAAAATTAACAATGTGCTCCTTATGGCTCATGACATCACTCTGGGCAAAGATTTTAGAATATTTTTCAAGGTTAGTTCCTTTATCCATTCAGCATATTGGGAAAGATTAGAGCTCCATATTTTAGGCCTTATGACCTTGATAATGCGGTCTAGGCAGCTAGTGGTTCATTTTCTGAAGATGCATTTTTGTCTTCATAGATAAGAAAACTAGGGTGAGTGTGACAATGCCCAAGTCCCCATCGAGAACAATAGATAATATTTTTAGTCACTGTCATGGGACATCTGAGCTATGATTAATTCCCTAGAGCCTCCACTGATAAAGCAGGTCATAGTAATTTGTCAGTTTATTCTCAGACTATGTCCTCCCTCGTAAGTATAAATATCATCCACCTTCTTAATTAATGCAATTCTCATAGTCAATGGTCAAAAAGATATGCGATATATATATACAGCCAACAAGGGCAACAATGGTAAAAAAAAGCAATAAATGTTGAGATAAAACTGAAATGAAGCTTATATTTTAGGACAAACCTATTTTCAAATTTGAAGATTATATTTAGAGACGGAGGGAGTAATTCATTTTTTGTGATTTTTGCTAGACAATTGCATCTTTTGTTTTTAGACATGAGATCGTAGTGAAACCCAAAAACAAACATGAGATCATAGTCATCCTCCTCAGTAGTGTCTCTAAGACTGAAAAAAATAAAAATCAACAAAGGTAAATAATTGAGCTGTTTTCTACTTGACAGGTGGTGGTCTTTCTGTGGCTCTTGTCTGTCATCGGCTGCACTGTTTCTTTTTTCACTCTGGCATATATTGGTATGCTCTCACTGTCAATCTGTTGGTTAAATGCAGCTTCTGATGTCTTTGGCCGAGGCTTATTTCTTTATTTTTTATAGGTTTTCCTTTTGTTTTCTTATTTTGTCTTACAAATTTCATACAATGCAATGCAAATAGATGTCTTGTAATCTTGTGAGGTTTCCTTGTTTTTTCCTTTATTGCTTAGTTTTTGAGGGGGGATTATGGTGGTCAGTTGTGTATTGGCAAAAGCATCTAGCACAGTTCTATGAGGTACTCCCTCCGGTCCTAAATATAAGACAAAGTTGATTTTTTTTTGAGAAATTAAGGAAACTAAATAAGTTACTTAATCATATCATATGTTATGTATCCTTAGATTATACATCAGTTCATAAGTTAGGTAAAATAGTTTGGAGAAAAAATGACAGATATAAATATTTTAAAGTAATTTAATTCGCTTCCTTAGTTTTTTCAAAAAAGTCAACTATATCTTATATATATGACCGGAGGGAGGGAGTAGTATGCAAGACCTTTTTCTCTCACGCCTCTTTCATGGCTTTACATTGAACTGATTGGATGTTTGGACACTCGTATGTTCAGGTCACAGTTGACCAATTGTTTATTTGCGGGTCTATTTGATATATGAGATTGGGCAGAGTCATTTGCTTTGATGACATTCTTGAGTAGCATTTCTATTGTATATCTTTTCTTGCCCAGATATTTGACACGGAGGAAGGGATATACAAGCTGCTTAAACTATTTTAACCATCTTATTCACAGTTATCCCTTTTTTAATGGTGTCAGGAACACTTGTAGCATTTATAGTTCCTGTATTTTACGGCAAGTATGGAGGTTATGTGGATAAAGGCTATGGAATGATCCACAGACAATTTTCAAGACATTACAGAGTAGTAGATGAGAGCCTTTTCAACAGACTCCCGCGGAATGCACCTAGAGAAAAAGACTCATAATTAAAAACTCACCACTTGTGTGCTTGTTGTCTGGAAATCAGCGAGTTCTCTACATTGTAACGGTGGTTCAAGTTTTCCCCCTTCTTTTTCACCTCGCATGTATGAATAATTTTTTGTAGTTAGATGCTATTCTGCAGCTCTGGATTCATCCGTATGCAGGGTGCTTTCATTTGTTGGGATCCGATCGAACAAGAATGTACATAGGCTTGTATAATACATAGTTTGAGAAGTTTAAGGCCAGATTTTGTGTCTTATATTTTTCCTATGACCCAACGGCTTTAGAGGAAAGTGCTAGTTTAGTTTTTCAAAATGTGTCATTTTTGTTGGTTGAACTAAAAGGAAGACATTGCATTTGTTTCGCGCCTTTGTTTGCCATGTGAGATTAGAGCCACAGCTTCTGTGCCTTCAACTCCTGTTTTGAACGTCAATGGCTGCTCATTCATTCTCTAATCCTATATTTGAAATTGAATGGTGGGAAAAGGGAAAGGAAAGCAGGGTGGAGGGGATGCCAGGATGAAAAACTTCCCGCAATAGTTAAAAAAAATTACTATTTTTGAGAATTTTTCATCTTAATTTTCTTTCCCCTATAATTTTCTCCTCATCCCGGCACAAGAGCAAATCACACACTAATCGATTTCTCATTTGTTTTGTATAATGGCTTGTAGCTCGTCCCACTGCCTGTTCTTGATTTGATATCCAAGCAGTTATCCTCTTCTTCCCATTAGTCATTTGTTTCACCGTCCCAAAAAGGTCCCCAACATCATCTACCACGTTTAAAAAATCAACTCTTTCACAGCATTCCTGTTATCATTCTTCATTCCATTCCATTTCACAAATCAACATCCATTTACTTCTGTTCAGCAGAAATATGTTTTCTATTCATATTACAGACAGTAAGAAAACTACGTAGAGGATAAAAGAGAGCATGGATTTTCATGAAACAGAAAATTGATGCCTGTTTGCTGATTTTCTACATAACAGCATCATGCAGGGAGGCTCCAGCAGGTCTTGTTTACAGCACCAACGACCATAGCACAATATAGCTGCTAGCCAGCATTACACTAATCACCTCCAGTTAAAGACTCCATTCTTTGCTGCCTACCGGTGGTGGTGGATACCCTGAGCTTACCCCCCCCCCCAAAAAAAAAAAAAGACACCATTCTCTCTCACTGGAAAAGAAAAAGACCGAATTCCCAAGTATAAGGTCCTCAAGCTCCTATTTCATATTCTAGCATAGAAACTTCCGAAAATTGACAACGGAAGTAGCAGGTCTCCTCCATATTATTCAGGTACTCGATAGTTGATGAATCCCGCTACTCTTTCAGCAACTCGCTCGCTTTGTTTATCCAAACTTGATAGATATCAGGCGAGAATAAAACGCAGTGGACCTGAAATTAATATATCAATATCAATATATTAGATAAAATTAAAATAACTGAGCATTAGTAGTACCAATTTACTATAGTGGTCATCTATACTATTAGTTCATTGATGTGATTACTGATTTATTTCCTAACAATTAATTTTTATTTTAGATTCAAATATTTTTTTAAAAAAATATAAATCCAAATCCAGAACGGATAATGCACAGGAGCTAAGGCTATTTAATCCTCCGTTGTAAATAGAGATTCTGGAAAAAGCCCCAATAGAATCGTAAATACAGGATGTGGCGAATGTGAAGTTTTAGTATAATGGTACATGCCTCAGATAATGATACCGATAAAGAAATGGCGCAAATTGTACTTATTACCTCCTTCAAGTCATCTCGAAACTCTCTGATGGTGGATATTGCCACTGTGGCAGCTTCGTCATATGGATATCTGAAATTTAGTAACAGTCTAAATGAGTTAAAAACTTGCCACAACTTTATATCCGAAATTCTGGTTCTCCACATAAATTTAGATTCATTCCTGCAGTGTGATCGTTACTAATAATAAGGCATGCCAAGGGATTTGTTTACGTGAACTTACCCATAGACACCACAAGATATGGCTGGAAATGCTATATACTGAATATTGTTCTCTTTTGCAACCCTCAAACTATTCCTGTAAATCAATTTGAAAATGAAACATATTTAACATAATAAGATAACAAAGAGCTGATTTGAGAGAAAAATATGGAAGATGAACTGCAGTCTGCATGAACATAATAGAACTACCTGTATGCACTTGCTAGAGATGCAGCAGGATTACTATCTAAATTGTAGATTGGTCCAACGGTATGAATAACATGAGAAGCGGGCAGCTTAAAACCTCTGCAAATTAATAAGCATAGGGCCTAAATGAGGCAGAGAAAATGATGGAATGCTAGATATCATATGAACTTAGAATGGTAAATCTAGGAGAACTTACGGGGTGATCCTAGCTTCCCCTGTTGGACAGCGAATTCCAGGCCTGACTTCTGGAACATTGAGGCATGCTTGAAGAAGAAGATCTGGCCCAGCAGCTCTGTGTATGGCTGAAAGACGGGTTTGTTAATTAATTCAGTTCAGTTTCAGATTGCTTTGCCAGTTTGCCTATCTAGTTTCTATTTTTTCTCGAAACACTACTATACAAAAAGAAGCAATTATAAATTAATCACCTCCATCTGCACCAGCACCTCCAAGCATTCTCTCATTTGCTGGGTTCACCTACGAGAGATCAAGCAAGAATATATGATTAAATCATAAACAGATACGACGTTCCTCCGATTTATTAACTAATTCAAGCCGCAGAGTAACAAATTCTTCGGACCACCATTCAAGTCATCAGATAGTTAGATTATATATCAAAGCATAAAAGACTACAGTTAAACCAATCAAGCAGTTCCTAAAGTTAATATAGCGCCACTATAATTGATCATATTCTTCAAGTTAGAGTGCAGGGAAAAAATATACTATTGCGTCGGAGGAGCCATTGATAGACCACTTTGTGATGTCTCCTTTCTGAATGACCAAAGCACTCGACGAAGACAACGGGAAGCGAACAGCATCATCCCCTCCACTGGACAGAGTGGAAACCCTAGCGGTATCGTCCATTCTACAGAGTACAGTCGATGACGGTTTCGATAGAGATGACGGGCAAAGAGAAAATCCAAAGTGGGTCCGAAAATTTCTCGGGTTAGCGTTTCTATTTGAATAGATCCGATTGTTTTCAACAAATCTGGAACCCAGAGCTGCCCCAACACGCAGCGTTCTACAGCAAATGGTCGCCATTTAAGCTTCCCTGGGGCTTCTTTTGTAGGGCGAGGTCTAGTGAATATTCATGACAGGGAAGGCGGGGGAGAGGATTATGGTGCGGATGAGTAGCTTGCAACCTCTACGTGGAGAGCTACGATTTGTTGGTTTCGTTTAAGAGTTGGGCGGAGATCGCATGCAATGACTGTTTGTTGTAAAAAAAAGGCATGCACTAAATGTATTGCCACGTGGATTAAGACTTTGACCAATGAGCTCACTTCCTATTCACAGTCCAGACGACGGTGTTGATATTTGAGAGATCGCGCCAGCGCGGCTGTTTCCTTCCCTTCCGAATGATCCATCCATTTTGAGGGGAACGAAAATGGGACGATCTCGATTAGATGCGCTCATCTCGGTGTTCGTTACAGTGCGCCCGCACGAGACCTCAGCCCTGCTTCACTCCTTCTTCTGCTTCTTCTTTGTGAGCCTTGCCTCGGTTTCTCTTTCAATGAGATTGTCCTTGTTCTTGATCTGTATGTGTTTTTTTCTTATGGTTTCTGAATTGTTGATTTTAAATGCAGATTTTGAGTGCCTATTTTGTAGTTCTTCCGTTGCGGGATGAGGGTGCCATTTCCTTAGGCTTATCGAATTTGCCTGGTCTCTTTGTGGGATCTTTACTGCTCACTCTAATTGCAGCGCCTGTTTCAACCCTCTTATTCTCTCTCCCTAATCTTTCCAAAAACAAGGTATGAACATACTTGGGATGAGATGATTCCTTATTGCCGCTTTTATAGATTGAAGTGAACTTATCTCCATTTATTTTTTGATAAATTCAAAGCATTTGTCTTACAGTGGTGACCGAACAGAATCTAAATAGAATAGATGAGAAGTGGTGTTTCATTATGTGTAGAGCAAGTTTATCATAGACTCACTTAATTAAAATTGGAACATTGTTTATGGACGTAGGATAACTAATTGGATTGTCGGAGACAAGATTAAGGTTACCTTTATTGCACTAGCTTGAAACGATGACAGAGGGATAATTATCTATTCGGGATCCTTTCATTATTGTTTTTTGGCGGTATAGTCGTGCAGCTGACAAATGCAATGATGTTACACACACACACACACACACTCAGGTTTACTAGAGGAAGAAACAAAGATAGCGGCCTGTAAGAATCACAGCAAGGACATGTTATCAATCATATTTGGGGGTTTATACATGCTGGTAAAAAAAGAAAAGAGTATCTTTTTGTTATGGTATGAATTTTGAGTCACTAAAAAATCCTATCATGAAGGAGTTTATGATTGAGTGGTAAAAAATAAATTTGCATCAGAATGAAAGGTCAACGAAGATGCGTATACATGCTGTTTGATAAGTCACTTCATTAGCTAAGTTGGATTAGCTAAGTTACTGATTGTTATTATGTTACAGTAAAAACGCAGTAAAAGTTAACAAAATATAAAAGAATAGAAAATCACTGACATTTTTGTTGCATGCATTTGATATTTGATTGTTTCCACGGTGGTTTGTCCATGAAGAAGCATTCTTTAAAAAAGAGAAATATATAGGCCTATTAGTTTATGTCCTTCTCACGTTTTGTTCTAAGGAGTGGTGTTTGTTGAAATTCCAGGCTCTGTTTTTGATACATAGGTTTTTTAGTGTATCACTTGTGCTGTACTTTTTTCTATGGCGCTTCTCTTCAGTTGGATATTCAGCATCCAAATTGACGGTATGATAAGAATCTCTGAAAGATAATTCATCATATTTTTTATTGCTCATGCAAGATTGGTTGATTGTTTGTTCTTGTGTCAAATTGCTCTTTCTGCTACCAGGAGTTCACAACTTTGACTTCATCCTCAAAACCTGAAGGGAAGGTTGATGACCAAGACACCCTGTCACCTTCAACAGGTTGGGGAAACCATGGGTGGTTCTATATCACTGTTCGAATAGGATTGTTTCTTTGGGTAATGATATGTTATATTTTATTATTTTCAAGTTTTTGGTTTTAATTAATAGTTTTTCTATACCCTTTTACTAAATAATTGAAAAGGTAATTTGATGATACAAACTTGTGCTTTTGTGAAGGTTGCTTTGCTAAATCTGATTACGATTTCTTCAACTTGGGCTAGGGTAATTGATGTGATGGACAGTGAGGTTTGTACAGAGCTACAACATTTGTTGTTGTGTGCAGTTATTAGGGGCCCATTTAACTTGTTTTGTGTTCAGTCAGGTTCAAGATTATTTGGGTTTATTGGTGCTGGTGCCACACTTGGCCAACTTTTTGGGTCATTGTTTGCTACAGGAATGGCTTGGTTGGGCCCATGTAAGTTTGCATGCTCCCTATATGGACTATCTCCTGCTTTTATCTCGTACCCCTCACTGGCTTTAAACTAAGAATTCACCTACTGCAGTTCTGCTTTTGTTTGCGGCTTTGTTAATGGAATTCGCAGCACAGTCATCAAAGGGGATAAATATGGACATGTTCCATCTAGAAGAGGAATTAACTCCCATCAGGTCATTATAAAATCCTTTTTACAGCTAACACTATTGAATACTGGACATAAGATTCAAGTTTTGGGGTTCCTCTGTTGTACATCTATTTTCTGGCTGGTTACTATACTATCTGAATCTGAATGAGAAGTTTCCCTGTATAATAAACTTCAGAGGGTTTCTAGTGCAATCCCATGTAATTTTTTATTCACCTGTTTGACATCTAATAATCGAAATAGAGTAAAATTGAGCAATTACTTTTTTTGCGTTAAGCAGTGTCTTAATAAATTGTAACCCTTTGGAACAATAGAAGCCTATCAAAATGACAGCTTTATTTACTTGTCATTAGAGGATTATATTGCCAAATGTAATTGATTATTTATTTTACTTATTATGTTTATATTTATTTCTAAGGCATAATGTCATTTAATCACAAATGTATATTTGTATGAAACTATAGGGTTATGATTGTCATTTAATAATTTAATTATTATTTTGAATTTAGAGAAGCTGATCCTGACAAAAATGAGGCGCATGAGAAGAGTGAACATACAGTCAGAAATTCTCCAAAATCATCTACTTCTGCAGTGAAGCTACAAATTTGGGCCATCTTAGATGGCCTCTGGCTTATTCTATCATCAACTTATCTGTTGCACGTGTCTTTATTTCTCTGGCTGAGTGCAGTTATCTCTTCTTTTTTCTATTTTCAGGTTTGATATTCTGCCTGTAATCCAAGTTATGTTTTTCATGATCCTCATTTGGGTCAAGTTGCATGATGGAAGAACAAATGTATTTTTGTGGACTGCCCTTGAGTTTTAGTGTGTGTTCGGCCACCCCAAAAACCATGGTTTCAGAATCCCGTTTCCGTAAATCGAGACAAAACTCCTCTCACATACTTACTTCGTAAACTGTAAAAGCTATTCTCCAAAAGCTAATCCGAACACACACTTATATTAAGCGCCCCCACTCCAAAAAAGGGGGGGGGGAGAACACACACACACACACACTCAAATGAAGGTGTAAATTATTGCTTCTTGAATTTCTATCTCGCCTATGACTTTCAATTGATTCTTTCCTCTGGACTTGCTTATATTCATCTTTTTTTTGTTTCTTGTTTGTTTTGGAGGGGCATTGTTGATTATTGTCATTTCTGCGCTATCATGATCTCAAAGTTTTCCTTGTTGCTACGTGTTTTTATGATATTGAGAACACGCACAAACATATGTCCATATTATTTCTCTACTGAACTTTACCCTTGTCTGCAATAATAGAAAGTGACAGTGATTGCCGCAACAGTTAGCAGCTCTATTGGGAGAAGAAGATTGTTTGCCCAAATAAACAGCTTTATTGCTGTTTTTATCCTTGTTGGACAACTGACCTTAACGGTATGCAATTCTAAAAATGATTTTTTCTTTTGCTTGGTGTCAAATATTCTTTAGAGTTGAGTTTAGATCTTTCCCTTTTAAAAAAACAGAAAATAAAAAGTTGCCTCATTTTTTATACAAAAATTATTCCATTTTCACATGCTAATTTTTATTATTATTTGTAACTTGACTACATTTATCTTTCCCTTAATCTAGTACAGGGGCGCATTCTAACTGTTGCCGGGGTGACTATGGCTATTTGCTCTTCTCCTTCTGTTGGCTTTTTAAATTTGGTTGCTCTAGTTGTCTGGCCAACTTGGGTGGTTGTTGCTATTTGTGAGACACTTAGAAAGGTACTGCCAGACTTTTCTTCTCTCTGAATTTTTTGTGCTTATTGATGATATTGTGATTTGTTACACATTGCATTCGTCTTCTGGATATTTAATGACCAGCATCATTTGTCGGAAAATGTTGATTTGTTACATAAAGCAATCATCTGTATGACTCATGTTTATGCGGTTCCATTCTCACGCATCTATAATTTTGTAGGTTGTTTCCTATGTTGTGACGAGGCCTGCTAGAGAACTTCTATTTACTGTAGTGTCACAGGATGAGAAATACAAAGCAAAAGTATAACCTCCTTTTCTTCTATTTCCGCTTTGCTTCCCCTCCCCCAACAAAAAAAAGGGTATATAGTGGGTATCTTGGGTGGCGTCTTCTCAGCTCATATAGGATCTCTCGTTTATTACATTTGAATTTTTTAAAGCCATATAATGGCTGTTTCTGGGATATTTTTCTATTGCACGATTAAATTTACTTGGTATGAACAAAGAATTCTATGGCCGTCGCCGCGTTTTTCAAGGAAGCACTTCAAAGAGTATATGCTGGTGCAGGTTTGTATAGATGTGTTTGTTCAAAGACTTGGAGATGCTGCAGCAGCTGGAATGTACAAGCTGCTACTTGGAACTATTGATGGGAAAACATCAGCCATCTCCCTTTATGCCCTGCCTGTATGTGTAATATCATCCTACTGCTCGCCTTCTCATAAATACTTGACATACTTAGACTTGGTCGACTCAAAAAGGAGGAAAAAAATTGACCAAACGAACTATGGAGAGACATTCAAATATGCCACTGAAACTTGTTCTTAACATGTTTACATCTAGCTTCATTTAGAGCTAACAATGAATTGAACTATTCATGAATAGTTAAGGCCTGGTTTGCATAAAAATTCTGTTTCAGATCAGTTCATTTATTAAATGAATCAAAATGAGCCGAGGTTGATAACATGGGGCTTCGGCTTTGCTCTACTTGTTTAAATCTTTAACATACTCATCTGATTTTGGGAGGGTCAACTGAAGACTTTTTCTTTCTTTTTACTAATTTTTTTAAATAATAATTAGCTCGATTTTTTGGTTTCCTCATTGCCTTGGCTTTCTTTGTTATATGAATGCTCTCAAATTGTATACACCCATGACTTATTAAAATTTTCAATAGTTTATTCCTGATTTTCCTTTTCCTCACTTTGTCTCCAGTTGTGTTCATTGTGGATAGTCACAGCATTTTATTTGGGTCGTCGGCAAGAACAACTTGCAAAGCCCCAGACTTCCTCCACTTCATAGAATTCTTTGGAGGTTACATGTACAGTTTCTGCTATATACATAACCAGTGAATCTAATGTGCAATACTTTAATCATGATACATGTGATGAAAAAAAAGATAGTTGACAAGGCTTTGCTATCAAAGTTAATTTGTGTATACTCTGTGATACTTGATTGGTGCAGATGCATTGAATGTGAAAGCTGACTATAGCTGCAGAAAAAGTGCTTGGTATCCCTGCAAGTATCTCGCCCTCCATGTGAGTAAGGTTGGCTTTATCATGTATGCACTTTTGAGATTTTGCTTTTTCAATTGAGAAGGATCCCCACCAGGAAACCAGGGCAGATTTTGGACTAGGTGGACTGTACTGTACATATAAATATTGATTTAACTATTTCCCAATGTCCTATTAACAAGAGAGCTTCTTTAAGATATCTTACTGCAGACCAAGCCTTGTTATCCGAAGAAGTCCAGAAGTATGATGAGTAAATGGATAAGAGAAATCTAATATATTTCCGGTTTTTTATTTCATTACATCAAAAATTTGATATTGCCTTCTGAACTTGATGAAGAATCTCCCTTATCTTTCGTTGTAGACTCTTGACATATAGAGAAGCCTGTAGCTGGCCAATCATGTACATTTTTAACTGATTAATGATTAACGAAATTCCTGCAACAGCTGCTTGGCAATTATTGAATCATATTGTGAACATGTATTTGTCATAAATGAGGAAATGAATAGAGATTGTTGCCTCTCGAGTTTATTCTTTCTGGTAAGTAAGAAGTGAGGAGCATTATATTGTACCTTGAGTTTGGTGCAGAATTTATTCATAAATTTTCATGGTGTAAAAGACAGTCTTCCAGATCATTCTGGTTCTTGCCTGTGATCATGCCTTACACGAGAAAGTATCAAAACACTAAGCTAGAGTGTTCATCTACAATGATGTTTAGATTACAGCTAAACATTCTCCTCCTGTTTGAGTTTGATATTTGTGAGGAATGAAAGCAAACTGAGGAATCCATGATATGAACGTGTGTAATGCATATGGACGGGGATAGGATTCCTAATCCCACTGTCCCTCTCTCTTTCTCATGGTCATGGACATAGTGACAGGTAAGCAAGCACTAAGAGCCTTGAAAAGCTTGGTACCTTGCCCCACCCTTGAAAATTTGTACCATTGGGCTCCTAAAAGGCATTGGCTACTTAGTGCCAGCGGTAACGCCTCTGTTCTTCATCAGGTCATCATCATATTTATAACTAACATCCTTTTCAATCTTGCTTGTTTACTGGGGGTGAATGATAGTTTATCCATTAAAAAAGGTGAGAGATAAAGAAAAGGGAAGAGCAATTATGCATAGTACTTGAAGCAGAAGGTCTACGTCGAAGCACTCAGCACACAGTTGCCAGCACCGCTATCCTTTATTTTATTTCCCCGCCCCCCCCCCCCCCCTCCCCCTCTCCATTTTAAAGTGACCCTGAAGCTCCTTTCTTTATCGTTACACCTGCTACGTTGACATGGAAGTCCATGTAGCAAAAGAAATTGAAAGAAACCCCACTATGCTTCTTACTATTACCATCTCTTTATCCATTAACTCTCGTGTCAGGTTTAAAATTTGAAATGCAGGTATTATTTCCGATTCTTAATATAAGATCCATAAATTAAGAATTGGAAGAAGTATCTGTTAAGAAAATATTATTGTTGATGTGCTTTATTTAATAACTATACATGTCTTCACGTACGTGGCTGATTTTCACCTTTGTCGTGAAAATCAAATCAAGGTCTCCACTCTAGGCCAGAGAGTAGCAAAGCGAAAATTGTGAGAAGGTTGTTCTGGGTGATAAGACGACGGCCATAATAATAAGCTTATTTTATTAAATGTTATGTACGATATCATTGTGCTATATTAATAACTGTTAAAAAAATGCAATTGTTTTGGACTTAAAAGAAAACAAACAAAATTGCAGAGAGAATAAAAAGGTTTATACTAGTAATTAATTTTACAAGGTGACGTGGGTGGGCATATTGTGTTGTAAATAATAAGGACGAAGGCGTGGGTGTGTTAGAAAAGAAGGTGTCATTTCAGATAAGAATCGGAGGAGGTGTCGCCACAAGCAACAAAGAACCCATCCCCCAAGACACCCAACTGTGTGTCCCAAGAGGGGCTTTCGTGGTTGAATACCTTTTCGACGCGTGTACTCACACTTGCATTTGAGATCACCAACTAACCAAACTCGAATATGTTCCCCCACACACCCCATATTCCTTCCCTAAATTTTTCTTTTCTTTCGCGTTATGGCTCATGACAATTTGATAAGTCCAAAACAGTCCCAAAACATTAGATAGTTTCGAAGGCCAATGACGGTCATGACAACGAGAGAGAATTATGCCCTCTCTCTTTGTACCTCAGGTACGTGATTTCCTTTCTTTCTTGTCACTTGTATATTTGCCTAATGTCAGCCTCTTGTGTTTTTCTTTGCTCACAGAATCCCATTCACCTCACCTTCATATATGGATGGTCTTCATTCTTTGCTTCTTCTTTTTTTCTCAAAAAAAAAATTTAAATTTATTGGCCCCCCACTAATGTCTGTCTTTTTATCCTTTTTTGTCCGACATCACACTGTAAAAGGGTTACTTTGTGAGTGTTTGAAGGGGAAGCTAAAGTATTAATATATATTATATCTGCTCCTTTTAAGGCTGATGAACTGCTTCTCATGTTGCATGGATATACTTATATATTCTTCTTTTTAACCTTTTATTTTTCCCTTTTAGGTCTTCATGCTACCATTCTTAGGTAACGCCAATACATATAACTTGAATGCAATACCAAACTATGTTATTCATGAGTTATAAATAGGGTTAATGGTCTATTTTATTTTGGAAGTTTTTACCGAGAAACAATTTTGTCCCGAAAGTTTTTGAGGGCAATTTTGTCCCAAAAGTGTTAAAGAGGAAGCAATTTTGCCCTAGCTATTATCTTAATTAATTTTAACAATTAATTGACCAAATATGTTGAGCTAGCAATTCACATGTCATATATGTTATTTTTGTTAAGGTGAAAATTTATCCCGAAAATTTTAAATCTAAGTTTGAAAAAAAAATGAAGTAGATGACACATGAACTTTCAAGGTAAATTTGAACTTTAACAAAAATGACGTAAATGACATGTGGACTACCAGTTCATTATATTTGGTTAACTAATAGTCAAATTTTATTGGGATAACAGTCAGGGCAAAATTGGCTCACAAAAAACTTCCAAAGCAAAATTGTCCCTCAGTGAAAACTTCCATGACATAATTGTCCTTCAATGAAAATTTCCGAGGTAAAATTGTCCCTTAACCCTTGTAAATGTTACATTTGGTTTTTCAAATTTTGCATTTAAATTTTATGAATTTCAAGTGCACCTTCATTTTCCCTCCAAGTGTTCTTTAGGGCTTATTTGGAGTATTTAAAATAAGTGTATTTAAAATAGGGAAAATGACCCAAAGACAGAAAGATGTGAGAACATTTGGAAATACCACAGAGGTGCTAGCACCTGTGAGGGATTTACAATTTCAGGGACAAATTACCATTTTACCCTTACCTATTTTTTTATTAAAATAATAAAAGCCCCTCCACCGCTCGGCCCAACCGGAACCCCCGCCGGCCGCCAGTGGTCGGCCCTCGGGGACTAGCGGGTGCCGCCGGCTGGGGAATATTCCGCCAGGGGCGGAATATTCCCCAAAGCTTTGGGAAAAATCCCAAAGCTTTGGGGAGTGGGGGGTTCGAACCCCCCCCACTTCGGTGCATGACCGCTGGGCTAAAGAAGCCTATCATTAAATATACTACAAAATAAAAATATATATTAAACTTTGATTTTTAACTAAACCAACCAACAAATTTAGATAAGGAATTGACAGATTGACAACTTCATATAAGAATTTCACAACTTTCGTTTTTTAAGCAAAAAGTCCACCTACTCTATCAGACCATTCACTAGTTTAGATAAAGAATTCCCAAATTCATATGACGAATTAACAAATTAAGATAAGAATTTCACAACTTTTATTTAGTAAAAAAATTTTAAATTAAATTTTATTAATAAGCTCCTTTTTGTTAGTAAAAAAACTTACACAAAAATTCGTACAAACCGAAGATCTCGGGATTCTAAATCACTAGCGGGTAACCCGCTAGTGATGATCACCAAAGGGTTACCCTTTGGTGACCCCGTAGAATCACCAGCGGGTAACCCGCTCATGATGATCACCAAAGGGTAACCCTTTGGTGACGGATCACCAAAGGGTTACCCTTTGGTGACCCCGTGACCCTGTCACCAAATGGTAACCCTTTGGTGATCCGTCACCAAAGGGTAACCCTTTGGTGATCATCACTAGCGGGTTACCCGCTAGTGATTTAGAATATCTTCCGTTTGTACGAATTTTTCTCTAAGTTTTTTTACTAATAACAAGGAGCTTATTAATAAAATTTAATTTAAAATTTTTTTACTAAATAAAAGTTGTGAAATCCTTATCTTAATTTGTTAATTCGTCATATGAACTTGGGAATTCCTTATCTAAATTAGTGAATGGTCTTATAGAGTAGATGAATTTTTTGCTTAAAAAACGAAAGTTGTGAAATTCTTATATGAAGTTGTCAATCTGTCAATTCCTTATCTAAATTTGTTGGTTGGTTTAGTTAAAAATCAAAGTTTAGTATATATTTTTATTTTGTAGTATATTTAGTGATAAGTTTCTTTAGCCCAGTGGTCATGCACCTTCGGTGCATGACCACAAGTGGGGGGGGTTCGAATCCCCCACTCCCCAAAGCTTTGGGATTTTTCCCAAAGCTTTGTGGAATATTCCGCCCTTGGCAGAATATTCCCCAGCCGACGGCACCCGCCGGTCGCTGCGGCGGGGTCGTCGAGGGCCGACCACTGGTGGCCGGCGGGGGTTCTGGCTGGGCAATCCGGCGGAGGGGCATTTATTATTTTAATAAAAAAATAGATAAGGGTAAAATGATAATTTACCTCTGAAATTGTAAATCCCTCACAGGTCCTAGCACCTCTGTGGTATTTCCAAATGTTCTCACATCTTTCTGTCTTTTGATATATTAAAAGTTCTTTTTGGATCATTTTCCCTTTAAAATAAGTGTTTTTATGTTATACAAGACAAAATTCTTCTCATGTAATTATCTTGTACAGTGTAAAATGGCTTAAAATTACAACATTCAAACAAGAAAAAGTTGCAATGATCCCAGACCAATCTTCGCTTCCCTTTCTCCTCTTTTTTTATAAATATATTATTTATTTGTTAAAATTTAAACAAATAAGAAGATGGTATAAATTGTTAAAATTGATTCCAACACTTTGAACCTAAAAGAAGAAGAAAATATAGAAAAATAAAATTAGCTCTGTTCAATCTAATAAAAGAATTCAGTTTTATAAATGAGGGTTAACCCTGGTGGTAGATACCTTTAACCTTTTAATCCACTAGTATCAATTTCATTTTCTGGGTATGGAAAAAACTCTCGCTTTAATATCTCACCATCTTAAGTGGATATCTTTCAGCTGGAGCTAGATTAGTCAGTTGCTTCGATATTTTGGTAATAGGGTGTAGAAAAAACACCCAATCCCGATACCGATGGTTCCATCTAGCCACAAAAAAAAAAAAAAAGAATCCAGTTTTCTTATTGGTATATTTCCAGTATGTTTTATGCTTATGTTTTCATTTTAAGTGTCTAGTTAATATTTCATACATTAAATAATTTTTTATATTCCACATTGTTTTCACACTCTCGTTTGACAGAGTCATAGAGAAGGAACATGACAAGCCCTGACTTCCACGGGCCCCACATAATTGAAAAAGATATATACTATCTTTCTTCATCAATTAAGAAAAACAATACATAGTGAAAACTACTTAACTAATTTAGGCATATTAAAAAATATGAAATAAATTAGTTAGTTTGAACAAATATGACACAGTCTCCCTAAAATATCTACATTTAATATTAGATTAAATATTAATTTACAATCTAGTTAAACTAGTTAGAAAAAACAAAAACATAGGAGATATAATGAATGGAGGTATATCATATTTTGAATTAAATCTAACCCTTCAATTAGTTCTTATACCAGTAAAGTAGCAATAATCTTTCTAATTTTCAATCTTGGTCAAGAATTAATTTACAGGGACCACAACTTAATCCATTGTGGATTATGATAGTCTACCCTTCGCACCGTCTTTTTCATAATTAACCATCAATCAAATAAACTAAAAACCGGCTAATCACAAGTGGAAGTCTTTGAAATGAAGTTCGTATTTGGTATAATTAAATGGTTTAAATTGAAGATGGCGTGAGGCCAAAAAGATCAATTCTCATTTCATAATCAAATTAGAGTATTCATGTGGACTATCAGTTTTAATCATGATACGCATAGCTTACCTAAGGCTGAGGTGTTAATTCAATTAAAGAGCCCATAAAATTACCAAAATTTTTTATTTGGGGTAAAAATAATATTGTTAAAAGATTACTTTTTTTTGTTTTGTTTGCCATGAAATCGTTAAATGATTACTCACTTCCCATTTGTATGGAGATATTATTATTAATTGATATTGAAACGTTTTTGCTTAATTAATATATGTGATTTGATTGTTTTCTTTAAAAGTCCATGAATGCATTAGATTTCTGGTTTACAATATTTTGTGAATGTATACAAATATATATATATATATATATCGAATTTCTAATTCATATTCATATGTACGTAAATGAACTGTTTTATAAATGACAAGTTCGATAGTTGACATGCATGCATGTAATAATATTTGTAAAAACATTTTTATGTGTTAATGGAGAGTCCAATATAATGGTCCCAGGCATATGGAGCTTCCTACGTAAGAAGAGTTTCCATCTAAATAGGAAAAATGTTTGTAAAACCTAGGTGTTACTTACAACCAGGCTTCTTGAACTCGGACCAGACCGGCCAGTCCGACCCGAAAACCGGTGAACCAGCCGGTAAACTGGTTCCGTCCGGGTTCATATTTAAAAAAAAAATTTAATTTTTTCTTTAGAATTTTATACTATAAGTATAAAATTTTTAATTTCTCATCGGTTTAGTCCTAGTTTAGCTTTGGTTTAACCCCGGTCTGACCCTTTGCCCTTAACCCAGCATCCCAACCTGTTCAATACCCGGTTCGAGTTTTAATACCTTCTCTACAACAACTTACAAAGAATAAGTTTCAGTGTTAAGCACCGTTTCATCGATCACAAATTTCTCTTCTCTTCTATTTTTTTTTTTTTTTTGAAGCGAAACATCCCATATCCTAAACTTACACCACTTGAACTGAAAACATTTATATATAGGAACGTAGACTAATTTAAATCAAACCGAACAAAAGAACAAAAGGAGACAAAACTTTATCACTTAGTGTTTAACAATGTTGCATCTTTCAGAACTGGAACTCGAGATTCACTACAAAAAAACACTGAATTTGTGACGGAATTTGAGACGGAATTTGCGACGGAATTAGAGTTTCCGACGGAATTTGAGACGAAATTTGCGACGGAATTGATTCCGTAGGTAATAACAGCGTCACAAAAAATTTTCCGACGGAATTCAGATTCCGTCGGAAATTCCCGACGGAATTTATTTCCGTCGCAATTTCCGACGGAATTTGAGACGGAAATTTGAGACGGAATTTATTCCGTCGCAAATTCCCTCTCAATTTCCGACGGAATATTCCGTTTCAAAGTACCTCTCAGTTTCCGATGGAATATTCCGTCGCAAATTCCCTCACAACTTCCGACGGAATTCATTTCCGTCGGAAATTCCGTCGCAAAATTTTTTTTTTTAAAAATTTTAAAAATCCACTTGGCAACTCCGACAACCGCCCCCTCATCGCCGGCGACAGCTCGTGGCATCTCCGGCGGCATCCACCTTGTCGTCGACCCCCAGAGCCGCCACGTGTCGCAACCTCTGTCCGCCACATGTCGCAACCTCCCTCCGCCACGTGTCGCAACCTCATATTTCCTGGAAATGCAACTCAACTTGCCCATCCTTTGGTTCGAACCCATGACCTCGTCCGTACGCGCGCGATGCCTTACCGGATGAGCTCGACTGCTTTGGTGTTCTATTATTACACACAATTATATATATAATCTTATGTGCATATTTTTTTTAATTTCTAAAATTAAAATTTTATTAACATTAATTAATAACTAATAAGTAATTATTACCTAATATTTTATTTACTAATATTAATTAATAACTAATAAATTTTATTTTTTATATGACTATTTTGCCCCTATAAGGATCAAAACCTACGATTGAAAATTAAAAATATTTTAGAAATTAGAAAATAATAATAAAAATTAAATTAAAAATAATAAATTTTATAAAAATAATTTTTTTAAATTAAATTAAAATAAATTTTAAAATATTAAATAATTAAAAAATAATTTTTAAATTTTTTCACGGAATTTTAATTAATATTTTTAAATTTTTAAAATATTAATTAAAAATAATAAATTTTTCGGTAATTGAGAGGGAATTTCCGACGGAATTTAATTCCGTCGGACATTCCCTCTCAATTTCTGACGGAATCAAATTCCGTCGGAAATTCCGACTGAAATTCCGTCGGAAATTTCCGACGGAATTTTCCGTCGGAAATTCAATGGCAAAGGTCAGAATTTCCGACGGAATATTTTCCGTGGCAAATTCCGTGGCAAAGTTTGCGACGGAAAAAATTCCGTCTGAAATTCCGTCGGAAATTTTTCCGACGGAATTTCCGAAGGTTTTCCGACGGAATTTGATTCCGTCGCAAATTCGATGTTTTTTTGTAGTGATTTTTGGTTAAGGTAGTATAAACTTGCAAATTAAATAAAGTGCAGGATCACAAATTTCTTTATTATATAAAAAATAAATATTACATTTATTAATATTTAAATAACATGGATATAGATTACCTTTAGTTAGTTATATCATTACTTGAAAGGTGTTATGGGACTAATCCCTCCTTATTCTTTGATGGATGGATATTCTTTTACTTTGCCCCCACGTTTGCTTAAACTAGTATCGCCTCTTATCATAACGTAAAATTTTCTTTTAATAAAAAAAGTTGTGATTATGTTTGATTGTATTATAAGACTGATTAATTCAAATTAAACAAAAGTATGAATACAAATGTTCAATATCTATGATTATAACATGTGAATCACAATATAATAGAGGGAGGAAATTAAATATATATGATGCAATATCTTTCATCAAATCAGTATTATTATATAACAAGATTAATTATGATCACCTCAATCTCTTTATATGATTATAGCATATCAGGCACTATCCAGTCAACAAATCTTCAAATTCACCAGAGTTGAAATATTAATGTACAAAAATATAATAACTATATTTTTCATATTTGTAAATATATGAATAATATAATTTACCCATCATATGTTGAGTATAATGCAAAGCAAAATATCCTCCTCTTCTATATTTTATTCTACTAAAATGTGTACGCACACCAACATGTTAATATCGACATACGTCATGTTGGAAATTAGAATTAGAATAGTTCACAAAATTCAAATAACGTGATCGATCGAAGAAATATGGCAGGCTTTAAAATTTAAATAGCTAATTGCTTTTAAATGTCATTTTCCTTTTATGTCGTCATCACAAGAGAATTCAAAGGCTTGACAGCTTTCAAGCTAACGTGTGTTAAAAAAAATTATCTTATATTATTTTTTTTATGACCTAAAACATTTAAAAGTCATAGTCCCTAAGCGGTTGGACTATCTGGACTTTTTTTTTTTATCAATCCGGATTTTATGATATTGAGAGGCAATGAACCAATGATATGTTGCAGAGAAAATAGATCAAATATAAAAATAAGAGAAAAGAAAAAGAAACCAATACAAATTTCACAAGTTGTTTTGAGTAATTTATAGAAAACCATGATGAAGTCTCAATGCTTAATTATGACCAAGTTGGTGCACTTGTAAACCAATATGATGGCGACAACTTTGAATATAAGCATACACTTTTTTTTTGGTAATTTAGGCTACTCCGTGACATAAGGCTTCCAAACACATTTAAATGGAAATTATCAACTTGTCAAATTTTATAAAATCTTGATTGGAATTATAAACATTTATGATTAGACTTTGAGGAAACTTTTATTACATTTTATTAAAAAATACTAGTGAATTATTTTGACATTTATGCGCCTCATAATCTGTTCAATACAAGGTATTAAAACCCGGACCGGGTATTGAACCGGTTGGGGTATTGGGTTAAGAGTTAGTGGGTCAGATCGGGGCTAAACCGGAGCTAAACTGGGACCAAATCGGTGAAAAATTGAAAATTTTAGACTTATAGTATGAAATTCTAAAGAAAAAATTAAAAAAACATTTTTTTAAATAGTAACCTGGACCGGTTTACCGGCCGGTTCGCTGGTTTAATGGCCGGACCGGCCGGTCCAGTCCGGGTTACATAACCCTGGTTCAATAAGAAACTTTAGTCTTTAAACTATACCAGCAAGAAGTGAAAAACTACTTTAGTCTATTGGTTGACATGTTAAATTGCCTCATATGTAAAAAAGTAGATCGAAAGACCTACTTATTGAAAGAAGTGAAAACTATATCAATCTTAAGTTTGGACTAAATAAAAAAAGAGAAACTTGGTCTTGAAAGATAATTATGTTCTTAATGAATTTTTTTAAATATATGTCTTCCAGATGTGATGAACTAATGATATCACAACATTATTTGCAAATCCGTCATTTTTAATTTTTTTTTAAAAAACTATCTAATATTTTAGATCAATCTTCATTATGTGTTTTTGACTAGAAAATAATATATTTATAATATTCATAATAATAATGATGATGATATAATAACTATATATAATTATTATCACGGATAATTCTTATACTCTTAACACGAGTGACCTCCTTTTGATGAAGAACAAAGATTGAATCAAGTCAATGTACAATACCAAATATAAAATACATGACAATCGGCTCCATCCACATACTCACATAGCATATGGCCGAATATTTATTTTCTTAAAACTCTATATAGCATCCAAGACCAAGACGTATCTAGCTAGGTTCCTAAAATGAATTTCGTTGGGTATTTGGTTTAGCTTTTATGTACCATTTTGATCATATTTATAAGTTATTTTTTATTAATTCTCACATATCAAGAAGAATTAGTTAACTCATTAACTATGAGTTAAATTTTCAATTTCGCTCTTATCTATGATTAGTCCTAAAAGTCAACATGAATAAATTCTTTTTATTTATTACAATTAATAGGAGTAAAAAAATATAAAATGTATTTATTATCCTAAAAATGGACTTATAAATTGGACTAAAGTTTTTTATCAAAAAAGATTTATAAATAAAATAAGGGTGGTAGCTCCTTTTTCCTGTTCATGAATATTCAATGAAATTGGAACGATACAGAAAATGACACGCACAAATCCAAAAAAAAAAAAAAAAGCTCTTATTCTGAGGGAAAAAATTATATACATATTTTATTTTATAAAGCAAAAAATAACTTAAAATAAGATTCATACGGTGAAAAATCAACTTACCAATAAAACCTAGAAGCTTGTTTGGGATAGCTTCTGAAAAGTTTATAAGTGTTTTTTATATAAATTAAGATAAAATTCCTTACACATATTTATTTCATATATTATAAATCATGATTAAAAAATTGCTTTTGAAGGCTCTCATCATTATTCCAAACCAACACCAAATTACATGTACAGAAATTCAAACGCCAAGGCCTAACCATATGGAAGGAAGAAAAATGTAACATTGACTTCATTAGAGTTTGACATCTAAAAGAGCAAAAACAGAAAGGAGTGTGTGTTCTTTTCCTTCTAGTTTTGCCAACTGAAAACCGAATCGGATATTGAATCGATCGGGGCATTGGATTAAGAGTCAATGAGTCAGTTAAGAGTTAAACCGGGACTAGGCCGATGAGAAAATAAATATTTCAGATTTATTTATATAAAATCATGTGTAAAAATTAATTAAAAATGATTTTAAAAAAATAAAAAAATGGATGAACCAATCCGTACGATTCACCCACCGAATCGATTGAACCACCGATTCACCGGTTCACAAGCTAAACCCGCCGATCGTTCAAGTTTTAAATACCTGATTTTTGCCAGCTAGCTAGAACTTGAAAAGTGGAAAGTATTCATACTTACATAAGCTCAGAAGAAAAAAATAAAAATAAAAATCAAATGGGGTGAAATTAATGTATGAGGCAACAATCGTAAGAAAGAGAAGGATGAGAAAGTGTTGTTGTCGTAGGGCACCACCCTAAACTAATGCCTTTGGGATGGCCACATCATTACGAGGAGATTGATGATGAAGGCCATTGGTGGCAGAAGTAGGAGATGGTACCCTACTCTTTAAGAACCCAATCTTTCTCAAACCTTCTTCTCCCCAATCCCAAGCGTTTAACACTACGAACGTCGTAATCCCTCCGATCAGCCCATATGCTATTGAATACGTCAGCGGCATCAGAATCAACGTCACGAACGCCGGTATCGCCTGCCTCATGTCGTCCCATTTGATCTCCACCACCGCCCTCATCATCAGCACCCCCACCAGGATCAACGGCGGCCCCACCGCCCACGACGGTATCGACGCCAGCAACGGCGTGAAGAACAGCGCCATGAAGAAATACGCCGCCACCGTCAACGCCGTTAACCCTGTCCTGCCTCCCTCGCGGATCCCCGTTGACGACTCTACAAACGCCGTTACTGGTGACGTGCCCAGCAGTGACCCCACTACGATCGACGTGGCATCTGACATGAAGGCAAAATACTGACCCTCGAAACCGCCGTTATCGTCGGAGAAACCGGCGAATCGGGCCATGGAATACAAGGTGCCCGTCGTGTCGAGAATATCTACGTAGAGGAAAGTCACTAGAGCCTCCCAGAAATACCCTTTGCCTATGTCCTTGAAGCTTAACGCACCGGCCGTGCTCTTTATGGTGTGTACGTCAATGACTTTCTTGAAATACTCGTAGGCAGAGTTGCCGGAGGCGGTGTTCGGAAACGCCGTGACTTTAGTGTTGCGGAACCACGACACAGCGGTGACGAGCAAGATGCCGTAGATCATAGCGCCTTTGATGCTTTTCACCATACAGTAAGCGATGATAACAAAGCCCACTAAGCCGAGCCATAATGTCGGGCTTTCCATTCTACCTCGCAGGCACAGGATATCGCCGGAGACGGTCCCTCCGGGAAGCAAGCTAATGGTGCCGTTAGCAGCGGTCATGACCGGTGCGAGGGAAGCCCGGGAGGAACTGGGGCAGCCTCCGAGTGAGAGGAGGGTCGACGGGCTGTACCCGATTAAGCCGATCCCTTGATTGTTCTGTAATCCAATGAATGCTAGGAAGAGTCCGATTCCGGCGGAGGAGCTGATTCGGACGGGTTCGGGTACAAGTTTGGCGAGTTTAGCTCGCAAACCGATTGCGGAAATAAGTAAGAAGAGCAAGCCTTCGATGAAGATGGTGGCGAGGGCGCTCTGGTAGGAAATATTACCCGACCCGTGAAGGCCAACAACGGTGTAGGCGAAATAAGCGTTGGTACCCATACCCGGTGCGAGACCCAGAGGGAGGTTAGCGAAAACACCCATTATGATGCAGCCAATGAGGGAGGAAGCGGCCGTGGCCACGATCAAGTCTCTGCGAGTTTTCTCAAGGCAAGCGGCGTAGCCCGGATTAACGGGGTCGAATTTACAAGAACTGTCGGGCTGAATGATCCGGAGAGACGATCCGGTGCAGTTTGAAACAGGGACGGTCAGGTCAGAACAGAGAGGGATGCAGTCAGAAACAGAGCAAGTTCCGCCGGAGTCGGTCAAGATGGAGGCGTTGACGGCTAAGATGTAAGCCATGGTAAGGAAGGTGGCGGTGCCGGCTCGGAGCTCGGTGGTGAAGTTGGTGTTGCGCTCGGAGAGCTTGAACCATTTGCCTACTCTGCTATTCGCCACGAAAGAGTTGAGGCGAGACACAGGCTTGGGACGAGAGCTCAGTGGCAGTGGTGGTGGTGGTGACGCCTCCATCTCCATGAAATCACAGAGCACGAATTGATTTTTTAGGCTCTGTGTTTATATATATATATATGATTCACAAACGATTTTGATTATATTGGATCATGGGAAGTGAGATTATTACAAGCTAGAAACAGAGTGGATTTACAGAGACGGAGAAAAATGGCAATTTTTGATTTGTGAAATTATTTTTCTTTTGAGGGGATAGATTCCGAGGGAAGGGGATCTTTTTCAATATGGAGAGGTATCTCCTCCACGGAAGAGCCCGAGTTTTTATATTATTCTGTTTCTTAATTATCTGGTTGGCCTTTTATCTAATAATCTTTTTTTTTTATAAATATCTAATAATGTTTTAAAAATTAAGAAGAAAGGTGTGTGTGTGTGTGTGTGTATATATATATAGCCACATGCGTGTGTGAACAGAGATGGACGTCCCTGAATTTGACTTATCGATTTGTTTATTCTTCTTTATCCTCCTTTTTTTTTTTTTGCATTATCGATTAATAATTATTAGCCGTTGGATGAATAGTGCGATAGCTGAAGAGTGGACCACAGTGGAGATAGTTTACTTTGACGTTAGACCAGCCTGAGTAGTTGTGGCTTTTGCTTCCTACTTCGGCCTTTTGTGGGTTAGGTTTCATGCATTTTCGTGCTATTCATCCGTTTTATTTATTTATTTATCTAAACCAAAATTAATGTGAACGTTAATACAATGTTTCTCCCAAATATGTAAACATGACTTCAAAATGGGACGAAAACGCGGCCAATACATAAGCGTAACATGTTGAGTTGACTTTCTTTCATGTTTTAATTTCTTCAATATTTTTGTTTGGTTAAAGGTTTTGGTTTACATACATACATACATATTTTTATATATATATGGAGAGAGAGAGAGAGACTTCGTATGAGTTTGTTCTGATTCGCTGCATGCGATGTTAGTGTGTTCCATATGTGTAGAATGAGGATGGGAACCGAGATTCAAGTAATTTCATGGTCTTAAAAAAATGGCTTCATGTGTTGTGTTTCAGGTGTGTTTGAGAATGGATGATATATATTATTATAAACAAAAATAATGAGACACTTTTCTGTCATTACGCGATTAATCAAATAGGATATATAGCCAAAATTAATGTGAACGTTAATACAATGTTTCTCCCAAATATGTAAACATGACTTCAAAATGGGACGAAAATGCGGCCAATACATAAGGCAACGTTTATAAGGGAACTGTGTAAGACGAATGGGGGACAATTCAGCGTAACATGTTGAGTTGACTTTCTTTCATGTTTTCTTCAATATTTTTGTTTGGTTGAAGGTTTTGGTTTACATACATACATATATATTTATATATATATATATAGAGAGAGAGAGAGAGAGAGAGACTTTGTATGAGTTTATTCTGATTCGCTGCATGCGATGTTAGTGTGTTCCATATGTGTAGAATGAGGATGGGAACCGAGATTCAAGTAATTTCATGGTCTTAAAAAAATGGCTTCATGTGTTGTGTTTCAGGTGTGTTTGAGAATGGATGATATTATTATAAACAAAAATAATGAGACACTTTTCTGTCATTACGCGATTAATCAAATAGGATATATAGTGCTCATTTGGAATAGTTTATTTTTGGGTAATAAGTATTTATAAATCGTGATTCACGTTATACGAGGTAAGTATGTGAGAGGAGTTTTATCTCGGCTTACGTAATAAGGAGGCCAATTTCCCTCTGGCTTTCATAATCAAGTAACAAAAAACGGGAGGTCAAACCCAAGAGCACATGTGTGTTGTTGATAAGGTTTGAGAGGAATATGAAAAAAGAAGACTACTTTAAATTGAAGCAATAGTGTGAACTGTGAAGAAGCAAATTAAGGCTATGTGCATTTATGGTGAGGAAAGGCAAATAATTGAAATGGGGCAGTGCCCCTTGGAGGCAGGCATTGTAATTTTCAGAATTGAATGTTGCATCTACTTTGGTACATCTCTGCCTCTCTGTTTTCTCTTTTGAATTCGTGGATAGAACAAATCTTAACCAGCGATCAATATATAAAAGTACCCTCAAAATCTATAAATCCCAATTCAGCCTTCTCGAAAATGACTTAATTACATTGAAGTTCTTAGGGGACCACTTCAAGGTTAAAATGACGACAACTTTAATTTATTAAATGATAACAACAATTAAGGTAGGGAGTAGGGACAACTATAAACATTGACAAGTGTTAGTAAGGGGCACATGGAAGAATTTTATTTGTCAATTTTATTCCTGTAATTAACATTATGTGACTATTTATATTTTCCTCTATTCCTCAAAATCTCATTAATGGGAGTAAAGTCAGAAAACTTTATTAATTTGAGATAAATTTAATGAGTTAATTGTTATTCTCAAGGTTGTCAATTAAATCACGAGTTTAAGTAAACTCATGGCAATTGCACAAAAATATATGGTTGACTTGATTGGTAGACTAATAAGAGTTTTTTTTATTAATAATAGGTATTAATAGTGTATAATTAATTATAATATAAAAATGAAAATAATTTGATTTAACTATACTGTAAATCTAAATAATTGAAATTAAATCCATCAACATTCAAAATTTATCATATTCAACAAAAATTTTCTATAAAATTTATAGATAAAGTCATTGAGTATGATCAAATCGAAAAAATTAGCTTAAGTATAAGAGTAGTTAACACAATTTTGTAAGTTAGAAACATAAAAACGATAAACTTGGTGTGTGAACTCACGAGTTTAACTTAATTTACAACTAACACGACTCTAAAAGTGACTCGACGTGATTTTGTAAGATGGAAACATAAAAATAGTACTCCCTCTGTCCCTATATATAAGATTTTTTTTTTGAATTAGATTGTCCCTTTTTATAAGATCCTTTATGAGATTATCTTAATAATAAATGCACTTTTATCTATTTTACCTTCAATTACTCTCTCATCATTTATTCCCCATACATTCTCTTTTATTATTTTCTTAT